>CM038676.1:527211768-528630943 GCA_021605205.1 Aegilops longissima
CGGCCGCACATAAGGTAATATTTGAAATTCAAAAGTGTTGCTTAAGCGCATATGAACAAGTTTTTCGTACTGCAGGAGAACAAATTTGAGTCTACTCAAAAAATCATTTCTTTGGAGCATTCATCCGCTATAAGGCAGGCACCCTTCAGGGCGCCCTCATAATACATTTCGGGCTTGCAATGCTCCTTCTTGGTGGTGGTCAAATCCGTCACAAGCTTCTCGGCGTCCATCTTGCCCAGTGCACCTTAGCAAGGGCAAGGGCCCTGAGGCACCTTCGATGCAGGCGGAGGCGCTTGATGACTTCAACCCATGGACAGGCGTCCACCGGCCGCTTCACCAGCCCTAAGTAGCTCCAGGCATGGCTTCCCAGGCCCGCAGCCGAACTATGAGGCCTTTCATGGCTGTTCGGCCCCACCTTATGAGCTCGACCAGCTGCTTCAACTGGTGGCAAGGGCACCAGTGTCGGCCTCGACATCTGAGACAGAACACCTTCTCCGTCGAGCTTCCCTCCTTGGCTCGGTAGAATCACGGCAGCATTAGCCACCTTGAGGAAGATCTCTGAATGCTCTCTGAGAGCTCCGGTTCGTGCAAGTAACAGATAATTCACTTTCACATGCTTGCTTTGCATATAGAATGCCTTACCACGCCTATCTTCTTCATCGCCTCAATCTCTGGAGGCTTTTTTGGGCTTTGGCTGGCGGCCTAGGCGCTCTCAAGGGCAGAGCTGAGCTCGGACTCTCGAGTCTTTGAGTCACGCTCCAAACTCTCGTGTTTTCCACGAGAGCACAGGGCCTCTTGCCACCTCCGCCACCACGCCTCCTGCTTCTCTCGCTCGGTCGCTCCAGCAGCATCATTGCTTCGGCCTTGGATACCGCTTCCTTCAGGTGTGCGCCACCTTGTTAAGTGGCCCTGCAATATTCACGTTATTCCTGTCATTTTTGCAAACACATCTTTTAAATACTCCCATAAAGGTATTACTTACCTTCCTTGTCCTCGGGCTGCTTTTGTGAAGTCCGAGCTGGTTCTCGGACAGCTCGAGGCTCACCTTTAATGCATCAAACTCCACGATTAGTCTGGCGAGGTCGGCGCAACACTGCATTCCCATATTGACATACTTTATGTTAGACTCCCTGCGTATATCTTTTAGATCCTTAGTTGGCTATTTCTTTCCGAACACCAAACGAGCATCGAGGAGCTCACATCTGTCATGATAATATTTTACATATCTTAAATACATACCTCAAAGCTGTTAGAAGGCAGCACGAGCTTGATCAGCCCGCTCTTGGCGGACTGAACTTCTGGATCACCGCACTCATAGCGATGCGGTGCTCCTCGTCGATAGAGCGCCGTTAAGCGCCTCCATCAAATCATCTGGTGCCTCGGTTGGGCGGAGGTCACCGATGTCGCAATCTTGCCCTTCTTCTGAAGGGTTCGCTGTCGGACTCGGAACCTTGAAGGTTCGAGTGCGAGTCGGCCGAGGGCAGACTTGAAGCCCTTCGGGGTTTTATCCCCTTTGAGCTCGGGTTTCGGGAGGTCGCCTTGCGGCGCCTCCAGGGCCACCTCCTCCTGGTTGGGCCCCTTTTGGGACTCCACCCCGGCGTCATCCGCGGAGGAAGGAGACGAGGCGGTCGGAAGTGAGGTGCTATTCACCTCCGACGAATCCAGGGAGCCGCTCGACGAATCGTCGAGCCCGTCCTTGGGCGGGCTGCACGTTTATACTTGGCATTAGAAGATGATGTGCGAAAAATGGAATGCCATGAGTTATTCTAGTGTCCGGACACTTACGATTTTGCCAGGGGCTTTGTCCTTGGTGCCCACCCCTCTTCGCCGTCGTCGGCATTGGCGGTGTAGTCCGGAGGAAGGGTCCTTCCCTTCTTGGACATTCCGGCCTCCCCAGTTGGGGCGACCTTCCTTTTCTTATCTCCCCCCACTGGGGGAGATGCCTCTTTTTCCTCCTCCTCGTCTTTGCTGGGGGAGTCCGCCTCGGAGTCATCGGACGATGAGTCCGACAACACCTGGCGCGGGAACTCCTTGAGTTCCCGTGGCCTTCTTCTTAGCCTTCTTCTCGGCACCCGTGAGGTGCGGAACCGCTAACCCGTCGATCAGGCGTCCGCTGGAGTCTTCACGGCAAGGGCCGGACAGTCAACCTGTCACCGGGCGTCTTCACGATCTGTCAAAGAGTGAGGAGTTTTAGATCCGCAAAAGTCAAACTATGAAAAAAGAGTCGTAAAGGGTAAAATAACTTACCTCACTGGCTTGATGCTGCGAGCTGAATCCGCGATCTTGATGGCGGATCAGGAGATCGGCGTATGAACTGCACCTTCCGGGCATCTTAAATGCGTAGTGTCAAAGAGCCGGCTCAAGGTTCGGTGCTCTGCGGATCAAACTCCCACAAGTTGAAGGCCCGTTCTGGCATGGGATAATCCGGCGGATGAGCATCACCTGATTACGTTGACAAGCGATATTCTTGTCCACCAGGTTTGGATGCAGATTTGGAGTCGGTCAGCTCTTCGAATTACCCCGTCAGGGCCGTCACTTTCCATGAGGTGAGCCGTGTAGGGAAGCGGTCGGAGATCGGGGGCGCCGCCCATTGAAGTCGCGCAGCTTCGGTGATGTAGAACCACCCGATTGCCACCTTTATGGTCTCCACAAAGGAGCCCTCGAGCCATAGGGCGTTGGCCATCTTGCCCACATGGCACCTCCACACTCCGGCAGCGGCCGCCCTACCTTGACTTGACATTGAATTTCTTGAGCCATAAGCGAGATTGGGCTGGAGTGCGAAGGAAGGCCTGCTTACTGACGATATACGCCGAGATGTTGAGGATGAAATTTGGGGCCAGATCATGGAAATCTAGGCCATAGTAGAACATGAGCCCCCGGACGAATGGGTAAAGTGGAAACCCTAGTCCGCGGAGGAAGTGGGGGAGGAACACCACCATCTCATGGGGCCTGGGGGTGGGGATGAGCCGCCCCTTGTTGGGGAGCCTATGCGCGATGTGCCCCTCCGTGACGGAGGAGGACATCCACTTGCCTCCCGCTCCGGACATAGTTGGAGAAGGTTGAGGTGGGATGTGCGGACTTAGGCGGCTGGAGCTCCGGTGCGAAATGGATAAGCAAAGGAGGAAGAAGAGGCGTGTGTGAAAAAGTGGATCCTTATCCCCATATATGGGCCGGACAAAGCTATCGTCCCCACCTGCTGATAAAACTTCGCTTATCTCCCCAAGCGCCGTAATCAATGGCGCGGTTGGGTTCTGCGCCCGTATTGATGAGAATCCCAGAATAAGGGGACGATCTGCTTTGACAAGGCGTGCCAAGAAACCGCCTCACTAAGCCTTGAGGTGGGACGGTGAAAGCGATTGAATAAAGGCTTGGCGTGGTGTGATGTCACGCCACGGAATCGTCAGCGATTGAACTTGTGTAAATGTTATTCTCTCTCACGGTGGTATGTGGAACTTATTTTGCGAGCGGACACTATCCTTGTGTTCAAAATCTTCTATGAAGTATTGAGGAGGAGAACCCGCCTTGCAATGCGAAGACAATATCGCTGGACTCGTCATCATTGAAGCCTTGTTAGAGCTCTTGAGGAGTCTGGATTAGGGGTGTCGGATAGCGGACTATAGTCTTTAGCCGGACTTCGTGGACATTGAAGATACAAGATTGAAGACTTACGTCCCATGTCGGATGGGACTTTCCTTGGCGTGGAAGGCAAGCTTGGCGATACAGATATGTAGATCTCCTACCATTGTAACCGACTACTGTGTAACCCTAACCCTATTCGGTGTCTATATAAACCGGAGGGTTTTTAGTGCATGGAACAGAACAGCAATCATACCATAGGCTAGCTTCTAGGTTTTAGCCTCTCGATCTCGTGGTAGATCTACTCTTGTACTACCCATATCATCAATATTAATCAAGCGGGAGTAGGGTTTTACCTCCATCGAGAGGGCCGAACACAGGTAAAAACATCGTGTCCCTTGTCTCCTATTACCATCCGCCTAGGCCGCACAGTTCAGGACCCCTACCGAGATCCGCGGTTTGACACCGACAGAAGTGCCGACTCCACGGCGTCCTCCACAATCCGGTGGCGCCCGGACACTTTGAGGAAGCACTTGGTGCTTCCATTGTGGAAAACACCGTAGCCTGATAGATGCAGTGGTTGAAAAAGTTCGATCCGTAAGCGGGCTAAACAAAACCCATGACCTATTAACAGGCTTTGAGGTATGCGTCAAAATATTCTTAACCGCTTTTTCATATGCAAAAATGTGTCTGTACATAGATAGTAGCCCCTGAGACTCTGTTCGGTTCATGGAAAGGGGGCCGAATATAGGATCAAATATTCACCGGAGAAAACATATTGTCTATTTTGATAAACAAGCTTCATTGTTGGCGGCTTCAGCCAAGGACGCTGAAGTTTCCGAACTAGAGCGGAAACTAAAGCTGGCTGATGATGAGATCAACCGTATGAACAAGCGGTTCGATGAGGCCCAAGGTATGCTTTTAAAAGTCCCCTTACGAGCCTAAATTGTAATGCAAAATTAGAGTTTAAGCTCATGTGCTACTATGTTTTAATTGTAGGCAGCAAGACCGAGGTTGAGACCCTCAAGAGTGCCCTTGCCAAAGCCAAGGAGGAGGCGAGGGCGATCAAGGCGTCCGCGGACAAAGCGGCAGCGGATTGGAAGGCCGAACAGGTCGCCCACCGCCAGTATGAGGAGAGGGTGACCGAAGTGGAGCAAGCGCTCTAGGATGCCGCCAACAAGTGTGAGGCCTTGGAGGAGAGTAATAAGGCCCAATCATCCGAACTCACGAAGGCCCTTCAAGAGGAGAAGGAGGCATGGACCAAGTCCCGAGTGGCTCGCGAGAAGATCAAGCAAGCTGAACAGATAGCGGCTGGTAAGCCTTCTCTTTTACAGAGTATATTTGGCGGTCGAAGATATGCTTTGCTAAATCTACTGTGGGGTGCTCGGGCCTTTGCAGATCTCAGGAGTGCAGCCGCCGCCGATATTCCGGGCCCAAGAAGGAACCTGACGAAGAAGCTCTATTGGTCGCGATGCACAGCACGGGCGCCAGCCAGCTGCTAAACAACCAGATGATGCAGCTGGCGGAGCTGCATAGGATGTCTGGTTTGGCCATGAAGGACATCATAGTCCGGCTATGGCCGGCCGGACCCATTCCTAGCAGCTACTTTGGCCTAGTCAAGTGGCTCGGCAATGCCTTGACACGAATTGAGGTTGTGAAGCATTCGGTGTGTATAGAAGGTGCGCGGGTGGCCTTTGCCCGTGTCAAGATGCACTGGGCGACGATGAAGGCAGTCGATGTGGCAGTTGAGGGCCCTCCCAGAGGCAAGGACCACCGCAAGCCGGAGCGCTACTTCGACGATGTCCTCGAGGGTGCATGTTTGATAGAGGGTCAATGCTCGAGGGATATTATGTTTGAGTAAATGTATCCAAGCTACCCAGACAATGAATGAAAATCCATGGCTTTGTAATATATTTTATGCATGTTATCTTAAATTGTTTTTTCCTCCTATGTGGCCGTTTTTATCCTTGAGAGTTTGCTAGTCGTCGTCTTCAGCCCCCACGAAGATACTACGAGGGTGTTTGGGATAGCACATAACCACACTTGACCCAACGTCTTGGTCCGTAAAGGAGGTGTCAGTGCGGCGAACTAGGCAATCGGACTACGCGGCTTTATCACTCTCATTTAGCCATAGGAGTTTGACAATGGGACTATAAGATAGGCCCTGGTTCTTATGTGGCTATCTGGACTAGGATGCCTTAAGCGCGTGACTAGGAAGAGCCAGTCCTTCGTGTAACGCAGAAGAAATCGCTAGAGATTTAGTAAGTCGACGAATTGCTAACCAGATCTCGCCGCATCATGACAGTCAGTCTTCGGCTTTCTGTACTGAGGTGCTTGACTGGGCGAACCAGAAACACAATTGCATTAGTTCTCCCTTTACTATCTTAGCCGAACAAGCGGAACATAAGGTAGCAAACACAGGTGTCGGTTTGGGTTCAGCAGACCCTCTAGAGTTGAACCTTTGGTGTGCTTGCGGAGATCTCGCCCTCTACCTACCTGCACCTACGCCGCCTCGCTAGGATCTAAGCTATGAAAAGAACAACACAAGAGACACAGGGTTTATACTAGTTCGGGCCACCATTGTGGTGTAATACCCTACTCTAGTTTGTGGTGTGGTGGATTGCCTCTTGGGCTGATGATGGACAATACTAGGAAGAACAACCTCGCGAGGGTCTGTTCTGGGCTGGTGCGATGAACTGCTATGGGGAGTTCAGTCGCTCTCTCTCTTTGCTGATTGATTCCTTGATGCCGGATCAAGATGCCCCTATCCTGTGGGTGGCTAGTCCTATTTATAGGCAAAGGCCCTGGGCCTCATCCCAAATATTGAGCGGGAAGGGCGCTCAACAATTGGCCATTTTGAAGGGGAACATCTAGTACACTTATCTGACTAAAGTTGGTCCTCGCTTTGTCAAAGGCTCTGGTGGTGATGCGGCTTGGGCTCCCAATGACTTCCTTCCTGCTGTTGCGGCGGTCTTGGTCTTGTTGCACCGAAACGGATGCCTTTGCTTGATACTCTTGCCTGCGCTTGCTCCCCTTGCACCAAAGAGGAAATGAGGACACTGCGGGCTGGCGCCCTGGCGCCCTTAGTCATCATGGCTTGCGTCATGGGCACCTCGTGAGTACCCGCCTTGATCTCTGCCTCCTCGCGAGCCAGCTGTGAGGCCGTGCACGAGAAGCTTCATTGTCGTCCGCCCAGCAATCCCCCTCGCGAGTCTTGAGCTTGTCTTGATGAAGATGGGCCATCTTGGGCCACCTTGAGCCACGCCACAGGCATGGCCGAGCAAGTCTGGGGACCCCGTTCCCGAGCATGCATAGCCCCAGGCCCAAAGCGGCGCTGGACTTGGCTGAGCGAGAGAAGCGAAGGGCAAGTCTGAAGCACCATGAGCCCCTAACAGCCTCGGCCTTGGCGCCGCATGCCGGTTGATTGGATGTGGGCGGCCCTGCTTCCCCATGACGCCTCGGCCACTGCACAAATTGACAAGACCCTGCATGCAAAGCGGGTCATGATTACCTATGATCATGGAAGTCGGCGGTTGGCCTTCCCTGGCTATAAATGCAGGCAGCGCATGCCCTTCGATCCATCTCTCCTTGCTTCTCCTTCTTCTCCGTCCTTGCTCCACCTTGCGCAATGGCTCCGATCCGCGGTTCTCCTTGAAAGAAGGAAAGGCCCCGAGAGGTCCCGACCCTTTGGCGAAGAAGCGGCTTGCCCTATGCTCTCGAGATGAGGCGCCCGGCAGGAGAGTGTCGAGGCCTTAGTGCAGTGGCCGCCGAGGTTCCGCTGCCCTTGTATGCCCACCTTGAGGGCCCTGCAGGAGTTGATGCAGCGCCATGGGCAGCGCCGCCACGGCGTCGGCCGATCCTGCGGTGCGTGTTGTCCCTCCTGGAGTCCATGCCGAGGCTCCTCCCAAGAGTTTGTGCACTGCGCCGCCATGCCTCCTCGGTCTTGGATTCGCCTTCCTCCCTCGCCGCCTTACGTGATGCATGAGGATACTTGGAGCTCTGGTTGCAGCCGCGCGGCAGCAACACCCTCGTGACCGAAGGGAGGTCTCGATCGTCGCCCGGGCAAGGTCTTCATGACTTCGAGGCTGGGGCGAGATCGCCGAGTCTGCAGGGCGAGGCACCCTCGCGATCCACAGGTCTGTGGCCTTCCATGATGCTCTTCAAGGTCTTGACGCGGAGGGGCCTTGGCTGGAGTACTGCCACGAGAGAGGTGGTCGGGGGCCTGCCTGCAGTGAGGACCAGGCTCGTGATCGCTCCTCAGCCCGGCTCCTCGAGGCGGCGGAGGCGGAGGTCAGCGACTCCGCCCGAGCTCTTCGCTACTCGGAGGCGGCGGCGGCAGCTCTGAGCCCCGAGCCTGCGTGCTCTCGGGCAGGGCCAGGCTCGTCGGGCCGCCGCCGCCTCCCGATCTGGATGAGGTTGGCGCGGCGCTTGATGGCCCACTGTTGATGATGGCATCTCTTGAGGAGGCACGCGTAGTTAGCGTTCTTTAGGGTCTGTTCCCTGCGAGGAATCGAAAAAGCGCGTCCCGTGGGGGCTTGTATGGTGTCTGTGGTTCTGTTTGTTAATATAGTCCTTGCCATGAAGTAGTACGAGATGCTCATTCCGTCTTAGCTTAGTTCTTCCTTTGAACCTCACGAGGGCTTGGTGCTCTGCGCCCGCGCAGTTCCAGTCCCAAGGCAGGCTTCGGCCGTCGCTAGTATCTAGGTCGCGATGCCGTGGTCAAGGGGAGGAGGTGGCGGCCGAAGGTCGATAAGAGCCCTGAGTCGTGGTGCTCGGGAGGTCCCCTTTAAGCGCTCAAGCAGCCATCGTTCGGTGAGAAAGGGCGGCGGCGTTGCTAAACGGGATTGCATTGGAGTGCGAGGGCGGTGCTGCGATAGCTAGTGTTTCCGTGGGGTGACTTATCTCGAGTCGGGAACGCTTCCTGGTGCGGCGCTAGGTCCGCGCATCGGCGGCGGCGGTTGCTGGCGAGGTCCCGCGTGCCTCTTCCCTCTCGCCTTTGCTCCCGTTTCTCCTCGTCCTCGGGTCCCGACCCTCGGCGGGTCTCAGCCGTCGGCTGGTATGCCAGGTCGTGATGCCGTGGACAAGGCGGAGGTGAGGCTGGAGAGCGATGGAGCCCATGAGTCGCGATGCTCGGTACCTCCCCTTTAATGTGCAAGCGGTTGCAGCGTCGATAGTGAAGAAGGCGCCGTGAGGGCCTCGCCGGTGCTGCTCCTTGAAGGGATCCTGCAGGCCCACCACAAGAAGAACAAGAGTCGCTATGACAATGACGGTCAGCTGTTGGTTGCTTTGGAGAGGTGATGTGGCGAAGGCTGGCGAGGTGGCGCTGTCTTGAGTTGCCGCAGCGAGCTCAGCCATTCAGGTTTGTCGGTGTTGCAGGGACGGACCCATGCGCAAGCGCCATGCCGTTGGGGGAGCAGCTCCATCAGTTGGTGTTAGTTGAGCGGGCAACTTGGTCAAGCACGTTAATCACGAAGAAGCAAGTTCATTTAGATAGATGCAGGGAAGGATGACATCGTTGGCTCTGGCCCGAGCGACTTGGGGATGATGCAGCCCGAGAGGCACCCCCAACAAAGTAAGCTAGGAACATGAAGTAAAGGGGATACACGCTGCAGGGACGGACCCATGCGGACTGGGAATAATGCAGCCCTGGGGGGCGCTCCCAGCTGGAAATGAAACTTGGATGTCACCTCATAACATTGAAGACGAAAAGATGTTGAAGTAGTGGACGTCGTGGACTGCGGAAGCCGATCTTCACGAGCCCCCAGGCCCAGGAACCTCGGGAGGCTCCGGAGGCACTGGTGGCTCCTCGTGGACCATCTCCATCTCCGCCAGGACTGCGGAATGCTTGGCCTCTTGAGCCTCCAGGATGCTCCTCATGAGGCGCTAGTACGTGGCGGCCGCGTTCAGCATGCCGTAGGGCATGCAAATGTAACTAATGGGGTGGACCTTGGCGCCCAGCGTGAGGGCAAGCGCTCTGAGAGGCTGCTCGGTTGAGCCACAGGATGTCGATGCAGATCGCAGCCCACCATCCTCGCTGGATGGGGAGCTATGGCGGAGTGGCGGCGGCTGCCACTCATGACCCTTGACTCCTGCAACTCCTGCGTGATCTGGTGGCGAACTCCACGAGGTTTGGCCCTCCTTGCCTTGCTCCTTCACGAGGAAACATGCTTTGAAGCACGCCTCAAGTGGTGCCCAAGCGCCTCCCTCGTGACCTTAGCGGGTCGGTGGCCCTCGGGAGAGAGCCCCGAGCTTGCTCGAGGAGGCGTCAGGCGCGCCTTCCTATCACGATAGTAGGAGGTGCCCCTGAAAGGCGCGGACCACGAGGGGCCTGCCTCCCGAGGTCGGAACTGGCGATGTCTTCTTCTTCTTGGGAGCGGTCTCAGGGAGCCTCACGCTCCTGCGATCTGGGTCTTCAAGTGATGCAGCTTGAAAGGCTCGCTCCAGGGAGCACACTGAATCTCTTTCTTCACCAGGCACCGTGATGACTCCGCCGCTTCTTGGCTAGTTGTAGCCGTGATGAGTCACGGCCATGAACTTGGCCAGAGCTGGGTACCCGAGGATGGCATTGTATGTGTCAGGACCCCGATTCCAAGTCACATCGATCTAGCCGGTAACACCTCATATCACTTTGCGGCCTCACGCACGGTATTCCCATGGGTGTCGCCTTACCATGGCCGGGACCGTTTAAGCCTTTTGGCTCACGTATATGATAGTGTCGCTAGCATCCATATATGAGAGAGAACCGGGCCGACATGGCTAGTCGTGAACCAAAGCGGCGCTAACCCATGGGGACAGGCATACATGAATCAACTTGAGCATGTCGGTCAACAGCGTGTGAATCCGGGCTGTAATCTTTGGGCTAACAGGACTCGGTAACCCGGGCTGTAGCAGGCTAAGCAGGACTCGGATGTCACAGCGTGACATTTCCCGAAGGACGGAACCACGAGCGAAGTGAAACACATGCCCGCCAGTCAAGCGTCTGGCGCGTAGTCTTTGGGCTAGCAGGACTCCGGTGAACCGGGCTGTAGCGGACTACTATGGCTCAAGAAAGCACTAGACTACATTTCCCCATAAGAGAGGCTGCCAAGGATAATCCCACACATACCAAGCATTTCAAACATGCACACAATATGCTTGATATGTGTAAATACAACATGGCATCACAACATAACTTTACGACTCAAGTATTATTCATTAGGATCCGAGGAGCCAAGATATTACAAACATGGGTCTCATGACCCAACATTCAGAGCATACAAGTCAAAGCACATGCGGAATCTTAACATGTCTGAGTACAGACATCTACAAATGAAAAAGGCTGAGAAGCGACTATCTACCGAGATCTGCCGAGGGCACAAGATCGTAGCTGAGGTAAAAAGCTAAATGTAAAGTCCACGGAACTACTAAGCGAGGCCTGACATCTCTCTGCAAAACATTAAATAAGCAAACGTGAGTACAAATGTACTCAGCAAGACTTACATCAAAACTAACTACATATGCATAGGTATCAACAAAAGGGGGGTGGAGTTTAACAGCAGCAAGCCAGCTTTGACTCGGTGGCTGTCCTAAACTACGACTACAAGTAACTCTTTTGAGGTGGCGCACACGAGTCCACATATTCACCATTTCAATACACCACTATGGATCCTTCCGTCTCCCTCTGAGGCGCCATCCATAGCACTCACACTATCTTGCGTGTTTTAGGTATCCACTTTCACTTGTCTATGAACTGTACAGGCAACCCAAAAGTCCTTTTCCACGGACACGGCTATTCGAATAGATCATATTAACCCTGCAGGGGTGTACCTCTTCACACACGCTCTCGCCACTTACCACCATGTACACGTCGTGTATCTCGGCAACCTTCAAGCGGAGCTTTGGCGAGGAGTCGGCGGGACCTGACTAACCACACAAGTCTCTAGTCCAGGTTTATCGCCTATTCGGGTTCCATCCGCAAGGAGATCTGGCCGGGGTGTCGCTCACGGCCCCAAACGATGTGTGCAGGGTTCCCGAGACACCAAACGGGCACTCGGTACACCGCGCCACGGTGTATCTACCACAACATAGCCCACCCCTAGGATCAGCGCTACGCACGGCCCCCAACACATATCGTACAAACCCCATAAACTAGTTGCAACTCCTGGACAGAGATCGAGGCGATTAATAAGCCGAGAGGGGCCGAGTTACCGGAACCCTATGTGTGGTAGTAAGTGTTTCATGGATCACAAGCAGAAACTCAGTTCACGAGGGCGGCTGCAATGAGACAACCCACCATGTACTCCTACATGGCCTCTCACGCTACCTTTACCAAATCATGTTCACACACTTTAGCTCTCAGCAGTGGGACATGTTCACACCTCCGATTCATCCCCGATGAATCAGACCTGACTCAACTCTAAGCAGTAGCAGGCATGACAAACAACCATGAATGAGTAGGCACAATAGGGCTCAAACAACTCCTACTCATGCTAGTGGGTTTCATCTATTTACTATGGCAATGACAGGTCATGCAGAGGATAAAGGGGTTCAACTACCGCAGCATGTAACAGTTGAATCGTTGTTGTCCTAATGCAGTAAAAGAGAGCAGGAGTGAGAGAGTGGGATTGTATTGGAATGAACAAGGGGGTTTTCCTTGCCTGGCACTTCGTAAGATAGTATAGTTCTTCATCGGTGTCATCGAACTTATCATCGGAACCACGTCTATCGAGAGGGGACAAATACCGGCAAACAAAGAGGAACACAATGAACGCAATGCAACAATTATGATGCATGATAATGTCATGGCAATATGTTGTTGATTGAGCTAATGCAACTAGCAACCATATTCAGTGAAGCTGGTTTGAACCAAGGGTTCAAATTCAAACTCCATATGTGCTTATTTAAATGTCAATTATGCAAATTGCCCTCTACAGCAACCCCAGGTTGTTCAAACATGCATGCAACAACAGATTCCTTGAATTTTTCTGATAATTTTTCATATATAATTTATTTCGTTTGGGTTACGGTTGAATTACTATGATTTTAGAAGTTTGCAACATTTTACGGAATTTCCTATATAAGAATAAATCCAGAAAATAAATTCTTTTTATCGACATGACATAGGTTTGGCGTCGGTGAGTCAAGCTGGGTCGTCGAGTCAAACCTGACCCGTGGGACCCATCGTCGATGTCTCGAGGCTGGTTTGGGTGTATGACAGGTGGGACGGTCAGCGTTGACTTGACCAAGTCAAAATCGACACGTGGGGTCCAAGGTTAGCACTAATCTAAGCAGGTAAGTTACACTAACCTAATCTGTTTTAGTTAGCGGTTAGTTAGGCGGTGGGGCCGGTTGTCATTGACTCGAGGGTAATTAGTAGGGTGCTTAGGCCCTAATGATGGTTCCATGTCGCGGATCAAACCTGCCGTGGCTCGGCCTTGGCGAGCGAGGCAGCAGCGGAGGCATTGGGTTTAGTCCACGGCGACCAAATCGAAGGCGAGACCATCTGAGAACAAGGAGACTCGTCCGCATCGAATGATGCGCCGGGGGAGGCTAGGGTGCAGCGAGCTCGCCGGTCGAGCTCGTGGCGGCGCCAGCGTTCGAGGCGAGTTGGGAATGGTCTTTGTGGGGCATGGCGGGGCGAGCGGCTGGGTGCTCTGACCTCCTGGTGATGTCTTGAAGCAGTGGCCTTCGGTTTCTAGCTTCTGCGTCTGTGGCCGCAGCAGCGACATGGCGGCGAGCCGAGCTCTCGGCCGTGATGGCCAGCAGGGTTAGGGGCAGCTCGGCGGCGTGGCTGGGGAGAAGAAGAGGAGCTCACGGTGAGTTGGCGGTGCGAGATGGAAGGGCGAGGAAGCGTCGGAGCGAAAGGGGTGGTGGCGGATCTCTGGCGACCGATGGCGGCGGCGGCGATGGCGATGAAGCGGCCCTCAGCTTGTTTCCTTGGCGTGGAAGGTTCAAGCACGAGGCGGAGCTCGGGCACTAGCTGGCTGGGCGTGGGGATCTTTGGTGGCAGCAGTGGTGACGGTCGTGGCGGCGACGGCGTTGATGGCGCCCTTGAGAGAGAAGCGAGAGGAGGGGGAGAAGCATGGGAGAGGGTGAGAGAGGTCCAGGGGGGTGCGTGGCATCGCGAGGGAGACCCAGGGCGACTAGGGGGAAGCGGTAAGCACAGGTGCGTGCACGGCGGCCACACGCCCTCCTGCCTACTGTCAGGAGGTGGAAGACGACAGGGAGGAGCCCTGGTGGGCTGGGCCGGCACAGGTGAGGCCCAGGTGGGCTTGGTGGGCGCCAGGTAGTTTGGGCCAGGTAGGTTTCCCTCTCTTATTTGTTTATGTTTCTAATTCTTCTATTTTGTTTTGATCTAGTTTTAAAAAACCAAATCAATTTTATAAATCCTGAAAATATTCATGAGCACCTTCTGAATTATTTGGTGGCCCTAAATAGTTCCAACATTATTTGAGCATTTAAATTATTTATAATGTTTAAATGCCCAAAGTCAAGTAACAAGATTTAATTCAAAAATCCAGGAATGGCCTATAAATGTGTTCATCATTTTGGAAGAGGTTTTCACCTTTAGCGAAATCATGAACATTTCCAAAGGCATTCAGGTCATTGAAAATATTTTTATTGAACCTAGTTGAATTTCATTTGGTGCTAGGGTTTCAACAATCCCCATTTCAACTTTCAAAGAAATTTAGACATGATGCAACACAGGACTAGCTAACCCAGAGGAGACCAGAACTAGGGATGTGACAACTCACCCCCACTAAACAAGAATCTCGTCCCGAGATTCAAGACGTGAGGTAAGGAGACAGAGGGGATACAAAGCTAACTTGATCGTCATGATCCAACTTGCACTTCGTAAGAACGTTGATTCGATCATCATCTTGATCTTGACATCTTGCTTTGAGAACTTCATCCAATATGACAACGAGAGGAAAGGGGGAATTTTAGAAGAATCAATCTTCTCGAGGATCGAACAACTCAGGATTAACTCACGGAATGAGACATAGCAACATCTCTCGAGCTGAGACATGAAACATACATCCAGAGGGATGGAGTGTAACAGATGACGAAGATTCACTATGTAGACCCAATTCCACACTTAAAAAGGTGGTGAACGGTTGTCCATGTAGCGAGGAGTTGAGTTGCCATGATACCATAACGAGACATCTTAAGGAAGGTGACCCGCAGAAATATTTCCTTAAGTGGCAAAAATAATTACTTTTGATATAGAGATCATTGAGACTCTTTATACCAGCCTAAGGCAATCACAATTGATCATTTGAAGGAGTTCGAAAGAATGACATACTCGGACTAGAATGGATGATGTGGACTACCTTGTTGAAGACAACGCAATGGATGATTTTGCTTATCATCGGAAATGGATGGGACCCATGGTAGGACCACTGTTGAAGGCGATCCTGACCAGAAATTACCGAGAAGGGTAGTCCATGGTTGGATGGCACAATGGCGGTGCAAGCTGGGAACAAAATGCAACTGTTCGGAATGTTCCAACCATCATATCTGCCTGAGATTCAGATCTGGTTGGTGTCAGGATATTCCAGACTCATCAAGTCTAGAAAGAGAAATGAAGGTTTGCAACACAAATCGACGAGATGACGTTGCGAGATTCTCGGGGAGTGAACTACGATAGCAAGCTCCAAAACATGAGCGTGTTCCGCTACAACATGTGAATACGTTGTCCCAGACAAGCATGACCATGCGGTAGTCTTATAATAAAACACTACCGAGTTCTGATTGGGAACCATCAACGAGGATATTGAAGTCCTTCCATAAGGCATGCTCTTAAGAAGGAACTTCTTCTCCTTGAACAAATCAATCAGTGGCTTGGTGTGCTAGGGAATACGAATGGAGTGGAGGTAATTAATCTACCAAACCATAGAATACCTCGCACGAGTGCATGACGGACTTGGGATGATTCCAAAGGAAGCAAAACAAACCTTTCTCAAATTCATGGCGGCAACTTGCACCAAATGCACATGAATCCGAGGAAGTCACTTCTTCCATCCAAGCATAAGCTTCATGAACAGAACACTAAGGCATTGCTTACAAAGTTTCCAACACTAGGTTGATGTTCAACATGAATCATGGGGGAGACAAGATGCTGCTGATGGGCTCAACGGCAACTCATCGGAATTTCCATATCACTGGACTTCCACCATCATGTGAACACGGTGATAGCATTGATCAGACCAAAAGATGTAATGGTGTATGCTCGAGGGATCAACCACGAGTAAGACAACATTACGAACATCATTGTTTCTGATTTGTCTTGACAATAGCCCATACTCAAGTCAAAGTTTTGACAAGGCAATAGATCCAACAACTGATCACGAGGACCAATCAATGGAGATATCATCTTTCTTCAACACACACACACGCACAGAAGATATCCCTTAGAGATGAACTAAGTTAAGCAAAGCTTTATCTTCCAACTCTCCAAGTTGTTGTCTAGCTCAACCAACTAGCTCAGGGATATCCAACACAAATTCTTGGAGAATGGGTGGTTTAGAGGAAAACCAATATGATCACGAACTCAACATAGCGGTCAGGTGACAACCTGGTAACACTTCCAGGAAGATATTTGGAAAGTCACGAACCACCGATATATTAGTAAGCTCGAGAACAATCTTGCTTTTCAGGGCAAAACGATATGATCAAAGAGCAAGGGATTGACACAATCCTAACTCATTGATCGAAGAGTGCACCGGAAATAAGGACTAGGTAGCACAATCAAACTTAGGGTGATGATTCAATAATCAACTTGCTAAGGATGAGGTTTCTAGGAGTATAAATTTCACGCATCATCGTTCACTTGTCGGCATTCCGGTTGCAACAACACGGGACCGAGGAATGAACATGATGGCGAGAGTATCACTGCATCAAGAATTCATAAGAGAAGATGCAATTCTCATGATGTTCCTGACATAAAGTGGGTAATACTTCAGGATAGAACAGAATCAAAAGCTTGATTGCATTTGATCTTCAGATTACAACTGCTTTGACCCAATCCTGGATATGGATGAGGTACTGGAGTTTGTTTCTCCTAGTCATTCCATAATAGAATGGCTCGACGGACCACGAGAGTAATAGGCATCGATAAACGAATGCATGCATACCCTTGACTATCAATTGATAGACGGGGGTCAGAATACAACTAAGGAGGAACAACTCGAGGAACATATAACTTTCTGAGTTGTGGATGCATAGATTCGTATGTCGAACCAAGTTCAACATGTTTCTTCCGGATAACCCATGCGGAAAGGTAGAACTGGCAGATTCACAATTATGAATGGAGAACTCCTCAAGAGTACTCTGATTGTGATCCTTCGGTTTAGCGAGGAGCTTCTGCCATAAGCGGTTCATAGTATTTGGAAGAAGGAAATACCACGGACCTCCAGGACCAATGCAAAGGTTACTAATATCCTAAAGGTACGAGCAACACTATCAACACGATGTAAGTAGTGTGAATCTCGGGTTCAAGAACCCAGGAATAGAATACCTACTACTAAATGGCATCACAGGATGCTTTCGAGAATAATGGCCAGTATCACCACACCGAGAACACAAAACATGACTAGATTACTAGGTGACTCCCTAAAACACCTAGGGTCATAATAATAACTCTAACATATATGTCGAGGAAGCGGAGTACCTCAACATACTAATTTGTGTGATTAATCTCGCCCAAATGAACATTAGAAATGGAGAGAAGGGATTTGCAAATGCATCAGACTATTTAGAAATCTGGGATGACTCGGACAGCATAACGGCTGTAAATGCTCAAAATGATTTGAGACATCCTGCAAAATAGTGGCATGACCACTCAACATCACAATATCAAGGTTCTGAGACCAACTATGAACACACGGAAGTGGTAGAAACTGAACTGGGCTTAAAACCAACAATCTTAAAGGTCTATGGATTAGTAACACGTCATCCTGATAGATAGATGAGAAGCCTAGTTCTTAAACCCCGTAGAAGAGAACAGGATTACTCAGATCAGAAGGCCATGAGGTATAAGGAGTAAAAAGAGCCTTACGTTCCCTTCCAGAATCAATTCCCTTACATAACTAAAGCATTTCTAGACACAACCCGACCGGTTTGGCTTGGTAATCCTCTGAGCAGTCGGGCTCACGATACCAAAGCTGTCGGGACCCGATTCCAAGTCACATCGATCTAGCGGTAACAGCTCATATCACTTTGCGGCCTCACGCACGGTATTCCCACGGGTGTCTCCTTACCATGGCCCGGGACCGTTTGCGCCTTTTGGCTCACGTATATGATAGTGTCTCTAGCATCCATATGACAGATAACCCGGGCCGACATGGCTAGTCGTGAACCCAAAGCGGCGCTAACCCATGGGGACAGGCATACATGAATCAACTTCGAGCATGTCGGTCAACAGTGCGTGAATCCGGGCTGTAGCACTGGGCTAACAGGACTCCGGTAACCCGGGCTGTAGCAGGCTAGGAAGGACTCCGGATGTCACCGCGTGACATTTCCCCGAAGGGACAGACACAGGAACAAAGTGAAACACATGCCGGCCAGTCAAGCGTCCTCAGCAGTAGTGCTGGGCTAGCAGGACTCCGGTGAACCTGGCTGTAGCGGACTACTATGGCTCAAGAAAGCACTTGACTACATTTCCCCATAAGAGAGGCTGCCAAGGATAAACAACTAGATTGTCGGATCCCACACATACCAAGCATTTAAAACACACACACAATATGCTTGATATGTGTAAATACAACATGGCATCACAACATAACTCTATGACTCAAGTATTATTCATTAGGCTCCGAGGAGCCAAGATATTACAAACATGGGTCTCATGACCCAACATTCAGAGCATACAAGTCAAAGCACATGCGGTAGCTTAACATGTCTCGATCTGAGACATCTACAAATGAAAAAGGCTGAGAAGCGACTATCTACCGAGATCTGCCGAGGGCACAAGATCGTAGCTGAGGTAACAAGCTAAACGTCGAAGTCCACACGGAACTACTAGCGAGACTAACATCTCTCTGCAAAACATAAAATAAGCAAATGTGAGTACAAATGTACTCAGCAAGACTTACATCAGAACTAACTACATATGCATAGTTATCAACAAAAGGGTGGTGGAGTTTAATAGCAGCAAGCCAGCTTTGACTCGGTGGCTATCCTAAACTACGACTGCAAGTAACTCTTTTGAGGTGGCGCACACGAGTCCACATATTCACCATTTCAATACACCACTATGGATCCACTTCCGTCTACCTACGAGAGCGCCATCCATAGCACTCACACTTATCTTGCACGTTTTAGAGTATCCACTTTCACTTGTCTATGAAGCTATACAGCAACCCGAAGTCCTTTTCATGGACACGGCTATTGAATAGATCATATTAACCCTGCGGTGTACTTCTTCACACGCTCTCTCCACTTACCACCATGTACCGTCGTGTATCTCGGCAACCTTCAAGCGGAAGCTTTGGCGAGAGTCGGTACGACGACTAACCACACAAGTCTCTAATCCAGGTTTATCGGCTATTCGGGTTCCATCCGCAAGGAGATCCGGCAGGGTGTCGCTCACGGCCCCAAGCGATGTGTGCAGGGTTCCCGAGACACCAAAAGGGTGCTCGGTACACGAACATGGTGTATCTACATAACATAGCCCACCCCTAGGGTCAGCGCTACATACGGCCCCCAACACATATCCTACAAACACGAAACTAGTTGCAACTCCACGGACAGAGATCGAGGCGATTAATAAGCGAGAGGGGCGAGTTACAGACCCAATGTGTGGTAGTAACTGTTTCATGGATCACAAACACAGAACTCAGTTCCTGAGGACGGCTGCAATGAGACAACCCACCATGTACTCCTACATGGCCTCTCACCGCTACCTTTACCAAATCGTGTTCACACACTTTAGCTCTCAACAGTAGGACATGTTCACACACCTCCGATTCATCCCCGATGAATCAGACCTGACTCAACTCTAAGCAGTAGCAGGCATGACAAACAAGCATGAATGAGTAGGCACAACAGGGCTCAAACAACTCCTACTCATGCTAGTGGGTTTCATCTATTTACTGTGGCAATGACAGGTCATGCAGAGGATAAAGGTGTTCAACTACCGCAGCATGTAACAGTTGAATCGTTGTTGTCCTAATGCAGTAAAAGAGAGCAGGAGCGAGAGAGTGGGATTGTATCGGAATGAACAAGGGGGTTTTGCTTGCCTGGCACTTATGAAGATAGTATAGTTCTACATCGGTGTCATCAAACTTATCGTCGGAACCACGTCTATCGAGAGGGGACAAATACCGGCAAACAAAGAGGAACACAATCAATGCAATGCAACAATTATGATGCATGATAATGTCATGGCAATATGTTGTTGATTGAGCTAATTCAACTAGCAACCATATTCAATGAAGCTAGTTTGAACCAAGGGTTCAAATTCGAACTCCATATGTGCTTATTTAAATGTCAATTATGAAAATTGCCCTGTACAGCAACCCTAGGTTGTTCAAACATGCATGCAAATGACATAAACAGATTCCTTGAATTTTTATGATAATTTTTCATATATAATTTATTTCATTTGGGGTTACGGTTGAATTACTATGATTTTTAGAAGTTTGCAACCTTTTCTGGAATTTCCTATATAAGAATAAATCCAGAAAATAAGTTACTGCGTCAGCATGACATAAGTGTGACGTCAGCAGGTCAACTGGGTCGTCCAAGTCAAACCTGACCTGTGGGACCCATACGTCAGTGTCTCGGGCTGGTTTGGGTGTATGACAGGTGGGATCGGTCAACGTTGACTTGACCAAGTCAAAATCTGACACGTGGGGTCCACAGGTTTGCACTAATCTAAACAGGTAAGTTACACTAACCTAATCTTTTTTTAGTTAGCCGATTAGTTGGGCGGTGGGGCCCGGTTGTCATTGACTCCAGGGGGTAATTAGTAGGGTGCTTAGGCCCTAATGATGGTGCCACGTCAGCGGATCAAACCTGCCGCTGGCTCGCCTTGGCGGGGCGAGCGGCGGAGGCATTCAGGTTTAAATCCCCTGGCGACCAAATCGAAGGCGAGACCATCTACGGAGCGAGGAGACTCGTCCGCATCGAATGGTGCGGCGGGAGGGCTAGGGTGCAGCGAGCTCGCGAGTCAAGCTCATGGCGGCGCGGCGTTCGGGCGAGTTGGGAATGGTCTTTGTGGGGCACGCGGGCTTAACGATGACAGCTGGGTGCTACGGACTCTGGTGATGTCTTGAAACACGGTGGCCTTCGGGTTCTAGCTTGCGTCTGTCGGGCCCTGGCGGCGACATGGCGGTGGAGCGAGCTTTGGCCGTGATAATATGAGGTTAGGGGCAGCTCGGCGGCGTGGCTAGGGGGAGAAGAAAGAGGAGCTCACGGCGAGTTGGCCGGTGCAGATGGAGGGGCCAGGGTAGCGTCGGAGCGAGCGGGGTGGCGAGGCGGATCTCCGGTGACCGATGGCAAAGGCGGCAATGATGACGATGAAGCGGGGCCCTCCGGCTTGTTTCCTTCGGCGTGGAGAGGTTCAGCACGAGGAGGCGGAGCTCGGGCACTAGTTGGCTGGGCGTGGGGATGCTGGTGGCTGCGGTGGTGACGGTCGGCGGCGACGACAGCGTTCGGTGGCACCGCGGGAGAGAGCAGAGGAGCGGGGGAGAAGCACGGGAGAGGGTGAGAGAGGTCCAGGGGGTGCGTGGCCTCGCGAGGGAGGTCCAGGGCGATGAGAGGGAAGCAGCAAGCGGGGAGGTGGCAGGCGTGTGCGTGCACATGACCACACGCCCTCCTGCCTCTTGGCGGGAGGTGGAAGGCAACAGGGAGGAGCCACAGTGGGCTGGGCGGCACAGGTGAGGCCAGTGGGCTTAGTGGGCGCCGGTAGTTTGGGCAGGTAGGTTTCCTCTCTTATTTGTTTACATTTCCAATTCTTCTAGTTTGTTTTGATCTAGTTTTAAAAACCAAATCAATTTTATAAATTCTGAAAATATTCATGAGCACCTTTGAATTATTTGGTGGCCTAAATAGTTCCAACATTATTTGAGCATTTAAATTATTTATAATGTTTAAATGCCCAAAGTCAAATAGTTTAAGATTTAATTCAAAAATCCAGGAATGACCTATAAATATGTTCATCATTTTTGGAAGAGGTTTTCACCTTTAACAGAAATCATGAACATTTCCAAAGGGCATTCTGGGTCATTGAAAATATTTTTATTGAACCTAGTTGAATTTCATTTGGTGCTAGGATTTCAACAATCCCCATTTCAACTTTCAAAGAAATTTAGACATGATGCAACACAGGACTGGCTAACCTAGAGCAGACCAGAACTAGGGATGTGACAGTATGCCAGGCGAATGTGGACGACATCGAAGTCGACGAGCTCGATGCGGTAGTTGTCGCGCGCCCTGAAGGTGACAGGGAGGCGGGCCTGCCCAATCGGATCCATGGAGCCATCGGTGACTCCGGAGAAAGGCTTGGTTGGCTGAAGCTGATTGTAAGGCACTTGGAGATTGTTGAATGTCTCTATGGACAGGACATTGAGCCCTCCTCCGCCGTCGATGAGGGTCCTGGTGACTTGCACGGTGCTGATGATTGGGGAACAAAGCATCGGGAGGACTCCTGCTGTGGTGCGCACTTGAGCTGATCTGCTGAGCTGAGCGTGATGGCGCACGCTGACCACGAGAGGCGTGTGGCGTCGAGCTTGGGAATCTGCATTCACTTTGCGGGCGAACTGCTTGAAGATCGCTTGGAGGCTGGGGCAGAGCTCCGCCCAAGATGCAAGCGATCGTGTGCAGCTCTGAAGCCCCAGCCCCTCGCCCCGATGATGGTCCTCGTTTCTCCTTGGCTGTGACAGTTGAGGAGGGAGGCCTGCGTTTCCTTGCGGGCGATCCTCGCGAGGCTGGTCCCTCCAGTATCCCTCGCGAGGCTGATCCGGCCAGCGATCCTCGCGAGGTCGGACGCGCCACCCTTGGCGAGGCCACGGTCTTCCAGCGTCCTCGTTCCTTCCTTCCTCCTCGGCCGTAGCCCGATCGTTGCGATCAGGCGCGGCCATCCTCCTTCTCCACGGCCGGAGCTCTTGACATTCGTTGGTGTTGTGGGTGTGGAGGTCATGGTACCACATACCGGCTGCCCTTGGAAGACTCGGGCTGATCTCTGCCCGCTTGGTGTTAGGTTCTACATGAGCACGGCAGCCCCTTGCGCTTCCGTCCTTGGCCTTGGATTTCTTCTCTTACGGGTCTGCGGCTGGCAGCTCGAGGAGGAAAGCGCCCTTCCTCAGCCACAGCACACTTGGTCGCCAAGTTGAACAGCTCAAGGAAGTGCACAGATCTTCATGCATCGCCAGCTCCTCCTTCATCTTGGCGTCACGCACACCGTCGGAGAAGGCAGAGATGATAGCCTCCTCGATCACCTTGGGAATCTTGAGGCATGCGTTGTTGAAGCGCTGGATGTATACGCGGGGTCTCCCCAGTTGCTGCTTGATGTGGCGCATGTCGCTCATGGCTGGAGGCCGGTCGCGAGTACCTTGGAAGTTGACGATGAAGTGGGTGCGCATCTCGTCCCGGGAGGAGATCGTGCCAGGAGCCAGGTTCAGGAGCCAGGTGCGGGCTTCGTCCTTGAGTGCCATGGGAAACCAGTTCGCCATGACCTTCTCGTCCCCGTTGGCGGCTTCGATGCCCAGCTCGTAGAGATGGAGGAACTCCGCAGGGTCGGCCGTGCCGTCGTAGCGAGGAGGCAGGTCTGGCTTGAACTTGTCGGGCCACGCGACGCTGCGCAGCTCGGTGGTAAAGGCACGGCAGCCTGTTGTGGCCACGGGAGGCCTTTGGTGATGAAGAGCCTGGTCTTGCGGGTCCCCATGCACTGCAGCTGGGAGCAACGCGGGGTCTTGGCATGCTGGAGCAGGAGCGTGGTCATGACGAGCCGGTGTAGGGAGCACTCAGGCAGCTTCTTGGGGGCGAGGGACCTCTTGACAGCTCTGCTCTTGCTGCGCTGGCGCCGGACGGAGTGGGTTCCGCCCAGGGGCCACGCGCCTCGGGGCCAAGGCGCCTTCTTGAGGGGGAGGCGGCTGAGGCACCCCGAACTTCATCGCCCGTGCAGGGCGGGCGAAATGCAGCGAGAAGGGCGGCGCTGGGAGCCCCTGCGGCGCAGACGAGCTTCGGCGGCGCGGTCGAGCCACTCTTCGTGAGCGTCGTCGACAGCGTGGTAGCGCAGGAGCTCGTTTGCGCGATGAGTGCAGCTCGAGCCTCCATGGCGCGTGGGCCGCGAGACGAAACCAGCGAGGCGCAGTGAGGAAATAGCGAAGTCGGCCGTCTCGCCTCATGGGCGGATCTGGGGCGATGCTTGCTGCTCGTTCCCCGCCGGGCGGTGGCGGCGTTGGCGGCGGCGGCGAGGAACGGCGGGCGGCCGCCAGCGTGGGCCGTCTGGCGGCGCTGAGAAGCGAGAGCGGCTCGGCGCTTCAGCAGGCCAGACGACAGCGTCGACATGGACGCGGTGGTCGGCGAAGAACAGGGCGGCGGAAGACGAATTCCGGTGCAGCCCTACCTGGCGCGCCAAATGTCGGATTTCGGGTTCTGGCAGACCCTCTAGGTTCGAACACTGGGGTGCGTGCGGAGATCTCGCCCTCTACCTACCTGCACCTCGCCGCCTCGCTAGGATCTAAGCTATGAAAAGAACAACACAAGAGACACAGGGTTTACACTAGTTCGGGCCACCATTGTGGTGTAATACCCTACTCTAGTTTGTGGTGTGGTGGATTGCCTCTTGGGCTGATGATGGACAATACAAGGAAGAACAGCCTCGCGAGGGTCTGTTCTTGGCTGGTGCGATGAACTGCTAGGGGGAGTTCAATCGCTCTTTCTCTGCTGATTGCTTCCTTGATGCCGGATCAAGCTGCCCCTATCCTGTGGGTGGCTAGTCCTATTTATAGGCAAAGGCCCTGGGCCTCTTCCCAAATATTGAGCGGGAAGGGCGCCAACAATTGGCCATTTTGAAGGGGAACATCTAGTACACTTATCCTGACTAAAGTTGGTCCTCGCCTGTCAAAGGCTCTCGTGGTGACGCCGGCTTGGGCTCCACAATGACTTACTTCATGCCGTTGCGACGGTCTTGGTCCTGTTGCATCGAAAAGGATGCCTTTGCTCGATACTCTTGCCTGCACTTGCTCCCTTTGCACCAAAGAGGAAAGGAGGACACTGCGCAGGCTGGCGCCCGCCTGGCGCCCTTGGTCGTCATGGCTTGCGTCATGGGCACCTCGTGAGGTACCCGCCTAGATCTCTCCGCCTCCGAGCATGAGCCAACTGTGAGGCCGTGCACGAGGAAGCTCCCTTTCGTCCGCCCATGAATCTGGCCCCTCGCAAGGGTCTTGAGCTTGTGCTGATGAAGATGGGTCGTGCTGGGCCACCCCTTGAGCCACGCCGTAGGCCGCAGGCAGGCAAGTTTGGGGACCCCCATTCCCATAACGCCGACAACAGGAGCGAGCTGGGCAACCCAACTATTGACCAAAGACATGATTCAGAGCCGATGCATATAATGCAGATGTCGGGGACTTGAAGTCTACTCACGAGTGTTAAGACTTCTGTTTTCCAAAAAATATATATATGCGGCTACATAGAGCCCCCGGCGAATGATATCATGCCGAGGTGTGTATGCCAATCTAACATAAAAGAGGAAGACAGAGCAAGAATTAAGCCAATACCGAATAAGGTCGTGCGAAACTGTCTCCATTGTAGTCTGATTTGTATGTCAAAACGTATTTTTACAAAGGATGCGGTAAGCATGGAGGCTATTTTACATGCCAAGTATTTGAGAACAAGGGAAAGTTGTATACAGGTCCGAAAAAGGAAAAGGTGATCTTGAATATCCATTACATATCCTGCCGCACGTTTGCGCCACTTTTCGCCTTGGTGTATGATCCTTTGAGAGGATCAACGATCAAGTATACATAAGGGGCCTGGAAAAGGGCCCTTGGTACCATCGGAAAGCGATGTGGGTTGTAAAGAACCTGAAATATAAAGATAAGAAGAAGAAAAGAGAAGAATATGATGGTCCGGATAGGGCCAAGCCGTATTGCGGATTTTATTTTTAGTATGCCTCCGTCCCTGCCCATGGTGTCTTTAGTGCGTAATTATGTACGCGCGGTACGTATGCCTCTATCAGGTTGGGGCTTTGGCGGAGGCCGAATTTCTAATCTAGCTCTGGACGAGCCGGACTGTCATGCCGCAGGTTAGACCGGACTCATTTGATAGTGTCCGGGGGCTTGACTGCCGATGTGGTATTCGGATTGATAAGGCCACCCTCTACTTTGGCCGCAAGGGTCGCGGCATGCTCCTCAGTACAGAGGGAGTGCTCCATGTTTCCATTGACTGTTATAATGCCACGTGGTCCACGCATCTTAAGCTTTAGATAAGCATAGTGCGGGACTGCATTGAAATGGGCGAAAGCGGTTCGTCCGAGCAGTGCATGATAGCGACTTGTGGGGACCCCGACTCATAAGTCATGATCACCGTATGCACGTGTACAGTGATCCCAGAGATCAATGCTCACTGAACACACAGAAGCTGAATAACAAGAGTCTTACATCCGTACATAAATTCTTACACGAATTATGACCATTATGGTCAAGTCTTACATAGATAAAGCCACAAGGGATGAATACCAAATAAAATTAAACAGCGGAAATCTTCTTCAATAAGTAGAACCCATGCCATCTGCCTTAACCCTGCAGGCATTCTGACTAGGAAACGTCCTAGTTCGCATGTTCGTCTCCAAAGAACTCTTCTTGGAACTCCTGTTCTTCCATGCCTGGCCAATTAAATAACCAGTGGCAAGCCAATGAGTACTTCGAATGTACTCGCAAGCAACCCATGATTGGAACAAGGCACAATAATGCAATGATATAGCACTAAGTAGGTAGTTTGCAGAAAGCTAGTTTTGAGTGCAATGACATGATCTATCAATATGTAAAGTATGCATCACGAGAGTACAGGTATCCGTATGAACAAGTTACAGATATCAACCTAAGCGGAGTTGGACACCAATCCAACTTGATCATCATGTCAAGCCATCTGAGTTACCCCAAATGGTTTATCAACGCACGCACACGGTTCGTAAAACTCTGTATGTAGTTTAAGCAGCACCGCCCAACTGTCCTTGACCGTGGACACGGCTATTCGAATAGTTTTACACTCTGCAGATGTTGCACACTTTACCCACAAGATCCGGGGAACTTCCGTGTCATCCACGACCCGCGGTACCTCAAGTACCCGGGGTAAGCACCCGATCACTATCTTTCCCTAGACGACACTAACATAGAGTCCACTCGGTTGGTAGTAACCACCGTGCCCAACATTTCACAACTTAAAAATTATGGAGCCTCGCTCCCATATTTGTCACATACCACTGGCACGGGGTACCAACGGTTTGTCCGGTGCCCCATAAAAATGTTCTTCGCCGCCCTACCTGGCATGACCCCGTCCCGAGAGAGCAACAACTCTCCCGTCACTAGTAATGCAGGCACCATGCTAGTATCGGCCTAGGTAATCAATAATGCCCTTTCCCATATAAGGCTAGAGTGGTTGCGCATGTAAGGCTGGGACAGTTGACAAATCTTAAATCTAATCCATTTTTGGAAAACAACACACACGTTTGCCTTGGTACCCCACTTCGTCATCAAGTGGCTACCCAACTCATTATCTTCCTCGGGCATAAGTGGCACCCGATGGGGTTTTCGAGAAGTCTTTTGGAAATACTTTGTCTCCATCACCATGCATATTCCCGTCCCTTTTTGCGTAGCAAGTATTTTAGCATCGTATCTACTCCCACCGGCATAACCCTCATAAGGAGGTAGGGTTATGCACCATGCAAGTATCAATGAGGAAGTAACGGTGGCAAACCACCCCATGTGGTCACCTCATGATCAGGTCTCCGATGCAAGCAATAGAAGTGCTATATGACATGCATAAAAGGGTTTCATAGACATGGTCAAAGGGCTGCTTGCCTTGGTTGGCTTGGTCTTCAAAGTCTTCAGGTTCTTCTCCTCCTTCTTCTTCAGCAACTTCGTCAAATACGGGATCTAATCGTCGGAAGAAAATAACGGAAAAATAAGACAATAATGAAAACAGAAAAGTCAATGTGCTCAGAAAAATGTCAACTCATTTTTGTAAAATGCTAGGAGGAAAACTAAGAAGGGGAAAATTCTTGGTTTTGGATTTGGAGTTAGGAGGACAGAGTAGTGGATTTTCAAACAGAGATTTTATTGTTCAAATTTGAATTTAAATTTGAACAGTGCAGAAAAGTGTAATGGATGTGTATGAAAGTTACATCAATAAATAGGAGGGATTATTCTGAGATTTTAGGAACTGGAATTATTGCATTTGGATGAATATTTAATCCTGTGGAATTTTTGCAAGTCTAACAGAAAAGTAAAAGGAAAAGGAGCACTATGCAACTGGGCCAGAACAGCCGCAGCGCAGCAGGCCCAGGGGAAATCAGCCCGCGCGAGGTCGCCACGTCGAAGGCGTAAAGGGGGAGTACGCCTTCAACCGACGGGCGAACTGGTACGCGCGCGCATGCGTTTCAAACCTGACGGGTGGGGCCCATCCGTCAGGATGTGAGGCTGACCGACGGGCCCCACGGCCGTCGTCTTCAACCTCAGGCCAGAGAGGGAGGCGAGCTCACCGGCGATGATGCAAAGCACGGAGGGCACGGCTGGGCTCAGCGTCGTGGCGCCGTTCGGGTGGAGGTGGAGTTGGTCACCGGAGCAGCCTGGTTCGCCGGCGACGAGGTCACGCGGCGGAGGTGCTTCGGACATCGATGGTTCCGGCCGTTCCCGACTGCAAAATAGTGGGGGAAGAGAGGGGAAGGGGTTAGTGGTGCCGCACGGTTCCAGATCGAGAGAGAACGGGAGCGGAGGAGGCCTGTACCGCACGAGCGCCAACGAGCCGACGCGGCGGAGCTCGAGCTCGATCTCGAGCTCGAGCGGCTCTGGAGATAAATGGGTGGTGTGGGAGGTGGATTAGGAGTGTGGGGGAGCGACAGGGAGTGAGAGAGAGGCTCAGGGTCGCCTTAGATAGGCTGGCCGAGGTCCACCGTAGGCGCGACCTGTGGGTGCCCGCGGGATCAGCTCGGGTGGCCGTTAGAGAGGGAATGGAGGGCTCGGGGGTGTTCGTGGGAGTGGTCTAGGGTGCCAGCGAGAGAGAGGAGGAGCGAGACGAGCTGCGGGCGGGCCATAGGAGCGGCGCGAGCATTGGCCGAGCGGGGCGGCGCTTTGGCGTGAGCTGCAGGAGAGAGAGGAGGGTGCGGGAGCAAGTGGGCGGCCTCTTGGCGTGGAAGCCAGACGTCGAGGGGCATCGGTGGCCTTGCTGGGAGACTCGAGGTTGTCAGGGGACGCGGCGTCAATGGTCGGGTGCCCTGCCAGGCGCTCCAGAGTGCGACTTTGGCTGGAATCAGCGGCTTTCCCGCGTCCGCGCGTGCCCACTTATGTCTGGAGGCTGCAGGAGGTGTGGGCAAAAGTCCTGGGGAGCCTTGGATGCTCTGGAAAGTTGAGGGGAGAGAAGGAGACTAAGAGAGAGGGAGGGATCTGTTGGGGATCGTAGCAGAAATTTAATATTTTCTATGCATCACCAAAATCAATCTATGGAGCCATCTAGCAATGAGAGATAGAGAGGAGTGCATCTACATACCCTTGTATATCGTGAGCGGATGCGTTCAAGAGAACGGGGTTGATGTAGTCGTACTCGTCGTGATCCAAATCACCGATGATCCTAGTGCCGAACGGACGGCACCTCCGCGTTCAACACAAGTACGGAGTGGAGATGTCTCCTCCTTCTTGATCCAGCAACATGGGAAGGAGAAGTTGATGGAGATCCAGCAGCACGACGGCGTGGTGGTGGAAGCAGCGGGATTCCAGCAGGGCTTCGCCAAGCGCTATTGTAGGAGGAAGAGGTGTCACGGGAGGGAGAGGGAGGCGCCAGGGCATAGGGTGCGGCTGCCCTCCCTCCCCTCCACTATATATAGGGCCTAGGGGGCGCATGCCCCGTTGGAGATCCCATCTACAGGGCGGCGGCCCCGGGGGCGGCGGCCCCGGGGGCGGCGGCCCCTCGGGGGGGCAACGGCCCCCTTAGGGTTTCCAACCAGGAGGGCGCATGCCCCCTAGGGTTTCCAACCCTAGGCGTCTTGGGCCCTTGGGTGGGGCGCACGAGCCCACCAGGGGCTGGTTCCCACACCACTTCAGCCCATGGGGCCCTCAGGGATAGGTGCCCCCACCCGGTGGACCCCCGGGACCCTTCCGGTGGTCCCGGTACAATACCGGTGACCCCCGAAACTCTCCCGGTGGCCGAAACTGGAGTTCCTATATATAAATCTTTACCTCTGGACCATTCCGAAACTCCTCATGACGTCCGGGATCTCATCCGGGACTTCGAACAACTCTCGGTTAACTGCGTACTAATATCTCTACAACTCTAGCGTCACCGAACCTTAAGTGTGTAGACCCAACGGGTTCGGGAGACACGTAGACATGACCGAGACAACGCTCCGGTCAATAACCAACAGCGGGATCTGGATACCCATGTTGGCTCCCACATGCTCCACGATAATCTCATCGGATGAACCACGATGTCGAGGATTCAATCAATCCCGTATACAATTCCCTTTGTCTATCGGTACAATACTTGCCCGAGATTCGATCATCGGTATACCGATACCTTGTTCAATCTCGTTATGGCAAGTCTCTTTACTCGTTCCTATAACACATCATCCCGTGAACAACTCCTTGATCACATTGAGCTCATTATGATGATGTCCTACCGAGTGGGCCCAGAGATACCTCTCCGTCATACGGAGTGACAAATCCCAGTCTCAATTCGTGCCAACCCAACAGATACTTTCGGGGATACCCGTAGTGTAACTATATAGCCACCCAGTTACATTGTGACGTTTGGCACACCCAAAGTACCCTACGGTATCCGGGAGTTGCACAATCTCATGGTCTAAGGAAAGGATACTTGACATTAGAAAAGCTTTAGCAGACGAACTACACGATCTTGTGCTATGCTTAGGATTGGGTCTTGTCCATCACATCATTATCCTAATGATGTGATCCCGTTATCAATGACATCCTATGTCCATGGTTAGGAAACCGTAACCATCTGTTGATCAACGAGCTAGTCAACTAGAGGCTCACTAGGGACATGTTGTGGTCTATGTATTCACACATGTATTACTATTTCCGGATAACACAATTATAGCATGAACAATAGACAATTATCATGAACAAGGAAATATATTAATAACATTTTTTATTATTGCCTCTAGGCATATTTCCAACAGTCTCCCACTTGCACTAGAGTCAATAACCTAGTTACATTGTGATGAATCGAACACCCATAGAGTTCTGGTGTTGATCATGCTTTGCACGTGGAAGAGGTTTAGTCAAAGGATCTGTGACATTCAGGTCCGTATGCACTTTACAAACTCTATGTGTCCATCTTGAACATTTTCACAAATGGAGTTGAAGCGGCGCTTGATATGCATGGTCTTCTTGTGAAACCTGGGCTCCTTGGCAAGGGCAATAGCTCCAGTGTTGTCACAGAAGAGAGTCATCGGGCCCGACGCATTGGGAATAACTCCTAGGTCGGTAATGAACTCCTTCATCCAGGTTGCTTCATGTGCTGCCTCCGAGGATGCCATGTACTCCGCTTCACATGTCGATCCCGCCACGACGCTTTGCTTGCAACTGCACCAGCTGACTGCCCAACCATTCAAAATATACACGTATCCGGTTTGTGACTTGGAGTCCTCCAGATATGTGTCGAAGCTAGCATCAACGTAACCCTTTACGACGAGCTCTTCGTCACCTCCATAAAAGAGAAACATATCCTTAGTCCTTTTCAGGTACTTCAGAATATTCTTGACCGCTGTCCAGTGTTCCATGCCGGGATTACTTTTGTACCTTCCCACCAAACTTATGGCAAGGTTTACATCAGGTCTGGTACACAACATGGCATACATAATAGACCCTATGGCCGAGGCATAGGGGATGACACTCATCTTTTCCCTATCTTCTGCCCTGGTCGGGCATTGAGCCGTGCTCAATCTCACACCTTGCAATACAGGCAAGAACCCCTTCTTGGACTGATCCATATTGAACTTCTTCAATATCTTGTCAAGGTACGTGCTTTGTGAAAGACCAATGAGGCGTCTCGATCTATCTCTATAGATCTTGATGCCTAATATGTAAGCAGCTTCTCCAGGGTCCTTAATTGAAAATCACTTATTCAAGTAGGCCTTTATGCTTTCCAAGAGTTCTATATCATTTCCCATCAATAGTATGTCATCCACATATAATATGAGAAATGCTACAGAGCTCCCACTCACTTTCTTGTAAACACAGGCTTCTCCATAAATCTGCGTAAACCCAAACGCTTTGATCATCTCATCAAAATGAATGTTCCAACTCCGAGACGCTTGCACCAGCCCATAGATTGAGCGTTGGAGCTTGCATACCTTGTCAGCATTCTTAGGATCGACAAAACCTTCCGGCTGCATCATATACAATTCTTCCTTAAGGAAACCATTAAGGAATGCCATTTTGACGTCCATTTGCCATATCTCATAATCATAGAATGCGGTAATTGCTAACATGATTCGGACAGACTTCAGCTTCGCTACGGGTGAGAAGGTCTCATCGTAGTCAACCCCTTGAACTTGTCGATAACCCTTAGCGACAAGCCGAGCCTTATAGATGGTTACATTACCATCCGTGTCTGTCTTCTTCTTAAAGATCCATTTATTTTCTATGGCTCGCCAATCATCGGGCAAGTCTGTCAAAGTCCATACTTCATTTTCATACATGGCTCCTATCTCGGATTTCATGGCTTCAAGCCATTTGTCGAAATCCGGGCCCGCCATCGCTTCTTCATAGTTCGTAGGTTCACCATTGTCTAAAAACATGATTTCTAGGACAGAGTTGCCGTACCATTTTGATGTGGAACGTGTCCTTGTGGACCTATGAAGTTCAGTAGCAACTTGATCTGAAGTTTCATGATCATCATCATTAACTTCCTCTCTAGTTGGTGCAGGCACCACAGAAACATTTTCTTGAGCTGCGCTACTCTCCGGTCCAAGAGGCAATACTTCATCAAGTTCTACTTTCCTCCCACTTACTTCTTTCGAGAGAAACTCTTTCTCTAGAAAGGATCCATTCTTGGCAACAAAGATCTTGCCTTCGGATCTGAGGTAGAAGGTATACCCAATAGTTTCCTTAGGGTATCCTATGAAGACGCATTTTTCCGATTTGGGTTCAAGCTTTTCAGGTTGAAGTTTCTTGACATAAGCATCACATCCCCAAACTTCCATAAACGACAACTTAGGTTTCTTCCCAAACCACAATTCATACGGTGTCGTCTCAACGGATTTCGATGGAGCCCTATTTAAAGTGAATGCGGCAGTCTCTATAGCATAACCCCAAAATGATAGCGGTAGATCGGTAAGAGACATCATAGATTCCACCATATCCAATAGAGTGCGATTACAACGTTCGGACACACCATTACGCTGAGGTGTTCCAGGAAGCATGAGTTGTGAAACAATTCCACATTTCCTTAAGTGCGTGCCAAATTCGTGACTCAAATATTCTCCCCCACGATCTGATCGTAAGAACTTGATTTTCCTGTCACGTTGATTCTCAACCTCACTCTGAAATTCCTTGAACTTTTCAAAGGTCTCAAACTTGTGTTTCATTAAGTAGACATACCCATATCTACTTAAGTCATCAGTGAGGTGAGAACATACGATAACCATCATGAGCCTCAACGCTCATTGGACCGCTTTTACATCGGTATGTATGATTTCCAATAAGTTGGTTGCTCGCTCCATTGTTCCGGAGAACAGAGTCTTGGTCATTTTGCCCATGAGGCATGGTTCGCACATGTCAAATGATTCATAATCAAGAGACTGCAAAAGTCCATCTACATGGAGTTTCCTCATGCGTTTGACACCAATGTGACCAAGGCGGCAGTGCCACAAGTATGTGGGACTATCATTATCAAACTTACATCTTTTGGCATTCACGCTATGAACATGTGTAACATCACGTTCGAGATTCAATAAGAATAAACCATTGACCAGCGGGGCATGACCATAAAACATGTCTCTCATATAAATAGAACAACCATTATTCTCAGATTTAAATGAGTAGCCATCTTGCATTAAACGAGATCCAGATACAATGTTCATGCTCAAAGCTGGTACTAAATAACAATTATTGAGGTTTAAAACTAACCCCATAGGTAAATGTAGAGGTAGCGTGTCGACGGCAATCACATCAACCTTGGAACCATTCCCGACGCGCATCGTCACCTCGTCCTTTGCCAGTCTCCTCTTATTCCGCAGCTCCTATTTTGAGTTACAAATATGAGCAACAGCACCGGTATCAAATACCCAGGAGCTACTACGAGCGCTGGTTAGGTACACATCAATAACATGTATATCGCATATACCTTTGGTGTAGCCGGCCTTCTTATCCGCTAAGTATTTGGGGCAGTTCTGCTTCTAGTGACCGTTTCACTTGCAATAAAAGCACTCAGTCTCAGGCTTGGGTCCATGTTTTGGCTTCTTCCCGGCAACTGGCTTACTGGGCGCGGCAACTCCCTTGTCGTCCTTCTTGAAGTTCTTCTTACCCTTGCCTTTCTTGAACTTAGTGGTTTTATTCACCATCAACACTTGATGTTCCTTTTTGATCTACACCTCCGCTGATTTCAGCATTGAATATACCTCAGGAATGGTCTTTTCCATCCCCTGCATATTGAAGTTCATCACAAAGCTCTTGTAGCTAGGTGGGAGCGACTGAAGGATTCTGCCAACGACTGCATCATCCGGGAGATTAACTCCCAGCTAAGCGGTTGTGCAACCCAGACATTTTGAGTATGTCCTCGCTGACAGAACTATTCTCCTCCATCTTACAACTGTAGAACTTGTCGGAGACTTCATATCTCTCAACCCGGGCATGAGCTTGGAAAACAATTTTCAGCTCTTGGAACATCTCATATGCTCCGTGCTGCTCAAAACGCTTTTGGAGCCCCGGTTCTAAGCTGTAAAGCATGCCGCCTTGAACCAGGGAGTAATCATCACTACTGTTGCTGCCGGCGTTCATAACGTCTTGAGTTCTTTGGGAAAACAGGTGCTTCACGTAGCGGTGCATCAAGGGCATATGCTTTCTTGGCAGCTATGAGGATAATCCTCAGGTTACGGACCCAGTCCGTGTAGTTGCTGCCATCGTCTTTCAGCTTGGTTTTCTCTAGGAACACGTTGAAGTTGAGGGCAACATTAGCGTGGGCCATTTGATCTACAAGACATATTGCAAAGTTTTAGACTATGTCCATGATAATTAAGTTCATCTAATCAAATTATTTAATGAACTCCCACTCAGATAGACATCCCTCTAGTCATCTAAGTGATACATGATCCGAGTCAACTAGGCCGTGTCCGATCATCACGTGAGACGGACTAGTCATCATCGGTGAACATCTTCATGTTGATCGTATCTTCTACACGACTCATGTTCGACCTTTCGGTCTTCCGTGTTCCGAGGCCATGTCTGTACATGCTAGGCTTGTCAAGTCAACCTAAGTGTATTGCGTGTGTAAATCTGGCTTACACCGTTGTATCTGACGTTAGAACCTATCACACCCGATCATCACGTGGTGCTTGAACAACAGACCTTAGCAGCATTGCCTAGTTAGGGGAACACAATTCTTGATATTTTAATGAGGATCATCTTATTTATGCTACCGTCGTTCTAAGCAAATAAGATGTAAAAACATGATAAACATCACATGCAATCAAATAGTGACATGATATGGCCAATATCATTTTGCTCCTTTTGATCTCCATCTTCGGGGCGCCATGATCATCATCGTCACCAGCTTGACACCATGATCTCCATCATCATGATCCTTGTCATCGTGTCTTCATGAAGTTGTCTCGTCAACTATTACTTCTATACTATGGCTAACGGTTTAGCAATAAAGTAAAGTAATTACATGACGTTTATGTTGACACGCAGGTAATAAATAAATTAAGACAACTCCTATGTCTCCTGCCGGTTGTCATACTCATCGACATGCAAGTCGTGATTCCTATTACAAGAACATGATCAATCTCATACATCACATATATCATTCATCACATCCTTTTGGCCATATCTAATCACACGGCATATGCTGCAAAAACAAATTAGATATCCTCTAATTGTTGTTGCAAATTTTTACGTGGCTGCTATAGGTTTCTTAGCAAGAACGTTTCTTACCTACGCCAAAACCACAACGTGATATGCCAATCTCTATTTACCCATCATAAGGACCATTTTCATCGAATCCGATCCGACTAAAGTAGGATAGAGAGACACCCGCTGGCCACCTTATGCAACTAGTGCATGTCAGTCGGTGGAACCTATCTCACGTAAGTGTATGTCTAAGGTCGGTCTGGGCCGGTTCATCCCACGATGCCGCCGGATCAAGATAAGACTAGTAACGACAAGTAAATTGACAAAATTGACGCCCACAACAACTTGTGTTCTACTCGTGCATAGAAACTACGCATAAACCTAGCTCATGATGCCACTGTTGGGGATCGTAGCAGAAATTTAAAATTTTCTACGCATCACCAAGATCAATCTATGGAGTCATCTAGCAGCGAGAGAGAGAGGAGTGCATCTACATACCCTTGTAGATCGCGAGCGGAAGCGTTCAAGAGAACAGGGTTGATGGAGTCGTACTCGTCGTGATCCAAATCACAGATGATCCTAGCGCCGAACGGACGGCACCTCCGCGTTCAACACACGTACGGAGCGGAGACGTCTCCTCCATCTTGATCCATCAAGGGGGGAAGGAGAAGTTGATGGACATCAAGTAGCACGACGGCGTGGTGGTGGAACCAGCGGGATTCCAGCAAGGCTTCGCCAAGCGCTACTGTAGGAGGAAGAGGTGTCACGGGAGGGAGAGGGAGGCGCCAGGGCATAGGGTGCGGCTGCCCTTCCTCGCCTCCACTATATATAGGGTCTAGGGGGGCGCATGCCCCCTTGGAGATCCCATCTAGGGGGGGCGGCGGCCCCTCAGGGGGCAACAACGTTTCCAACCAGCGGGGCGCATGCCCCCTCGGGGGGCAACGGCCCCTAGGGTTTCGAACCAAAGGCACCTTGGGCCCTTGGGTGGGGCGCACCAGTCCACCAGGGGCTGCTTCCCATGCCACTTCAGCCCATGGGCCCCTCCGGGATAGGTGGTGAAAGGATCGAGAAGAGGTGTCAAGAGGGGGGTGATTAGACACTAAGTACCAAAAGTTGCAGTTTTTAACTTCTTTAAGTTCAAGTGGAGTTTTGGCACAAGTTTAACAATCACAATACATAACAAGCAAGCATGCAACGAGTATATGAGCAGCGGAAAGTAAAGCATGCAACTTGCAAGAATATAAAGGGAAGGGTTTGGAGGATTCAAACGCAATTGGAGACACGGATGTTTTTATCCTGGTTCCGATAGGTGGTGCTATCGTACATCCACGTTGATGGAAACTTCAACCCACAAAGGGTAACGGTTGCGCAAGTCCACGGAGGGCTCCACCCACGAAGGGTCCACCAAGAAACAACCTTGTCTATCCCACCATGGCCGTCGCCCACGAAGGACTTGCCTCACTAGCGGTAGATCTTCACGAAGTAGGCGATCGCCTTGCCCTTACAAACTCCTTGGTTAAACTCCACAATCTTGTCGGAGGCTCCCAAATGACACCTAGCCAATCTAGGAGACACCACTCTCCAAGAAGTAACAAATGGTGTGTTGATGATGAACTCCTTGCTCTTGTGCTTCAAATGATAGTCTCCCCAACACTCAACTCTCTCTCTCACATGATTTGGATTTGGTGTAAAGAAAATTTTAGTGGAAAGCAACTTGGGGAAGGATAGAGATCAAGATTCATATGGTAGGAATGGAATATCTTGGTCTCAACACAAGTTTAGGTGGTTATCTCTCAGAAAATGTAGGTTGGAAGTGTAGGTTCGTTCTGATAGCTCTCTCCACGAATGAAGAGGAGGTGGAGCGGTATATATAGCCTCCACACAAAATCTAACGGTTACACACAACTTGCCAAACTCGATGGGACCGAATTGTTAAACTCGGTCAGATCGATTCAACGAATCTAGTGACCGTTAGGATTTTCGGTGGGACCGACATGCAACTCGGTAAGACCGATATGGTTAGGGTTAGGGCATAACGTAATCTCGGTGAGACCGATCACACAAACTCGGTGGGACCGATTTTGGTAATAAGCTAACCATAGAGTTGGTCAGGCAAACTCGGTGAGACCGATTACACAAACTCGGTGGGACCGATTTTGGTAATAAGCTAACCATAGAGTTTGCATTGTAATCTCGGTAGTACCGATTGCTCAAACTCGGTGAGACCGATTTTGGTAATGGACATACACAAAGAGATTACAATCCCATCTCGGTGAGACCGAGATCCCTATCGGTGAGACCAATTTGCCTAGGGTTTGTGGCAGTGGCTATGACATCTGAACTCGGTGGCGCCGGATAGAAAGAATCGGTGGGGCCGAGTTAGACCTTTGGTTTAGGACATATGTGGATGTGAGAAAGTATTTGAGGGCTTTGGAGCATATCACTAAGCACTTTGAGCAAGCAAGCCATTAAGCAACACCTCATCCCCTCTTCATAGTATTGGCTTTTCCTATAGACTCAATGTGATCTTGGATCACTAAAATATAAAATGTAGAGTCTTGTACTTGAAGCTTGAGCCAATCCTTTTTCCTTCGCATCTAGAAGGGGTTCCAGATCCTTTAGTCCATGCCACTTAATTTGTTGAACTTGTCTGAAACATACTAGGTAAAAGTGTTAGTCCAACAAGAGATATGTTGACATTAATTACCAAAATCACCCAGGGAGCACTTGTGCTTTCAATCTCCCCCTTTTTGGTAATTGATGGCAACATACATCAAAGCTTTAGATAAAGATATAGAGAATAGCAAGTAAAGCTTTGGAAAGACATGTAACATGCACAGGCTCCCCTTACATGTATGCAATCATGTGAATATGGAATTTTGAAGCATGTGAGAGCATAACCATGACAGAGTAGGCAATGTGTTACATGTATCTTGGCTATATGCATCAGAGCAAAAGATGTGAATATGGGAAATGTACCTTCATGCTCATGAGTCCTTCTTGCAAACAATATGTACATCAGCAAGAATTCCTCATACACGTGATTGTGATGCATATACTTACCTTGTGGTCTTGAGTTGGCTTAGGATGGAATGAACCTATGAAAATAAGGTTAGATAACACATATGCACCTACTAGCGGAAGCAGAAAGAAACCACAAGAGTACCAAGACTGGGATGACATGTAGAGTGAGTACTAAGTACCACAATATATATTGACATGTCCCCAAAGGTAAAGATGTGCAATGAATTTAAGAAATTTATTTCCCTTAGATGCCTTGCTCCCCCTGAATCTAGCATGGGATACTGGGAGAAGATAGGGAACAGAAAATCAGAGCTCAAAGAAACAAATGAACAGAGCTAATGCAAATAAGCACATATGAACATGTCTTTCCCCTCAAGAAGACATGTGGCATCTCTCCTCTTGAACACCAAGAATCTGGGATCCTTTAAGATTACTCTTTCCTTGAGTATTCCCTCCCCCTAGAGATGTGAGTATTTTCTCCCCCTAGAGATATGATTAAGCTTTGATGTGATCTCTCTCTCCCCCTTTGACATCAATTTCCAAGAAGGGTCTTCTGGAATTTGTCGTGAATGGGTTTGGTCCTTGAGTCACAGCACAAAGCACTAAGGTAAATGTGATGCTTGTAGAGGACAAGATTCATTGAGTGGAGCTGTATCAAGAGAAAATCAGGAATAAATGGCAAAATCTTTTTCCTGTAGTGAAATCGGTGGCACCGAGTTGTATGGTTCGGTTGCACCGAAAAAATTCGGTTAGACCGAGAACAAGAAACCGGTGTGACCGAGTTCATCGCAGAGAAAATCACTTGTCACCTCAGCTCACTAGACAAGTAAGATCTCACAAGGATTTGCAAGGAATTAACTGAACAATTTGCAATGAATTGGATGCATGGAATGCAGAACAAATAGAAAAGAAAAGAAAAGAAAGGAAATCTAGATGAAGTTTTTTTTTGAGAAAGGGGAAACAAATATGCATGAGACAAATGCAAGGGCACAGAAAAGAACAAAAGAAAACTTCATCTAGAGATGGTCGGCGACAAAGTCACCTATGTTAGAGTAGATTGACTTAGGAGTCAAGTGAGATCACTTGATCATAGGTCATAGTCATCGTTTAAGCTCAAAAATGGGGTTCCCATCTTTCGTATAAGCATCTTGATGTATTCACATCTTGTCGAGTTGCTTTGACTCATGACTTGGAGTAAAGCTTCTCTAAGGTGGAATAACATACCTTGGGTTGTGGTGTTGATCGTGATCATGTAGTTGAACTTATGTGGGTTGCTCAAGGTTGATGTAGCTCATCAAGAGTTGGGAGCACCACTTGGAATTTGAGTTCATCTACCTACATGGGTTATTTTTCGCAAGGAAGAGCACTTGTGTATCCAAAATGACAATCATGAAACTCAACATAGAATTTGTCAAAGGATATGTTTGAATGGTTTTGTGCTTCCTTGTCTTCAACCACCATTGTGTAGAGACTTGGTGATGTAGAGATTGCTCAAAATGTGAGTGACTTGTGATCTCATAGATTTAGATTCATCCAAGTACCTACAAAGGTTAGATAACATGCAAGATGCAAATATATCCAGGACATAAGATAATCATCATAAGAGAAATATCAAGGATTAGTCATAAGCTCAAGTCTTGCATGTATCCAATGGAGTTCCTACTCCAAGTTTGAAGAATCAATGATGTTCAATTCACCTCTTAACCTGCAAAACACTTTCTCATCAAGTGCTTTAGTGAATATATCTGCTAATTGCTTTTCGGTGCGAACATGCTTAAGATTAATGTCACCCTTAGCAATGTGATCTCGAATGAAATGATGACGAACTTCAATATGCTTAGTTCGAGAGTGTTGCACGGGATTGTGAGCAATCTTGATAGCACTTTCATTGTCACAAACTAATGGAACATGTTTCACATATATCCCATAATCTTTAAGAGTTTGGGTCATCCAAACTCTTTGAGCACAACATGAACCAGCGGCAATGTATTCCGCTTCGGCGGTGGATAAGGATACCGAGTTTTGTTTCTTGGAAGACCAAGACACAAAAGATCTACTAAGAAATTGACAAGTACCTGAAGTGGACTTTCTATCAACCTTGTCACCGGCATAGTCCGAGTCGGAGTACCCAACAAGATCGAAAGAGGCCCTCTTTGGATACCAAATGCCAAAGTTTGGTGTATGGATTAAGTATCTCACTATCCTTTTCACGTCCTTAAGATGACATTCCTTATGAGAAGCTTGATATCGTACACACATGCCCACACTTATCATGATATTGGGACGTGAAGCACATAGATATAACAATGAACCAATCATAGAGCGATAAAACTTTTGATCAACCGGTTCACCATCTTTGGTCAAATCAAGATGTCCACTAGTAGGCATGGGTGTAGTCATACCTTTGCATTCTTGCATATTGAACTTCTTGAATAAGTCCTTGGTGTACTTCGTTTGAGAGACAAAGGTACCTTCCTTAGTTTGCTTGATTTGCAAACCAAGAAATAATTTGAGTTCACTCATCATAGACATCTCAAACTTCTCCGACATTAGCTTCCCAAACTTTTCACTAAAACGAGGGTTAGTAGAACCAAATATAATATCATCGACATAAATTTGGAATACAAATAGTTTCCCATTAACCCTTTTTGTAAAAAGAGTAGAATCAATTTTACCAATTTCAAAGCCTTTTTCAATAAGGAACTTGGTCAAGCATTTAAACCATGCTCTAGGAGCTTGTTTAAGACCATAAAGGGCTTTGTGAAGTTTGTAGACATGATCAGTTTTCTTAGGATTGACAAATCCGGGAGGTTGCTTAACATAAACTTCCTCCTCAATTTCTCCATTTAGAAAAGCACTTTTAATGTCCATTTGGCACAAGGTGATATCATGGTGATTAGCATAAGCAAGTAAGATGCGAATGGATTCAAGTCTAGCAACGGGAGCATAAGTCTCACCATAGTCCATACCTTCGACTTGTGTGTAGCCTTGGGAGACGAGACGTGCTTTGTTGCGAACTACTTGTCCATCTTCATCTTGCTTGTTGTGAAACACCCATTTGGTACCGATGATGTTGTGGTTGTTGTCCGGCTTCTCAACCAATGTCCACACTTGATTTCTCTCAAAGGTTTGTAGCTCTTCATGCATAGCGTTTATCCAGTCCGGATCTTCCAATGCTTCTTCAACCTTCATAGGTTCAATGCTAGAGATGAATGAATAGTCTTCACAAAAGTTAGCTAAACGAGTTTTAGAGCGAGTGATTCTCCGGGTTTGGATATCTTTGTAGATTTGCTCGACGGGATGGTCTTTAGCAATTCTTGCTCGAACTCGCGAAAGCTTTTGCTTGTGTCTTGGTTGAACATCTTTTTCATCTTGTTCTTCTTCTTCGCCTTCTTCATTGTTGGCGTTGTTGTTCTCTTGTCGTGGTGGAGAAGGAGGTGGTTGGCGTTCGTCTTGGTGCACTTCCTTGTTTTCTTCATCTTGGTGTGTCCCACTTGTGGATGCCTCCGTATCAACTCTTGTTTCACCTTGTCGTGAGGTAGAAGCTTCCACTTGGATGGATGAGGTACTCTCCTTCACCTCCGTTGGACGAATCTTGCTAATAGAAAAGTCTTGGATTGCTTCCAAGGGATCTTTGTCTCCTACATCAATTGGCAATTGCTCTACTTGCGAGCCGTTAGATTCATCAAACTTCACATCTACCATTTCTTCAACCTTTCGGGTGAAATTGTTGTAGACACGGTATGTGTGAGAGTTTGAGCCATAACCAAGTAGGAAACCTTCATGAGACTTAGGAGCAAATTTAGAACGATGATGCTTACCAAGAATGTAGCACTTTGAGCCGAATACTCGAAAGTATCCAACTTGGGGTTTGTTACCGGTGAGGAGCTCGTATGCCGTGATTCCGAGTAGCTTGTGAAGATACAATCGATTTGTTGCATGACAAGCTGTCTCAACCGCTTCCGCCCAAAAGTGCTTTGGCGTCTCGTACTCATCAAGCATCGTTCTTGCCATCTCAATAAGAGTCTGGTTCTTCCTCTCTACGACTCCATTTTGTTGAGGTGTGTAAGTAGTCGAGAACTCATGTGAAATCCCTTCTTCGTCAAGAAAGGTATCCACATTTGCATTCTTGAACTCCGTTGTCGCTTCGAACCTTCTTGATTTTCACGTCCAATTGATTTTGGGCCTTCCTAGCGAAGTTTTTGAAGATCTTTCGGACCTGTGGTTTATCATCGAGAAAGAATACCCACGTAAATCTTGAAAAATCATCAACTATAACTAGACCAAAAGAATTTCCACCGAGACTTTTGTAAGCATTGGGACCAAAAAGATCCATGTGAAGTAGCTCGAGTGGCCTCCTTGTGGTTATGATTTTGTTCACGGGATGCCTTCCTCCAACCTGTTTACCTGCTTGACAAGCGCTGCAAAGTCTATCCTTATCAAATATGACATCGTTAACGCCAAGGATATGATTTCCTTTAATAAGCTTGTCAAGGTTTCGCATACCAACATGACCTAGTCTTCTATGCCACAACCAGCCTTTAGAGGATTTAGCAATAAAGCAAGTTCTAGGTTGAGCCTTTTAGTGAAATCAACAATGTAGAGATCACCTCTCGCATACACGGTAAAGACCATTTTATGATTATCTCTCTGAAACACTTGGCAATCTACTTCAGTAAATAGGACATTGAAACTGAAATCAGCAAGTCTAGATACTGAAAGTAAGTTGTAGCCAAGACATTCAACGAGCATGACATTTTGTAAGGAGCTATCATGTGAGATGGCCACTTTACCAAGGCCAACCACCTTACCCTTTGAATTATCACCAAAAATGACATATTTTCGAGGGCCGTCGTTTTCAGCAAGCAGGGTAGAAAGTAAAACTCATGGAGATTAGTGGAAGAGGACCAAACAGGGTTTTTGGTAAAGTGGCAGAAGGTGTTTGATGCTGGTTTGGGCAAGTAGATGATTTCCGTTTGTCATGAGGATCCACAGGGCGAAATGGCACATATAATTAGGGCCTTCCACCAATCTTGAGCTCATTTGGGCAAAGTTGCCAATGCAACTTTTGTAAACCCTAGAAATTAGCAGAAATGAACTTGTGCAGATCCAGTTAAGTAAATCACTCCTCCTTGATGCATCACTTGGTGTGGTGGCCTCATTTGGTTATGTGATCATGCTCACAAAAGTTGGGATCAAGCAGAGAAAAGTGGTAGTAAAAAGTTGTTCAAATTTGATTCTGGTCAGAGGGGGTTTTGGGGCATTTTGGTGAACCAAAATGACCTTAATTGAGATGAGGCTTAGCAAGGTGATCACAATATGCATTTGTGACTTGCTGGATTTTCCTTGGATTTTTATGAAAATATTTCCTGTAGAAATATTTCAAATCCTTGAAAGGGGCAGAAATGGTTTTGGGAGGTTTTGTCCAATATTTTGAACATGACCATGTCTTGAAACTTTTATACATGGAAAATATATGTCCACTGAGTTTCCCAGAATTTTGTCAAATATTTTTGAAACAATAAAATAATTTTTCCCTATTAAAGACCATTTCTGGCCTTATGAAAAGGCTTTTAAATAAAATAGGAAAATAACTTTTAAAATTATATTTTTGTGGTTTATGGGAATCCTATATCTAATAGGTTTCAAATATACTCTTTGAAATATTTTTCATACCCCAAATCAAGTACTTGTAGTGCAAACCTCAATTCAGGGGTTTTTGGAAAACTAATTTTTGAAAATATTATTTGGCCAAATTATTTTTGTAAGAAAATACTATATTGCACTATACACATGGCATGATCATTGGGCAGAAGTTTGGGGCAGGGAGATGAAGTATATAAAATGGAGTAGTTGACTTTGAAGAGCACTTGAAAAATCACAGAGAGAAAACCAACTCCAAATAAAAGGCCAAATAATGCAAAAGTTTTTGTTGGTTCAAATTTTCATGCTTTAGTAATGCTAATGACATATTACAAAATGCAGGGTGTGGCACGACTATGGAAGGGGGCGATGTCGAAGATCAAGTCTTCGCTTCGGAAGTTGTCCGGCGAACCGAAGACTACTTCCAGCATTATAGACCCTGTACAACAGGCCTCGATGCCGTGTATAACTCCTTTAAAGGTAGTTTTAGTGGGCTTGATTCTTGACGGATCGATGCCCATTTTGCGGACAGTGTCCTGATAAAGCAGGTTAAGGCTGCTGCCGCCGTCCATAAGGACTCGTGTAAGATGGAATCCTTCGATGATCGGATCAAGGACCAATGCTGCCGATCCTCCGTGACGGATACTGGTCGGATGGTCTCTACAATCAAAAGTGATCGGACAAGCTGACCATGGGTTAAATTTTTGGGTGACTGGCTCTATGGCATAGACGTCCCTTAATGCGTGCTTGCGCTCCCGCTTGGGGGTATGAGTGACATAGATCATGTTCACTGTTTTTACCTCGGGGTTCTTATGCTTATTGTGTTCGTTGGGCGAGGTTCTTCATCGTCGTCCTTGGTGGGCGGCCCTTTCCCCTTGTGTTCGGTGTTTAGTTTACCGGCCTGTTTAAAGACCCAACAATTTCTGTTGGAATGATTGTGTCACAACCTGATTTTTGGCCCTTTCTTTTTCTTTTGTTTTTTCTGAGATTTTTGCTTGAGTTTTCATTTTTCGTGGCTATGTGGTCTGGAAACTGAAGATAATGACCTCTTCTTTCTTTCCAGAGTGGATTGTCATCCTCCTATCCATCCCAAGACATTGCCATTTCTATTTTGGACCAACCCCAATATTCTTTTCCTTGGGAATATTTCCTTTTCTATTAAAGGAATAACCCAATTTGCCCTAGGTTGTGAAGCAACCTATATTTTTATCACTCCCAAAATTCCCAAATAATTCTCATAAATTGTTTGGGTCATATGTTCCTCAAATATGGCAAAATATTTCATTGGCCATGTTTCCCATCAGGCTCAATTAATTCCTTTCCTATTCTGTCATGAATGGCAGTTTGTGAAGCAAGTGCCATTTATCTTTGCTCAATGGACCCCAAACTTTTTGGAAACCTTCACGTCCAAATAATTGTTTCATGACAAGATTAAACTTAATTTCCCTAGTAAATATTCCTGAGCAACTTTTCAAAGTTCCTGTCTGAGGGAATTGTTTGTGAAGGAAGTACTAGCTAGGTTAACCCAATTGAGTTGAAATTTTGCATGGTACTTGATATCATCAAATAAAAGCCCTCCTCAAGATTTGAGCTCATGCAATGCATCCTTGTGAGATGAGCTTCAATTATTTGTTTTTGTCCAAATTTTCAGTTAGTGAAGCAAGTCTATTTTATCTTGCTCCATTATCTCTGAAAATTTTCCTAGGCCTTCTCCTAACCATATAACCTATCTTCATAAGATTTGGGCTCATTTCATCTAGCCATTTTTCCTCGGGAGTTTTCCCAAGTTTCTGGACAGAGAGGATAGCTGTGAAGGAAGTACCATTTTGACGAGTCCATTTGGTATGACAATTTTATAGAATCTTCATACGTGCAAATAACCCTGTCTTGAAAATTTCAGCTCAAGTGGCTTCTTCATTTGAGTGCACCATCATAATCTCTATTCTGGACCAATTTATGCAGTTGTTAAGCAACTGTATTAATCCTTGGTCCAAATCCAACAAAAATGCATAGGACTGTAGTTATTCCTAACCTAAATTCCCCAGACATTATATTTAGCTCTAATCTCACCTATGGGGATCAATGCATCATTATTAAGATTGATGCAGCAACATTAAGAGATTAATTCCCATCTAAACATAGTATCTTTGATCGAGCTACCACCTCAGTTGCCACCTCCCCTAGATGGAATCCCCACTAGACAACAATTTTCGGTCATTTGGCTCTTCTTGATGCCACCTCAGGCGGTGACCATGCGCCATGCCCGCCCAAACGCGCGCTCTGGCGCCTCTGTCCTCTTATCCCGCTCTCTGCTCGGCGTATTAGCGAGCACGGGCAAGTCCCCTAGCTTCCTCTCGTCGTCGTCGTCCTCTTGGAGCCATCTCCCACTCCGGAAGCCTCTCCATCGGTGCTCGTCGCCGCGCGCCCCCGGGGAGCAGTGCCGACACGCATTAATGGTGCTTGGCTGCTTCTCCCCTCGACCTCTTTTGCCCGTGAGCTCCACGGCTCGTCCGTTCCCTCCCTCATCGCCTTCCCGCACCCTCCCGTGGCTGCCTGTCGCCAGGGCCTAGACCAGACGCGAGTTGTGGCACCCGAGCTTGAACCGCCTTACCCCGCCTATTTAAGCCCATCCCGAGAGTCCCCGAGCTCACCAGCCTCCTCCCCACTCCCCTTATAGCCTCCCCGACCACTCCAACAAGCTCAAGGAGCTCCACAACCCGTCCAACGCCGCCATGGCCGCCGCGGTGCTCGGCCTAAGTTGGCGCCACTCCTAGCTCCTCTCCACCTATTTCCACCACCAATGCATCGAGGTCCAGCGCAGCCTCCCCGTACTCCCACCCCTATTCCCGTGGCCTCTGGCCAAGAGCTCACCAGCGCCCATAGCCACCGTCCGCCCTACTCCAGGAAGTCGTCCCTGCCATCGTTCCCGGCGTCCGTGCACTCCACCGGTGGATGCGCCTCCATTCCCCGAGCACTCCGGTAACCAGAACTCCGTCGGAGGTGGCCGGAGCCGCCCGAGGCGGTCGCTGGAGTGTGCGGCCTCCTCTGGCGGTCGTGCCCGGTCGAGAGGAGGAAGAAGGGATGAGACCCTTCCCAGTGCTCCACGGTGTACAGGTGCTAAGGGTGCCACATATGCAGAAAAATGATGTGGCAAAGTAATTAAAGAGGAGAGAGAGCATTATGGTGACCCCAATAAGAACCAATGCTAAGCGCGTGAACCTAGCCAAAAAGACTACCAACCAATACATGAAGGAGTTTTATTACTAAACAATTAAATACAGGAGGCTTAGCTACAAACCTAAGCACCGATGCATTGGGGACATCGGTTGCTAAGCATTTTAATGCACTTAGCACCAATGCATTGGGAGAGGTCTGAGAAGGAGAGAGTCAATGCTAGTGGGACCCGCCCGTCAGCGACTCTAGCGCCCGGCCCCGCCTCTGCTGACGTGTTTAAGTGGAAGCGCAGTTCCTAGATTACGTTTTCTGTGAATGAAAGCTTACTTCGGTTTGTCTTCTGCTCAGAATATGCCTTCATTTAAACCAAAACGTATTTATCAAAATGCGCCTTCTCTTTTTCAGCTCAGCCGGCCGAAGTGGTTATTTTGTGAACGTTCACTGTTTTAGCCCTTTTCTGCCTAAAAAGTGAACGGCCACAACTTCTCACTCGTAACTCCGATTGAGGTGAATCCAAAGCCTAATTCTTCGCCTCATCGAGCCTATTCTGTTCACATCATTTTCACTATGGTTTGACATACTAGAAATGACCTTTATGCCCTTTCCCTAATCAGCCCCCTCCAAGAGAGAATCTTTTCCGGCAAATATTTCCGCGGCTTCACCGCACCTCTTCCCGGAGCCTCCTTCACCCCCAGGCAAGCCAAAACCACCATTTGCATGATAGCCATGCAGTAGCATTGGTTTTCAACTTGAATCTTAAGTAACTTTCTATTTGTTTTGCTAATGCTATCGTTGTTTCGGTTATGCTATGGATCGTGTTTACTTTCATGATATGTTTTTATGCACCTGGTTATCATGTACTAGTTGCTAGCATTTTCGTCATATGTCATGTTTGGTAGTATTACATGTTGGTGTTGGTCATGTACTTCGGAGCATGACTATTGTCTGCTACCGAGTACCGTGATTATGCATGTTCCTTTGCATCTAGCTGGTTATATGCAACTTGGTAGTATTTTTGATATGTTCTTGCATGGTTTTATATATGAGGCTAGTAGTCATGCTATGCTCGTAGGTAATGTTATGCTCATCGATATGCCATGCTCATTCAGATATTTGTTTCATTGTGGTTATGCTCAATGATTAAATTGCACCTCTATGCTTATGTTGATATCATGCTCATGCATTGTAGTTGCATCATGTTATTTTAATATGACTCAGCTTATTAACTTCAAGTTTAACCGGACTAAAATGAACTTGAACAACTGTTGGCTGAGTCATGGTGCCACCATATCGAGATGACCAGTGCAGCCACATTTGCCTTTTATGGGAAGGGCCTAACTAGGTCTATTGTCGTGCCTCTCGCCGGTGCCTCCAACGAGGGAAGGTTATGCCCGGGCGCTACCCTGATCAGGTAGGACGACATAAGCCTTGTGTGCCCATTGTTGTTGTAAGGATCCTTGTCCCCGTTTGGGACCGTTGTTTATTTGCCACAATGGTGGCCGTTGATGCCTTTGGTAGGCACGGGGCCACCCATGACATAAACCAGCGGGGAGTTTGTCGGAGTGGCTGGGAGAGTGTCATGGCAGTAGATCGGTTTGTCGGAACGCCGTTAGTCCACCCGAATGGGAGTGTGAGGCCATGGGTTCCATGGTGTGGGTACAGTGTGCTAACCTCTGCAGAGTGTTTATTAAATCTATCGATAGCCGCGCCTACGGATAAGGGCCCAGTTCGTAGTTGGTCACACTATGGGTTAACAGTAATAATAATAATGTGCTTAATAACAACCCTGGTTCGATGATGAGAAAGAGGTTGATTGTGATCGTGAGAGGATCATCGTGGTATCGAGGATACTAAGTTGTTGGATAATTGTGGTGTTATGCTAGAGTCAAGGGTAAAGGTCAAGCTCTGTGGTCATTAATGATTACTACGATATTGTAATACCAAGCTTCATTGGATCCTGAGATGATCGTGTGATGTCCGTGATGGTAAGCTCATGGTTATGAGGTAGCCCGAGCAGAGTAAGTTGGTACATGATAGCGTTATCATGTTGCATGTTAGTATCATCATGTTCATGCCATGCTCATATTGTTCTAGCTGTATTATGTTCATCTTGTTCATGCTAAGATTGATCTGATAGTATCATGTTAATCCTTGTTAACTTGTAAATGCCATGTTATTGTTTGTCTTGATTGCTCTTGGTTGCTGTGAGCTTGCAAGTACATTCAATGTACTGACCTGCCGTGTCATGCCAGCTTGCAGGTCATGTTGGATTTCATTGCTTGCTTGCCGTGGATTCCTTGTTTGCGAGCTAGGATAAGCGTTCCAGTCAGAGTCCCTACGGAGTGGAGTTCATCACCGTCGGTGTTGTTCTGCTGCTAGAGTTATTCCGCTGCTTCGTGTTGTTCTACTACTTTCATGGAGCAACCGTGGCACGCGTAGTGTCACCGTGCCGATGTAATCCCCTTGTACCCACATAGCTTGTAATAAAGAGCTAATTTGTTCTATGCTAAGCTGTGTCGTATTCGCGAAGACTTCTCCTTGATCTCTAGGATGGAATACGGGGTGTTTCGGTTTCTCTGAGCCGGGGTGCCACAAAGCTTGCTATCAGAGCAGATCTGGCTGTAGGAGGCCCTAGCCCGTGCGAGTGTTAGAATGCGGTAGTAGAGAGTTTGGTTAGTTTGTTGCACGTGATTGCTGCATTTCTTTGATTGCATAGCATCCATATAGACTATTATCTAGTCGCTAATAGTAATCTTGCGTGTGTAGGTGGTATCAGTGTCGATCCGCTACATGCCCCGTCCTCTTTGGATACCCGCTCTTCGGTGTTTGGCGTCACCTCTGTCCCAGTAGAGTGATGCCCTGGTACCTTGTGTTCCAGACACCATTTGCAGGAGTTATGCTCAGATATCGCGTCAATATCTTTCTGCCCTCCACCCATATCGTTTCGGTGATAGACATGTATCTATCCCGAATCGTGCTATCCATCTCGTCCCTTTGGCAACCCTTGTCGATCTTTGTTATCAGAAAAGGGCAATGCCAGCAAGCATTGATTTTCCTCCCCTATCCTACCCTGTCATTCCATTCTTTGGACGTGTACGATTCCCTTTCATACGCTTGATGACGATGTGGGTGTGACCTTTGTGTCTCGCTACATGATCACCAAGTCCATCCTCGCCTCCATATCCATCCAGTTGCAACCGGAGTTCAGCCAGCGCTTGGTGTAGCCTTGGTTACACCAATTCCTTCCACACATGGATTTCATTTTCGTGCACACCGCCACAACATATTAGACCGTGATACCAGAGTTTCTGCGAGGTTTGTGTGCTTAGGCATGCATGCATATTATTGTTGTGAGTAGCAGTAATATGTGATGTTGCTTGTTTATATTATTATTTCTGTGCTTGTGTGCTTTCATTTTTGTCATTTCTTTTGCTTCTTTCTTTGGGCCTTCGGTGTTACATATTTTCCCCTTATTAAAATGCTCGTCAACCAACACTGGACCGGAGGAATCAGCAAGGAATTCAAGTATTTAGAAACTCAGCTAAACATAAAGGAATTATCAGCAGAATGCGGTGAAATTGGGAAGGTATCGTCTGAATGCCAAAGAAACCCTGGATGGACTATCAGTATCAAGTTTGCATTAGTGTGCACTCCTCACAACAATATGGATAAGCAAGTCTCCCTCGGTGTGCACTCTTCATAGTAGTGATGATCAAATCAGCAATAAGATGAATTGTGTGTCATATCGACAGTATGTTATCAGTCAAAGGTATGGGTCAGATGAAAGGTTTGATTCTTCGTTGAGGATGATTTGAAACAAGATATGCCTGGAAGCAAGCGAGAATGTGCCATGTATTCAATATTTAGAAAGAAGGATAGCCCAACAAACCCAGTTGCATACAAGTAATCAACAGCAGAAATATTAAGATGGTATGTGTATGTGGTAAACGCTCCGCATATAAGAATGAGAAGCTTCTGGTGTAAGTAACCCAATCGTTCCTCGCAAGCTACCAGAGAAGATCAAGTGCAAGATTCATCTATCTTCCTCAACATGATATATGGATGACTTCCAGTGCAAGATACTCTATCTTCTTCAGTAAGCAACCACAAAGGCTTCCGGTATGAGGAACTGAGTCTTCCCGAGCTAGTCTTTAAGGGGGGAAGCTTCTGAAGCACGATACCCAGCCTTCCTTAGCAAGATGGTCTGATGGATTCAAGCATAAGTCATCCAATCTCCCTCAGTATAGCATGGGATATTACACTGTGAGTTGGCAACATTTGGCAGTGCATTCCAAGAATCAGACCCGCAACAGTTTGGTCAGAAGCAAGACTCAGTCAGAACACAAGTCTGCCTCAGAGATCAGATTCTCATATATGTGGTCAGCATATCACCAAGGTACTACAAGTCACTCGAACGCAGATCTGACAGCCACATGGGGATTGTTAAGATAATAAAGCCAATTATACACCGTAGTCTGACAAAGAATTATGAAGATTGACGACAACAGTGAGCTCAGTACAAGTACATGTAAACCTGGAATATGATCCTGATGAGCCCTTGTCTTCTCTTCTCGAGTAACGGCACCATGCCTGTGATCTGAGCTGTTTTTAGCTATCCGGGGTGGATGCCGACTTTATATTTCTCTATTCAACAACTGTCACGAGTTCTGAGCTGCTTTCCGGCCATCTCGTACAGCTCTTGAGTTTCTTTTGACAGTGGCCCTTTGCTCTAAGCTGCTTTTCGGCAGTCTTAGGGAACTGTCACTTTCTTCTTATCAACACGGTCTCATGCTCTGAGCTGCTTTTCGGCCATCTTGAGCCGTGGTTGAGTTACTGCAGTAATGTCTCAGATCTGAGTTGTAAAGACCATTCTGGTGGCTACTGATTTATTTGCCGATGTCTTGCAAGGGTTCAGATGATCATTTCCCTACGGTTAGAACTTGAGAGATGATGAACCTACAATTTGAATGATGCTACTATGTCAGGAGATGAGGATAAAGGTACGCCTGTTGGAATATTGCACCCAACGATATCTATGGTCACACGAAGAAGAAATATGAGCTCTTTCAGCCAAGGATCCAGACAAAGAAAACAGTAATGAAGGAGCATGACTGAAAATTGTTGCATGACCCACATGGTGCAGATACCCCGGAAAGTCTGAGTCAGTATTGATCACCATGAATATTCATCAAGGGGGTCTACTCAATTTTGGTAAGGACCCCATATCAAGGAAAGGCCCGCTCAGTTACCAATATATGCTCAGATTTGTCAGTATTAAATATCCGAGTCTGTCAAGTCACATGAAAGATCAATTCAACAGTCGACATCAGTGACTATGGTAAAGCCTCGCACAGCCTACTATCCCCATGGATATGCCGACAGAATGAATAATCAGAGGATGAATAACAGTCTTGAAGCGTGTGCCCTCACTTCTGTGAATCATCAAAGGATAGCCTGTCGTGAACAAAATTCTTCTACCAGAACCAACGTCAGTCAAGACCGCAGATGCTATCATATAAGGTCGTACCACTTTTATGCTGGCCACGACAGGAGACAGTCAAATATTTGGTATGGATCTGACACTCAAGACAGTGGAGCCAATCAAGATGAATCAGAAACTCCGCGAGAGATCAGTATCAGTCAGAACAACTGTTATGATCCACATCACTGTTTGAACCCGAAGGGTCTACAATTAGTTGAGGAACCCAATGCAAGGAGTAAGAGCTTGGGTGTTCATCAAGAAAAATCTAATCACCAATTCATGGAAGTTTGTCAGTGCAGCCACATCAATCAGAAATCACTCTTGGATTTGTGCAATGGGTATATATTTCAGTCATCATAACAAATCACACTCAGCTAAGTCAGCAGATATGAAAATAATTGGAGCCAGTATAAGCATGAAAATGTGAGGTAAGATCTGTCTGGATATGGATACAGTGAACCGAACCACCCCAGAGCCAGTCAGGTAAGTCAGATGAAGAATTTAATGGGAACAACCAATAAAGGAAAAAGGATACCCGAGTTGGAAACGGTCTCCTTAAGTCATATATATTCCGACTTGTTCCCTGAGCAACCAAATCTCGAGAACGATATTTCTTTAAGGGGGGAAGGTTTGTCACAGCCTGATTTTTGGCCCTTTCTTTTTCTTTTGTTTTTCTGAGATTTTTGCTTGAGTTTTCTTTTTTCGTGGAGTACTTCCAAACCTAAACTCCCCAGACATTCTATTTGGCTTTAATCTCACCTCTGGTGATCACTGCATCATGATTAAGATTGATGCAGCAACATTCAGAGCTTCAATCCCATCTAACCCAGTATCTTTGGCCAAGCTACCACCTCAGTTGCCACCTCCCCTAGATGGACTCTCCACTAGACAATAATTGCCGACCATTTGGCTCTTTTTGATGCCAGCTCAGGCGGTGACCACGGGTCGTGCCCACCCAAACGCGCGCTCTGGCGCCTCTATCCTATTCTCACGCTCTCTGCTCGGCGTGTCAGCGAGCATGGGCATGTCCCTAGCTTCCTCTCGTCGTCGCCATCTCACTCTCCGGAAGCCTATCCGTCGGTGCTCGTCGTCGTGTGCCCACGGGTGAGCAGTGCCGACACGCATTAATGGCGCCTGGCTGCTTCTCCCCTTAACCTCTTCTGCCCCGTGAGCTCTGCGGCTCGTCCGTTCCCTCCCTCGTCGCCTTCCCGCGCCCTCCCGTGATCGCTGCCCATCGCCAGGGCCTCGGACGGATGCGAGCGGCGGCACTCGAGCTCGAACCGCCTTACCCCGCCTATTTAAGCCCATCCTGAGCATCCCCGAGCTCACCAGCCTCCTCCCCACTCCCCCTATAGCCTCCCCGACGTCTCCAACAAGCTCAAGGAGCTCCACAGCCCGTCCAACATCGCCATGGCCGCCGCGGTGCTCAGCCTAAATTGGCGCCACTCCGAGCTCCTCTCCACCTCTTTCCACCACCAATGTATCCCACGAGGTCCAGCGCAGCCTCCCAGTACTCCCACCCCTCTTCTCGTGGCCTCTGGCTAAGAGCTCACTAGCGCCCGTAGCCGTCGTCCGCCCTGCTCCAGGAAGTCGTCCCTACCGTCGTTCCCGGTGTCCGTGCACTCCACCGGCGGATGTGCCTCGGTCCCCCGAGCACTTCGGTAACCAGAACTCCGCCGGAGGTGGCCGGAGCCGCACCCCGGGGCGGTCTTCGGAGTGCGCGGCCTCCTCTGACGGTCATGCCCGGTCGAGAGGAGGAAGAAGGGACAAGGAGAAGAGAGTCAACGCCAGTGGGACCCGCCCATCAGTGACTCTAGCTCCCGGCCCCGCCTCTACTTACGTGTTTAAGTGGAAGCGCAATTGCTAGATTATGTTTTATGTGAATGAAAGCATGCTTTGGTTTGTCTTATGCTCAGAATACGCCTTCACTTCAACAGAAATGTATTTCTCAAAATGCGCCTTCTCTTTCTCAGCTCGGCTAGCCGAAGTGGTTATTTTGTGAACGTTCACTGTTTTAGCCCTTTTCTGCCTAAAAAGTGAACGGCCACAACTTCTCACTCGTAACTCCGGTTGAGGTGAATCCAAAGCCTACTTCTTCGTCTCGCCGAGCCCATTTTGTTCACATCATTTTCACTATGGGTTGACATACTAGAAATGACCTTTATTCCCTTGCCCTAATCATCCCCCTCCGAGAGAGAATCTTTTCCGGCGAATCTTTCTGCGGCTTCACCGCACCTCTTCCTAGAGCCTCCTTCACCCCCAGGCAAGACACAACCACCATTTGCATGATAGCCATGTAGTAGCATTGGTTTTCAACTTGAATCTTAAATAACTGTCTGTTTGTTTTGCTAGTCCTATCGTTGTTTCGGGTATGCTATGGATCTGTGTTTACTTTCATGATATGTTTTTATGCACCTGGTTATCATGTACTAGTTGCTAGTATTTCTGTCGTATGTCATGTTTGGTAGTATTAAATGTTGGTGTTGGTCATGTACTTCGGAGCATGACTGTCGTCTACTACCGAGTACTGTGATTATGCATGTTCCTTTGCATCTAGCTGGTTATATGCTTACTTGGTAGTATTTTTGATATGTTCTTGCATGGTACTTATTTATGAGGCTAGTAGTCATGCTATGCTCGTAGGTAATGTTATGCTCGTCAGTATGCCATGCTCATTCAGATATCTGTTTCATTGTGGTTATGCTCGATGATTATGTTGCACCTCTATGCTTATGTTGATACCATGCTCATGCATTGTAGCTGCATCATGTTATTTTAATATAACTCAGCTTATTGCATTCAAGTTTAACCGGACATAAATGAACTTGAACAACTATTGGCTGAGTCATGGTGCCACCATATCGAGCTGACCAGTGCAGCCACATTTGCCTTTTATGGGAAGGGCCTAACTGGGTCTATTGTCATGCCTCTCGCCGGTGCCTCCAACAAGGGAAGGTTATGCGTGGGGGCTACCCTGATCAGGTAGGACGGCATAAGCCTTGTGTGCCCATTGTTGTTGTAAGGATCCTTGTCCCCGTTTGGGACCGTTGTTTATTTGCCACGACGGTGGCCGTTGATGCCTTTGGTAGGCATGGGGCCACCCATGACATAACCCAGCGGGGAGTTTGTGGGAGTGGCTGGGAGAGTGTCATGGCAGTAGATCGGTTTGTCGGAATGTCGTTGGTCCACCTGAATGGGAATGCGAGGCCATGGGTTCCGTTGTGTGGGTACAGTGTGCTAACCTCTGCAGAGTGGGTATTAAATCTATCGATAGCCACGCCCGCGGATAAGGGCCCAGTTCGTAGTTCGTCACACTATGGATTAACAGTAATAATAATAATGTGCTTATTAACAAACCTTGGTTTGATGATGAGAAAGAGGTTGATTGTGATCGTGAGAGGATCACCGTGGTATCGAGGATACCGAGTTGTTGGATATTTGTGGTGTTATGCGAGAGTCAAGAGTAAAGGCCAAGCTCCTTGTGGTCATTAATAATTACTATGGTATTGTAATACCAAGCTTGATTGGAGCATGAGATGATCGTGTATGTCCTCGATGGTAAGATGATGGTTATGAGGTAACCCGAGCAGAGTAAGTTGATGCATGATAGCGTTATCATGTTGCATGCTAGTATCATCATGTTCATGCCATGCTCATATTGTTCTAGCTGTATTATGGTCATCTTGTTCATGCTAAGATTGATCTGATAGTATCATGTTAATCCTTGTTAACCTGTAAATGCCATGATGTTGTTTGTCTTGATTGCTCTTGGTTGCTGTGAGCTTGCAAGTTCATTCATGTCCTGACCTGGCGTGTCATGCCAGCTTGCAGGTCATGTCAGATTTGATTGCTTCCTTGCCGTGGATTCCTTGTTTGCGAGCTAGGATAAGTGTTCCAGTAAGAGTCCCTGCGGAGTGGAGTTCATCACTGTCGTTGTTGTTCCGTTGCTAGAGTTATTCCGCTGCTTCGTGTTGTTCTGCTACTTGCATGGAGAAACCGTGGCACGCGTAGTGTCCCTGTGCTGATGTAATCCCCTTGTACCCACATAGCTTGTAATAAAGAGCTAATTTGTTCTATGCTAAGCAGTGCCATATTCCAGAAGATTTCTCCTCGATCTCTGGGCTGGAATACGAGGCGTTCCGGTTTCTCTGAGCCGGGGTACCACAGATTGGCAGGCTTGTCAGGGGTATCGTGAATCTGGCAAGGCCGATCAGGTATTCTGTCCAAGCTAGATGGACCATCTTTGTTTCCCTTGAATGGCTTCTTCCGCTGACCGGGTTTAGAGCCACTGAATCCGGTGTTGACCGCCGTGTCTTCGGTTTCTTCATTGTTGCTTCGATGCTTGTGTCTATTGCGTCGTGGCTTGCCGTTGCCATCTCTGGCTTCGGAGGTGCCAGGGTCGCTGGTGTTGTTGCTTATACGCGCTAGCCAGCTATCTTTTCCCGCACAAAAGCGGGTCATAAGTGCGGTGAGAGCTACCATAGACTTCGGTTTTTCTTGGCCGAGGTGTCGGGTGAGCCACTCGTCACGGACGCTGTGTTTAAAGGCCGTGAGGGCTTCGGCGTCCGGACAATCGAAAATTTGGTTCTTTTTAATTAAGAACCTGGTCCAGAGTTTCCGGGCTGACTCTTCGGGTTGCTGGACTGTGTGACTGAGGTCATCGGCATCTGGAGGGTGAACATAGGTTAAGGGACTAATGTGTTAATGAGTGTACACAGGTCTATAAGTCTATGAGGAGTTTGATATTTACAGAGAAAGTCGACCCCTAAAAATGAAGTTCTTCCTTTGAAGACTTTGGATTTCTGAAGACTTTCTGAAGACTTTGAAAGTGAAGAAATTGGTGTGACCTTGAAGACTTGGTATTCATTTGAGGAACATGAAGCGTGAAGACTTCTGTTTTCATAGTTTCATTTTCTCTTTCTTGAGTCATAGGAAACACCGTACTGTTAAAGGGGTTCGATGAAATACTAAGGAAAAATTTCCAAGTGATGCTCAACTCAAAATCCTACACCTACGAATATCTTCGAGTGAAGCCATTGGAAATATCATACAGTTCAGTCATATTCTTCAGTGACAGAGACGAAGTTCTTCTGGTCTCTGAGGAATTTGTTCTGACTGAGGAGTTAGGAATTCGCCAATGCGGATTGCCTACATAGTGAGGAACATGATAGCCCTGGGGAATTAGACACCCAAAATTCCGACCGTTGTTGTGCTACGTGCCAGCTGTCCCAAAATATCTACCCACCTAACGGTCATATCATTGATGGGAATTTATGTCTTATCATGTCGGGCTGCTCCCTAGGCTATAAATAGCCACCCCTACAACAACTAGCTGGTTGGCTGCTCCGAGAGAAACTGGCACTTGTCATTTGAGAGCATCCCATCCTCCGAGGACTTTGAGCGAAAATCATCAAGTGAGGAAAAACCCAAACCCAAACACCTACAAACCCAAAGTGATTGAGCATCACTGAAGAGATTGATCCTGCGTGGATCCGACGCTTGTTACCTTTGAAGATTGTGCTTCTTCCAGACGGTGAGGCATCATGGTCCAGAGCATCCAAGAGGAAATTGTGGATCGCCGAATGACCGAGTTTGTGAAGGTTCTGAAGTCACCCGAAGACTTACCATGAGTGATTGGGCGAGGTCTGTGTGACCTTAGCTCAAGGGGAATACGGTGAGGACTAACTGTCCTGGACTGCGTGTTTTGGACTGGGTGTCCGGGACTGTGTGTCCTCAGGTTTAAATACCTAGCCGCCCTAACCAGACGTACAACTGAGACAGCAGTTGGAACTGGTCTACCAAATCATTGTCTTCACCAAGCCAACTGGTTCTATTTCCTCAACTCTTTCATTTCCTCATAACTGTGTTGTGCACTTGTTCATATCGGTGTTTGAAGACTTTGACTGAAGACTTTCTCAATTTCCTCAGTTCAATTTCTTCAGTCTCTTTGTCTTCATCCTGTGTTATCCTGTGTTTACGCTTTCTGTACTCTGTGCTTGTCTTCATTTCATCATGATGACCATGCTTGTGTTCTTCTATGCATACTTTTGAGTACTTATTCCGCTGCAAGTAGTTCTTCTCTAAGGAATTTCCTCACTGGCAAATTCCTCAGTGAAGAATTCATAAAAATCACCTATTCACCCCCCCTCTAGTCGATATAACGCACTTTCAATTGGTATCAGAGCAAGGTACTCCCTTGTTCTGTGTGATTTTGGTTTAACCGCCTGGAGTTTTAGTTATGTCGACCATAGGAATGAAGACTGTGTCATGCCCCATCTTTGACAGTCATGAGTATCCCAAGTGGAAAGCCATGATGAAGAATCGTCTCATGGCGATGAACAGCAAACTGTGGACCGTCACTGAGATTGGTCTTACCGATCTTTGCAAGATGGCGTAAGTTGATGACATTCGCAAGTACACTCTTCTCAACCTCACGACGAAGGATGTCATCTGCTCCTGTCTGTCTCAAAATCAGTTCAGGAACATCATGCATATCGATCATGCGAAGCTAATCTGGGACCGTCTCTCTGAGGCCTATGAAGGTCATCGAACCCGTTTGAGGACTTCAAGGAATCTCTCAAAGCGATGACATTCGAACCAGAATCATCATCCTCTTCATCATGCCTTATGGCAAAAAGTGCTGAGGTAACTAAATGCTACCTATTCGAGTCTAGTGATGATGAATCTGGTGATGAATTTGGACCCAGTTATGCAAAACTTGCTTCCCTTGCCACTAAACAACAAAGAGCTTTGGAAAAAGTTCAATACATCCTAAATAGGAGCGATGATATGTTGCGTGAAGAAATGGATCAGTCAAAAGCTTTGGCTGAAAGTCTTCAAAGACTTTATACTAAGTATGACACCCTTCAAGATCAACATAACACTCTCTTATCTGATCATGAGAAGCTTTCTTATGAATTTCTTCAAAGAAAGCAAGATCTTTGAAAACTAAGAGTGTGTTATGAGGATCTTCAGAAGGAGCGCGATTCATTACTTGCTCAACAAATCAGCGCTTCTCAGGAAGAATTTGTTCCTCCATGTTTGAAATGCATTGAACGTGAATCTGCTAATTCTTCACCTGAATGTTCAAATAATTCTAATGTTACAAATTCTTCACCTGCATCTGCTATCACAAATTCCTCATCTGAGGACATTGCTAGTATCACTGACAATGCAGGGCTGAAGGAATTGTATGTGACAGACATGTACAAAAGCCTCAAAGGGCCTCAGACTCTTTTTGATGTGCTTATAAAGCAGATCCTCAACAGGAACCCTAGGAAAGAGGGTATTGCCTTTGAGAGGAAACTCAATGTTGATGGTACATATTGGAAGCCTGAGCCGTACCCCAAAACCTCATGGGTTGCTGCAAAGGGACCTCCAGTTGATCCATCCAATTTATCTGGCTTTACATGTGAATCTCCTCATTCTTCTGGTGAGTCATTTGACTCCAACTATAAATTGTTCAAAAATCAGAATGGTGAAGTATTTGCTAGATATGTTGGCACTAACTGCAGGAACGGTTCCCCTACGAAAAAAATCTGGGTTCCCAAAAGATGCCTTGAAAGTATTCAGGTGAATGTCCTCATGACATCACCTGTGAAGAATAGGAACCCCAGATCAAATTCTTCATATGGACCAAATTCTTCATATGGATCCAAGTCCTCATACAGACCAAATTCCTCACGTGGATCAAATTCCTCAAAAGGATCAAAGTCCTCATATGAATATCATCGTGCCAACAACTCTGTTTCGCAGGGAAGAGCTAAGGGCTATGAATATGAGCATTATTCTTCTAATCATTATGTTCATAAGTCCTCGAAGAATTTCTTCTTATTCATATGCTTACCCTAACTCCTCTTATGTGAAACGAAATGGATTGGCTTCTATGCCACCTTTCTCGTATGGAGCTCGAAGAGTGATGAACTATTTGCCACCCCTTCAGATGTGGGTGGTGAAGAAAAAGAACTAATCTCTTCTGCAGGGTCAGGTCTCTAGATGTGCGTGAACGTTTGAAGAATTTGCTGGAGACCTGAAAAGTGCCTGAAAGGACACAGGCTAATCATGAAGAAATGAACTTTCATTTCTCACATCTGTAGGACCTTGAAGTATGTCTAGAGGGGGGGTGATTAGACTACTTGACCAATAAAAACTTAACCTTTTCCCAATTTTAGAGTTTGGCAGATTTTAGCTATTTTAGGACAAGTTAAGCAATCATAACACAATTCTAGCAAGCATGCAAAGAGTGTATAGGCAGCGGAAATTAAAGCATGCAACTTGCAAGAAAGTAAAGGGAAGGGTTTGGAGGATTCAAACGCAATTAGAGACATGGATGTTTTTGGCGTGGTTCCGATAGGTGATGCTATCATACGTCCACGTTGATGGAGACTTCAACCCATGAAGGGTAACGGCTGCGCGAGTCCACGGAGGCCTCCACCCATGAAGGGATCACGAACAGGCAACCTTGTCTATCCCACCATGGCCATCGCCCCTCACTAGCGGTAGATCTTCACGAAGTAGGCGATCTCCTTGCCCTTACAAACTCCTTGGTTCAACTCCACAATCTTGTTGGAGGCTCCCAAGTGACACCTAGCCAATTTAGGAGACACCACTCTCCAAGAAGTAATAAATGGTGCGTTGATGATGAACTCCTTGCTCTTGTGCTTCAAATGATAGTCTCCCCAACACTCAACTCTCTCTCATAGGTTTTGGATCTGGTGGAAAGAAGATTTGAGTGGAAAGCAACTTGGGGAAGGCTAGAGATCAAGATTCATATGGTAGGAATGGAATATCTTGGCCTCAACACATGAGTAGGTGGTTCTCCCTCAGAAATGGTAAGTTGGAAGTGTAGGTTCATTCTGATGGCTCTCTCCACGAATGAAGAGGAGGTGGAGGGGTATATATAGCCTCCATACAAAATCTAACTGTTACACACAATTTACCAAACTCGGTGGGACCGAATCGTTAAACTTGGTCGGACCGATTTAGTAAACCTAGTGACCGTTAGTGATTTTCGGTGAGACTGACATGCATCTCGGTGAGGCCGATTCGGTTAGGGTTAGGGCATAACGTAATCTCGGTGAGACCGATTACACAAACTCGGTGAGACCGATTTGGTAATAAGCTTTCCAGAGAGTTGGTCAGGTAAACTCGGTGGGACCGATTTGCTCTTTTCGGTGAGACCGAAATGTTACAAAAAGGAAACAGAGAGTTTACATTGCAATCTCGGTGGGACCGATCGCTCACTTCGGTTAGACCGAAACGTTACGAAGGGAAACAGAGAGATTGCAACCCCGTCTCGGTGAGACCGAGATCCCTATCGGTAAGACCGATTTGCTTAGGGTTTGTGGCAGTGGCTATGACTTTTGGAATCGGTGGCGCCGGATAGAAAGAATCGGTGTGACCGATTTTGGCTTTAGGTTTAGGTCATTTGTGGATGTGGGAAAGTAGTTGACGGTTTTGGAGCATATCACTAAGCACATGAAGCAAGAGGCTCATTAAGCAACACCTCGTCCCTTCTTGATAGTATTGGCTTTTCCTATAGACTCAATGTGATCTTGGATCACTAAAATGTAAAATGAAGAGTCTTGAGCTTTTGAGCTTGAGCCAATCCTTTGTCCTTAGTATTTTGAGGGATCCACTTTCATCATCCATGCCATGCCATTCATTGAGCTTTCCTGAAACAATAGTCTTGGAATAGCATTAGCTCAATGAGCTATATGTTGTTATGGATTACCAAAACAACCTTGGGATAGATGCACTTTCAATCTCCCCCTTTTTGGTAATTGATGACAACATATAGATCAAAGCTTCGACAAATGATAATAAAATTTAAATAACATCGTCGCTTTGAGAAGTATGTGATAAGCAAGAGCTCCCCCTAAAATTTTTGCATAGTTTTAGATTTGCTTTGGATTGCAAATGCACAATGAATTAGGCTCATGGGTTACTCTTCCATGTCACATACATCTTGGTGGAGCGCTCAAAATAATAAACAATGAATACATGCACTCATCACCAAGCATAGTGAGTGATCACATAAGATAGATAGGATAATATCAAGCATGCATAAGTGTAGCTTATGATCAAACACATGATCATCAATGTCTCACAAGCATAGTATCTCAACCAAAAGCAAACAAAGATTGAAAAACCACCAAATAAAGCAAGAGAGAACAAAAGCAACACTCTCTCTCTCTCTCGAAGCCTATGATCTATACATTTTTCTCCCCCTTTGGCAACAAGTTACCAAAAAGTTCATAGAAAATGCATAGTGCTAGATCGACTCACAGGCTTGATCTTCTGGTGGTGGTGTAGAGATGGCTCCTTGGATGAAGGCTTCAGTTGAAGTGGATGGAGCTGGAGGAGTTGGTGCTGGAGCTGGTTGAACTGGAACTGAGGGCAGTGGCTGGTGCTGAAGTTGTTGCTCTAGTGTCTGCCACTGCACTGCAACCGACCTCTGGCTCTGGGCACTCTGCAAACACATTGGTGGTAGTCTTGCCCTTCCTCTCCTGCATGTCATCCTGCAGCTGCTCCACAACCGATCAATCTCGATTACCTTGACATCTAGATCATAGAATTTTTGTTCCATGATTCTTTCTAGGCTCTCCTGGTTTTGAGTTAGGGTGGCCAACCCCTTCTCAATCCTCAGAGATGATGCTATCAAGTAACCAAGTTGCTCCTGTTTGGTTTTCAAGAAATATTCAGATGCCTCCTCTTGAGTTGGCATCTTGGCAGCCTTCTCCCTCTTTGCCTTCACCTTCTTCTCCTGAGCTTGAACTGATTGTGGATCATCTTCATTCATGACAACCTCATTGTCCTCAAAGTCTGGATAAAGTGGAAAGTGTTCCTTATCCAACTGATATTTTCCTGTGCCCATCTTTGAGTTTATCAATTCTTGAATCTGAGGTGCATATCCACAGCTCCTCTTCTGATCTGCTGCAGTCCTCTTGATTGTTTCAATGATCAGGCTCATGACTTTGAACTTCTGTGGCACATCAAACACATGCAACATGTTGATGGCATGCCCTCCGATCATGTTATGGTCACTGACTTGGGCAACAAAGTGTGCCTCGGAATCCAATTTATGGTTGGCAACCCTGACAGCAGAAAGCGAACTGATCCAAACTTGTGAGTCTCTAATGCCTTGTCTGGGATTTCCTTGTACATGTGAGCCATTAAATTGTGACCCAACTTCTTCTTTGCAAAAATGTTTAGGTCATCCTCATTCTCCTTGGGGGCATTGATCAGACTTGCCCATTCTTCAATAGTGGACTGGTACCTTGTACCTTCAGACATCCAAACTATTCTTCCATCTGGGTAAAAGTGTGCTGTGGAGTAGAACTGCATGATAAGCTCATCATTCCAGTTGGTGAACTTCTGTCCAACAAAATTTGCAACTCCACAAGCAACAAAGTTGTCTTGCACTCCAGGATAGTGTTGTTCATTTTCCTTGATGAATTTCCAGTCAACCCACCTCATGTCACAGACTATGGGCTTCTTGTCCAACAGAATTGTTTCATAGAAGTCCTGCTGTTGCTTTGTGTGGAACCTGTAGTCAACAGCAGTTCTTCTTCTTGAAGCATATGGATCTTCCATTCTCCATAGTCTCATCCCTGAATCCTTCCTGATTCTCATGTCCTCAGCCACAGGATGGGCATCATTGTGGTCTGGTATCTTGGGCTTGAGCTTTCTTAGAACCTATCCTTCTTCTTCGAATCTTGACAACATTGGGCCTTTGGGGCCTTGTTCTTCTCAAAGAATGGAATACTCCTAGTATTCCTCTTTGAACTTGCTTGGCCTTGGAGGCAGCTTTGGGTGATTCCTTGGCCTTGGATGTTGCAGCCCCTGATCTGATTGCATCTCCCATAAGCTTAGCTGCCTTTGGAGCTGGTGCAGCAAGCTCTTCCTCTTCCATCATGGAAGGTTGACCAACAATGGCCATGGTCTTCTTGACCCTTTCCTTCCTCTTCTTTCCTTCAAAGAATGGCTCTTTGGGATCAGGCCTTTTAGGCAGCTTGAGTTGATGCTCGGCCTTGGATATTGGTTGTCTTCCTGCAGGCCTTTTGGTCTTCATGCCTAGCTTTGTATTCTTTGCTGAGCCATATTCCTTCTTGAGCACCTCTTTCTTGGAAGTAGCCTCATCTTCCTCAGCTTTGTAATCTTCATCCTCTGAATCTGAAGTTCTTTTCCTCCTTTGCCTAGTTGCAGCCTTAGGCAAATTGCTAGGAGTACTTTTGCTCCCTTCATCTGAAGTTGAGGGACTAGTGCCCTCACTCAAGTCCATCTGCTCTTCTGACATGTTCTGGCTATCACTTTGATCAGACATACTGCAAAAGCTGACTACTGACCCTGTGAAGAGTTATAGATGAGATAGAAAAGATGAGCATCACAAAAGCCAATACAAATTAGTACCATCGAAGAATTCACCTTGCAAGCCAATACAAATAATTGCCCAAACGGCGGGGTTATGTCCAAGAATATGCATTTTCATCTTATGCTTCCAACTAGCAAAATTAGTACCATCGAAGTAAGGACCTCTATGGTGATAATTTCCCTCGCTAGACGCCATACTCTCCTAGGTTGTGAAACCAAGGCTATGACCACCAAAAGCTATGGAAATCAAAGCAAATGGAGACCAACGCTCTGATACCACTTGTAGGACCTTGAAGTATGTCTAGAGGGGGGGTGATTAGACTACTTGACCAATAAAAACTTAACCTTTTCCCAATTTTAGAGTTTGGCAGATTTTAGCTATTTTAGGACAAGTCAAGCAATCATCACACAATTCAAGCAAGCATGCAAAGAGTGTATAGGCAGCGGAAATTAAAGCATGCAACTTGCAAGAAAGTAAAGGGAAGGGTTTGGAGTATTCAAACGCAATTGGAGACACGGATGTTTTTGGCGTGGTTCCGATAGGTGGTGCTATCGTACATCCACGTTGATGGAGACTTCAACCCACGAAGGGTAACGGCTGCGCGAGTCCACGGAGGGCTCCACCCACGAAGGGTCCACGAAGAAGCAACCTTGTCTATCCCACCATGGCTATCGCCCACGAAGGACTTGCCTCACTAGAGGTAGATCTTCACGAAGTAGGCGATCTCCTTGCCCTTACAAACTAGGAGACACCACTCTCCAAGAAGTAACAAATGGTGCATTGATGATGAACTCCTTGCTCTTGTGCTTCAAATGATAGTCTCCCCAACACTCAACTCTCTCTCATAGGTTTTGGATCTGGTGGAAAGAAGATTTGAGTGGAAAGCAACTTGGGGAAGGCTAGAGATCAAGATTCATATGGTAGGAATGGAATATCTTGGCCTCAACACATGAGTAGGTGGTTCTCTCTCGAAATGGTAAGTTGGAGGTGTAGGTTCGATTCGATGGCTCTCTCCACGAATGAAGAGGAGGTGGAGGGTATATATAGCCTCCACACAAAATCTAACCGTTACACACAATTTACCAAACTCGGTGGGACCGAATCGTTAAACTCAATCGGACTGATTTAGTAAACCTAGTGACCGTTAGTGATGTTCGTGGGATGACATGCATCTCGGTGAGGCCGATTCGGTTAGGGTTAGGGCATAACGTAATCTCGGTGAGACCGACATACAAACTCGGTGAGACCGATTTGGTAATAAGCTTTCCGAGAGTTGGTCGTAAACTCGGCGGGACCGATTTGCTCTTTTCGGTGAGAACGAAATGTTACAAAAAGGAAACAGAGAGTTTACATTGCAATCTCGGTGGGACCGATCGCTCACTTCGGTTAGACCAAAACGTTATGAAGGGAAACAGAGAGATTGCAACCCCATCTCGGTGAGACCGAGATCCCTATCGGTAAGACCGATTTGCTTAGGGTTTGTGGCAGTGTCTATGACTTTTGGAATCGGTGGCGCCAGATAGAAAGAATCGGTGTGACCGATTTTGGCTTTAGGTTTAGGTCATTTGTGCATGTGGGAAAGTAGTTGACGGTTTTGGAGCATATCACTAAGCACATGAAGCAAGAGGCTCATTAAGCAACACCTCGTCCCTTCTTGATAGTATTGGCTTTTCCTATAGACTCAATGCGATCTTGGATCACTAAAATGTAAAATGAAGAGTCTTGAGCTTTTGAGCTTGAGCCAATCCTTAGTATTTTGAGGGATCCACTTTCATCATCCATGCCATGCCATTCATTGAGCTTTCCTGAAACAATAGTCTTGGAATAGCATTAGCTCAATGAGCTATATGTTGTTATGAATTACCAAAACCACCTAGGGATAGATGCAATTTCAACATCCTCATACTGCTTTATCTGTTCTATTACTTGATGAAATTGATCTGATGAATTGATGTCATATTCTTCACTGATGAAGTATATGAGTTCGTAAGCTGCACTAATTCATCTGCAGGATGATCAACGCAAAGCCACTAAGTGGGTCCTTGATAGTGGATGTAAAAATCACATGACTGGTGACAAGAATCTATTGATGGATGCTCCCTTATCACCATTGCATCTGATGCATATCATCTTCGCTGACAAAGGAAAAAGTCAGGTATTGGGTCTAGGTAAGGTTGCGATCACAAAGGATCGACACATGGACAAAGTCATGCTTGTCGAGTCCTTAGGATACAACGTCATGTCCGTGTCAATGCTTTGTGATCTTGATATGGTTGTTGTCTTTGGCAAGTATCATTGTGTTGTGGTTATGGAAGCTGACAATTCCAAAGTCTTCGAAGGCTTTAGGAGAGGAGACTTGTACATTGTTGATTTCTCTACAGGACTGCAACCGGCCGTGTGCCTACTTGCAAAAGCTTCAGAAGGCTGGCTATGGCATCGACGACTTGGTCATGCAGGCATGAGGAATTTGCACACGCTTGCGAAGAAGAAGCATGTCATTAGCATTGAGAATGTTAAATTCCTCAAGGATCACTTATGCGGAGCCTGTGAAGCTGGGAAGATGACAAAGGCTAAGCATCCAGCGAAGACTATCATGACTACCACTCGACCATTTGAATTTCTTCACATGTATCTCTTCGGTCCTAACCATTATTCTGCAGTTTCAAATGACGCATCTCAATATGGCTTTGTTATTGTTAATGATTACTCTCGATACACATGGGTACATATTGTCACTTACAAACATGAAGTGCAGGAAGTCTTCAAACGATTTTCCTCGAGGGCTTCAACCAACTTTGGTGTGAAGATCAAGCACATCAGGAGTGACAATGGATTTGAGTTCAAGAACTCTGGTCTTGATGACTATCTTGATGAACTTGGTATTACTCATGAGTTATCTGCTCCTTATACTCCTCAACAGAATGGTGTCGTGGAGCGCAAGAACAGGACTCTTGCTGAGATGGCTCGCACTATGCTTGATGAATACAAAACGCTTCATCGTTTCTGGATTGATGCAACTGATACTGCATGCCACATCTGTCGGATTTCGGGTTCCGGCAGACCCTCTAGGTTCGAACTCTGGGGTGCACGCGGAGATCTCACCTCCAACCTACCTACACCTCGCCGCCTCGCAAGGATCTAAACTACACAAAGAGCAACACAAGGACACAAGGTTTATACTGGTTCGGGCCACCATTGTGGTGTAATACCCTACTCCAGTGTGTGGTGTGGTGGATTGCCTTTGGGGCTGATGATGAACAATACAAGGAAGAACAGCCTCGCGAGGGTCTGTTCTTGGCCGGTGCGATGAGCTGCTAGGGGGAGTTCAGTCGCTTATCTCTCTCTCTAGATGCCTCTACCCTGTGGGTGGCTAGTCCTATCTATAGGCAGAGGCCCTGGGCCTCTTCCCAAATATTGAGCAGGAAGTGCGCCAAGAATTGGCCATTTTGAAGGGGAACATCCAGTACACTTATCCTGACTAAAGTCGGTCCTCGCCTGCCAAAGACTCTGACGGTGACGCCGGCTTGGGCTCCACGATGACCTCCTTCCTGCCGTTCAGCTGGTCTTGGTCTTGTTGCACCGAAATGGTTGCCTTTGCTTGATGCTCTCGCCTGCTCTTGCCTCCTTTGCACCAAAGAGGAAATGAGGACACTGCGCAGGCTGGCGCCCGCCTAGCGCCCTTGGTCGTCATGGCTTGCGTCATGGGCACCTCGTCAGGTACCCCGCCTTGATCTCTCCGCCTCCTCACGAGCCAGCCTGACGAGGCCGTGCCTGAGGAAGCTTCCTGTCGTCCGCCCTGCGAGGCTTGGCTCCTCGCGAGGGTCTTGAGCTTGTGTTGATGAAGATGGGCCATACTGGGCCACCCCTTGAGCCACGCCGCAGGCCGCAGGCAGGCAAGTCTGGGTACCCCCGTTCCCAGAACGCCGACAACACCACAAATTCTTCAAGAAGACTCCCTATGAACTCCTCGGTGATAAGAAACCCAATGTGAGTTATTTCAAAGTCTTCGGTGCTAAATGCTGGATTAGAGATCCTCATCACAACTCAAAATTTGCACCGAAAGCACACGAAGGTTTTATGCTTGGTTACGGAAAGGACTCGCATACCTACAGAGTCTTCAACAACGTTCTTCACAAGGTTGTTGAAACTGTAGATGTGCGGTTCGATGAAACTAATGGCTCGCAAAGAGAGCACATACCTTATGTGATAGATGAACCAGCACCTAAGGAAACTATCAAGTTCAAGGCTACTGAGGATGTCATCCCTACCGAAGAATCTACTGAAGAATTCATTCTAGAACATGAAGAACGTCGAGCTAATGCACCTGAAGAAAATGCTGAAGAAAATGGTGCTGAAGAAAATGCTGATCAAATTCCTCGACGACAACCAGCTCATCCTCGCGTTGCAAAAGAAGTGCAAGTTGAAAAGATCATCGATGACATTAAAGCACTAGGTCCTCTCACACGCTCAAAAGCTTCACATTTATCTAACTTTTGTGGGCACTATGCTTTTGTCTCTATCACAGAGCCCACTAAAGTAGATGAAGCATTTCTGGAGCCTGAGTGGATTCAGGCCATGCAAGAAGAATTACATCAGTTCAAGCTCAACAACGCCTGGGAACTGGTCAAACGTCCAGATCCTCGCAAGCATAATATCATTGGCACAAAGTGGATCTACCGCAACAAGCAAGATGAAAATGGCCTTGTGGTGAGGAATAAGGCACGACTTGTAGCTCAAGGCTACACACAGGTTGAAGGAATTGATTTTGATGAAACTTTTGCACCTGTTGCTAGACTTGAGGCTATTCGCATATTACTTGCTTATTCTAACCATCATGACATCATCTTATATCAAATGGATGTGAAAAGTGCATTCCTCAATGGTAAGCTTGAGGAAGAAGTATATGTTGCTCAACCCCCAGGTTTTGATGATCTAAAGCATCCTGACAAAGTCTTCAGACTCAATAAGGCCCTCTATGGCCTCAAGCAGGCCCCTCGGGCGTGGTATGATACTTTGAAGGAATTCCTTATGAAGAAAGGCTTCAAACCCAGTTCACTCGACCCTACTCCTTTCAATAAATCTTATGATGGTGAACTGTTTGTGTGCCAAATATATGTTGATGGTATTATATTTGGCTGTACTGACCAACGTTATAGTGATGAATTTTCCTATATGATGAGTGAAGAATATCAAATGTCTATGGTGGGAGAATTGAAATTATTCTTAGGTCTTCAAATTCATCAACAGCGCAATGGCATATTCATATCTCAGGAGAAATACCTCAAGGATGTACTGAGGAAATTCGCATGCAAGATTGCAAAGGCGTAAAATTCCTATGCCCACAAATGGCCATCTCGTGTAATCGATGAAAATGGTATTGACTTCGATCATAAGGTATACCGCTCCATGATTGGTTCTTTATTGTACTTATGTGCATCTAGGCCAGATATAATGCTTAGTGTTTGCATGTGTGCCCGATTTCAAGCTACACCGAAGGAATCACACCATAAGGCTGTGAAGCATATTCTTCGATATCTAGCTCACACAACAACACTTGGATTATGGTACCCCAAGGGCTCGGTTTTTTGATCTCATTGGATATTCTGATTCTGACTATGCTGGTGATCGTGTAGACCGCAAGTTAACATCTGGTACATGTCATTTCCTCGGACGATCTTTGGTCTGTTGGTCCTCGAAGAAACAGAACTGCGTATCACTGTCTACTGTTGAAGCTAAGTACATTGCTGCTGGTTCTTGCTGTGCTCAATTAATATGGATGAAGCAAACTCTCAAGGACTACGGCGTCAACGCGAAGAATGTGCCTCTCTTCTGTGACAATGAGAGTGCCATCAAGATTGCTCACAACCCAATTCAGCACTCGAAGACAAAGCACATTTGGATTCGTCATCATTTTCTTCGCGATCATGTGTTGAAGGGCGACATTTCTATTGAGCATGTGAAGACTGAAGAACAGCTAGCCGATATCTTCACAAAGCCCTTGGATGAGAAGAGATTTAGCAAGTTGCGGTGTGAGCTAGTTATCTTAGAATCTTCGAATGTTCTTTGAAAAGGACACTCATCCTAACACTTATGAAAAATTGATGACTTAGATGTGCAACACATGAAGAAACGTTTTTCTTCAATCAATGAAGAATAACACTCTAAGTGTGAAGAAATTAACGAAGAATTTGATTCTCAGAACCCTGCGACAATTGTACGCGGTGTCTGAAATCATCATTCTTATACGGTGGGACACGTCACCACCAAAGTTGAAAATCTTCAATTTGAGTTTTTCCTCAGATTTTGAAATTCCTCAGTTGTTCATTTTCTTCAACTTTGCATTGTGTTCACTGTTTCCGTCATTTTTCTTCATTGGCTATGTATATATATGATTTTATGTCCTCTACAGCATTTACTTATGGCTAATTCTTCAAGTTGCTTTTTCCTGCTAAGTGAATGTGATTGGACCCTTCCCCTCTATGCTATACTCAACCCAATCTATTCACAAATTCTTCATGTGTGTTCTATTTGAAACTCGTTCAAAATCTTCACTGTGTCCTTGTCAGCTGAAGAATTTGCGAACGGAACTTTAAAACTTATCCTATCTAAATTTTCGGCTTTGCCGCTCAAACCGTTCCGCATCCCACGAAACACTTATCTATTCACCCACAATCTCACATGATCTCCACTTCTCAGTACGTGGGTGACACATGTCAAGCGAATGAGAAGGGTCAGGGGCACGTTCGTCCAAATTCTTAGGGTGAACAGTTTTTCACCGTGGCTATAAATACTCCCATCCCCTTCCTCACTTCCTTTACTCCCGCTCGACATCTCCCCAGCTCGAGCTTCTCAAACCCTAGCGCCGCCGCTACTTCATCATTGCCGGTGAGGAAGAGCTTCACTGCCTCAACCTCGTCGTCGCCGTACTCGCGTCGGCTGCGGATTTCTTCACTCCGCCGCTGCCGTAGCCGTCTTCCTCCGCCAAGTTAGGGTGTGGAAGATCTGCACTGACGAACTTCACATCTCCACATCCCAGTTCGTCGTGTTCTTCGTCTAGGGTAATTAAAAGTTACTTTTACTGCCCTCTTTGATTCAAATGATTCCCACAAAATCTTCAAAGGTGTTTTTCTTCAAATCCTCACACACTAAAACACCTCACATGTCATCTGTTCTTGATTCGTTTCTCTAAGCAATAATTTTTCTTCAAGATTGCTCAATTGTGTGGATTTTTGATCTATACAACTCTGGAACCTAAGACAAAGAATGCTTAATGAAATTCTTCAAGACTCGTCTGGTCAAATTCCTCAAACTTGTTCTTTTTACAAAACCTTCTGAGAACGCATATGACCTCTCCAAATTCCTCGCAAATATACTCTGTTCACAGGTACTCTCATGTCCGCTACTGAATCACTAGGTTCTCATCAACTTAACTCATTTGCAGCGTTCCCCGAAGAAAAGTTGCATACTTCTTTAGAGAATTCAATTGTTCAAATTCCTCAACTGAAGAAAATGGCTGACAGTAAGAAGCCACAGAATGGAGGAAAGAGGTCTGAGGTCAACACTGCGTTTGAAATCCCTGAGGACATTTATGCTGGGTACTGCACACCCCCTGAGGAAGACAAAAATCAGCGCAAGGTGCGCATTCAGAAGATAGAAAGGAGATGGGCAAGAGAGTGGAGGGAGTACAGATATGTTACTCCTAAACACATGAAGAAATTCGCTCTCAATCCTCCATGCCCAAGACCTCCATTGGCACCTGGCCAAGAAGCAGATCCCACTAGCCTCAAGCGTGGTGAGGATTATCCTGAAGAATGGGCCAAGCGCCAAGCCAAGCTGGCTAGACAAGCCAAAGAAGCAGTGAGGAATTTCAACGAAGACTCTGCTGCTGATGCTGCCTCTGTCAAGCCGAAGAAATCCATGGCAAAGAAACATGCGCACAAGTCAAGTGTTTCACCTTCAATGCCCTCATGGCCAAGTTCCTCAGCAATGCCCTCACGGCCAGAATCCTCAAAGCCCTCACGACCAATTCCTCATACTGCTCCCACTCCAAAGTCCTCAACTCCTCCTCCAAAGTCCTCATCTGCTCCGATCAAATCCTCAGCACCTGTGCATCTTGCCACGTGTCAAAAGACGACATGCATCTTTATTGCCTCAGGAGCTTCTACTAGTTCCTCAGTTGCACCGAATTCTTAAACTGGCCCCTCTCTGCTGAAGACAAAGGCCACTGCTAGATGAGGTTCTCGCCCAAGTCCTCACAAGAAGCAGGTCGCCTTCCAAGTGTCGTCTGATGAAGATGAATCTGATGATGAGGAACTTGCCGAAATCATCATAGATAGGCAAGTCAGGGCTGCTAGAGCCAAGGGCACAAATGTGCCACTGCTTTTGGATCCAAAGCTGATCCTCGACAACATTGACCTCTAGCACAAGGACCCAAACACTCCTATGCCTGATTTCAAGTTGACTCCTGGCCAAAGTCATATGCTGACTGCTTTCATCCAAGAAGAAAAATGGAAATATGAGAAGGCTAGGTGTCAGTGGGAAACGACACCTATGGGATCCCTGGAATCCCTTCTACGGTTGTGTTAGGACCCCGATTCCAAGTCACATCGATCTAGCCGGTAACACCTCATATCACTTTGTGGCCTCACGCACGGTATTCCCACGGGTGTCGCCTTACCATGGCCCGGGACCGTTTGCACCTTTTGGCTCGCGTATATGATAGTGTCGCTAGCATCCATATGACAGAGAACCCGGGCCGACATGGCTAACCCAAACCGGCACTAACCCATGGGGACAGGCATACATGAATCACATCGAGCATGTCGGTCAGCAGCGTGTGAATCCGGGCTATAGCACTGGGCTAATAGGACTCGGGAACCCGGCTGTAGCAGTTAGGCAGACTCGGATGTCACCGTGTGACATTTCCCAAGGGACGGAGACATAGGAACGAAGTGAAACACATGCCGCCAGCAAGTGTCTGGCGATAAGAGGTGGGCTAGCAGGACTCCGTGAACCGGCTGTAGCGGACTACTATGGCTCGTGGAAGCACTAGACTACATTTCCCCATAAGAGAGGCTGCCAAGGATAAACAACTAGATTGTCGGATCCCACACATACCAAGCATTTGAATCATACACACAATATGCTCGATATGTGTAAATACAACATGGCATCACAACATAACTCTACGACTCAAGTATTTATTCATTAGGCTCCGAGGAGCCAATATATTACAAACATGGGTCTCATGACCCAACATTCAGAGCATACAAGTCAAAGCACAAGCAGAAGCTTAACATGTCTGAGTACAGACATCTACAAATGAAAAAGGCTTAGAAGCCTGACTATCTACCAGATCCTGCTGAGGGCACAAGATCATAGCTGAGGTATCAAGCTAAACGTCGAAGTCCACACGGAACTACTAGCAAGACTGACGTCTCTCTGCAAAACATAAAATAAGCAAACGTGAGTACAAATGTACCCAAAGAAGACTTACATCGTAACTAACTACATATGCATCAAGATCAACAAAAGGGGTGGTGGAGTTTAACTGCAGCAAGCAGCTTTGACTCGGTGGCTATCCTGAACTATTTAATCGCAAGTAACTCTTTTGAGGTGGCGCACACGAGTCCACATATTCACAATTTCAATACACCACTATGGATCCACTGCTGTCTCCCTACGAGAACGCCATCCATAACACTCACGCTTATCTTGCGTATTTTAGAGTATCCACTTTCACTTGTCTATGAACTGTTATAGGCAACCCGAAGTCCTTTATCATGACACGGCTATTGAATAGATCATTTATAACCCTGCAGGGTGTACTTCTTCACACACGCCTCGCCACTTACCGCCATGTACACGCCATGTATCTCCGCAACCTTCAAGCGGAAGCTCTGGCGAGGTGTCGGCCACGGCCTACCTAAACACTCAAGTCTCTAGTCCGTATATCGCCTATTCAGGTTCCATCCGCAGGAGTCCGCCGAGGTTTCCACGCACGCCACGAACGATGTGAGCAGGGTTCCCGAGACACGAAACGGGCGCCCGGTACACCGTGCCACAGTGTATCTACCGCATCATAGCCCACCCCTAGGGTCAGCGCTACGCACGGCCTCCAACACATATCCTACAAACACCAGAAACTAGTTGCAACTCCTGGACAGAGAACAAGGGTGGTTAAGAAGCCGAGCGAGTCAATTAAGGATCCCAATGTGTGGTAGTAATTGTTCATGGATCACAAACACAGAACTCAGTTCCTGAGGACGGCTTCAATGAGACAACCCACCATGTACTCCTACATGGCCTCTCACCGCTACCTTTACCAAATCGTGTTCACACACTTAGCTCACACACAAGAGGACATGTTCACACACCTCCGATTCATCCCCAATGAATCGACCTGACTCAACTCTAAGCAAGAGCAGTGCATGACAAACAAGCATGAATGAGTAGGCACATCAGGCTCAAACAACTCCTACTCATGCTAGTGGGTTTCATCTATTTATCGTGGCAATGACAGGTCATGCAGAGGATAAAGGGTTCAACTACCGCAGCAAGTAATGATGAATCATTGTTGTCCTAATGCAGAAAAGAGAGCAGGAGCGAGAGATTAGGATTGTATCGGAATGAACAAGGGGTTTTGCTTGCTCGCACTTCGAAGATAATATAGTTCTTCATCGGTGTCATCGAACTCATCGTTGAATCACGTCTATCGAAAGGGAACAACCACCGACAAACAAGAAGAAACACAATCAACGCCAATGCAACAAAATGATGCATGAATGTGACATGGCAATATGCTATTGATTGGCCTAATGCAGCTAGCACCAAGTTAAATGGAGTTGGTTTGAACACTAGGTTCAATTTCAAACTCCATATGTGCTTTCTTAAATGTCATTTAATTGAAATGTCCTAAACAGCAACTTCAAGTTGTTCCAACATGCATGAAAAAGGTACAGATGGATAGATTGGATTTTTCTGATCATTTTTCATATATAAATTATTTCATTTGGAGATACTGTTGATTTTCTATGATTTTTAGAAGTTTTGGCTAATTTCTGGAATTTCCTGTATAAGAATAAATCCAAAAAAGGGCATTACTGCGCCAGCCTGACATCATCATGATGTCAGCAGGTCAACGGGGCACGGACCGGGTCAAACTGACCAGTGGGTCCCGCATGTCAGTAGTTATTTAAACTAACTAAATTTAGTTAGTGTTAACCTAAGTTAATTAGCAGAGCAAGCCCCACTTGTCATAGACTCAGGGGAAAGTCAACCTGGGCCCACCCAGTCAAAGTCAACGGGGTCAAACCCGCCGGCGTTTAGCCCCCGGCGAGGCGAGACGTGGTGGTGGGAGTGCATTAGCGCGTTCCGGCGACCAAATGAGCGGCGGAGAGCATCTACGAGTAGCTGGGATCAGGCCGCAGCGTTTGGTGGCGGTGGTGGAGCTCGGGGTGGCCGGGAACATCGCCTGTGACGACCTTGGCGGTCGCCGGAGTCGGGCGAGGTCAAACCCGAGGCTATGGGGCATGACGAGGCGCATGGGGGTGGTGCGTTGGGCTCCTGCGAGTGCGGTGAAGATGGTGACGTGCTCGGGATCAAGCCCAATTGGCTGTGGCCACGACAGCGACGTGTGGTGGCGGCGGAAAGCTTCGGCCGTGGTGGAAGACGGAGCTAGGAGACGGAAATGGAGGGGGCGAACACAGGGGGAGAATCAGGAGCTCACGGCGAGTGCAAAGGTGGCCTCAGTGTGCTCGGGGAAGTCCTGGCGGCGCGGAATCGACCGGAGACGGGCTCGGGTGCCCGAGGTTGAAGACGAAGGCGAAGACGGCGTTCGGCGGTGTTTGGAGTCGCGTGGATCAATAGGGAGGCGTAGGCGACGGTGGCGGAGCTCCTAGGCATGTCGAAGAGGCGAGGGGGAGGCGGTGGCCGCGGTGGTGCTTGTCGGCGGCGACGGTGGCGCTCGGTTAGGTGGGATGAGCGAGGGAGAGAGCAGGGGGAGAGTGAGAGGGGTCGGGTGAATCGGGACGACAACGGGGCGTTCACCCACGCGTCCAGAGGCTCGGCGGCAAGCAGGAGGAGGCGCGCGCCACAAGACGCGGCAGGCTGTCCCGCCTCGCCTCGGGCAGAGCTTAGGGATGATCGGCACCAAAGCTGGGCTGGGCTGGCTGTAAGTGGCCTGTAGGTTTCTCTCTCTCTCTCATTTGTTTCTATTTTCTATTTCTTCTGTTTTGTTTTGATTTAGTAAAATACTAAACCATTTTATAAAATCCTGGAAATAATTAGGGGTGCTGTCTGAATTATACCAGTGACCCATAACAACTTCCAACATTTTTGGAGCATCTAAAATATATATAGCATTTAAATAGCTCCAATTCAAATATGTTCAATTAATTCAAAGCCCAATATGTCCTGCAAAAATATAAACCATTTTTGGTAGATGCTTCCACCTCAAACCAGAAATGTTGAACATTTTAGAGGTATTTTGAGTTCAATGAAAAGATTTTATTTTGACCCTAGTTGAATCCATTTGGTGCTAGGGTTTAAGCATCCCCATTTCAAAATTAATAGAAATTGAAAATGATGCATGGATGCAATGCCACTAATTACAAGAAGATTTCTAGGGCTGTGACAAGTTGCGGGCCGCGGGGATCGTGAGAAGAGCGGGACTAGTAGACAACACAAAGGGATTTTACCCAGGTTCGGGCCGCAAAGATGCGTAAAACCCTACGGTCCTGCTTTGGTGGATGTATTTAGTGTCCTTGAGCTCTCTAACTAGCTCTAGGTGCTGAGAGGTTCGAAGGAGCCGAATCCTTTCTCTGTGTGCCATGGGCCTCCTTTTATAGGTGAAAGGGGCTGCCACAGTGGCACACAGGAGGTGGAAAGTGCTACAGCGTCGCAAGTTTATCGCTAGTATTACAGGACAAGACGCCTTTAATGCGAGGCTTAGGTGTCCCTTCACTTTATTGGGGACGGGGGAGAGGCCCGTCCCGTCCGTCGCTGCTCCTCCTCGCTTCGACACGAGCCCTGGCCAGCGACGCATGTGGTGCCATGTAGGCAGGCAGGCAGCTGAGCTGGTGCGGTGGTGGAGCCTCCACGAAGGATTGCATGCTGCCACGCAGGTGCCTGCCCAGCTGGTTGGGTCGGCAGCTGCACGCGAACGGCGGCGAAGACTTAGCTGGCGCGGGCCTGGCAGTGGCCCCGCCGGTGCGCTTGGCGAGGGTCTCTCCGGGTGGCCCGGCAAGGGTCTTGCCGGGTAGCCCGGCAAGGGCTTGCCATGGCGCGCTGGCCTCCCCGGCAAGGATCTTGCCGTGGGTCTTATGGGTTTCTTCGGTGAGGATGGTTGCCCTCTTATCCTCGTTTGATCTTGAGCATTCTATGTCTTCACAAAGATCTGCATGCCACCATGGAGGTGCCTCCTGAGCCCTGCCCAAACGCATTTGTCGAGCGTTGGTAGGCTCAAGGGCGGCTCACTTCAGCTGGCGTGGGTGAGCTGTCCTGGCAAGGGTCTTGCCGGGGCAGCTGCCGGGGAACCTGCTACGCCTATCTGATCTTTGTGGCCTTGGTCCTTGTTGTTGCTTCGTTTGTCCTTGTGGCTTCGGCTTCTCTCTAGCTCCCCCTTTCTGCCCTATTATGCGTGGCCATGGCAGGTTGCTCTGACTGCCTGTGCACAAGTTAAGGGGTCAAAAGCAGAGCCCCTAGTTTTGTACACTGACACCAAGCAGATCAAGAAAGTGCAGTACAGGAAGGAGAAATTCCTGAAGAACAACGTTGTTTCTATGACAACTGATGAACTTGTGAAGATCCAGTCTGAAATCAAAGTCCTCATCGATGATTTCAATGCTTACTATGCTGATTGGCAAGGAGCCAAGGTCAGGTTTGTAAAACTGACTAAAAAATTCACTCCAAATATTGTAGCTCCATCGCAACAAGAAATTCCTCAGGCTGAAGCTTCTGCTGAGCCGACTGAAGAACATGCCAGCACCGCTGATGACATTCAGGCTGCTGAAGAAAATGTGAGTTCCAGGGCTGATGACTGCATTCCAGACGCTGATGAAATTGTCAGGGCATCCACTAGTGGTGTGCCTGAAGAAAATGAAGAGGTCGGGGCAACTGCATCAGTTGTGCCTGAAGAAAATCAACCACATTCCTCTGCTCCTCCTGCGCCTACCCCAACTCCAATCCTTCCATCTGCTTTAGATGTGAAGAAGACCAAGGCTGCAGAACATGCTGCGGTGAAGAAAAGGAAAGCATCAACTTCATCAGATTCTTCAGCTCCGAAGAAGATGAAGAAATTGACCAGCTCATTTGAAAATCCAATTGATGTTATTCCTGTTTCCACCATGCCATCAAAGAATATCATCCCTTTTGATGAAGAACATGTGATCCCTAGCGGATCTGATGAAGAAAATCCTTCTGCTGCTACGTCAGAGAAGATGGATGAAGAAATTGAAGTGGATGAAATCCCTTCAACTCCGCTTGTTTCTCGCCTATGCCTCGCCATCGCTGAAGTGGCCGGCGTTGAAGAAATGGAAGATGAAGATGTGGACATTGGCTGTACCACACCTGTGCTAAATGATGACTTTTGGGAAAGTCAGCACCCCAACTCCCCACTCTTCACACCATTGCAACAAATTCCTCAGTCCCCAACAACTACAGTTCAAATGGGATCTGATGAACCACATGCCACACCATCTGTCCATGAAGAAATTCCAGCCACTAGTGCTGAAGAAAATGTGAATGAAGAATTGAAGACCCAGGCTGTCACTGGAGAAGAAGCTGAAATTCCTCAGCCTGTGGAACCGGAGATTGTGGAACCTGAGGTGGTGATGCAATTGACTGACACTCCTCATCCCAAGCCAAAGGATCCATTCTCAAAGAAGCAGAAATTCAAGGCTGATGATTTCTTCGGCGAGCACGTGTTCTTCACTGACTACAATCCCTATGATTCTGCTCGTCTTAGAAGGAAGCACTTCTGGACCGCCAGCCAGGCCAACTTCTATTCTTCACTGCTCTTCAACAAGGACAAAGTCTTCGACCACGAGCATATTCCTCATGTGGACATGGAATCACTACCATGCTTCACACCTGTCCTCAGTGTGCTTCATGACACAGGCCTCCTGAACTTTTGCACAGACATCATTGATTGGAATGAAGAACTCATTCTTCAATTCTACGCAACATTGCACATCACTGGCGATGCTGACGATGTGAACTCCTGGGTTTTAGACTGGATGACTAAAAATACTCATTAGAAAGCACCGGCCTCTGAATTACTTCACGCCCTGCCCATCAGTCCTCCACCTGAAGGAGCTCGTTGCCTGTACCAAGAGCCTGAGCTCACTGCTCATTATATGCAAGTTCTTATGAAGCCATTGAAACCCGGTCAAGCCTCAAGGACCAAATTCCTCGTGAAGGAATTGCAGTATGAAGCAAGGACAGTCTATCGCATTCTGACGAAGACTATGAGTCCAATCAAAGGCCACGACTCATCTGATGAGGAATTTGTTGGCATCATGAAGAATTTGGTATTCAACATCATTCATGGCATTCTTGTCAATTATCACGATTTCTTCATGAGGACTCTGGCAAATGTTGCACTCTCTCCTTTTGAGCTGAAGCCTTATGCACCTTGGATTATGAGATTCCTCAGAACAAGGTCTTCACTCAACTACAAGGCTGATTTTCATAATCACCTCAGCTACTTGCCCCCGATTGAATTCCTCAAGCGAACCTATTCCTCAGCTGACAAAAAGGGCAAGGCACCAGCTGTTATAGATGAAGGCATTCGTCCATTGGACAGTCAATTTCGCAAGGCTGCGTCTTATTCCACCAATGATGACTCTGCCACTCATGATTCTGCTGCCCATGCCTCCAAGCCAAATCCTCAAGCTACTGCTTCTCGTGTGATGACTGACCATGAGCTTCTGCTAAGTCTTCACTAGAAGGTGGATCGAAAACATAAATGGGTTAACCGTCAGTTTGGTTCAATTCTTCACAACATGACTGCTACACATAATGCAGTGAAGAAAAACCATTACTACCTCCATGAAGTCTTCGGTTGCACCTAGGCTGTTCTGTCTCACATCTATAGCGAAGAAGAACTGAAGAATATGGGTCTCAAGGAAGACTTTGACTGGTCTGCACCTCCACCGAAGAAATACAAGAAGGTCAAGGTTCCTTCCTTGGTGGCCAGCTCCTATTATTTATCGGGTGACACCGATGAACATGAAGACTTGGACGACACTTCGGCAGGCCCTACATCAACAAACGACCCCAACAACGCTGGCGCTCCTTCATCAACTTAATATTCTTCAGGGGCGTTAGTCCTCATTTTCGATACTTTTGGTCATTCGATGACAAAGGGGGAGAAATTGAGTTAGTCTTCAAGCGGGTCTATTATATGGGTGTTTTTTTTGCTAAGTTACAACTCTCGTTCTTCTGAAACTTTATTGGATCGAGTTGTAAACTTAAACTCTATGGTGGCCTGATACTTTTGATGTTTCCTCTGCATGCTTATTCCTCGTTAATGTTAGTGCATGCATGCTGAATTACATCAGTCACCATATTTCATCATGCATTTCAAATTCTTCATATTATATGTCAAATGCGTGTATGAATTACAAGATATAGGGGGAGATCTCCACGATTCTACTCTTCAAGTGTGCATTACTTCAAAAGCAAATTCCTCACTATGCACATCTTCAGGGGGAGTTCTTCTATATCTTGCAATCAAATTCCTCAATATCAGTATTTACACTTCATATGTTTTTACCCGTTGAAAACTTAACCTATATTGTCATCAATCACCAAAAATGGGGATATTGTAAGTGCATCTAGTGCCCCTTAGTGATTTTAGCGTATCAAAGACTTATAGGTTAAGGGACTAATGTGTTTATGAGTGTACATAGGTCTATAAGTCTATGAGGAGTTTGATATTTCCAGAGAAAGTCGACCCCTAAAAATGAAGTTCTTCATCTGAAGACTTTGGATTTCTGAAGACTTTCTGAAGACTTTGAAAGTGAAGAAATTGGTGTGACCTTGAAGACTTGGTATTCATTTGAGGAACATGAAGCGTGAAGACTTCTGTTTTCGTAGTTTCATTTTTTCTTTCCTGAGTCATAGGAAACACCGTACTGTTAAAGGGGGTCGAGGAAATACTAAGGAAAATTTTCCAAGTGATGCTCAACTCAAAATCCTACACCTACCAATATCTTCAAGTGAAGCCATTGGAAATCTCATACAGTTTAGTCATATTCTTCAGTGACAGAGACGAAGTTCTTCTGGTCTCTGAGGAATTTGTTCTGACTGAGGAGTTAGGAATTCGCCAATGCGGATTGCCTACACAGTGAGGAACATGATAGCCCTGAGGAATTAGACACTCAAAATTCCGACCGTTGATGTGCTACGTGCCAGCTGTCCCAAAATATCTACCCACCTAACGGTCATAACATTGAAGGGCATTTATGTATTATCATGTCGGGTTGCTCCCTAGGCTATAAATAGCCCCCCCCCCCTACAACCACTAGCTGGTTGGCTGCTCCGAGAGACACTGACACTTGTCATTTGAGAGCATCCCATCCACCAAGGACTTTGAGCGAAAATCATCAAGTGAGTAAAAACCCAAACCCAAACACCTACAAACCCAAAGTGATTGAGCATCATTGAAGATATTGATCCTGCGTGGATCCGACACTTGTTACCTTTGAAGACTATGCTTCTTCCAGACGGTTAGGCGTCATGGTCTAGAGCATCCAAGAGGAAATTGTGGATCGTTGAGTGACCGAGTTTGTGAAGGTTCGGAAGTCACCTGAAGACTTACCACGAGTGATTGGGCGAGGTTTGTGTGACCTTAGCTCAAGGGGAATACGGTGAGGACTAAGTGTCCTAGATCATGCGTGTTCAGATCGGGTGTCCGGACTGTGTCCTCAGGTTTAAATGCCTAGCCGCCCTAACCAGACGTACAACTGAGACAACAGTTGGAACTGGTCTACCAAATCATTGTCTTCACCAAGCCAACTGGTTCTCTTTCCTCAATTCTTTCATTTCCTCATAACTGTGTTGTGCACTTGTTCATATGTGTGTTTGAAGAATTTTACTGAAGACTTTCTCAATTTCCTCAGTTCAATTTCTTCAGTCTGTTTGTCTTCATCCTGTGTTATCCTGTGTTTACGCTTTCTGTACTTTGTGCCTGTCTTCATTTCATCATGATGATCATGCTTGTGTTCTGCTATGCATACTTTTGAGTACTTATTCCGCTGCAAGTAGTTCTTCGCTAAGGAATTTCCTCACTGGCAAATTCCTCAGTGAAGAATTCATAAAAATCGCCTATTCACCCCCCTCTAGTCGATATAACGCACTTTCATGCCTGTCGCGCCAGGCCTGATGGTCGTCTTCTCGCGTTGGGGCACGCCCCCTTGATCCATAGATTCATCTGGCTTGGCCTGCTCAATTGTCCAGGTCCTGCCGTAAGTCATAGGTGTATCCTGGGGCCGCTGTCTCTCTGCCTCTACGGTGGAGTGGTGCGGGCTGGTCTTCGGCCTGAGTGGCCGCTCTGTCCCGTCCACGTGGTGGCCGGTCTGGTTCATCAGCGCAGTCATGTCTTGATGGTATTGGCTCGAGGGCCTCGTCATCAAATTGTGGTAGTAGCCGACACTTCGGATAACTCTTTGCTGGGTGCTGAAGGCCATACTCTTCGGCGGCAAGGACCTCGGTCCATCTGTCGTTGAGTGTATCCTGTTCGGCTTGGAGCTGTTGCTGCTTCTTTTTTAGGCTTCTCGCTGTTGCGATTAGCTGGCGCTTGAAGCGCTCTTGCTCAAGGGGTTCCTCTGGCACGATGAAATCTTTGTCGCCGAGGCTCACATCATCCTCGGAGGGTGGTAGATAGTTACTATCTTCCGAGTCCTCATTCCCCACCGGATCTTCAGGGTTAACTTGCCCATCCTCCCAATCATCATGTTCAGATGTTGGCTCGACAGGGGCTTTGGGGTCTTCGGCGTTCTCCGGAGTGTTATTATCTCCGGTGCCGGTATTGCTGTCTTTTTCGCGACGTGATTTTGAGCGGCGCTGCTGACGTTGACGCTTTGGGGGCGCCTCGGCAGGCTTGTCCTCTCCTTCCTGCCGTCGTTGTCATCCTCTTTGGGTGTGTCCACCATATACACGTCATATGTGGAGGTGGCCTTCTAACGTCCGGTGATCGGCCGGTCTTGGCCTTGTTGGTCTCCGGCATCGTCATCCATGCCATCGATGTCTTCGGAGGCATAGTCCAGCATGTCGGTTAAATCTTCGACAGTGGCTATGAAGTGGGTGGTAGGTGTGACGTAAAATTCCCCACTCTCAGCCCCTAGTTCGGGCTGGGCGCAGTTCGGAAGTGATTCCTCTATAATAGCGAGGGATCGCATTAAGTCCAGAGCCTCGTTTAAGAGCGAGGTTTGGATGGGAAACGAGAGTCCGCGGGGCTGGCTGGGGCAAAGGCCTCCTGGCCATGCTTGTTTGGCGCGGACTTCGGGAGTTCAGATCTGGGACAACATCACCTCTAAGGGAGCTCTGGCTTAGGCCAAGTACTTTGACTAGACGGCTTCGTCATGACCGCCCGTTCGGCTGTTGCGCCGACGATGACTTCTCGGATCATCAAAAACAGCCTCCACGTCAGCTCGGAACTTGCCGAGCAGATGAATCCAATGGTGCTCTCTTCTCTAAATGAGCTCTTGGATCGCATCGCTGCTTTGGGAGTCGCTACGGACTATGATCGGGTTGGGCTTAAACCTGACCAAAGGTAGATTAACTCTCCGCCGGTCACCCATCAGATAGCGGTGGTGGAGGAACAATGCGGCGATTCTTCCTCTATCTTGAGGACAAACTACGTCTGGATTCCCGAGCTCTCCGAGCTGGATAACCGTTTACGGTAAGACATCGCCCAAACCCTGAACCTAGAATTAGGCAGCGGGCCAGACCTGTTGGGCAACATCCCGGAGCCCGAACTTCCAAGATCGGAAACTCCTCTGCCCCTAGGACTCAGATCGGGTCAGGGTTCGGACTCAAATCCACCCACCCAGATATAAGCGATCTTTCCCACAATAGGCAAGAGCCCCAGGAGACAGTACATCACTATTGGGCCAGATTCCTCCTTGTAATGAACAAGGTGAAGGACTGTTGCGAGGAAGACGCAATTTCATTCTTTTGAAATAATTGCACGGACAAGGGAATCCTCAATGCCATAAGACGCCGTGACATAGCACACTTTGCTGACTTGGCGGCCATAGTACAGAAGTACTGTGCGATGGAAAGCGCCTGGAAAACCCAAACAAAATTTTGGGATAATCCGGCCCTGACAAAACCCCCAGTCCGAACTAAAAGGATGCACTCTTATAAGTCGCCCGACTCAATTACAAAGAAGCAAAAGCCCACTACAGGGCGTGGAACCGTATTGGAGGGATGGGTTAATGGGCCATGCAAAATTCACAGTACAGCGGATACCATACCAACACACAGCCTTAGAGCATGTTGGTACTCCGGCAGGTGGCCAAGAGCAGTGAGGATCTCCTCATAAAAATACCGCAGAGCATCATCCCGTGGATAACAACAATACAGTATTGACAGTCTTCGAGACATTCGCCTCAAATAATAGGCGTAAGTCTGCAGCCTTGCCGAAGTCTGCCACGTGACAGCAATAAATCCATGGAGCGACACGGCTATCACCTTCAATGCCAGTGACGAACCTAAATCCCGAACATCCCAAGCACCAGCGCCTTGGTCCTTAGTCCAATTGTGGACGACTTTTGGCTTACTAAAGTGCTCATGGACGGCGGCAGCGAATTAAACCTCATTTATGAGGAGACTCTTCAAAAAATGGAAATAGACAGAAACCGCATTGAGCCCAGCAGCACGACCTTCAGAGGAATCATCCCAAGTCGGGAGGCATGATGCGCTGGGAAAATCACACTAGATGTGGTATTCGGCACGCCGGAGAATTATAGGTCCGAAGAAATTACATTCCAAGTGGCCCCGTTCAGTAGCGGATACCACGCCCTTCTAGGGCGGGAGGCATTCACGATCTTCCAAGCCGTACCCCATTACGGGTACATGAAGCTCAAAATGCCAGGGCCCAATGGAATCAGCACTCTAGCTAGTGATCTAGACATAGCACTCCACGCCGAAAACAAAACAGCCAAGACCGCCCTCGAGGCATTATCCAAGCCCTCGCGTCGAGGAATTAATCGCGCCAAGGCTCCACAAAGGGCGGGGACGACGTGATATTCGACAAAAGATCCAAGTCCACCTCTTTTAAACCAGCGGATGAAATAGTCAAATTCCAAGTCCACCCAACGGACCCTACAAAAACAGCATCCATCGGGGCACAGTTAAACCCCGTTGTAGACGCCGCACTACGGGAGTTCCTGCGCGAGAATTGGGACATATTCACCTAGAATCCTTCAGACATGCAAGGAATCCCACGCAGGCTAGCCGAGCATAGCCTTATTATTCTAAAGGGATTCAAGCCGGTCAAGCAGACTCTTCGGTGTTTCTCTGAACCTAAGCGACAAGCTATGGGAGAGGAGCTACCCAAGTTACTGGAGGCCGGATTCAGTACAGAAATAAAATATCCGGACTGGCTAGCAAACCTGGTGATGGTACCAGAGAAGGATAAATCCTGGCACCTATGTGTCGATTTCAAGGACCTTAACAAGGCTTGCCCCAAGGATCCCTTCCCCCTCCCCCGCATCGATCAAATTATCGACGCTACTTCCGGACACGACTCATTGTGTTTCCTCGACGCATACTCCGGATTCCATCAAATTAAGATGGAGGAGTCGGACCAAGCCGCAACGACATTTATCACCCCATACGGCCCCTTCTGTTTCAACACCATGCCTTTCGGGCTTAAGAACTCCGGCGCAACGTATCAACGCATGATTCAGACATGTCTAGAAAAACAAATCGGCAAAACAGTGGAGGCATACGTAGACGATGTGGTCGTTAGAACCAGACACGTCGAATCCTTAATAGACGACTTGAGGCTCACGTTCGACAATCTCCAACATACGACATCAAGCTCAATCCGGAAAAATGCGTTTTCGGCGTGCCCACCGGAAAGCTCCTGGGCTTCATCGTCTCCAGTAGAGGAATTGAAGCAAATCCGGCTAAAATCCGAGATCTATCACAGCTAGCTACCCCAACTGACCTTAAGCAAATCCAGAAGTTAACTGGATGCATGGCGGCCCTAAGCCGCTTTATCTCCCGATTAGGAGAAAAGGCATTACCCCTTTATCGCCTTCTTCGGCGCACCGAACACTTCGAGTGGACGGACGCGACCATGGCCGGATTGGATAAAATAAAAGCCATCCTGGCCACCAACCCAATCTTGGCCGCGCCAAATGTCGGCGAACCAATGCTGTTATATATAGCGGCAACTCACGAAGTTGTAAGTGCAGTGCTCATCGTCGAACGAGAGACGGACGGACATAAATTCCCACTTCAAAAGCAGGTATATTATGTATCCACCATCCTCACTCCATGCAAATCACGGTACCCACATTATCAAAAGATAGCATACGCGGTATTTATGGCATCCCGGAAATTACGACACTACTTTCAAGAGTGTTCAATTACGGTGGCCTCGGAAGTACCACTCAACGACATAATAAACAACCACGATGCCACGGGCCGGATTGCCAAATGGGCTATCGAGCTCCTCCCGTTCGACATAACATATAGACCACGGCGAGCCATTAAGTCGCAAGTGCTGGCCGATTTTGTGGCCGAGTGGACAGAAGCCGAACTCCCTAAAGAATACGGCGCATACTCCAATTGGATAATGCACTTCGACGGCTCTAAAATGCTGGCTGGTCTAGGGGCCGGCGTCATCCTAACGTCCCCCACCGGAGATACAGTCCAATATGTATTCCAAATACTATATACAGACTCCAACAACGCAGCCGAATACGAGGCACTGTTACATGGTCACCGGATGGCAGTTTCCATGGGCATTCAACGCCCGGAGGTGCGTGGGGACTCGAACCTCACAATATCTCAAATAAATGGAGACTTCGATGCCAAGGATCCAAAAATGGCGGCTTATCGCAACGCCGTCCTCAAAATGTCAGCTCGGTTCGAGGGGCTTGAATTCCACCATGTGGCTCGGAAAACAATCAGCGGTGGATATCCTCGCCAGATCGGGCGCTTAAGCACGCACCTGTCCCACCTAACATCTTCTTGAAAGGCTGTTTAAGCCATCCGTGGTATGGGAAGGGACACGGTAACAATAGTCCGGACCCGCCACAATACCGATAATTTAACACTCGACACAATCGGAGGCTCCACCACGAAATAACACCTTCAGTCCACGGATAATGGCCGTCATCGCCCCATGGACAGAACCATTCCTGGCCTACCTAACCAGGCAGGAACTACACAAGGACCAAAATGAGGCACGCTTCATAGTGCGGCGGTCTAAAGCCTACAAGGTCCACGAGGAGAGCTTTATAAGAAAAGCACTACCGAGTCCTTCAAAGGTGCATCTCAAGAGGAAGGGCGGAAGCTTTGGCAGAAATCCATGCTGGACTCGGCGGCCACCACGCCGCAGCCCGGCCCTTGTAAGCAAGGCCTTCCGCACAGGTTTCTATTGGCCGACGGCCCGAAAGCAGACGATAGGACCTTGTTCAACGCTATGCCGGATTGCCATCTTTTGCAAACCAAAGCCATATGCCGCCTACCGCTCTCCAAACAATCCCCATTACTTGGCCCTTTGCGGTCTGGGGGCTTGATATGGTCGGTCCCCTCAAAGGGGGAAGCCATAAGAAAAAATACTTACTGGTCATGGTGGATAAATTCACCAAATGGATAGAAGCCAAACCTGTTAAGACGGCTGAATCCGGACCAGTGATAGACTACATATCTGGGGTTATACACTGTTATGGCGTCCCCCACAGCATCATCACCGATAACGGCTCGAACTTCACAGCCGACGAGGTAAAACTTTGGTGCAGCAACATGAGCATCAAGCTCGATTATGCTTCTGTCTATCACCCACAAACTAACGGGCAAGTCGAGCGAGCAAATGGTCTTATCATGAGCGGCATTAAACCCAGATTAGTGCGGTCCTTAAAGAAATCAAACACGCACTGGGTAGAGGAGCTCGACTCCGTACTATGGGTGTTGCGGACCACGCCGAATCGCACTACCGGATACACACCGTTTTTTATGGTGTACGGTGTAGAGGCGGTACTACCCTGCGACATAATTCGTGACTCACCTCGAGTGCACATGTATGAAGAAAAAGAGTCCAAGCTTGATCGGCAGGACAGTTTGGATGCCGTGGAGGAGCAGCACGACGTGGCAAAAGCTCGCTCCGCATTCTATCAGCAACATGCTAGAAGGTACCAAAGCAGAGAAGTACGGGCCAAAACCTATAACGTTGGCGAACTCGTTCTACGCCTACCGGAGAAGAAAAAGAACAAGCTCAAGCCCAAATGGTAAGGTCCCTTCATTATTGACCAATTTCTGACCGGTGGAGCGTACCGTCTGCGGGATGCGTCGGACAATCAACTCGAGCCAAACCCATGGAACGCAGCCAGACTCCGAAGGTTCTACGCCTAGTATCAGACTCTATGTTCGTCTTCCTACCTCCGTAAATTTTTTACATATCAATTATCTGTCTTTTATCTCTTTCTTTTTGCCTTTTTCTTCAAAGCCTTAAAAGGCTCAATTGTGTCTCGACTACACAATCTTGATGCGCTAACCACGCTCATTATACCTGGGGGCTTCTTATACAGAAGCTTGATATAATTATTCTCCGGGCTCTATGCGCCATACATGTGTTATTCTTCCACATGTACCTTTTTTCACCATTATATGCATCGATATGACTTAAGTTTTGGCCAAGCTGGGTTGCCTGGCTCTTGTGTTTATGCCCTACGTTCCCGTTAATTCGGCTAGGGCATAAGGGGAGCACCTCTGAGATTGTTACTGCCGGGTCAGCCGGATGTGTACCTCAGACTGGGTGAAGCCGAAAGCTAGTGTTTTAAGGGAATACTCGGTCGGTGAACAAAAGATGACTTTTATTTATTTTTACATGCCCCGAGATGTTTATAGCCTGCGTCTCTTTTCGCAGTTCGGACATGCACATTAGGGCATGCGTACCCAGGCAAAGGAACCCTTAACGGAACTATTCTCCCTGGAAGATGTATCTTACTATCCATGTAATATAACATAGCTAGTTGGGTACTTGTCTGTTCAAGCACTTATGACCCCTACGCCTGGTTTCCACGCGTACCCCGGTTTTTACATGACTGAGCGGGTATTCGGATACACTCCGGACTATCGGGTCCAGAGGTCGAAGCAAAAAGGTCCGCCATGACAAAAGATTTACAATCCGGCTAGGGCAAAATATATGTCACTTGAAGTATACAGTCACTTAGACTGACTAAATTCTTCTTCTATACCGTCCAACTGGTTGTCTAGCCTACAATCCTATTGGGAATACTTTGCGGCTAATTCTACTTGGTCATACACAAAACTGACGGGGATCTCCTTCCCATTGGGCCCCACAGGTTTGACCTCGGCCATGTGGTTTGGGTCAGCCTTGGTATATCGCGTCTTCACCATGGCCCGCGCTTCCCTTGCACCTTGTCGGTAGGCTGATATCTTCCATTATCGGAAGTGACGCCGCGCTCCCTTGAGCTTCTCTATAAGCTCCCCCATGCCTCCTGGCGGGGAGGCGGATGGCCACAAGGCTTGGGCAATACCCTGCATCACCTGCCGAACTTGTTCGTGCAGTTGTGAGAGCTCTGGTAGAAGATCACCCGCAGACCCGAGCATCTCCTCCGCGGGACGACCTGTCAGCATACCTGCAGACATCACTCTGTTAGCCGGCTTCTTCGCTGAACCCTTTCAAAGGTTCGTTCAAGCACTTACTGAAAATGTCGCGTCGAAGCCGCTTATTCTCCTTCACGGAGTCAGCAAGCAAGGCCCGAACATCCTTCAGTTCCACGCCCAGCTGGATATTGGCGTCTTGGAGATCGTTTTTCTCCCGCCTAACCCGCGTCAGCACGCGCTCGCCAGCATTTAGCTGTCGACAGCACGCTATGCATCCTTCGCGCTGCCTCCGAATTCACTCCGGAATCATCTGCAACATCTATTGTTAGATTTGCATGCATGCCGCATACTACATGGTACCTGTCATTCTTTGCAATGGAAACAAGTGTTACCAGAGGGGGCCTTCTCGGACTCCTTCAATGCGGCAACTGCGGCCAGTAGCTCGGCTTTGCACTCTTCCAGCTCTTGAGACAATTGGGTATTCTTCCCTGTAAGAACCTGCACAAATAATGATCCTTAAATCAGTTGTGTCAATTGTTTCAAGTCTAAGGGGCTACTGATATATATAATCATCAGATTTTCTTACCCGCATATCCTTTACATACTGGTCCATGGCTCCTGCAAGACCATTTTGAGCGGCACGGATGTATGCGTCTCCTGAGTTAAAGGCATCAAACGCCTATTGGGAGAAACAAGCGCCACGGAGTACGGCCCGGCAGCGCCTGTGATTCATGGCGCTCTCCACTTCAGAATTTGTAGCGGATAATCTATCTGCATCCTCTTTAGGAGGAGCATCCGGCGTTCGCCCCGTGTTAGCTTCCGCCTCTACGTCTGGCCCTGGAGCCCGACTGGTGGAGGCGTGATCGGCAACCTCTTCGGATATATATAGTTCGGCGAGCATTTTTCCTACTAGGAAATGTGGATGTTATTATATTTTAATAGATGACAACCACGGAGCGAGATTCTGTATCATACCTCTGTGACGGCGTCTCAGTCCTGACCGCCTTCCTTTTTAGCCTACCCGGCTGCGGTGCCCCTTGTTGGCGAGTCACTGCGGGTTCAGCATGGCGTCCCGAGGGCCTTCCCTGTAAGACACCATATGTGTATGGTAGGTGAAGTGCAAAAAAGGGATCCTTCTCGGAAGTTGGGACTCCGACTTTACTTACATGCGATGCAGGGAGTAGCCCAGGATAGTCGGCTATGATGGCCACCATGGCATCATCGCAGCTCAATTGATAGAATGTCCTGTCGATCAGCTCCACAAATATGTCTGGATCCTCTTCGAGTCCGGGATCGAGGGACCGGTCAGGGTCCTCCGGTTGTGGAGGTGGGCTGTCACATACCTAGTTCTGGTATGACCTAGACTAGCTAGTCATTTGTGCATCATGTTTAAATTCCATTTAATATTGAAATGAGGATTTGTGAAACCCTCAGAATCATTTTTGGAAATGACCCAAATAAAAATTGCTTCAATTTGGCCCAAGAAAATGTTCCCGTTTTCTCTAAAAATATTGGTCAGAGGTAAAATTCCAACTAATATTTTTGGAAGCTCAGAAGTATTTATTTTTGGCCATTTGGAATTAATGCATAAATATTTGCATTGGATATATATTTGTTATATATATAATATATGTCCGAAAATTGTGCCATTTGTTGAGGAGCTCTGGAATAATATAGTTAGCTCCTGCAAAATTTGGCATAAGAAAATAAAATGATTTAGTATTTTGACTAAATCAAAACAAATGTCAGAAAAATAGAAAAGAAATAAAAGAGGAAAACCCTACCTGGACTTACCCGCAGCCTGGCACTGTGTGGCCTGGCCCAACGGCCCAGCAGGCCGGCCCAGCCAGCTGGCCGACGCCAGTCGTCCCCTTCCTCGCGCCAGGAGGACAGGGCACGCGCCAGCCTGCAGGGTACACGCAGCGTCCGCTGGGGCCACGCCCCCGCCACCTCCTTCTTTCTCCCCTCGTCGTCTCGATGCCTGCGCGACGCCACGCGCCGCCCGCCGTTCTCACTCTCCCCTGTTCTTCCTCGCCGCTTCCCCACTGCGCCCAACGCGTTGCCGCCGCCGCACGCCGCTGCCGTAGCCACCGCCCCTCGCCTCTCCGACACGCGCAGAGCTCCGCCTCGCTCAAGCTCTCGCCGAGCCACACAAGCCGGAGCGCCTATGGAGCTGCCGCCGCCGCCTTCATCACCTCCGCCGCCGCAGATCTCCACCGCCGCACGCCGCCGTCCGGCCGCCCCTCGTGTTTCGCCGTCGACGCCATCGAATCCGCCAGAGCCCTCGTGATCCATTCCCCTTCTCCCTGCCTCCCGTGGTTCGTAGCGCGACGCCCGCCGAGCCCGAAGCTCGCCGCCATGACAGCCTCCGCCCCCGCGAGCCCCGGGCCCCCAGCCTCCCACCGCCTCATCAGATGCGCGAGAGCGGGCTACGCCCGGTGCTCTCAGACGCCGCCTCGGCTGTGGCACGGACTCCGCCACGCCCCGAGAAACGCCGGGCGGCGAGCCCCGCCGCTTAAGCCCTACCACGTGGGTCCGTCGTCGTGATTAGCTTAGTGCTAATCACCGCTTTTAATCACGACATCGACCTGGGCCCAAGCGCCACTAATCCTATAATTAGGACAATCTAACCCCCCTGCTTAACCCGTGTCACTGAAGTGTGGACCCCACACGTCAGGTTTGACCAGTCAGCGTTGTTGACTTGCTGACGCAGGCATGATGTCATGCTGGCGCAATAACATATTTTCTCGGATTTAAATTAATCAGAAATTCGTAAAATGATTCAAACTTCAAAAAATCATAGAAATTCAACCGTAGCTCAGATTGAAATAATTTATATATGAAAAATTATCAGAAAAATGCAATCTTTCCATACGTAATAGTTTCATGCATGACAAACCAACTTATACATGATGTATAAGTGAAAACATGTAAATGGCATTTATAAGAGCTTAAGTTGGAGTTGCATTTGAACCCTTGGTTCAAATGGACTTCATTCAATTGAATACTAGTTGCATTAGCTCAAACAGCATCACATCTACATGCCATGTTCATGCATCATGTTGTTGCATATGATTGTGTATTGATTTCCCGCACCGTTCCTTCTCGATAGGTCCTGCTCCGGAGACGTTCCAGAGTACCTGTCTGTGAAGCAGTGCCCTCCTTGTTGACTTATCAGGCAAGCAACCCCCTTGTTCATTCCGATACAATCCCACTCTCTCACTCCTGCTCTCAGTTATTGCATTAGGACAACAACGATTCATCTGCTACTTTGTGCTGCGGTAGTTGAACCCATTCCTCTGCATGACATGTCATTGCCACAGTAAATAGTTGAAACCCACTAGCATGTGTAGGAGTTGATTGAGCCATGTTGTGTTCCTACCATGCTATGCCTGCTATTGCTTAGAGTTGTGTCAGTCTGATTCATTGGGAATGAATTGGAGTACAGTTCTATGTTCGATGTCGAGAGTGAAATGTGAACACGATTTGGTAAAGGGAGCGGTGAGAGGCCATGTAGGAGTACATGGTGGGTTGTCTCACCGAACCGCCCATAAGCACTGAAGTTCTGTGTATGTTGTCCAATGACTAGCTACTACCACACATTGGAATGCTTAAGTGCCCTCTCGACTTATTAACCAACTTGACATCCGTCCGTGAGTCGCAACTAGTTTCGTGTTTATAGGTAGTGTTAGTAGTCTACCAAGTGGCACTGGCCGTGGGCTTGGGACAGACTAGGCACAAGTGGCACGGTGTACCAAGCGTAGATCCATCCGGCGAGGTGGGCTTGGGAACCCTGCACACATCATTTGGGGCCGTGAGCGACACCCCGGCCGGATCTCCTTGCGGATGGAACCCGAATAGGCGATAAACCTGGACTAGAGTCTTGTGTGGTTAGTCAGGTCGTGGCCGACACCCTCGCCAGGCTTCCGCTTGAAGGTTGCCGAGATACATGACGTGTATATGGCGGTAAGTGGCGAGAGCGTGTGTGAAGAAGTACACCCCTGCAGGGTTAACATGATCTATTCGAATAGCCGTGTCCTCGGTTATGGACTTCTTGGATGCTTATGTGGTACATAGACAACTTAAAGTGGATACTCTAAAATGCTCAAGACAAGTGTGAGTGCTATGGATGGCCTTCTCGTATGGAGACGAGGATGAATCCATAGTAGTGTATTGTGTGGTGACTAGTGGACTCTTGTGCGCCATATCACCTCAAAGAAGTTCTTGTAGTCGTAGAATAGGATAGCCACAGAGTCAAAGCTGGCTTGCTGCAACTAAACTCCACATTGCCTTCTTGATACGAATGCATGTATAATAGGATCTGATGTAAGTCTTGCTGAGTACCTTTGTACTCACGTTGCTTTATTTATGTTTTTGCAGTGGAGACTTCGGTCTTTCTAGTAGTTCCGCTTGGACTTGATTTAGTAGCTTGTTACCTCAGCTATGATCTTGTACCCTTGGAAGGGTCTTGTAGATAGTCGCTTCTCACCTTTTTTCTTTTGTAGTTGTCTCAGACTCAAACATGTAATGCTTCCGGTTGTTGCTTGTATGTTTCGAACGATGGGTCATGTGACCCCTGCTTGTATTTTTGCTATGTGGTTTCGAGCCTTTATCTATATGATTCAAGTATGTTGTGATGCCATGTTGTACAGCACATACTTGCATGTTATGCGACGTAACTTGTATTGCTATGTGGGATCCGACAACCCAGCTTGTTTATCCTTGGTAGCCTCTCTTATGGGGAAATGTAGTCTCGTGCTTCGAGCGATAGTAGTCCGCTACAGCCCGGTTCACGGAGTCCTGCTAGCTCAAAGACTACCGCTGGACAGCTTGATGGCCGGCATGTGTTTCACTTTGTTCCTATGTCTGTTCCTTCGGGAAATGTCATGCGGTGATATTCGAGTCCTCGCTTAGCTGCTACAGCCCGGGTTATCGGATTCCTATTAGCCCAGTGCTACAGCCCGAATTCATACGCTGATGACCGACATGCTCGATGTGATTCATGTATGCCTGTCCCCATAGGTTAGCGCCACTTTGGGTTCACGACTAGTCATGTCGGCCCGGTTCTCGTCATATGGATGCTAGCGACACTATCATATACGTTAGCCAAAAGGCTAAACGGTCCCTGCCATGGTGAGGCGACGCCTGGGAATACCGTGCGTGAGGCCGCAAAGTGATATGATGTGTTACATGCTAGATCGGTGTGACTTAGGATCGGGTCCCGACAGCTTTGGTATCGAGCTCGATCGCTCAGAGGATTTCCAAGCCAACCTGGTCAAGTTGAGTCTAGAAATTCTTTAGCTATGTAAGGGAATTGATTGTGGAAGGGAACGTAAGGCTCTTTTTACTCCTTTACCTCATGGCCCTCTGATCTGAGTCATCTTAATTTTCCTACGGGGTTAAGGAACTAGGCTTTCTCTTCGGTCTATCAGGATCACGTGTTACTACTCCGTAGTCTCTTAGGATTGGTTGATCAGAGTCATACCCAGTTTTTGGAGTACCTCCGGTGTAGCCTGTTTAGTAATATCTCGGAACCTTGAGTGGTGATGTTGAGTTGTTGTACTACCCCATTTTAGCAGGATGTCTCATTTTGAGCATTTTACTGCCGTTATGCTGCCGGAATTGCCCCAGGAGTTCGAGAGTTACTAATTTATGTGTCCTACATTTTTCAGTATGTAGTGATGTTGATTCCGTCCTTGGTTTCGTTTCTCAGGATGTCACCAGTTAAGCGAAGTTTTGTTGCTTGTAGTCAGAACCACGGAGATGGTAGGGATGAGGATCCTCCCGACCAGCCTTCATTGGCAGAGTTCTTGCTAGAGATGGAGAGGAACAAGCGTGAGTGTAACTGCTTGTTGGCACTTATCGAGGAGAACACCGCACATCAGCTCAAAGGATATGTGGCCATTCATGACTTCATTCACTTGCACCCACCTACCTTTCATCATTCCATCAAGCCACTCGATGCAGATGACTGGCTCCGTAGTATCACACGCAAGCTCCGTTCTGCGAACGTAGCTGAAAGTGACATGGTCACCTATGCTGCATACCACCTGGAAGGTCATGCCAGTCTTTGGTGGCAGAACTATGAGGCTATGCTTCCACTGGTCGATTCCTACCGAGAGATTTCATCGAGGCTTTTCATGAGCATCACATTCCTGAAGCCCTCATCGATCGCAAGAGAGAAGAGTTCTGTAGTTTCATCCAGGGTAAGATGGCTGTTGATGCTTACAGCAGAGAGTTTGAGAACTTTGCCCGCTATGCTACAGAAGAGGTGTCCACGGACGCCAAGAAGCAGGCTAGGTTTCGGAAGGGTCTCAACCCCAAGTTGCGTCATGATCTCCACCTGCATCATTGCGATACTTTCCAAGATCTTGTGAACAAGGCCATTAATGCAGAGACAGCTCAGCTCACTTACGAGGAGTCCCGTAAGCACACCCGTGAGTTGGGATCTTCTTCCGATTCTAGTTCTCAAAAGCGCCGGATTTGGATTCCGAACTCCTCTCTTCCTCCTGGTTATACACCAAGGCCATCTTATGTGGCACCTCATCCAGTTCAGCAGTACGCACCACCCAGGCCTATTGGTGGACCACATGCCAATACGGGTCCACGTCCTACCTCCAAGATTTGCTACAAGTGTGGAGAGCCAGGCCACATTGCCCGTATTTGTACCCAGACCAGAGTTGCTCCACCCCAGCCCGAGAAGTCTGTTGGCCGTGGCAGTAAGCCATCACGCAAGATGATCAGTGCCAAGTCAGCTCCCACTGAACATGGATGTGTGCATTGTTGGAAATATGCCCTAGAGGCAATAATAAATTAGTTATTATTATATTTCCTTGTTCATGATAATCGTTTATTATCCATGCTATAATTGTATTGATAGGAAACTCAGATACATGTGTGGATACATAGACAACATAATGTCCCTAGTAAGCCTCTAGTTGACTAGCTCATTGATCAACAGATGGTTACGGTTTCCTGACCATGGACATTGGATGTCGTTGATAACGGGATCACATCATTAGGAGAATGATGTGATGGACAAGACCCAATCCTAAGCCTAGCACCAAGATCGTAGTTCGTATGCTAAAGCTTTTCTAATGTCAAGTATCATTTCCTTAGACCATGAGATTGTGCAACTCCCGGATACCGTAGGAATGCTTTGGGTGTACCAAACGTCACAACGTAACTGGGTGGCTATAAAGGTGCATTACGGTATCTCCGAAAGTGTCATTGGGTTGGCACGAATCGAGATTGGGATTTGTCACTCCGTGTGACGGAGAGGTATCTCTGGGCCCACTCGGTAGGACATCATCATATGTGCACAATGTGATCAAGGAGTTGATCACGGATGATGTGTTATGGAACGAGTAAAGAGACTTGCCGGAAACGAGATTGAACAAGGTATCGGGATACCGACGATCGAATCTCGCAAGTACAATACCGCTGGACAAAGGGAATTGTATACGGATCGATTGAGTCCTTGACATCGTGGTTCATCCGATGAGATCATCGTGGAACATGTGGGAGCCAACATGGGTATCCAGATCCCGCTGTTGGTTATTGACCGGAGAACGTCTCGGTCATGTCTACATGTCTCCCGAACCCGTAGGGTCTACACACTTAAGGTTCGATGACGCTAGGGTTATAAAGGAAGTTTGTATGTGGTTACCGAATGTTGTTCGGAGTCCCGGATGAGATCCCGGACGTCACGAGGAGTTCCGGAATGGTCCGGAGGTAAAGATTTATATATGGAAAGTTGTTGTTCGGGTGTCGGAAAAAGTTCGGGTTTTTTCGGTATTGTACCGGGAAGCTTCCAGAAGGTTCCGGAGGATACCGGAGGGGTCCGGAGGTCCGGAAATTGGTCCACCACGTCCAATACAGTAGCATGGGCTGTAGGGGGGCGCCCTAGCCTTAATGGGCCAGGGGCACCAGCCCCCCCAAGGCCCATGCGCATGGGAGGGGGAAACCCTAAGGGGGAGGGCCTCCACTTGACTTGGGAGGCACTCCTCCCCCTCTTGGCCGCCCCCCAAGTCCCATCTAGGGCTGGCCGCACCCCTTGGGGTGGGAAACCCTAAAGGGGGCGCAGCCCCCCTTTCCCCCTATATATACTTGAGGTTTTGGGCTGCCCAACACATGAGTTCTCTCCTCTTGGTGCAGCCCTGCCTCCTCCTCCTCCTCTCCCTTGGTGCTTGGCGAAGCCTCTGGGATTGCCACGCTCCTCCATCACCACCATGCCGCTGTGTTGCTGCTGGATGGAGTCTTCTCAACCTCTCCTCTCTCCTTGCTGGATCAAGGCGTGGGAGACGCCACCGGCTGTACGTGTGTTGAACGCGGAGGTGCCGTCCCTTCGCACTAGGATCTCCGTGATTTGGATCACGATTTAGCACGACTCCTTCAACCGCTGTTCTCATGAACGCTTCCGCTTAGCGATCTACAAGGGTATGTAGATGCGCTCTCCTTCCCTCATTGCTGGTTTCTCCATAGATAGATCTTGGTGACACGAGGAAAATTTTGAAGTTCTGCCACGCTCCTCAACAAAGGGCATCATGAGCTAGGTCTATTATGTAGATTCTTTGCACGAGTAGAACACAAATTAGTTGTGGGTGTTGATGTTGTTCAATATGCTTACTGTTACTAGTCCAATCTTGTTTCGACGGTATTGTGGGATGAAGCGGCACGGACCGACCTTACACGCATTTTACGTGAGACAGTTCCACCGATCGACATGCACTTGGTGCATAAGGTGGCTAGTGGGTGCCGCCTCCCACTTTAGTAGGAACGGATTCGATGAAAAGGGTCCTTATGAAGGGTAAATAGCAATTGGCATATCACGCTGTGGTTTTATGAGGTAAGAAACGTTTGCTAGAAACCCATAGCAGCCACGTAAAACATGCAACAACAATGAGAGGACGCCTAACTTGTTTTTGCAGGTATGCTATGTGATTTGATATGGCCAAGAAGAATGTGATGAATGATATGTGATGTATGAGATTGATCATGTTCTTGTAATAGGATTCACGACTTGCATGTCGATGAGTATGACAACCGCAGGAGCCATAGGAGTTGTCTTTATTTATTGTATGACCTGCGTGTCATTGAACAACGCCATGTAATTACTTTACTTTATTGCTAACCGGTAGCCATAGTAGTAGAAGTAATAGTTGGCGAGACAACTTCATGAAGACACGATGATGGAGATCATGATGATGGAGATCATGATGATGGAGATCATGGTGTCATGCCGGTGACGATGATGATCATGGAGCCCCGAAGATGGAGATCAAAAGGAGCAAAATGATATTGGCCATATCATGTCACTATATAATTGCATGTGATGTTTATTATGTTTATGCATCTTGTTTACTTAGAACGACGGTAGTAAATAAGATGATCCTTACACAAATTTCAAGAAGTGTTCTCCCGATCGGCACCGCTGCTAAAGTTCGTCGCTTCTAAGCACCACGTGATGATCGGGTGTGATGGATTCTTACGCTCACATACAACGGGTGTAAGACAGATTTACACAGCAAAAACACTTGGGGTTAACTTGACGAGCCTAGCATGTGCGACATGGCCTCGAACACGGAGACCGAAAGGTCGAGCATGAGTCGATAGTAGATACGATCAACATGAAGATGTTCACCGATGATGACTAGTCCGTCTCACGTGATGATCGGACACGCCTAGTTGACTCGGATCATGTAATCACTTAGATGACCGAGGGATGTCTATTCGAGTGGGAGTTCATAAGATGAACTTAATTATCTTGAACATAGTCAAAAGACCTTTTGCAAATTATGTCGTAAGCTCGCTTTAGTTCCACTGCTTAGATATGTTCCTAGAGAAAATATAGTTGAAAGTTGAAGTAGCGATTATGCGGACAAGAGAAAGCTTATGTCCTTAATGCACCGCCACAGTGCTGAACCCCAAACGTCGCTTGTGGATGTTGTGAACATCGGACATACACGCTTTTGATAACTACGTGATAGTTCAGTTAAACGGTTTAGAGTTGAGCCACCAAAGACGTTTTCAAACGTCATGAACATATGAGATGTTTCGAGGGCTGAAATTGGGATTTCAAGCTCGTGCCACGCCAAGAGGTATAAGACCTCCGACGATTTTCTTAGCCTGCAAACTAAAGGAGAAAAGCTCAATCGTTGAGCTTGTGCTCAGATTGTCTGAGTACAACAATCACTTGAATCAAGTGGGAGTTGATCTTCCAGATGAGATAGTGATGTTTCTCCAAAGTCATTGCCACCAAGCTGCTAGAGCTTCGTGATGAACTATAACATATCAAGGATAGAGATGATGATCCTTGAGGTATTCGCGTTGTTTGACATCGCGAAAGTAAAAATCAAGAAGGAGCATCAATTGTTGATGGTTGGTGAAACCACTAGTTTCAAGAAGGGCAAGGACAAGAAGGGACACTTCATGAAACGGCAAATCAGTTGCTGCTCCAAAGTGAAGAAACCCAAGGTTGAACCCAAACCCGAGACTAAGTGCTTCGTAATGAGAGGAACGGACATCGAGCGGAACCACCCTAGATACTTGGTAGATGAGAAGGCAGGCAAGGTCGATAGAAGTATATTGATATACATTATGTTAATGTGTACTTTACTAGTACTCCTAGTAGCACCAGGGTATTTGATACCGGTTCGGTTGCTAAGTGTTAGTAACTCAAATAAAAGAGCTAGGAATAAACGGAGACTAGCTAAAGGTGAGTGACGATATGTGTTGGAAGTGTTTCCAATTTTGATGTGATCAAACATCGCACGCCCTCTACCATCAAGATTAGTATTAAACCTGAATAATTGTCATTTGGTGTTTATGCTGAGCATAGACATGATTGGATTATGTCTATCGCAATACGGTTATTCATTTAAGGAGAATAATGGTTACTCTATTTATTTGAATAATACCTTCAATGGTATTGCACCTAAAGGAATGGTTTATTGAATCTCGATCGTAGTGATACACATTTTCATGCCAAAAGATATAAGATAGTAATGATAGTACCACCTGCTTGTGGCACTACCATTTGAGTCATATTGGTATAGAACGCATGAAGAAGCTCCATGTTGATGGATCTTTGACTCACTCGTTTTGAAAAGTTTGAGACATGCGAACCATGTCTATTGGTGTATATGCATGAAGAAACTCCATGCAGATGGATCGCTTGGACTCACTTGATTTTGAATCACTTGAGATATGCAAATCATACCACATGGGCAAGATGGTGAAAAGCCTCGTTTCAAGAAGATGGAACAAGATAGCAACTTGTTGGAAGTAACACATTTTGATGTGTGCAGCCCAATGAGTCTTTGAGGCATGCAAGTGAATATCTTTATGTTCTTACTTCACAGATGATTCGAGTAGATGTTGAGTATATTTACTTGATGAAACACAGGTCTGAATTATTGAATGGTTCAAGTAATTTCAGAGTGAAGTTTAAGATCTTCGTGACAAGAGGATAGAATATCTATGATATGATCATAGAGATGAATATTTGAGTTACGAGTTTTGGCACACAATTAAGACATTGTGCAAATTGTTTCACAACTAATACCGCCTGGAACACCATAGTGTGATGGTGTGTCCGAACGTAATAGTTGCACCCTATTGGATATGGTGCGTACCATGATGTCTCTTATCGAATTACCACTATCGTTCATGGGTTAGGCATTAGAGACAACCACACTCACTTTAATAGGGCACCACGTAATTTCCGTTGAGACGACACCGTTTGGAGAAACTTAAGTTGTCGTTTCTTAAAGGTTTGGGGCTATGACGCTTATGTGGAAAAGTTTCCGGTTGATAAGCTCGAACCCAAAGCGGATAAAATGCATCTTCATAGGACACCCAAAACAGTTGGGTATACCTCCTAATTCAGATCCGAAAGCAATAGGGATTGTTTCTTGAATCAGATCCTTTCTCGAGGAAAAGTTCGTCTCGAAAATTGAGTGGGAGGATGGTGGAGACTTGATGAGGTTATTGAACCATCACTTCAACTAGTGTGTAGCAAGGCACAGGAAGTTGTTCCCGTGGCACCTACGCCAATTGAAGTAGAAGCTTATGATAGTGATCATGAAGTTTCGGATCAAGTCACTAACGTACCTCGTAGGGTGACAAGGATGCGTACTACTTCAGAGTGGTACTCAATCCTGTCTTGAAGGTCATGTTGCTAGACAACAATGAACCTACGAGCTATGAAGAAGCAGTGGTGGGCCCAAATTCCGACAAATGGTTAGAAGCCATGAAATCCGAGATAGGATCCATGTATCAGAACAAAGATAAACTTTGGTGGACTTGCCCGATGATCGGCAAGCCATTGAGATGAATGGATCTTTAAGAAGAAGACGGACGTGGACGGTAATATCACCGTCTATGAAGCTCGACTTGTGGCGAAGAGTTTTTCACAAGTTCAAGGAGTTGACTACGATGAGATTTTCTCATCCGTAGCGATGCTTAAGTCCGTCGGAATCATGTTGGCATTAGCTGCATTTATGAAATCTGGCAAGATGGATGTCAAAACGAGTTTCCTTACCAGCCAGAAGGAAAGGTTGTATGTGATACAATCAGAAAGGTTTTGTCGATCCTAAGGATGCTAACAGGTATGCTAGCTCCAGCGATCCTTCCATGGACTGGAGTAAGCATCTCGGAGTTGGAATGTACGCTTTGATGAGATGATCAAAGATTTTGGGTTTATACAAAGTTTGTGAGAAACTTGTATTTCCAAAGAAGTGAGTGGGAGCGCTATAGAATTTCTGATGAGTATATGTTGTTGACATATTGATGATCAGAAATGATGTAGAATTTCTGGAAAGCATATAGGGTTATTTGAAAGATGTTTTTCAATAGAAAACCTGGATTAAGCTACTTGAACATTGAGCATCGAGATCTATAAGGATAGATCAAAATGCTTAATAATACTTTCAAATGAGCACATACATTGACATAATCTTGAAAGTGTTCAAGATGGATCAGTCAAAGAAGGAGTTCTTGCCTGAGTTGTAAGGTATGAAGTTAAGAGTTAAATCTCGACCACGGCAGAAGAGAGAGAAAGGACGAAGGTCGTCCCCTATGCTTCAGACGTAGGCTCTATAGTATGCTATCTGTGTACCGCATCGAAGTGTGCCTTGCCATGAGTCACTAGGGTACAAGAATGATCCAGAATGGATCATTGGACAACGGTCAAAATTGTCCTTGCAGCAAATAAGGACATGTTTCTCGATTATGGAGGTGATAAAGAGTTCGGCGTGAAGGGTTACGTCGATGCAAGCTTTAACACCTATCCGAATGACTCTTAGTAGCAAACCGGATACGTATAGTGGAGCAACCATTTGGAATAGCTCCAAGTGGAGCGTGGAAGAAACATTTACAATATGATAGAATTGCGAAGTACATACGGATCTGAATGTTACAGACCCGTTGACTAAAACCTCTCTCACAAGCAAAACATGATCAAACCCCAGAACTCATTGAGTCTTAATCACATGATGATGTGAACTAGTTTAATGACACTAGTAAACTCTTTGGATGTTGGTCACATGGCGATGTGACCTATCAGTGTTGATCACATGGCGATGTGAACTAGATTATTGACTCTAGTGCAAGTGGGAGACTGTTGGAAATATGCCCTAGAGGCAATAATAAATTAGTTATTATTATATTTCCTTGTTCATGATAATCGTTTATTATCCATGCTATAATTGTATTGATAGGAAACTCAGATACATGTGTGGATACATAGACAACATAATGTCCCTAGTAAGCCTCTAGTTGACTAGCTCATTGATCAATAGATGGTTACGGTTTCTGACCATGGACATTGGATGTCGTTGATAACGGATCACATCATTAGGAGAATGATGTGATGGACAAGACCCAATCCTAAGCCTAGCACCAAGATCGTAGTTCGTATGCTAAAGCTTTTCTAATGTCAAGTATCATTTCCTTAGACCATGAGATTGTGCAACTCCGGATACCGTAGGAATGATTTGGGTGTACCAAATGTCACAACGAATCGGGTGGCTATAAAGGTGCATTACAGGTATCTCCGAAAGTGTGCATTGGGTTGGCACGAATCGAGATTGGATTTGTCACTCCGTGTGACGGAGAGGTATCTCTGGGCCCACTCGGTAGGACATCATCATAATGTGCACAATGTGATCAAGGAGTTGATCACGGGATGATGTGTTACGGAACGAGTAAAGAGACTTGCCGGAAACGAGATTGAACAAGGTATCGGGATACCGACGATCGAATCTCGGGCAAGTACAATACCGCTGGACAAAGGGAATTGTATACGGGATCAATTGAGTCCTTGACATCGTGGTTCATCCGATGAGATCATCGTGGAACATGTGGGAGCCAACATGGGTATCCAGATCCCGCTGTTGGTTATTGACCGGAGAACGTCTCGGTCATGTCTACATGTCTCCCGAACCCGTAGGGTTTACACACTTAAGGTTCGATGACGCTAGGGTTATAAAGGAAGTTTGTATGTGGTTACCGAATGTTGTTCGGAGTCCCAGATGAGATCCCGGACGTCACGAGGAGTTTCGGAATGGTCCGGAGGTAAAGATTTATATATGGAAAGTTGTTGTTCGGGTTAGGAAAAGTTCGGGTTTTTCGGTATTGTACCGGAAGCTTCTGAAGGTTCCGGAGGATACCGGAGGGGTCCGGAGGTCCGGAAATTGTTCCACCACGTCCAATACATTAGCATGGGCTGTAGGGGGCGCCCTAGCCTTAATGGGCCAGGGCACCAGCCCCCAAGGCCCATGCGCATGGGAGGGGGAAACCCTAAGGGGAGGGCCTCCACTTGACTTGGGAGGCACTCCTCCCCTCTGGCCGCCCCAAGTCCCATCTAGGGCTGGCCGCACCCCTTGGGGTGGAAACCCTAAAGGGGCGCAGCCCCCTTTCCCCTATATATACTTGAGGTTTTGGGCTGCCCAACAGACATGAGTTCTCTCCCTCTTGGTGCAGCCCCGCCCTCCTCCTCCTCCTCTCCCTTGGTGCTTGGCGAAGCCTGGGATTGCCACGCTCCTCCATCACCACCATGCCGCTGTGTTGCTGCTGGATGGAGTCTTCTCAACCTCTCCTCTCTCCTTGCTGGATCAAGGCGTGGGAGACGCCACCGGCTGTACGTGTGTTGAACGCGGAGGAGCCGTCCGCTCGGCACTAGGATCTCCGGTGATTTGGATCACGACGAGTACGACTCCTTCAACCCCGTTCTCATGAACGCTTCCGCTTAGCGATCTACAAGGGTATGTAGATGCACTCTCCTTCCCCTCGTTGCTGGTTTCTCCATAGATAGATCTTGGTGACACGTAGGAAAATTTTGAATTTCTGCTACGTTCCCCAACATGCATCACGTCTCAGCTAAAGACGTTCATGATGATCCAGATGTCGTTCTTGGTACACTCCTTGTCAACTGTCATCCAGCTTCGGTTTTATTCGATACTGGAGCATCTCATTCCTTCATTTCTGAAAGCTATGCCCGCTTGCACGACATTTCATTTTGTGATATGCCCTCCCCGCTACTCATTCAAACTCCTGGATCCAAATGGCAAACTTCCTGTGTAAGCCATAGTAACGAAATCCTTGTTGACAGACTTGTATTCCTTGCCTCACTTATAGCCCTCAAGTCTTCAGATATTAACATCATCTTGGGTATTGACTGGATGACAGCTCATCATGCCAAGATTGATTGTTACACCAGGTCTGTTCAGCTTACACACCCATCTGGCAAGATAGTTACTGTCCCCACTAGAGTTGCAAAGCGTCAACTCTATTCTCTTAATGCCAGCCCTCTTCCAGACCTTGAGGATATCCCGATAGTCCGTGATTTTCCGGATGTTTTTGTAACGCCCCGGATTCGATGCGCCAGGTGTCCGTCAGTTATTCGTCAGCATTGCCATGTCATTTGCTTGCGTGTTGCACTTTGCCATGTCATCATGTGCATTTCATTTTGCATACGTGTTCGCCTCATGCATCCGAGCATTTTCCCGTTGTCCGCTTTTGCAATCCGCACTCCTATGTCTCCGGCGCCTTTTTACCTCTTTTTCGTGTGCGGGTGTCAACGTTCTCGAATGCCCGAGGTTTGTCAAGCGGCCTTGGTATAGCACCGGTAGACCGCCTGTCAAGTTTCGGATCATTTGGAGGTCGTTTGGTACTCCAACGGTTAACCGGGTAACCGCAAAGCCCTCTTTTGTTTGCAGCCCAACACCCCTTCCAAAGAGGCCCAAAACCCACCAAACTCCTCTCCATGCTCTCGGTCGTTCGATCACGATCGCGTGGCCGAAAACCGCACCTCATTTGGACTCTCCTAGCTCCCTCTACCTATAAATATGTGTCTTCCCCGAAAATTTCGCGGATGAAACCCTAGTCTAGCTCCTCCCGCAGCCACCGGACGTGTCCACCCCGCCGCCGGACGTGTCCGCCGCCGCCTCCACGTCGCCCCAGCCAATCGTCCGGCGCCACGTCACCCCCGCGCCAGCCAGCCACTGGGGCTGCCACGTCGCCGCCGCCGACCAGCAGCGCCGCCGTTCATGGAGCCCATCCGGAAGCGCGGGCCGTCCCTCGCCTCGCCACCGCCCGGTTGCGCCGCCGCCCGAAGCAGGCGTCCCGCCGCCCGCCGCCGCCGCCGTTCGCCGCCAAGGCTGCCGGTGCAGTGCTGCTCGCCGCCGGAGTCTCTCCAGCGCCAAGGCCGGGGCTATGGCCCCGCCGCCGCATGGCTGGCACCTTTCGCGCTGCCTCGACCGAGCTCGGCCTCCCTCGCCGCCCGGAGCCGCCCTTCGCCTGCCCGCCATGGCCGACCTCGCCTGGCGCCCGCTCCCTTCTCCTCGTCGCCCGCCTCGCCGCCCGCGCCGAGCCGAGAGCTCGCCGCATGCCCAGCGCCGCCGCCGCCCGGTCCCTGGCCAGCCGGATCCGGTGGCCAGGCGGCCGGATCCGCCTCCTCCGGCCTCCCCGGCTTCTCCCCCGACTCCGGCGCCGTTCTCCGGCGATCTCCGGAATCCGTGCAGGGGTTGACTTCTTCTTTTCCCCCTTCAAATTCTTCCAAGTCCCGAGCATATGTGATATTTTGTGCCATTTTCATTGCATCGTAACTCTGTGCATGTAGCCCCGTTTTGCGCGTATAATATGTCAAAATGTTCGTATCGATTAGTAGATCATTTAATCTGATTGCATCATTTTCATTTGAGCTCATCTTGATGCCCGAAATGCTGTTGCAAGAGTGCTATGTGATGTTAGTTTCTGATTTTTATCAGAACTTGCACTTTTGTCATTTTTGCCATGATTGATGTGTGCACCCTATGGACTTGAGTCCTACATGTGTTTTGCAATGTGCCATGCCATATTTCCAGGGGTGTATGCCATGTATTTTTGTGATCTATGTGGTGACTAGCACAAGCATGCAAACTAGGTGTCTTGTTGTTGCTGATTTCAGCCCTGTTTAGCTGATATTTTGATGCCATGTTTACTTGATGCTACCGAGAGATCCATGCATATTTTGAGATACTTCACTAAGGATGTTTTGTTAAGCATGTCTTGCTCTATCCATCCATGTCCTTGTTTGCAATTATGGAGTGCCATAGCTTGAGTCAATCGAGCTCTACTTTTGCTATCAAATGTTTCCTGGCAGATTGTATACATGTTATTCAATTTTGCCTAGCTTGTTGTGGTTGATCCATGTATGCTATGTTATTGTTCTTGCCATGTATGTCTTCTATGCCATGTCTTCTTGATGCATGTATGCTTAGTTTATCATATAAGGCTCTGTAGTGAGTGCATTGAGCTTGTAAACAAGCCTACTTGTTATCAGTTTTTGACATGCCATGTTGCTGAATCTGTTAACGAAACTTTCAATATTGACATGGGTGTTACTATATTTTCTGATCCTTTTTGGCTTATGGTCACTAAAGGACTTTTGTTCTATGCTTTGAGTAGATTCATGCCATGCCTTTGTTTGCCATGTTAAGTTCCTGTAACATGTTGTTTCATAGCTCTAAACATTGCAACCTGATGTTATTTCTGCCAAAGTCTGAAACTGTTATAAGTTGCAATCTTGCCATGTCATTTTGAGCTTGTTCTAGTTGTTTCTGGAGGTAGCTCAGTTTTCATGTTTTGTAATGCTTTACCTGTAGATCATGCCCATGCCTTTTGTTTTCATATTGTGGTGCTGTAGCATGTTGTTTTGATGCTTGCAATATGCCTAGTTGCTGTTTTGGACAGATTGTTGCCATGTCTTGTATAGGGTGTATGTGTTGAACCGTTGCTCCGTTTTGAGTGTGCTCTATATGATACTTGCTTGATTTTGCATGTAGTTTCATATTATCATGTTGGATCCTTATTTTGAGGTGTTTTCTTGATGTTTGTATGCATATTGCATCAATGCCATGTTTATCTTGTTTTGCTCATATCTTCTAGGCCGTAGCTCCGAATCTAATGAACTTTATATGTAACTTGACTAGAATTTCGTGTAGATCATCGTGGTGCATTTTAACTTGCTGTTTAACAACTTGAACATAAAGTTATTCAGATCTGGACCAATTTCGAAATTTGCATATGAGGACTTACCGGAATTGTTCTATGTTGTTCCCGGCCTCATTTAAACTTGCTTTGATGTGTTGCTCTTGTTTGCATCATCTCTTGCCATGAGTAGCTTCATGTAGCCATGTCATGCATCATGCTTGTTGTGCATCATGTCTTGTTCATGTGTGGTGTGTTTACTATGTTGTGTGCTTCTTCTTGTTAGTTCCCGCTTGCTATGCGATCGTGAGGATTCGCTCGTCACGCTTGGTTCGGCTTCATCCGCTCGTCTTCTTCATGGACTCGTTCTTCTTCCTTGCGGGATTTCAGGCAAGATGACCGCTACCCTGGATCTCACTACTATCATTGCTATGCTAGTTGCTTCGTTCTATCGCTATGCTGCGTTACCTATTACCTGTTCCTCAAGCCATCCCAAATTGCCATGAACCTCTAACTCGTTGTCATCCTTCCTAGCAAACCGTTGTTTGGCTATGTTACCGCTTTGCTCAGCCCCTCTTATAGCGTTGTTAGTTGCAGGTGAAGATGAAGTTTGTTCCTTGTTGGAACATGGAGATGTTGTTCCTTGTTGGAACATGTTTACTTGTTGGGATATCACAATATATCTTATTTAATTAATGCATCTATATACTTGGTAAAGGGTGGAAGGCTCGGCCTTATGCCTGGTGTTTTGTTCCACTCTTGCCGCCCTAGTTTCCGTCATATCGGTATTATGTTCCCGGTTTTTGCGTCCCTAACGCGGTCGGGTGATTTATGGGACCCCCTTGACAGTTCGCTTTGAATAAGACTTTTCCAGCAAGGCCCAACCTTGGTTTTACATTTGCCTCACCTAGCCCTTTTTCCCTTGGGAGTCGCGCTCTCGAGGGTAATCTTATTTTACCCCCGGCCGGTGCTCGTCGTTAGTGCTGGTCCAAACCGTCACCGCCGGTGGTACCTGGGGGCAACTCGGGTTCGCCACCGAAGTTTGGACAATCCGTGTGCCTCGAGAACGAGATATGTGCAGCTCCTATCAGGATTTGTCGGCACATTCGGGCGGCTTTGCTGGTCTTGTTTTATTGTTGTGAATGTCTTGTAGCCGGATTCCGAGACTGATCGGGCTTCCCGGGAGAAGGTCTATTCCTTCGTTGATCGCGAGAGCTTATCATGGGTTGTTGGGACACCCTGCAGGGTTTGAACTTTCAAAGCCGTGCCAGCGGTTATGTGGCAGATGGGAATTTGTTAATGTCCGTTGTAGAAAACCGAAGTTGATCTCAATTAAAATACACCAACCGTGTGCGCGAATCGTGAGTGTCTCTTTTCGGGTTGATCGAGAGGAGAACACGGTTTCTTGGGTTATGTCGACGAAGTAGGAGTTCAGGATCACTTATTGATCATTACTAGTTGACGACCGTTCCTTTGTTCCTCTTCTCGCCTCATTTATGTATGTTAGCCACCATACATGCTTAGTCGCTGCTGCAACCTCACCACTTTACCCCTTCCTTTCCCTTTAAGCTTTGCTAGTCTTGATACCCATGGTAATGGGATTGTTGAGTCCTCGTGGCTCACAGATTACTACACCACCAGTTGCAGGTACAGGTTTGCGATGATCATGACGCGAGAGCGATGCTTGCCTGTCTTGAGTTCTTCTTCTGCTTCTTCTTTGATCAGGGGTTAGGTTCCAGGTCGGCAGCCTGGGCTAGCAGGGTGGATGTCGTTTGAGTTTCTGTTTATGTTTCATCCGTAGTCGGATGTTGATCTTGTATATGATGTTGATGTATTCTTGTGGCATTTGTGCCCTATGTATGTATCCCCATCTATTTGTAATGTTGATGTAATGATATCCACCTTGCAAAAGCGTTTCAATATGCGGGTCTATCCTTGGTGGGACCGTCGAGTTCCTTTTGGATAGGGTCGCATATTGGGCGTGACAGTTTTTCCAGAGGAACTGCCAGGTATTCCACCTGACAGAGATGTAGAGTTCGTCATAGATCTTATTCCAGGAACCGCCCCAATCTCTAGGAGACCTTATAAGATGGCACCCTTAGAACTAGCCGAGCTTAAGAAACAACTTGATGAGTCCTTGCAAAAGGGTTTCATCCGTCCTAGTTCTTCTCCTTGGGCTTGCCCCGTCCTCTTCGTCAAGAAGAAGGATGGTACGGACCGGATGGTTGTAGATTATCGTCCCGTTAATTTGGTCACGATAAAGAACAAGTATCCGCTCCCCAGGATCAACGACCAGTATGATCAGCTCACTGGATCCTCAGTCTTTTCCAAGATGGATTTAAGGTTAGGATACCACCAAATCAAAATCAGAAACGGGGACATCCCCAAGACAACCTTTGTCACTCGTTATGGCCAGTACGAGTACACCGTCATGTCCTTTGGTCTAACCAATGCTCCAGCGACATTCTCCCGCTTGATGAACTCGATCTTCATGGAGTACTTAGACAAATTCGTCGTGGTTTACCTCGATGATATTCTTATTTACTCGAAGAACGAGGAAGAGCATGCCGAACATCTTAGACTTGTGCAAGAAAAACTCAGAGAGCACCGCCTTTATGCCAAGTTCTCCAAGTGTGAATTTTGGTTGCCAGAAGTGACCTATCTCGGCCACGTAATCTCTGGTAAGGGCATTGCTGTCAATCCCGAGAGAGTTCAGGCCGTTCTTGATTGGACTCCACCTGAAACCGTTAAACAAGTTAGGAGTTTCCTTGGTCTAGCCAGCTATTGTCGCCGCTTTGTTGACAACTTCTCCAAAGTAGCTAAACCCCTCACGGAACTTCTCAAGAAAGATAAAAAGTTCGAGCGGTCCCCATAGTGTGAGTACAGTTTTCAGGAACTGAAAAGACGCCTGACTTCTGCTCCCATACTTGTGCCACCGGACTTCACTAAAGACTTTGTTATCTACTGCGACGCCTCACGACAGGGACTAGGTTGCATTCTTATGCAGGATCGTCATGTGATTGCCTATGCATCTCGACAGTTGCCTCCACATGAGGAGAATTATCCTACACATGATCTAGAGCTTGCAGCCGTAGTCTATGCACTCAAGACCTGGCGACATTACCTTCTTGCTAAACGTTGCGAGATCTACACCGATCACCAGAGCCTCAAGTATATCTTCACCCAACCAGATTTGAACCTTAGGCAAAGACGATGGTTGGAGTTGATCTCAGATTATGATCTAGGGATTACCTACACCCCAGGCAAAGCCAATGTCATGGATGATGCGCTAAGTCTTAAATCCTATTGCAACAATCTCGTGTTGCAGCAGGATCAACCACTTCTCCATGAGGAATTCCGTAAGCTTAACCTTCACATTACTCCTCACGGATTCCTTTCTACCTTGGTGGCGAAACCTACCCTCAAGGATCAGATCATTTCTGACCAGAAGTTTGATAGGGGTGTTATCCGCATCAAGAGAAACATTAAGAAGGGGGTTGGTGGATGTTTCTCTATGGATGATCGTGGTGTTGTTTTGTTTGAGAATCGCTTGGTGGTTCCCAAGAATCAACATCTGCGACAATTGATTCTTAAGGAGGCGCATGAATCTCCTCTCACGATTCATCCCGGTAGTACTAAAATGTATCAGGACCTACGCCAGAGGTTCTGGTGGACTAGGATGAAGAGAGAAATCGCTCAGTTTATTGCTAACTGTGACGTTTGTCGTCGCGTTAAGGCAGAGCATGAAAGACCTGCTGGCACCCTTCAGCCTTTAGCTATTCCCAAGTGGAAATGGGATAAAGTTGGTATGGACTTCATCACCGGCTTTCCCAGGACCAACAAAGGGAATAACGCTATCTTCGTAGTCGTTGATCGTCTTTCCGAAGTGGCTCACTTCCTACCGGTTCGAGAGAGTATCACTGCTAGTCAGCTCGCTGACTTATATATTTCTCGAATAGTGTCGCTTCATGGTGTTCCACTAGAGATCAATTTAGACCGTGGCAGTCTTTTCACTTCTCATTTTTGGGAGAGTTTCCAAACTGCCATGGGGACCCATCTTTTCTTTAGTACCACTTTTCACCCTCAGTCGAGTGGTCAGGTGGAAAGGGTCAACCAAATTCTCGAAGACATGCTTAGAGCTTGCGTTATCTCATTCGGTATGGATTGGGAGAAATGTCTTCCTTTCGCCGAGTTTGCTTATAACAATAGCTATCAATCCAGTCTCAAGAAAGCTCCTTTTGAGATCCTCTATGGACGAAGATGTCGAACACCTTTGAACTGGCCAGAAACCGGTGAAAGACAATTCTTTGGACCGAATATGATCCAGGAGGCAGAAGAGCAAGTTCGCATCATTCGTGAGAATTTGAAAACAACCCAATCTCGTCAAAAGAGCCAGTATGACCGTCGTCATAGGGAAGTGGCCTATGAAGTTGGCGACAAGGCTTACCTTCAGGTTACTCCTCTAAAGGGTACCCATCGATTCGGTATCAAGGGCAAGTTGGCTCCTCGTTACATTGGTCCCTTTCGCATTCTCGCTAAACGAGGACAGGTTGCCTACCAGTTGGAACTACCCCCGCATCCTTCTCGAGTTCATGATGTCTTCCACATCTCTCAACTCAGGCGTTGCTTCTCGGATCCCATCCGTGGAGTGGACCACGAAACGCTTGATCTCCAAGATAACCTCACATACCGAGAGTACCGGTTCGCATTCTTGATCAAGCGAGCGTGTTACCCGACGCCGTAACATCAAGTTTCTCAAGGTTCAGTGGTCTCATCATTCGAGAGAGAAGCTACTTGGGAGCGGGAAGATCGTCTTCGATCGAGTACCCGCGCTCTTTCCATCGACCCCTGAATCTCGGGACGAGATTCTTTCAAGTAATGAGTTGTCACATCCCTAGTTCGGTATGACCTAGACTGGCTAGTCATTTGTGCATCATGTTTAAATTCCATTTAATATTGAAATGAGGATTTGTGAAACCCTCAGAATCATTTTTGGAAATGACCCAAATAAAAATTGCTTCAATTTGGCCCAAGAAAATGTTCCCGTTTTCTCTAAAAATATTGGTCAGAGGTAAAATTCCAACTAATATTTTTGGGAGCTCAGAAGTATTTATTTTTGGCCATTTGGAATTAATGCATAAATGTTTGCATTGGATATATATTTGTTATATATATAATATATGTCTGAAAAGTGTGCCATTTGTTGAGGAGCTCTGGAATAATATAGTTAGCTCCTGCAAAATTTGGCATAAGAAAATAAAATGATTTAGTATTTTAACTAAATCAAAACAAATGTCAGAAAAAATAGAAAAGAAACAAAAGAGGAAAACCCTACCTGGACTTACCTGCTGCCCGGCACTTTGTGTGGCTCGCCCAGCTGACCAAAGCAGCCGCCCACCACCGGGCCGATGCAAGTCGCCCTTCCTCAAGGCCAGAGGACAGGGCACGCGCAGCCTTGCTGCCACGCGTCCGGCCGGGCCACGCCCCCGCCACCTCCTGCTTCTCTCCTCGTCGTCGATGCCCCGCGACGCCACGCGCCGCCCGACCGCTCTCACTCTACCCTGTTCACTCCCTCGCCGTTTCCCCACCGTGCGTTCGAACGCGTTGCCGTCGCCGCCAGACGCCGCTGCCGTAGCCACCGCCTCCCCTCGCCTCTCCGACACGCGCAGGAGCTCCGCCTCGCTCAAGCTCTCCGCCGAGCCACACAAGCCGGCGCCCGTGGAGCTGTCGTCGTCGCCTTCATCACCTCCGGCCGCCGCAGATCTCCACCGCCCGCACGTCGCCGTCCGGCCGTCCCTGCGCTCGCCGTCGACGCCATCGAATCCGTCGTGAGCCCCGTGATCCATTCCCCTTCTCCCTGCCTCCCGTGCTCGTAGCCAAGACGCCGCCGAGCTCGAGCCTGCGCTCCGGCCGCCGCAGAAGCCTCCGCTCGGCGAGCCCCGGGCCCCCCAGCTCCTCCCACCTGCCCCACCAGATGCGCGAGAGCCCGGGCTACGCCCCGGTGCTCTCAGACGCCGCCCCCGTGGCCTGTGGCGCGGACTCCGCCGCGTCCAGAGGACGCCGGAGGCGAGCCCCGTCGCCTGAGCCCTGCCACGTGGGTCCGGCCCGTCAGGTGATTAGCTTAGTGCTAATCACCGCTTTTTAACCCCTGACACTGACCAGTGGGCCCAGCAAAACTAATCCTATAATTAGGACAATCTAACCCCCCTGCTTAACCCGTGTCACTGACGTGTGGACCCCACACGTCAGGTTTGACCAGTCAGCGATGTTGACTTGCTGACGCAGGCATGACGTCATGCTGGCGCAATAACATATTTTCTGGATTTAAATTAATCAGGAAATTCCAGAAAATGATTCAAACTTCAAAAAATCATAGAAATTCAACCGTAGCTCAGATTGAAATAATTTATATATGAAAAATTATCAGAAAAATGCAATCTTTCCATCTGTACTAGTTTCATGCATGAAAAACCAACTTATACATGCTGTATAAGTGAAAACATGTAAATGGCATTTATAAGAGCTTAAGTTGGAGTTGCATTTGAACCCTTGGTTCAAATGGACTTCATTCAATTGAATACTAGTTGCATTAGCTCAAACAGCATCACATCTACATGCCATGTTCATGCATCATGTTGTTGCATATGATTGTGTATTGATTGCCTGCACCATTCCTTCTCGATAGGTCCTGCTCCGGAGACGTTCCAGAGTACCTGTCTGTGAAGCAGTGCCCTCCTTGTTGATTTATCAGGCAAGCAACCCCCTTGTTCATTCCGATACAATCCCACTCTCTCGCTCCTGCTCTCAGTTATTGCATTAGGACAACAACGATTCATCTGCTACTTTGTGCTGCGGTAGTTGAACCCATTCCTCTGCATGACTGTCATTGCCACAAGAATAGTTGAAACCCACTAGCATGTGTAGGAGTTGATTGAGCCATGTTGTGTTCCTACCATGCTATGCCTGCTATTGCTTAGAGTTGTGTCAGGTCTGATTCATTGGGAATGAATTGGAGTACAGTTCTATGTTCTGATGCTGAGAGTGAAATGTGTGAACACGATTTGGTAAAGGGAGCGGTGAGAGGCCATGTAGGAGTACATGGTGGGTTGTCTCACTGGAACCGTCCTTAAGCACTGAGTTATGTGTATGTTGTCCAATGACTAGCTACTACCACACATTGGAATGCTTAAGTGCCCCTCTCGACTTATTAACCAACTTGACCTCTGTCCAGGAGTCGCAACTAGTTTCTGGTGTTTGTAGGTAGTGTTAGTAGTCTACCAAGTGGCACCCGCCGTGGGCTTGGGATGATTAGGCACAAGCGGCACGGTGTACCAAGCGAGATCCATCCGGCGAGGTGGGCTTGGGAACCCTGCACACATCATTTGGGGCCATGAGCGACAACCCGGCCGGATCTCCTTGCGGATGGAACCCGAATAGGCGATAAACCTGACTAGAGTCTTGTGTGGTTAGTCGGTCGTGGCCGACACCTCGCCAAAGCTTCCGCTTGAAGGTTGCCGAGATACATGACGGTATATGGCGGTAAGTGGCGAGAGCGTGTGAAGAAGTACACCCTGCAGGGTTAACATGATCTATTCGAATAGCCGTGTCCTCGGTTATGGACTTCTTGGATGCTTACATGGTACATAGACAACTTAAAGTGAATACTCTAAAATGCTCAAGACAAGTGTGAGTGCTATGGATGGCCTTCTCGTATGGAGACGAGGATGAATCCATAGTAGTGTATTGTGTGGTGACTAGTGGACTCATGTGTGCCATATCACCTCAAAGAAGTTCTTGTAGTCGTAGAACAGGATAGCCACAGAGTCAAAGCTGGCTTGCTGCAACTAAACTCCACATTGCCTTCTTGATACGAATGCATGTATAATAGGATCTGATGTAAGTCTTGCTGAGTACCTTTGTACTCACGCTGCTTTATTTATGTTTTTGCAGCGGAGACTTCGGTCTTTCTAGTAGTTCCGCTTGGACTTCGACGAGTAGCTTGTTACCTCAGCTACGATCTTGTACCCTTGGAAGGGTCTTGTAGATAGTCAGGCTTCTCAGCCTTTTTCTTTTGTAGTTGTCTGTACTCAGACATGTAATGCTTCCGCTTGTTGCTTGTATGCTCTGAATGATGGGTCATGTGACCCCTGTTTGTATTTTTGCTATGTGGCTCTTCTGAGCCTTTATCTATATGATTCGTGTTATGTTGTGATGCCATGTTGTACAGCACATACTTGCATGTTATGCATACGTGTAACTTGTATTGCTATGTGTGGGATCCGACAACCCAGTTGTTTATCCTTGGTAGCCTCTCTTATGGGGAAATGTAGTCTCGTGCTTCTGAGCGATAGTAGTCCGCTACAGCCCGGTTCACCGGAGTCCTGCTAGCCCAGCACTACTGCTTGGACACTTGACTGGCCGGCATGTGTTTCACTTTGTTCCTATGTCTATCCCTTCGGGGAAATGTCACGCGGTGATATTCGGAGTCCTGCCTAGCCTGCTACAGCCCGGGATACCGAAGTCCTGTTAGCCCAGTGCTACAGCCCGAATTCATACGTTGATGACCCACATGCTCGATGTGATTCATGTATGCCTGTCCCCATAGGTTAGCGCCACTTTGGGTTCACGACTAGTCATGTCGGCCCGGGTTCTCTGTCATATGGATGCTAGCGACACTATCATATACGTGAGCCAAAAGGCGCAAACGGTCCCGGGCCATGGTGAGGCGACACCCATGGGAATACCGTGCGTGAGGCCGCAAAGTGATATGATGTGTTACATGCTAGATCGGTGTGACTTAGGATCGGGGTCCCGACATGGGCTGTTGACCTCCCTTACAGCTTTTCGCAGTTCCTGCCATGAAACGGCAAGGTAAGTACTTATGATGAAGAATGCGGGAAGGGTGGGAGTAAAAAGTGACAGCTCACCCAGCTTGGAGGGTTGTACATGGAGAATCCGTCCCGTGGCTTAATGCGGAGGAACTCCTCTTCCTCTCCCTTGTACAAATCGGACAGAATTCTTGCTAGAGCAGCAACTGAGTCCGGTCCCTTACGCCCGCAGCGGGTGGCGTCATCTTCCCCGTTAAAGTGCCACATGGGGTGTCCTCGATATTGTAGTGGTTGTACCCCCCACATTATACATATTGACATAACTTCGATAATTGTCAATCCTAATTGAGCCAGCACTTTTATACGGCCCATCAGGTAAAGGACTTCTCTGTTATCTTCCTCCTGAGGGCTCCGAGGGCGCCAACTGTGGTGTTTCTTCAGGGGAGCGTTGTCGAACTCAGGGAGGCCCATCCAAATAGGGTCCTGAAGGGGGACGTCCTCCATATAAAACCACTCTGAAGGCCAGTCCTCGGATGTCTTCTCCAGAGTACCGGACAGGTATCCGGTCCCGGCGATGCGCCATATTTTGGCTCCACCCACTTGATACAGTGACCCCTCCTGTGTATGGGGTATGAGGCAGAATAGCCTCTTCCATAGCTCGAAATGAGCTTCGCAGCCCAGAAACAGCTTGCAAAGGGCGACATAGCCAGCAATATGTAATATGGAGGCGGGAGTGAAATTATGCAGCTGGAGGCCATAGAACTCCAGGAGCCCACGGAGGAACGGATGAATTGGAAATCCAAGCCCTCTAAATAAGTAAGGGATGAGGAATACCAGCTCCCCCATGGATGGGCTGGGAAAGATCTCCGCTTGTCCCCCGCCGTTATAGGAGGTGAGCTCGGCTCGAACGGGGACCATATACGCTGGAGGGAGAAACCCCTGGGTCTGTAACTCTACTAATTGGTTGTGGGGGACGGAACACTTCTTCCAATTGCCAGGCTTAGTGCTACGGGAGCGAGAGGAGGAGCTGCGACGATCGGCCATGTTGGAATGGATTTCTTCCGGGCACGCTCCGATGGATACTCGCTGTCGGAGGATGGTGTGATCTGGATCTGAGAATCCCCGTCTCTTTAATAGACGATTTACCCATGTGGCTAGGGTGGCAATTGTAAAAATGCACCGACTTCTAGCATTTGCTCGACGCGTGGAGGATATCCATTATTAGGTGCAGAAGCCAAGGAGTGCAACATTTATGGGAAGCCGGACACTACTCAAACAAGTATTCAGAATTTGGAGAAGAACCCGCCTTGCAATGCCGAAGACAATCTGCCCGTCGGACTCATCGTCATTGAAGCCTGGTTCATGGGCTACTGAGGGAGTACTGGATTAGGGGGTCCTCGGACAGCCGGACTATATACTTTAGCCGGACTATTGGACTATGAAGATACAAGATTGAAGACTTCGTCCCGTGTTCGGATGGGACCCTCCTTGGCGTGGAAGGCAAGCTTGGCAATACGGATATGTAGATCTCCTCCCTTGTAACCGACTCTGTAACCCTAGCCCCCTCCGGTGCCTATATAAACCGGAGGGTTTAGTCCGAAGGACAACAACAATCATACCATAGGCTAGCTTCTAGGGTTTAGCCTCTACGATCTCGTGGTAGATCAACTCTTGTAATACTCATATCATCAAGATCAATCAAGCAGGAAGTAGGGTATTACCTCCATCGAGAGGGCCCGAACCTGGGTAAACATCGTGTCCCCTGCCTCCTGTTACCATCAGCCTTAGACGCACAGTACGGGACCCCCTACCCGAGATCCGCCGGTTTTGACACTGACAGGGGGCGAGCCCAGCCTTTGATTCCGAGTTCGCCGAGGACACAATTGCCTCCGGATCCTTTGTAATGTGGCTGGCAGCGGAGAGTCCGGTGGGCTCCAAACTCCTATCCTCGGACCTCATGGTTTGCTCCGGATCTACGGCCAGGGCGGTGATCGGGGTCGCGAACCCTTCGAAGATCAAGTCTCCTCGGATATCGGCAACATAGTTTAGGTTTCCAAAACTGATTTGATGACCAGGGGCATAGCTGTCGATCTGCTCAAGGCGGCCAATCGAGTTGGCCCGCAGCACAAAGCCGCCGAATACACAAATTTGGCCGGGGAGGAAAGTCTCCCCCGAAACAGCATCATGGTAGATGATCAATTGAGCCATCGAACCTTCTGTCGACAGCACAGTGGAACTCTCAATGAAAGCACCAATGTCGGTGTCAAAACCGGCCGATCTCGGGTAGGGGGTCCCGAGCTGTCCGTCTGAGGATCAAAGGTAATAGGAGACAGGGGACACAATGTTTACCTAGGTTCGAGCCCTCTTAATGGTGGTAATACCCTACTTCCTGCTTGATTGACTTTGATGAGTACAGGGGTTACAAGAGTTGATCTACCTCGAGATCGCAATGGCTAAATCCTAGATGTCTAGCTTGTATGATTGTGATAGCCTCTACGGACTAAACCCTCCGGTTTATATAGACACCGGAGGGACCTAGGGTTGTACAGAGTCGGTTTACAGAGAAAGGAAACTACATGTCCGAATGCCAAGCTTGCTATCCACGCAAAGGAGAGTCCCATCCGGACACGGGGGAAAGCCTTATATCTTGCATCTACACGGCCCATTAGTCCGGCCCATGTCACATAGCCCGGACGCCTGGGGGCTCCCTAATCCACGACTCCCTCACCTGTTTTGCCATCAAAGTTCCGATTGGATTCCGAAAAGTTGAAGTTAGCAAAACATCTCAATTGGGAGTTATAACAGCAAACCAGTTAAACAAACAAGGAATTAAAGAGTTTCAATTGGATGCTGAAAAGTAGTTATTAACATCATTATAACCGGTTGCAGCAGCAAAGCAGTTAAACAAACAAGTTTTGCAAAAGGTACATGTTGTGGCATTGGAGTTTCTCTTGGATCCTGAAAAGTTGAGTAGCCAGTAACGTGACTAGAGCAACCGGTTACAACAGCAAAGCAGTTAAACAAACAAGTTTTGCAAAAGGAACATGTTGTGGCATTGGAGTTTCTCTTGGATCCTGAAAAGTTGAGTAGTCAGTAACTTGATTAGAGCAACAAGTTACAACAGCAAACCTGTTACACAAATATATTTTTGAAAATGTACCTGCTGCGCAATTGGACTTCTAATTGGATCCTACAAACTTGAAGTTGGTAAGATGATTACAGCAACAAGTTACAGGATCAAACCAGGTAAACAAGGAAGTTTCTGAAAACATACCTGTTGTGCCAACGGAGTTTCAGTTGGATCCTGCAAACTTGAATGTTAGCAATCATAAATAAAGTGTTGCAAGATACATAAGAAACTAACATCAAACTAGTAAAACTAACCAATTTCGGCAACGTATTTAATTACACATGAACTAGCAAAACTAAAAAGTTCTTGGCAACGTATTAAAGTAACAAGTCGGTACCATTTACCAGCAACACAGACATATGTAAATTTCTTTGATGTAAGAAAAATGATTCTAACACATATATAAGTTAAAAAGACGGTGTCTCTCATATAAACCTGATAGTTGTCTATCTATGAACATGCAATCATTACTAGTGCTACAAGTGATAGCAGCAAACCATTTAAACAAACAGGGTATCAGAATGTAAATTACACATGAATTATGCTGCACCCTAGAAGTACATATGACCAGCTATCTACGTGCTTAAGTAGCTATTTAAGTTCAGGCAAACAGGTAATTCTTAACAGTAAGTATCAAACACATAGATATGCGTAGTCTATAATAGGATTAACAGGCAATGGCATTATGTAATCATTAGCAAACCGATTTAAGCCAAGCAACGTAATTGAATAATTTTGCAATAAGTGGCTAACTAAAATTCCGAGAAGTAGGTAACTGAACTTACGCTAGCTCTTTGTACAGGCACACTGCAACTTTTTTTCGCTTACAAGGTTCTACGAAGGAGTCCAAGGCATCAATTTCTTGGATACATAGTAACAATACTTCTTTCTTCCCACACTGTATTGGTAATTCGAATGATTAATCTGGTAAGATGGTGCATCCTTGATATGTTATATGAGGACCGGTTGTCAGACTAGTTGTAGACACACACATCACACTGGCTTTTACTGTATATTTCATGCGATTACATTTGGCATATCGAGATCTAAGCAATCTACAATAGGATGAAAAGACTGGCATCCTTCACATTATTGGCGAACTCAGTTCATAGAAACAAGCAATTCAACCATTCTGTGGGTCAATCAAAAGCGCCACTAGAATATTTTTCACTACCCCAATCATACACGCAAAAAGGGGCGACGCCATCGTAAGGGCTGGTATGGGCGGCCGCCTCGGGTTGCTGGAAAGTGTGCACCTAGTTTGAGGTGTCCAGGTTGGCCCAGGCTAGTTTTGTTCGTCCCAACGCACGAGCAGGCAGCATAAAAATGAAGAAAATGTTTCAATTTAGATAGGCCAATAACATAAGTGCAAGGCATGCCCTATAGCAGGACCGCGGCCCAAACGAGCGCCTCCCATATCGATCGACGGAAGGAAAAATCCCAATTCATTCGCTCCAACCTCTAGTCTGGTGCGCTCCTAACCTAGCCACCAGTGGACAGACCGGCACGACACTTCCTCGCGCCCTCGTTGGAGGGCGGTCACCGGGCTTCAAGCAAATGGAAGGACAAGAATATGAAGATCCAAGCCTGGGTGTAGCATACCTGGGAGGCAGTGGCGGCAGCACGGGCATGGCATCGAGCTTGCGCAAACGGACAGTCGCAGCTTGCAAGAGTAGCATGTGCAACGAGTAGGTACATCACATCCCTGATTATATCTAATTCAACTGTTCAATTTCTGGCCAATAGTTAAACTTGACAGTGTTGTAAAACTGCCTGTATGTAGGGAATCTATGAGAAAATGAAACCAATTTCTTCTTATTTTATAACTCCCCCAATCAATACTGAACTGACTGAACCTAATGTATCTAATCAAGTTTCCGATGCAAACATACAAGCTCATGTTGTTCTTGAGCCTGAAGTGTCTAATGAATAGACTGTTAATGAAGGATTTGATGCAAACATTTTACATGCTCCAGGTGATGAACATATAGTATCTAATGACAGATCTAATGCAAGCATTTTGCAAGCTCCCATTGAAGGATTTAGTGTCTAATATTGATCTGCTATGTTGGGAGAGACATAGAGATTTGCAAGCATTGATGACAAGCAAATTATAGTACATTTTCATGACTTGAGGAAACGTCGAGGCCATCTACCAGAAAGTCCCCGTATCATGACAATGTAGCATAACTACTTTTCTAACCTGTTGTTTGAAACTATTGGCATACTTGTGCAGGATAGATATATTTATATGCAGTTTGCGCACTGTTATAGGTGCAACTAAACTTCGATATTTTCAACCAGAGAACGAATAATTCAAGAAGGTATAGACCATGTTCGTAGTCCTTGTACACCATGTTGCATTTTGTGTTTTTGGTGCTTACATCATTTAGTGTTTTATAATCTGAACTACTTTGGATCATTAGCTGGTTTTCAAAGTGCATGTAGCTTCACATTTCTCAAGTTATGTTGATTTTCGGAGTGCATGTGCCTTCATATTTTTTTAAGTTAAATTTTCACCCCTGGTAACTTGCATTCGTGGATCCACCACTGCACACAAATCATACACGCATGCCAGTACGAATTAAATGAAATGCAGGGACTTACGCTAGCTCGTTGTGCTGGGCTCATCGCAGCTCTGCTTGCGCTTGGGATGTTCCATGTACAAGTCCATGTTACCACTTGCTTGGATGTGCAGGCCTTGTGCTCCTTGCATCCACCTTTGCATTTTTGACACGGCAAATGGTTGATCAAATAAGAGGAATCGACCTTGCTGTTGTACCGGAGGACAGATACTTACAAGGTTATACGGGTGTGCAGGATGTGTACTAGATCCCGTAGCATCGACATGCTTCGCTAAAAAATGGTTTTGCTTGTTTCAGATGATATCTCCTGAAGAAATAAGAGTTAAAGTCAGAGTTGCATACGCGTGTAAGCTAAGAGAGAAGTGAAAGCATATCCAAACATCATCAGAACTGTGCACAAGGGAGTGATATGTGGATACCTAGTTCAGTCCGGTGCTTGGGCATGCTCGCCTAGCTAGAGTGCGGGTCAATTCGGAGCCGTTGAGGGTGATGTGCTGGCGTTGGCTAGGCGTGCACGGATGCAGATCTTGAGTGGCAGCGGAGCACTACGATGCGGTGGAATAGACCGTTGGTGAAGCCACAATGGCCTCGGGGGGCGGAGGTGCGACGATGTTCTTGGTGAAGTAGCCCCGGTGACGTGGGAGACAGCATCGGTAAAGCGCACCTGATGCGGTGGAAGTCGGTGTCTGTGAGGCAGGTTGGTTGCGGCGGCTGACGTTGTCGGTAGACCACCTGGTGCCGTGGACGAGGGCGTAGATGAGGTAGCTCTGGTGCGGTGGTGAAGCGCGACCGTCATCTTCATCATTGTCGTCCGACACAGAGGTGGGGAAAGAGACGAGACGAGGGGCGATTCAAACTTTGCTTGGCTTGGCGGCGAATTAGGGATTTGAGCAATCTGGGCACGGAAGGGGACGGTGGAGAAGGGAGATTTTGCAGGGCTGGAATTGGGGCCGCCAAATATTTCAATCCGAAACATGGAAGCGCGAACTTATTTTGTCGTCATTCTTTTTTTGGGGGGCGGGGCGGGGGGAGGGGGTGGGTGGCTAGGTGCTAGTGTCCGTATGACACACGCGACCACCACGACACGAACCTAGTCTGCCTGGTGCGCCTTGTCGGAGTTAATGACCACAGGTAGCCTAACCGGCTCCCCCTGGGGCTTCTGAAAAAATTACAAGCCAATCAAGCCATCCAACATCCAAGACGCTGGGCCGCCTTACCCCGGCCGGCTGTCATTCAGGCTGGCTGTCAGGAGGCGGCCTGGCCCCAAGACCTACAGAAGAAGGCCACGAGAGGGCCGGCTTCCAAGGAGCCGGCTACCAGAGGGCCGACTCCATGTAGCCGGCCACGATAAGGCCGACTCCAAGAAGCCGGCCACCCCGCAGGCGGCCAAGGCCGCCCCCTCAGAATCTGCACCCACATAACGGTGATGAGACGGGGCGTGGCTATAGTGAAGCCTACCACCCCCGCATCCTGGAGCGCGCGTGGCCACAGTACGCCATACGGGGCAGCCATCACCCGTCTGGCGCGACACTGTTGCCATGTTGACCATGACATCACCCACGACAGGCTGTCAGTACGACCCGCAGGCGGCGGGCCCCTCTGGTCATAGAGATGCCCGAAGGCGGCTCGGCCTCCCCTAGTCGGCCGGAAGCGTGGCCGGTCTCCCATGGTCGGCTTGCTCCCTCCCTCGAAGGAAGCGCCTCATTAAGGAGACAAGACGAGGTGAGGCTACAGTGATCGCCGCCAAGGCGGCGGCACTGTAGCCATGCTTACCTCGACAAATCCCTCGTCATCAAGATTGAAGCAATAGTAACCAGCCCCCGACAAGGCCCTCAATGGTGGGGCCAGCCTGTCGACCAAAAAGCCGGCAGGCGGGACCCACCACCGGCGGGCCCAGCTGACAAGGAGAAGCCTTGAGCGAAGCAGACATCGACGGCAGCTAGGGCCGCGCCCAGCCGGATTACCATTGTATCCCTGGGGGGTAGGCCTATATAAACCCCCCAGGGCACCCATGCAAAGGGTTGATCTCTTAGAGTTTTAGACACCACATAAAGGAAAAAGGGGAGCTAGCCGAGCCCTTCTTCATCCTCACACCGAATAGCTCAAGGAGCCTCTTGTAGCAACTTGTTCATCTAGTGATCATGCGGAGACCCCGCAGAGCAGCAGTAGGGGTGTTATCTCCACGGAGAGCCCCGAAGCTGGGTAAGATTCGCCGGCGTGCATGTCTTCGCCTCATCCCGTTTCCAGGCACCGGCGACGTTTTATTGGCTCCCACTATGATTAGCCACCCATTGGCATATGTCGCACCTACCACCCGACGTTTGGCGCCCACCATGGGGCCAGGTGCACCGTCATCTGGAGACCTGTTCTGGACGGGAACCCTCTTCCTCCCCCGCGGGCATAGCCAGCCCGGCACGCCCGATGGCGCTTGCCCTGACGCGCTGCAAGGCGTCGCTCACGCCTGCGCGGCAAGCTGCCTTGCCGACCTTCTTGGTGAGGCTCGCATCTCCGACGAGCCCGCATCCGACGCGGGCACCGGCTACCTCGAGAGCCACCTCGTAAGCCTCCTCGACCAACTCCATGTCTCCAGCGAGCCCGCTGTGGATTTGGAGTCGGTTGGCTCCACCGACCCGATGCTTGTCGACTCCGACACGGCATCGCTCGACGCCTTCCCCACCAACATCGTGATCTTCGACGACCCGCTCCCCCAAGCCGATAGCTGTGGCAGCGCCATCACCGAGGTGCTGGTCATCAGTCACGGCGGCCCCTCGGGCGAGAACGCCCACGGCGCCCTTCAAGCGGCGTCTCACGACCTGTCCGCTCCTCTCCCGGCTGACGCTGATGCCGAGACGCTGGAGGCACGCCGCCTCGCCCTCCACGTGGAGGGCCGGAGGATAGCCTCCCTGAGACGCCTCACCGAGGCTCACCGGTGAATCGACCAGCGCCGCCTTGACACGCCGCCTCCCGAAGGCCGAGCCGACTTCGGCATTGTCAAGAAGCGCGGGCGCCATCGCGACATGCTAGAGTGGTTCGCCCGTCTCACGCCACGCCCCAGAACCTCTGCGCCGCCCGGCGGCCGTAGAAAAGCTGAGCAGGCTAGGGCCTGACGAGCTTCCCTACATGGCTAGGCGCATCCAGAATCGATCGGTAGCGGCGCAGAGCGGCAGAGAACAGCGCTGCGCGCAAAGCCCTCCCCCACGCCGAGAGCACGGCGCAACGTCACGCATGCCGACTGTGGGCAACGCCCGCGCACGGCGAGAAAAGGAGTCGGCTGCCAGCCGCAGCCGAACCCGGATCTCCATCAAGCACGACGCAGAAGGCCGCCCTCGAGCTGTGGAGCGGCGAGCCAACCCGCCCCCTCCTCCACCTCGCGGGGAAAGATATCCTACCCCGCCGCCTGTCACGCATCCGACTCTCAGCGGCCGACTAGGCCGCCACGAAGGAGTCGGCGAAAACGACGCCCGCCACCGGATCGACCGCCTGGCGCGATCCCTGGCGTTGGAAGAAGAATACGATGTCGGGCCGCCTTGCTTCGACCCCCGCATCCGTGACGAGCCTTTCCCCAAAGGGTTCTCGCTCCCAAGAGACACGCCCAAGTATAACGGCTCTGTGAAGCCGGAGGATTGGCTGATCGACTACTCGACCGCGATCAGCATAGCGAACGGCAACAGGCGGTAGCGTTGCCGTGAAATATGTGCCCCTCATGCTTCGAGACGCGGCGCGAACTGGCTCAACAGCCTCAAGCCGTACAGCATCAACAGCTGGCTAGACTTCACTGAAGCCTTCATCCGCAACTTCACCAGCACCTACAAGCGGACTCCCAAGCCCAGATAGCTCTCCTTGTGCATACAAGGACCTACCGAGTCGACCCGCGAGTACCTCACGCGTTGGGCCAAGCTCTGCAACTCCTGCGAAGGGGTGCACGAGGTCCAGGCCATAGAGTACTTCACCGCCGGGTGCCGAGAAGGCACCCTCCTCAATTACAAGCTTCTCTGCGACAAGCCGACTACCCTCGACGAGCTACTAGTCATAGCCGACAAGTACGCCACTGCCGACTCCTCGATGAAGACCGAGCTCCGAGTAGACGCCTCTGGGAAGGTGCTCAACCCGGCTCCCAAAACGCCGGCTAGCGACTCCAGCTGACGCCCGTACCAGAGCGACAACAAGCGAAAAGGCCCAATGCCGCCTCCAGCTAGTCGGCAGGTGGCCACCGTCGAAGACGAGCAACCCGAGGGGCGGCCCGCGCCCAAGAAGCCGAAGGGCGGCAGGCCGGCTTGGCAGCCGGCTTTCTCCTATGAGCAAGCCCTCGACGCCCCATGCAAGTTCCACAGCAGAGCGAAGCCGTCCAACCACACAACCCGGGAATGCCACTCGCTCACCCCGAATCACCAAAGGCGAAGGGCTGGTGCCGCCTCCGGCTCCCCAATAGTCGGCCGCTCGACTAGCAGTCGGGACCGTCCAAGATGAGTTCCCCAGCGAGCATGCCGCCTACGTCATCTTCACGAGCCAGCCCGAAGACCGGCGCAGCCGGCGCCGACAGCACCAAGAAGTCAACGTGGTCGCCTCCAACAACTCCGAGTACATGCACTGGTCAGAGAGGCCTATCAGTTGGAGCCGGGCCGACCACCCAGAGGTGATGCCGTCCCCGGGCTCTTATGCATTGGTTTTGGAGGCAACCCTAGCAACGGACAGGCTTGCTGCCTGATTCTCCCGCGTACTGATAGTCGGCGGGAGCAGCATCAACATCTTGTACCGAGACACCATGGAGAAGTTGAACGTCAGGGCCAAGCACCTCATGCCAAGCCGGACCGTGTTCCATGGCATCGTGCCCGGCCTGTCCTGTTCACCAATCAGCAAGATCAAGATAGATGTTCTCTCCGGAGACAAGGATCACTTCCGCCGAGAAGCAATCTGGTTTGAAGTGGTGGACCTTGAGAGCCCCTACCATGTGCTGCTTGGCCGGCCTGCTCTGGCCAAGTTCATGGTTGTACCCCACTTTGCCTACCTCAAGATGAAGATGCCGAGTACCAAGGGCATCATCACCATAGCCGGAGATTACAAGAAATCCTCCGAGTGCGCTGCAGCCAGCAGCCGGCTAGCCGAGTCCCTTGTGGTCGCCGAAGAGGAGAAGATGTTGGACCGAGTCGTGGCCATGGCCAGCAAGCAGCCAGCCCTGTCCCCCGACCCCAAAGATTTTGATGCCCAAGGTTCCTTCCAGCCGGCCAAGGAAACAAAGAAGATACCTCTGGACCCGGAGCACCTAGAAAGGTTTGCCATCATCGGGGCAAACCTGGACAGCAAATAGGAAGGCGAGCTCGTCGATTTCCTCGGTGGGAATCGGGACATCTTCGCATGGTCCCCCAAGGACATGCCGGGTGTTCCGAAGGAATTCGCCGAGCACAAGCTACACGTCCGAGTAGATGCCAAACCAGTCAAGCAGCCCCTCCGCCCACTGTCAGAGGAGAAGAGAAGGATCATAGGAGAAGAGATAGCCCGGCTCTTGGCGGCCGGCTTCATCATGGAGGTCTTCTTTCCGGAGTGGCTCGCCAACCCGGTCCTCGTGCTGAAGAAGAATAACAAGTGGCGCATGTGTATAGATTACACAAGCCTCAACAAAGCCTGCCCCAAAGATCCCTTCGCGTTGCCCAGGATTGATCAAGTGATAGACTCCATAGCCGGATGTGAGCTGCTGAGTTTCTTGGATGCCTACTCGCGCTACCACCAGATAAAGTTGGACCCGGACGACCGCCTAAAGACCGCCTTCATCACGCCATTCAGAGCTTTCTGTTACCTGACTATGACATTCGGCTTGAGAAACGCCGGTGCCACTTTTCAGGTTGCATGCAGAAATGCCTCCTCAAACAACTCGGCAGAAATGCCCACTTCTATGTAGACGATATCATGGTGAAGACGGAGAAGCGCAACACTTTGTTAGAAGACCTCAAAGAAACATTTGAGAACCTACGCCGGTTTCAGATCAAGCTCAACCCCGAGAAATGCGTGTTCGGAGTGCCAGCCGGCCAGCTCCTGGGTTTCCTGGTCTCCGAACGCGGCATTGAATGCAACCCAGTGAAGATCAAAGCCATTGAGAGAATGGAGATTCCCACCAAACTGCGAGACGTCCAGAAGTTTACCGGGTGCCTGGCCTTCCTGAACCGCTTCATCAGCCGGCTGGGAGAAAAGGCTCTTCCCCTCTACCGACTCATGAAGAAAACCACTCACTTCGAGTGGAACGACCAAGCCGACCAAGCTTTTCACGAGCTGAAGAAGATGCTTGCCACACCGCCTGTCTTGGCGGCGCCGACTGAAAAAGAGCCCATGCTCCTTTATATTGCCGCCACCAGCCGGGTGGTCAGCACCGTCATCGTGGTCCAGCGCCCAGAAGAAGGTCGAGCTCAGCCAGTCCAGAGGCCGGTGTACTACTTAAGCAATCTGTCCACCTCGAAGCGAACTACCCTCACTACCGAGAAGATGTGTTATGGCGTGTGCCCGCGCCAAGAAGCTGAAGCCCTACTTTCAAGAGCACTCCATCACGGTCGTATGCACCGCCCGCTCGCCGAGATCATAGGCAGCAGGGGCGCATCCGGCGGGTGGCAAATAGGCCATTGAGCTGGCCCTTACAGGATCTTCTACCAGCCTCGCACCGCCATCAAGTCCCAAGCATTGGCCGACTTCCTCGTCGACTGGGCCGAGACCCAGTACCTGCCGCCGGCTCTCGACTCCACTCATCGGCGGATGCACTTCGACGGGTCCAAGATGCGCACCGGCTTGGGAGTCGGCATCGTCCTCACCTCTCCCAAAGGCGACAAACTCAGATACACGTTGCAAATTCACTTTGCCGCCTCCAACAATGTAGCGGAATACGAGGCGCTCATACACGGACTCCGGCTAGCCAAAGAGCTCGGCATCCGCCGGATCCTATGCTATGGTGACTCGGATTTGGTGGTCCAGCAGTCATCTGGTGACCGGGACACCAAGGACGCAAACATGGCGAGCTACCGCTTCCTTGTTCAGCAAATCAGCGAGTACTTCGAAGGATGCGAGTTCCTCCATGTGCCACGGGCCGACAACGAGCAAGCAGATGCCCTGGCCCGAATAGGCTCAACTCGACAAGCTATACCAACCGGCGTCTCTCTCCAACGCCTCCTCAAGCCGTCTATCAAGCCGTCTCCCGAATCCGGCTCCATCTTCATGCCGCCTAACCCTGACGCAGCCGGATCTGGCTTGGGGAGCCAAGCAGCTGGCCCGGGGACTTCGATAAGCGGCTCGGGGACTGCCATAGTCGCACCCGGCCCAGGGACTTCAGAACCTACCCCGGGGACTACGGTAGTCGGCCCCGGGACTGCTTCAACGCCACAGGCGGTGGCCAGCTCCAGCTCTTCACCGCCCAGCCCACCCGCCCTAGTTGCAGTAGCCGTGTTGGCTATAGAAGAAGTCACAACTCCATCATGGGCTCAGCCCATCCTCAACTTCCTGGTAAACAGAGAACTGCCGGCTGACGAGATCGCGGCAAGACAAGTCCAACACCGAGCCGGAGCATATACAATTGCCAGCAGAGAGCTCGTCGGGCCGCGGTGTCACTTTGGAGTCTTCGGTAGCGCAAGGCCGAGCCAGAGAAGGGCATAGCAATCCTCAAGGACATTCACCAAGGCGAATGCGGCCACCACGCAGCCTCAAGATCCCTCGTTGCCAAAGCTTTCCGCCATGGATTCTTTTGGCCGACTGCCTTGGACGATGCCAAGGAGTTGGTCAAACACTGCAAAGGCTGCCAAGTCTTCAGCTCCAAGCAACACCTGCCGGCTTTAGAACTCAAGACCATTCCCCTCACCTGGCCTTTTGCCGTCTGGGGACTGGACATGGTGCGCCCATTCAAGACGGCGCGCGGCGGCATGACACACTTGCTTGTCGTCGTGGATAAATTTACCAAGTGGATCGAAGCAAAGCCGATTAAGAAGCTGAACAGGCCGACTGCCATGACATTCATCGCAGACATTACAACTCGGTACGGCATGCCTCACAGCATCATCACCGACAACGGCACGAATTTCGCCAAGGGAGCATTGGCACGTTTCTACGCGACGCAGGGTATCCAGCTGGACCTAGCGTCCGTTTCCCACCTGCAGTCAAACGGCCAAGTTGAGCGAGCCAACGGCCTCATCCTTTCTGGCATCAAGCCCCGGCTGGTCGTGCCGTTGGAGCGCTCGGTCGGCTGTTGGCTCGACGAGCTGCCGGCCGTTCTCTGGAGTCAAAGAAGCACGAGAAGACGGTGTCGACCTGCTGGAAGAAAGCCGGCTGTTAGCCCTCAGCCGGTCCGCCATCTACCAGCAGGGTTTGCGCCGCTACCATAGCCGGAAGGTCAAGCAAAGATCCTTTCAAGAGGGCGACCTTGTGCTCCGGCTAATCCAGCGAACAGCCGGCCAGCACAAGCTCTCGGCCCCTTGGGAAGGTCCCTTCATCCCAGCAGAGCATTGGAAAACGACTCCTACTACCTAATCGACACACAGAAGCCGAAGGCACTAAAGAGAGATGATTCTGGCAAGGAGTCGGAACGACCATGGAACGCCAACCTCCTTCAAAGATTTTACAGTTAAAATGCAGTATGTATCACGCTACCTTTTGTACTAAGTATGAGACAATGGGCCCCCCGAGGAGCACTCAGGGACTGCCACCTTTCATCTATGAATGACGAGTATCATGCTTATGATTTTGTCATTACACTTTTTCTCCTCGTCCGGCACGGGTTCGACTAGTCGGCACGGGACTGGCATTTGAGTTATATTCAAAGTTCCACTGCGGTCGGACAAGTAGTGTGCGGCACCCAAGCCCTCTCTTGCCAAAAGCCGCAGCTCGAAGAACCATTGTCCGGTGGTAAGAGTCAAAGGCGAAAGGATGCCCCACTAAAAGCGGCTAAGGACTAACGAACTTATATAACAAAAGCCGGCTTCCTCCCATTGCTGGCTTACCATTAATTCCACCCTGCCACAATCCAACAAAGCTCAAGTACTTGCCTTCCCACAAATAGCCAAGTTCCTCCCCAGCCACAAGATCGCAGAGCAATTGTTTGGGAAGGCGACAATCAAGGGAAGGCGGCAAAGGAAACAGCCTAAGGATAAAAAGCAAATTCGAATGGAAGCCAAACACATGCATAATTATATTTACACAAAAGCCTTCGAAAGGCCGGCATTCAACATAGTCTGAATACACCCCAAGTGGGTGGAACTGCGCAAAGTTAATAAAATTTGTTCAAAGAGCAACAACAGAAAAGCAAGAGCGGCAGATCAAGCCAAGGGAGCAGCAGGCGAATCGGGCAGGTTGGTGGAGGCGGCAGTGCTGGCTAGAGGAGTGGCCGGGTGGCGAGTCTCGGCCTGATCATCACCCCTGGCAGGCGGCGCGCTCGCGCGCATCTCTGTGCTGGAGGCACGATCAGGCTGAAGCTGGCTGGTCGCTTCGCCATCGGGCGCGGCGTCTTCGCCGCCCTCCACCTCCTCTTCGTCTTCGGCTTCATCGCTGGAAGCAATCTCCTCCGCAGAGTCCTCGCCTTCCGCCGGGTTCAGCCCGAACCATTCCTCCGGCTGGGCGACTTCACTGTCGTTCACTTCAGGAGCGTAAACGCTGGTGTCGGTGTACTCAGCGATAGCCGAGGCGCGCTAGATGATAGCCGGCCGCACCGCCACCAGCTCCTCGTCAGCCTCCTGCCTCCAAGTGCTCAGCTGGCGCAGGCTTAGCCCAGGATACTAGGACTGGACGAACTCCAGCGCCTGCCCGGCGCCGGACCGAGCAGCGGAAACCTTCCAGGCCTCGAAGGTGCCAATCGCAACCTCCAGCCAGTCGGTTGTCCGACTGGGGGTGCGGGGGATCACCTCGCCAGGCCAGAGAGCGGCCAACACTTGTGCCCCGGCACGCTGAAGCCGGTGGAGCATGCGGTGAGCCGGCTGCAGCCGGGCCTGGATCGCTAAAAGTTGCTCCTCAAGCGTCCGGCTGGCGTCTGGCGCGATCTCAACCCCTGCTTGTCGGCGCGTCTCGCGGTGGGCCTTGATGGCTTGGCTGGCGGCGACGGAGTAGCCGGGGAAGTAATCTGCGTGAAGAACAAGGAAACAGCTCAAAAATCAGAAGATGAACAAGAGGGCAAGGAGCAAGCAAAGGGGTGAAAAGGGGAAGGCGGCCTACCATCGATCAGATCCTCCACCTGTCCATAGCCCTCGCTCAGCGCTTGCCTTGCTTCAGCCCAGCCCGCAGCCTCGGTCTCGAACTCGGCCTTGAGGGCAGCCTCGTTGTCCTGCGCCTTCTTCAGGGCCGCATTATGGTTCTCCTCCTGGTCGGCCGGTCTCTTGGCCGGCGGTGCGTTCTGGGCCAGGCGTCGCGACTCAGCTTCCTTGGCGCGAAGGGCGGTGCAGGTCCCTTGAGCTGCTCCCTCAAGTCAGCATTAGCCTCTGCAAGCGTGGAGAAAAGGAAAAAAGCAATAAGGAAGAAGTCTTGAGGAAGATCCGACCCGGCTGCTCGGCAGCCGCCCGAATCTCGAGGACTAAACCCGGTGGGTGCAGCAGCGCGCCCCACATGAGATAAAAAAACAAAGTACTCCTCCGGCTATTCGTCAGTCGGTGGTGAGGAGTCTGGATTAGGGGTGTCAGATAGCGAACTATCACCGTTGGCGGACTCTGGACTATGAAGATATAAGATTGAAGACTTCGTCCCGTGTCCGGATGGGACTTTCCTTGGCATGGAAGGCAAGCTTGGCGACACGGATATGTAGATCTCCTACCATTGTAACCGACTACTGTGTAACCCTAACCCTATCCGGTGTCTATATAAACCGGAGGGTTTTAGTCCGTGGGGCGAACAACAATCATACCATAGGCTAGCTTCTAGGGTTTAGCCTCTACGATCTCGTGGTAGATCCACTCTTGTACTACCCATATCATCAATATTAATCAAGCGGGAGTAGGGTTTTACCTCCATCGAGAGGGCCGAACCTGGGTAAAACATCGTGGCCCTTGTCTCCTGTTACCATCCGCCTAGACCCGCAGATTCGGGACCCCCTACCGAGATCCGCGGTTTGACACCAACATTGGTGCTTTCATTGAGAGTTCCTCTGTGCGTCGCTGTCGGGAAGGATGCCTCATCCCGTCTTTAAAAGCGGCACCGTTGCTAAAGGAGCTTTGGCCACGGCCAAACTCTCGAGCTAAGCGGTTTTCTTATGACCGCCGATTCGGCCTCCGCGCCCGGCGATGACTTCTCGGGTCGCCGAAAGCAATAATCACGTTAACTTTCGGAACTTCGCCGAAAGCAGTTAGATCTGATGGAGCTCTCTTCCTTGAGCGAGCTCTTGGATCCTCGCCGCCACAGGAGTCTCTCTGAGACTACGATCAGATTGGGCCGAAAACAGATCTGAGAGAGATCAACTCTCCCCAGGTTACCCACCATGTTGCTGTGGTAGAGGAACAATACGGCGACTCTTCTCCTTCCGTAAGGACCAGCTATGTCCGGATTCCTGACCCCTCCATGCCGGATTCCCGCGGAGGGGAGGACACCACTCAAGCCCTGAACTTAAAGTCAGACAGTGGGCTAGATTCATTGGACAACCTCCAAGAACCCAAGCTTCCAAGTTCGGAAACTTCTTGGCCCCTGAATCTTAGATCGGACGGGGTTCGGAATTTAATTCCACCCGCCCACCCAAACATAAGCAATCTATCCCAAATCCGGCAAGAGCCCGGTGAAAGCAATACATCATTCTTGGGCCGATTCCTCCTAGTTATGGATAGGATAAAGGATGGCCGCGAGGAGGCATAATTTCATTCTTACGCAATAATTGCATGGACAAGGGAATCCTAAGCGCCATAAGTCGTCATTGAAATTACACGCTTCGCTGACTTGGCGTCCATAGTACGAAAGTACTGTGCGATGGAGGGCGCCAAGAAAACCGAAATCAAGTTTTGGGATAATCCGGCCCCGAATACGGCCCTAGTCCGAAATAAAAGGGTGCATTATCACCAAGCACCTGGGTTACATACCAAAAAGCAAAAAAAAACCCAAAGGGCATGGAACCGTCTTTGGAGGGATGGCTCAATGGACCTGCAAAATTCATAGCATGTAGGGCGCCACTCCAACTCATAGCCTTAGAGCATGTTGGATACTACGGCGGTGGCCAAAAGTGGCGAAGAGCTTTTAGCTCGAGCACCAGCCCAACAATACCAATCGGTATTAACAGTCTTGAGACTTTCGCATCAAATAATATCTGAAGCGAACACTCCGCAGCCTTGCGAAGTCTACCAGATAGCAACAATAAATCCATGGAGGACACGGCTATTACCTTTAACGCCAGTGACAAACCTACATTCGAACAGCCCGAGCACCAGCCGCATTGGTCCTCGGTCCAATAGTGGGACGGCTTTCTCCTTACCAAGGTACTCATGGACGGGTGCGTGATTAAACCTCATCTCTGAGAAACCCTTGAAAAATGGAAATAGACTGGAGCCGCATTGGCGAAGCAGCACAACCTTTAGAGGAATAATCCCCGGTCGGGACGCATGCTGTCTGGGAAAGATCACACTAGATGTGGTGTTCGCACGCCGGACAATTATAGGTCGAGGAGGTCACATTCAAGTGGCCCCGTTCAGCAGCGGATACCACGCTCTATTAGGGCGAGAGGCATTCACAATTTTTCAAGCTATACCCCATTATGGGTACATGAAGCTCAAAATGCCTGGACCCAATGGAATTATCACTCTCGCTAGTGACCCGGACATAGCGCTCCGCGCCCAAAATAAAACAGTCGCACTTGCCCTTGAGGCACTATCCGAAGCCCTAGCGGCAGAGGAACTCAACGCACAAGCTCCATGGTGGATAGGGACGATGTGATACTCGATAAGAGATCCAAGTCCACCTCTTTTAAACCGGCAGACAAAATAGTCAAATTCCAAGTCCATCCAACGAACCCTACAAAAACGGCCTCCATCGGGGCACAATTAAACCCTGATGTGGGCGCCGACCACGAGAATTCCTCTGCGAAAATTAGGACATTTTTTCTGGCACCCTTGAGACATGCCAGAATCCCACGCCGTGGCAGCGAGCACAGCCTAAATATCCTAAAAGGATTCAAGCCGTCAAACAAGCTCTTGGCGTTTCTCCGAACCCAAGAGACAGGCCATGGGAAGGAGCTAGCTAAACTATTGGAGGCGGATTCATCGGAGATATTAAACATCCGGACTGGCTAGCAAACCTGGTAATGGTACCAAGAAGGACAAATCTCAGGCGCCTATGTGCCGATTTTAAGGACCTTAACAAGGCTTGCCCAAAGGATCCCTTCCCCCCCCGCATCGATCAAATTATCGGCGCTACCGCGGGGACACGATTCATTGTGTTTCCTCGGCGCATAATCCGGCTACCACCAAATTAAGATGGCAGAGCTGGACCAAGCCGCAGCGGAATTCATCACTCCATACGGCCCATTCGCTTCAACACAATGCCCTTGGGCTCAAAAAGCGCCGGCGCAACATATCGGCGCATGATTCGGACATGTCGGCAAAACCAGATCGGCAAAACAGTGGAGGCATACGTAGATGATGTAGTCGTCAAATCCAAGCATGTCGAAACCCTAGTCGACGACTTGAGGCTCACATTCGATAATCTCCGAACATATGACATCAAGCTCAATCCGAAAAATGCGTTTTCGGCGTACCAGCCGCAAAGCTCTTGGGCTTCATTGTATCCGGTAGAGGGATTGAAGCAAACCCGGCCAAGATCCGAGCTATGTCACAATTGGATATCCCCAAAGACCTCAAACAAATACAAAAATTGACTGGATGCGTGGCGGCTCTAAGCCGCTTTATCTCCCGCTTAGGGGAAAAGGCATTACCCCTTTATCGCCTCCTCCGGTGCACCAAACACTTCGAGTGGACGGATGCTGCCACGCCCGAACTCGAAGAAATCAAGGCCATATTGGCAACAAATCCGGTCCTGGCCGCGCCCAACATAGGCGAACCAATGCTATTATACATCGCAGCAACCCATCAAGTTGTAAGCGCGGTGCTCGTTGTCGAGCGAGAAGCGGACGGACACAAGTTCCCTCTCCAAAACCAGTTTACTCGTGTCTCTTGTCCTAACTCCATGCAAGTCACGGTACCCGCATTATCAAAAGATAGCATCTGGCGGTGTTCATGGCATCCGGAAGCTGCGACACTACTTTCAAGAGTGTTCGATAACGGTAGCCTCGAAGTACCTCTTAACGACATTATAAACAACCGTGGCCGGGGCGGATTGCTAAATGGGCCATTGAGCTCCTTCCGTTTGACACAACCTACAAGCCACGGCGAGCCATTAAGTCGCAAGTTTTGGCTGACTTCATCGCGAATGGATGAAGCCAAACTCCCTAAAGAGTCAGCGCATATTCAACTGAATCATGCGCCGACGGCTCCAAAATGTTGGCGGCACAGGGGCTGGCGTCGTTCGGCGTCCCCAACCGGAGATACAGTCAATACTTACTTCAAATAATGTACACGGACTCCAACAACGCGGCGAATCTGAGGCCCTTCTACATGGTCTCCGGATGGCGGTCTCCATGGGCATTCAGCGCCTAGAGGTGCGCGGGATTCGAACCTCGCGATATCCCAAATAAATGGGGACTTTGATGCCAAGGATCCGAAAATGGTAGCTTATCGAATGCCGTCCTAAAATGTCAGCTCGGTTTGAGGGCTCGAATTTCACCATATAGCGGGATAACAACCAGCAGCAGAGCGTGTTGGCACGCATTGGGCAAAGCGCAATGCCGCCCCCCCAACATCTTCCGAGAGGCTTTCAAGCCATCCGTACTATGGGAGGGAGAGTCCGGAAAGAACAACCCGGACCCAACCGACCGCCCCACAACGAACATTCCGACATAGTTGGTGGTCCATAGCGAAATAACACCGTCAGCCCACGAAATTATGGCAGTCATCGCCCCGTGGACAGACCATTCCTAGCCTACCTAACTAGGCAGGAACTTCCCGAGGACCAAAACGAGTCCCGCTGCATAGTGCGGCGGTCTAAAGCCTATAAGGTCCATGAGGGAGAGCTTTATAAGAAAAGCGCAACCGGAGTCCTTCAAAGGTGTATCTCCGAAGAGGAAGGGCAGAATCTCCTGGCTGAAATTCATGCCAGACTCGGTGGGCACCATGCCGCAGCTCGGGCCCTTGTAGGCAATGCCTTCCGTACAGGATTTTATTGGCCGACGGCCCGAGCAGATGCTCAGGACTTAGTCCAACGATGCGCCGGTTGCCAGCTCTTTGCTAATCGAAGCCACAATGCCACCCACCGCCCTCAAAACTATACCCATCACCTGGCCCTTCGCAGTCTGGGGGCTTGACATGGTTGGACCCCTTAAAGGAGGAACCCACAAGCAAAAATACCTATTGGTCATGGTGGATAAATTCACCAAATGGATAGAGGCCAAGCCTGTAAAGGCGGCGAATCCGGACGATGATAGACTTCATATCAGGGTAGTACATCGTTACGGCGTCCCCGTAGCATCATCACCGATAACAGCACGAACTTCACGGCCGACGAGGTTAAACTCTGGTGCAAAAACATGGGCATTAAGCTCGACTAGGCTTCAGGCTATCACCCCCAAACTAACGGTCAAGTCGAGCGAGAAAACGGTCTAATCATGAGCGGCATTAAACCCAGACTAGTGCGGTCCCTCAAGGAATCTAACACGCACTGGGTAGAGGAGCTCGACTCCGTACTCTGGGGGCTGCGGACCACGCCGAATCGCACTACCGGATTCACACCATTTTATATGGTATCTGGCGCGAGAGGCAGTTTTGCCCTGCGACATAATTCATGACTCACCTCGCGTGCGCATATGCGAAGAAAGAGAAGCCGAGCTCGATCGGCGGGACAGCTGGGCGCCTTGGAGGAGGGCGTGAAGTGGCAAAAGCTTCGTTCCACATTCTACAAACAGCAGGCTCAAAGATATCAAAGGAGGGAAATGCGGGCCAAAGCTTACAATGTTGGCGAACTAGTTCTCGCTGCCGGACAAGAAAAGGACAAACTCAAGTCCAAATGGGAGGGTCCCTTCATCATCGACCAAGTCCTGACCGGCGGAGCGTACCTTCTGCGAAACGCATCGGATAACCGACTCGAGCCGAACCCATGGAACGCAGCCCGTCTCCGAAGATTCTACGCCTAGCGCCGGCTTCTGAGTTCGTCTCCTTCCCCCGTCTATATTTTATACTTTAAGCCATCTTTTATTTCTCTCCTTCTCCCTCCCTTTTCCCGAAGCCGTTAAAGGCTCGTTTGCGCATTGTTCGCACACACTTGACGCGCTATCCACGCTCATTATACCTGGGGGCTTCTTTAACAAAAGCTTATTTATACGGGCTTTATGCCCAACACATGTGTCACACTTCCGCATGTACCTTTTATTTACCATTATATGCATCGATATGACTTAAGTTTTGGCCAAGCTGGGTTGCCTGGCTCCTGTGCTTACCCCTACGTTCCCGATTGTTGGCTAGGTGGTAAAGGAGCACCTCTGCGATTATTACCGCCCGGGTCAGCGGACGTGTACCTCAGAGTGGGTGAAGCCAAAGCTAGCGTTCTTAAGGGAATATTCGGTCAGTGAACTAAAAGATGATTTTTATTTTTCATTTATCCGCCCCCAGATGATTTTCTGCTTTTTTCGCAGTCCGGACATGCACTTTAGGGCATGCCTCCCAAGGAAAGGAACCCCTAACGGAACTATTCTCCCTGGAAGATGTTTCTTACTAACCATGTAATATAACATAACTAGTTGGGCACTTGTCTGATAAAGTAATTATGACCCCTACGCCTGGTCTCCACGCATGCCCCGGTTTTCACATAACCGCGAGGGTATTCGGACACACTCCGGACTATTGGGTCCCGAGGTTGAAGCGAAAAGGTCCGCTACGACAAACGATCTACAATCCGGCTAGAAGGCATTTTACATGTCATTTTAAATTACATAGTCAAATTGACTGATTGTATTCCTCTTCAATGCCGTCTAATAGGCTGTCTAGTTTACAGTCCTGCTGGGAATACTTTGCGGCCAACTCTACTTGGCCGTACACTAAGCTCACAGGTATCTCCTTCCCGTCGGGCCCCACAGATCTAACCTCGGCCATGTGGTTTGGGTCCGCCTTCGTGTACCGCGTCTTCACCATGGCCCAGGCCTCCCTGGCGCCTTGACGAGAAGCCGATATCTTCCATAGTCGGAAGCGCCGCCGTGCTCCCTGAAGCTTCTCCGCAAGCTCTCCAAGGCCTTCGGGCAGGGAGATAGATGGCCACAAGGCCTGGGCGACGCCTTTCATCACGTGCCGAACTCATTCGTGCAGTTGCAATAGCTCGGGAAGAAGGTCACCCGTAGAACCGGGCATTTCCTCTTCAGGACGACCCGCGAGCATACCTACAGACATAACTCTGTTAATTGACTTCCTCACCGAACTCTTTTTCAAAGTTCGCTCAAGCACTTACTATAAATGCCGCGACGAAGTCGCCGATTCTCGTTCATGGAGTCAGACAGCTGGGCACGAACATCCTTTAGTTCCTCACCCAGCTGGGTGTTGGCATCTTGGAGATTACTTTTCTCTTGCCTCACCCTTGTAAGCACATTCTCGTCGGCCTTCAACCGGCGAAAGAGTTGTTGCTTGTCCGGATCTACTCCGGCGCCATCTGCAATATTATTGTCAGATTTACACACACGCCGCACTTCACAAACTATTTATCTTTTGAAGCATATATTACCAGAGGGGGACTCTGTGGCTCCCCCTGTAGCGGCTAGTGCGGCCTCAGGTTGGGCCTTGCATTCTTCAAGCTCCTGGGACAGTCGGGTATTCTTTTTCGTAAGATCCTGCATAACAAATGATTCTTAAATCAGTTATCCTAACTATTTTAAGTCTCGAGGGCTACTGGCATATATAACTGTCAAATTTCCTCACCCGTATGTCCTTTACATACTGCTCCGTGGCTTTGGCTAGACCATCTTGGCGACGCAGGTGTGCATCTCCAATTGAAGGCATTCAAGGCCTCTTGGGAGAAACATGCGTCACGAAGAACTGTCCGTGGCCTTTGTGATTCATGGCGCTCTCCACCTCGGAGTTGGTGGCGGACAATCTGTCGGCATCCTCTGTCGGAGGAGCATCCGGCCTTGCGCCTCGTCTTGCCTCCGCTTCGGACTGGCTTTGGAGCACTGGCTGGCGGAGGTTCGATTAACAACCTCTCGGACTCGGTCCGTGGCGCTCTTTTTCTGAAAAGAGCACCAGCGTTAATCGCCTTCGAGGAATCAATCCTGGGAATATGGTGACACGCCATACCGTTGCGGCGGTGTTTGATCCGAACCGCACTTCTTTTTAGCCTCTTGAGGCCGTCGCCTTGTTGGCTAGCCGCCTTGAGCTCGGCCTCCTGCCTCGAAGGCACCCTGCGAAACACCATTGGTATCGGTGATCAAAAATAAGCACGGATGGGTCATTATCGAGTATTGGGACCTCGGTCTCGATTACTGTGATTTGGAAGTATTCGGGTGTCGGCCGTAATAGCAGCAAGGCATTATCGATGCTCAGTTGGTGATATACCCCATCGATCAGCTCCACCAATATGTCCGGATCCTCTTGGGAGGCGGATCGAGAACCTTTCGGATCCTCGGGTTGTGGAAGCAGCTGTTTATGTCTTTTTACGGCTGGCGCGGTTCTGCATCAAAATCACAAAATGAGATACCTAACCATGGGAATACGGATCGGTGTGCAAAAAAAATGTACGCTTACCCAGCCGAGGATTGTTCATAGAAAATCCGTTCAATGGACCGGCGGAGAAAATCTTCCTCTTCTCCCTTGTACATCGCGGACAAGATCTTCACCGGATCGGTGACCGATCCGGCCCCTTGAGGCCATGGCGGGTGGCATCGTCCTCCCGTTGAAATCCACATGGGGTGGCCCCTATCTTTGGGCGGCTGCACCCCCGCATAATATATGTGGCCATGACACTAATCATGGTCGATCGCATGAGCCAACAATCTTATTGGCTCATCGGTAAAGGCGTCCCTGTCGTCTTCCCTTTGGGGGCTCATGAGCGCCAACTCAGGAGTTTCTTCAAAGGAGCATTCTTGAACTCCGGAGACCGATCCGAACAGGATCCGCAGCGGGGCGTCTTCTATATAAAACCATTCTGAAGGCCAGTCTTCGGACGCCTTCTTCGGGGTTCCGGATAGATATCCGGTCCCGGTGATGCGCCCTCATGAGAACGGGGTACAAGGCAGAATAATCTCTTCCATAGTGCAAAATGAGCCTCGATGCCCAAGAACAGTTCGCAAAGGGCCACGAAGCCCGCGATGTGCAAAATGGAGGCAGGTGTAAGGTGGTGCAACTGGAGGCCGTAAAACTCCAAGAGCCCCAAGAGAAACGGATGAATTGGAATCCGAGTCCTCTTACTAGATAAGAGACAAAGCATACCCGCTCTCCTTTGGAGGGATCGGGGACACTCTCCGCTTGCTTTCCGCCCTTATAGGTGGCGAGTCGCTCGAACCGGAACCATGAAGGCGGGGAAGAAATCCCTTGGTTTGGAGTATCACTAGCTCGCTATCTTGGACTGAGCATCTCTCCCAATTTCAGGCTGAGGCTGGGGGCTTGAGGAGGAGCCGCATCGATTGTCCATGATGGAATGGAATTTTGTCGGGCGCTCGATGGCTTCATGGAGGAGATGGTGCGAGTCAAATCTAGGTCCTCGTCCCTTTTATAGGCGGCTCACTTGTGCAGCTAGGGGGATAAGTGTAAAAATACCTTGGCTTTTCGCATTCATTCAAACACGTGGAAGATGGCCATTATTGGGCGTGGAAGCCAAGGGCGCAGCATTTATCGGCCGGGACACTATTCGACAAGTATATGGAATTTGGAGAAGAACCGCCTCATAATGCGAAGACAAACTACTGGCGCGGACTCATAAATCGTTGAAGCCTGGTTCGGGGCCCTCTTGAGGGGTCTGGATTTGGGGGTGTCCGGATAGCGAACTATCACCGTTGGCGGACTCACGGAATATGAAGATACAAGATTGAAGACTTCATCCCGTGTCCGGATGGGACTTTCCTTGGCGTGGAAGGCAAGCTTGGCGTCTGATATGTAGATCTCCTACCATTGTAACCCGACTCTGTGTAACCCTAACCCTATCCGGTGTCTATATAAACGGAGGGTTTTAGTCAAATAGGATGAACAACAATCATACCATAGGCTAGCTTCTAGGGTTTAGCCTCTACGGTCTCGTGGTAGATCCACTCTTGTACTACCCATATCATCAATATTAATCAAGCAGGAGTAGGGTTTTAACTCCATCGAGAGGGCCCGAACCTAGGTAAAAACATCGTGTCCCTTGTCTCCTGTTACCATCCGCCTAGACAAACAGTTCGGGACCCCCTACCCGTGATCCGCTGGTTTTGACACCGACAGCGGCCTTTTGGTTCAGCTCCTAGGCCTGGGAGTTGAAGGCGGCCGCGCGAAGATTGTGATACTCCTGAAAATCAGACGGAGTGCGAATAAGAGCAAGATCGCCGCCAAGGCCTGCCCGGAAGTTCCAACCCGCCTGCTCAGCAGCCGACTCGAAACTCGGGGACTACACCCAGTGGGTGCGCTGACGCGCCCCGAGGGAAGAAATCAAAAAAGAAATCGATCAAGGCCAGAAGACTCACCCGAACGACCGCGCGCGTAGTGAGGAACTCCTGGGTGTACCGTTGCAGCAAGGCGGCCTGGGCCTGATGTAACACCCCGGATGTAACTTTCCATATTTGTAACTCCAACTCTTGCCATTTTCGGCATTGTGATATGATATTCCCTCCGTGGTTGGGTTTTTTCTTTCGTTTTGCATTTTGTCCATGTCATGCATTTCATATCATGTCATCATGTGCATCTCATTTGCATACGTGTTCGTCTCATGATTCGAGCATTTTCCCGTTGTCCGTTTGCAATCCGGCACTCCTATGTCCCCAGCGTCCCCTTTACATTTTTCCGTGGCGGGTACTAAACTTTCTCGAAATGGACTTCGTGACTGGATTTCCAAAGTCAAGCGTGGAAATGATGCTATCTTCGTTGTCATTGACAAGCTTACTAAAGTGGCTCATTTTCTTCCTATCAAAGAATCTATCACAGCAGCTTTCGGTTGGCGAGTTATACACATCGAGTTGTCTCCTTGCGGCATTCCACAATTGATCTCTTCAGACCGTGGCAGCATCTTTACCTCAGGTTTTGGGATTCTTTTCAGGAAGGCCATGGGCACCAACATTCGTTTCAAGCACAGCTTTCCATCCTCAAACAAGTGGCCAAGTCGGCGAGTCAATCAAATCCTCGAAGACATGCTCGGGGCTTGTGTCATTTCCTTCGGTATGAAGTGGGAAGATTGTCTTCCTTATGCCGAGTTCTCCTACAACAAAAGCTTCCAAGCGAGTTCGGGCAAGGCCCCATTGAAATTCTCTATGGCGAAAGTGTCGTACTCCTCTCAATTGGTCCAAGAGCAGGTGAACGCCAACTTCTTGGCAATGACTTGATCACGAAGCGAAGAAATGTGCAGAGTCATTCGTGAGAATCTCAAAGCAGCATAATCGCGCGGAAAAGTTATTATGATGACAAGCACCGTGATGTGGCTTTTGAAATCGGAGACCATGTCTACCTCCGCGTCTCTCCAATGAAAGGCACTGCGCCGCCCGGTATCAAAGGGAAGCTTGCCCCTAGATCGTGGGTCCTTTCAAGATCATTGGCAAAAGAAGCGATCTCGCCTATCAACGAGCTTCCGTCCAACCGCGAGCGTGCACGATGTGTTTCACGTGTCACAGCTTCCAAGTGCTTCAAGACTCTCGAAGCGCACTATCAACCGAAGAAATTGACCTCCAAGAAGATCTCTCTTATCATGAGCACCCGTTGCTATTCTTGAAGAAACCGAAAGTGCAAGACTTGCAACAAGTCAATCAAATTCCTGAAAGTGAAGTGGTCACACCATTCCGACCGAGAAGCCACACAGGGAGCATGAGGATCACCTCCGTTCGAATATCCGGAGTTATCGATCCTAGATCTGGGGCGGAGAGATCCCCTTGTAGTGGTGGAGTGTTGTAACACCCGGATGTAACTTTCCATATTTGTAACTCCAACTCTTGCCATTTTGGCATTGTGATATGATATTCCCTCCGTGGTTGGGTTTTGTCTTCGTTTTGCATTTTGTCCATGTCATGCATTTCATATCATGTCATCATGTGCATCTCATTTGCATACGTGTTCGTCTCATCATTCGAGCATTTTCCCGTTGTCCGCTTTGCAATCCCGCACTCCTATGTCCCCGGCGTCCCCTTTTACATTTTTTCCGTGAGCGGTACTAAAATTTCTCGGAATGGACCGAGGTTTTTCAAGTGGCCTTGGTACACCACGGTAGACCACCTGTCAAGTTTCGGTCATTTGGAGCTCGTTTGGTACTCCAACGGTTAACCGCACTCTCGCAAAGGCCTCTTTTAAGTTGCAGCCCAACACCCTCCAAAACAGCCCAATAACCCATCTAAGTCACTTCCATGTCCATCGGCGTTCGATCACGATCGTGTGGTAAAACTACACCTCATTTGGAGCTTCTAGCTCCTTCTACCTATAAATATAGACCCCTCCCGAAATTTGGATCAATCCACCCTAACCCTAGCTCCCTCCTCTCCCCTTACGGACACGTCCGGACGGCCGGACAGCGTCCGCCGCGCGCCAAGCAGCCAACCAAGGCTGCCACTGCACCGCGCCCGCCGCCGCCCGCCTTGCCCTTGCCGAGGCAGGCGAAACCCTCCGAGCCAGCTCCGCCCGTCCCGGCGCGCCTCCGCCCGCCGCCGTCCGCCTACTTGGCCGGCGCCCCTGCCCGCCAGCCCGGCCGCATAGCGCCTGGGCTCCGCCGCCTCGCGCCGCGCCCGGCCGCCGCCCGCGCCGCCGCCGCCCGGCCGCCCGGCGCAGCAGCTTCCCCTCCGGCAGCCCCTCCTCCTCCGGCGAGCTCCCTCGCCCCGGCCTCTCCCTCCGGCCGGCAAACCTCGAGCCGGCCTCGCCGCCGTCGCGCGCTCTGGATCCGATCTAGATCCGAGACGGTTGACTTTCCCCTCCCCCGAATCCTCAAGTCATTTTCTGCCAGTATTTTTATTGCATTTTCATCATGCCATAACTCTGCATCCGTAGCTCCGTTTTGTGCGTGTAATATGTCAAAATGTTTGTCTCGATGAGTAAATCATTTCATCTCATTGCATCATTTTCATTTGAGCTCATCTTGATGCCCGAAATGCTGTTGGAAGAGGGCTATGTGATGTTAGTTTCAGATTCTTATCAGAACATGCACCCTATGAACTGGAGTCCTACATGTGTTTTGTAATATGCCATGCCATCTTTACAGGGGTGAATGCCATGTATTTTTGTGATCTCTGTGGGGACTAGCACAAGCATGCAAACTAGGCTTCATGATGTTGCTGATTTCAGCCCCTGTTTTGCTGATATTTTTATGCCATGTTAACTTGATGCTACCGAGAGATCCATGCATACTTTGAGATACTTCAGTAAGGATGTTTGAACATATGGTTATGCTCTATCCATCCATGCTCTTGTTTGCAATTATGGAGTGCCATAGCTTGAGTCAATCGAGCTCTACTTTTGCTATAAAATGTTTCCTGGCAGATTGTTTACATGTTATTCAATTTTGCCAAGGTTGTTGTAGTTGATCCGTGTATGCTATGATGTTGTTCTTGCCATGTATATCTTCTATGCCATGTCTTCTTGATGGATGTATGCTTAGTTTATAATTAAATGCTCTATAGTGAGTGCATCGAGCTCGCGAAGATGCCTTCATAATTCTGTCAATGTCATGCCCTGTTTCCTGAAACCTGTAACGAAACTTGCTATGTTTACGTGGGTGCTATTGCATCTTCTGATCCTTTTTGGCTTATGGTCAGTAAGGTACTTGTGTTGTATGCTTTGAGTAGATTCGTGCCATGCCTTGTTTTGCTATTATAAGTTCCTGTAGCATGTCGTTTGCTTGCTCTGAACATTGCTTCCTGATGCTGATTCTGCCATGTTCAGTATTTTCACTAAGTCTGTGAAGCTGATTCATGCCATGCTTGTTTGGACCTGTTATGGTGTGATTTAGCCGTAGCTCAGTGTTCATCTTTTGTCAAGCATCTTGAGTAGATCACTGCCATATGCTTTTCTGGTACGTTTGGGTGCAGTAGCTTAATTTCTTGTTGCTTGCTAAGTGGTATCATGCTGTTAGTGGCAGATTTGTGCCATTCTTGTTTTGCTTGTCATTTGCAAACCGTGCATCCGATTCGGTGATCTTTATATCGATTTCAACGAAATCATCTCACCTTTCAGCGGCATACTTGGTTTGCCAAGTTGATGCCTGGTTCATCATTTTCCTTCGAGCACGCATACGCATTGCATATCACATCTCGCATATCATGCCATGTATTGCATCATGTTGCTTGTGCATTGCACCGTGATTTATTGTGGTTCCATTGTTTGTGTTCTTGCTTGGGTAGAGCCGGGAGTCGAGTACGTGAACGAGCAACCTGTTGAGAACGCTTACGAGGATCAAGCTTTCGACAACTCTGAGAACTTCGCAGGCAAGATGACCATACCCTCGAAATCACTTCTATCTTTGCTTGCTAGATGCTCGCTCTTTTGCTATGCCTATGCTACGATGCCTATCACTTGATTATCATGCCACCCATATTGCCATGTCAAACCTCTAACCATCCTTTCCTAGCAAACCGTTGATTGGCTATGTTACCGCTTTGCTCAGCCCCCTCTTATAGCGTTGCTAGTTGCAGGTGAAGATGAAGTTTATTCCTTGTTGGAACATGGAGATGTTGTTCCTTGTTGGAACATGTTTACTTGTTGGGGATATCACAATATATCTGCTATAATTAATGCATCTATATACTTGGTAAAGGGTGGAAGGCTCGGCCTTATGCAGTGTTTTGTTCCCTCTTGCCACCCTAGTTTCCGTCATACGGTGTTATGTTCCTTGATTTCGCGTTCCTTACGGTTGGGTGATTTATGGGACCCCTTGACAGTTCGCTTTGAATAAGACTCCTCGGCAAGGCCCAACTTTGGTTTTACCATTTTCCACCTAAGCCTTTTTCCCCCGGGTTTTCGCGAGCCCGAGGGTCATCTTTATTTTAACCCCCGGGCCAGTTCTCCTTCGAGTGCTGGTCCAACTTGAGCGATGTCCGGCGCCCCTTGGGCAATCATGGTCTATGCTAACCCGGCGTCTGGCTCATCTGGTGTGCCCTGAGAACGAGATATGTGCAGCTCCTATCAGGATTTGTCGGCACATTCGGGCGGCTTTGCTGGTCTTGTTTTATTGCTGTCGAAATGTCTTGTAGTCCGGGATTCGAGACTGATCGGTTCTTCCCGGAGAAGGAATATCCTTCGTTGACCGTGAGAGCTTATAATGGGCTAAGTTGGGACACCCTGCAGGGTATTATCTTTGAAAGTCGTGCTGGCGGTTATGAGGCAGATGGGAATTTGTTAATGTCGGTTGTAGAAAACCGAAGTTGACCTTAATTAAAACACATCAACCGGCGTGTGTACCGTGATGATCTCTTCTCGTGAGTCCGGAAGTGAACATGGTGGTGGAGTTATGTTTGCGTAAGTAGTTCAGGATCACTTCTTGATCGCTACTAGCTTCACGCGACGCATTGCTTCTCTTCTCGCTCTCTTTGCGAATGTAGCCACCATATATGCTAAGTCGCTTGCTGCAGCTCCACCTCACAACTCTGTCCTTCCTATAAGCTTAAATAGTCTTGATCTCGGGTGTGAGATTGCTGAGTCCCCTGACTCACAGATTCTACCAAAACAGTTGCAGGTGCCGGCGATGCCGTGCAGATGGCGAACCGAGCTCAAGTGGGAGTTCGACGAGGAGCGTGGTCGTTACTATGTGTCTTTTCACGATGATCAGTAGTGGAGCCCAGTTGGGACGATCGGGGATCTGTGTAGCATTTGGGGTAGTCTTCTTTTATTTTGGTTCCGTAGTCGGACCTTGAGTGTAATCTGGATGATGGATGTTTATTTATGTATTGTGTGAAGTGGCGTGTAAGCCAACTATGTATCTCTTTCCTTTTGTGTTACATGGGTTGTGTGAAGATTACCTCACTTGCGACATTGCTTTCAATGCGGTTATGCCTCTAAGTCGTGCCCGACACGTGGGAGATATAGCCGCATCGAGGATATACACAAGCAAGTCGGACCTCCTCACGCCGCCATATTCTCTCGGCCGTCCGCCGCTGGCGTCCCTTTCCGGACGTCTGGCGCCGCCGCCTCGAATCTGTCCGTCATTTGGCGCCCGCAGCTCTTTGCGGCTCGGGCCGGACGACGCGTCTCCCAGCGCGAGGCACCGACTGCACCACAAGATCCGCCCCGCCGCCCGCTTCGCCCCGGCCGGCTGTTCAGGCGCCGCAGCAGGTCGGCCGCCTTGGCCCGCTCCAGTCGGCGCCGGCTGTGGCGCCTCCCCCAGGATCGTCACGTCGTCCTCCCTCCTCTCCATCACCGGCTAGTTGCGGTTGGCTTCCTCCGACGGAGGCACGGGGATATCAGGAGCCACGGCGCGAAGAGGAATGACGAGCTGCGGAGGCTGATTGCGCAGAGCCTCCGCCTCCCTCTCCGCGGCCGCGGCTTCCGCCTGGGCCTTGGCCGTCGCGTCGGCTTGCACCTCGGCCAACTTCCCTGCCGCCTCCTGGATGGCCCTCCCCTCCGCCGCTTCCCGCTCCTCCCGCGCCTCCCGCGCGTTCCGCTCCGTTGCCTCCATGAGGTCGGCGCGGGGATCCACAGAGCGGGAACTCGAAGACCCTCCCGTCGGTCCGACTATGGAGGCAGCATCAACCCGCTCAAGGGAAAGCGGCGCCCTGTTCAACAAACCAAGAAGACGGCTTAGATGAGCCTCAACCAAAGAAGACAACAAAAGTACAAGACACCCAACACTTACGCCGAGACCGCTTGTGGCTGCTTCACCACCTTGCGGAAGCGGGCCGCTTTCGCGGCCGCCTCGTCTCGCTTGGTCGCCGCCGCAGAGCTCTTGGGTTTCTTGACCCGGCTGCGAAGAGACTCGGCTGACCCGATGCTTTCTTGGCGCCACCCGAAAGCAGTTGGCGTGGCGGAAGGTCCCGCGCCTTGACGATCGGCCGCCGGCTGGCGGCGTGGTATGGCCTCGGCTTCGTCATCTTCCGGCCAGTCCCCGAAGCCGGCCGTGAGCTCGGGGCCGCCTGCCTCTCCGCCGGCTCCGACTATGGCGTCGTCCATGGCGGCCGCCCCCAGATCCGGGTCGTCGGGGTCGTCCACGGTGCGGTCGGCCATAAACTGCCGCTCGGCCCGGCCCAGGCGCCCGGTCGAAGAAGGGGTTCTACTCAAAGACAAAGCCGACTAGTCAAGAGTCGGCCATCGCGAACCCGGCAACGAAAGAAGAAGAAAGTAAGGAAAACTCACCACAGGCGGGGGATCAGCCCGAGAATACGGCGTCTTGCCATACTGCCACTCTTCCGTGAGTTTGCAGTTGGAGATGTAATTCACCATATAAGATACCTCGTCGCGAGGCATCTCTCTGGTGCTCAGCCGGCATGGGTCAAAGCTGCCGCTCATCTGGCAGATCATGTGCGGCCGGCTTTGGAGCGGGAGCACCCGGCGCTACACGAAGGCGGCCACCAGGTCGGCCCCCACCAAGCCCTCCGATTGGACCATCACTCGGAGCCGGGTGATGGCGGCGTTCCCGTCCAAGGAGAGCGACCGGGCTCGGAAGGACCAAGACGGCAGGTGGCGGGCCGACTACGTAAGCCGGCATATTGAGGTAGTCACCTTGTGGGGCGACGTTCTTCACGTAGAAGTACGACTACTGCCAGAGCTTCACCGACTGGATCAGCGGGATAAGCGGAAAGGGGTTGTTGTCGACAGTCCTCCGCTTGGCGATGAAGGCGCCGGAGGGGGCGGGCACACCCGCGGAGACGGTGCCGAGCTTGCACTGGAAGAACTCCCCAAAGATCTCCAGAGTGGGGAGAACTCCGAAAAGCCCTCGCATAGGGTGACGAAGGACGACAGCAGCATCACCGTGTTGGGGGTGAGGTGATGCGGCTGGAGATTGTAGAAGTGGAGGAAGGAGCGGAAGAACCTGCTGCGCCCGGCAGGCGAGGCAGCGTAAGCAGTCTTGCGGAAGATGACCGCTCGCCCTCCTCCGGCGCCGGCGAAATCTCCGCCTCCGGCGCGAGGCAGGTCTTCACGAGGTCCTCGCCCGGCAACTGCCGCGTCCGGCGAAGCCAATCGATGTGGTCTTCATGGACGTTGGAGCCGTCCCACGAGCTCGACAGCGCCATGGGAGCAAGAGGAAGGAGAGAGGCGCAGCGGCGGAGAGCACGGCCACGCAACGGAGGAACCGCGGCGAGCCGAGACAGTTCATGGCGGAACGGCGCGGTGGTGAGTGCGCTACGGCGACGGAAGAGTGAAGAAGGAAGTAGAGGAGCAAGGGCGAGCGTGCGAGCCTCTGCCGCTCCCCCTCCTCACCCTACTTATAGGCTCGGGTGGCGGAGCCGAGGAGGCGGCGTGGGGAGGCGTGGGATTAATCGCGCCCTCCCCCGTCCCGCGATGTCGCCCTAAAGCGTCTTTGAAACCGTTCGGGAGGCGGCGGTCCATTAAGACGCAAAGGATCTGCAGCGTGGGGTCGGCGTAGGGTTTGGTGGGCCCGGCCAGCGGCGGCGATCTGTCGCGCGTGGCTGGCAGGCCCTTCTGGCCACGTGGCGCATGGGGTGATGTGCAGTCAACGCGCAAGTCGGCTCGCGTTCTCTCCTTCTGGCTGTGGAGCTTTCCGAAGACGGCACACCCATTCAAGGCCGGCTCCTAGCTGCCCGCCCCTCAGGATAGGAAGCTGATCGAGTTTCTCGTCCTTCTTTCGACCTCGAAGCCCAATCAGCTTCGGGGACTACTGTCGGAGTAAATAACCATGGGTAGCCTAGCCGGCTCCCCACAGGGCTTATGAAAAATTACAAGCCAATCAAGCCATCCAACATCAAGATCTTTGGGCTGCCTTACCCGGCGGTGTCATTCGGGCCGGCTATCGAGGCGGCCGGCCCCAAGACCCTGAAGAAGGCCACGAGAGGGCTGGCTTCAAGGAGCCGGCTACCAGAGGGCCGACTCCACGTAGCCGGTCACGAGAAGGCCGACTCCAAGAAGCCGGCCACCCCGCAGGCGGCCAAGGCCGCCCCTCAGAATCTGCACCCACATAGCGGTGATGAGATGGGGCGTGGCTCTGATGAAGCCTGCCACCCCGCATCTGGGAGCGTGGCCACGCGTCGTCGTCTGGGGCAGCAATCACCCGTCGGTCGGCGGCACTGTTCCCATGTTGACCATGACATCACCCACGGCAGTGTCGACGACCAGCGGTGGCGGGCCCCTCGGTCGGAGAGATGCCCGGCGGCTCGGCCTCCCTAATCGGCGGGCGTGGTGGTCTCCATGGCGGCTTGCTCCTCCCTCGAAGAAGCGCCTCATTAAGGAGACAAGGCGAGGTGAGGCTACGGTGATCACCGCCAAGGCGGCGGCACTGTAGCCATGCTTACTCGACAAAGCCCTCGTCATCAAGATTGAGGCAGCATAACCATCCCCGACAAGGCCCTCAGCGGTGGGGCCGCACTGTCGACCAAGCCCGGCAGCCAGCGGGACCCACCAGTCGGCGGGCCCCAGCGGCCGGCGGAGAAGCCAGCGAGCGTAGACACTAACGGCTAGGGCCCGCGCCCAGCCGATTAACATCGTATCCCTAGGGGGTAGGCCTATATAAACCCCCTAGGGTACCCATGCAAAGGGTTGATCTCTTAGAGTTTTAGACACCACATAGAGGAAAAAGGGGAGCTAGTCATGCCCTTCTTCTTCCTCACACCGAACAGCTCAAGGAGCCTCTTGTAGCAACTTGTTCATCTAGTGATCATCACGGAGACCCCTTGAGCAGCGATGGGGTGTTATCTCCATGCGAGCCCGAAGTTGGGTAAGATTCGCCGGCGTGCATGTCTTCGCCTCATCCCGTTTCCAGGCACCGGCGACGTTTTATTGGCTCCCACTATGATTAACCACACGTTGGCATATGTCGCACCTACAACCCGACACGCCTACATTTGAGAATGCAAATGAATCTTCTTTCATTTGCAAATGAATCTGTATGTATTACCATGCCCATGTTTTCCTTGCAAATAATTAGTCATTTGAAATGAGATAATATAAATTAATTAATGAGGAGTTATTTGAATTAGAGTGTGTGTCACATAGCTATCTCCAATTCTAACGTGGATTTCGCATTTCACGGTATCCACGCTACTTTTTTAATACAAATTCATATGTATATGATGAACACCATGGTAGTGAAAAAACTTTGGATGGATTCAAACATATGACCTACAATATAGCACAACAATCGAGTCAATGTCAATTTTTCCAAACCTAGTATGGCACTAATTCGAAATAATTACCCATATGCATGGTCCTCAGTTCAAATCTTACAATGTACACTAAATTGAAACATCGATATTAAGTCTCGTACTATCTACATTCAAATGTTGATTTTAGCCCCCCCCTCGGCACACACGCTACATACTTCTGTATCGGTCAATCTTCCTCTCCTAACCACCTTAGGAAGCTATCAGTTTTCGACACACGTTCATTCTTTCTCTCCATGTTTCGATCTCTAACTCTCTCAACTACACAACCCCCTTTTTCCACTTTGTTACCAAATGCATCAACCTCACACACCCGCCATTGCACCCCATGCCGAGCTCTCTCTCTCTCTCCCTCCCACCCTCTCTCACTAGATACATGCATTGCCTATCTAGCCCCCCCAACCTCTCGTGCGCACGCACGCATGTTGTGTATCTAGGTCACTCCCTCGAGACTGTCTCACTCTTTCTTCCGCACGGCGGGCCACACTCGCTCAATCTCGCTCTCTTTATCTGAATCTCGATGAACTTCGCTTTCTTTCACACACAAATGATATATCTCCCTATTCGGGCCTCGATCGACACACTCTATACTCTCTCACGCAGATTGTCTATCTAGGTCAGTCCATCCAAGCCGCCCCACTCTTTCGACCTCATGGCAGGCCACGCTCGCGCAATCTCTCTCTCTCTCTCTCTCTCTCTCTCTCTCTCTCTCTCTCTCTCTCTCTCTCTCTCTGTGTGTGTGTATGTATCGCTTGACCTCGCAAACGATATATCTCCATGTTTGAGCCGAATTCGACACATTCATATTGTATACTCTCTCACGCACATTGTCTATCTAGGTCACACTCTCCAACCCGTCTCACTCTTTCGATCGCACTACGACCCACACTCGCTCAATCTCTCTCCCTTTACATATGTTATCGATTGACCTTACTTCCTCCCATGCACAAAATATATCTACACGTCTATGACTGTATCATCTCTCAAGCTCTATCTTACAGCTGTCACCCTTCCCAAAAGCTCAATCGGACAATATCTCTCCAGAGCATATATATCTTTTCAATGAATGTCGGACCACACTCACTTTGTCTCTCTATCTATCTGTGTCACGATTGACCCCCACTTTCTCACGTCGTATCTTCCACACATTGAAGCTACCTCTCCATCCCTCATAAGCGGAGCTATTTACATTCGAGGGAACTCCAACAGATTAATTTGTGTAGGCATTTATTCCGGTGGGTTTAGATTATATTTTTGTAGCATCCGGCCCACAACTACTCCAAACACTGTTGCAACCCCCGCACCTCCCCCAATTGATTTCCCTCTGGCTCAGTCATCGCTTTCTCGCACGTCGCACCATAGTATTTTTGCAAAAAATCTGTTGTTCTCTTTAATTATTACAAATAAGCTACAAAACTACACACCAATAGTCCACCTGTAATGGAACAAATTTTGACCCACAAATTAAAGTGCTACGAACTACACACCGAGGGCCCCACCTGTCATGAAACAAATTTGGACCCATATATAAACTATAAATTAAAAAGGACGAGGATCGAACATGCGACCAGGGCCTTCAAGCCGCACGTCAATAGGCAACATACGTAGTACAACAATGTTTGTTGTACCCACCTTTGTTCATATAATGTTTTTATATTACCACAACCTATTTAATGGATAACATGTAATATTATTTTTTGTACATTAGTGGGACCCGCAAGTTAGCACGTACTATTCTCCTTCACTTGCTGGTGGGTTCCATATGCTCTCCCCCCTTCTATGTTTAGGCGCACGAGCAAACCACGAAGAACTTCATGGCGATGTTTCCATTGACCATATCTTGGCGCGTTCTGAGATTCTGACACCGATTTCACGTACTAGTAGTACTAGTCAGTGTGTACGAGCAATGCACGTTAATTTGGAAGTATATTAAGTGCATGCGGATATCAAGTGGGATATTATTTGCATGTTATTATGTGATAAGCACTATTTTTTCATGAAATTAACTGCACGCTAAATATGTTGAGCGCTCGACATTGAAGCAGTCTAGGTCATTGGATGAGAAGGAATACATGTGGCTTTATGACGTTTTATATTTAATTTGATACAGCTCTAGCAGAACATTCAATCAATCAAACCATAGATTTCATTTAGTCTGACTCCGACTTTGCATTCATACGACGAACGATCTAAGATAAATGGAAATGATAAACGTTCGGATTTTAAGTATGGCAATCCGAACGTTTTTCATGGAAAATTTAGATTACGCAGTGGCGGCGGGGGCGTCCTGCGGTGGGAAGTGGCGCCTCTGCCATGCTCTGTGTGTCGTTGGGCCACTTACCAACGGCAACGGCGGCGTCTTGCACCGTTGTTGGCGTACTCCTGGATGTTGGCCCTAGCTTCAAGGAAGGCCACAATGTTCTGTACTTTGGTCTCCAGGAGCGAGTCAACTGGCGGGAGGAGGAAACTGGCGTTGGTGCAAGGAAGCGGTCGACGGCGACCATCCATGCCGCGAGAACGCTGGCACCACGTTGGGACGGCGCGCGCAGCGGCGGCGGAGATATTCGTATGCACGAGGCACCGACACGAGGAAGCGTAGCGTCAATGCGCAGCGGCGCATGCGGTTGGCAGTGCATGAAACGCAGCGCGAAGCAGCAGCGTTAGTGCAGCGCGAGCACATGTGCTGGCAGGTGCACGGGCGCGTGACAGTTGGCGGGGACCTTGTGGAACCCCGTGGCGTCAAGCTCGATGACAATGTGCGGCTCCGAGCCCATCAATGCCACGGGGATGGGCGTTGGCGTGGTCGAGCGGCGAGGCGGGCAGGCGAGGATAGGTGTGGCATCTTCCCGCAAGGCCGGTTCAAGCTCGTCCCAAAGCGCCTTATGTTCTTCAGACTCTGGCTGGATGTCTTCCTCAAGAAACTGGAAGACTAAGGGCAGACCATCGTGATGCGGCATGACATACGGTTAGGTCAGGCTGGTTGGTTGGAGGTAGACGTCATGAGAATAGAGAGGAAGAGAGAAAATTGTAGCGATACCGGGTAGTGCGGGGTTGATTTTAAACTGCGGCACCGGCGCCATTAAGAGTGGGGGCAGTTGGGACGAAGGTGGGCGGCGGAGCCTGGTCAAAGGGCTCGCCTCCCGGTGAGCTGCGCCATGATACCGCTCGCCGCCTCGGTCGGTGGCGCCAGCGGTCTGCTTTCAATACGCCTCCCGTTGACTCACACGCTTGCTCGGACGGCACCTGCCGATGAGAAGCAGGACTCGTGGTGGCACGTAAACGCCCATGGTTTGAATAGTGAAAGCGTTCGCCTTAACGTGACAGGTCTTTGTTCCAAAATACCTTAGAACTTCATTGGTGCAACTTCTCATAAGCAGCTTGTCTCAAATTGAAGAAAAAAATTATGTAGGAATATTTGTGCCATGTCACGAGACCATGCTTAGTTTCAAGAATTTCTGGTCACTTTCGGATTTTCTGAAATTTAAAATCCAGGATTCAAAAAAATATCATAACCTGCATCATGCAATAAATTTTCAAGCGATACACCTTTCCTGTTGTATTTCTTAAGAAAGGATTTGGTCAAACAATATCATGACCGTTTTTTTAGGATCAACATGAGCCAGGGTCTGGCTAGTACGTCGTTGGGTCCTACCATTCGATAATATGAAAGGAATCTTTTAAATTGCTGAACGAATCTATGTGTATTACAATGCCCGTATTTTCCTTGCAAATAGTAATCTCAACGTGGTACTTGATTTATAACAAGTTCTTGAATTAGAGTGAGTTTTTGATATAGTGATCTCAACATGGATTTCACATTTCATGGTATCCCTAGTAAGTTTTTCATTGCAAATTCGAATTTAAAAGATGAACGATATGGTGGTGAGAAAACTTTGTATGTATCAAGCATATGACCACACACACACACACACACACACACGAATACAACAACAATCCTCTAAGTATAGTGCATCTATTTTTCCAAACCATGCATGTATGACACGAATTCAAAAATACTCCTTCTGTTCCTAAATATTTATCTTTTAGAGATTTCAACAAGTGACCACATAGGGAGCAAAATGGTGATATGTCTACATACATCTGTATGTGGCAGTCCATTTGAAATCTCTAAAAAGACTAATATTTTGGAACGAAGTGAGTAAAATGTAAGACATGCATGGTCCTCAATTCAATATTTAAAATGAACAGGAAATTGAAACATGAATATTAAGTCTAGTACTACATACATGCAAATGTTGTGTTTAGGCGGAGCTATGTAGATTTTCGAGGGTTAACCCCTTGACCTTAGATAAAATTGTGAAGCTCTGTTTAGGATTGTTTTGATTGTATTATTTTAACATTATATTTGACCCCACCCTTCCAAACACCGATTGGTGTGCACCCCCTCCTCCCCGGGAGAATATCATGTGCCCCCACACCTTAGATGCTATATGCTGATACGAGTTGCTTGGAGCTTCTAGATCTGAAATATAGCAGCTCACACGATGTCTTAATATTTTTACAGGAAACCTTAATGAGTTTGATAATTGCACATAATTTGTACAAAAACTACTCAGATGCCCTTGAATCCCATATCCAACAACCTTGAAGCTCGTATCACGTAGCATCTAAGTTGAAGGAGGACATCATATTCTCCTGTATGTAAAAATATCATGTGCTACCACACCTTAGATGCTTTGGTGATACAAGCTCTTCAGAGCCGTTGGATTTGTGATCCGACAACTCCTCGGTGGTTCGAATGTTTTTTTGCAGAAAATCCCCCAAAGAGTTCGGACCCTTTGCCTACAAGCGAAAAGCTGCTTTCGGATGCCATTGGATCTCGGATCGAGCGACCTCGAAGCTTCGTATCACGTAGCATCAAGCTGCAAGAGCACGATGTTTTCTCGCCGCGGGAGAACATGAGGTGCTCCGCATCGTAGATTCTATGGTGATCGAGTTCGAAGATCTAACAGCTCACGATAGGAGATTTGAATGTTTTTGTAATATCGCTGAGAGAGTTTGGGAATTGCGAGAAAGTACAAGTACTACGCATGTGGCATCGATCACAGATCATACGACCTAGATGCTCGTATCCTTTGTGGCGGCTAATTAAGCTACGGGAGCACCTAATATGAGCAACGTGGAGCCGTTGGATCCAAGATGCAGCGGCACACACGAGGCCCGAATGTTTCATTTGCAAAAAAATCCTTGGAGAGTTTGGAAATTGCGCATAATTACAAAGACTACTCCCAAGCCATTGGATCTCAGTTCCAACGACGTAAAAACTCGTATCACCATAGCATCTAAGTTGCGGGGTGGATGTGATATTCTATGCCGCTGTCATTTTTGTTCCTAAACTTGCAAAATACGTGTAACTCGTGTCGTTACTTGTCTAATCGCGCAAAGTGTTTGTTCAAAAAAACCAATCTACACTGAAATATCGGATCAACACACGGGGGTCCCACTTGTCATTGATCAAATTTGGACCTAAAACTGACAAATCTGAAAGACGAGATCCGAATTGGCAACCTGGACTACAAAGCATAAGTCGATAGCCTGAAACAACAACGGTTGTTGGCTTTGTCCCATAACTTGATTTTATACAGTATTACATTGAGTAGAGTAGAGGGAGTAGCTCGTCAACACGTGCATGACCATTGACTCACTTACTAGTGGGTCCCAGGTCTGTGATCTCTCTCTCCTATCCACCGTCTAACCTTTAGGCGCACGGGCACACACGAAGAGCGGTGCTAGCTTGCTGTGGTGTTATTATAACTAAAAAGCTTGGAAAATAGAAGAATCGCCTAGAACAAGAGACGTTGTGGCTGGTCGAGACGGAGCTAACCACACCTATCCTCCGTGCCATGTTAGCATGATGAAACTGTGTGGCTAGTGGGGTGTTTTCAACCCGGTAGCTAGGTCGAGATCGAACCATAGGTTGTCGTCGTCTGATATATTTTTACACGCACATTTTTCCTTCATGCAGAGACGTGGCAGACCCTACCGCGCGGTTTCGGGGTCTTCCCGGGTAGTGCACGCATATATTATTCCTTGCCGAGACGTGGGACGCCCTACCGCGCGTTTTCTGGGTCCTCCTCGGTGGAGCTCTGAAGCAAGTAAATGATTCGTCAAATCATGAAAGACCACCTTTCCCGCCGAGTACATCAGTGGAGCACGGTGGCTAGCTAGTTGGGCTAGTGCGACCGATTAGCTAGGCCGCCGCCACATTTGTTTTTCACCCCTTTTTTTCTCCTTGCCAGCAGGTAAATTTAAATATCCACCACAGCGTTGCTCTGGTCTTTTGGTGTGGCAGGCGCGACAGGATTTTAAATTTTTTAATTGACGGAAACAGGCGCGGCAGGATTTTTAATTTTTTAATTGACGGGAGCAGGCGTGGCAGCAATTAGTCATGATGACTCTGCCTGTAAAACCCACTGCTCCCTGATGTGAAAAGTCGTCGACTGGAGTTTTCCCATGGTGGAAACCAAAAGATTCAACACGCTCCTCAGCTGGCTCCCTCCGCCTTCCCGTAGATTGCATTGCCTTTCAGCCGTTTCACCCCCTTTGCTTCCTCTCCCCATTGCTTCTACCTGGTGCCATGGCGGCGTAGTAGATCACGGAGTCTGAGGTATGGCACCTGATACAGGAGCTCCAGGCCAAGGATGCGGAGCTCAAGGCCAAGGACGTGGAGCTCCGTGAGCTCAAGGAGGAGAGGAGTGCCATGCTCCCCTTTATGTGCGGGAGTTCACGGAGCTTCAAAAGTGGCAGGCATCCACCACAAAAATGCTCGAGACGTCGGCGGCGTTGCTGCAGAAAGCGGGAGATACGATAGGCCGTCAGGCAAGCAGCTGGAGCGTGAGCGGGACGATCGTGACAAGGTCCGTGATCTCCTCAGCCACTTGGTGGACCATGTTTCCACGCACGTGTTGCGGCTATGCGATGCGTACTGTCATGCCAGCGCAACCATGCCGGCCGTCGGGCTAAACCCGTTCGACCACCCCGTCGACTTCAACGAGCTGCGGCTTCCTGACCTGGTCACCTTCTTCACCTATATCTCCAAGCAGCTGAGCCGCCTCCGTGCGATGGTGGGGGCGGAGCTGGACAAGGAGGGGTTGCGGGCTGCCATCGCCGTTGCCGGACGAATCCTCCCAGGGCTCTGTCATCGGAATCCATTTGTGCCATTGGACGATGTCTTTGACGAGCGGGCCCCCATCGACCGGGAGCGGGCTCTGCGGGCGGTTGCACCCTTCATCACCAACGTCGTGTGCCTCGAGAAGCAGAGGGACTTCGGTGGTGTTTAGGCGTCCTCTGCATGGGCATGTCCATGTCTCGGCGCAACATGACTGTTGGATCAAACTCAGATGGTGCAGATCAGTCACTATAGCACAAAGCGTGTGGGTGTGTTTGGTTGCATTCTCATCTCAATATAGTTGTTCCCTCTTCGTGCATGCTCATCTTAGCACCCCTCTTCATGCATGCTCCTAGTGTATTTGTGCTAACCTACTAGTGTGGACTCATGCACACTTCATGCACTCTGCCAAACACCCAAAAGTGGGTCGAGAAGGGAACTTTTGCTCCCATCCCATGCACCCTTCATACACCCTGCCTAACACTGATTCGTGCTTCATATGGTTCATGTTCCATTGAGTGTTGTAGCACCGTACTCTCCGTGCGCTGTAGACCTAGTTCTATTAACATTGATCTCACCATTCATTCTCGACCGGACAGTCAAAAAAGGGGTACTACCTCCGTCTAGGTGAATAAGTCATTCGCGTATCTAGGTCATTGATTTGAGAAATTAAATATGTGTTGTATGTCATGAAAAGTATATCACTAGATTTCTACACGGATGTAGTTTCTAAATATACATTTTTTGTCGAATATAATACATATTTAGATAGTTAAGTCGTCGACCTAGAACTACGCGAATGTCTTATTCACCGAGACGGAGGTAGTACTATGTTACATTACTGTTCATATAGTTGACATGCGCACAACATCATTTGTTATCGTCATATCTTACTACACTGGCAACAAGATTATGTAGGACTGACGTATGAACCACTACACATGCCTAGTAGTAGGAGCACTGTGTAAGTTCAAGTGGTTGTCGTGTTTCGCACTCCTCCATCGTAAGAGTGGAAACTCTTGCTCTAATCATTTTTATTTCTTCAGAAAAATAGTGGACATGCTCTACCATGCGGATCCTCCTCGACGGTCGGCGGGAACCTTGCTACTCACTTTCGTCGAGTGTGGGACAGCCAGCATCGGGGTCCACTAGCCATGCACTAAATTGCTCCATAGTAGAGTGCCCAACTACATGGTAGACTACCCCAATCGAAGTGTCACAGTAATGACCAATGAGCCATCAAATCACAAAACCCCCTCCTTTCCAGCAGTAAGTTGGACGGACGAAGCAACCATCATTTCACTCTTCTCCCTTAGCTCCCTCTCTTGAAGAAAACCCCAACTCGCTTCTCCCTCATATTGTTCCTCATTTCTTCAAGAAAATCCCGACCTGCTTCTGCCATAGTTCTTCTCTCCGAAAGAAGGAAAGGTGAGCGCATCAATGGTGTTGATTCTGGCCAAGGCCGGTCTTGCAACCCCAAGACTGATCCTATAACTCCCTCTATGTTCTTATTTTGAGTTTGTGATTATGGTTTCTTTTCTTTCATTTCAATTTGATAGTTTCTTGATGGACGCTGGAGCACCGGCCGAAGTGATGTCTATGGATCTGGCCAAAATCGTCGAGGCTCATGGTACGAAGAAGCGCAAGCACCCCGCCGAGACTACCGCGGGCAAGCTCAAAGCCATCGCCATGTACAAGCCCCCCTTTTCGGGATCCCTCATTAAGCAAGTCCAGGTAATATCTCTTCTTGATGATCTTTTTCTCGATCTTGATCGTGTTTTTTCATCTAACACACACTACTAGTACTAGTAGTACAACTTTCTCGGTGGTCTTGCATGTGATTTTTGTGTGCCAAATGACGGTTCTAAATTCCTCTTTTGACCAAAACATGCGAGAGGTTGACACTGATTTCTTATAGATTACTTTCGACTACTTTGTGAACATCAATGCTACCTTTCAAGAGAGTATATTTGCCTCAGTAACTTGTGTTATGGATATTGCAAGTAATCCATCTGCTCTCATGCCTTTGAAGACATGTTCTAGTGTCTTTGTTCACTCATTTCTGTGCGTATATGTAGTCGTATATGGAGTAAAATATCAAAAATCATCTTATATTTCTGAACAGATGTAGTAATAAAATATTTGGTTTCTGCTTGAATTAGAACCAGGTCCCCGGTGGAGATGAAGTTCTCAAAGTCATGCCATGTGAACTGGAAGACCTGAGGATGAGTTCTACTACTAAACTATCTAGTTGTTGTGTCCTTTGACGGTGTCCTGGACTAGGGGGTACTCACCACGTCATCTCCCCATCAATTAGATTGGGCCGAGGACCCCCATGGCCACATACTCATGGGCCAGTCCAGACAGTTGCCGCATACAAGTAAGATTCCACAAGACTTGGTGGTCAAGACAAGGACTCCTCCCCACCGGCGTATTCGGCTAGGACTCTTGTTATCCTAGGCCCCTGGTGCATTATATAAACCAAGGCCGGGCTAGTCGATAGAAGAAGATATATACAACAATCATACCATATGCTAGCTTCTAGGGTTTAGCCTCTACGATCTCGTGGTAGATCAACTCTTGTACTACTCATATCATCAAGATCAATCAAGCAGGAAGTAGGGTATTACCTCCATCGAGAGGGCGAACACAGGTAAACATCGTGTCCCCTGCCTCCTGTTACCATCCGCCTTAGGCCGCGATTCGGGACCCCTACCGAGATCCGCCGGTTTTGACACCGACATTGATGCTTTCATTGAGAGTTCCACTGTGTGTTCGGCAAAAGGTCGATGGCTCGCCTGCAGATCAACTGCGACTTCGGCATCTTCGTCACCAGCTTGACTGGTGACCTTGGCTAGACCGAGGACTACGCCCTACCTCCGATCGTCATGTTCGGATGAGGGCCTTCATCAACATCAACTCCGATCTCTATCAAGATCATGGAGGAATCATCCAAGGAGCCCGGGGGCTCAATGTCAACATTGCCCTCGGGCGATCGTGTTGTTTTTCTGGACAGCGAACCTGTATCCGCCGCCACCGCCTCCTCAAGCGTCGTTTTAATGATTGCTTTGGTGGAATTCTGCGGAATTGAGTCTACAACAACCCTGGAAAATTTCGTCGAGTTCCGATGGAGGAATCTCCGGCAATCTCCGATATACCGGAGCCGTGTTGAATCTGGACGAGAATCCGGACGACTTTGGAGCGTGGCGTCCAGCATCTAACATGGACGTCCTTTGTAAGATCCAACCGTTGATCGGCTGCGGAATTCCTATATCTACCACCTGTCAAAAAGTCGGCTCGATCCGACCGTCCAGACTTCGGGAACCTTCCGATTAGTGCATCACTTTCCAGATGTGTTTTCTGCGCGAGAACGAGTCCGACCCAAGTTCGTCTTTTTTTATGAACAGGATTTCGGACATCCTTTTTGAAGGAAAGTTTTGTATGGGGTATTGTGCTTTGTTCCCGAACACATCCCACTAACTTTGAGGTGTTTTCAACATGATCTTCGCCATCACGCTGGTGTCAAACCAGTCCGGCTATATAGCTCCAGGGCTGCCGACCTGCTTCGTCACCTCGGCTAGACCGAGGACTTGGCTATTTCTTCACCAACATGCTCCGGTGACTTCGGCGTCACCGGTCGACCAGCTTCGTCATGTTAGCTAGACCGAGGGCTTCGCCATGCCGTCGCTTTATCGCCCATCAGGCAATGGGTATGCGGATTGATTCCCAATTTTTGGGAGTCGCTTTTCTTCAGACTGCTACAACAAATAAACCAGGTGCTATTAATCCTAACAATTTTTGCTTGTTGGGTTTATTCTTCTTAAGGAAGTATTACTCTGGTTTGTTCCATCATCTGTACACAGGTCTATGAAATGGCGGCCACATTAAAAACGGTCGCGTGATGGTTGGTTTGGCCAGTTTCCGTATATAGTACGGCGAACGCCGCATCCGGAGCCCGAATCGCCCTGCAAATTCAGGCTTTGTCACGCCTTCACTGCGTCATGCTAACGCCCTGCACCGACATTGGCTTCCACGCCAGGCCACATCTCTTTAAATAAATTATTTTTGCATAAAGCAATTATGCAAGGATTATATATATATATATATATATATATATATAATTTCCTGGACCGCATTGTTTTATGTGTGAAGGTAATCGATTTTGACTGCGTTACACGGTCACTACTCTGGAGTGCCGAACTCCTTGCTCGGACACCTCGGACCCGGGGGCTGGGACCCCAACCATGCCGAGGACTGCAAACCTTGTCGGTTCAATGGGCGTCTTTGTCCAGCCACAAGCCCGAATCGCGTCATCAACACCGAACACATTAACCAACTAAGTTGCTTTCATGCTCAAAAACTTTCAGTTTTTAAATTTTGTTCGGTTTGACCAAGCATTATACTTTTTGGCACAAAGTTGTTTGTGACAAAGTTCCTTGTCAAAACTTTGTTTGTGACACACATATTCAAACACCCCATTTACTTGGGGGATTCCTTTGTGAAGCTTTTCCTCTTGCAGATGATTATACTTATGCGGCCCGTTCCTTGTTAGTGTATTACATACAATATGCACCATGTTGACTTAAGCGATTTGCAAGCTGGGTTGCCTTGCTCTGTGTTTACACCTATGTTCCCGATTGTTCGGCTAGGGAGTAAAGGAGCACCTCTGTGATTATCACGATCGGTTCATCCGAGCGGACCTCAGGCCAGGTGAAGATGAAAGCTAAGCGCTCTTATTGTTTTCAATTATGGTGGCACACAACGGAACTCATGAGTACAAAAATCTATTGCACAAGTCTCATAGTAACAATGAGCCTTTGAAGAAAGGTATCGATTGGGGTACTATTTTTTGAAGATGCTTCTTACACTTAAATCGGTAATATAGCATAAGTTCCTGGCGCTTTATGCATTACAGCCTTATGGCCTGATTGCCTTGTTATTGGAAACACCGTCGATATTCTCGACGGTTGGAGTACATAACACTTTTGGTCCTTGACGAAGAGGAGAAATCGACGATCGGTTAAAGGCAGCGTATAAAGTTCGGGGTGAACACAGATATGATATAAGTACTTTGGTACATACAATCATTATACATAAAATTCTTTTACCCAAGTCACTTGGGGGCTCTTAAATATATGTGAGCTGTTTTATAATAAGTATTCTTCTTCTTAGTCGTTGCAAAATCTTTTTTTCTATCACTCCTTTTTTCGACGCGAGAGTGTGGTCAATAGTCGGGGAGCTTCATTTCTCTCTCAAAGCCGCTAGAGTTTAGTTTGCTAAACTGGCCTAACAAGAAGTACTCCGCCTTCGGGATAGGAGGTTGAAGTCGTAGGCTGACCCGCTTGAAGTCTTGAGATAGGTCATGTCATGTTAAAGAACGACAGAAGCACTTTTTAAGACCAATTTTCAGATTGGCACCGAACACTTGATCTTGTTCGGATGTCAGGTTTTCACTGACGTTTTTTGGTTTTCCAAGCCTATAGCAATTTTAAGCTATTTGTGTGTTTCCAGCATTAGTCTCGCAGCGCAACGCCGGACACCTTTAGGGATTCGGCAAAAACATTCTCGGATATTGCTATATATGCATCAGTTTCGAATTGTGTCTTCGGTCAATAGTTGGGTTGCCCGGCTCCTGTGCTTGCCTCCTATGCTCCACTTTGTTCGGCTGGGTGTGCAAAGGGAAAACCACTACGATTGTGCTTCCAGCTCGCATGGTTAAGCACCTCAGTGGAGAAAGCCGAAAAGTGACTTCCACAATAGGCGTAAACTGGTCAGCGATTCGATGACTATGTTAAATGATGGGTCGTTCATAACATTGGCCGAAGTGTTTACGGCTTGACCTTGGATGTCGTCGAACACTAACCGGGGGCTCATAGCTAGCTTCCCCAGTTTAAAGCTCCTATGACTAAGCGAAATTATAAAGCCCGCATATCTGGTTGCCTCGTTTCTGCTAACACAACCGCCTTCGGGCACCGAGATGTCGGCTAAGGGTTGGTTTGTTATTGCGGAAACACCCTGCGTAGTATCTACCAAGGGATAGAAGCCGACGATGGGCCACTTTCAACTGATAAACGGTCACAATGGAGTCAAAATAATGATGTAAAGTACTTGGATACATATAATCAATACACATAATTTGTGATTTTACTCTGGATATCGATCCTTAATTCGGCCACCCGTGCCCACATTAAGGCTCGGGGGCTACTGGGCTTTGCACTCATTATTTATAAATATTAAAGGGGTACATCGATCCCCTGATCTAGTGTTGCCACCCGACCAGTGTCTCGGGGGCTACTGCATTGCCTATTCAATGCAGAAAATTCAAAGTGCTCAGTGTTCGGCTTGACCGAACTATGCAAACGTGTCTTCGGACAACAATGGGTACCATCGGACCTATCTGGCGTCAAGCTAATATATTCTGGCGACTTCTGAGACCCTCTATCAAGGGCCTGGTGGCGATCACTATTTTCCTAATATATTACACAGCGTTTCTATTCCTCGTATCTTTGCCGAGCTAGGAGTTGATCCTCGAGCCGATTTGGCGATCGACACGAGTCTCGAGGGCTACTAGGATCAGCGGTATCGTGTTTTCCTTCAGTGCATCTCGGATATTAGGCCAACACGCACCTTGAGGATCTGGCTATACATCTTGTCGGATATTACATTGCACTGTCTGAATTAAATTCATAAAAATTAGTCCCATGGCCAAGGTGGTGCACCACCTCGGAAGCAGTCTGGCATGAAGCTCGGGCGCCAGTGGCTGTCTCCATAGAGAGCATTTCCGGTATTAAGCTTAGCTAAACTCTTTCAACTTTTTGAACCAAGGTGATCTATGACTCCTCGGATATAATCCGGCGTTGGAGCTCGGATATAGTCCGGCGTTGGAGCTTGGACACAGTCTGGCGTTGGAGCTCGGAAGTAGTCCGGCATTAGTGCTTGGCTGCAAAGGATACCTCGAATGTAGTCTAGTGTTGGAGCTCGGACGCAAGACGACACTGCCTCCCGGGAACAACTTCAAACCCGAAGCGTGGCATAAAAATAACAAGGCATTGATAAAGGCCGGAAACTTAAAGGGGCTCCTCGGATACCCAACATGTAAACTCTTCGGATGCACTTCGGCGATCCTCAAGATCGAAGATGAGAAGATTTGTTGGACCAGTTTTCAAGACCGACGACCGAAGATGAAGAACAGTTCGGAAGAATCGAGGAGCGTCCCCAACTTGAAGACCGGTTCAGGGGGCTACTGACGGTGTCCTGGACTAGGGGGTACTCACCACGTATTCTCCCGATCAGTTAGATTGGGCCGAGGACCCCCATGGCCGCATACTCATGGGCCAGTCCGGACAGTTGCCACATACAAGGAAGATTCCACAAGACTTGGTGGTCAAGACAAGGACTCCTCCCCACCGGCGTATTTGGATAGGACTCTTGTTATCCTAGGCCCCTGGTGCATTATATAAACCAGGGCCGGGCTAGTCGACAGAAGAAGATATATACAACAATCATACCATAGCCTAGCTTCTAGGGTTTAGCCTCTACGATCTCGTGGTACATCAACTCTTGTACTACTCATATCATCAAGATCAATCAAGCAGGAAGTAGGGTATTACCTCCATCAAGACGGCCCGAACCTGGGTAAACATCATGTCCCCTGCCTCCTGTTACCATCTGCCTTAGACGCACAGTTCGGGACCCCCTACCTGAGATCCGCCGGTTTTGACACCGACATCCTTGTCGCCATGTGTCCTGAACTAGTGTTTTCATGTAACATTGTTGTCAGGCGTGTTCTCGAGGTTGTACTTGACCACAACAATTTCCTGGTTGTGCCTTCGATTACGAAGGGTGTGGTTCTTGTAAAGCTTCCGACAAATCTGATGCGGACTGTCTTCATCGTCATGTTTATGAGTGGAAAGACCACTCTGTTAGGTTCTCCAAGGTTGACGAGATGGTGATGGTGCACGTAGACATCTCTCACGAAGTCCATGGCCTAGTCAGTTATGCGGGGTTCATCCCGTAGATCGGTGGCAAGAAATAGTCTGCAGAGTTTAATTAGTGCAACTTTGCTTGTCTGTAGTACGTACTATTGTTCAGTACTTGATTTGTGTGTGTGAGCCCTATATTGTTTTAGTACTGCCGCTATTGGTGTGTGGTGAGTCCTAAGAACAGTCTATGTTAATGTCTGTCCACTCAATTCAGTCTGTATATTTTGGAGTATCCAGATCATCTTTTTTGTGAGGACAGTTTATCAATTATGGTTACACTCCAATATTTGTATGCATTGCAGGGTTTATCGCACCCACCAGGATTTCAAATCCCATGGATGTTTGGTCCATACGATTTGTCACGACCTTTGGACTATCCTCCTTGTGGTTGTAGGCGGGAGCCCTGCATGCCACGCGTAGTTGGACGATCAATCTTCTGTTTAGTACTTCAACATAGTGATTTCCTGGTAAGGATTCACTCGTGTCACATCAAATAAATCTTATTGATTTACTATCTAAATCTTATTGATTTAATGTCATGTTTTCTTACTTTTGCTGCAATTTTACGATGCAGGTTTTGCCATGTGACATTCATCACGGAATAAACCGTTTGGTTTGCTCCACGATGGCTATTTTTGCAGGTTTCACTTCTTATGTCGTGTCAGTACCAAAGGCACTGTCCATCACTTATATTACTAGAAACAATTGGATCTGTCTGTTGTCTGAGTACAAGCTGAAGCCCTATGATGAACTGCAGTTTGGTTTAACAAACACGCCACAATTAGTCCTTCTCGCGTTTAAAAGAAATGAAGAATTTCTCATCTCAAGTATCCAATTCTAATTGTATCGATCGGGATACAACTCCAAGTGTCCGTTACGGTAGGACAGGCTATCAATAGATGTTTTATTCCCTGCAGGGGTGCACCAACTTACCGCTCGATTAACTCCGGCCGGACACACTTTCCCGGGTCATGCCCGGCCTCGGCCAAACGATACGCCGCAACCCGACCTAGGCTAAATAGAGAGGTCAGCACGCTGGCCTAAACCTATGCCCCCAGGGTCATGGGCCATCGCCCCGGGAACTCCTGCATGTTGCGTACGCGGCCGGTGAGCAGACCTAGCTACCTCCTTCAAAAAGGCAGGTGCTTACGCAGTCCAACCCGGTGCACGCCGCTCAGTCGCTGACGTCTATTAAGCTACGGCTGATGTATACGATGCAGAACGCCCATACTCTGCCCACGTGATGGTTAGTGCTATCAGGCAGAGGCCCATCGGATCAAATATCCAAATCGTAGTGGATTAGGAACGCGCGGTAACAAGCGGAGACTCACAAAAGATGTGACCCCGTCGCCCCCTCTCGAGGACTTGCGGCAAGGTCTAAGAATGCCCAGCCACGCCTAGTAAGTATCTCGCGGGCACCTTCCAGGTCAACCCGACTCCACATCACTCGCAATTAAGCTCGTGCGGGTACCCCTTTGGGCCGACCCGTCTTTAGTAACCTGGTTCAGTGTAAAGTCATAGTAACCATAGTAACCGTGTGTCTAACACCAAGGGGAACCTTGAGGAACCACCCTCGTTGGACTCCACTCGATGTAATCATCAAGGTGAACGTAAGAGGAACCACCCTCGAGGTTCACACTTGAGGGGTTGCACGACAGAGTCATTATCAGGAGTGGTCAAGGAGGAATCACCCTTGATGACCACGACCGAATAGCTACACTACAGGGTTAACATCAGAAGTGGTGATGAGGTCTCACCCTCGGCACTCGATGGTAACCTAATAGTGTCGAGCAACTAAGGGGAAAGTGATGTGCGGTGCCGGGGCCTGGTGTTCGATCCCGTTGATCGGGTCTTCTGATAATCCAGCGGGGCAGCCGGGACAATGTGGGGGGTTTCTGATGGGTCTCTACCCAGCCTATACTAAACAGTTTAGACTAAGCAGGCAAGGTACAACATCAGGTACAAAAACAGGCTATGCATCAGAATAGGAGCAATCAAATATAGTAGCAAAATCTAATGCAAGCATGAGAGAAAGGAATGGGCGATATCGGGATGATCAAAGGCGTGGCTTGCCTGGAAGCACTGCCGCAAGGAAGAAGTGTCGTCGTCGACGTAGTCGATCATAGGGGCAGCATCGGTCTCGGGATCTACCAGAGAGAAGAGAGGGAAGAAACAATAAATATAAATCAAACAATGCATCATAAATCATAACATGGCAACACACAGTGTTAGGGGTGGACTATCACAGTGCTAGACGTTGCAGACGGAGAGGGAAAACATCCGGAGGGGTTTTTCTGGAGTCTGACATTTTCCGAACAGATGAAACGAGAGGGGACGGTTCCATGTTTAGCATACTAGGGGCATTTTCTGAGCAACTTTTATATAGAAAACATTTTCATCTGAGTTACGGATTATTTTCTATGAATTTCTAAATATTTAAACATATTTTAAATTATTTAATTTTAACAGAAATGGAATTATGACGTCATCACTGCAAGGGGGTGACGTCAGCAGTCAACAGACTCGCTGACCAGGGTCAAACCTGAATTGTGGGTCTAGTGGGACCCACATGTCAGCCTCTGTTGGCTTAACAGTGGATTAACTAATCTAGTAGGGTAATTTAGGGGTGTGGGCCCTGGGTGTCAGTGAGTGTTTAGGTTAATCTAATTACTTTTATTTATAAAACGTTTATTAGACTAATTAACAGAGGGGCCCACATGTCAGTGGCTGGGCGCTGCCCAGTCAGCATGTTGACTGGGTCTGAGGGAGTCCTGGATTAGGGGTCCTCGGACAGCCGGACTGTTGGACTATGAAGATACAAGATTGAAGACTCCGTCCCGTGTCCGGATGGGACTCTCCTTGGCGTGGAAGGCAAGCTTGGCAATTCGGATATGTAGATCTCCTCCCTTGTAACCGACTCTGTGTAACCCTAGCCCCCTCCGGTGTCTATATAAACCGAAGGGTTTAGTCCGTAGGACGAGAACAACAACAATCGTAATCATAGGCTAGCTTCTAGGGTTTAGCCTCTATGATCTAGTGGTAGATCAACTCTTGTAATACTCATATCATCAAGATCAATCAAGCGGGAAGTAGGGTATTACCTCCATTGAGAGGGCCCGAACCTGGGTAAACATTGTGTCCCCCGCCTCCTGTTACCATCCACCTTAGACGCACAGTTCGGGACCCCCTACTTGAGATCCGCTAGTTTTGACACCGACATTGGTGCTTTCATTGAGAGTTCCACTATGCCATCGCCATAAGGCTTGATGGATCCTTCGAGCATCAGCAACGATGCGACCCAGGGTGAGTTTTTTCTCCCCGGACAGATCTTCTTGTTCGGCGGCTTCGTACTGCAGGCCAACTCGCTTGGCCATCTAGAGCAGATCGAGAGCTACGCCCCTTGCCGTCAGGTCAGGTTTGGAAACTTAAACTATAATACCGACATCCGCGAAGACTTGATCTTCGAAGGATTCGAGCCCATGTCAGGTGCGCCGCACAGTCATGACAAGCATGATCTAGCTCTACCGTCGGACGGTGTTCGGGAAATCACACCTGTGGCCACTCCGGCCCTCAATCCGGAGCAGATCGCGCCGCCCGAGGACGGGTGGATGGACCCCGCCACGGAGGCCGCACACTCAGTGGCGATAGAGCCGAATACTGATTTCACCTCCTATGAGACTTGTGCTACCGGACACTTAGATTCGTCCCTGGCCACGGGCTCCGCACCGCCCACGTCCGTGCCTATCAAATCTGATTTGGCACCGATCATGGAGTTCACCTCCACGGATATTTTCCAGCACTCGCCCTTGGGCGACGTGCTTGATTCATTAAGGTATCTCTCCTTGTCAGGAGACCCTTGGCCGAACTATGTCCGGCTTGAGTGGGAAGCGGACAACGAAGAAATTCGTTCCCCACCCACCACCCACTTAATAGCCACTGCCGACGACCTATGTGGCGACCGATTCTCCGGGTACTAATCCCAGGAAAAATGGTCCTTGTGCTTATCAACCCCAGGATAACTGTTAGCTGATAAGGCACTAACTTGATACAGAAAATCCAAGCAAAATACAATATATGTAGTACAAGACCATTCTGGCCTGTGAGTACAACAACAGGTTTTTCTAAAGGTTGATGGCGGAAGCGGGTTATGAAATATCCTTGCCTATGGGACTCCATTTCCCACAGGAACAGCTGACCAGGTTAACTCCAATCTTCGCGTGGCTGTTATCATTGTTTGCTTAGGTTCTGGGACTGTCATCGCAACGCTCCTCTCCAAGAAAGGAAATCTGGCCAAGACAATAGCCAGGGGCAAGCCAGTGAGTACTTTGAAAGTACTCGCAAACATAATGAACACAGGCATGTGCTAAAAATATATTATGCTCAAGACGTTAGTCACATGAGATAAGTAAAACTCTGCTGCGTGCAAGCATGTTATTTATGGATATGCAATAATATGGTAGTATAAAAATCATTAAGTAAATAACACAAAAGAAATGCCACAATCGGGCGTCTGAGCGACACCGCATAGAGGGCTTATAAATAAACAAGAACAATGCATGATCGGGCGTCGGCGACACCGCATAAAGGGCTTATGAATAAACAAGAACAATGCCGCGATCGAAGCGTCGGCGACACCGCATAAAGGGCTTTAAAAGAAATGCCACGATCGGGCGTCGAGCGACACTCGCATAAAGGGCTTTAAAAGAAATGCCACGGTCAAGGCGTCTGAGCGACACCGCATAAAGGGCTTTAAAAGAAATGCCACGGTCGGGCGTCGAGCGACACCGCTTAAAGGGCTTTAAAAGAAATGCCACGGTCAGGCGTCGGCGACACCGCATAAAGGGCTTTAAAGAAATGCCACCGTCGGGCGTCGGCGACACCGCATAAAGGGCTTTAAAAGAAATGCCACGGTCGGGCGTCTGGCGACACCGCATAAAGGGATTTAAAAGAAATGCCATACCAAGGCGTCTGGCGACACCGCATAAAGGGCTTTGAAAGAAATGCCACAATGAATATCCAGGAGGTAGAAGCATCCCAGGGATATTCAATAATACCAGAAAAATTTCACGGGTTAGTTCACATCCAAAATAGTAATCATAAATTTTCACAAGTCACAATCGTGCTTCCAGGTTTAACAGTTTCACCTTCGAAGACCGACACTAAGACCGACACTTGACCCATCCCAAACTGTAATCATTAACCATGGACACGGCTATTCGAATAGGTTTAATCTCTGCAGAGGATGTAATCTTTACCCACAAGTAACGGATTTCTTTAGTCCATCAGGACTAATTCCGTCTATGGTCTTTTTGTTGAAAACACACCTAACTTGCACACACCAGCTTAACCCACATGTGTCTGGAATCACCCACGACACTTGTTAAGCAAAACTCTAAGTGGCGAGGCCGCAACCTCGACGTAACATGCGATCACAAAATTTATACCGCGCGCAAACTGGGGAGCTACCCCCTTTCGGCTACAACCGAAACACCCATGCTCCCGGACCCGGTGGTATGACTACCGGATGCCTCCAGTATCTCCCACCACGGCCTCTCTGTACGGTGTGTGCTAGGAAAGGGTTGACAACTTACTGAACCGTACCCTACTTGGTGTAGGGACGAGTGGTAGTACGCAGCAAGTATGGGGGTTACTAGCACAAGACTCGATCTACGGTCGACTCAGGAGGTTGTAGTATTTCCTGCATGATTAGCATAACAATGCATATATCTCAAACAACAGATGGAAACATCACGCGACATCCCCTCATGTCATACCGGACACGACCGTCTCGACGGAGGACTAGGGGCAAGCCTGTGTCTACCCAAGACAGAGGCCTTCCCGTATTTCCTTCCGGTATGCATGGAAGACGTATGACGGTGATTTCCATCAAAAATCATGTCAACTTCATTAGCATAAACTCATAAATATGCACCCATGAATAGGATCTCATCCTCACATAAAATAACGCATGTATGTGTCGGGGTGGTGTTGCCACCGTGCTATGCAACACACACAAAAATTCACCAGGGTTCAGAATGCTTGCCTTCAGGTCATGGGAAGGAAGGGTGCATCCAAATCATCATGAAATCTTCAAAAACCCTATTTAAAATAATATATTTGAATTAACACACAAAATAAAAACAGCACAAAAAGTTGTTTTGAAAATTTTTCAAATAAATTTTAAAATAAACTAGACAATATTTGAGAGAGATAGCAAAAAGAATCAATTCATTTGGAGTTGTTTTCAAAAAGATACAGCCGGTCAAAGTTTGGTCAAAATCTGATATTAAAAAAACAAAAACAGAAAGAAAACGTTTCGAAATATACGTACACGTCGAAGGCGCATTTTGAAAATGCGCTTCCACTTATCCAGCGTGGACTGCGCCTGAGTCACTGCCAGTGGGTCAAGGGGGGGCCCCACTGGTCAGGTTTGACCAGTCTCCTCCCTCTCCTTCCTCCGGCGAGCAGGCGGGGACTCGGCGATCTTCGCGGCGTTAAGCGGCTCCTCGAGGGCATCCGGCGTGAGGGATGGATCCGCTACTCCTAGGCGATCCTTCCGGTGGTCGTAGGGTAGCCGGGGTGGAGGAGTCGCGGCGTGAGCTCCACGGCGGAGGGGGCATTCGGTGGATAGTGAGTTTGGGGCTGCGGTGGTCTCCGGCCAAAATTGAGCGAGGGGTTGTGCTCGCGAGAGGAAGGGAGAGTTCTTGGTGGAGAGAGTGGAGAGGAAGAGGCACTGGTGGCGATGGAATCGGCCAGGGCTTGGCGGCGACCGAACCGGCCGGACTCGGGGAAGAAGGCCTTCCCTTGCTCGACTGCTGGCCAAGGCAACACTAGGAGGGTCATATGAGGTTGCTCGAGGACTCGATTGAGCTCCGGGGCCCTTATATACGTGGTGGAGGTCGGTTCTGGGGCGGCCGGCGATAAGGACAACGGCGAACCGCCTCCCTGTAGCAGGGGCGTGGCGGCAACTTGGCGCTAGCGACGAGGCTGCGGATGAGCTCGCCTTGTCCAGGATGTAGGTGGCAAGCTGGGGTGGCTTTGGCGGCGCCGACCACGGTCGGGCCTGCTAGCGGCCGGCAGCTAGCCGCCACGGCCATCCTGGCGGTGGCTTTGTGGGGTGCCAGGGTGGTCGGGTGGCGTGGCGGTGCAAGGGGACACGGCGAGCTGGCTGGGGTCGGGTTTTGAGTGCGGGGTGTGACGCGGCGGCTCGGGTGCATGTGGGTGCCAAACGCACGCTCTGAGCGCGCCCAGAGCACGCATGAAAGGTGCTCGATGAAAAGCCATGGCCTGCTACAGGGCTTGGGTGAGGCTGGCAAAGAACCAGGCTAGGTTAAGGTTAGCAAGGGGATCAAGGGGCACGATGGATAGGCCAGGAGATCAAGTTCACCAAGTAAATTTGAAGTCATGCCAAAACTGGTCATGCACACAGGGTGTTTGATAAAATGCCAAAGGTACCTAGGTAGCTCTTGGAGTGGCCAAACTCTCCAGATCAGTGTCTCCTTGGATGCACAAGAGGGTGGTGAAGTCAGTTTGCAAGGAGGAGAAACTTGCTAGTGCAAGTTTTGCAAAACTTCAGTTCTGGGCAGGGAGTGAGTGGCATCATTTCATGGCCCAAAAGTGTTCCAATTAGAGCATGCTCCTGGACTTAGGGGTTTTGCAGGGTTGACTACAAGCATGAGAAAGCACAAGGTCATTAGAGCAAGAAATAACAGAGTTGTAGTAGAAAACACAAGTCTGGTCCAGAATGAAAAAGAGGCTGTTGCACTCAAATTTTCCAAAGAACATCACTATGTTTTTTGCATAAAGTTGAATGGCATGCTACCACTGACATCCCATAATTTTGGTGGAGGCTCTAGGGAAATATTTAAATGGGTTGTAGTGCAAAGTTGCCCACTGGACCAGAGAAGAAAAATGGGTGTTGGGCTCAAAATAAGCAATGAAATAATTTTATTAATGTACATAATTGGTTTAGAGACATCTCATGACCTCTCCAAATTTTGGTTGAAAAATTAAGAGATTCTATCAAAAGGTTGTAGTTCAAAAGGAGCTCCAAAAATTTAATACAGTTCATTTTAATGAATAAAGCTCAGGGTGAAATAATTTAATAAATTTATTTAGAAATTGTTTTGATGAGATGGCAGAGAAGTCCAATATATTTTGGAAAGCTCCACTTGGGAAAAAATACAAAAATCCTTAACCATAAAAGAGGAGTTCTGAAAATCCACAGAAATAAAAATTTAAAACTCAAGGCAAAAATTTTAACATCAAAAACTTGGCCAGAAAATTTGGGGTGTTACAACTACTATCCCCCTTAGGAAAAATCTCGTCCTCGAGATTTGCAAAGAGTTAAAATTAAATGAATAAGAATTAAAACGAAAACGGCTACAGTGAGAGCAATAAGTGATGCAAAAAAAAATACAGTGTGGGATACTGGCGTGGTGTGGGGGGAAAAAAAGACCACGGTCGTGGGGGAAAGCTAGCGATTTCTACGCTAGACAAAATTTAGAATAAATTCTAAATCTCAGAATACGCTGGTCGCACCCGAGAGCACAGTGCTCTCTCTGGCTGACTGGTGGACCCGGGCCCACGGTCAGCCTCTTCTCCTTCCTCCGGCTCCTTCTTCTTCCTCTCTCCCGCGCGTTCTCCCGCGCTTTCTCCACCGGCGACGCCTAGCGCGTAGGGTACCGAGGCCGTACCGCGGTAGTGCGCGGCATGCTAGCTGCCGGTGCAGCGTGCACTCACCTCGCGGGCCAGTGCGCTGTCGGCACTGCTCGTGGATTCGCCTCCGAACACCGGCGGTCGGGCGACGAGCGGCGCTGGTGGACTACGCCCACCGTACACCGAGCTCGAGCTTATAAAACGACCGCGGTGTTCTCCTCTTCTTCCTCACACCTGGCCTTGCTCCTCCTTCTCTCTTCTTCTCCTCTGTTTCCGATTGCCGGAGCTCGAGACGAGGCGCTAATGGCGGAGGCGGCGCCCGGCCGAGTGCGTGGTCTGCTTGTGTGGAGGGCTGGCAGCGGTTTGGGGCTCTCGGTGCTTCGTGTGCGATGATCCTCGGCGATCGTCGTGATGCCGCTTCTTTCGGCTGCTGGCTCTCCGTGGTCGCGGTGGCCACGACAGTAGGTGGGTGTGCGGTGATAACTGTTGTCCGGAGGTGCTTAGTTAGGCGCAACACGGTTGCAAAATTTTACCAAGCGATGTATGTGTTCATGTAATTGTGGGGTGAGTCTGCTGCCTTGGGGCTGTGTGAAGTAAATGATCTATGTCGTGAGAAAACATACAATGCGGCAACTCAGGAAAAGGAATTCACGCCCAGGATTTCTTGCGAGGAAAACAGTAATACATTAAAGTCCAAAAGCGTGAGCTGCTTATATTAATGATTCACTCGCTATGAACTCGGGTACTAAGCATAAGTTACAACACATAAATAAAAATGCGACAATAAATACAGCGGTGCATCTAAATTGAAAAGGTAATTGCACGAGGTCTTGAGAAAACGTTTCCGGCACTAGGATACACTCTTCTTCTATCGGAAGGAGTGGATTGACCAGTCGATGAATGTGTCTCTCCTGGTCGGGCCTCAGTGATCTGCCGATGGCGATCTGAGGATTTAAATCCGCGAGGCTCTGCAGATAACCCATCACATGTTGGGTCAAAGCGTTCTTAGCGATGGCGTATTGGACGAGGTTGGCCAAGACTGGGTCTCTCTCAATCGTCCACCTAGAAAGGATGTTACTCCTCCGGTGCTGCGGCTCGGAAAATAATAATACCCTCGTCATTTGGCATAGGGTACCGCGAATCGAAGGCGAGCAAGCGCTTCATACGCAGCAGCTTCTACGGCCATGTGCAGGGTTGGCATAGATTTCCCCATGAAGGAGACTTCTGTGGGGTCTTGGTTTGGGTTTACGGGCGGGATGTGCACGGCTGCCCAATATCTCGAGGTGGAAGGGGTGATCCTCGATTTGAACAGCTCGTACTTGGGTGGCTGGGTTGCGCCCATGGTACTGCGGGTAAAATCCCACAATATCTTGACAAAACTACCTGGGGTAGCATCTGGAGTCCTCAGATAAATACTAGGGCTCGGCATGGCAGGAAATGGTTGTGGGGATGGTGCACAAGGTGAAGGTGCTTGGCAAGGTTACTCGGTGGCCCTTTTATAGCACCGGGGCTGGGTCATTTACCGTGGTAAAAGGTAAAGAATCGGCCGGCTCAGCTCGGGGTCAAACACAGGTACACACATCTTACTAAAGTGACGTATCACTCTGGATGTTGTCGGGGCGGTTCTGGGTAGCTGCGCCAAGGATAGAGAAATCACACTGCATGCTAATAAATCGATGCAAAATTACTATATAAAACAGATGCATGATGCCAGGTTGCGCTAATTTAAGGAATCACAGAATTACAAAGCGAGGATACACTGGGACTCGCCACTACTCGGGTGTCTCAGTCTACTTCGTTTACATCCAAGCGGGCGTCCCTTGTGGACGTCGAGGCTCCTCCATGGTTCTCACCGTCGAATTTCTTTGGAGATGGCTGAGGGCTGCAGGCTCGGGTAGTGATGATGACCTTCACGGGATTGTTGACCACAACCCCGTTGGAGTGTGCTCGAGGAGGCTGACGAAGCACTTCGGGTTCATCAAAGCACCTTGGCTAACGGCCGGGCTGGCCTCGTGGTCTCGTCGGTTGTCCAAACAGCACGATTGGATTGTTGGCGCGGTTCGATCTCCTCCTCGGCTGGGGCTCGACGAACCAGCTCTCCACGAGCTGCGACCAGATCAATAGTGATCTGATCGAATAGGTCCTCCAAAGTGCACTTACATAGCGCACTAGATGCGAATGCAGGGTCATCTCGTGGTCTCCGTTGGCAACTTGAGGTGGTCTACCATACCCTTCACGCTGGGGTAGTAGTGGAACGGCGACGATTAACTCGGGCGACAGTGCCTGAGATGAACTATAGCCTCTCGAGCAGCTAGTTGGATGGCTTGTGGCTCAAAGGAAGTTGTTCTTCGGTGAACACTGTAGGGCGCCGGTGGTGCAGACCCTACCATAGATATGTACAAATGGCCTGAATTGTGGCTCTCGCCACTAATGGGTCCTTGGTACACAACATATTCGGTGGCTCTTCTAACGCGTAGGCACGGCGGGTAAGGTTTGCAGTATGGTCACAAAACCCCAAGGTTGGTTGTTGTAGTCTCATGGTGCACTCTGGGACCGGGCATTGTGGCTTGGTTTTGGGATAGTGGCTATCTTTGGGCTGGGTTGAGGCGAAAGCGCCCCTTTTTATAGAAAAGGGGACGGAGTCTTCCTTCGCACGCTATGAATGAGACGCCTTTGGTGCTGGTCTCTGGTGGGTGATAGACGGGCTAGTTGATAGGTTGGACACCGACTGCAGAAAGCGTCGGGTCACTGTGTGGCTATCTTGTGCGAGAAGCTTGGCTGAGGTCTTGGTTATGGCTCGGTGGGTTATTAGCCTAACTCTATTGACCTGGCTAAGACAGGATTAGCCAATGGTCAGCCTGGCTCTAATACCAAGTCTGTGGCGACCGATTCTCCGGGTACTAATCCCAAGAAAAATGGTCCTTGTGCTTATCAACCCCAGGATAACTGTTAGCTGATAAGGCACTAACTTGATACAGAAAATCCAAGCAAAATACAATATATGTAGTACAAGACCATTCTGGCCTGTGAGTACGACCACAGGCTTTTCTAAAGGTTGATGGCGGAAGCGGGTTATGAAATATCCTTGCCTATGGGACTCCATTTCCCACAGGAACAGCTGACCAGGTTAACTCCTATCTTCGCGTGGCTGTTATCATCGTTTGCTTAGGTTCTGGGACTGTCATCGCAACGCTCCTCTCCAAGCAAGGAAATCTGGCCAGGACAATAGCCAGGGGCAAGCCAGTGAGTACTTTGAATGTACTCGCAAACATAATGAACACAGGCATGTCCTAAAAATATATTATGCTCAAGATGTTAGTCACATGAGATAAGTAAAACTCTGCTGCGTGCAAGCATGTTATTTATGGATATGCAATAATATGGTAGTATAAAAATCATGAAGTAAATAACACAAAAGAAATGCCACAATCGGGCGTCTGAGCGACACCGCATAGAGGGCTTATAAATAAACAAGAACAATGCCGCAGTCGGGCGTCTGAGCGACACCGCATAAAGGGCTTATAAATAAACAAGAACAATGCCGCAGTCGGGCGTCTGAGCGACACCGCATAAAGGGCTTTAAAAGAAATGCCACCGTCGGGCGTCTGAGCGACACCGCATAAAGGGCTTTAAAAGAAATGCCACGGTCAAGGCGTCGAGCGACACCGCATAAAGGGCTTTAAAAGAAATGCCACAGTCGGGCGTCTGAGCGACACCGCATAAAGGGCTTTGAAAGAAATGCCACAATGAATATCCAGGAGGTAGAACCATCCCAGGGATATTCGATAATACCAGAAAAATTTCACGGGTTAGTTCACATCCAAAATAGTAATCATAAATTTTCACAAGTCACAATCGTGCTTCCAGGTTTAACAGTTTCACCTCCGAAGACCGACACTAAGACCGACACTTGACCCATCCCAAACTGTAATCCTTAACCATGGACACGGCTATTCGAATAGGTTTAATCTCTGCAGAGGATGTACTCTTTACCCACGAGTAAGGGATTTCTTTAGTGCATCGGGACTAATTCCGTCTACGGTCTTTTTGTTGAAAACACACCTAACTTGCACACACCAGCTTAACTCACATGTGTCCGAATCACCCACGACACTGTTAAGCAAAAATCTAAGTGGGAGGCCACAACCTCGACGTAACATGGGATCACAAAATTTATACTGCAGCATAAGCTGGGAGCTACCCCTTCGGCTACAAACGAAACACCCATGCTCCGGACCGGTGGTATGACTACGGATGCCTCGAGATCTCCCACCACGGCCTCTCTCGTATGGTGTGTGCTAGGAAAGGGTTGACAACTTACTGAACCGTACCCTACTTGGTGTAGGGACGAGTGGTAGTACGCAGCAAGTATGGGGGTTACTGGCACAAGACTTGATCTACGGTCGACTCGGGAGGTTGTAGTATTTCCTGCATGATTAGCATAACAATGAATATATCTCAAACAACAGATGGAAACATCAAGCGACATCCCCTCATGTCATACCGGACACGACCGTCTCGATGGAGGACTAGGGGCAAGCCTGTGTCTACCCAAGACAGAGGCCTTCCCGTCTTTCCTTCCGGTATGCATGGAAGACATATGACGGTGATTTCCATCACAAATCATGTCAACTTCATTAGCATGAACTCATTGATATGCACCCATGAATAGGATCTCATCCTCACATAAAATGACGCATGTATGTGTCGGGGTGGTGTTGCCACCGTGCTATGCAACACACACAAAAATTCACCAGGGTTCAGAATGCTTGCCTTCAGGTCATGGGAAGGAAGGGTGCATCCAAATCATCATGAAATCTTCAAAAACCCTATTTAAAATAATATATTTGAATTAACACACAAAATAAAAACAGCACAAAAAGTTGTTTTGAAAATTTTTCAAATAAATTTTAAAATAAACTAGACAATATTTGAGAGAGATAGCAAAAAGAATCAATTCATTTGGAGTTGTTTTCAAAAAGATACAGCCGGTCAAAGTTTGGTCAAAATCTGATATTAAAAAAAATAAAAACAGAAAGAAAACGTTTCGAAATATACGTACACGTCGAAGGTGCATTTTGAAAATGCACTTCCACTTATCCAGCGTGGACTGCGCCTGAGTCACTGCCAGTGGGTCAAGGGGGGGGGCCACTGGTCAGGTTTGACCAGTCTCCTCCCCTCTCCTTCCTCTGGCCGAACGGAGGCGGGGACTCCGGCGATCTTCGCCGGCGTTAGGCGGCTCCTCGAGGGCATCCGAGCGTAGGGATGGATCCGCTACTCCTAGGCGATCCTTCCGGTGGTCGTAGGGTAGCCGGGGGTGGAGGGAGTCGCCGGCGGCGAGCTCCGCGGCGGAGGGGGCATTCGGGTGGATAGTGAGTTTGGGGCTGCGGTGGTCTCCGGCGAAAATTGAGCGAGGGGTTGTGCTCGCAAGAGGAAGGGAGAGTTCTTGGTGGAGAGAGTGGAGAGGAAGAGGCAGTGGTGGCGATGGTATCGGCCAGGGCTTGGCGGCGACCGAACCGGCCGGACTCGGGGAAGAAGGCCTTCCCTTGCTCGACTGCTGGCCAAGGCAACACTAGGAGGGTCATATGAGGTTGCTCGAGGACTCGGTTGAGCTCCGGGGCCCTTATATAGGCGGTGGAGGTCGGTTCTGGGGCGGCCGGTGTAAGGACGACGGCGAACCGCCTCCCTGTAGCTTGGGGGACGTGGCGGCGACGAGCGCTAGCGGACGAGGCTGCGGATGAGCTCGCACTGTTCCAGGAGGAAGGTGGCAAGCTGGGGTGGCTTTGGCGGCGCCGACCACGGTCGGGCCTGCTAGCGGCCGGCAGCTAGCCGCCACGGCCATCCTGGCGGTGGCTCTGTGGGGTGCCATGGGTGGTCGGGTGGCGTGGCGGTGCAAGGGGACATGGCGAGCTGGCTGGGGCCGGGTTTTGAGTGTGGGGTGTGACGCGGCGGCTCGGATGCATGCGGGTGCCAAACGCACGCTCTAGGCGCGCCCAGAGCACGCATGAAAGGTGCTCGATGAAAACCCATGGCCTGCTACAGGGCTTGGGTGAGGCTGGCAAAGAACCAGGCTAGGTTAAGGTTAGCAAGGGGATCAAGGGGCACGATGGATAGGCCAGGAGATCAAGTTCACCAAGTAAACTTGAAGTCATGCCAAAACTGGTCATGCACACAGGGTGTTTGACAAAATGCCAAAGGTACCTAGGTAGCTCTTGGAGTGGCCAAACTCTCCAGATCAGTGTCTCCTTGGATGCACAAGAGGGTGGTGAAGTCAGTTTGCAAGGAGGAGAAACTTGCTAGTGCAAGTTTTGCAAAACTTTAGTTCTGGGCAGGGAGTGAGTGGCATCATTTCATGGCCCAAAAGTGTTCCAATTAGAGCATGCTCCTGGACTTAGGGGTTTTGCAGGGTTGACTACAAGCATGAGAAAGCACAAAGGTCATTAGAGCAAGAAATAACAGAGTTGTAGTAGAAAACACAAGTCTGGTCCAGAATGAAAAAGAGGTTGTTGCACTCAAATTTTCCAAAGAACATCACTATGTTTTTTGCATAAAGTTGAATGGCATGCTACCACTGACATCCCATTATTTTGGTGGAGGCTCTAGGGAAATATTTAAATGGGTTGTAGTGTAAAGTTGCCCACTGGACCAGAGAAGAAAAATGGGTGTTGGGCTCAAAATAAGCAATGAAATAATTTTATTAATGTACATAATTGGTTTAGAGACATCTCATGACCTCTCCAAATTTTGGTTGAAAAATTAAGAGATTCTATCAAAAGGTTGTAGTTCAAAAGGAGCTCCAAAAATTTAATACAGTTCATTTTAATGAATAAAGCTCAGGGTGAAATAATTTAATAAATTTATTTAGAAATTGTTTTGATGAGATGGCAGAGAAGTCCAATATATTTTGGAAAGCTCCACTTGGGAAAAAAATACAGAACTCCTTAACCATAAAAGAGGAGTTCTCAAAATCCACAGAAATAAAAATTTAAAACTCCTGGCAAAAATTTTAACATCAAAAACTTGGCCAGAAAATTCGGGGTGTTACAACCTAACCGACATGCTCGATTTCGACTCCGAAGACATCGACGGTATGGACGACGATGCAGGAGAGGAACAGAAACCACCGCCCGCAGGGCGCTGGATAGCCACTTCATCACACGATATATACATGGTGGATACACCCAAAGAAAACAATGACGAGGAATGGAAGGATGCAACGAAGGATAGTTCCCTCGAGAAGCAACCAAAGCGACGACGTAGAGGCCGCTCCAAGTCCCGCCTCGGCAAAGACAGCGACAACAGCGCACAGAGCAGGATGAACCAGCGGACGGTGAACATAGTACGGAGCCGCCATCCGATCACGGCGACACCGAGGGTAGAGCTAATCAACCTGTCTCCGGAGAGGAGAACAGTCCGGATGATGATGCACACATCATCCCAGAAAGGCACTTGGAGCAAGAGAACCTCCATAGAAGGCTTATTGCAACCGCGAGGAGTCTGAAGAAGCAGAAGCAAAGGCTTAAGGCCGCGCAAAATACACTCAACAGTAGATGGAACGAAGTGCTCAACACTGCAGAAAAGTACGGTGGCAGTCGCCACACAAAGAGCTATCCAAAGCGCAAGCTGCTGCCTGAATTTGATGACGAGGCTATAGAGCCCATACAGCCGAAAAATAAAACGGCCGATCAGCCAGATAGACCACCCCATGGCCGCGAAAGGGCGGCTAACGATGTCGCGCATAAGTCAGCACACGATCTACGTGAGGACTTGCACAAAAAATCCGGTATGACCAGGTCCATCTACGGATCTAGGAAGCGAGCTCCGGCACAGAAGCAAAACCGAACACTACAACCGTCAGAATGCCACGACACATCCAAATTCAAGGGTGCCGCGCACCCCCTATGCTTCATCGATGAGGTGCTGGATTCAAACCCGTGAACGTAGAGGCATACGACGGAACGACAGACCTTGGGGTCTGGATTGAGAACTTTATCCTTCATATCCACATGGCTCGCGGAGATGATCTCCACGCCATCAAATACTTGCCCCTCAAGTTGAAGGGACCAGCTCGGCACTGGCTGAAGAGCCTCCCTAAAAAATCCATTGGAAGTTGGGAGGAGCTTGAGGACGCTTTCAGGGCTAATTTTCAAGGGACCTATGTCCGACCTCCGGATGCAGATGATTTAATTCATATAATTCAACAACCCAGAGAGTCAGCCCGAAACCTTTGGAACAGATTCCTCGCTAAGAAGAATCAAATTGTCAACTGCCCGGACGCCGAAGCCTTAGCAGCTTTCAAACACAGTATCCGTGACAAATGGCTCGCCAGACACCTCGGCCAGGAAGAACCAAGGACAATGGCAGCCCTAACAAGCCTTATGACCCGCTTTTTTGCGGGCGAAGATAGTTGGCTGGCCCGTAGCGGCACCAGCGACCCAGGCACATCCAAAGTTAGGGATGGCAATGGAAAACCACGACGCAATAAGAGTAAGCGTTGAAACAATGAAGACAACCCAGACAACACGGCGGTAAACGCTGGATTCAGGGGCTCTCGGCCCGGTCAATGGAAAAAACCATTTAAAGGCAGCAGAGATGGACCGTCCAGCCTAAACAAGATTCTAGATAGATTATGTCAGATTCATGGCACCTCTGACAAACCTGCAAATCACACCAACAGAGAATGCTGGGTCTTCAAGCAGGTCGGCAAGCTAAACGCTGAACACAAGGGGAGGGAGACACCAAGTGAAGACGAAGGTGAGCCTCGCCAGCAAAACACTGGGGGACAGAAAAAATTCCCACCAGAGGTCAAAACAGTGAACATGATTCACGTAACGAAGAGGAGGAGCAAATGCGCACTCCGAGACATATGCGCCATGGAGCCCGTCACCCCCAAGTTCAACCCGTGGTCGGTCTGCCCGATCACTTTCGATCGCAGGGATCATCCGACTAGTATCCGGCACGGAGGATCGGCCGCCTTGGTGCTAGACCCAATAATTGATGGATACCATCTCACCCAAGTCCTTATGGACGGCGGCAGTAGTCTTAATCTGATATATCAGGACAAAGTCCGCAAAATGGGGATAGACCCGGCAATAATTAGCCAAAGCAATACTACCTTTAAAGGAGTAATACCAGGCCCAGAGGCCCGCTGTATGGGCTCTCTAGTACTAGAGGTTGTATTCGGTTTTCCCGACAACTTCTGAAGTGAAAAATTAACCTTCGACATCGCTCCATTCCGAAGAGGCTATCAAGCACTACTCGGAAGAACGGCCTTCGCTCGTTTTAACACAGTACCGCACTACGCTTATCTTAAGCTTAAGATGCCCGGTCCATGTGGCATCATCATAGTTAGTGGAAACACAGAGCTTTCCTTACATGCGGAAGAATGTGCGGCGGCGTTAGCAGCCGAACACTGAACGGCCTCTTCAAACAGAATAAATGATCGGTCGTCAAGACCGCGCACACAGCTAGACGAGTCCGGCGCACCACTGGCTGTAACAGCTCAGATAAACCTGAGAGTGGGTCGATGGACATACCCCCATAGGTGGTGCTAGGGGATTCCCGCATGTAAAAAGAACTGCAGTTTGGCTTGACCTTATTTAGGTTTAATTTTAATGGTTCATTAAGTATAACCAATTTTTTCGCACGAAGACATTCACCTGGGTCTTTCTCTTTTGCAGATGATCATCGTGCTACACCCTTCTAGGATACGGCACAACGGAGACACGGGCGCAGACGTGCAGCAGGGCCTCGTTCAAAGGTTTCTTTTTAGATTAAGACCCTGTGTAAACCTTTTTTACTGTCTCTTGTTGCTTCACACCCTCCGGATACTCGACACAACCGGGAGGGATGATGGCGTTATTGACATTTTGTCACGTCAGACTAATGCACGTACCTGGAAATTCAGGGTTTATTATCGAGGGCGTTACTTAGCCCAGCATATGTTGTAAAGTCCGAATACCTTAGGGAGTGTTCGGAGTCGTGAGTTTGGCCTTATATGGATCGGCTCCGAATCATGTCTTTGGTCAATAGTTGGGTTTTCCCGGCTCCCGTGTTTTTCTACCGTACGTTTCGCTCTATCGGCTAAGGTGGCACTGGGAGAACTACTGTGATTGTGCCCTGGTTCATCTGGATGAGCACCTCAGTAGAGAAAGCCGAAAGTTGTCTGTCATGATAAAGTGCAAGACTGGCCAACAACTCGATGACCCAGCGGAATCTTCGCGATTCCTCTGCATTAACGAAGGGCCATTTCTCGGTCATGTATGTATGCACCCCGTATTCGGATGAGCGCGGAAGTATCAGGGGCTATATAGTAGCCCCACCGTCAAACTCCTATGGCTAAGTGAAAGTGTTAAAGCTATATAGTTCGATTGCCTTGTTCGCCGCGCTATCACCTCCTTAATGGACCAATACGTTGGGTCAAGTGTGAATACGCGCTTTTTTCGAACACCCCCGCATTATATGCGTGGGGGCTGAAGCCGACGACTGCAAACTTTCAGGTTATATACATACATAAACGGCCGCACAGGAGGCATCACAATACTTTCAGGCAAAAGTATAAACACAACCTTTATAACCCAAATAGCATTGTTCTTACAATTGGGATACATGTCACTCAAACATGATACTCTTCGAGCACTGAGCCTCTATTAAATGAGCACCTTCTAGGACTTCCTCAAAATAGTGCTCGGCCGATACCTTCCCTACGGCCGGACCCTGGGTTGCAATAGCGGTGGCCTCCATCTCTGTGCAGTATGTCTTAACACGGGCAAGATCCATCCGCGCACCCTCTATGCATGCCGACCTCTTTACAGCGTCGATATGCGGCACAACACCAAGGAATCGTTGCACTAAACTAAAATAACTATTCAGCCTTGGTCCTTCCGGCCAAAGATGATCCACGACAGACCTCATGGCAAGTCCGGACAATCTATGGAGCTCAGCCCACTCGGCCATTTGTTCATTTAACAGCAGCGGACGCGTTGGATCACTAAACTGCGACCAGAACAACTTTTCCACTTCGTGATCTTTTTGATCCTTGAAAAACTCAGTCGCATCAGCAGCACACGTTGCCAAGTCCGAATACGCGTCTGCAACACTCCATAACTGATCCAGAGGGGCATACTTCGGATCTCCAAACTTCGACCGCAACAAAAAGGGCTTCCCAGCCGTGATATCTCCGGCTTGACGAAGCTCCTCCTTCGCCACTCCGATTTTAGAGCGGGCTTCCTTGGCTGCTACCATGGCTTTCTTCAGGTCCGCCGCTTTCTCCTGGCTTTCCTTTTCAAGATGCTCATACCGGTCGGCGGCATCCTTCAACTCAACAACCATCTTGGCTATTTTATCTTCGCTCTGGCGATGAGCAGCCTGTTGGGCTTTTAACTCTTCGGCCGCCTTTAGGGTGGCCGCATCGCTTCTCCTGGCTTGTTCCTTGGCTTGGGCAAGTTCCGCCTGAAGGGTCTCCACGGCAGCAGCTCCATCTGCAATAAATACCATATTATAGATACTAGCATCATGCTCCTCTTAATATTTGTTGACCACCCGGAAATACATACCATGTGCCTCGTCAAGCCGCTTGTTCACAAGCGCAATGTCGGCATCTGTCGCGTCAAGCTGCCGCCTTAGTTCCGCAAACTCAGTCCGGCCAGCCTCCGGACCCTCAGCCGCCTGCACATGTAAGCAGCGCGATCACTACCTGGGACTATGATCCTCTGTTTGCCGCCTTTGGACGGCAACCAGAGTCTCAGGGGCTACTATCTATACAGAGCACACATAGCATGTGCGGTACAGTCAAAAATACATATGTTACTTTGCGTACCTCAAAGCCTCTTAGCAGGCTCGTAAAAGCTTCATGCAATCCACTTTTGGCAGATGAAATTCTTTCAACCACCGTACCCATTAAAGTATGATGCGCCTCTGAGATAGCCACTTGCTCCAGAAGACCCATCAGCACGTCCGGTTGTGTACCGGACAGTCCCGGACTCTTTTTGTTGCTCTCCTTAGGAGCCGAATACTCCGGACTTCGGGTGGCCGAAGGTTTACCTTCTGGCCTTGGCGGATCAGGAGAAAGCCTCCGTGACGACACCTCAGGGTCGTCCGCCCCTCGAGGCGGGGAGACAAGGGGAGACGTTTCGCTCTCCATCATCTCCGGAAGAAGATCCCCCGAAGACGAACTCTGTCGAGAAGGGCTACGATCCGAACTGCAAGACATACATCTCAGTTATTGTCCTCAGAGATGAAGCAGTATATATTTACCCAAAGTACTCTTATTCACTTACAGCTCGGTGGAGGGCTGATCCCCTTGCGGGCACTGTGCGATAAGGATGCCCTCCGGGGCGAGGCCGCCGACGAAGGTTTCTTCCCTCGTTTGGAAACCTTTGTTCCCAAGTCTTCAGGGGCGGTCCTTTTCCTTCCTTGGGGAGAGGGAATTTCAAATTCTTCTCTCTAATTGTCCTACTTCACGGAGACACTAATTCCCCCGGTTTGGATGAGTAATGTGTGAGGCCCGCTTGAGGCTTCTTTATTCCCCCCGTTATCGTCCCCTGATGGTGCTTGATAAGGTGCGACTCAAGCATACTGGCTAGTACAGGATCCGGTGAGCCTTCGGGAATGGGGGTCGAACACCTGATCATCTTCGCCTTTTTTATCCAGTCCTGGTCAAAGAGCGACTTTTCAGAATGATGTTGTGATAAATAAAAAGACGGCGTGGTCGGTCGCGGAATTACTTACATGGGTATCTGGACGATTGCAATTTAGACCTGCATCCTCGGTGGTATCCGGACACTTTATTCGTGATCCGAAGAATAATCCATACATCCCTTCGAGCGTCACGCCGAAGAATTGCTGAATAGTTCGCGGTCCTTCTGGGTTGAACTCCCACATACGGAGAGAACGACGTTGGCATGGCAGGACCCGACGAACTAGCATGACTTGCATTACCTTGACAAGGCTGACACCTCTCTTGAGGAGATCTCGGATGCGACTCTGCAATGTCGGCACGTCATTAACTGGCCCCCAGTCCAGCCCCTTGTTAACCCATGATGCCAGTTGTGGCGAGGGGCCCGAACGAAAGGCGGGGGCAGCTGTCCACTTAGTACTTCGGGGAGCCGTGATATAAAACCACTCCCTCTACCATAAGTTGGGCATCTCCGGGAAGGAACCCTTCGGCCACGGAGCATCGGCGCCTTTGCTTATTATGGCACCTCTGCATTCTGTGTGTCGCCCATTGATCATCTTCGGCTTCACATTGAAAGTCTTGAGCCATAAGACGAAGTGTGGGGTGATGCGGAGGAAGGCTTCACACACGACGATGAACGAAGATATGTGAAGGATGGAATCCGGAGCCATATCATGGAAATCGAGCCCATAATAGAACATAAGCCATCTAACAAAGGGATCAAGACTAAAGCCTAACCCTCGGAGGAAGTGGGAAACAAATACGACACTCTCGTTGGGTTAGGGAGTGGGGATGACCTGCCCTTGAGCACGCAGCCTGTGCGAGATTTCAGCGGTCAGATACCTGGCTTCTCTTAGCTTCTTGATGTCCTCCTCTGTGACAGAGGAGGCCATCCACCGGCCTTGAAGGTTGGATCCGGACATAATTGAAGGTCTGAAGCGCTTAGCCTGGGCCTTGGATGTTGGAATTCAAGGTGGGGGAAGGGAAGGATCAAGCGCGAGATGAAAAGGACGGGCCTTGGCCCCTTTATAAAGGGGGTGAATATCAAGTGTCCTCCGCGTGGCCATTTGGAACTTGCCTAAAATCGAGGAGTCATACCAACAGGCACGATTGGGTTACCCATACCCGTATTGATGAGAATCTCGTGATAAGGGGAACATGATCTCTGTTTCGACAAGACGTGCCAATGAAACCGCCTCGCGACACGTGCAGTGGCAAGCTGGGAAAAACGGTTCGTAATGACCGAACCATGGCGTGATGTCATGTTATGAAAAGTTGTCAGCAGATTAGATTTGTGGAAATATTATACTCTCTACGGTGGTATGTGGAATTTATTTTACAGAGCCGGACACTATCCTTGTGTTCAAAATCTTCTATGGAGTATTCGGAGGAAGAACCCGCCTTGCAATGCCGAAGACAATCTGTGCGCCGGACTCATCGTCATTGAAGCCTGGTTCAGGGGCTAAAAGGGGAGTCCTGGATTAGGGGGTCCTCGGACAGCCGGACTATATCCTTTGGCCGGACTGTTGGACTATGAAGATACAAGATTGAAGACTTCGTCCCGTGTCCGGATGGGACTCTCCTTGGCGTGGAAGGCAAGCTTGGCAATTCAGATATGTAGATATACTCCCTTGTAACCGACTCTGTGTAACCCTATCCCCCTCCGGTGTCTATATAAACCGGAGGGTTAAGTCCGTAGGACGAGAACAACAACAATCTTAATCATAGGCTAGCTTCTAGGGTTTAGCCTCTACGATCTCATGGTAGATCAACTCTTGTAATACTCATATCATCAAGATCAATCAAGCAGGAAGTAGGGTATAACCTCCATCGAAAGGGCCCGAACCTGGGTAAACATTGTGTCCCCCGCCTCTTGTTACCATCCGCCTTAGACGCACAGTTCGGGACCCCCTAACCGAGATCCGGCGGTTTTGACACCGACAGGGTCAACCTAGACAATGGGGCCTGTGAGGCCCGCTGCGACCCAGGGGTGGGGCCCAAGTGTGCCACGTCGGCGGCGACCGGCGTCTCATCGCCGGCGAGGCCTAAACGCGGCGGAGCCGCTCGGGCCGCGACAGAATCACGTTTTACGGTGTCGCTCGGCGCACGGCAGGGTCCGTTCGAACGGCCACTCGACGCCGCGTCATTTGGTAGTGGTGGCACGGCCGGGCTTGGCCGGATTCAGCGCCGGCAAAGAGCGGAGGCGGCGGCGCGTATGGGAGCTCGACGGAAACTATGCTAGGAGGCGCGGGGAGGCACGTGCTCGGGCCCGTTGGGCTCCTGGGAGCACCAGGAGCTCGACGGTGGCCTCAGGCGGCGGTGACGTCGACCACAGCGACGGCCACAAACTTGTCGGCGGCGAGCAAAGCACGGACGCGTGAAAGTGCAACTATCCCTAGGTGGTTTTGGTAATTCATAACAACATATAGCTCATTGAGCTAATACTATTCCAAGATAAATATTTCAGGAAAGCTCAATGAATGGCATGGCATGGATGATGAAAGTGGATCCCTCAAAATATTAAGGACAAAGGATTGGCTCAAGCTCAAAAGCTCAAGACTCTTCATTTTACGTTTTAGTGATCCAAGATCACATTGAGTCTATAGGAAAAGCCAATACTATCAAGTAGGGATGAGGTGTTGCTTAATGAGCCTTTTGCTTCATGTGCTTAGTGATATGCTCCGAAACCCTCCACTACTTTCTCACATCCACATATGACCTAAACCTAAAGTCAAACTCGGCCCTACCGATTCTTTCTATCCGGCGCCACCGAGTTCAGATGTCATAGCCACTGCCACAAACCCTAGGCAAATCGGTTTCACCGATAGGGATCTCGGTCTCACCGAGATGGGATTGTAATCTCTCTGTTTCCACTTCGTAACTTTTCGGTCTCACCGAAAGAGCGAATCGCTCCACCGAGATTACAATGTAAACTCTCTGTTTCCCTTTTGTAACTTTTCGATCTCACCGAAAGAGCAAATCGGTCCCACCGAGTTTACCTGACCAACTCTCTGGTTAGCTAATTACCAAATTCGGTCTCACCGAGTTTGTGTAATCAGTCTCACCGAGATTACGTTATGCCCTAACCCTAACCAAATCGGTCCTACCGAGATGCATGTCAGTCCCACCGAAAACCCTAACGGTCACTAGGTTTACTAAATCGGTCTGACCGAGTTTGATGATTCGGTCCCACCGAGTTTGGTAAATTGTGTGTAACGGTTAGATTTTGTGTGGAGGCTATATATACCCCTCCACCTCCTCTTCATTCGTGGAGAGATCCATCGAACAAACCTACACTTCCAACTTACCAGCCTCGAGAGAGAACCACCTACTCATGTGTTGAGGCCAAGATATTCCATTCCAACCATATGAATCTTGATCTCTAGCCTTTCCCAAGTTGCTTTCCACTCAAATCTTCTTTCCACCAAATCCAATCCTATGAGAGAGAGTTGAGTGTTGGGGAGACTATCATTTGAAGCACAAGAGCAAGGAGTTCATCATCAACACACCATTTGTTACTTCTTGGAGAGTGGTGTCTCCTAGATTGGCTAGGTGTCACTTGGGAGCCTCCGACAAGATTGTGGAGTTGAACCAAGGAGTTTGTAAGGGCAAGGAGATCGCCTACTTCGTGAAGATCTACCGCTAGTGAGGCAAGTCCTTCGTGGGCGACGGCCATGGTGGGATAGACAAGGTTGCTTCTTCATGGACCCTTCGTGGGTGGAGCCTCCGTGGACTCACAAGAACCGCTACCCTCACGTGGGTTGAAGTCTCCATCAACGTGGATGTACAATAGGACCACCTATCGGAACCACGACAAAAACATCCGTGTCTCCAATTGCGTTTGAATTCTCCAAACCCTTCCCTTTATATTCTTGCAAGTTGCATGCTTTATTTTCCGCTGCCTATATACTCTTTGCATGCTTGCTTGAATTGTGTGAAGATTGCTTGACTTGTTCAAAAATAGCTAAAATCTGCCAAAGTCTAAAATTGGGAAAAGGTTAAGTTTTATTGGTCAAGTAGTCTAATCACCCCCCTCTAGACATACTTCAAGGTCCTACAAGTGGTATCAGAGCTTTGGTCTCCATTTGCTTTGATTTCCATAGATTTTGGTGGTCATAGCCTTGGTTTCACAACCTAGGAGAGTATGGCGCCTAGCGAGGAAATTATCATCGAGAGGTCCTTACTTTGATGGCACTAATTTTGCTAGTTGGAAGCATAAGATGAAAATGCATATTCTCGGACATAACCCTGCCGTTTGGGCTATTGTGTGTATTGGCTTGCAAGGTGAATTCTTTGATGGGAGAGAACCGAACCGTGAAGCTAGTGCGGAAGAGTTGAAGATGTTGCAATACAACGCTCAAGCTTGTGATATTCTCTTCAATGGATTGTGCCCCGAGGAGTTCAACAAAATCAGCCGTCTTGAGAATGCAAAGGAAATTTGGGATACTTTGATTTATATGCACGAAGGTACTGACTCCGTCAAGGAATCCAAGTTGGATGTGCTCCAAAGTCAGCTTGACAAGTTCGAAATGAAGGATGGTGAAGGTGTCGCTGAAATGTACTCTAGGCTTCCTCTTATCACAAATGAGATTGTCGGCTTAGGAAGTGAAGAGATGACCGACAGATTCATCATCAAGAAGATCCTAAGAGCATTGGATGGAAAATATGATATCATGTGCACATTGATCCAAATGATGCCCAATTACAAAGATCTCAAGCCTACGGAAGTCATTGGAATAATTGTTGCTCATGAGATGTCACTCAAGGATAAGGAGGAACTTCACAACAAGTCGAGTGGTGCTTACAAAGCCTCATGTGAAGCCCCCACATCATCAAGTGAGAAACAAACCTTCAATGAAGAATTGAGCTTAATGGTGAAGAACTTCAACAAATTCTACAAGAGTAGAAGCAAAGAAAGAAGCTCTAAGTCAAGGTCCTACAATGACAAAAGATCTTCTAGTCGAGAGCGAATTGCTACAATTGTGGGAGACCCGACACTATTCCAATGAGTGTACGGCACCCTACAAAAGAAGAGAAGATTCTCCCAAGAGAAGAAGTAGAAGAGAAGAATCACCACCAAGAGAGAGAAGGAGTAGAGATGATCGTTATGAACGAAGACCCTCACGGAGAAGCAAGGATTCGGAAAGGAAGGACAAGTCATCAAAGAGCTACACAAAACGAAGACATCAAGCTCATGTTGGTGAATGGGTATCCGCCCGACTCCACCATCACTCCAAGAGAAGCTATCACTCCGACTCCGAATACACTCAAGATGAAGGTGTTGCCGGTCTAGCACTTGTGTCAACCAACTCCTATGACATATTTGAATCACCAAATGAAGGAATTGGTAGATGCTTCATGGCCAAAGGTCCTAAGGTAACATACCCCGAGTATGTTGATTTTGATGTTGACGAAGATGACTTGCTAGGTGATGATGATTTACTTGTTGACAACTCTAGTGATGAATACTATGATGAAACGTCAATTAATCATGCCAATCAAGTTGAAACAAATGACAATGATAAGGAGAAAATTGAGCGACTAACTAAAGAACTAAACACTCTTAAGTTAGCTCATGAAACTATCTTTGAAGATCATCGAGAACTTTTAAGGGCTCATGAGAAGTTACGCTTTGAAAAGCTCAATCTTGAGCAAGAGCATGAGTTCTTAAAGGCAATCAATGATGATCTTCGTAAGAAAAGTTCTTCTTACATTGCCAAGCGTTTACTCTTATCTACTTACATGCCTCAAGTCAAGTCTAGTAACAAGAACAAGAAAGATTCTTCTTCTAGTAGTAACAATAACAATGCTAAATCCAATATTGTTGCTTCTAGTAGTTCTCTTGATTCCACTAATGATCCTCTTAGCCAAGTTACACTTGAGCAAGAAAACAGCTTATTGAAGGGAATTATAGAGAAAGGTGTATACAAGAGTCTTGCCGGGAGTAAGCAATTTGAGGAAATTGTACGCAAGCAAGGAAGGCACCGGAAGAATCAAGGTGTTGGTTTTGAACGAAAGTTCAATGCCAATGGATTTGAGTGGGAAGAAGATCAATACCCCAAGACGAAGTTTGTTCCTCAACAAGAGAAGTATGATCCTACTTCCTTCAAGGGAACACAAGCTCAAGATGATCTTCCACCACAAGACCACAAGAACAAAGGCAAGGACAAGCTTCAAGAGGAGATTGATGCATTTGAAGAAGCACCTAAGGCCTTGGTCAAGTGGATTCCCAAGACTACTTCAAGTTCCACTTCATCAAGTACAACTACTACACCAAGGATTCCCATCAAGTTGGTGTGGATCCCGAAGAAGAAGAACTAGAGAGTTCTTGAGGGTGACTCCGCCAACATTTTTCACTCATATCATTATGGCAAGGACAAGTGCAATCAACTTCCATATCTTGCACTAGTTCAAGGAGTCACAAACCCTCATGTTGGTAAGGCAAGGGACAAGGTAACCTAATGTTTTCATGGACATCATTTTGTGTGTGCATCACTCTATGTCTATGGATATCCTTGTTTGTTCCTTGTGGGACTAACCCATGTAGGTATTGAAAGTGCAACTCACTTCAAAGGATTGCTCCAAACGATCTACATCAACATTGAGCATCCACATCTTCAACACCTACATGAAGTCATCATCGACAAAACCCAAGGTTAGTTTATCCCTCTAAGGCGGGATCTCACATCTAGGGGGAGCTTAACTCTAAGAATTGAGTCAAATCAACTCTAATGATGTGAACACATAAATGCTTTATGTAAAAGTGGTGACCCCACTTGAGCTTAAACGGTGAGTATGACCTATGATCAAATGTTCTCACTTGACTCCTAAGTCAATATACTCATATATAGATGACCTAGTCATCGCCAATTGTTTGATAGATGCTAGAATTGGTTGTGCATGCTTTGTCACATATTTCATTTGTCATCTTATTGTGTGAGCATGTTGGTTGCATATTTACTCATTCGAGGACATCCACTTGTTGTTTTGATTGTTTGGTTTTTCTTTCTTTGGCCAAGTGGATGGACAAGAATGCCTAAGAACCTTCTCTAGCTATCTATGATTTTCTCGTCTCAAACTCTATTCATGCTACATCACAAAATTTGATCAAGTCAGATTCGAACCACTCTGTGTGAGGAGCACTCGGAGTCCCCGATTCGTCATAGACTTAAACTTCCAAAACTTCTTTGTGATTTTCGGTCTGACCGATTCCTCCATTTCGGTCATACCAAGATTACTAAGTCGATCTAGGTTTTCATCTCGGTGCAACCGATTTGTACTTTTCGGTCACACCGACAGGGTCGGGCTATATATATCGCACGGGCAAAATTTGGAAAACTTTCTCCGAATCCTCTCGCCCGCGCATAGCTCGCTTCCGCCAACCCGTTCACGGATCGTCGACTTCGCCGCCACCGCCGCCCCGTCGCTGGTCTCCGCCGCCGTCAACGGAATTCTCCTCCGCCGTTGCCGCCGAAGCGAAGTTCTGCCGAACTAGGGTATGAACTCGATCACAGTGCTTTCCTCGTCCGATTCTCAGCACATTGTGTTCATTATGCATCTTGCCACGATTGAAACACTCCTATCCAGTCAAATCAATCCTTAGAATAGTTGCGATTCAAAAATTTAGGGTTAGGTTTCCGCCGAAACCATCTCAGACCCACCGAGTTGAAAAACTCGGTCCCACCGATTTGGCTGATGCCATTGCACTAGTAAGTCTCAGTCTGACCGAGAATTGCTAATCGGTGTGACCAATTTCCGAACTTTGTGAAACCCTAGCAGTCTCGGTGCCACCAAACTGTGACTCGGTTTGACCGAGTTCACTAGTTTAGGTTCCAAAACTGCTTCGGTATCACCGAGCTTGAAAATCGGTAGATCCGAAATGTTTTTAGTGGGAAACTAAAACTAAGTTTTTTGAATCATTCTTTTGCAAAAATCTCTGCATTTTGTGATGCTCATCCACTCTACCTCATCTATAACTATTCACAGTGGTCAGCGATCGGTTGAACAAAGCATGTCGCACTGAGTGATAGCCAGAACATATCTGAAGAGCAGATCCAATTGAGCAAGGGCACTAGTCCCTCAAGCAGCTCAGATGAGGGGAGCAGAAGCACTCCGAGCAATTTGCCCAAGGCTTCCACAAGGTCAAGAAAGAAGAATACCTCAGAGTCTGAGGATGAGGATTACGTGGCAGTTGAGGATGAGGAAAGCTCCAAGAAGAAAGTGCTCAAGAGGGAGTTCAGCTCATCTGCAGTGAAGCCTGGTTTGAAAATCAAAAGACCAGCAGGCAGACAACCAATGTCCAAAGCCAGAGTGTCTACTCAAGCTCCTTTGGAATCACAACCCAAAGAGCCTGTTGCTGCAGAGGGAAAGAAAAGGAAAGAAAGGGTCAAGAAGACCATGGCAAGAGTGATTGGGAAGCCTTCCATGATGGAAGAGGAAGAAGAAGAGGAGGTTGCAGAGCCAGCACCCAAGGCACAAAAGCTGATGGGTGATACAATCAAGTCAGGGGCTGCAACTTCCAAGCCCAAAGCTGCCCCCAAGCCCAAGAATGCACCCAAGAGGAATACCAGGAGCATACCAGCAGCTGAAAAGAACAAGGCCCCATTGCCTAAGGTTGAAGCTGAAGAAGATGAAGAAGGGCAGGTCCTAAGGAAGCTCAAACTCAAGATCCCAGACCACAATGATGCTCATCCTGTGGCTGAAAACATGAAGATCAGGAGAGATAATGGGTTGAGGCTATGGAGAGAGACAGATCGATATGCCACGAGGAGAAGGACTGTTGTGGATTACAGGTTCCACACCAAGGAGCAGCAGGACTTTTACGAGACTATCTTGCTGGATAAGAAGCCCATAGTTTGCGATATGAGATGGGTCAACTGGACCTACATGAAGGAGAACGCAGAACACTACCCTGGAGTATATGACAGCTTTAGTGCTTGTGGAGTTGCTGATTTTGTTGGGCAGAAGCTCACCAACTGGAACGATGAACTTATCATGCAATTCTACTCCACAACACATTTCTATCCAGATGGCAGGATAGTGTGGATGTCAGAAGGAACCAGATATCAGTCTACCATAGAGGAATGGGAAAGATTGATCAATGCCCCAAAGGAAAGTGAGGATGACCTGGACATTTATGGTAAGAAGAAAATGGATCATAGCACAATGTCACACATGTACAAGGAGATCCCAGATGATTCACTTGAGAACTTCAAGTTTGGATCAGTCCATTTTCTGCTGTCAGGGCTGCCTACGATCAATTGGATCTTAAGGCATACTCTATTACCCAAATCAGGTGACCATAACATGATTAGAGGACATGCAATCAATTTGCTTCATGTTTTTGATGTGCCTCAGAAATTCAAGGTCATGAGCTCATAGTCGAGACAATTAAGAGGACAGCAGCAGATCAGAAGAGGAGCTATGGTTATGCCCCACAGATTCAGGAGTTGATAAACTCGAAGATGGGCACAGAAAAGTATCTATTGGATAAGGAACACATGGTTCTCTATCCTGATTTTGAGGACAATCGAGTTGTCATGACCGAGAATGAACCATCATCAGTGCAAGCTTAGGAGAGAAAGGAGAAGGCAAGGCAAGAGAAAGCTGCAAAGATGCCAACTCAAGCAGAGGCATCTGACTACTTTCTGAAGAACAAGCAGGAGCAGCTCGGTTACTTAATAGCATCAACTCTACGGATTGAGAAGGGTTGGCCACCCTAACTCAAAACCAGGAGAGCACGGAGAGAATCATGGAACAAAAATTCTATGATCTTGATGTCAAAGTGACTGAGATTCAGCCGGTGTGGAGCAGTTACAAGATGATATGCAGGAGAGGAAGGGCAAGACGACAACTGATGCATTTGCCAGAGTGCCTAGAGCTCAAAGGTCAGCTGCAGTACCAACTCTGCACACGAGCCACTTCTTGGCTCCAGCTCACAGCTCCAGCTCCAACTTCTTCAGCTCCTACCACGTCTCTTGATCGCTCATCCTTGAGTCCTGTCTACACCACCATCAAGACCAAGCACGAGAGTCGATATAGTACTATGCATTTTCTAGGAACTTTTGGTAACTTGTTGCCAAAGGGGAGAAAATGTATAGATCATAGGCTTCGAGAGAGAGAGATTTGCTTTTGTTCTCTCTTGTCTTCTTGGTTGAACTTTTTTGTTTGATTGCTTGAGATACTATGCATTACCTGTGAGACATTGATGATCATGTGTTTGATCATAAGCTACACTTATGCCTTTTATGATATTATCTTATTTATCCTTATATGATCATTCACTATGCTTGGTGATGAGTGCATGTATTCAATCGTTATTATTTTGAGCGCTCCACCAAGATGTATGTGACATGGAAGAGTAACCCATGAGCCTAATTCCTTATGCATTTACAGTCCAAAGCAAATCTTAAGATATGCACAAATTTAGGGGGAGCTCTTTTTTATCACATACTTCTCAAAGCGACGATGTTTTTCAATTTTATTATCATTTGTCGAAGCTTTGATCTATATGTTGTCATCAATTACCAAAAAGGGGGAGATTGAAAGTGCAACTATCCCTAGGTGGTTTTGGTAATTCATAACAACATATAGCTCATTGAGCTAATACTATTCCAAGATAAATATTTCAGGAAAGCTCAATGAATGGCATGGCATGGATGATGAAAGTGGATCCCTCAAAATATTGAGGACAAAGGATTGGCTCAAGCTCAAAAGCTCAAGACTCTTCATTTTACGTTTTAATGATCCAAGATCACATTGAGTCTATAGGAAAAGCCAATACTATCAAGGAGGGATGAGGTGTTGCTTAATGAGCCTTTTTCTTCATGTGCTTAGTGATATGCTCCAAAACCCTCCACTACTTTCTCACATCCACATATGACCTAAACCTAAAGTCAAACTCGGCCCTACCGATTCTTTCTATCCGGCGCCACCGAGTTCAGATGTCATAGCCACTGCCACAAACCCTAGGCAAATCGGTTTCACCAATAGGGATCTCGGTCTCACCGAGATGGGATTGTAATCTCTCTGTTTCCCCTTCGTAACTTTTCGGTCTCACCGAAAGTGCGAATCGGTCCCACCGAGATTACAATGTAAACTCTTTGTTTCCCTTTTGTAAATTTTCGGTCTCACCGAAAGAGCAAATCGGTCCCACAGAGTTTACCTGACCAACTCTCTGGTTAGCTAATTACCAAATTCGGTCTCATCGAGTTTGTGTAATCAGTCTCACCAAGATTACGTTATGCCCTAACCCTAACCAAATCGGTCCTACCGAGATGCATGTCAGTCCCACCGAAAACCCTAACGGTCACTAGGTTTACTAAATCGGTCTGACCGAGTTTGATGATTCGGTCCCACCGAGTTTGGTAAATTGTGTGTAACGGTTAGATTTTGTGTGGAGGCTATATATACCCCTCCACCTCCTCTTCATTCGTGGAGAGAGCCATCAGAACAAACCTACACTTCCAACTTACCAGCTCTGAGAGAGAACCACCTACTCATGTGTTGAGGCCAAGATATTCCATTCCAACCATATGAATCTTGATCTCTAGCCTTTCCCAAGTTGCTTTCCACTCAAATCTTCTTTCCACCAAATCCAATCCTATGAGAGAGAGTTGAGTGTTGGGGAGACTATCATTTGAAGCACAAGAGCAAGGAGTTCATCATCAACACACCATTTGTTACTTCTTGGAGAGTGGTGTCTCCTAGATTGGCTAGGCGTCACTTGGGAGCCTCCGACAAGATTGTGGACTTGAACCAAGGAGTTTGTAAGGGCAAGGAGATCGCCTACTTCGTGAAGATCTACCGCTAGTGAGGCAAGTCCTTCGTGGGCAACGGCCATGGTGGGATAGACAAGGTTGCTTCTTCGTGGACCCTTCATGGGTGGAGCCCTCCGTGGACTCGCAAGCAACTGCTACCCCACGTGGGTTGAAGTCTCCATCAACGTGGATGTACGATAGCACCACCTATCGGAACCACGACAAAAACATCCGTGTCTCCAATTGCGTTTGAATTCTCCAAACCCTTCCCTTTATATTCTTGCAAGTTGCATGCTTTATTTTCCGCTGCCTATATACTCTTTGCATGCTTGCTTGAATTGTGTGAAGATTGCTTGACTTGTTCAAAAATAGCTAAAATCTGCCAAAGTCTAAAATTGGGAAAAGGTTAAGTTTTATTGGTCAAGTAGTCTAATCACCCCCCTCTAGACATACTTCAAGGTCCTACAAGGCGGCGACAGCTAGCTACGGCGTGTGAGAAACCTAACGGAGAGGAGCAGGTGACGGAGGAGCTCACCGAGCGGCACGCCGATGGCGCTTGGCAGTTTAGGAGCGCAGGGGAAGGCCGAATCGATGACGGCGGTGTCCAACGGCCCGGGGAGGAAGAAGATGGGGATCCGGCGTTGTGGGGCTTGCCAGCTCCAGCGAGCAGCGCCGGACGATGAGGCAGAGACCGACGAGTCGTCGGGCACCTTGGAAGGGCAGAACGACGCCGGTGGCCGCGGCTGCGACGGCGAGCTGTGACGGATGCGCTCGGTGGAGAAGGAGAGAGCTCGAGGGGGGATCTGGTGGGGAGAGGGAGAGGCGGAGCGGGCGAGGGGAAGGCGCAAGTGGGAGTGGGGAGAGAGGATCGAGGCGACGCGGAGGGAGGGGATCCTTATCCCCTCGTCAGCAAGGCGCGAGGCGACGAGCGGGTTCGATGGCGACCACGGGCGCTGGTCGGTCGAACAGGAGAAGGGGGAAGGCAACAGGGGAGGGGGAGTGGGACGGCTGGGGTGGGTCGACGGACAGCTGGGCCGTTTGGCCCAGTGGGAGGGGTCAGCTTCCTTTTGTTTTTGTTTTGCCTTTTCTTTTTCTGATTTCTCTTTTATGTTAAAATAAGATACAGCTAGGGAAAATTTTGGGCTACCAAAATACTTTGAAAAAAATGTGGGACTAGGCCACTTAAATTCTTTCTAGTATTTGGCACTGCCACAAAAAGTTTGGGGCCATCAGGAGTTGTCCAAGCATTTTTAGAAAATGAAAAGGACATCTTAAATACTGCTGGACCAGATAATAAATTCCTAGGGGCAATTTGGAAATTCCAAAAATGTTGGCTTCAACATGACAAATATCTAGGGATTATTTTCCATAGGATGAACTATTTTATTTGCATGAAAGAAGAAGCAAATATTTGACATGCAATTTGAATTTGAATTTGAAGCAGATTTTGGACAAGTGGCATTTTGGCATGATGATCATGATGACATAACCTTCATTCGGGCGAGATTACTGTAGTGTGATGCTGGGGATGTTACATCGGCTTACCTCAAGATGCGCATCCTGCTCTATGAAAAATGGACGACACGTCACAGGGACGAACGAGAGCGTACGAGACAATTTCTCATTAGAACAAAATCCTATTGTATTTTGATCTTGTGGTCTGAGTGTTAGATGTGAGATAGTTATTTCCAATCTTAGATGAGAATTAGTAAATCTGTAACACTTTATGTCCCGGATGCAAGAATTTTATGGTTCCATCCAAAGTTGTCTCAGCCTACAATTGAATATCTTCACGGTTGAGGCGTCAAAAAATTTTCTCTGTAGTTATGTCGATTCCTTGCTACTCATCAAATAGGAGGGGCCGGAGGCGGACGTCCTCAAAGGGAAGCAACCAACTCCTTTTATCCAACAATGATGCTTGGATGCCCCCCCAATGCGTTGTTGCAAAGCTCAATTTTGGCGGTTCGTTTGTACAGGCAGATGAAACGGTCAATGTCGATATGATGGAACGTGATCACATGGATGATGTTATCTACGCAGCATGCAAATGGATCCAAAACTGCCAGGACACACTGAAGGCCGAGGTATCGACGTGTGAGGAGGGCCTGAAGCTGGTATTGCACTGGACTCCCTTACCTATTCAAATGGAGACAGACTGTGCGGAGATCTTGAAGCTCCTTGAATCAGGTTCGAATGAAAGATCAAGGAATTTGTTTCAGGTGACGGCCGGAGATGTTGCAAGAAAGATCAATGCAAATCACAAAAATAGGTCGATCCCAGAATAAGGCTGCACATGCTATGGCAGCGATGGGTCGTGGTCAACAGCGTACCGCTTGTTGGTTAGCGAATTCCCCTCAGGAGATTAGCATTGTCATTTCAAATGATTGTACTTCCACTGTTGATTAAATGAACTGAAATGCTTTCCCCTCGGGAAAAAAAAGAATATCTTCACGGTAACTCGTGCACGGTGACTTGCCTAGCTTTACAAAATACTCCCTCCGTTCCTAAATAATTGTCTTTCTAGAGATTTCAACAAGTGACTACATATGGAGCAAAATGAATGAATCTACACTCTAAAACATGTCTACATACATCCGTATGTTGTAGTTTATTTGAGATGGCTAGAAAGATAAATATTTAGGAACGAAGGGAGTACTTCAAGGTTAATCAGTCTGTCCTCGCCAGCATGCGGGTAATCGAATTGAATAGTATCAGATCAATATTTTGTTGCCTCACGTGATCCGGATGTGCTCCTCCCTCGGCTTGTCCCCGCCTCCTCGGGGCAGGTCCTCGTCGTCGTCCCGGAGCCGGAGCCGGAGCCGGAGCTACGGATCTCCTCGATCCTCCTGACGACCTCCTCCATCCTCGGCCGCTGGTCGGGGTAAGGGGCGCCGACGCACGCCATGGCCACCTTGAGCAGCTGCACCATCTCGTTCTCGGTGTTGGGCTGCCTCTGCAGGTCCTCGGCGAACACCTCCGAGGTCCACTCCTCCCGGACCACGGCCACCACCCACCTCGGGAGGTGCCCAACGTAGCCGTCGCGGCCGAGGGACCGGAGGGGGTCCTTCCCCGTCAGCATCTCCAGTAGCAGCACGCCGAAGCTGTACACATCCGACTTCTGCGTCGGCTTCTTGGCCTGCCGGACCTCCGGCGCATGGTACCCGAAGAGCCGCGGGTGGAATTGAGGGGGGGCCATGAGCTGCGCGAGGCCGTAGTCGGAGACGTGCGGGCTGAGATCCTGCGAGAGGAGGACGTTGCTCGACTTGATGTTGCCGTGGATGAACTTGCCGCCTGCTCCGGTGTGAAGATGAGCGATCGCTCGTGCGGCGCCGAGCGATATCTTCACTCTCGTCTCCCAGTCCAGTGGTGCTCTTCCATCAGATCTGTTCCCTGTGTGTTCACAATCGATGGTAAGTCGGTGATCATGTAACTTCGTCGTTTCAATACATATGCTGTAGTACAAAGATGCAAGTTAACTATACAGGTGAAGAAAACCGGCACCTATTCTTTTCTACACATTTCAGCATCCATAGAAAAACAGTAGCTCAAAATTCTAAAAAATTGTAGCTACAAAACCACAAACAATTCCCTCTGAATGTTCATCAGAAGTTCAAAAAGAAGTAAAGGTCCTACACTAAACAAATAAATCAGTGTGGAAGGAACTTGTTGACATCAGCTTGCACTGCCTCAAACTATCTTCCATTTTCCTTCAGCACCATTACGGCCGAGGGTCGAAAGGCAGCATATAAGGAATGTATAGTACAGTATTAATGCTGTATAATCTTCTTATCTAATTCAGAATAACCAACTCGGAATTTCGTATATCTAAGGAATTGTCTTCATCGTTCACTTCGAGATTCCGAAAGATTAACATAAAGGCGACCTCAGTTCTCTCCATGCCAGAATGCATAAATGGCACACTTACTTGGATTGCATTGAACAAACTGCAGGTTCCTAATTATTTCAGGAACAATTTCACAGTGCTACAAATTTAAAGGCAATTTCTACCATAGAATTGTATGTACTTGTCATCTAAGTAATTGATGAAACACCACGTCAAAACAAGTTTCAAAATTCAAACAGGTAAATGAAATGCATACTTGCATAGTGGTTCAAATCAAAGACTTGAGATAAAGAGCATACCATGCAAAGCAGCTGAAAGGCTACCCGGTGTAACATAGTCATAGACCAAGAGCTGCTCGTCCTTGGAGTAATAGAAAGCACGCAAGGGAACAACACCCTGGTGCTGGCCAAGCCTGTCGATTATCTCCATCTGCTGTTTGAATTCCTTCTTTCCCGACGCCACCTCCTTCAGCCTCTTGACCACCACTGTCGTGCCATCCTCAAGACCAGCTTTGTAGGTCGGACCGTAGCTTCCTTTTCCAAGGACTTCACCTGAAGCCCTCAACAGATCATCCAAGTCGAAATCATAAGAACAGCCCTCAAAGAAAACTAGCTTGTTCCTCTCTGCTTCTTGGATACCACTGCTGTATTCTGCTCTTCCTTTGCCTTTGGATGATGAAGCTCTTGGCTTGTTCCTCTCTGCTTCCTCAGGATCCCCACCTCCCTTCCTCTTGAAGCAGCATAGTACCAAGATTATCGCAATGACAACAATAACTAATAGCCCTCCTACAACAGCTGCTGCAATGACTATGGACCTGGTACCATCTTTGGAATTCGGGGGAGGTGCTGCATTAGGAGTAGAAGGTGTGGCTCCTGGACATGGTTCCAGGGGAAGCCCACATAGAAAATCATTCCCCAAGAAAGAATTGGCTGGAAACTTCTGCAGAGCAGCTGGAATGGGCCCACTAAGGTTATTGTAGCTCAAATTCAAATACCTCAGTTTAGGGAGGTGAAGATCAGGGATGGGTCCAGAAAGTGAGTTGTACGACAGGTCAACGAACACGAGTTTTGAAGCTAGGGAAGTGGGTATTCTACCTGACAGGTTGTTGCGCTGAAGGTAGAGAGAGTGCAGATATGGAATGGATGCTACATCAGGGGGGAGGCCAGCAGTAAGACGATTGGATCGAAGGCTTAGCACCTCCAAGGCATCAATCTTGCCAAGTATGTTGGAGGGCATAGGACCAAACAGTCCTACTGCAGGTAGTCGCAGCATACGAACACGCTTCCCGTCTGGTGTGCATGTAACCCCAACCCAGGATGTGCAGACCTGCCTTGTGAGGGACCAGTTTATTTTTCTTGGATGAGGAAGATATGCAGAAAATTCCAGAAGGGTTTGTTTGTCAGAGTTGAGATCGCCTCCTTTGGCACAAGGAAGAAGAAAACCAGCAGAAAGAAAAGCTATGAGCACAAGATGTTCCATTGTTAGGATGTCCAGAGAACAAGCAGAACCAGAATTATAATCCAAGGGTCATCAATGTTTCACTCCTGCTGCACAAAAGGAAAAGAGTAAGTGACATTGGTTCTTATAACATCAATCAAGAGTCTAAACCATAGTAGGTGTATTATATGCTGCAGTTCATAAGTGGAAAAACATAGACAGTAGAAGTAGTGTTATTCGTGACTAGCAAAAAGGTCCGTGCGTTGCAACGGGTTATACATATTTGTCTCCGTCGGGTGCACCAGGTAACCATGTTGATTCTCTCAATCTTCTAGACCTAGCAGGCAATGTTAAAGCTTTGATGCTTGCCCTAAAGGGCAGCACTCATTGTCAATCTACAAGTTTAAGGAGCAACAATCTCATAAAAAATCAACGAAAACATTACAAAATAATTTAAAACGCTCAAATTATGACTGACATATGGCATAATTCCGTAGTCCTAGATCACCGCAGATGTTACAAGCAAATGTTGATGATGTGTTTTTCCACATGTTTTTTGCACATCGATACTTACCAGAAATGTCTGGGTTCCCCATAAATAGTTCTGGATGAGAAGTTTGATTTGTTCCCTGCTCCATCGGGAATGCAATTACAATTAAATGCAGGGGGCACACAGTCAATGCATATGTATGTCTTGTTACTGCAGCATGTGAAATTCCGCTACAGCTGACCTCCCTCTACTGAACTGTGATCTAGAGGCCTTAACAGAAACACCCCAATTTTAATTTAGATCTCCAGCTATTGGCTTATGCACTTGATCCAAATTGTGTGTGTTGTACAAACTGCAAGTAAATCAGATAAAAGCTTGTAAATGTGTGAACCAAACTTGGCACCAATGCAAGTCCGGGTTCCCATGTAATGAACGAACCGATTACAGGTAAAAAAGAACAATGGCTAAACAAACTAAAAAGTATGTTCTTAGCCTCAATATATCCCTGTCTTGTGTCTACCTTGCTTCTACTAATACTCCCTCCGTCCCAAAATAAGTGACTCAACTTTGTACAGTACAAAGTCAGTACAAATTTGAGTCACTTATTTTGGGACGGAGGGAGTAGAAAACACTGTATGTACCCCCGAATGGTATCTAAGATACACAATTCTTGTGTTCATGTTTAGCTTGTTGAATTGTTTTCATGTAAACAATTCAGATGTGCATGAGGATCTTTTCCTAGAACGTCACCTATGGCAAAAGGATGCATTCAGAGAGCTACAATTTATTCTCCCATCACCATGCTCGTGCAAGGAACACTATGCTTGCACATAATAAGCAGAATAAGCACAAAGAAAATCATGGTCATCCATACTCCCAAGAGTAAGCAAGCAGTAAATTAGACCAAACAATCTACTAATAATAAATTAGCCAGATTGGCCATGAATACCAACATGGGAGCCCCGCCTAATGGCAAAAGTATGCAATCAGAGAATTACGATTTATTCGCTCATCATCATGCCCGAGCAAGGAACACTATGCTTGCACATAATATGTAGAATAAGCACAAAGCAAATCACAGTCATCCACACTCCCAAGAGTAAGCAGACAATACATTAGATCAAATAATCTACACATCATAAATTAGCAAAATCGGCATGAATAGTAACACGGGAGCCCTGCTTTAGATAGAGCAAATAATTTATCCAGAGGGTAGCAGTGCGCAAAATGACTCACAAGAACAGTTTAAAATTGCATTAGAATCTGCAGAGACAAAAGGATGTGAACTAAATAGTCGAATCATACTGCAAAGGCATAAACTTTGGATCAAGATTGAACACGTAGTTGCTCATAGTTTCAAAGATATCTATATTTATCTGAAACAAAACACCTACAATAACAAAGAAGATAGCCAATCCCTGCACACAATTCAGATTCATTCTAGTCCCCGATACATGTCACAGCCACTTCACGCAGAAACCCAAACGCTATCAATCCACACCAGCTCTTTCAGGGAACCCCTAGCCATCAGGAAGCATCCTCGATTCATAGAACCCACGCTCTAATCAGTTTATAAAACCAGACAGAGCTCTAGCACACATGCGACAATGCCTATATATATGTAGGGTCAGGCCTGCATACCCTTGGGTTTCTTGCGGAGGAGGATGAATCCGCGCTGGCGGTCACTACGATCATTACGGCCACCGTTGTCTCCGTGCTCTAGCCCTGCAGGAACTCCATTAGCCACGAGATTCTAAAGAGCAATACATTCATGGCACAACTATGAACATAGCTGTAGATAGTGATATGAACAGAAAATTGTTTTCTACAAGTGTGTCTCCTCCATTTCAAATTCACAAATACAAAATTAATTTCTGATTCCGGTTTGATGGCACAGTTGCATGGATTGTTCCCACAACTCTAATTCCTAAATCCTCAATTAGTTACTAATTAACCACAACACAAAGCTACAAATATTGATAGAATTTCGTGTCCTTCACCAACCAAGATTATCCAGAAATTAGGATTTCGGATAATATGAGAACTGCTCCAATAAATTCAGTATACAGCTATACGCGGCATCGGTTGTGGCTACAGGACAACATTTCCTTTTAACTTTCCGTTATAAAAAATCAACATGACGACTGCAAGAGCAAAAACGGATGCGAATTTTCTTTTCACCCGTGAAACTGTTTTATTTTGGCATTTGCAGGAGGAACAGACCGTGATTAGTAAGTAGACAAATAATTTATCCAGAGGGTAGCAGTGCGCAAAATGACTCACAAGAACAGTTTAAAATTGCATTAGAATCTGCAGAGACAAAAGGATGTGAACTAAATAGTCGAATCATACTGCAAAGGCATAAACTTTGGATCAAGATTGAACACGTAGTTGCTCATAGATTCAAAGATATCTATATTTATCTGAAACAAAACACCTACAATAACAAAGAAGATAGCCAATCCCTGCACACAATTCAGATTCATTCTAGTCCCCGATACATGTCACAGCCACTTCACGCAGAAACCCAAACGCTATCAATCCACACCAGCTCTTTCAGGGAACCCCTAGCCATCAGGAAGCATCCTCGATTCATAGAACCCACGCTCTAATCAGTTTATAAAACCAGACAGAGCTCTAGCACACATGCGACAATGCCTATATATATGTAGGGGTCAGGCCTGCATACCCTTGGGTTTCTTGCGGAGGAGGATGAATCCGGCGCTGGCGGTCACTACGATCATTACGGCCACCGTTGTCTCCGTGCTCTAGCCCTGCAGGAACTCCATTAGCCACGAGATTCTAAAGAGCAATACATTCATGGCACAACTATGAACATAGCTGTAGATAGTGATATGAACAGAAAATTGTTTTCTACAAGTGTGTCTCCTCCATTTCAAATTCACAAATACAAAATTAATTTCTGATTCCGGTTTGATGGCACAGTTGCATGGATTGTTCCCACAACTCTAATTCCTAAATCCCCAATTAGTTACTAATTAACCACAACACAAAGCTACAAATATTGATAGAATTTCGTGTCCTTCACCAACCAAGATTATCCAGAAATTAGGATTTCGGATAATATGAGAACTGCTCCAATAAATTCAGTATACAGCTATACGCGGCATCGGTTGTGGCTACAGGACAACATTTCCTTTTAACTTTCCGTTATAAAAAATCAACATGACGACTGCAAGAGCAAAAACGGATGCGAATTTTCTTTTCACCCGTGAAACTGTTTTATTTTGGCATTTGCAGGAGGAACAGACCGTGATTAGTAAGTAGACAACACCACATTAATCTACACATGGAAAAATAGGAAGAAAGTGAAGGCAAGCAAGTTGTAACCCACATGTCGTCGTTGTGGTCGATTGCAGTTTCTCTCTTGTACATTCAGTCAACTGACTCGAGGATGACCAGGAAGCAGCCTCATTTCTTGTAGCTGGTTGATGCATCGTCCTCTTGCAGTACTGCAGCATCCATGACGAATCCGCACACCAGGAGTCTGGGTAGCTGCAGCTGCAGCTGCATCCACCCGACACGAAGGTGAGTCAACTCGGCGCTGCCACTCACCACAATTGAAACATTAGACTCACATTACAGCAAGGAGGGGGAAAGATGAAGAAGATTGCAAGTCACTACAACTCTGAAATCCACTCCATAAATTCTGTGGTCATTTTGTCAAATATCTTATGTGCAGTGTATGAAACATCACCATAGATAGTAGAGCAGTCAGCAGTGCAAGGATATGGAAACATCTCTTTTCTATTTAGATTTTGCCAGTGCCTCCCTTTGTGGCAGAGCGAGCGCCTGAACCACTGCATCGAGAGACGGGGCTCTCCAGTCCTATCTCCTTCTACCCCTTCCTGCATCCTCTACCTCCGGCGAGCCGCTGCTGAGGCCGCCGGACCTACTTGCTGCGGTGGTCGCCATCGCAGAGAGAGAGAGAGAGAGAGAGAGAGAGGGAGGGAGGGAGGGAGAGAGGGAGAGAGAGAGAGAGAGAGAGAGAGAGAGAGAGAGAGAGAGAGGGTAGGGGGTAAGGGCTGAAATTATCGCCACTCGTCCTCTGCCGCGGCTGTAGCCGTCTACGCCGCCCCTCAACTTCTCCTGCTCCGCCGCGGCTCGTAAGCAAGCGGGAGGAGTGTAAGCCACAGCGGACTGGCGAAGTCCAGCACATGGTCTCAGATTCCTTTCTTTTGTGCGAATTGCAGGAGGGATGTGTGTGTGTGTTGGAATTTGGAAATTGCCCGAGTAAGAAACCCCAAATTCAGTGGCGGAGCTCACCTCGTCGGCGGCTCGGCGCTATTGGAGGGGTTCGCAAAGCTGCTGCTGGAGCACGCGGCCGCCGGGAAGCTCGAGCCGTCTTCAACTCGGTGAAGAAGACAATGCGCGTGGTGGTCAACCCTGCCGGTTTTACACACGGCGGCGCATACGTGCTTGCCGGCGAGGGTTCGTCCTCGCGCGGGAGAAGCGGAGGGTGGTGTGGGCGTGTGGCTATGACGGCTTTGGCAGGGTGGCGGCGTCCATGGCCGAGGTGAGCGGGCGGCTCGGCGGCTCGAGTGGATCTCGTCTAGGAGGACGGGAGGGGTGGAGGGGAGGGGAGGACGGAGGATGGTGGCGCAGGTGGCGGGGATCGCCGGCCGGCAGTGGGAGCGGAGCGAGGCTCGCGTGCCGTCTCCCGGGAGCGTTATAGGGGAGCAATCGGCAATGCTAGGTTCGACGGGGGTTTTTACGGGGAAAAAGTCCAAAACAAACCTTGAATTTGTAGATGAAAGACAAATCGAACCCTGAACTTTGAATCCCGGAAATGGGCACTCTAAACTTGTCAATCCCGGTTTATTTCGGACCCTAGATATGTTTGGCACGTTGGGAATACTACAATCCAGGACGGGACAACATGCTACTCTCACTGACGACTAGGGTCCGCGTGTCATATCCATCGCCTTTCCGTGTTTTCGCAGCCGGCGAACTGGCGCTCGTGGAGGCGCTAGGTAGTGAAGGCCGATAAGCGCGTCCACTGAACGGCGGCGCCCTGTCGCCGGTTCCTTCAAGTGCCGGCGCCGCTCAACTTGCACAAATCGATCAAGCTAGTGGCGTGCAACTTGTTACGTACGTGAGCTAGCTCCTGTCTCCTGAATAATCCATCCACCTGCTTGCCTAGCTCCGAGCTTCCATTGCTCTCACGGAGCACTTCGAGCACGCGTCTGTACATATTTCTGTGGCCCACCGCACCACATAGTGGCGAACGATGTGATTGCCGAGGGACTGGAGCACCAAGCCGAGCAGGCCCGTGTAGCCATTGTACGCGTGCGCTGCGTCGTTCACCTCCAGCTGGCCATCGCCATGAGGGAGGTCGTCGGCACGTAGTCCGCCGCATCGACCCAGCGGCTCGTGCGAGCCACCTCCAGGCATCACGGGCCACCCCTAGACCGCTTCGGCTCTTCCTCTCACGTTGCATCGCCAGCGCTGGCGCCGGCCACGTCGTCCTCTATATGGACCTCCATAGATGCCCCTGCACCATGCGGACCAAAAAGACGCTAAAACCGGGAGCCCTACATCCGCACCTCATAGTGGTACAGCCGTAGGCTCTGATTTCATGAGAGACGGGGAACTGTGTTGGCGTCCAGCGACAGGATGGTCAGGAGAGAAAAAATGGGAGAAAGAAGGTTGAAGATAGAAATGACAAGTGGGTCAGTGCTGTCCGTGAGAGTAGCAATTTGTGGGTTTTTTTTTTTGGCGTGGAAAACATGCACAGGGTTTAGAATAGACCGGGATCGAAAAATTCAAAGTGCCAATTTCCGGGATTCAGAATTTAGGGTTTGATTTATCTTTCGTCTACAAGTTCAAGGTTTATTTTAGACTTTTTCCTTTTTACGGGAGCAACGGACAGGCTAACGTGGAGACTTGGATTGAAAGTTCGGGATGAGACGGGCCCCACCCCACTGGAAATCAGATTAAGTAAAAGCTCCATAATCGTTCGTGCTTGTAGGTTTATTATACTGACGGCTCGAGCTGGTTTGTGTTATAATAAAAAAAATTGTTCTTTGGTTTTTTAATGATGTTGATGACTAGGATTTTGACCGGTCAAAACCAGTCAAAATAGGGTTGAAACCAGTTTGACTGAAGACGGGGTTGATTCTTGTCCGGTTTTGAAAGCTTGAGGTTGCAAAGTAGAAGTTTAAAGTTCATGGTGGCGTCTGGCCTTATCAGCGTGGGCGTGGTTGGGCAATGCTCGTAGGCGATGGAGGTGGTTCGGCCGATGTCGTGCGAGCCACAAACGCCATTGTGGTGTCCAACGACTCCTCGCCCGGTGAGGGCCTTCCCGTGCCCCTCGCTGACTGCTAGAGCCCTACCCCCGGTAGTGGGTGTCGTCGGAGTTGGCCTGGTGGCGCCGTCCTCTCCAATGGTTAGGGTTCCTACGCCGCTCAGGAGGATGGGGGTTGGTGATGAGTGTCCATTGGGTGGGCTGCAACACCATGGGCCAAGATCTGGGCCTGGGCGCCTGGCTGGTCCGCGACAGAGCTTGTTGGGCTTCGAGCCCAACCTGTGTCCCTACTGGGCTCGTCTAGTGCGTGTCCTCAAGGTCGGTGTGGATGCCGGAGCGTGGCTTCGGTTTTGGTTGTAGGGTGTCGGCTACATGTTGCTCGGGTGACCGGAGCCAGTGCGCGGCCTCAGGTGAGCGTGTGTTTGTTGGTGCCATGTTGGGAGCGTGTTGCAACGGGTTTCATCCGGGTTTCCGTTAATTAATCCGGCAACTCCCTTCTACTCCCTCCGTCCCATAATATAAGACGTTTTTTCATACTAATGTAGTGTCAAAAAATGTCTTACATTATAGGACGGAGGGAGTATCATTTCTAATGAATCAGGCCTTAAGAGACCGTGTTTCAAACAAAAATTGTGGCTGTATATTAGACTTTGGTGGTAGTTCAGTCTAGTTAACCAGTGCATGCAGCTGAGCTTTATATCTCCAAGATGCGGCAGGTGCGATCATGTGCTGCATGGAATGGAACCTACACACGTACTTATCTTTGTACAAAGCATCTAACACTTCTTTAGCCTTTTTTTGTACTGTATACAGGACGCCCCAGTTTCCTTGACGCCTAAACAAGGTGCCAGGCCCTTACCAGAGAGGACACAGGGATAGTGACAAGGCGGGATTCCGATAGGACTTGTAATGGATAAAGGAAAGGCACAGCACCCTGGTGAACTCCTTGGCACAAAAGCAGCAATGCAGAACCAAGGCTCGACCACTACATGTAATTTTCTCAAGGACCAAGCTGCCGCTTTGAAAGAAAGCAGTAGCGTTCTCGGATGCGATGGGGGATGAGGATTCCTTTTTTTCATGGTTTCGGAGGCCAGCGTGGGGCTCTCTTTGTAAATGTACAGCACCTACCCAACCCAAGACTCGACTACTCCTTGGCACTATGATTCCTTTTTTGCTGCTGTCGAAATGTAGTGCAGAGCACATGCTTTCATGTTCTCCTAGAGCATTTAAGCTTGGCAGTTGTGCAAGTAAGTTTGCTCCTTGCACATGGCTGCTCCAACAGATCGTGGCTATACCTGTGTTGTGGGAATGCAAGAAATTTTGCCAACAGAGAACATGGTAGTTAATCAAGAATAACTGAAACTTGATGGTTGATGCATGCAAATATAGTTGTCAAAGATTGAAAAATGCTATTGGCATTGAAGAGACGGGACAAGAACACTCCATAGATAGTTAGAACTATACAATGCATCAGCGACACCAGTTAATTATTTCCCAGTAAAAGCACAAAGAAAGGTGTATCTTACTTACATGGCACAGTTATGGCAGAAAAAACAGCAGCATATCTAGTCCTGCATCCGCAAGGCTGAAGTGCTCCTTGTGTAATGCAGCTGACTAAGCTTGAAAATGCTACTCCATGAATGCAAATCTCCGTTCACCACATATTCTGCAACATACAGGCTTAAATAAAGAGAGGAAAAAGTCTCCAACGGCACAACTGACAATACAGATAATGGCATCTGTTTTGGATTTATTGAAAACATTTCCACAATGTAAATTATTGTTTCTTTTTTTTTTTGACGGTCGAATAGTAGGGGAGTCACCTACCGTAATTTTCTATTAATCAACTCAAAGAGAGTTCAGAGTCTTTACATGCTTCCATATTTAGGCCTCCTTTGGTTCATAGGATCATAGGATAGAAAAATCATAGGAATAGAAAAGTCATAGGAAATGAGATGATATGCATCTCAAATCCTATGAGTAGGAATAGGAAAGAAGATGTCCTTTGATTCACATCATAGGATTTTTTTCATTGAGTCTAGGCTAATTTTTATTTTCCTATGAAATGTGAGGATAGGAAGAATTCCTTCACAGAAATAGGATTGCATTCCTACGAACCAAAGGGCTCAAAAGGAATTCTTCCTATGAAAATCCTATCCTATAAAATTCCTACAAAATTCCTCCAAACCAAAGGAGGCCTTACATGGGGCTGAGAGGGCCCCACACAACTCAAAAGGAAAGACTAACTATTTAAAAAATCAGAAAACAACCAAATAAAGTATAGGGCAGGAGTATCTATGAGTTAGAGGCGATCCAAGCAGTTAAAGGCTCAAAATCTACCTCTCTGACTATGTGTTATCAACCGCATATCCAGGAAGAAATTCCTGCGCTACCATCCAGAGTTGCCTGCTTTCTTTCAAAAATCCACCCATTCCTCTGGTTCTCAAAGAAACAAGGAACAAGGAAGGCATCAGAAGCAGCCTGGAAGAGGGCCGTCAGATCATGACCAGCACCCCATTGAATGTTTATGCTTCGCCAATACCTTCTAGCAAATCTGCAGTTAAAAAAGAGATGCTCCCTCGTCTCTCTAGTGTTGTCATTGCAAAGAGCACACTTTAGACCTGAATCAATGTCCCAGTTGTTAGATGTGTATAGTCTCTTTTCGGTATATCCTCATTGTATAAGGGGTTTTCTGCACTTTGACACACATGTATATGTAATGGCCTTTGGCCCTCAGGAAATGTAGTTGCTCACTTATCCAACATGGTATCAGATGCTAGGTTAGCCTCTCGTCCCCGCACGCTGCAACTCCATGTGTACTCTCGATCTTCCTCGTCGCCGGTTGTTTCCGCCCGGATCTGACGCGTGTTGCCGAGCCCCTCGCGCAGCCGGTTCTGCTCGCGCTCGCTGCTGGCGAGCTGTGCGCCCGCCTCCCCCTGCTGCATCTCCTCCGCCCGGCCGGCTCCAGGCCTCACCCGCCACTTCCTCCGCCCGGCCGGCCCCGCCGCCCCTGCTCCAGGCCACGGCCTCGACGCCCCTGCTCCAGGCCAACCCCGACGCCTCTGCGTCCGTCCGCCGCCCCGACGACGACTGCTTTCGCGCCTCTGCGCCCGCCCGCCCCCGACCCTCCGCCTGGCCGGCCCCCAGCCATCCCGGCTCCTCTGCTCCGGCCTGGCCCCGGCCCTCTCCTCGCGGGCTGCTGGCTCGGTCCTGACTCTTCCGCATCGCTCTCCCGCAGCTGCGCGCTCACTAGTTTGGGCTGTGTTTCCCGATCCAGATCGGGTCTTCTCTGAAGGTTGACCAAAAAAAAGAGAGAGAGAGAGACAGACAGACAGGCAGCAATTCCCCATGTCTTCTTCGGGTTATATTGTTGTTCCTCGGTGCTCAGTGATTTTTGATGGCACCAACTATGCTGAGTTTGTGGGTTTCATGCGCATCCATCTGCGGGGTCTTCTGCTGTGGGGCGTTCTCTCTGGCGAGGTTCCCGTCCGCCTGCCGGTTGCTCCAAGTGGCCTGTTCCGGCCTTGCCGGTGCTTCTTGAAGCTTCTCAGGCTGATCGGGATGCAGCCAAGGTTCTGGATGATGCTGCAGTTGACGCCTATGATCAGCAGGTATCCACCTACTCTGATGCTCTTTCTGTCTACCGGGATGATCTGTCTGCTTACACTTAGTGGTGCAACGATGATGCTCGCGCTGCTGCTGTTCTCACTGCGAGTGTTCTACCTCAGTTTGCTTCGGAGTTCATGGGTCTTGGCACTGTTGCAGCAATGTGGTCCTATCTTTGTCAGCGCTATCAGCCCTCTGGCGATGCCCTCTACCTCTCTGTGGTGCGTCAGGAGCATGCTCTTCAGCAGAGACTCGTATGTTGATGAGTTCTATTCTCAGTGTTCTGCCATCTGGCGTCAACTTGACTCACTGAGGACAGTTGTTTGTGGAACTTGCCGTTGCTGTCAGACTACCCGGTCTAATTTGGAGTTTCAGAGGGTTCACGAGTTCCTAGCTCATCTCCGCTCTGAGTTTGAGCCCAGACGTGCTCACTTGCTTGCTCGCGGCTGTGTTCCTATCTCGGAGGTCCTTGCCGAGCTTCGTGCCGAGGAGACTCGCCTCCGCTCTGCTGGTTTGCTGGTGGTCTCGTCTGTGTTGGCTGCTCGAGCTCCTGTTTCGTCTGCTCGGATCATCGCTCCACCGCTCCTCCCCACACCTTCAGGGGGGGTGAGTCGCCCCGCTTCTACTGAGAGAGGCCGGTCGCGCCGTGACACCTTCTGTGGCTACTGCTCTCGGCCCGGTCACCCCGAGTCTGATTGCCATGAGAAGAAGCGCGACCAGCGGCGCTCCTCTTCCGTGGGACTCCTGGATCTTCCTCGACTCCGTCACTCACTGACCAGGACATTGTGAGGCTCAAACGCCTCCTGGCTTCCTCAGCTCTTCCTCATTGGTTCAGCTGCTGCTTGTGGATCGCAGCCACTTCTCCATCACCACAGGCATCTACGGTCAGTACATCTTCATGGGTTTCGGATTCGGAGCCTCTTTTCATATGTCTTCTGATTCTTCCGTGTTGTCTTCTCTCCGACCTCTTGATTCGCCTGTCAATGTTCTTACTGCCGATGGCACATCTCTTCCTGTTGCTAGTCGTGGTATTCTTTCCACTCCATCTTTTTCTGTTCTGAGTGTGTCACATGTTCCTCGCCTTACCATGAATCTTTTTCCGCTGCCCAACTTATCGATTCGGTTGTCGTGTCATTCTTGATACCGACTCTTGCTCCATCCAGGATCGTCGCACCAAGGCTTTGGTTGGTGTTGGCCCTCGGCGCCGTGAGTCAGAGGGCCTTTGGGAGGTTGACTGGCTTTGTGTTCCTTCCGCTGCCACCACCCCTGCCAGCTCTCATGCTCTTGCTGCCTCTTCATCTGCGTCCTTCCAACAAAGGGCATCATCGCCTTGGTCACCTCTGTGGCTCTCGCTTGTCTTCTTTAGTTCGTCGGGGCCTCTTAGGGTCTCAGATTCGCGATGTTTCTTTACATTGTAATGGTTGCAGACTTGGCAAACAGACCCAGTTGCCTTATCCTACCAAAGTGAGTCGGTATCTCGGCGTCCTTTTGACTTAGTTCATTACGATGTTTGGGGTCCCGCTCCTTTGATTGAAAGGTGGTCATCGCTATTATATCTTGTTTATTGATGATTTCTCTCGCTACACTTGGCTCTACTTCATGAAATCTCGTAGCGAGGTTCTCTCTATATACAAACGTTTTGCTTCCATGGTTCACACCCAGTTTTCCACGCCCATTCGCACTTTTCGTGCTGACTCCGCTGGTGAGTTTATCTCCCAGCTGTTGCGTGGTTTTCTTGCGGAACGGGGTACTCTTGCCCAGTTCTCGTGTCCCGGTGCTCATGCTCAGAATGGTGTTGCCGAACGCAAGCATCATCATCTACTTGAGACGGCTCTTGCTCTGATGATTGCCGCTTCTCTTCCACCCCACTTTTGGGCTGAGGCTGTTTCTGCATCCACCTATCTCATCAACATATAGCCATCGACTGCTCTGCAGGGTGGTATTCCTATGGAGTGTCTCATTGGTCGTTCTCCTGACTACTCCGCTCTTCGTATGTTTGGATGTGTGTGCTATGTCCTTCTTGCCCCGCGAGAACGCACCAAACTGACTGCTCAGTCGGTTGAGTGTGTTTTTCTTGGCTACAGTGACGAGCATAAGGGCTATCGCTGCTGGGATCCTGTTGGTCGTCGTTTGCGCTTCTCGCGTGATGTGACCTTTGACGAGTCTCGCTCTTACTACCCACGTCCTTCTACCTCGAGCTTCTTTGTGGATGATCTTTCCTTTCTTCTTCTCCCTGATACACCCCGCTATGTGCCTCCTCATGTCTTTCCTCCTGCGCCTGCACCTCTCCTTCCTTCTCCTTCACCTACGACCCCGACTTCTCCCTCCTCCTCCACCTCTCCCCCATCCTCTTCAGTCTGTCGCCCTCTCTCACCGTTTCCTCTCCACTATACTCGACGTTCTCGTACTGAGGATATTGCCTCTGACGAGCCTTCCACCTCTGGTGCACCTCCTCTCACATCCCCTCTGGTTCATAACCTCCATGCTCGGCCTCGCCCTCCGCCTGATCGCTACTCCCCTGATCGGTACGGTCTCTCTGTTTTGACTGAGCCCACTTCCTATCGCACTGCCATGACTCAGCCTGAATGGCAACTTGCGATGGTCGAGGAGCTTGCTGCCCTTGAGCGCTCTGGCACATGGGATCTTGTTCCCCTCCCTTCCGGTGTCCGTCCCATCACCTGTAAGTGGGTCTACAAGCTTAAGACTCGCTCCGATGGTTCTCTTGAGCGCTACAAAGCTCGTCTTGTGGCCCGTCGATTTCAGCAGGAGCAGGGGCGAGATTATGATGAGACTTTCGCTCCTGCGGCCCACATGACCACTATCCGCACTCTTCTTGTTGTGGCTTCTGTTCGTCAGTGGTCTATCTCTCAACTTGATGTTCAGAACGCTTTTCTCAATGGCGAGTTGCGTGAGGAGGTCTATATGCAGCCCCCACAGGGGTACTATGCTCCTGATGGTTTGGTCTGTAGGCTTCGCCGCTCTCTATATGGTCTCAAACAGGCCCCTCGCGCCTGGTTTGAGCGCTTCGCATCTGTAGTAACCGCGGCTGGTTTCTTGCCCAGTGACCATGATCCCGCGCTGTTTGTTCACACGTCTCCTCGTGGTCGGACTCTTCTCCTTCTCTATGTTGATGACATGATCATCACTGGTGACGACACTGATTAGATCGCCTTTGTTAAGGCCCGCCTTCACGAGCAGTTCTTTATGACTGATCTTGGTCCTCTTCGCTATTTTCTTGGGATTGAGATCTCCTCCACCTCGGATGGCTTCTACATATCTCAAGAGAAATACATTCAGGATCTTCTTGCTCGAGCTGCTCTCAGTGATGACCGCACTGTTGTGACTCCTATGGAGCTCCACGTTCAGCTTCGTGCCTCTGATGGTGACCCTCTTCCTAATCCCACTCGCTATCGTCACCTTGCCGGCAGCCTTGTCTATCTTGTTGTTACGCGTCCTGACATCTCCTATCCCGTTCACATTCTGAGTCAGTTTGTTTCAGCCCCCACCTCTGTCCACTATAGTCACCTCCTCCGTGTTCTACGATATCTTCGTGGCACGATCTCTCGCGCCTTTTCTTTCCTCGCTCCAGTTCTCTTGAGCTCCGTGCTTACTCGATGCTACAGGCTAGTGATCCCTCGATCGACGTCATTGTCCGCCTCTGTGTCTTTCTTGGCGGCTCTCGATCGCTGGAAGACAAAGAAACAGACTGCATTTTCGCTTCGAGTCTGAGAGGCTGAGTTGCGAGCCATGGCTATGTTGACGGTGAGGTGATCTGGTTGCGATGGTTACTTGAGGATTTTGGTGTGTTGGCTACTACCTCGACTCCCTTCTTGTCGACAAGATCTTGGTGCTATCGATTATTGCGCGTGACCGGTGAAACATGAGCTCACCAAGCACATCGGTGTGGATGCCCACTTTGTGCGTGCTGCTGTGCAGGATCAGACTCTCGCTCTTCACTATGTGCCCTCGGAGTTACAATTGGCTGACTTCTTCACGAAGGCACAGACTCGAGCGCAGCATACCTTTTTCCTCTCCAAACTCAGTGTTGTTGATCCACCATGAGTTTGAGGGGGTTGTTAGATGTGTATAGTCTCTTTTCGGTATATCCCCATTGTATAAGGGGTTTTCTGCACTTTGACACACATGTATATGTAATGGCCTTTGGCCCTCAGAAAATGTAGTTGCTCACTTATCCAACACCAGTGACGCCGTTGCAGCATGTCTCTGGTGTTTAAACGATCAAGAGTTAGCAGCCACATAAAAACTTTCTGCTTGGGAAGGCTTTTGCTTTTCCAGTTCATGTTAAAAAGGGGGCTAACTTGGATGGCGCTGCACATGAGCTGGTAATAATTAGCAGGGGAAAACCGAGCCCCAATATAAGTCCAAGCATAATGACCAGATCCAACCTGAGCATTCTCTCGAAGATGTGAGAGATCACTATGAAGAGTATTAAGTTCCTGAAAAGCCCGGGGTGAGACCGGGATTGCAAACAGATGTGCCAGATAATCGATCGTATCCTGAAGCATCATGTCCTTTAAAGAAACATCTGGATTCGAAGCAAAAGAGTATAACCGTGGCTTTTACTCTGCTAGTAGTTGATCCATCCACCTATCTTTTCATGCAAGAACGAAACTACCATACTGGCACACAAGTGGTAATTGCTCTGAAATTTTCCTCCACCAAAACGACCCCACACGACCACAAGCTTGAGGTGCATCACAAGCATAATAAGCTTTCAAGGCCATGTCCACCCAAGGGATATTTGCTCTGTTGAAGAATTTAAAAAGATGTTCAAGGAGAAGGGCCTCATTTTGAATTTCCAAGCTAATCACAGCCAGACCTCCCTTGCTTTTTGGTCTACACACTAAGCACCAAGCAGCGAGTGAGTTAGGATGTTCTGTGATGTCATCCTTCCTCCGAAGACAGGATCTCCTTATCTTATCAACATGAGCAATTGCAGTTTTCTGAAGCTTTATCATGCACATAAAGAAGGTAGGCAGTGCAGATATAACCGAGTTTATGTATGTTAACCTACCAGCATAGTTCATAAATCTGAAGCAGCATTTAATCTTCTTTCCAGTGTGCAGACAAGGGGGGAGAGATCATTGGCTGTTGGCTTTGTAGTTCCCGTAGGTAGTCCCAAATAGGTAAAGGGCCTGGAACCAACCATAAAATCAAAGAATTCAGCCAGCAACCTTGTCTGATTTGGGTCAACATTTATAGGAATTAGGGCATGTTTTATGAAAATTAACCTTCAGCCCAGTGGCCTGTTGGAAGACCGATAAAATCTTCTTGATCTCGGCCAACTGGTGAAAAGAAGCTTTAACAATAAGCAAAGTGTCATTGGCATATTGAACAACTGGAAAGTCATGCCCAGGAAAAAGCACAGGAGATGAGAGAACTCCTTCAGCATTTTTTTTGTTGATCAAAGTCTGCAAAAGGTCAGCTGCAATGGCAAAAGGCAAAGGTGACAACGGATCTCCCTGCCTGACCTCACGTTTGCAGGTAAAGGTTTTGCCTGACACTCCATTTAACAGAACAGCCGAAGAAGCAGTCGAGAAAATTGAGATCTTGATTTATGACCCAGAGCAAAACGATGAACACATGTGAGAACTCTCTGTCATCTTGTTGGATGTCGTTCACAATAGTATTTCGAGTTATATGGTTGCACTTCTTGTAGATTTCAGTTACCATTACCATCAATTATGGGATTATGTCTTTCTGCACAATTTTAGTGATTAGTGGTATGGTCCTGCAAATAGTGTTGACACGTGCGTCTTTCTGCTGATAATTACTGTTCTTTGCAGTGGACATTTGGATGACCCATCAAAACCAATTCTCTTCTCCATGGCAAGACTTGACCGTGTTAAAAACATGACAGGACTAGTGGAAGCTTATACTAAAAACACTAAGCTAAAGTCGCTGGTAAACCTTGTTGTGGTCGCTGGCTACAACGATGTCAAGAAACCAAAGGGCAGAGAAGAGATCGCAGAGATAGAGAAGATGCATGAACTTATTAAGACATATAACTTGTTTGGGCATTTCCGTTGGATTTCTGCCCAGATGAACAGGGCTCGCAATGGTGAGCTATATTGCTACATTGCTGATACTCATGGTGTCTTTGTGCAGGTATGGTTGTAAAGTTGTAACGTGTGGTTCTAGAGGCAAAAGTTTTGTGGGTCCTAACTAAGTAGCTTTACATACTGACTATATTAATTTATCTTTGCTACAGCCAGCTTTGTATGAAGCATTCGTTCTCACTGTTGTGGAAGCCATGACCTGTTGACTCCCTACTTTTGCAACACTACATGGAGGGCCTGCCGAGATTGTAGAGCACGGGATCTCTGGTTTCCACATTGATCCATACCATCCTGATCAGGCTGCCACATTGATGGCTGACTTCTTTGAACAATGCAAACAGGACCCTCATCATTGGGTTAAGATATCTGACAGAGGCCTTCGGCGCATTTATGAGAAGTCAGTACCAGCCAATCCTGTTTTGGGCAGGTGCCTGCCTACCTGGTGATTTTTCATGGTTGCTTGTGTGATATTTATTTTCTCCTTGGTGACTAGGTATACATGGAAGATTTACTCCGAGAGATTGATGACACTGGCTAGGGTTTATGGCTTTTGGAATTACGTTGCGAAGCTCGAGAGGCAGGAGACTAGTCATATCAATCCATTTCAACCAAGTACTGTCAGAACCCTTCTCCAAAATTTGCAAAATAGGTTTATGCTCAACCCAATCGAATGTCTTCTCAAAATCCAATTTTAATTCTATCCATCTTAGCAGCATGAGGCATCTCCTCGTGCATCGACCCACCAGGGATCAGCAGAGAGCTGACAACCAAGTCTGTTTCCACCATCTGAACATCTGTTTTATCCATGTTCTGAACTTGTACAGCAGCATCAGAATGACCCACCTGTTGGAAGTCAGCAGCAGAATCTGAATCCATCAGCAGAAGAGGGCAATGTGTACTAGCAGGTGGGTGATAAGTAACAGAACTGTCCAAGTAGTTGGCAAAAGCAAATTCATATGATCTCTTATTCATTTTGATCTCAGGGAAGACAATTACGGCCAAAAACCTATACGAGGAAAGAAGACAGGCGCTAGATCTCCAGACATCACACCATTAAGAGCCATCACAAAACGCTGAATATCCAGGGGGCACACCTGAGCAGTATTAACAACAACAGAAGTTGCAGCAGCTTCCCAAACACTCACAAATTTAAAATGAGGCGGCAACTCTATAGCTTTTCCATAGGAGATCCGCTTGGTAAATGTTTGCTTCATGCAAAAGCCCAACCAACAAAGGAATTCCTCTAGCGGAGTATACTCCCCGGAATTTGCAGATCTCCCAGCTCTAAGAAACACAAACGTTCCTCGGACAGCATCTCCATTAACCACACTTACAGCTGCAAGCTCCATCTCACGAACATGCTCATCCCAGGCATCAAGGGCATTATCAGACACATGTACGGGCCCCTCTCAATGACCGTGTTGCCTGGCAAGAAGTCGTAAAGACGAACTGGGAAGTTCGCCATTGCCGGGGAATCAGAGATGCGCACAGGCGTAGGTGGAGAGGGATGTGTTGGCTCACCCAGTGCAGCTCAGAGAAAGTGGAGGCAACAGAAGCAGATATATCTGTAGAATGCAAAGAGCCAACCCCTGAAAATCTGTCCGTGGTTGTGATATTTTCCAAATTGTTCCCCAAGATACGTATGCGAGAATCGGACTTGACAACCCAATGGGCTTTGCACTCTCGGGCACGATGACCCAATTGGCGACATATTCACCAGGCCCATGATGCCGCGCCCTTGGCACGCCATATCTTTATCATGACCCAAACACATACATGGGATGAACAATCAGATCATTACCAATTCTGGATACAAGAGAATAGATTTGAGATGAGAATCAGCAAAGCAAGGAGGAGAGATACAGGTAGGTTGCAGGGGATGAGGAACAGGAGAAGGGTGAGAAGCCGAAGATGTTTACCAAATCAATTCGCTGCTGCTTCTTTTATAAGCCAGCCATTCCAACAAGCCCAAGCCCAGTACTAACTCCAGCCCATGTCATGGCTTGGCCCATTAGCTTCTTCGTGGCCAAGGTCATGATATTCCTTCCCCCTTGAGAATCGGCTTGACCGCAAGCCGGCGTCACCATAAGAACATAATGAACCCCTGGATCCCATGGCACTTGCAGCTCATTGAGAACTCCAATGTGGACGAAGCGTACACCATCTGGATCCCAGAGAGCTTGTCGCTCGGGTACTCGTCTGACGAGCTGACCAACACGGTGCTGTGAAAAAGGGTTTGGCCCGTCAACCAGAAACATGTGATGCGAACAACACCAAGAGATAATAGCATCATCGCACTTCAGTTGCGCAGATATCATTAACATATCTGATGGAAAACTCTGACTATCTGCTCTGTCCTTTAGGTCGACCATGCCAAGAAAGAATGGACTGATGTTCAAGAATAGCACCAAAGCATGTACGGACACACAAGAACATGACCACACCAGCATGCTTCATGGAATGTGTGTTCCAAGATCATAATATGTTGTGCATATAGATGTTGAATAATCCAAGCGAGTTGGGCGACGCATGAACCTCCCCGGTGTACAATTTTTCTCAACTGAAACTGCTCGAGCGACATTCTTGTGGAATTTATCTCAAACATATGCCGGTTTGTGAGCATCCACCTAGGCTTGGGTTCAGTTATTGTAAACCTCCCTGACATATTGGCCTCCAATAAACATGATATTGTGGTGAGAGCAAACTCTCCCATAATTCTGAGGAGCCATACAACCAGATAGAAACACCAATTGCCAACTTGCATAACTTCCATCATGAGCTGTTGTGTTGTACACCACCAAGGCAAGGGATGGCAAAGATCCTCTATGGTCATGCAGATTTATATATCCAATGGATGCATCACTAATGTTAAGACGAACCTGCAGTAACTTATGGTCTCCTCGATCAAAAAACAACTCAAGATACATAGGAAAAAATTCATAACCAGGAAGATAGCCAACTTGAGTGGAGAACTGAAGTTCCACCGCCAGTAGCTTGAGCCACTCCAATGAGACATAAAGATTAGCTTCACCACCAGAAGATATCTTTCCATCAGATTGTATTCACCATATCTCGTAATTGAATCTTGCAATGTGACATAAAGAGTACATCTCTTGAGTTGTAAGCCACCAAGAAACTACTGCTGCACATTTTGTTTGGAGAACAGGCTTGGGATCCAAGGCATGCACACTTGCATGATTTAGTGCTGTAACAGAGCTCATGAGATTACAACAGGGGTGCACGGCCATTTTCAGTTTACCAAGATTATGCACATGAACAACAAAGGGAATCTTCAGCTGCCCTTGGACTGTGATGCTTAAAATTTCAATATCCCACTGAATAGCATATAGTGTCATGCGAGCTTCAGGTTGCATAGTAACTGGAACATAATTAAGTGTATTGGTACCCAACTGTTTGGCAGACCCCAAATGCAAAGTAGCATGACCCGTAGCATTAGCTTGTTGTACAAATGGAATATCAGACCACCAATCCATAGTTGCAGAAAATATTATGGAGAATCCATTCTGAAGAAACCAGCAAAATAAAGGCATGACTTCACAACGTCTATTGATTTTCCGTGAGCACCATGGTTGTAACTCCATAATTAATTCCATACAATCATGTATGTGCAACTCCTTTCCGGCAGCAGTTAACTTCATCACACTTTGACGCAGTTTAGGTACATATTGTGCTCTCCATAGATGTCCACCCACTGCGAACTCTGTCATCACTCAACTAGGTGCAACCTCATTCAGCGATCAGTTCAGAACTGAACCAACAACAAAGACTTGCAAAGCGAGTTCTGTGTTGTGTCGTTCAGCAGAAAATAGAGCTTCAACAATCGCATCAGCTGACTGTACATATTGAGCATCTAACCAGCAGTCTTGAAATCTCCAAAACACATCAACCAAACGCCAAGGAGAGTTGGAGGGATCACGCCTTAAATGCAGCACCTCTGATTCTTCTAGAGCATGAGTTGCTTCTGAGGACCAGTCGATGTCCCAAACTCTTGAATTACTGTGAATGATGTCTCCTGCTTGCCCAGGAGATTGAGAGGGTGTTCTCTGTGAGTGTGGTCGAGGCCAGAAAAAGAGCTTCCCTCGGGATACTTTTGCATGGTTATTATCCTCTGCCCTCATCTTCTGCAACTGAGCACAAGGACCAACAGTATCCAAGTAGGAAGGTGCCAATAAAACATCTAGTGTTGGAAAGCAGAGTTTCACTTGAGGCCTGTTTCGTAACCAAAAAACGAACATGTGTGGGGAAGTTGTGAAATAGGCAGTAGAACTTGAATGTGTACTTGGGATCATAGGTGGTACCAGGGTAGTGATAACCCTTGATACAGACCCTCGGGACGATGATGATTCATGGTGCCTAATGGAGTCGGCACGTCCGCTCCCATATGAGCACGCCTGGGAGGCCGCAAGTGTGAAGGGGAGCGGTGGCAAGGTCAAATAGGGAACCACATCCCTGCTCGACGCAGTGGCGTCGCTCAGCGGCGGCTCGGCGATGCGGCCACGAGCTGTATTGGAACACTTGTCAATAAATGAAGGCCATGGTGCTGGCCGAATCACCTGCCCTTGTGGCTTCAAATCCGTTGTCAGGTCCAGCATGAACATGGGCATCAGCACGTAGGCAGGGTCAACGGATATTTTCAACAAACAGCCATTGGGCGTCGTCATGACGAACTCGAGAGAAGCAACCAATTGCCATAGTGGGGTTGGTGTGGCGGCACTTAAGGTGTTGGTGTCGAGAGCTTCACCATGCATAGCAGAGGTAGCAAGCTCAGGGAAGATGTTGATGGTGGCGTCGCGACTAGAGTAATCCGTTGAGCAGATGGTCGGTGTTGGAGCAGCAAGACTGCTAGCGTCGACACGGCGATCTGCACTGCACAACACTGGGGCATCGAGCACGGTGGAGACGATGTTGAGGGTCTCAGTAGGCATGAAACTGTGAACTCCATGGTCATAGCCATTGCCACGCTCCTCGACAGCCATGGCCTCATCCTTCATGATCTCTTGGTGATGCTAAATGGCGATTGCGAGTGTACCGCTGCTTGAATATGCGCAAGCCATTGATGTACGGATGGACAAAGCACTTGATGCTTAGACTGGAGTCAAGATGCAGCACATGGTGTAGACCCTCCCAGAACAACGTCGTGTACTCAGCCACGGTTCCCATCTGTGTCAGCTCGAGCAGCAAGCGCATGCGCAGGTGGAACTCACTCTCAGGCATTTCGTCGAACAGGTGATAGGCAGGAAGTGGGGTGGTGATTTTTGTTGGCTATAATTACCAAATTGTCATGACCCAAACACATACGGAGTACATGGGATGAACAATCAGATCAATACCAATTCTGGATACAAGAGAGGAGATTTGAGATGAGAATCAGCAAAGCAAGGAGGAGAGATACAGGTAGGTTGCAGGGGATGAGGAACGGGAGAAGGGTGAGAAGCCGAAGATGTTTACCAAATCAATTCGCCGTTGTTCTCGTTCGCTGCTGCTTCTTTTATAAGCCAGCCATTCCAACAAGCCCAAGCCCAGTACTAACTCCAGCCCATGTCATGGCTTGGCCCATTAGCTTCTCTGTGGCCAAGGTCATGACAATCTTTTTTGCACTTTTCCTTTTGACCTTTACCGTAGCAGGTTTAACGTGACATACCAGACCAATAGTTCACAACGCTGACAAATAGGACCTGGACGTGATGAAACATCATGCTCAATCCGAGAGCATGTCAAGCAGCGTTTGAGACATATAGCAACGGATATTAAGTACCCAAACTACAGATGAAAGATTGGGTTCCGTATTGTTCAAAGTATATAACATTAGGTGTCAAGAAATTTGGTGATGATAATTTTTTTGTTTTACAAAACAAACTCTAACTCTTTCGCTAGAAAGTTCAGAACATGGCCAAGATGCATAAACCATAACTGAAACATGAATCGTGATTAGGCTATTCTAGCTATAGATTTTATTTAATGATAGTAGTAAGAAACGAAATAGACACAGGAACAGAGAGTATCTAGGGAGGCTTATGGAGGGACACATATCTACTACCGTTCATGTTGTTCACACATATTCTGTTTGGAAGTCATATGTAGCATAAGAAATTAGCACGTTTTGGCAGGAAATTCAAGGTTCTGACAGTTATTAGCAATGTCATGGTAATTGATGATTCACTACAGATGCACTGGCAGCTATTTCACAATTAATTGTAATCAAAAATTAATAGCAATAGCAAAGAGTGAGACTGACAAATCGGATCCAGCATTTGTCTTATTTTTGATTTAGTAATGTTGGTGCAAAGCTTTAGTAAACAGACCCTAATCTCTTCAAGGGTAAATGTCCTGATGTAGTCAGTACATAAGCATTTGAATATTTTCATTAGCCCATGGTCTGTTTATTTGACAAGCTCTCTAGAATAATACTTATTTGATTATTGCAGAAGAAATGAGAAGATACTGCAATCAAGCAAACACAAAAAAGAGCCACAAGTTAAGATCATCTGAGTACATTCAAGGCCACCCTTGCTAATATACAATTCCAGAAGACCATTGGCAAGTCCTTCGCAAAACAAAGTACTAAATGAAATGAATATCTGAGTATCAGGGACACCATAACATAAACTGGAATACAAAGGACGGAAAATAATTGAAGGAAATAAAGAAGATGTACCTGTAAGTCTGTACCCAAAGACAAGACATATTGTTCCGGCTCCAAATCTGAAACGGTATACGAAAGTAAGAATCGGACATCTGTTACAGAAGATACGCATTATCAGTATATCTCTTCTTTTGGTTCTGATCAAATAAATAGATCACCAAGCTCCAAGATCAAATAAATAGATCACCAAGCTCCAAGATCTGCCGAAATCAGTTGACCACAGCCAGCATGAAAATCACATGTATGTAAGAGGGACAAGGCAATTGCTTGGTGGAAGAACTGGTCCTCCTCTGCGATGCGGAGGCACTCGCGCTCGATGCTGCTCGCCCACTCGCTGACGCGGTCGCTCAGGGACTTGTCAGCGCAGAAGGTGACTGATTGGTTTGGGACCTGCATCGGCAGTGGTGACTCGTCCACCGTCGCCTTTTGTTCCTGCGGTCGGCCTGCTCCTCGTGCGTGTTCGACATGGACCCGCCGCCGGGGTGCCGTCATCGCTCGGGCACGCCGACCAGGGCCAGCGCAGGTTGCGGTGGATCTAGAGGAAGAGCCGCCACCACAGCTCCCGGCTCCGCAATGGCAGCGAACTGGCTGGACGACCACCGACCGATCCGTTCCTCTCCCCTCTGTCGAGCGCAAGGGTCCGCTCGATCCCATCGGTCCGTTCATCGCCGTCCCAATCAAGTTTCGCCGATCCCCGCTACTTCGGCCGGACGGGAGCAGCGAAACCATCGCCACCGTTTGGCAGCTTCCTTAAATTCTCCTCTTTTAAGTCTCGCCTTGTTGCCGTCCGTCGTGTCTCTCCGCTCGTGACGCCTCTGCCGGCACCACTTATGTGGTGCCGAGGGCACCACTTATGTCCAGATAACCCACATCAATTTTACTCGACTGTTGGCTATCACCCAACAAGATACGCAAGCCCCCTCCCCTCCTCTCGGGCTCTCGTGACCGCGTCGCCCCCGCAGGCGACCGGCCGCGCCCCGACCTCCTTCTCCAGCGACCCACCCTCCTCCTTCCCTCCCTGCCGCCGTCGTTGGCGCTCACCGCGAACTGCCCGGCGGCGGCAACAGGCGGCGCCCGCGCTTTTCCTCTCGGCTTCCTCTGGCGCGGGACGGAGTGGGCTGGGGGTCCCTAAGCGGCGGCGGGTCCTGAGCTGCTGGCGGATGGTGGACGACGGCGGCGCCGTTGGTGGCGGGTAGCGCGGCGGCGTCTGGCGAGCCCGCTCGGCCAGATCTGGGCGGGCGGGGGCGGCGGGTGAGCTCGGCGCGACCTCGAGGCGGGCGTGGGCGGCGAAGCGGCGGTGGCTGGCAGCGGATTCAATTGCTGCAGCGTGGGCGGCGGGGCTTTGCGGGCCCGTTTGGGTCCGGCCGGGCCAGGGGTGGCCTGGTGTGCCCTGCTGCCGCGTCCGGCCGGCGACCGCGACAGTGCTGGGGCGCACGTTGGCGGGGGAGGTGGGTCCCTCCTGCTCGGTAGCGGTGCCGCTGCGTTCGTCGTTTGGCGTTTCTCTTCGGGTCTCTTGGCCTCGTGGTGGCGTTTGCAGTGAGGCGGCATGGGTGGTGGCGCAACCGTGATGGCGCAAGGTGGTGGACGGCGAGCTGGTTGGTTGGCTTCGATCCGGTTGGGTGGTGGGGTTTGGAGTTGGGAGAAATCCTTGCCGGATCTTTCGGCTCCGGTGCGGTGACGCCTGCGGGTGCCACCATTCCTCCCTGGAGGGTGTCGATGGTCTTCATTCCCCTCTACCCTCCGTGTGCCGAGGGAAACCCTAGGATACGTCCGGGCAGCAGCGTCGTCGGTGTCGTTTCCTTCCTGGAGGTGCTGCTTGGTATTCGGAGGATCGGAACCTAGGATCGTGGTGGGTAGATTTCGGAGGGCGCAGCGATTGTAGGTCATTCGCGTCTGTCGAGCTGCCGGTGTTGGCATTGTTTCTTTTTCTTTTTCTTTGGCTTGTTGTGCTGCTCGCCCCAGCGTCTGCTCTGTATCGGTGTTGGTGCTTTGGAATACAAAGCAGGGGGAAACCCTTTTTCGGTATCACCCAACAAAATGTGTTAGAGTTAAGTGGGCTGTGGTGGAACACCCACTCTCAGTCCCACCTGCAACCTGACTTGACGCCGGCAATGGCGAAGACCACACGTTGGGTTAAGTGGGTTGTGGTGTGACACCCACTATCAGTCCCACCTGCAGCCTTACTTGGCGCCGCCAGTGGCGAAGACCACACGCCGGGTTAAGTGAGCTGTGGTGGGACACCCACTATCAGTTTCACCTGCAGCCTGACTTGCATCGGCGGTGGCGAAGACCACACGCCGGGTTAAGTGGGTTGTGGTGGGACACTCACTATTAGTCCCACCTGCAGCCTAACTTGGCGCCGGCTATAGCGAAGACCACACGCTGGGTTAAGTGGGTTGTGGTGGGACACCCACTATTAGTCCCATATGCAGCCTGATGATACCCCACAAGTATAGGGGATCGCAACAATTTCCGAGGGTAGAGTATTCAACCCAAATTTATAGATTCGACACAAAGGGAGCCAAAGAATATTTGAAGATATTACCAGCTGAGTTGTCAATTCAACCACACCTGGAGATAAATTATCTGCAGCAACGTGATCAATAGCAAAGTAATATGATAGTTTTGATAATAGTGTCAGCAGTAACGGTAACGGTAACAGTGATAGCAACAGTTTTGTAGCAAGTGCAACAGTAACGATAGCGGTAGTAACTTAGCAAGAACAATATAAGATAAATTTGTAGGCATTGGATCGGTAATTTGTTGGATGATATTCATCATGAGACAGTTATAACCTAGGGAGATACGACACTAGCTCCAGTTCATCAATATAATGTAGGCAATTATTTCGTAAATAGTCATATGTGCTTATGAAAAGAACTTGCATGGCATCTTTTGTCCTACCCTCCCGTGGCAGTGGGGTCCTATTGGAAACTAAGGGATATTAAGGTCTTCTTTTAATAGAGAATCGGAACAAAGCATTAACACACGATGAATACATGAACTCCTCAAACTACGATCATCACCGGGAGTGGTCCCGACTATTGTCACTCCGGGGTTGCTGGATCATAACATGTAGTAGGTGACTATAACTTGCAAGATCGGATCTAGAACATGGATATAATGGTGATAACATAAACGGTTCAGATCTAAAATCATGGCACCCGGGCCCAAAGTGACAAGCATTAAGCATGGCAAAGTCATAGCAACATCAATCTTAGAACATAGTGGATACTAGGGATCAGGCCCTAACAAAACTAACTCGGTTACATGATGAATCTCATCCAACTCCTCACCGACCAGCGAGCCTACGAAGGAATTACTCACTCCTGGTCGGGAGCATCATGAAATTGGCGATGGAGAAGGGTTGGTGATGACGAAGAACGAAGATCCCCCTCTCCGGAGCCCCAAACGGACTCCATATCTGGCATCCCAATGAAGAACATGAGGTGACGGTGACTCCGTCTCGTGGATCATGATAATTCTTTCTCCATGATTTTTTATTAAAAATAGGATTTTATAGCGTCGGTTTCAGGGTCTGCAGGGCCACCAGGTGGGGACAACCCATCTGGGCGCGCTAGGAGGGGGGCGCCCTAGTGGGTTGTGCCCACCCAGGTGCCCCCCTCCGGTGGATCTTGGCTCCAGAAATTCTTATTTATTGTATGAAAAATCCTCGCAAAGTTTCGTTCCATTCCGAGAACTTTTATTTCTCCACAAAAATAACACCATGGTAGTTCTGCTGAAAACATCGTCAGTCCAGGGTTAGTTTCATTCAAATCATGCAAATTAGAGTCTAAAACAAGAGGAAAAAGCGTTAGGAAAAGTAGATACATTGGATACTTATCAACTCCCCCAAGCTTAAACCTTTGCTTGTCCTTAAGCAATTTAGTTAATAAGCTGAAAGTGAAAAAGAAAAACTTTTACGAACTCTTTTGCTCTTGTTTGCATAAATAAGCTTAAACAGCACCCAAGTTTTCATCCAACATTATAACTAACCATGCCGACAATAACTCTTAAAGATTATATTAACTCATATCAATGACATAATCAGCTGGCGAGCAATAATAAAATATCTCAAACAGCAACATGTTGTCAAAACAACCATGATATAATATGACAATAGTGGTATCTCGCTGGCCCTTTCAGAGACCGCAAAACATAAATGCAGAGCACCTCCAAAGTTCAAGCAGCGAATAAACATTGTAATTCATGGTAGAAAAGATCCAGTCATGATGCACCCAACATTAGCTACACACAATGCATAAGCATGACAGCAGTGCTCTCAGGTTCTGGCGCTTGTTTTAGAAGGTGATGACACAACATAAAAGTAAATAGATAGTCCCTTTGTAGAGGGAAGCAGTGATTTGCATAGGTGCCAGAGCTCAAGTTTTTAAAACAGAGGTAAATGATATTTTGAGACATGCACCCTTCTCATTTACTTCACGGCCATTAGTTATCAATATCTTCCATGCTAAGCACGCTAGTGGCGGTTCCCAAGTGATAAAAGTAAAGGTTTTGACCCCATTGGGAGTTTTTGTTTGATTATTTGAGAGATCATTTCTTTTGTAGTTTGGCACTGGGCATCCCTATTACCGCCCTTTTCTCGTGCGATGGCTAGTGAATAAACACCCGACCTGAGAATAACCCGCTTAGCATGGAAGATAACGACCACCTCATGTCGTTCCATGAACGATCCAGTCATAAAGAAGGATATTTATTAGAAGTTTTTAGAGGTGGCACATGCAAATTTACTTAGGACGGCAGGGTAATACCGCATATAGGTAGGTATGGTGGACTCATCTGGAATAACTTTTGGGTTCAAGGTTTTTGATGTACAAGCAGAATTCCACTTAATACAGGCGAAGGCTAGCAATTAGATTGAGAAGTGGCCAGCTAGAGAGCAACAACGGTCATGAACATGCATTATGCATAAGTAACATTGGACACTAGCATGAGTAGGATATGAACACCATGAACATAAATATCATAGAGGCTATGTTGGTTTTGATTCAATTACATGCATGAACATGTGTCAAGTCAAGTCACTCAAACATTCAGAGGAGGATACCAGATCATCATACTACATCACAATCATTTTAATGCAATATTGATATCCAAGATAAATCTTTATCCACTCCCAGCTACTTATGCATGGCATGAGAAACTATAATCTCTAATTGTCATTGCAAACATGTTTAATCATAATGGGCTGAATCATGGATACTAAGTTAAACATATTTACACAAACAGAACAAGTCGAGTTCATACCCGTTTCTCTCTGCCACGGCTAGTTCATCGAATATCGTCATTATTGCTTTTCACTTGCACGACCGAACGATATGAAAACAATAATAGTGCAAGAGTGTCGTGGACTATGCTGGAATCTGCAAATATTTTATTCAACGGAGAAGACAAGGTAAAATGGGCTCTTTATTAGATCCACAGTGTAGCGCCCTGGATACAACTTTCCATATTAGTAACTCCAACTCTTGCCATTTCCGGCTATGTGTTATGTTATTTTCCTTCGTGGTTGGGTTTTGTCTTTTGTTTTGCATTTTGTTCATGTCATGCATCTCATCTCATAGCATCATGCGCATTGCATCTGCATGTTTTCATAAAGCTTGCACCCGTTCGTAGTTGCCGCGTTCCCCCCTTGCTTTCGTTGACCGTTCCGAGACCAATCGGGTTTTCGCTTCCCTCTTGACCGTGACCACCTAACCTCTCTTGCCAGTGCATCGACCCCTCGCCCGCGTCCGAAACTTCCTGAACCCGACCCGCTCAGTCACGACCGTTGGATCCGGATCATCCCCTAACATCTATAAAACATCTCCATTTTCTTATTTGGACTCCCTAACCGATTTATTCTCGGCCGTTTGATTTTGATCGGAGAGACTAAATACCCCTAACCTACCACTTGTTATATATATAGGTCCAACCCTAGGATCTAGGGGCTTGTCCCATCCATTCCCCTCCTTGCGCCACCACCCACTCCCTCGGGATCCTTCCCCGACCGCCTCCCTCGTTTTCAGCATCGAACCAACCCCAGGCCCCTCGATCCACTCCTCGCCCGAGCCCTGGAGCTCCTCCATGTCGTGCTCCTCCTCGAGCCCGAGGCCATGCCTCCTTTGCTCGATCCCCACCAGCCAGCAGTCCCGTCGCGCCGGCCATGCTCCTCCGCGTTGGCCATCAGCAGCGCACCCCGACGCCCTGCTCCGGACCTCGACCTCGTCGCCCTCGACCCCGCTCGACTCGCTGGAGAGCCGTCAGCCATGGAGACCACCGCGACAAGGCCAGCCCTCGTCGCCCTTCTCCTTTTCCTCCGTCCTTCTTCCACCTCCCTAATCTCTCTGCTCCCTCTCTGCTGCCATGGACAGGGCTTCGACGCCGCCGTCCTCGTGCTGCATCGCCGTCGCTGCCGGATCCGCCTCGCCAAGTCCTTGCCCCCGCGCTGGTTCTATGCCTTGCCGGGGTGCCGCCGCCGGTGAGTTGCTGTCGTTCGACAAGGCCCCCTCTCGGCCTCCCTGTTCCTTCCCCGATTTGCTTCTCTCTGAATCTCTCTCCCTCGTTGAACAGAGGACGCGCAGCCTTCTTCAGCTTCGCCCCTGCGCCTCAAGTCCCGCGTCGCCGCCGCCTTGCTCCGTCCCCACCGTTTCCCGCCGACGGCCTCCTCTCAAGCCCGGAGCCGCCAAGCTGGTTCCCCGCTGGATCTCGCCGCCCCGCCATGAACCCGTCCAACCTCGACCTCCTGTGTGCGCCACCGCTTCCCTGCATCGTCTGAAAAGCCGCCCGCGTCTCGCCCCTCTGTCTGCTTCCTCTGCATCGAGCGAGACCAGTGCCAGCGCACGGGTCAAGCCCGCGTTGACCGTCCGCTCGCCCGCGCCGTGGACGAGTCGTCCTGCTCCGTGGACTGCCTGTCCACAGCGCCTCCCTGGCCCAACTCCAGATTCGGCCTCAAGGCCCGATGTGAGCAGCTCCTCTCTGTTGGCCCAGCAGCGCAGCTAGATTCGGCCTGGTAGTATTTATTTTCCTGACTTGCGAATTTTGCTAATTGTCCAGGAACTGATGTTTTACAGAAAAAACCCTCATGTTCATGCATTTAATATCACACAAACCGTGCATCGGATTAAAATGAGTGGAACATGTAAAATGCTTAGAATTTTTTCTAGTTTCATAATATGTTGCTTTCATCCATGTTAAAATGTTTAAACTTGTTGTTTGTTTAATTTTGCATAAATGCCATGTTAAAATGATTTATTTCGTAACTAAATAACCGTAGCTCGGTTTTAAATAAACTTTATATGCAAATGGGGTGGAGAAATGCATAGATTAACATGGTGCACTTTATTTTGCTGTTTAACAACATTAAAATTGTGTATAGGGCAGAACAGTATCAAATTCGAAATATGCATATGGGGATTTTCCGGAATTGTTGTTTGTTTTTCCGGCCTCATTTAAATTTGCCTAAATAGTTAGTTTACTTTTGTTTCACCTCTTGCCATGTTTAACAACATTTAATATTGTTGAGTAGCTTATAACAAGATCAAACTAAATAATTGCATGTGGTGTTTCGTTGATATGCAACCCGTTGCATATTGAGCTCCACTTAATTTGTAGTATTGTTTGTTGCACTTTGTCATGCCATGAATCATTAAACCGGACATGCATCATACTTGATTGTGCATTATGCCATGTTTATGCTTGTGCATTTACCATGTTTGCTTCTTTCCGGTTTGCTTCTCTCGTTAGCTTCGGTTTCGTTCCGGAGTTGTGAGGATTCGTTCGACTACTCCCGTTCGTTCTTCTTCATGGACTCGTTCTTCTTCCTAGCGGGATTTCAGGCAAGATGACCGTCACCTTGGATCTCACTACTAGCATTGCTATGATAGTTGCTTCGTTCTATCACTATGCTGCGTTACCTAACACTTGCTTATCAAGCCTCCCAATTTGCCATGAACCTCTAACCTTTGCCACCCTTCCTAGCAAACCGTTGTTTGGCTATGTTACCGCTTTTGCTCAGCCCCTCTTATAGCGTTGCTAGTTGCAGGTGAAGATGAAGAATGCTCCATGTTGGATTATGTTTATGTTGGGATATCACAATATCTCTTATATTATTAATGCATCTATATACTTGGTAAAGGGTGGAAGGCTCGGCCTTATGCCTGGTGTTTTGTTCCACTCTTGCCGCCCTAGTTTCCATCATATCGGTATTATGTTCCCGGATTTTGCGTCCCTAACGCGGCTGGGTGATTTATGGGACCCCCTTGACAGTTCGCCTTGAATAAAACTCCTCCAGCAAGGCCCAACCTTGGTTTTACCATTTGCCTCACCACCACATATACCTTTCCCTTGAGTCGGCCAACCCGAGGGTCATCTTTATTTTAGCCCCACCGGGCCAGTGCTTCTCTAAGTGCTGGTCCAAACCGAGCGATGTCCGGCGCCCCACAGGCAACAGGGTCTATGCCAACCGTCGTCTTGCTCATCCGGTGTGCCCGAGAACGAGATATGTGCAGCTCCTATCGGGATTTGTCGGCACATTCGGGCGGCTTTGCTGGTCTTGTTTTACCATTGTCGAAATGTCTTGTAAACGGGATTCTGAGACTGATCGGGTCTTCCCGGGAGAAGGAATATCCTTCGTTGATTGCGAGAGCTTATCATGGGCTAAGTTGGGACACCCCTACAGGGTTTGAACTTTCGAGAGCCTTGCCCGCGGTTATGTGGCAGATGGGAATTTGTTAATATCCGGTTGTAGTAAACTTGAAGTAAACTCTTCTAAAATACACCAACCGTGTGCGTAATCGTGAGTGTCTCTTTTCGGGGTTGATCGAGAGGAGAACACGGTTTCTGGGTTATGTCTGACGTAAGTAGGAGTTCAGGATCACTTCTTGATCATTATTAGTTGATGACCGCTTGCTTTGCTTCTCTTCTCGCTCTTATTTGCGTAAGTTAGCCACCATACATTGCTTAGTCGCTGCTGCAACCTCACCACTTTTCCCCTTCCTTTCCCATTAAGCTTTGCTAGTCTTGATACCCATGGTAATGGGATTCTTTGAGTCCTCGTGGCTCCTGATTACTACAACAACAGATTGCAGGTACAGGTTATCACGATGATCATGACGCGAGAGCGATGTTTGCTTGTTTTGGAGTTCTCCTCTGCTTCTTCTTCGATCGGGGATAGGTTCGGTCGGCACTGGGCTAGCGTGGTGGATATTGTTTGAGTTTCTGTTTATGTTTCATCCGTAGTCGGATGTTGATATCATGTATGTTGTATTGTTGTATTCATGTGTCATTGTATGTCTTGGATGTATCCCCACTATTATGTAATGTTGATGTAATGATATCCACCTTGCAAAAGCGTTTCAATATGCGGTTCTATCCTTGGTGGGACCTTCGAGTCTCTTTAGGATAGTATCGCATATTAGGCGTGTTCAAGTTGGTATCGAGCCTCGACCGACCATAGGAGCCCCTTGATTGTTGGCCGTTGTTGAGTCTAGAAAAAAAATGTTTTGAGTCTTAGGATTATATATATTGGAGAGTAGGATTCTTTTTAATCCTCAGTCCCTTCGTCGCTCTGGTGAGGCCTCTTGACGTAGATGTTTTGTCTTTCCTCTCCTCAAATTTCACGATTTTTTTTAGGATCACACGGGTATATTGGGATCGTTCCGATAGTCTTGTGACGAGAACATTGTTCTTGGTGCCTCCTGACATTTAGGGGTTGTGGCAGTGTCCCGGGGAGTTGAGCTCCGAGGTGTTGTTGTCACAATTTTATCGTTGCAGTTCTGGAATACCTGAGTTTTTCCGACATCGAAAATCTCTTTTATGCAGTTGTTGGTGAGATAACCTCGACGCCACCCAGTACTGGGGAGTTCAGGAGTATTGCCATAGCTCGTATAACGGATGCTTTTCGAAGTTTGAGGTACACGATTTCTGAAGGTTTCTTGGTTATGTGTTGAAGGATGGATACAGCTGGATCTAGGTATTGTTAGTTTGGGTGATATATTTTGTGTCCCCTGTATCCCCAACACCTGATTGCATAACCAGAAAGTTTCGGGAGTTTATAGGTGGGAATTCAAGTAGCTCCTAGAATATCTTTCCGACAGATGCATGATATGAGATTGGGTAAATCTCTATCATATGTATTTGTTCTGGCTTATTCCGCAAGCCAAATCATTTGTTTTGTTTTATTTGTGGTATTCGAGTTGCTTCGATGTCAAGTGTTGATTCCATACCTTTCAGACGGTGTTCTCATATTTCTATGGGATTACTAATCCTTTTGATCATCGAGATTGTGATGTCAATTCCTTCCAACCGGTGTGCTTCTCTTCAAGTGGATCCGATCATTTCAACATTTGCAAGATCAATTCTAAGTTTTCACAACGGTGTTTGTTTCATCCGTCCCAAGTTGTGTTTGTTTTCCCGCCCTCCCACCCTTTTTCTGCAAGGATTTATATATTTTAATCAAGTATCCATTTATTCATGTGAAGTCTCTTCACTCTTTTCAATCAATGTTCTGATCCAGTGATCCCTCATGAAGATGCTCAACAGCTCCAAGTTCATCATTCTTCATTCTCGTACTCTTTTCCGGTGGATTTAACTCAAGCTTTCAGTGTTGATCATATTCATTTCCTTGTTGCAAATGCTTTCTCTTGCCGATGCACCTCTTAATCATTCTTTTCTCGCTATTCATTTGTTCTGGAGTGTTGAAGATATCTCAGAAGGCTCGTCTTTTCATTCCAGATCCGTTCAAGTTATTTTGAGGTTGTTATCTCATTCAAGCCATTTAATTCTACCGGTGCAATCTTTATTTCAAGCAATCCTTCAACGATGTTTCTTTCGAGTGGGCCTTAACCCACAGGTCTTTTCCCAGGATCTTACCTGACTCTTCTAATTTATCCGGAGCCATTTCCCAAATTCTTTTCGAAGTTTGACGTAAGAATGAATTTTCAACAATCATATGTCTTTCTCCAAAATCTTTCAAATTCTTTTCATCGTTGGTTCAACCTTTCCAATTTTCATCCCGGAGTATCTCAACAATTCATGGTGGTTTCTCATCGTCATTCTCAGCATGTGAAGACCGAAGAAGAGTTCCTCTTAAATCCTTACCCGTTCTTCCAAAGATGTGTAGTTCTAGTTTGATGCCATCCTCTCATAATTGTTTTCGATTGTGGGAATTCTTTTCACCCGTCCGGAGCATTTCATGAGTTGTTTCCATTTCTTTCCTCCGAAGGCCATCATGTCATAATTCTTCATTCTCAGCATGTAGCTATTGTTCTCCAAATCTTACCGGTGAATCGTTCAAATATCCTCTAATCAGTTCATGATCTCTTCATTCTCTTGTATCTAAATTCTCTCAAGCATCTTCATTCGTTTTCCAATTCTTCCCGATGAATTGTGCCTTTGCTACGTTCATTTTCAATTCTTATGGTGGTTCGTTCAAGATTTCACTTCCTTCGTTATCATATTAATTCATTTGTTGTTTCCAAATTCCACTGGTGGTTCCATCAATACCTTCTCAAGTTTGCGCTATATCTCTCTTAATCCTTTCTACGAGAATAAGTAGTATGCCAAATCTGTTGCTTGTCATCAATTTAAATTGGTGAAGGATACGCATAACATAATTCTTATTCTTGTTTCATCCAAGTGATTAATCCTTTCCTTCGGAGTTTGTTCAGGAGGAATAAATTCTTGGTTTCTTGTTGTTCATTTTTCTTCCGGAGTTCCAAGTTTTCTGCATTATCTCGTCGCGAAGCTTCACCTTGTGTTCTCAACTTCTCTTTCGTTTTATCATCTTTTTATTACCAAGGTTCTTCATAGAGGCTCTACATGATGGTTCGTCAAGGATTCTTTTCATTATTCAATTGTTCTTCAAGATTTCTCTCGAAGTTATGATCCGCCAAGCTATACTCTAAAATAAACATGGTGCTCAACGCATGTTTTGATTTGAGGAGCTCAAGTATTCTTCATCTTGCATTTCAAAGTGCAATTCTTTCTAACTTATCTCTTGAGGTGGTGTTATGCCATTCTTGACAATTCCCTTCGTGTTTCATAATTCACAAGTTTTCAAGAATGACATATTTTAAACCCATCATTTTCTTCCTTGGAGTTATCTTGGTTTAGGTTACACCTAAAGCCTTCCCTAAGGAATGTTGCTAATTGTGGTGCCTATCAATAATCCAAGTTTCCTCCTATTCTCTCATTAAAAGGAGTTTTCATCTCCTTGCTGATCTCAATCCAATTAACTGTTTCCATCGGTGGCCGGTTGTCACCTCATCATTTTGAGATGTTTGCCATAAGCCCATAACAAGCTTGTGCCTTTAGTTGTTGATTTTCCAACAAATCCGTTAAATCCTACTTTGCAAGGGTGCTTTCCAAGTTCTCTTGTGGAAAAAGTTGTCATTTTCTTCTCCGTCCCTTTATCCCAACAATCTAACTTCTATTCTTTCGTTCCGGAGGCATTGTGACGTTGCTCTTTTCACTCATCATCTCGAATTGTGAGGACCGTGTTCTTTTCATGCTTATCCATTTAACCGGAGTGTTGTGTTCTAATTCAAGTTCTTTCATCTTGTCAAGTTTTGCCTCTGTTTTCAACCTGAGTGCTGTCTGAAATCCTTCTTACCCATTGTGCCATTCTTTCAATAGTTTCGGAGGCAGTGTGTTGTTGATTTCATCAAGTATCATCCCATCTTCTCTAGTTCATGTTTTATTCCTTCCATGTTCAACCGGAGTGCTGCCCGAATTCTTCCTCTCTCATCTTGTTTTAACCGGAGTGGTTTCGAATTCTATCTTGTCCATTAAACTCTTGATTCATGTCTTTGCAACCTCTTGGTTCTCGTCGTATCCCTTGTTCCTCTTTTCTAATGGAGTGTTCTCAATTTTGCTCATCTTCGTTGTTTTTCTTTCTTTCATTTTGCTCAACATCTCAAGGTTCATGGTTTCACTCGTTTGTCAAAGAAGAAACTTAGTTTTACCTCTTATCTTCCTCTTTCTTTTCCCTCCGGTGCCATTCTAGATCTCGGGACGAGATCCTCTCGTAGTGGTGGAGTGTTGTAGCGCCCCGGATATAACTTTCCATATTAGTAACTCCAACTCTTTCCATTTCCGGCTATGTGTTATGTTATTTTCCTTCGTGGTTGGGTTTTGTCTTTTGTTTTGCATTTTGTTCATGTCATGCATAGCATCATGCGCATTGCATCTGCATGTTTTCATAAAGCTTGCACCCGTTCGTAGTTGTCGCGTTCCCCCCTTGCTTTCGTTGACCGTTTGAGACCAATCGGGTTTTCGCTTCCCTCTTGACCGTGACCACCTAACCCCTCTTGCCAGTGCATCGACCCCTCGCCCGCGTCCGAAACTTCCTGAACCCGACCCGCTCAGTCACGACCGTTGGATCCGGATCATCCCCTAACATCTATAAAACATCTCCGTTTTCTTATTTGGACTCCCTAACCGATTTATTCTCGGCCGTTTGATTTCGATCGGAGAGACTAAATACCCCTAACCTACCACTTGCTATATATATAGGTCCAACCTTAGGATCTAGGGGCTTGTCCCATCCATTCCCCTCCTTGCGCCGCTACCCACTCCCTCGGGATCCTTCCCCGACCGCCTCCCTCGTTTTCAGCATCGAACCAACCCCAGGCCCCTCGATCCACTCCTCGCCCGAGCCCCGGAGCTCCTCCATGTCGTGCTCCTCCTCGAGCCCGAGGCCATGCCTCCTTTGCTCGATCCCCACCAGCCAGCAGCCCCGTTGCGCCGGCCATGCTCCTCCGCATTGGCCATCAGCAGTGCACCCCGGCGCCCTGCTCCAGACCTCGACCTCGTCGCCCTCGACCCCGCTCGGCTCGCCGGAGAGCCGTCAGCCATGGAGACCACCGCGACAAGGCCAGCCCTCGTCGCCCTTCTCCTTTTCCTCCGTCCTTCTTCCACCTCCCTAATCTCTCTGCTCCCTCTCTGCTGCCATGGACAGGGCTTCGACGACGCCATCCTCGTGCTGCATCACCGTCGCTGCCGGATCCGCCTCGCCAAGTCCTTGCCCCCGCGCTGGTTCTGCGCCTTGCCGGGGTGCCGCCGCTGGTGAGTTGATGTCGTTCGACAAGGCCCCCTCTCGGCCTCCCTGTTCCTTCCCCGATTTGCTTCTCTCTGAATCCCTCTCCCTCATTGAACAGAGGACGCGCAGCCTTCTTCAGCTCCGCCCCTGCGCCTCAAGTCCCGCGTCGCCGCCGCCTTGCACCGTCCCCGCCGTTTCCCGCTGACGGCCTCCTCTCAAGCCCGGAGCCGCCAAGCTGCTTCCCCGCTAGATCTCGCCGCCCCGCCATGAACCCGTCCAACCTCGACCTCCTGTGTGCGCCACCGCTTCCCTGCATCTTCTGAAAAGCCGCCCGCATCTCGCCCCTCTGTCTGCTTCCTCTGCATCAAGCGAGACCAGTGCCAGCGCACGGGTCAAGCCCGCGTTGACCGCCCGCTCGCCCGCGCCGTGGACGAGTCGTCCTGCTCCGTGGACTGCCTATCCACAGCGGCTCCCTGGCCCAACTCCAGATTCGGCCTCAAGGCCCGATGTGAGCAGCTCCTCTCTGTTGGCCCAGCAGCGCAGCTAGATTCGGCCCGGTAGTATTTTTTTTCCTGACTTGCGAATTTTGCTAATTGTCCAGGAACTGCTGTTTTACAGAAAAACCCTCATGTTCATGCATTTAATATCACACAAACCGTGCATCGGATTAAAATGAGTTGAACATATAAAATGCTTAGAATTTTGTCTAGTTTCATAATATGCTGCTTTCATCCATGTTAAAATGTTTAAACTTGCTGTTTGTTTAATTTTGCATAAATGCCATGTTAAAATGATTTATTTCGTAACTAAATAACCGTAGCTCGGTTTTAAATAAACTTTATATGTAAATGGGGTGGAGAAATGCATAGATTAACATGGTGCACTTTATTTTGCTGTTTAACAAGATTAAAATTGTGTATAGGGCAGAACAGTACCAAATTCGAAATATGCATATGGGGATTTTCCGGAATTGTTGTTTGTTTTTCCAGCCTCATTTAAATTTGCCTAAATAGTTAGTTTACTTTTGTTTCACCTCTTGCCATGTTTAACAACATTTAATATTGTTGAGTAGCTTATAACAAGATCAAACTAAATAATTGCATGTGGTGTTTCGTTGATATGCAACCCGTTGCATATTGAGCTCCACTTAATTTGTAGTATTGTTTGTTGCACTTTGTCATGCCATGAATCATTAAACTGGACATGCATCATACTTGATTGTGCATTATGCCATGTTTATGCTTGTGCATTTACCATGTTGTTTGCTTCTTTCCAGTTTGCTTCTCTCGTTAGCTTCGGTTTCGTTCCGGAGTTGTGAGGATTCGTTCGACTACTCCCGTTCGTTCTTCTTCATGGACTCGTTCTTCTTCCTAGCGGGATTTTTGGCAAGATGACCGTCACCTTGGATCTCACTACTATCATTGCTATGCTAGTTGCTTCGTTCTATCACTATTTTGCGTTACCTAACACTTGCTTATCAAGCCTCCCAATTTGCCATGAACCTTTAACCTTTGCCACTCTTCCTAGCAAACCGTTGTTTGGCTATGTTACCGCTTTTGCTCAACCCCTCTTATAGCGTTGCTAGTTGCAGGTGAAGATGAAGATTGCTCCATGTTGGATTATGTTTATGTTGGGATATCACAATATCTCTTATATTATTAATGCGTCTATATACTTGGTAAAGGGTGGAAGGCTCGGCCTTATGCCTGGTGTTTTGTTCCACTCTTGCCGCCCTAGTTTCCGTCATATCGGTATTATGTTCCCGGATTTTGCGTCCCTAACGCGGTTGGGTGATTTATGGGACCCCCTTGACAGTTCGCCTTGAATAAAACTCCTCCAAAGAAGGCCCAACCTTGGTTTTACCATTTGCCTCACCACCACCTATACCTTTCCTTGAGTCGGCCAACCCGAGGGTCATCTTTATTTTAGCCCCGGGCGGTGCTTCTCTAAGTGTTGGTCCAAACCGAAGCGATGTCCGGCGCCCCTGGCAACCAGGTCTATGCCAACCCGTCGTCTTGCTCATCCGGTGTGCCCGAGAACGAGATATGTGCAGCTCCTATCGGGATTTGTCGGCACATTCGGCGGCTTTGCTGGTCTTGTTTTACCATTGTCGAAATGTCTTGTAAACGGGATTCCGAGACTGATCGGGTCTTCCCGGGAGAAGGAATATCCTTCATTGATCGCGAGAGCTTATCATGGGCTAAGTTGGGACACCCCTGCAGGGTTTGAACTTTCGAGAGCCCTGCCCGCGGTTATGTGGCAGATGGGAATTTGTTAATATTCGGTTGTAGTAAACTTGAAGTAAACTCTTCTAAAATACACCAACCGTGTGCGTAACTGTGAGTGTCTCTTTTCGGGGTTGATCGAGAGGAGAACACAGTTTCTGGGTTATGTCTGACGTAAGTAGGAGTTTAGGATCACTTCTTGATCATTATTAGTTGATGACCGCTTGCTTTGCTTCTCTTCTCACTCTTATTTGCGTAAGTTAGCCACCATACATTGCTTAGTCGCTGCTGCAACCTCACCACTTTACCCCTTCCTTTCCCATTAAGCTTTGCTAGTCTTGATACCCATGGTAATGGGATTGCTGAGTCCTCGTGGCTCATAGATTACTACAACAACAGTTGGAGGTACAGGTTATGCGATGATCATGACGCGAGAGCGATGTTTGCTTGTTTTGGAGTTCTCCCTCTGCTTCTTCTTCGATCAGGGGATAGGTTCCAGGTCGGCAGCCTGGGCTAGCAGGGTGGATATTGTTTGAGTTTCTGTTTATGTTTCATCCGTAGTCAGATGTTTATATCATGTATGTTGTATTGTTGTATTCATGTGTCATTGTATGTCTTGGATGTATCCCCACTATTATGTAATGTTGATGTAAAGATATCCACCTTGCAAAAGCGTTTCAATATGCGGTTCTATCCTTGGTGGGACCTTCGAGTCTCTTTAGGATAGTATCGCATATTGGGCGTGGCACACAGTTATTCATGTGAGAGCCACTCAACATTTTCATCGTGGTCTTTTCCTTGATAAGACTCAAATAAAAAGAAAAGAAATTCAGAGAAATACACTGAAATATTTTTGGAGTTTTTGGTTTTCTTGAAGAAGCAATTAAAAGAGAAAAGCAAAAATGAGAAAAACTATTTACATGGGAAAGCTCCCAACAAGCAAAAGAAGAACGAGAAAATCTTTTTGGATTTTCTTTTTAGTATTACAACTAAGCATGCATAGAAAGTAGACTAACTACAACTAATTTTTTTGGTTTTTCTAAAGTTTTTCAAACACACAAGAAGAATGCAAGAAAATAAATTAAGCATGGATAATACAATGAAAAAGTGTGAACACCGACAACTGAAATGAGATGTGTGAACATGAATACAATGTCGGTGAGAAACACGTACTCCCCCAAGCTTAGGCTTTTGGCCTAACTTGGTAAACAGATAGTAGTCCGGATAGTAGTCGGCGTGGTAGCTCATGGAGGCTCTCGGTGCGGATGCCTCGGCCTGCCGTGCTGCCTCCACTGCCGCGTTGTGAGCTCAGGCCTCGCTCTCAAGAACAAAATATTTTCCTTTGTTGTGATAGTCAAAAAAGAGCAGGCGCAGGCAAATATGTGTGCACAACATATGTTTGGTTAAACAACAGATTGTATGTGAAGTTATGAATTTTTCCTTTGAGAATCTTATGACTTTTTAAAGCATCAAAGTCTAAATACTGCATGGGTAGGATAGGGTCAAATGGCAAAGGTGAAACACCCAGCCCTCGTGCTAAACGTGTGGCATATATTCCACCATAGAAATAGCCACTGTTAGTGTTATGCTGTAGTCTACATGCAACAATCACTCCAAGGTTATAACTCCTTTCACCGATGAGAACGGCGCGTATGAGGCTCAAGTCTGGAGCACAAAGTGTACTACAGTCTTGCTTGCCTACTATACATTTCCTGTTAAATAATGCAAAGTACTGAATTGCGGGAAAATGAATGCTATTTATTCTACCTTGTGTCACTCCCCTCGTCTCGCCGTAGCAAAGACTAGTCAAGAATGATTGGTACTCAGCCCTTGGTGGTTCATCAAGAGAACCCCAGAATGGGAGTTTGCAGTGGTGAGCAAAACTCTCTAGTGAGATGGTAAATGGATTTTCATAAAGCTTAAATGACACCCCAGACTCACGGGGATGGAATTTAAATCCTTTGACAAATGATTCGGTAAGAGTGTGGCGTTGCTCGCACTTATCTGAAATGTAGGGAACGAGACCGGCATTGTGAACATATTGCTCAAATTCCTCCTTAATGCCCACACGCATCATATAATCATCGCTAGGCCATAAGCATGTTTTGGTGGCTGCATCTCGAATGGAACTTTCACTTGGTCCGACATAAGACAGACGAGGGGAGTTGTCACTACAAGATGCCCCCGAGGATCTCCTCCTCAAAGAACTCCTTCCAAATAGGTTCATCATGTTCGCGTACAATTTTCTGAAAAACTTTGAGTGACAAAAATTTATCAACAAAACTTTATAAGATTGATAGCAACTACTCATAGGGATACATAGAGGCCATAGCAAGCATTCAAACTACTTAGAGCTCTAAGAATTCAACATGCAAGCTCATCTACAGCAGCGCCAAGAGTAGCTAAATATTCAAAATATAAACCACTAAAACAGAAACAAATTGGACAAACGGTGGAGTCACATACCAAGCAACAATCCCTCGAAACAGTTTCGGAAATGGAGCTTCGAGCAAAGAGATCGAAATCCGCGGGTTTGAGAGCAAGAACACGGGAGAGAGAGCAAAGGTGAATTTTATCTGGAGGTAGGTGATGATGTGGTGTGAAGAGATAAGCGAGGGGCCCACGTGGAGACCACAACCCACCAGAGCGCGCCTGGGGGTCCTGGCGCCTAGGTGGGTTGTGCCCACCTGGTGCACCTCCCTCTGATATTATTTGCACCAGGAATTCTTAAATATTCGGAAAAAATCGTATTAAATTTTCAGACCATTCTGAGAACTTTTATTTTTTGGTCATTTTTTTATTGCACGGGAAATTCAGAAAACAAACAAGACATGGCATTTTATTTTATTTAACTAATAAAAACAGAAAACGGAAGGTAGTGCTTACTAAATTCATCAAGTTCATATTTCTCAAAAATGATTCATTAATAAGGTTGATCAGGTCTTATTAACAACCACTTTCGATTAGCATGAAACCGAAGAACTTTCGTAATTCACTAAGTTATCTCAACAGGGATATGAATGTCCCCAACAATAAGCATTTCATATTTCTTTTTAACAGTAGGTAGAGGTATTTGAAAAATTCCAATAGTGATTGTCGGAGATTTTCCAATAACACTAATACCATTCACTTGGAATTGTTTCTTCGGAAAGTGCACCGTATGCTCATTACCGTTGATATGAAAAGTGACCTTGCTTTTATTGCAATCGATAACATCCCCTGCAGTATTCAAGAAGGGTCTACCAAGGATAATTGACATGTTGTCGTCCTCGGGCATCTCAAGTATAACAAAGTCAGTCAAAATAGTAACATTAGCAACAACAACGGGCACATCCTCACAGATATCGATAGGTATGGCAGTTGATTTGTCAGCCATTTGCAAAGATATTTCAGTAGGTGTGAGTTTATTCAAATCAAGTCTTTTATATAAAGAGAAATACATAACACTAACACTAGCTCCTAAATCACATAAAGCAGTTTTCACATAATTCTTTTTGATAGAGCAAGGTATAGTTGGTATTCTCGGGTATCCAAGTTTTTTAGGTACTCCATCTTTAAAAGTATAATTAGCAAGCATAGTGGAGATTTCAGCTTCTGGTATTTTTATCTTATTTGTGATAATGTCTTTCATGTACTTTGCATAAGGAGGCATTTTCAAGATATCAGTCAAGTGAGTATGCAAAAAGACTGGCCTCAGCATTTCAGCAAAGCGTTCAAATTCTTCATCATCTTTCTTTTTAGTTGACTTGGGTGAAAAAGGCATAGGTTTTTTAACCCACAGTTCTCTTTCTTTACCGTGTTTTCTAGCCACAAAGTCACTTCTATCATACCTTTTATTCTTAGGTTGTGGGTTATCAAGATCAACAGGTGGTTCTATCTCAACATCATTGTCTGGTTCTTTATTATTTGTTTGAGCATCTTCATGAACCTCATCATTATCTTTTTCATTATCAGAAAGTGAGTGTTCATTACGGTGAGTTTCAAACATCGAGATAGAAGTTTCATTATCATTATCAGGAGGTTTTTCTATTTCAGGTTCCCTAGAAGCATGTAAAGTCCTATCATTTTTCTTCTTCTTTTTCTTTCTAGAAGGACTAGATGCATTAGTGTTATCTCTTTGTGAGTCTTGTTCAATTCTTTTTGGGTGTCCCTCGGGATAAAGTGGCTCCTGAGTCATTTTAGCTCCTCTAGTTGCTACTCTAACAGCAAAGTCATGTTTATTATTATTCATTTCATCAAGCAACTCTCTTTGAGATTTAGCAACTTGTTCTAATTGAGTTTGAACCATAGAAGCATGCTTTCCAACACCTCTAACATCATTTGAGATTCTAAATAACAAGTCACTCAAGCGAGCAATCATATCAGAATTGCATTTCAATGGTTTCATAACATTTGCATTGAAGTGATCTTATTTTCTAATGTAGTTTTCAAACTCATAAAGACATTGGCTAGGGTGCATATTGTGAGGATTGTCATTATCATTGAACTTCATTAAATAATTTACCTCTACCACCTTAGGCAGTGGTGGTGTATTAAGCCCATGTATATCTTCAATAGGAGGTAAAATTTTTACATCCTCAGCTTTAATACCTTTTTTCCTTCATGGATTTCTTTGCCTCTTGCATATCTTCAGGACTGAGATATAATATACTCCTCTTCTTCGGAGTGGGTTCAGGCGGTGGCTCGGGAAGAGTCCAATCATCATAATTTTTCAATATTTTATTCAATACTTCTTCAGCTTGTCCAACAGTTCGTTCCCTGAAAACACAACCGGCACAACTATCTAGGAAGTCCCTAGAAGCATCGGTTAGTCCATTGTAGAAGATACCAAGTATTTCATTCTTCTTAAGAGGATGATCAAAGAAAGCATTAAGTAATTGGCAAAGCCTCCCCCAAGCTTGTGGGAGACTCTCTTCTTTAATTTGGACAAAGTTAAATATTTCCTGTAAATCAGCTTGTTTCTTATGAGCAGGGAAATATTTTTTAGAGAAGTAATAAATCATATCCAGGGGACTACGCACACAACCATGAGCAAGAGTATTGTACCAAGCTTTAGCATCACCCTTTAACGAGAATGGAAATAATTTGAGAATAAAGTAATAGCGAGTCTTCTCATCATGAGTAAAAAGGGTGGCTATGTCGCATTCAACTTAGTAAGATGTGCCACTACAGTTTCAGTTTCATACCATGGAAAGGATCAGATTCAACCAAAGTAATTAACTCTAGGTCGACAGAGAATTCATAATCCTTATCATCAATAAAGATTGGTGAAGTAGAAAACTTGGGATCATATTTCATTCTAGCATTCAGAGATTTTTCTTTATACTTGCATAATAATTTATCTAGATCATCTCTATCCTTACAAGCAAGAATATCTCTAGGTGTTTCCTCATTCCTAACATAACCTTATGGTACCTTAGGAAATTCATATCTAGGAAGGCTAGTTCTAGCAGGTGTTTTAGGAGTTTCCGTTTCAAGCTCATCATCAGATTCAACAATATCATGTTGTATTACTCTAGCAATTTGTTCATCAAGAGAGTCACCAAGTGGCACATCATCATTATCAAGCAAGGTACTAGCATCATCATAAGCATTATCCATAGCAGAAGTAGCATCATCAATAACTTGCGATATATTAGAATTGATAGCGTGTGGTGGTGTTGCAAGTTTACTTATAACAGAAGGTGAATCTAAAGCAGAACTGGATGGCAGTTCCTTACCTCCCCTCGTCTTAGAGGGATAAATCTTAGTCTTAGCATCCTTCAGATTATTCATAGTGATAAATTGATAATAATACCAAGTGACTCAACAAATATTGCTATGCTCCCCGGCAACGGCGCCAGAAAAAGGTCTTAATAACCCACAAGTATAGGGGATCGCAACAGTCTTCGAGGGTAGATTATTCAACCCAAATTTATAGATTCGACACAAGGGGGCCAAAGAATATTTGAAGGTATTAGCAGCTGAGTTGTCAATTCAACCACATCTGGAGATTAATTATCTGCAGCAACATGATCAGTAGCAAAGTAATATGATAGTTTTGATAATAGTTACAAGAGTAACGGTAACGGTAACAGTGATAGCGACAGTTTTGTAGCAAGTGCAACAGTAACGATAGCAGTAGTAACTTAGCAAGAACAATATAAGATAAATTCGTAGGCATTGGATCGGTAATTTGTTGGATGATATTCTTCATGAGACAGTTGTAACCTAGGGCGATACGGCACTAGCTCTAGTTCATCAATATAATGTAGGCATGTATTCCGTAAATAGTCATACGTGCTTATGGAAAGAACTTGCATGACATCTTTTGCCCCACCCTCCCGTGGCAGCGGGGTCCTATTGGAAACTAAGGGATATTAAGGTAATAGAGAACCGGAACAAAGCATTAACACATGGTGAATACATGAACTCCTCAAACTACGGTCATCACCGGGAGTGGTCCTGACTATTGTCACTCCGGGGTTGCCAGATCATAACACGTAGTAGGTGACTATAACTTGCAAGATCGGATCTAGAACATGGATATAATGGTGATAACATAAACGGTTCAGATTTGAAATCATGGCACCCGGACCCAAAGTGACAAGCATTAAGCATGGCAAAGTCATAGCAACATCAATCTTAGAACATAGTGGATACTAGGGATCAGGCCCTAACAAAACTAACTCGATTACATGATGAATCTCATCCAACTCCTCACCGACCAGCGAGCCTACAAAGGAATTACTCACTCCCGGTGGGGAGCATTGTGGAATTGGCGATGGAGAAGGGTTGGTGATGACGAAGAACGAAGATCCCCCTATCCGGAGCCCCAAACGTACTCTAGATCTGGCCTCCCGATGAAGAATAGGAGGTGACGGCGGCTCCGTCTCGTGGATCGCGATAATTCTTTCTCCCTGATTTTTTTTTCTGGAGAAATAGGATTTTATAGCGTCGGTTTCAGGGTCTGCGGGGCCACTAGGTGGGGACAACCCACCGGGCACGCCAGGAGGGGGGCGCGCCCTGGTGGGTTGTGCCCACCCAGGTGCCCCCCTCCTGTGGATCTTGGCTTCAGAAATTCTTATTTATTGTATGGAAAATCCTCGCAAAGTTTCGTTCCATTCCGAGAACTTTTATTTCTGCACAAAAACAACACCATGGTAGTTCTTCTGAAAACAACGTCAGTCCGGGGTTAGTTTCATTCAAATCATGCAAATTAGAGTCCAGAACAAGAGGAAAAGTGTTAGGAAAAGTAGATATGTTGGAGACGTATCTCCTGACTTGGCGCCGACAGTGGTGAAGACCACACGCCGAAACAACCGACTCGGCGCTCATCTTTTGGATAGTCCCGACGATGCCATCCCGTATAGCAGCACTCAACCCAAGTGTCGCCTGCATCCCAGCACCACGCCTCGACAACTCGTCATTGGTCACCTTGGCCATGACGGCTCCTTCGTCCACAACAGCCTACCTTGCGGGCCATGGAAACACCAGGGACCTGGGAAACGCGTCTGCCTTGTTCCTTTGGTTCTCATCTTTCTCTCCCCTTCGACGATCACAGAGCATCGAAACAGGGAGATGAGAAGGTAGCAGCCGTGGAGGCCAAGGACAGTGGTAAGGATCGAGGATATGGTTGTGCCGCCGCTAACGAGGTGCGCTCTCTCTCGACTGCGGCGACCTGTGTTACCCACGAGAGTGGATTTTCTACTCCCGGGTGTACTACATCCAAGTAGTCCAAAAATTGAAAAAACATTATCGAACAACATCCAAAAAATTCTGAATTTTTTCGACATCAATCTCTATGAAATGTTTGAGTTCTTGCAAAGTTTCATCAAAAAATAACATCTGAGGACCTCCCACCAAAATAAACAAGATCGCTGCTCAAATAGTGCACAAAACATTAAGCATCGATTTTGTTATTTTTGGTGAGAGCTCAAGGGATGTTATTTTTCGATGAAATTTTGAAAGACCATCAAACATTTGATAGAGTTAGTTGTCGCAAAATTTTAGATTTTTTGGATGTTGTTTGATAACCTTTTTCTAATTTTTTTTGGAAACACTGGGTGTAGACACCCGAGAGTAGCCGCTACTTTCTGGTTACCCAGTCGTCATATTGTATCTTGGGCGGGGCTCTCGTATAGTCGTCATACCAGATCGTGCTTCCCTCAAAATAACTCTACATGGGCTGCATCCGGCTGCCAGGCCTGATTAACCAGGATGCTCGGATTTTTCTACGCGAATAGCTTCCCTCAAGGAAGGACTCCCCGGGACCTCCTATACCACTGGGGGAGACGCAACGCGCACCCTTCGCTCCCCTCACGTGCTCATTTGGGCCGACCCATGAGCGGCCGGGGGGTGCCCCTATTTTCTTGTCTGTTTGTTTCTTCCATTTTTTCTTCTTTAAATAATTCAGGATTTTGAAATAGTTCAAAATTCAAAAACAATGCAAATTGTGAAAATCTATGGAGCCCAAAAATGTTCCTGAATTCGAATAATGTTCATGAATTTGAAAAATGTTTGTGACTTCTGAAAAATATTTGTAATTTCAAAAAATGTTCGTGAAATTGGATATTGGCGAACATTTTTTTCAGACGTACAAAATTTGAATTTGATGAACATTTTTGAAATTGATAAAAAATTCTCAATTCAAGAATATTTTTGAAAAACCAGATGAACTTTTGAAAAATGAACAAAACATTCTTGAATTTGATGAACATTTGTTAAAATTATGGTGAACAAAATTTAAATATGATGAACATTTTTGAGTCAGATGCACATTTTTTTAAAATGGATGAACAAATTTTGAATAAGATGAACATTTTATATATCGATGAACAAATTTAGAAATTGATGAATACTTTTTGAAAATGATGAATAAATTTCTAATTTTATGAACATTTTTTAATTTGATGAACAAATTTTGAATTTGATAAACATTGTTCTAATTTGATGAACAAATTTTGAATTTTATGAACATTTTTTAATTCCACATGAACAAAAAATTAATTCAATGAACATTTTTTGCATTGATGAATTTTTTAATTTGATGAATAAAAAATGTTCATGAATTTAAGAAGAAATTTAGCAAAAAGAGAAAAAAAATAAAGAGGAGAAAAAAAAGGAAAAAACGAAATAAAAAAAACGTAAATGGGGCAGCCCAGAAGACATCCAGCGAGAGGGTAGGAACCATGCTGAAGGGGAGAATTCCGTGGGCCACCTATGCACTCTAGCACGGGATCACAAATCCAAAAAAAGGTGTGCGCAGTATTACTGAACCCGTGACCTCCCGTGGCCATGCACACGATGCTAGCTAACAAACTCATTTAAGAACTATCTACACATACGGACATGTTGTAGGTAACTAAAACAATACTGTAGGAGTATTGTAACTACTACAACATTTAGCACGATTTTCTTTTCAAATTTTGATATTTTTGGCAAGAGAATGTCTTTTAAGAAAAGGTTTTCAAGAATATGGACATTTTTCTGAAAGGGCAAACATTTTTTATTTGTCCGAACATTTTATGTCACATTAAGGAACATTTATTCAAAATTGCGAACATTCTTCTGAAAAGCACGCATATTATCTTCAAATTTGCGAACATTTTCTTAACAAAAAACTTGAACATCTTATAAAATTTATAAAGAGTTTTTGATAATGTGCACATTTGTTCAATTTGAGAACATTTTTGAAATTGCAATAATTTCAAAAATACGAACTTTAAAAATACAAACAGTTTCAAAATTATGAACAGTTTCAAAAATTGTGAACATTTTTAAAAGGAAAACAGTTTTAGAAAACCCTAACATATTTTCAAATTTGTGAATAATTTTGATTGTGAAATTTTTTTGGAATTTGTGAATTTTATACAAAATAAATAAATATTAAAAGTAATGAATAGAAAAAAGAAGAAAGAAAAGCAATAAACGAAAAAAATGAAAAGAAACGGAAAATGAAAAAACAGAGAAAAAGCCTGAAAGAAAACCAGCCACAAAAAACAATAGGAAAAAGAAATACCGGTTTAGGGAACCTTGTACAAGGTACCCAAAACCGTAGAAGCCCGACATGTTTTCTTTCAGGGTTTTTGTCTTTTTTTCTGTTTCTCTTCATTTTTCTTTTTTGTTTTTTCTGTTTATTTCATCTTTTTTTTCATTCCATTTAATGTATTTGTCTTTTTATAAAATGTTCAAAATTTTGAAAATATGTTCTTGTTTTCTGAAAATATTTGTCTTTTTAAAACAAGGTTCATAAATTTGGAAAAATGTTTGTGTTCTAAAAATGTTCACCAACTTCGGAAATGTTTATGTTTTAATAAATGTTCATAAATATTTAAAAAATGCATTTTAAAATAGTTTTGCTAATTGAAAAAATGTTCATGTTTTCTGAAATTGTTCATTCATTTCATAAGATGTGCAAGTTTTTTAAGAAAACGTTTGCAAATTTGAAGATAATATTCGCGCTTTCAGAAGAATTTTCAGAATTTTGAGGAAATGTTTGTTAATTTGAAATGCAATGTTCGCAAAAATAAAAATTGTTCAAAAAATAATTGCCTTTTTATAAAATCGTTCGAAATTTTGAAAACCTTTCATTGTTTTTAAAAGACGTGCTTTTACAAAACATGTCGAAATCTGAAAAAAGTTCATGCTAAAATATGCAGTACCTACAGTACTCCTACAATACTCCTACAGTATTGTTTTAGTTAGCTATAGCATGTCCGTATGAGTAGATAGTTCTTAAATGAGTGCGCTACTTATGCGATAATAAAGTTTGTTTTGTCTGTTGGTTAGAATCGCGCGCACGACCACAGGAGTTCATGGTTTCGATACCGCGCAAGCGCGCACACCACACACATTTTTTGGATTTTTTCTCCCTTGCTAGAAGTTTTTTTTCCTGTTTTGGAAACTTTCTCGAAGGCTCTTGAACCGGTTTTTCTTTTTTTCCTTGTTTATATTTATTTTTTTTGTTTTTCCTTTTTTGTTTATTTTTCTTAATGTTTTTCCTTACTATGTTTCTTTTCTTTCTTTTTTCTTTTCTTTAATTTCTATTATCTTTTTCCAAGTTTAATTTCCTTTTTCCTTTAGGTTTCCTTTTAGTCATTATTTCTTCCGTTTTTTGTTTTTTGTTTTTTTACTTTTTTTTCCTTTTCCTGTTTATTTTGTTCAAAAATTTCAAATATTGTTCCAATTTCATCAAATATTTTTTAAAATAAATTGTTCACATGTTTCAAAAAGTGTCTGTATTTAAAAATGTTTGGGAATTTAAAAAATGTTACCATCTTTTAAAAATCACAATTCTAAAAAATATGTTTTACAAAAATTGTGTATAAATTCAAGAAAGGTTTCTGTTCTTTTAAAATTCGTTCACAATTCAAAAATATTTACGGTTTCAAAACTTGGTCACAAATTTTAAATATGTTCGTGTTTCCAGTTTTTGTTTGAAGTTTGATGAAAAGTTCCATTTCTATTTCTTGTTCATAAATCCTAAAATGTTTGTAGTTATAAATTTTCTACAGAATTTCATGAAAATTTCCATTTTTCAAATATTTATTCAAAAATTCAAAAAAAATGTTTGCGGTTTCAAATTTTGTTGAGAATTTAAGAATTTGTTGACATATTCAAAAAATACTCCTCTTGCTGATTGTTTTTATCAGAAATTCGAAAAATGGTTGCACATTTTCAAAATATACACGTTCAATAAAAAGAACACTTTTTCAGAAAAAACTATCACCATAGTTTCTTATTTAGATTCGCTAGAGTAGAGCAGACTTCTACACTAAGTTAGTTTGTTAGATCGCGTGCTGCAATACAAAGTACAAAACTTGTCTAGTGGTGTGGCTATCATCTCACAATCCCAAGTGGCAGGTCTCCTGCTTGAATCCTCGCATAGCGCTACCCTTGATTTTTGCTATCTTTTTTCGTCCCGCGGTACAAGTCGATAGGTCGGCCCAGTCGCGCTGTCTCCTGTGCGTGGCGCTGCCAATATGATGCAAATGCTCACACGGGCCGGCCCAGCAACTGGCACTCCTGGACGTTGTCTCTCGTTCGCTATGTCGTTCCCTAGGAGAGGTCCTATCGGACGCATGTGAGCGGCAAGCAACCGAGCATTCGCTGAAGGGCGTGCAAACGCGCTGGCCCATTCGCAACGTTGAATGTAAAGTCGTCTCGAATCTCAAAAATTAGAAGCTTGCGGGCGCATGGGGTCGAACTCCCGCATGGTACAAAATAGCAGTTCTTTTAATACGCGATGAATATTTTTGTAATGCATGATGAATTTTTTCCTTATATATCGTTAATATTTTCTTAACATACGGTGAACATTTTTTTAATATGCAGTGAATTTTTCATACTATAAAAAGAAAAACAGGAAAAAGAAACAGTAAAAAGCAAAAAAAAAAAGAAGAAAAAGAAAGAAACAGGCAGAAATAAATAAAAAGGAAAAAATATAATAAATAAATAAATAATAAAAGCCGCTTAAAAAACAAGACAGGATAATCAAGTTCAGGGAACCTTTTAGAAGATTCTCAAACCGGCCAAGAACCTTCCAGACGGTTCCCCAAACAGGGATAATGCATGGAAGGAAACAACAGCAAAGCCGAATTCCGGGCCGGCCCAAGTGGAAGCTATAGGTGGCTCACTCTTCATTGGAACTAGGATGATTTGACGATAACGGGCGTCATATAGGAATTGCCTTTCCCTCGTTCACCCACGTAGTTGACAAGGTACACTATTAACCGGTTGACATTTGACCAATACCAGGTCTGTTTGCTTTTTAAAAAAAACACGGGTTTGAGAAAAAGTTCACAAGTTTGAAAAATGTGCACTGATTTGAATTTTCTTTCGAATGTTGAAAAAGTTCATGAATTTGGAAGAAGACGTAGATTCAAAAAGATTTTATGAATTTGTAAAAACAGATCCTGATTTTGAATATTTAGATATGAAAATGTGTAACATCCAAAATTCTAAATTTGGGAATGTAATACAAATTAAGTAATAGATTGTTTTGTTGTGATATTGTTTGAAATCGAGTGGAGTTTGAAACTTTTTATAGTTTACGAATATTAAATGAGAGGGAATAAAATGACTTCCCAAAAATTTCCATTCCGTTTGGTTGCATTTGAAAATTTATTTGGATTTTAACTATTCAAACTATTCGATTTAAAGGAATACAAAGGAGAGAAGATAATACGGCTTATTTAATTTGAATAAATAATTGGGAAATGTTTTGAATAGGTTTTCGGAGTTAATAAAATTATTTTCACACTTAATAAACCCTAAGAAATATTTTAGGGCAATTATTATGGAATAATTGTTTTATAAAATTAAATGCAATTTATGAAAAAATATTTGTCCCAAATAAAAAGTTCACATGACTGAATATGTGCACATGAATTGTTTTAGTTTTATTGTAGTTATATAAATTATTTTGGATTTGTTTAGGACCAAAAAATCCGTTCTGCATTAAAAAACATTTGAAAGAAAAACACTGTCCATATGGGCGACCAATACCTATCCTCCCCCACATGCTAGACAGGACAACATCGACCAGCAGGCCGACCCATCAGCCAGCGCAGCAGTTTTTCTTTTTCTTTCCTCCCTTTTTCCCGATGGGCCTGGTCTCTTGTATTTGTGGCCCATGGGCGCCTCCATCTCTATCTTTATCTTTACCTAATATTAAAGGACGGAAGTTTTCATAGTTCTCCATACCTCACGCGTTTATATCCTTTAATTATACGTTAACCGCAATGATGGACGGTTGAGATTAAAGGGAGAAAGGTTTTTCTCTCTTTTTTTTCTTCTTCCACGGGCTCGGTCCACAAGCATGTTTGCACACCCTAACTTTTTCAACCTTGAGATGTGAAGAGTTGGAGCACATCCCTCATGATCCTGGACTATCTTTATCAAATCCTTCCCTAACTCCTCCAATAAATATGCCACCAACGAGGAAGCAAAGAAGCAGCAGCCTGATACGTCTCCGTCGTATCTATAATTTTTGATTGTTTCATGCCAATATTCTACAACTTTCATATACTTTTTGGTAACTTTTTATACTATTTTTGGGACTAACATATTGATCCAGTGCCCAGTGCCAGTTCCTGTCCGTTGCATGTTTTTGGTTTCGCAGAATATCCATATCAAACGGAGTCCAAACGGGATAAAAACGGACGGAGCTTATTTTTGAAATATTTGGAAAATCTGGAATAAAGATCAACGCGAAACGGTGTCCGAGGTGGCCATGAGGCAGAGGCCCTCGCCCGTACCAGGAGGGCGCGGCCCCCACCCTCATGGGCCACCCGTAAGGCGGTTGATGCCCTTCTTCGGTCGCAAGAAATCTATTTTTTGGTAAAAAAATCACGACGAAGGTTTCAATCCAATCGGAGTTACGGATCTCCGGATATAAAAGAAACGGTGAAAAGGTAGCAGAACAGAACGCAGAAACAGAGAGAGACAGAGAGATAGATCCAATCTCGGAGGGGCTCTCGACCCTCCCACGCCATGGAGGCCAAGGACCAGAGGGGAAACCCTTCTCCCATCTAGGGAGGAGGTCAAGGAAGAAGAAGAAGAAGGGGGCCCCTCTCCCCCTTGCTTCCGGTGGCGCCGGAGCGCTGCCGGGGCCATCATCATCACCGTCATCTTCACCAACAACTTCACCACCATCATCACCAACTCTTCCCCCCTCTATGCAGCGGTGTAACCTCTCTCTTACCCGCTGTAATCTCTACTTAAACATGGTGCTCAACGCTATATATTATTTCCCAATGATGTATGGCTATCCTATGATGTTTGAGTAGATCTATTTTGTCCTTTGGGTTATTTGATGATCAAGATTGGTTTGAGTTGCATGTTTTATTATTGGTGCTTTCCTATGGTGCTCTCCGTGTCGCGCAAGCGTGAGGGACCCCCGTTGTAGGGTGTTGCAATATGTTTATGATTTGCTTATGGTGGGTGGCGTGAGTGACAGAAGCACAGACCCGAGTAAGTAGGTTGTTTGCGTACGGGATGAAGGGGACTTGATACTTTAATGCTATGGTTGGGTTTTACCTTAATGATCTTTAGTAGTTGCGGATGCTTGCTAGAGTTCCAATCATAAGTGCATATGATCCAAGTAGAGAAAGTATGTTAGCTTATGCCTCTCCCTCAAATAAAATTGCAATAATGATTACCGGTCTAGTTATCGATTGCCTAGAGACAAATAACTATCTCGTGACAACAAGCTCTCTACTAAAACTAATTTAGTTGTGTCTTTATTTAAACAGCCCCTAGCTTTTATTTATGCGCTCTTTATTTTCTTGCAAGCCTATCCAAAAACCTCTACAAAGTACTTCTAGTTTCATACTTGTTTCCGGTAAAGCAAACGTCAAGTGTGCGTAGAGTTGTATCGGTGGTCGATAGAACTTGAGGGAATATTTGTTCTATCTTTAGCTCCTCGTTGGGTTCGACACTCTTACTTATCGAAAGAGGCTACAATTGATCCCCTATACTTGTGGGTTATCAAGACCTTTTTCTGGCGCCGTTGCCGGGGAGTCATAGCGTGGGGTGAATATTCTCGTGTGTGCTTGTTTGCTTTATTACTAAGTAATTTTTATTTTCTGTTCTAAGTTGTTCTCTATCTTTAGTTGTGGATATGGAACACGAAATACCAAAAAAATTAGGTGTACTTGCTACTCATGGAGACGGGGAACCTCATAAAACCCTCGATGCTCGTTATGTGACAGATATTATGTACTACTTTAATAATCCTGAGAAAACCCCATTGAATTATGTAATGGGAGTAACGTTGGATCAACGTGAATACTTTAGGGATTGTCGCTTAACACAAAAAGGGAAACTATTATGGGATCAAATTCATATATTGAAGTGGTATGCTTGGCAACTATGCGTGAGTTATGATTATACTTGTTGCTCTAGGATGAAGGCTCCACACCTTCCCTTTTCATGCAAATTTAATGATAATAAAACCTTAGCTTTTTATGCTAATGATATATATGATTACTATGATGTGGAACAAATAGAAGAATTTGTTGCTTTTATGGGTGCTTATGAAATTGAATCTATGTGCAAAGAGTTTGAAGATTTTGATGATGCTGTTTATAGATCTGAAAATTTAGCTATCCTCAAATATTGCTATGAGAATTATGAATACAATTCCGATATTAATGCACTTATTGAGAAAGTCTCCGCTGTCCAAGAAGAGACTAATATTTTGCAGGAGCCTATGGAAGAAGAAATGATGAAACTGTGAGCTCATTGGATGAAAAAGATGAGGAGGAGAGCGAAGAACAAAAGGAGGAAGAGCGGATTGATCATCCGTTCCCACCTTCTAATGAGAGTAACTCTTCAACTCATACATTGTTTAATTCCCCTTCGTGCTTACCGAAGGATGATTGCTATGATCCCGTTGATTCTCTTGAAATATCCCTTTTTGATGATGCTTGCTATGCTTGTGGCCAAGATGCCAATATGAATTATGCATATGGAGATGAACTTGCTATAGTTCCTTATGTTAAACATGAAATTGTTGCTATTTCACCCACGCATGATAGTCCTATTATCTTTTTGAATTCTCCCGACTACACTATATCGGAGAAGTTTGCGCTTAGTAAGGATTATATTGATGGGTTGCCTTTTACCATTGCACATGATGATTTTGATGAATGTGATATGCATGTGCTTGCTGCTCCTACTTGCAATTATTATGAGAGAGGAACTATGTCTCCACCTCTCTATGTTTCCAACACGATAGAATTGCAAGAAACTGCTTATACTATGCATTGGCCTTTACTTGGTGTGCATGAATTGTTCTTTTATGACATGCCCAGTGCATAGGAAGAGATTTAGACTTTGTCATTACATGATATATGTTACTTTGTGCTCACTACTAAATTACAAATCATTGCTAATTAAAATTGGCTTTGATATACCTTGGGATCCGGGTGGATCCATTACTTGAGCACTAGATGCCTAGCTTAATGGCTTTAAAGAAAGCGCTGCCAGGGAGACAACCCGGAAGTTTTAGAGAGTCAATTATTTCTGTTGAGTGCTTTCATATAGTTTAAGAACAACAAAAATAAAGAGGGAAACCCAAAAATTCTTCAAAAAGAAAAGCGAAAGTGAGAAAAACAAGCATTGTTGAAGTGGGAGCTAGCCTTGAACTCTGTTCATGCTCACGGAAACTTTGTGAATCTTGATTACAGAAACTTTTCAAAAAAAATAATTATCCCCTTGTACAATTCCATTGTATTATAAAAATAATGTGCCAAGGTTTGCCTTTAGGATGTTTACAATGCTTGTTGGTTTGTACGGTGCAGGACAGAAACTTTGGCTGTAGTGCACGATTTTTAATTTTTTACTGGAACGTTAAATGGTTCTGATTTTTTTAACTTCTTTCTGTACAAATTTTTTATTTTTCCTAATTTTGGCAGAATTTTTCAAGTATCAGAAGTATGGTGAATGTTCAGATTATTACAGACTGTTCTGTTTTAGACAGATTCTGTTTTTGATGCATAGTTTGCTTGTTTTGATGAAACTATCAATTCGTATCAGTGGATTAAGCCATGAAAAAGTTATATTACAGTACACACAATGCAAAAAAAATATGAATTGGTTTGCAACAGTACTTAGAGTAGTGATTCGCTTTATTATACTAATGGATCTTACCGAGTTTTCTGTTGAAGTTTTGTGTGGATGAAGTGTTCGATGATCGAGAAGGTTTCGATGTGAGAAGAAGGAAGAGAGGCAAGAGCTCAAGCTTGGGGATGCCCGAGGCACCCCAAGTAAATATTCAAGGAGACTCAAGCGTCTAAGCTTGGGGATGCCCCCGAAGGCACCCCCTCTTTCTTCAACAAATATCGGTATGTTTTCGGATTCGTTTCATTCATGTGATATGTGCAAATCTTGGAACATCTTTTGCATTTAGTTTTATTTTTTCTTTTTCTTTTATGCACCATGCTAGTATGAGATAGTCCTTGGTTGATTTATATAATGCTCTTTGCACTTCACTTATATCTTTTGAGTATGGCTTTATAGAATGCTTCATGTGCTTCACTTATATCATTTGAAGCTTGGATTGTCTGTTTCTCTTTACATAGACAACCACGATTTTTAGAATGCTCTTTTGCTTCACTTATATTTGTTAGAGCATGGGCATATCTTTTGTAGAAATAATTAAACTCTCTTGCTTCACTTATATCTATTTAGAGAGATGACAGGAACTGGTCATTCACATGGTTAGTCATAAAATCCTACATAAAAATTGTAGATCATTGAATATGATATGTTTGATTCCTTGCAATAGTTTTGCGATATAAAGGTGGTGATATTAGAGTCGTGCTAGTTGAGTAATTGTGAAATTGAGAAATACTTGTGTTGAGGTTTGCAAGTCCCGTAGCATGCACGTATGGTGAACGTTATGTAACAAAGTCGGAGCATGAGGTGTTTATTGGTTGTCTTCCTTATGAGTGGCGGTCGGGGACGAGCTATGGTCTTTTCCTACCAATCTATCCCCCTAGGAGCATGCGCGTAGTACTTTGTTTCGATGACTAATAGATTTTTGCAATAAGTATGTGAGTTCTTTATGACTAATGTTGAGTCCATGGATTATCGCACTCTCACCCTTCCATCATTGCTAGCCTCTTGATACGTGCATTGCCCTTTCTCACCTCGAGAGTTGGTGCAAACTTCGCGGTGCATCAAACCCCGTGATACGATACGCTCTATCACACATAAACCTCCTTATATCTTCCTCAAAACAGCCACCATACCTACCTATTATGGCATTTCCATAGCCATTCGAGTATATTGCCATGCAACTTCCATCATCATCATATACATGACTTGAGCATTTATTGTCATATTGCTTTGCATGATCGTAAGATAGCTAGCATGATGTTTTCATGGCTTGTCCATTTTTGATGTCATTGCTATGCTAGATCATTGCACATCCCGATACACCGACGGAGGCATTCATATAGAGTCATATCTTTTTTCTAGATATCGAGTTGTAATATTGAGTTGTAAGTAAATAAAAGTGTGATGATCATCATTATTAGAGCATTGCCCCAGTGAGGAAAGGATGATGGAGACTATGATTCCCCCGCAAGTCGGGATGAGACTCCGAACGAAAAAAAAGAGAAAGGCCAAAAAAAGAAAAAAGAAAAAAAACAAAAAAATGAGAGAAAAAGAGAGAAGGGGCAATGTTACTATCCTTTTACCACACTTGTGCTTCAAAGTAGCACCATGTTCTTCATATAGAGAGTTCTTGAGTTATCACTTTCATATACTAGTGGGAATTTTCATTATAGAACTTGGCTTGTATATTCCAACAATGGGCTTCCTCAAATGCCCTAGGTATTCATGAGCAAGCAAGTTGGATGCACACCCACTTAGTTTCAGTTTGAGCTTTCATACACTTATAGCTCTAGTGCATCCGTTGCATGGCAATCCCTACTCCTCACATTGACATCAATTGATGGGCATCTCCATAGCCCATTGATTAGCCGCGTCGATGTGAGACTTTCTCCTTTTTGTCTTCTCCACATAACCCCCATCATCATATTCTATTCCACCTATAGTGCTATGTCCATGGCTCACGCTCACGTATTGCGTGAAAGTTGAAAAGGTTTGAGAAACGTCAAAAGTATGAAACAATTGCTTGGCTTGTCATCGGGGTTGTGCATGATGTGAATATTTTGTGTGGTGAAGATGGAGCATAGCCAGACTATATGATTTTTGTAGGGATGAGCTTTCTTTGGCTATGTTATTTCAATAAGACATAATTGCTTGGTTGGTGTGCTTGAAGTATTATTGTTTTTATGCCAAAAGATAGACTATTGCTTTGAATCACTCGTGTCTTAATATTCATGCCATAATTAGACATATGATCAAGATTATGCTAGGTAGCATTCCACATAAAAAATTATCTTTTTTATCATTTACCTACTCAAGGACGAGCAGGAATTAAGCTTGGGGATGCTGATACGTCTCCGTCGTATCTATAATTTTTGATTGTTCCATGCCAATATTCTACAACTTCCATATACTTTTTGGCAACTTTTTATACTATTTTTGGGACTAACATATTGATCCAGTGCCCAGTGCCAGTTCATGTCTGTTGCATGTTTTTGGTTTCGCAGAATATCCATATTAAACGGAGTCCAAACGGGATAAAAATGGACGGAGCTTATTTTTGGAATATTTGGAAAATCTGCGAGAAAGATCAACGTGAAACGGTGTCCGAGGTGGCCACGAGGCAGAGGCCCACGCCCGTACCAGGAAGGCGCGACCCCCACCCTCGTGGGCCACCCGTAAGGCGGTTGATGCCCTTCTTCGGCCGCAAGAAAGCTAATTCTTCGGCCACCTCTACAAAGTACTTCTAGTTTCATACTTGTTTCCGGTAAAGCAAACGTCAAGTGTGCGTAGAGTTGTATCGGTGGTGGATAGAACTTGAGGGAATATTTGTTCTATCTTTAGCTCCTCGTTGGGTTCGACACTCTTACTTATCGAAAGAGGCTAAAATTGATCGCCTATACTTGTGGGTTATCACAGCCATGGCGTCGGAGGAGGAGGCCGAGGCCAATAGTACGGTACAAATCATCCGGACCTTTTGAGAGCGTCAGAACGGCCATCCGCCATGGACACCATCACCCTCCCCTCCTACAGTCCTACACAGCCGTGAGATCTCGGCCTCCCCGTAGTGCAAGTCTGTAACAACGGCCGAGGCCAACGCCCAGTCATTACCATGTTGTCACCGTCGCAGAACCCTTCCTCCACCGAGCATCCACCACAGCATCATTGTCCGCGCGGTAACGCCGCCAGACCACACCAATGTGACGCCCCCGATTCAATCATACACTAATCATACACGCAAACGTGTACGATCAAGATCAGAGACTCACCGGAAGATATCACAACACAACTCTAAAAATTAAAATAAGTCATACAAGCATCATAATACAAGCCAGGGGCCTCGAGGGCTCGAATACAATTGCTTGATCTTAGACGAGTCAGCAGAAGCAACAATATCTGAGTACAGACATAAAGCATACAAGGTGCCATAAGATGGCTAGCATAAACTGGGATACAGATCGAAAGAGGCGCAGGCCTCCTGCCTGGGATCCTCCTAAACTACTCCTGGTCGTCGTCAGCGGCCTGAATGTAGTAGTAGGCACCTCCGGTGTAGTATGAGTCATCGTCGACGGTGGCGTCAAGCTCCTGGGCTCCAGCATCTGGTTGCGACAACCAGGTAGAATGGAAAGGGGGAAAAGAGGGAGAAAAGTAACCTTGAGTAATCATCCAAATTACTCGCAAGCTAGGATTTATACTACTTATGCATGGGTAACTGTGTAAAGGGGCAATATCGGTGGACTGAACTGCTGAAGGCCAGAATAAGAGGGGGATAGCTAGTCCTGTCGAAGACTACGCTTCTGGCAACCTCCATCTTGCAGCATGTAGAAGAGAGTAGATGGTAAGTTCACCAAGTAGCATCGCATAGCATAAACCTACCTAGCGATCCCCTCCTCGTCCCCCTGTTAGAGAGCGATCACCGGGTTATATCTGGCACTTGGAAGGGTGTGTTTTATTAAGTATCCGGTTCTAGTTGTCATAAGATCAAGGTACAACTCCAAGTCGTCCTGTTACCGAAGATCACGGCTATTCGAATAGATAAACTTCCCTGCAGAGGTGCACCACATTACCCAACACGCTCGATCCCATTTGGCCGGACACGCTTTTCTGGGTCATGCCCGGTCGCGGAAGATCAACACATCGCAACCCTACCTAGGCACAACAGAGAGGTCAGCACGCCGGTCTAAATCCTATGGCACAGGGGTCTGGGCCCATCGCCCATTGCACACCTGCACGTTGCGTACGTGGCCGGAAGCAGACCTAGCCCCCTTAATACAAGTGCGAGTTTACGGTCCAATGCGGCGCGCGCCGCTCAGTCGCTGACGTCACGAAGGCTTCGGCTGATACCACGACGCCAAGTACCCATAACTGTTCCCGCGTAGTTGGTTAGTGCGTATAGGCCAGTGGCCAGACTCAGATCAAATACCAAGATCTCGTTAAGCGTGTTAAGTATCCGCGAATGCCGACCAGGGCTAGGCCCACCTCTCCTAGGTGGTCTCAAGCTGCCCTCGCTCCGCCCACAAAATAACGATCGGGGGCCGTGGGAACCCAGGCCCGCCTCTCTGGGATGGAGCCACCGCCTTCACCCCATCTCAAAACGATATCATAAGCAATGTAACAGTATAAAGTATATAGCATATGCCCGTGATCATCTCCCGAAGTGATCACGGCCCAGTAGTATAGCATGGCAGATGGACAAGAGTGTAGGACCAATGATGGAATATTAGCATCCTATACTAAGCATTTAGGATTGCAGGTAAGGGTAACAACTGTAGCAACAATGACAGGCTATGCAGCAGAATAGGATTAACCGAAAGCAGTAACATGCTACACTACTTTAATGCAAGCAGTAGAGAGAAGAATATGTGATATCTAGTGATCAAGGGGGGGGGGCTTGCCTGGTTGCTTTGGCAAGAAGGAGGGGTCGTCGTCAACGTAGTCGTACTCAGGGGCATCAACGTCGGTCTCGGGGTCTACCGGAGAAGAAGAGGGGGAAGAAACAGTAAATACATTGCAAACAGATGCATGACGATGCATGACAAAGCAAACAGCGGTGCTAGGTGTGCCCTAACGCAGTACTAGGTGATACCGGCAAAGGGGGGAAACATCCAGGAAAGTATTCCCGGTGTTTCGCGTTCCGGACAGATGAACCGGAGGGGGAAAGTTGCGTGTTTTCTATGCTAGGGATGTGTGGCGGATGAACGGGCTGCGTATCTGAATTCGTCTCGTTGTTCTGAGCAACTTTCATGTAGAAAACATTTTCATCTGAGCTACGGTTTATTTTCTATGTTTTTCTAAAGTTTTAATCATTTCCTGAATTTATCTAAATTAACAGAAATGGAATTATGACATCAACATTGTGTAGGGATGACGTCAGCAGTCAACATACTGGTTGACTGGTCAAACTAACAGATGGGGCCGTTGACTGGGTCAACCGCACAGTCAGCAAGTCCAGTCAGTAGTCAACAAGATTGTTGACTTAGTCAAACTTAGGTGTGGGTCCCGGTTGTATTAGACTGTTAGCTAATTAACCTAGTTAATTAGTTTAATCTAAACAGATTAATTAGGTTAAGCTAAATAATTAAGTTAATTAATTCATTTATTAATTAATTTAATTATTATTTCCTATTTTTAATTCTTTTTTAACGTTCTAGAAATTTGGGCCCATTGTCTAGTGGCCTGTGGCCTTAACGGGCCTGGGGAAGTAGGCTGGTGTCTGTGATTCTGGTGCCGGGCATCTTGGCGCCCGAAGCGGAGGCCGAGCCCGGACGGCTGACATGAGGGGCCATGGCGGAGGTTGGCGCAGGCGCATGCACCGGCATGAGGAGGTGGGCAGCGGGCAGGGAGGCGCCAGGAGTTGCGCGCGAGGCGGGCGCGATGGCGGGGGGCGATGGTTCGTGGTGCCGCTGGTCGGGCGGCACACGAAGCGAGGCGGGAGGGAAGGCTGGCGGCGAAGGGTCGCTGCAGAGGCGCGGGCGGTCGCGGCGACGACGCCGAAGCGCCGGCGAAGCGAGAGGCGCCGGCATGTGGGGCGCGAAAGCACGCGGGAGGCCGAGAGACGCGCAACAACGCAGCGATTGGGCGCAAGAAGAGGAGGGCGAAGCGGCGCGGGCTAACGCAATGAGCGCGGCGTGGCGCCGGCTGGAGGTGGAGCAGAGCGAGGAGGGGCGGGCGGAGAAAGCGAGCGGCGCGGCCACGTGAGCGCGTGCACGGGACGGCGGGCGTGGCGACGTCCGACACAGGGAGAGGGAAGAGGGGAGAGGCCGGTGCCTCATCGGCGGTGTAGGCGACTGGGCAGCGGTGCTCGTAGTGGGGGACGGGGACGACGCGACGTAGGGGAGGAGGCGACAAGGCGACGTTGGCGACGGTGGAGCGATCCAGCGAGGGGCGCCAGCGTGGTGACGACAAGGACGAGGACGAGGCGATGGCGTCGAAGGGGTCGGGACTTGTTCCCTGATCCAGATCCAGAGGGGGGAGGAAACGGGGGTGAGTGGGGAGGGGATCGACTAGGTTAGGGTTTGGGGTGGGTTAAGTAGGCCGCAATGGTGGGTCGGTCGGTTGGGCCGGCTAGGCGGCCTGGTGGCCTGCTGGGCCAAAGCCCAGTGAGGGAGGGTTTCCTTTTGTTTTTTTTGTTTTATCTTTTTTTATTTTTATTTTACTTCTAGTTCCTTTTATGTTTAGTTTTATAAACTATAAAAATAGTCTCTAAGTTAGCATTACTAAATATAATACTGCCACTACAATTTGGTTATCCAATAGAAAACAGTTTAACATTTTATAAATTACAAAAGGCTTTTAATAATTATTTTACTGATGTTTTATTTATTTTAAAGCATTTAAGCATTTTATAACAATGTGGTTTCTACACCAATATTATTTATGATTTATTTGCTACAACTTGAACATTTTAGTTTTAAAGTTTGAAAACTTTTGATGTTTGCTTTTAATTCAATTTTGAATTTGAATTGGTTTTGAACTAACGTGAGATTAGCAACAGTAATGGAGTGACGTGGTATCATTAGCACTATAGCTTAATTATCCGGGCGTCACAAGCAACCAGTGGCATCCTATGCTTGTAATCCTTCACGAGCCACATCGAGCTGTCGATCTAGGAATGAGTCAGCCTCGCCACTTCCAATCTCCCTGCGTCACCCCGAAAAGGTCGGGCACCCCTGACAGACTTGCATGGGGAGGAGACCGTGGGAAGGTTCCTGAGTGCAACCGTCAAGGAAGCTATGATCGCCGAGCACGAGGCATGAGGCGACAAAGCCACTCCTGGAGGTGGCCGCGGCTGTGTGGTGTGGGCAGCGGAGGAAGAGGGACCGCGGCCGGCGCGGAGCGAAAATCCTAGACTTACGGGATGGTTTCACGGAAGTAGGCTACGGGGTGTACGTGCCCCATATACCTGGCCATACCTCGGGCCAGGTCGGGCCTAGCCAAGCCCGGCGCAAAAAACCCAGGCCCGGACCCGGCCTGGCCCGACCATCGGGGTTGTTTTCTGGGCCCGAGCCCGGCCCGAACGCGTAAAAGACCATCGGGCTTCAGGCCGGCCCGGCCCGACCTTCAGAAAAACACCAAAACGACAGGCCCGGGCCCGGCCCAGCCCGGCCTTCGGGCTCAAAATCTAGGCCCGAGCCTGGCCCGGGGGCAGCGTCGGGCCGGCCGGGCCGGGCTTCCCATCGCCAGGTATAGTGCCCCACCATCATTAATCCTCTCCCCCATGAAATTCACGGTGTGGGCCTTTCTTTGACTCCTATTTCCGATCGCAAGTTGACAACTCAACCTGTAAGTTTGCTTCCGTACAAATCTGTCTGTAGCTCTAGCAAAACTCGGCGCGGAGCGAACCACATCTTTCGCCAGAGGAGGCGGTACGGGTGGAGGCCCAGGTGGCGCAGGTACCAAGCCGCCGCTGTGACAGTGGCGCGGGCTGTGCCGTGGTGGACGCTGGAGGCGACTTTCCGAAACTATATAAGCTCCCTGACCTCCAATGGTCGCCATAGGCGACTCCTCGCGCTAAGAAATCATGGGAGCCGCGACCGCTCGCACGACTCTGGAGACTTCCAGGTGGCGCAAGACTGCTGCTTCGAGGCCGAGGAGGCCGTCGGGTAGCAGTATGGCAGCGCGAACTCAGGTCGGGGTCACAGTCTAGCGAAACAAGGAGGACGGGCCGTGCCGAGCGCAGTCTGAGGATTGCATGCAAGTCTCGTCCAACTGGGCTCTAAGGTTTGAAAACCCGTTGCCCAATTTATTTTACACTCATGTTTCTTGCTCCCTTACTAACAGGTGAGACCCACGCAACAACTTTACACTCACATGGCAGGTTCACGGTCAAGTCAGCCTATCACTTAGTGCTGAACAAAAAGGAGCATAGGGTGAACTGGATGGAAGAGAATGCAGGAGCTTCTGATCTTCGAGATAACAGCGGGGCGTGGACTAAATTGTGGCATACAAAGGTGCTATCTAAACTGAAGGTTTTTCTCTGGCGTTTAGCAAGGCACTCGACGCCTACAATGGATCTCCTCCATCACCGAAATATGTCCACAACAAGAACTTGTGCCCTGTGCGGGCAAGATGATACTTGGAGACACGCTCTCCTTGAATGTACAAACTCAAGATGCATATGGGCACTCTCTGACCAATCGTTGGTCGAGCATATAAGCATGAATGCCGGGAACAACGCAAGGAACTGGCTCTTTAACCTGCATGATGTACTGAGCCAGGAGGAGTACACTGTCTTAGTGGTGACCTTATGGGCCATTTGGCGAGCAAGACGAAAGGCGATTTATGAGGATGTATTTCAGAGCCCTCAGTCCACAGATCAGTTCATCAAGTCTTACTTGAGAGATCTTAAAACCATAGCAGAACCAGGGTCGGAGAGGAGGCAGCAAACTACCGGTCGGCCAACCAGCTGGATCCCTCCGCTGAGTGGTTGCAGTAAGATAAATGTCGATGCCGCCGTGGCTCGAGGCAGAGGGGTGGCGGCTGCTATATGCCACGACCACAATGGTGGTTTCCTGGGTGCATCAGCGATTGTGATCAGGGGCCTGAGCGACCCTCCAACGTTGGAATCTCTCGCGATAAGGGAAGGGCTAGCACTTGCTGATGATCTGAATGTGCAGTACGTTCACCTTGGTTCTGATTGTAAGGTTGTAGTTGAAGATCTCAAGCGAAGGAACCCCACTAGTTATGGAGCCATTCTACATGAAATCTTGGAGCACAGTGTTTCTTTTGCAGTTTGCAACATTGGACATGAATTTAGGAGTTCGAATTTCGAAGCTCACAATCTAGCGATGCATGTTTTGAAGCTAGGGGTGGGCCGTCATGTTTGGTTAGGACGCCCCGGCAATCTATCTTTTATCTCTGTAAACATTGGTGCAGTTTAATAAAGCTTCACGAGATTGCCTAAAAAAAACATGTAGAGGAGACCCACATCAGAAGGCTAAAATGTTCTTAGTGAAAGGGTTGCCGCAAAACCGGCAAACTCAGAGCGGTCTCAGAACCGTATTTGGTCAATATTTTCATGCACCGACCAGTAGCAAGGCACTTCTCAAGCTTGAGGACAGTACTGATACAAGACTAGTTGCAATTTAATCCGGTGAGTAGTTTTATCAATAGTTATCGTATATTAAGATGTCGGCATTATATGCATTGTTTGAATTGGCTAAAAAAATTGAACAAAATTGCTATGAAACTTGTAAATGTATTTGATTGAAGCTTGCTAAGTAGAATCAATGATCATTTAATCAGACACTCTTTGATAATTGATCAATGTAGTATATATATTCTACTCTCCAGTTGCAACGCACGGGCATGTTTTCTAGTACTACCATACGTAACATGTACGGTGGTTCCTATATGGCGCGTAGTTCGCTGGCTATCGACATAGCGCGGGGAGCTCCTATATAGAGCATTTTGCGGCAAATAACGACCGCGACGCATTTGGAATTTCAAACAGAATTTTCGGAAAAAGAGAACAAATCTTTCAAGCTGATTTTTTTTTACTTTCAAACAATTTCTAAAAAAATGAATATTTTTAGTTTTTAAGAAAACCAAACACATTTTGACATCCTGAACGTTTTTAAAAAGATCGAACAAAATTTGAACTTCCAAACATTTTTAGTCATTTGCGAAAAAATTTGAAGATTGATCTTTTTTGAGAAAAGTGGACAATGTTTTTAAACATGACAGTTTAAAATTTATGGACAAAATTTTAAAAACTCTAACATATTGTGAAAACGTGAACATTTTTTGGGAATCTCAAACATCCTTTTTTTATAATAGGTACAAAATAAAAACGAGAACATTTAGAAAAATTATGAACACTGTTTTGAACAGACGAACATTTTTTTAAATTATGAACGTTTTTCCCACACAAATTTTTTAATTTGTGAAAACAAGTAACAGTGCATAAATTCCCGAAATATGAGTTTTCTTACTATCGGATATTTTTTAAACATGCAAACAAGTTTTAGAATTATATTCTTACAGAATTTCTAAACAAATTTTAAAACAGAAACTTTTAAGAAAATAAGAACAAATTTTGAAAAATGAGAACATTGCTTTAATATTAAATATTGTTTTATGAATTTGGAACAAAATTTGAAATTTGTATAGTTTTGGATTTTTGAACTTTCTCTAAAAAGAAGCGAAAAACATTGAAATTCTATTATTGTTTTGGAATTTTGGAACAAAAGTTGAAAGCAGGAACATTTCAGGGAAAATGAGCAAATTTAGAAGAAAAAAATGATTTATTGTTTATTATTGAACACATGTTGTAAAAGGAATATAGACTTGCAAAATAAAAATGAAAAGTAAAATAAAAATAAAAAAGGAATAGTAAAATTGCGAAACAAAAAAAGAGAGAAAAAGGAAAAAGTAAGAGAAAAAGATTAAAGGATGTTAATATATCCGGTTCAAGAACCTCCTAGAAGGTTCCTAAAATCGGTAGAAAGCCGCTCGGTATAGCTAAGCTCTGTAATGAGCCGAGGCGTTCGGTGGGCTCAGGCCCATTACAGTAATGAGTCGAGGCGTCCGGTGAGCCGAGGCGATCGCTGGAATTTGTAGAGAGCTCCTATATGGCTCATGTGCGGGGCGAGCGCCGCCTTTATTTCGTTTTTGTTTTTTACCTTTCTTTATTTATTTTATGCTTTTGTTTTATTATATATTAAAATGATTCGGGATTGGTTTTAAGATTTCAAAACATTGTAAATAGTTATTGAATTAAAAATGTTTGCGATTTAAAAGAATGAACATTATTTGAATTTTAATGAACATTTTTTAATTCGATGGACAATTTTATCAACATTTTTACAAATCTTGAACTTTTTTATATTTCATGAACAATTTTTGAATTTGATGAAAAATTCTGAACTTGATGAACAAATTTTTATTTAAATACATTTGTTTTTGACAAATGTATGAATAAATTTTGAATTTGATGAACATAGATGAAGAGACTGTTCACAAATTCAGAAAATGTTCACAATTTGGAAAATTTGTTCCTTAATTTCAAAAATGTTCAGAAGTTTGTAACATTATTTCAGGGTTCCGAAAATATGTTTTGAATTTAACAAATGTCCATTATTTCAAAAACAAACCACAATTATAAAACTTGTTCATGACTTCAAAAGAGTTTCTAAAATTGAAAAACCTAAGAATAAAAATGAAAAATAATAATATAATGGGACTGTTACGCGTCTGCCGGCTGATCTTTTTGAAAGATCCTCCAACAGCGCCCTCTATCACTGCAACATAGGTTGCAACTAAGGTTTTGTTGCTGTTTTTTTTCCAACGGAGGCTTTGTTGCAAAATTTCTCATTTCATCTTCATCTTTTTGCAAAAACTTTGGCAACTGAGATTTTGTTGCAGATTGTTTTTTTACAACAGAGGCTTTATTACAGAGTTTCTTTTTCCATCTTGATCTTTTTGCAACATAGCTAATGTTACAGACGAAACTTGTGAAACATTGGTGATGTTGCAAAAAAAAGACCATCACAAGCCAGCGACATGTCTTATGGGATGTGGGGCATGTGTTGTGCGAGCGAGGCGGCAGATGGGATCTAAGAAATCAGTTGGTTGAGGGGAATCATTTTCCATAATATAAAACAAAACAAACAGAAAAAGAAAACACAAAAATAAAGATCTGGAAGAGCTAGAGAAGGATGCAGAATTCATGGCAGTGGCGAGGGTCCATACAAACAAAAAATTCAGCCATGGTGCGTTCTATGGTAATATGCGTTCTGCTTGGAATCTGGAACAAGAAGTGGAGTTTATAGCTATTGAGGATAATCTGTTTTCAATACAGATGATTTGCTTGGGGACTGGGAGAGGGTGATGAACGAAGGGCCGTGGATTTTCAGAAACTGCCCAGTACTGTTGGCTGCCTATGCTGGGTGGTCGGAGGTGAATGAGATTGAGCTGAATACCTATCAGGTTTGGATGAGGGTAATGGGGCTTAAGGAGAAGATGAGGACTGCGAGTATTGCTAGGCAGTTAGCGAGGAAGGCAGGGGAGGTGGTACGTGTGGATGAACGGTCAGTTAAGGGCCAAGGGGGAGGAATCCGAGTGAGAGTGACCTTGGACGTGCGGAAACCATTGATGAGATGTGCAAGCCTTACTCTAAGGCAGAAGAAGGTTCACTTTGAGTTTGAATATGAGAAGATGAAAGATCGAGGATGTCGCCTAAAGGGGGGGGGGGGTGAATAGGCGCTTTAAAATAATTACGTTTTAGGCTTGAACAAATGCGGAATAAACCTAACGGTTAATTTGTCAAGCACAAAGCCTACAACAACTAGGCTCACTTATGTGCACCAACAACTTATGCTAAGCAAGATAAGCAACTATGAGATAGCAAGATATATGACAAAGAACAATATGGCTATCACAAAGTAAAGTGCATAAGTAAAGGGGCTCGGGTAAGAGATAACCGAGGCACGCGGAGACGACGATGTATCCCGAAGTTCACACCCTTGCGGATGCTAATCTCCGTTTGGAGCGGTGTGGAGGCACAATGCTCCCCAAGAAGCCACTAGGGCCACCGTAATCTCCTCACGCCCTCGCACAATGCAAGATGCCGTGAATCCACTAAGGGACCCTTGAGGCGGTCACCGAACCCGTACAAATGGCAACCCTTGGGGCGGTCACCGAACCCAGTACACTTTGGCAACCCTTGGGGCGGTCACGGAACCGTCAAATTGCTCAGGCGATCTCCACAACCTAATTGGAGACCCGATGCTTGCCCGAGCTTTGCACCACAAAGATTGAGCTCGAACACTACCAACTGCCTAGGGCGCCCAAGCACCCAAGAGGAACAAGCTCAAGGGCACCAAGCACCCAAGAGTAATAAGCTTCTCAACTTGTAACTTCCACGTATCACCGTGGAGAACTCAAACCGATGCACCAAATGCAATGGCAAGGGTACACGGAGTGCCCAAGTCCTTCTCTCTCAAATCCCACCAAAGCAACTAATGCTAGGGAGGAAAATGAGAGGAAGAACAAGAAGGAGAACACCAAGAACTCCAAGATCTAGATCCAAGGGGTTCCCCTCACATAGAGGAGAAAGTGATTGGTGGAAATGTGGATCTAGATCTCCTCTCTCTTTTCCCCCCAAAACTAGCAAGAATCCATGGAGGGATTGAGAGATAGCAAGCTCGGAGAAGGTCAACAATGGGGGAAGAACACGAGCTCAAAAGGATAGGGTTCAATGGGGAAGAAGATCCCCTTTTATAGGAGGGGGAAAATCCAACCGTTACCCCACTGAGCAGCCCCGCACAGAGCGGTACTACCGCTAGGGAAGGGCGGTACTATCACCGAGGGCGGTACTACATGTTGAAGAGAAAGTCAGCCATCGCCCCAGAGCGGTACTACAGCGGGAGTAGAGCGGTATTATCGCTCGAGCGGTACTACCGCTTCTCTGCTGCTACTAGTGCCGCAAAACCCGACGAAAAACTTCATTCGAGAATCGAGGCGAAGTAGCCAGACGCCTGCAGCGGTACTACGGCCGAAACTCCCAAGCGGTACTACCGTTCGGAGAGCGGTACTACCGCTTGAGCGGCACTATCGCTCCGAGAGCGGTACTATCATTGGGGAGCTTCAGCGGTACTATCACGAGGGTCACGGTACTACTACTGGCACCAACCTTAAGCCACAACCACGAAAACAAGGAATACTCCAAGGAAAACCAGAACTGCCATAACTTCTTCATATGAGCTCCGAATTGAGCAAACTCAAGCTTGTTTGAAACAAGACAACGAGTAGCATCAAAACAGCATAGAAGATGCATGAGAACTCCGTTTTCGATGAACTCGAGCTTGTCATGAAAATGACCATAAGCTCCAAATCTCACAAGGAGAAGAACCAAACAAGAATCCAAAAAGATGATGCAAGGATGCAATGGTTTGAGCTCTCTACGAATGATACGATCAAGCTACTCATCGAGAGCCCCCCTTGATAGTACGGCAATCGATCCTATAACCCGGTCTCCCAACTACCATCATGAGACCGGTAAAATAGAAAACCTATCAAGGGCAAACCTTTGCCTTGCACATGGTCCACTTGAGCTAGATGATGACGATCTTGACTCCCTCAAGTTGGACCACCTTTCTTGATTGCGTTGGCTCGAAGAAGACTAGTTGATTGCTCCCCATACTCCACTATGGGTGAGCCACTCTTCCAAGACATCTTCACAAGTCCATTGTCACCAAATGGACGGCAAGCTTCAAGCATTTGATCTCTTCGTGATGCTTCACTTGAATTTGCACACCGCAACCTAACCCCACAAAGAACTCTCACGAAGACCATGGGTTAGTACACAAAGCGTAATGGACAATGCTTACCATACCATGGGATCACTTGATCCCTCTGTACATCTTGTACGCTTTGTGTGTTGAATCTTTCCAACTCTCTTCATTTGTATGATGTCTTGAAGGTGGACATGAATGATCACACAATCTTATTCTTCAAGACATGCTTGCAATAAGCTCAACACTCACATGACCAATCTTTGGATAATTCCTTGAATAGCACCTTGGTCGACACAAAAACTCTCCTTGAAACCAACACATGTACTCCAAGAAAAGCCTATGGACAAAACCTTCAAATAAACTCAAGGCAACCATTAGTCCATAGAGAATGTCATCAATTACCAAAACCACACATGGGGGCACCGCATGTCCTTTCAGAAGATGCCAGTGTTTTGTGGTATTTGTGGCCTGGTGAGTCATGTTGCAAAGGAGCATGGGAACGGGGTCCATGATGAAAGTGCTATAATCTATCATGTTTCCTTGATAGCCCCGGAGTTCAGGAGAGATGAACATTGGGCGCAAACAGGTCAGGAGGAGAGAGGAACATGGAATACTCGGGGAGGAAGAGGGGGACGAGGCGGGGGAGCTTGGAGGAACCAAAACGCAGGAGAGAAGTATGATGATGATCTACGTAGCACGGCTACCAGTCCGGTCAAATGTCCCACTGGTGGCCAACCCTCGGGATCGTTCAAAAGAAGACTGGAGTTCGAAGAGAAGGATCAGGGGAAAGGCTCACAACTCCTGTTAACTGATGGCAAAGTGGGAGAACAGCTGGAAGTGCAGGAAGTAAGTAAGAACGGAGGAGAGGAGGGGGAGGATGACACAAGCTCGCAGGGAAGCAAGAGGCATAAGGTTGATGAGACAGTTTCTATGGACTTGGCAACATTGGCGGCCCCTGTTCCGGGGGACCGCCAGGCCCAATGATACTCTTAGGGTGGAACTGCCGCGGGATGCGTCAGTCCCGGGCAGTTCGAGCACTTCGGGAGGTCCAGAGGTGCTATAAACCAGATGTGCTTTTTCTTTCAGAGGCACACCTGTCTGACACGGAGGCGGAGAAGCTGATGACAAAGTTAGGATTCCAGGAGAGGTTGATCGATCCGAGTGATGGTAGGGCGGGGGGTCTAGTGATGTTTTGGAGAAGCGAGAAGAAAATCACAAAACTTGATGTTACGAGTAATTTCATTGATGTCATTATTGATGATGGGAAGGAGTGGAGATGTACAGGGTTCTATGGAGAACCGGCAAGAGAGAATAAGAATAAGTTGTGGGACTATCTTAGATCACTGCACCATGTCGTGGATGCCCCCTGGATGGTGTTTGGGGATTTTAACGAGATCCTTTTTGCTCATGAGAAGGAGGGGGGAGCAGCTCGGGAGCAGCGACAAATGCAAGGGTTTAGAGATGCGTTGGCAGATTGTGATCTAGATGATATGGGAGCCTCGGAAGATAGCTTTACTTGGAGCAGAGGCCGGATTAAGGAGAGACTGGATAGGGCGGTGTGTAATTCAAGGTGGAATAGCATTTTCCCGCATGCAGGGGTGCTAAACGGGGAGATGACGAAATCCGATCATCGACCCTTGGTGGTGGATATAGAATATTATGCGGAACACAGCAGACCGAGGGAAACTAAAAGAAGGTTCGAAGCAAGATGGCTCAAGGAGGAAACGGTGGAGGAGGTGGTTCGTACGGTGTGGCAACGGGCGGCGATGCTAGGCCTAGGGCCATTCAAGATGAAAGTTGATGCTGTGCACACTGACTTACATAAGTGGGACAGGGAAGTGTTGAAGAGACCGCAGAAAAGGATGGCGGCGCTTAAGGCGGAGTTGGAGGATCTGAGAAGGGGTCTGGCTACAGATGCAGCCATTGATAGGCAAAAGGAGATACTTCTCGTTATTGAGAACTTGTTGGAACAAGAGGAGATCGAATGGGTGCAGAGAGGCCGAGCGAATTGGTTGAAACATGGTGATAGGAATACAAATTTCTTCCATATGTATGCCTTAGCTAGGAGAAAGAAGAATACTATCAAGAGTCTACAAGATGAGAATGGAGTGGTGCAGGAGGGGCAAGCGGAGATGGAGAAGATCGTACAAAATTATTTCACTAACTTGTTTACCTCGCAGGTGGCGATTCCAAATGAGGAGGTAATCCAAAAAGTGATACCTAAGGTGACGGTGCAGATGAATGAAGCACTGTTAGCCCCGTTTAATGAAGAAGATGTCCGGCGAGCACTGTTCAGTATAGGAGATTTCAAGGCTCCTGGACCGGACGGGCTACATGCTGCTTTTTACAAACGGTTTTGGAATATGCTTAAGGAGGATCTGGTGAAAGAAGTGTTGGAAGCAATTAACACAGGTACGATCCCAGTTGGATGGAATAGTACTACTATAGTGTTGATTCCGAAAGTGGCAGCTCCGAATAATATCACACAGTTCAGACCGATTAGTCTCTGTAACGTGGCCTACAAGATCATCCCGAAGATTCTAGCTAATCGGTTGAAAGGAATCTTACCGGAGATAATTAGCCCGACACAAAGTGCTTTTGTCCCCGGCAGGTTGATCACAGACAACATTCTTATTGCGTATGAATGCATGCATACTATAAAGATAAAGCAAGGAAAGTCAGGGCTATGTGCGGTGAAATTAGATATGCATAAGGCATACGATAGGGTGGAATGGTGCTTCCTGAAGCGCATGATGGAGAGGTTGGGCTTTGACAACAGATGGATCTCGTTGATAATGGCATGTGTGTCATCAGTTTCATATAATGTGTGTTTCAATGGGACAAATACGGACGTGTTCTACCCTTCGAGGGGGCTAAGGCAAGGAGACCCCCTGTCTCCTTACTTATTTTTGCTGTGTGCCGAGGCCTTGTCAAGCTTGCTGCAAAGAGAAGAGAACAATGGGAACCTAGTCGGTGAAGGAAATATTCCCTAGAGGCAATAATAAAGTTATTATTTATTTCCTTATACCATGATAAATGTTTATTATTCATGCTAGAATTGTATTAACCGGAAACATAATACATGTGTGAATACATAGACAAACAGATAGTCACTAGTATGCCTCTACTGGACTAGCTCATTAATCAAAGATGGTTATGTTTCCTAACCATAGACATGTGTTGTCATTTGATTAATGGGATCACCTCATTAGGAGAATGATGTGATTGACATGACCCATTCCGTTAGCTTAGCACTTGATCGTTTAGTATGTTGCTAATGCTTTCTTCATGACTCATACATGTTCTCGTAACTATGAGATTATGCAACTCCGTTTACGGAGGAACACTTTGGTACTACCAAACGTCACAACGAATCTGGATGATTATAAAGGAGTACTACAGGTGTCTCCAAAGGTACTTGTTGGGTTGGCGTATTTCGAGATTAGGTTTTGTCACTCCGATTGTCGGAGAGGTATCTCTAGGCCTTCTCGGTGATACACATCACTTAAGCCTTGCAAGCATTACAACTAATGAGTTAGTTGTGAGATGATGTATTACGAACGAGTAAAGAGACTTACTGTAACGAGATTGAACTAGGTATTGGATACCGACGATCGAATCTCGGGTAAGTAACATACCGATGACAAAGGGAACAACGTATGTCGTTATGCGGTTTGACCGATAAAGATCTTCAGTAGAATATGTAGGAACCAATATGGGCATCCAGGTTCCGCTATTGGTTATTGACCGAGAATGGTTCTAGGTCATGTCTACATAGTTCTCGAACCCGTAGGGTCCGCACGCTTAACGCTTCGATGACAAGTTCATTATGAGTTTATAAGTATTGATGCATCAAGGTTGTTCGAGTCCGGATGTGATCAACGACATGACGAGGAGTCTCGAAATGGTCAAGACATAAAGATTGATATATTGGAAGCCTATGTTTGGACTTGGAAGGGTTCGAATGAAAGCTGGAAGTTATCGGAACACCGGGGTTACGGAACCCCGGGGTATATGGGCCTTAATGGGCCACAAGGGAGAAGAGGAAGGGCCGGCCAGGGCAGGCCGCCCCCTCCCCTCTAGTCCGAATAGGACAAGGAGAGGCGGCGCCTTCCCTCTTCCCTCCCCAATCCTACTCCAACTAGGGGGGGAGTCCTACTCGGTGGGAGTAGGACTCCTCGGCAGCGCCTCCCTAGGGCCGGCCGCACCCCCTTTGCTCCTTTATATCTGGGGCAAGGGGCACCCTAGAACACACAAGTTGATCTACGGATCGTTCCTTAGCCGTGTGCGGTGCCCCTTGCACCATATTCCACTTCGGTCATATCGTCAGAGAGCTTAGGCGAAGCCTCGCGCGGAGAAGTCATATCGTTGCGGAGCTTAGCGAAGCCCTGCGTCGGTGGAGCATCAACATCGTCACCATGCCGTCAGGTTGTGGAACTCATCCCGACACTTTGCTGGATCGAGTCCGGGATCGTCATCAAGCTGAACGTGTGCAGAACTCGGAGGTGCCGTGACGTTCGGTGCTTGGATCGGTCGGATCGTGAAGACGCACGACTACATCAACAGCGTTGTTATAACGCTTCGCTTTCGGTCTCACGAGGGTGCGTGGGCGGACCTCTCCCTCTCGTTGCTATGCCATCACCATGGTCTTGCGTGTTCGTAGGAAAATTTTGAAATTACTACGTTCCCCAACAAGTGGCATCCGAGCCTGGTTTTATGCGTTGATGTCATGTGCACGAGTAGAACACAAGTGAGTTGTGGGCGATACAAGTCATACCGCCTACCAGCATGTCATACTTTGGTTCAGCGGTATTGTGAGATGAAGCGGCCGGACCGACATTACGCCAGACGCTTACGCGAGACTGGTTTCACCGCTCCGAGCACTCGTTGCTTAAAGGTGACCGGCGGGTGTCTCTCTCTCACTTTAGTTGAACCGAGTATGACTACGCCCGTCCTTGAGAAGGTTAAACGAGTCTATTTGACAAACTATCGTTGTGGTTTTGATGCGTAGATAAGAACGGTTCTTGCTCAGCCCGTAGCAGCCACGTAAAACCTGCAACAACAAAGTAGAGGACGTCTAACTTGTTTTTGCAGGGCATGTTGTGATGTGATATGGTCAAGACGTGATGCTATATTTTATTGTATGAGATGATCATGTTTTGTAACCGAGTTATCGGCAATGGCAGGAGCCATATGGTTGTCGCTTTATTGTATGAAATGCAACGCCATGTAATTGCTTTACTTTATCACTAAGGAGTAGCGATAGTCGTAGAAGCAATAGTTGGCGAGACGACAACGATGCTACGATGGAGATCAAGGTGTCGCTACCGGTGACGATGGTGATCATGACGGTGCTTGGCGATGGAGATCACAAGCACAAGATGATGATGACCATATCATATCACTTATATTGATTGCATGTGATGTTTATCCTTTATGCATCTTATCTTGCTTTGATTGACGGTAGCATTATAAGATGATCTCTCACTAAAATTATCAAGAAGTGTTCTCCGAGTATGCACCGTTGCCAAAGTTAGTAGTACCCGGACACCACGTGATGATCGGGTGTGATAAGTTCTACGTCCATCTACAACGGGTGCAAAACAGTTGCACACGCTGAATACTCAGTTAAACTTGACGAGCCTAGCATATAACAGATATGGCCTCGGAACACGGAGACCGAAAGGTCAGCGTGAATCATATAGTAGATATGATCAACATAGTGATGTTCACCATTGAAACTACTCCATCTCACGTGATGATCGGACATGGTTTAGTTGATTTGGATCACGTGATCACTTAGATGACTAGAGAGATGTCTGTCTAAGTGGGAGTTTTAATATGATTAATTAAACTTAAATTTATCATGAGCTTAGTACCGATAGTATTTTGCTTGTCTATGTTTATTGTAGATAGATGGCTCGTCTTTGTTGTTCCGTTGAATTTTAATGCGTTCCTTGAGAAAGCAAAGTTGAAAGATGATGGTAGCAATTACACGGATGGGTCCGAATTTGAGGATTATCCTCATTGCTGCACGTAAAAATTACGTCTGGAAGCACCGCTGGGTGACAGCTCTGCTGCAGGAGCTGAGCCGAAGTTGTGAACGTCTGGCAAAGCAAAGCTGATGACTACTCAATAGTTCAGTGTGCCATGCTTTACGGCTTAGAACCGGGTCTTCAACGACGTTTTGAGCGTCATGGAGCATATGAGATGTTCCAGGAGTTGAAGTTAATATTTCGAGCAAATGCCCGGATTGAGAGATATGAAGTCTCCAATAAGTTCTATAGCTGCAAGATGGAGGAGAATAGTTCGTCGGTGAGCACATACTCAAAATGTGCGGGTATAATAATCACTTAATTCAGCTGGGAGTTAATCTTCCGGATGATAGTGTCATTGATGAATTCTCCAATCACGCCACCAAGCTACAAGAGCTTCGTGATGAACTATAATATGCAAGGGATGACCAAAACAATTCTGAGCTCTTCGCAATGCTAAAAGTCATGGAGGTAGAAATCAAGAAAGAGCATCAAGTGTTGATGGTCAACAAGACCACTAGTTTCAAGAAAAGGGCAAAGGGAAGAAGAAGGAAACTTCAAAAGAACAGCAAGAAAGTTGCTGATCAAGAGAAGAAACCCAAGTCTGGACCTAAGCACAAACCGAGTGTTTTTTACCGCAAGCGATGGACCTTTGAAGCGGAACTGCCCCAAGTATTTGGCGGATAAAAAGGATGGCAAGGTGAACAAAGGTATATGTGATATACATGTTATTGATGTGTACCTTACTAGAGCTCGTAGTAGCACTGGTATTTGATCTGGTTACATTGCTAATATTTGCAACTCGAAACAGGACTACGGAATAGACGAGCATCGGCAAAGGATGAGGTGACGATGCGCGTGGGAAATGGTTCCAAAGTCAATGTGATCGCGGTCGGCACGCTACCTCTACATCTACCTTCGGGATTAGTTTTAGACCTAAATAATTGTTATTTGGTGCCGCGTTGAGCATGAACATTATATCTGGATCTTGTTTAATGCGAGACGGTTATTCATTTAAATCAGAGAATAATGGTTGTTCTATTTATATGAGTAATATCTTTTATGGTCATGCACCCTTGAAGAATGGTCTATTCTTGTTGAATCTCGACAGTAGTGATACACATATTCATAATGTTGAAGCCAAAAGATGCAGAGTTGATAATGATAGTGCAACTTATTTGTGGCACTGCCGTTTAGGTCATATCGGTGTAAAACGCATGAAGAAACTCCATACTGATGGGCTTCTGGAATCACTTGATTATGAATCACTTGGTACTTGCGAATCGTGCCTCATGGGCAAGATGACCAAAACGCCGTTCTCCGGAACTATGGAGCGAGCAACTGATTTGTTGGAAATCATACATACTGATGTTTGTGGTCCAATGAATGTTGAGGCATGCGGCGGGTATCGTTATTTTCTCACCTTCACAGATGATTTGAGCAGATATGGGTATATCTACTTAATGAAACACAAATCTGAAACATTTGAAAAGTTCAAAGAATTTCAGAATGAAGTGGAAAATCATCGTAACAAGAAAATAAAGTTTCTACGATCTGATCGTGGAGGAGAATATTTGAGTTACGAGTTTGGTTTACATTTGAAACAATGTGGAATAAGTTTCGCAACTCACGCCACCCGAACACCACGGAGAAATGGTGTGTCCGAGCGTCGTGAATCGTACTTTACTAGATATGGTGCGATCTATGATGTCTATTTCCGATTTACCGCTATCGTTTTGGGGTTATGCTTTAGAGGCGGCGCATTCACGTTAAATAGGACACCGTCAAAATCCGTTGAGACGACGCCTTATGAACTGTGGTTTGGCAAGAAACCAAAGTTGTCGTTTCTTAAAGTTTGGGGCTGCGATGCTTATGTAAAGAAACTTCAACCGGATAAGCTCGAACCCAAATCGGAAAAATGTGTCTTCATAGGATACCCAAAGGAGATGTTGGGTACACCTTCTATCACAGATCTGAAGGCAAGATTTTCGTTGCTAAATTCGGATCCTTTCTAGAGAAGGAGTTTCTCTCGAAAGAAGTGAGTGGGAGGAAAGTAGAACTTGATGAGATAATCTGTATCTGCTCCCTTATTGGAAAGTAGTTCATCACAAGAAATGGTTCTGTGACAACTACACCAATTAGTGAGGAAACTAATGATGATGATCATGAAGCTTGAGATCAAGTTACTCTTGAATCGTGAGGTCAACCAGAGTAAAATCGCGCAGTGGTGCGGTAATCTTATTACGGAAGTCATGTTACTTGACCATGGCGAACCTACAAACTATGAAGAAGCGATGGTGAGCCCAGATTCGCAAAATGGTGGAAGCCATGAAATCTGAGATGGGATCCATGTATGAGAACAAAGTATGGACTTTGGTTGACTTGCCGATGATCGGCAAGCCATTGAAAATAAATGGATCTTTAAGAAGAAGGCGACGCGATGGTAATATAACTGTCTACAAAGCTCGACTTGTTGCGAAAGGTTTTCGACAAGTTCAAGGGGTTGACTACGATGAGACTTTCTCACCGAGAGCGATGCTTAAGTCTGTCCGAATCATGTTAGCAATTGCCGCATTTTATGATTATGAAATTTGGCAAATGGATGTAAAACTGCATTCTTGAATGGATTTCTAGAAGAAGAGTTGTATATGATGCAACCAGAAGGTTTTGTCGATCCAAAGGGTACTAACAAAGTGTGCAAGCTCCAATGATCAATTTATGGTCAGTGCAAGCCTCTCGGAGTTGGAATAAGCGCTTTGATAGTGTGATCAAAGCATATGGGTTTATCAGACTTTTGGAGAAGCTGTATTTACAAGAAAGTGAGTGGGAGCTCAGTAGCATTTCTAATATTATATGTGGACGACATATTATTGATTGGAAATGATATAGAATTCTGGATAGCATAAAAGGATACTTGAATAAAAGTTTTCAATGAAAGACCTCGGTGAAGCTGCTTACATATTGGGCATCAAGATCTATAGAGATAGATCAAGGCGCTTGATTGGACTTTCACAAAGCACATACCTTGATAAAGTTTTGAAAAAGTTCAAAATGGATCAGCAAAGAAAGGTTTTTACGTATTACAAGGTGTAAGATTGAGTCGACTCAATGCCCGACCACAGCAGAAGATAGAGAAAATGAAAGATGTTCCTATGCTTCAGCCATAGGCTCTATCATGTATGCAATCTGTGTACCAGACTGACGTATGCTTAGCTGTAAGCTTGGCAGGAAGGTACCAAAGTAATCCAGAGTGGATCTTTGGACAGCGGTCAAGAACATCTGAAATACGAAAAGGACTAAGGATATGTTTCTCGTATATGGAGGTGACAAAGAGCTAGTCGTAAATGGTTACGTCGATGCAAGCTTTGACACCGATCCGGACGATTCTAAATCGCAAACCAGATCGTGTTTTTATTAAGCGGTGGAGCTGTCGGTTGGTGCAGTTCTAAACAAAGCGTCGTGGCGGGATCTACATGTGAAGCGGAGTACATAGCTGCTTGAAGCAGCAAATGAAGGAGTCTGGATGAAAGAGTTCATTTCCGATCTAGGTGTCATACCTAGTGCATCGGGACCGATGAAGATCTTCGTGACAATCTTGGTGCAATTGCCTTGGCAAAGGAATCCAGATTTCACAAGAGGACCAAGCATATCAAGAGACGCTTCAATTCCATTCGGGACCAAGTCCAAGTGGGAGACATAGAAATTTGCAAAATACATACGGATCTGAATGTTGCAGACCGTTGACTAAGCCTCTTCCACGAGCAAAACATGATCAGCACCAAGACTCCATGGGTGTTAGAATCATTACTATGTAATCTAGATTATTGACTCTAGTGCAAGTGGGAGGCTGAAGGAAATATGCCCTATAGGCAATAATAAAGTTATTATTTATTTCCTTATACCATGATAAATGTTTATTATTCATGCTAGAATTGTATTAACCGAAACATAATACATGTGTGAATACATAGACAAGCAGATAGTCACTAGTATGCCTCTCTTGGACTAGCTCATTAATCAAAGATGGTTATGTTTCCTAACAATAGACATGTGTTGTCATTTGATTAATGGGATCACCTCATTAGGAGAATGATGTGATTGACATGACCCATTCCGTTAGCTTAGCACTTGATCGTTTAGTATGTTGCTAATGCTTTCTTCATGACTCATACATGTTCTCGTAACTATGAGATTATGCAACTCCGTTTACGGAGGAACACTTTGGGTACTACCAAATGTCACAACGTAATCGGGTGATTATAAAGGAGTACTACTGGTGTCTCCAAAGGTACTTGTTGGGTTGGCGTATTTGAGATTAGGTTTTGTCACTCCGATTGTCGGAGAGGTATCTCTAGGCCTTCTCGGTGATACACATCACTTAAGCCTTGCAAGCATTACAACTAATGAGTTAGTTGTGAGATGATGTATTACGTAAACGAGTAAAGAGACTTACCGGTAACGAGATTGAACTAGGTATTGGATACCGACGATCGAATCTCGGGTAAGTAACATACCGATGACAAAAGGGAACAACGTATGTCGTTATGCGGTTTGACCGATAAAGATCTTCGTAGAATATGTAGGAACCAATATGGGCATCCAGGTTCCGCTATTGGTTATTGACCGAGAATGGTTCTAGGTCATGTCTACATAGTTCTCGAACCCGTAGGGTCCGCACGCTTAACGTTTCGATGACAAGTTCATTATGAGTTTATAAGTATTGATGCACTGAAGGTTGTTCGGAGTCCCGGATGTGATCACGGACATGACGAGGAGTCTCGAAATGGTCGAGACATAAAGATTGATATATTGGAAGCCTATGTTTGGACTTGGAAGGGTTCGAATGAAGCTCGAAGTTACGGAACACCGGGGTTACGGAACCCCGGGCGTATATGGGCCTTAATGGGCCACAAGGGAGAAGAGGAAGGGCCGGCCGGGGCAGGCCGCGCGCCCTCCCCTCTAGTCCGAATAGGACAAGGAGGGGGCGGCGCCTTCCTCTTCCCTCCCCAATCCTACTCCAACTAGGAAGGGGGAGTCCTACTCCCGGTGGGAGTAGGACTCCTCCAGCGCCTCCCTAGGGCCGGCCGCACCCCTTTGCTCCTTTATATCTGGGGCAAGGGCACCCTAGAACACACAAGTTGATCTACGGATCGTTCCTTAGCCGTGTGCGGTGCCCCTTCCACCATATTCCACTTCGTCATATCGTCAGAGAGCTTAGGCGAAGCCTGCGCCGGAGAAGTCATATCGTCGCGGAGCTTAGGCGAAGCCCTGCGTCGGTGGAGCATCAACATCGTCACCATGCCGTCGTCTTGTGGAACTCATCCCGACACTTTGCTGGATCGGTCCGGGATCGTCATCAAGCTGAGCGTGTGCGAACTCGGAGGTGCCGTGACGTTCGGTGCTTGGATCGGTCGGATCGTGAAGGCGTCGACTACATCAACCGCGTTGTTATAACGCTTCGCTTTCGGTCTATGAGGGTGCGTGGGCGGACACTCTCCCCTCTCGTTGCTATGCCATCACCATGGTCTTGCGTGTTCGTAGGAAATTTTTTGAAATTACTACGTTCCCCAACAGTCGGAGTGAGAGTCTGTAGAGATGCACCACAAATTTCACATTTACTCTTTGCGAATGACTCACTAATTTTGATGAGTGCAGACGGGACCAATGCTGATTGTCTAAGGGACATTTTGGATGCATATTGTGAGAGCTCGGGCCAGTTGGTGAGTGATGCGAAGTCCAGCATCTACTTTAGCCCGAATGTGGCAGTGGAAGACAAAGTAATAATCTGTCAGAAACTGCGTATATTCACGGAAGCGATGAATGATAGATACTTGGGTCTACCGGCGATGGTGGGAGCGGACAGGAGTGAAGCATTTGAGTACCTCATCGACCGGATCAATCAGTTACTGAGTGGATGGAAGGAGAGGATGCTATCTACAGGAGGGAAGGATGTGCTCATTAAGGCTGTTGCTCAAGCCATGCCAGTTTTTGCGATGTCGGTGTTTAATATCCTGAAAAAAGTTTGTAAAGGGATGACGGATGCCATAGCAAAATACTGGTGGGGTGATGACGATAACCATAAAAGAATACATTGGGCGGCTTGGTGGAAACTTTGTATACCGAAGAACAAAGGGGGGATGGGGTTTAGGGATTTACACAGCTTTAACCTCGCTTTGCTTGCCAAGCAGGTTTGGAGACTGTTGGAGAACCCGGATTCGTTGTGTGCACAGGTCCTAAGATCAAAATATTACCCGGATGGAAAACTTCTGGAAGCAAAGATGAAGAGTGGATGCTCTTTCACATGGCAGAGTATATGTGCTGGTATCTGTACTTTTAAAAGAGGGGCCATTTGGAGGATTGGAGATGGTACTCAAGTTAATATTCTGACCGACCCATGGATTGCAGCGAGTGCGGATGGACGTGTGGTCACCTCGAGAGGAGCCAACCTGTTGTCGAGGGTCTCTGATCTGATAAACCCGGCGACAGGACTGTGGGATCATGAGCTGATTATGGATACATTCTGGCAGGTGGATGCGGAGAGAATCCTTGCTATTCCGCTGGCTCCAGCAGGAATGATGGATGATTTTGTGGCATGGAGGTTCACAAAGAACAACATCTTCACGGTTAGGTCAGCATATCACGCTGAATGGGATCATCAGTTTGGAAGATGGTTCGAGCGAACGGAAGGCCAACCGTCACAGCAATATCCAGTTTGGGGAAATTTGTGGGAATCCACGCTGCCGGGGAAAGTTAAGATACATGCGTGGAAGGTGCTGCATGGGTTCTTGCCATGCTTTGGAGTCCTCGCGAATCGTCACATAATTATGCCCACAAACTGTCCAATGTGTGCAGGAGGGTGTGAGGATATAAAACATGCCCTGTTTACTTGCCCAAGAGCGGCAGAGATATGGAGATGCTTGAAGCTGGATGGGTTTGTGGAGGAGGCATGCGAGGTGGATCGAGCTGGGTCATCGGTGCTGGATTACATTTTATGTGCACCGCGGCGAGGGAGCTTGCTTCCGGCTGTGTCTGCGCAGACACTTATCCTTGTGGGGTTGTGGTATGTTTGGTGGGAAAGAAGGCAAAAGGTTCATGGAGAGGAAGTTCAAATGCCAGCCCGATCGGCGCTGTCAGTCGCGGCTCTAGCTGCTAACTATACGAATGCCAGGAAGAAGGAGATGGGTGTTCAGAGGGGCGGATGGACGAAGCCTAGGGAGGATTCGTGAAGCTCAATGTTGATGCATCATTTATGCGAGAACTTGAATGGTGCAATCAGGCGGTGCTCAAGGGCGACAAAGGGGATTCCTTGCAGCCTCAATGACAAGCTTGAGCATGTCTCCGACGCAGACATCAGCAAGCATATGCCTTGAGGCACGGCCTCCTACTAGCGCAACAAATGGGAGTGAACAAACTGGTTGTGGAGGCGGATTGTGTGGAGGTGATCAATACGATGAACTCGGGTGGCTTCACGGCAACATGAGCGGCGGCTATTTATGCAGATTGCACTGTCTTATCATTAGGTTATACTTCGGTTTCTTTCATTCACTGCCCTAGGGAGGCAAACTGTGTTTCTCATGAATTAGCTAGGCTGGCGGCTTTTAACCCACCCGGCTTGTGGGTTGAGGAACCACCGGCATCTATTGTAAGATGGCTGGTGGATGATGTAACGGTTATTTGATCTAATAAAGAGGCAGAAGTTTCAAAAAAAAAAACTTGCCATCGATGTTCACTTTGGTGTCTGAACTTGAAAAAATACACCGAACTGGTTCTAAAACTTGTCAATATGGTTCAAATACGGTTCAAGTCATGTCCAAATACGTATGTGTGGCGTGTGGCCACATGCAATGTAGGGATAGACTGATTTGCAGCGTATATGTCTCAGTGACCATCGAGTCTCACCTGTCAGTGTACAGGAGAAATAAACAAAAAAGAAAGGTGCAGCTGCGATTTGAACAGGCGACCTGGCAGAGCAGATGACCCGTGCTATCCACTTTGCCAAGGTAAGATTGCTCACATTAAGCGTTGCTGCTTTTTATCAACGCAACACGTCCGTGGACTTAAATGAGCTGCAGTCAGGGCAGCACATTTTCCAAAAGTTAGTTGTTTCCTTATTTTAGAAATTACAATAAATATTCAAGTAGTATATAAACCGTTCGGCTGTTAGGAAATGTATTTCTAGTTTATAAAAGTGTTTACATGTTTAATAAAGTACTCCCTCCGTTCGGAAATACTTGTCGGAGAAATGCATAAAAATGGATGTATCTAGAACTAAAATACATCTAAATACATCCATTCCTGCGACAAGTATTTCCGGACGGAGGGAGTATATGTGTTTGTCCAAAGATATATTTTACAATAAAAATAAATTTAAAAATAGTAATAGCCTAGTGTGCCCCTAGTATTATAGATACTCACATGAACACATTTTAAACCTTACATACACTTTTAGAGTTAATAATTTTTTGTATTACATGATTTCTAAAATAATACATGAATATTTTCAAAAATTACATTAACATGTTTTAAAAGTAGGTTATTTTTGCAAGCGGGTTATTTTAAGACAAGAAGATTCTAATTTTATTTTATCACTACACAATAATTTACATAAATTAAAAATTTCTAAAAACCATATGTAAGGTCCATGTAAAGAGAAAAACTAACATTCTAAAAAGGATCACGTGAATATTATTTACAAACATGAATATTCTGAAAATTAGATTAAAATTTCGAAAATATAAACTTTTCAATATTTCAAAATTAGTTTATTAAATATGTGAATGCTTTTAAAATTATGAAAGCATTTAATATTTTAAGTATTATTTTAATTACGTTAATATTTAAAACTACATGTACATTTATTTATTATTGTGATTATAGTTTAGTGTATATATTTTTGTAATATCTAAAAAGCGAAAACAACTAACAATTGAAAAATGGGCCGCACTGCCAGCAGCCCATTTAACTCCATGGGCGCCTAACTAAATAAACAATTGTGCTCCATAGTTGACATGAAACTTATCTGGCTGAGGAGGTTAGCGTAGGCAGTCCTCTACACAAGGTAGCCGATTCGAATTTTGTTGCACCCTATTTTTGTTTATTTCTGAAGTACACTGACAGGTGGAACCGTATGATCATTGAGACATATACACTACATGTATGTCTGTCCCGACAGTGCATGTGGGTCTCGCGCCATGCTGGCATGTCTACTCAGCAATACATACATATCTAGACGTGCTTTAAACTATATATGCACCGTACTACCAAGTTTTAGAACTAATACGGTGTATTTTTTAAGTTCAGGCATCAAAGTGAACATCGATGGCAAGTTTAAGCACCACTGGTGTTATTACCTCAAAATAAAACATAAAGAAAAAAGAAAAAGGAAAAAAACTGGGGGACCTCGCACCCTACATGGGCCGGTCCTGAAGGCTCGCAGGGGGGAGGTGGGGCAGTGTGCGCGAGAGCTCCTCGCCAGCGCCTTCAGCGCCCGCTGCACCGCTTGCATGGGCTTGGCCAGCAACGCATGCTGGCTCCCGCTCGCTAGCCGCCCACTCAATCGCTCGATCACTTATTTTTTTTCTCTTCCCGAAAATTGCTACATTATGTCATGATTTCTCTTAGGAAAAAATCAACCGGTTTTCTACAGTACATACTCTGGTTCTTAGGAAAAAGTTCATCGAATTCGAAAAAAAGTTCATTAAATTTGCAAAAAAGTTCATCAATTTTGAAAAACAATCGTCGAATACGAATAAAGTTCATCAAATTTAAAAATAGTTCATCGAATTTAAAAAATGTTCATCGATTTTTAAGCAAAGTTCATCGGATTTGAAAAAAAGTTCATCGAATTTGGAAAAAAGTTCATCGGATTCAAAAAAAGTTCATCGAATTTGGAAAAAAGTTCATCGGATTCAAAAAAGTTCATCGAAGTTGAAAAAAAGTTTGCCAGATTTGAAAAAAGTTCATCGATTATGAAAAAAGTTTATTGAATTTGTAAACAAAAGGTTCATCCATTTTTTTGGAAAAAAGTAAAGAAAGAATTTTTCTCGAATTTTAAAAAAAGGGAAAAAGAAAAGGCGAAAGAAGAAAGTGGAGAAAAGATGTAAGTTATCACATCAAGCTTGGTGGCGCGGTGGTACTTGAGTTGTCTCACGTAGCATTTGGTCGGGGGTTCGATTCTCCGCCGAGAGCGGTCTTTTTGGCGCTATAAAATCCTATAGCGAACGTTGTGATGGGCTGGCCCGTTAGTAGCGAACAAAGGGAGGGGGGTGTGCGACCGCCCGATTGTGGAAATAGCTGTATCGCCAAATAGGATTTGGCAGTGTGCGCTATCGCGCTAGAGGGCGCCCTACGCGGAAAACCCTATTACCCGCTCTTAAGAGCGGCGAATTGTCGGGCATTCGCACTGTGCCCAAATGTTCCTGTTTTCTATTTTTTATAAGAAATTTAGAAATGTTCCTGTTTTCTAAAAATATTCCTGTTGTCTAATTTTTTAAAGAAATTTAGAAAATGTTCAAAACTTTGGAAATTATTTAGAATTTTAAAAATTGTTCGCTTCTTTTCGAAAAATATTAGGTAATTTCGACCAAGTTTATAATTTCAAAATTTACTCAACATTTGAAAAATGCTTTTATTGTCAAAAATATCTCAAAAATTGAAAAATATTGGTAGTTTCAAAATTTGTTCTCATTTCCAAAATTTGTTCAAAATTCCAATTTTGTTCATATTTTTATAGTTTTTTCGCAAATACAACAAATGTTTGTGCTTTTAAAAAAATATTCAAAATTTCGGAAAGTGGTCGTGATTTCAAAAAATGTCCGCATGTTTTCAAAAATTGTTCATAAATTTGAAAAAATGTTCAGAATGGTTTTGTTCAAATGTATGAAAACTTTTCAAAATATGTTCAGGATTCAAAAAATTGGTCCCATTCTAAAAAATTGTTCGCTAATTTCAGAAAAATGTTCTTGTTTTCAAAACATTTTTCTTGTTTCCAGATATTTTTCGTATAATAAAAAACTTGTTAAATTGGTTTTCTTTTATAAAAATGTTCGCGATTTCAAAAATTGTTCATGTTTTTAGTTTTTGTTCGTGTTGTTTTTCCCCTTTTTCGTGAAAAACATTTGATGTTTTTATATTTGTTCATGTTTTGAAAAAATGTTCGCAATTGTCAAAGAGTGTTCGCCGTTTCTAAGTAATGTTTGGGACTTTTAAATTTGTTCACGGTTGCTTTGCGTTTTTTAAATTATGTTCAAAAAATATAAATTTGGTCAAGTTGAAAATAATTGTTTACCATTGAAAAAATAGGAACTATTTCCAAGAAATAGTAAAATAATCAATAAATGTTTGGAATCTGCCTCCACTGTCTTTTTTTAGGATCATCTGCCTCCACTCTCTGTTCTTAAACGTACGTGCTAAACATTTGTAAACTGCCAGCGTGAGCTCTAGTGGCTAGCTGCATGCAAGTAAAAGTAGGGGCGGGCATAAAAACCGACGAACCGAACACTGAACCGAAACCGTAACAAAAAAAACTGAAATTTTGGTTTTTATCATTGTCATAGGAAAATTCGGTTTTTGGACACGCTAACCGAATTAGTTTCTGTCAGTTCGGTTTACTACCGTTAACCGTAATAGAAACCGAACTGTGGTGCGTGAACCTTCCAGCCTGGGCTATTGTCGCTAAAGATGCATGCAAGCTGCCGCGCGCGCGCCCACATGCGTGCAAGCACGTCCATGCAAAGCCCAAAGCAAAAAGTAGGTCACGTGGGCTAGGTTGTGAGTCCATGGGCTTCACCAGGGACGTGACTCTGTGTTTTTTTTAACTGACTCGGTGGGTTTCCTGGTATAGCGCCGAGCGGCTCGCCATTGTAGCATGTTTAGTCCCACCTCGTCTGCCATAGAAGGAGGAGGTAGCCGCTGGCCTCTATATAAGAGGTCGTGTGTGTGTGAGAGCATCTCCAACAGCCCGCGCTAAACTAGCGCCGCGCCGCAAAATATGCCTTTTTAGCGCGCGCATAACGTGGCGGCTCGCTCTAGCGGGCGCGCAAAAACGGCGCGCGCGATAACGGGTTGGGCGTGCGGTCAAAAACACTTATCCGTGTGGTGTATTTGGGCGCCACTACTGTTGGCACACACGCTCGCCGCTACCGCACTCTCTCCTCTCTCCTCGTCCCACGCCCTCGCCGGCGCCGGCCGCCCCGCCATGGACGCCAAGACACCGGCGCCCGCCACCTCATTGTACATCCGCGACCCCACTCGCCGCCGCCGCCGTCGGAAACCCTAAGCGCCTGGCGTCGCCATCACGAGTTCGCCGGCGTGGGCCTCATGTAGACCTCTTCTTGCCGCCGGATGACTACGGCGCCGGGTGGCGTCGCTGCCGACGCCATCCGTGCCGCCGCCGCACCGTCGAAGAAGGTACCCAATGCGGCGCTGGCGAAGAAGGTATTCATATATGCAAAATGCCCGGCGAGTCGCTTGTGGCTGTATTTTTGCTCTCATTGAACGGGCGCATTGCTTTGGAGCCAGTGATGGCGCGTATAAAACCAGCCATAGCTGCTGCGCTAAAAGGTTTTTTTGCTGCTGGCGCTATATAGCGGTGTTGGAGATGCTCTGAGTGGATAGACACAGGCGCAAAGCGATTTGGTCTGCTCTCGGCACTTCGATATACACAGATTACCGAAGCGAATTTGTCGGTTAACCAAAATTTTTGGTTAGCTGTTTTGTTGTTCCATTTTTGGTTTCTAGTTTTGTAAACCGAAATTAGAAAAAAAAAGATTGGTAAAAACCGAATTTTTGGTTTCTACCGAACGCCCAAGCCTAGGAAAAAGTGCCAGATAGCGCGTTCGAGTCCCACAGCACCTCTTTTTCTCGCAGTTTTTGTGTCGTGCTGTATTGCGTTCAACTTGATTTGGTTGTACTGGGTCGGCCCAGTCGTTGATCCCCCTGTGCGGAGCACGCCCTACGCGCCATATAGAATCCCGTGAATTTGTATAGACCGGCCAATTAAATTCGGGATTCACCCCCCACTGGTTTTGGGAAGGTTGTAGGATTGTAGGACCTTCCCTGAACTGTTTTTTTTATTTCCTTTTTTCCTTTGGTTTTTTCTTTTTTCTTTCTTTGTTTATTTTTTGTTTTCAATTCCTTTTTTCTTTCCTTTCCTTTTCTTTTTTTGTTTCTTCGTTTTTAATTTTCTCTTTTCCTTTCCTTTTTAATTTTTTCTTCTTTACCTTTTCACCTCTTTTTGTGAATTTTGTTTTCAAACCCACGAACATATTTTTGTTTATTGAATTCAAAGAATGTTAATTTGAATTTAAATTTTCTTCATCAAATTCAAAATTTGTTCATCATATTCAAATTTTGTTCATCAAATTCGAATTTTTATCATTTTAAAATATGTTCATCAAATTCGAAATTTTTTCATCGATTTTTTAAATCCATCAAATGCAAAATTTGTTCATCCATGTTTCTTTCAAAACAAATTGTTCATCTGACTGAAAATATGTTCATCATATTCAAAATTTCTTCACCATAATGCTAAAAATGTTCACTAAATTTTAGAAGAAAATCATCAGTATCCAAGTTCACTAGCATTGTTTTTTAAAATGAACATTTTTATAAATTCTGAACATTATTCGAATTCAGTGAAAATTTTGGCTCCACGATCTTTTTTGAAACTCGCATTGGTTTTGAATTTTGGAAAGTTTCCGAAATCACGAATTATATAAAAAAGAAAAAACAAAAAGAATAAAAAAGCTGAAACAAGACAATAGGGGGCTTCCCGCTGCCGCTCATGGGCCAGCCCAAAATGGGCGCGGGGGGTGGGCGCGCGTCCGCTAACTGGCGCGTGCCGCACCATATAGGAGGACCCAACATGTACAGGACAAGCTTTCTGTAATTTAGTCCTTACTAGGAAACATGTACATGCGTTGCAATGGAAGAAAAGAATAATTGATTGGCCCTCCCTTTCATACATCAATTCAAAAACTTTTTATCTGATTCCAAAACACTCAATCCAGGTGGTGTTCTACCCCACCATTGGTAATTTAAAAAAGCATTATGATCCATTTTTTGCAACACAATAAAAAAAATTAAACGTCACATATTTGGTTGTTGTATACAAGCGCAATGCACCTACTTGTAAAATTGATCAATGCAACGCCCCCCGCCCTCTCCTCCTCTAAATATCATTATTGAAACTATGTAACAGAGAACACATCATTCCTAGATCCCTTTCAACGGATCTAGGTTGAAACAAAGAATCATTGCAAGAATTGTCCTATATTCTAAAATACCATCAGTTGTCTCGGTACCTAAAATTATTTTCATGAAAGAAAGAAATATTCACCACTTACTCCAATTTAGTTTTTCTTTTTCACATGGAAACTTGCAAGTATATCAAAATCTATTAATATTGAATTTTTAAAATTAAACTGAACAATCTTGAAGTTAAATAGTTTTTCTATTAAATCATTAGAAAAAACTAATTATTTCACTTGAGTATCACCATATGCAGATTCAATGTAAGAAGTATTTGGCCAATAATAAACAACAAATACATGACAGGTGCATCAGAATAATATAAATAGGAACAACTTACGCTGATAGTCGGACACTATGTCGGCCGTGTTTCAAATGCGTGATTTCTTTGCCTATATATATCACCCATTTATTTTGATTGATTATTCTGCTATCTCCATGCCATTAGTACTTCTCCCAGACATTATTTATTGGAACATATGACATGCATGTGATGCATAAACTTGAAGCAAGAAAGGAGAAGGATGGGAGATTAAGGTGAGACTGATTGCTATATTATTCCACAACTTGCAATTGCTGCTAATCCCCAATGAAGGTCAAGGGAAAAAAATGAAAGAAGATGAGGAATATCACCTGCTGGTTGCAAACTTCTTTCTCTCGATTTATTTACAGATTTGCTATTTCACATCTAGATGTGAGATACTATCTCACATCTAAGTCCTCCACTTTGTATTTGTTTTGTTTTTAAAAATCACGCACAACCTGAGCTCGCGGGTGTCCGCGTTCAAGCGTACTACGTGCGCTCGCGCAGCGTGAAGCCCCGCACTGGGCGTGGGTACAGTGTGGCAGCATGGGCTGGTCCAAGTGTGTGGCAGCGCGGGCTGACTTTGTCTTTTTGTTTTTATTTTTTGTCTACTTTTTGAACTGTCCCGCTACAGCCGTTGTTGCATTTTGTGAGCTTCCTTATCTGTTTTTCATTTCTTTTTTCTCCCCCATGAGATGCTATGATGTGCACGTATCATATGTTGTGTGCATGCATCTTCTTTGTGCATGTATATACATACGATCGTTCATGCATGTTTGTTTGTTTGTTGGCTTTTTGATTTGTGTTCATCTATGCAACGTGTCCATGGAACAGTAAATCATGTATCGAATTGCTAAAACTCATATAGATGAATTTTAGTGATGTCTCATCTAAGTTTCAGTCCGTTTGATCCGTCGCTTTAAATTTCGTGCAATTCTTTTATCGGGGTTGTTTTGTCCCACGCGCCCGGTGTCACTCGTCTGTTGTTCATTCTGCAGCCCATCGCACCGTGTGTCTTTTTTTGTTTGGCTTTTTTTGTGGTATGTTTTTTTCTATGTCGTAGTTGAAGAGACGAGTTGCTCGTATAAAAAGACAAGCTGACCTCATCAGTTCGGTTCTTCGCTTTCTCTTTCTCTCTATCCTATTCCTGTTTGTCTTTGGAGCAGAGGCGATCCATGTATTAATCTGCTTGTAAACACTACAATGACGGGCAACAACCCATTTTTTGTTTTTGTTTGCAAGTCTAACCCTAATATGTAAGAAGCCCGTCTCTTTTTATTTTTCTTGTCCTAGTTGCATGTCGATCACAGACATGCAACTGGGTCCAACCGATTTTGATCTCTGCTGCAAGTGTACTCCCGATATGCAACTGGGTCGGCCTATTTATTTTCTTGTCCTAGTTGCAAGTCGACCACCGACATGCAAACTCAAGCCCATCTCTTTTATTTTTCTTGTTGCGGTTGCTAGTCAACCACGGACATGCAACTAGGCCTAACACATTTTAGATTATGTTGCAAGTGCACCCTTGTCATGCAACTGGCACGCCTCATTTTTGTCCCAGTTGCAAGTCAACCATCGACATGCAACTAAGGTCCAACCCATTTTTGTTCTATAGTTACATGTTGACCATCGACATGCAACTAGAGATCCAATCCTTTTTTTGTCTGCAAATTTACCCTCGACAAGCAACTAGGTGGATCAACCAATTTTCCCCAATTGGAAGTCCACCATTGGTACATAACTGGGCCCGATAATTTTTTTGGCCCAGTTGCAAGTCCAGCCTTGACATGCAATTGGATTTGACCCTGCTGTCTCATTGCAAGTACATCCTTGACACGTGAATGGAGGACCTCACCCTTCACTGCAATTGGGGATTTTTGTAGTTTTAGTTGTTCGAGTTGCAAGTACACCATCGACTACAATTGGGATTGTAGTAGTGTAGCTTCCTCAATTGCAAGTCCATACTCACTCACAAACTAGGGTCTTGTGGTAGTTGTAGTTGACCTAGTTGCAATTCCACCATCGACTCACAACTGCTTTTTTCGTAATTGTAGTTGACCTAGTTGCAAGCCCCCATCGACTTGCAACTAGGGTTTTTTAGTTTTAGTTGCTCCAGTTGCAAGTGCACCATCGACTTGCAAGTGGGGGCTTGTACTAGTGTAGTTGCATCGGTTGCAAGTCTAACCTCAACTTGCAATTGTGGGCTTTGTAGTAGTGTAGTTGCCCAGCTTGCAAGTCCAACCTCGACTGTGAATCGGGGCTTTGTAGTAGTGTAGTTGCCCAGGTTGCAAGTACAACCTCAACTCGCTACTCGGGGATTTGTAGTAGTGTAGTTTCCCTAGTTGCAAGTCCACGCTCGAGTCGCAACTAGGGATTTTTGTAGTTATAATTTCTCTAGTTGCAAGTCCTCTCTCGACTCGCAATTGGGGGGCTTTATAATCGTGTAGTTGCCCCAGTTGCAAGCCCACGCCGACTCGCAATTGTGGGCTTTGTTTTAGGTGTAGTTGTCACGAGCTTGCAAGTCCACCACCGACTGCAAATGAGAGGCTTTTTGTAGTTGTAGTTTGCCCCAGCTTGCAAGTCCATCCTTGACTCACAATTGGGAGCTTTGTAGTATAATCGCCCATGCTGCAAGTCGTTGTTTCGAGTTGTGTTCATCTATGCAACGTGTCCACGGAACCGTAAACCATGTATCAGAATTGCTATAACTCATATAGAAGAGTTTTAGTGATGTCTCATCTAAGACTTAGTTTAATTGATCGGCACTATAAAGTTGAAGCAATTCTTTGATAGGGGTTGTTTTTTTCCCACGCTTCCGGCGTCAGTCATCTGTTTTCCATTTATGTTGCCCACCGCACGCGTCTTTTTTGCTGGGCTATTTTTCGTGGCCTGTTTTTTTGTGTTATAGTTGAAGAGTTGCAAGCCCACCCTCGACTCGCAACTGGAGCCTATGTTTTTGTTTTTATTCACAGTTGAAAGTCCACTCTCGACTCGTAACTAGGCCCATAGTTGGTTCTTCTCAGTTGCAAGTCGACCCTTGAGTCACAACTGGGCTCGTAGTTTCGTAATTGTACCAGTTCATGTCCACCCTCGACCCGCAAATGGGCTCGTAGTTGTCCCACTTGCAAGTCCACTATTGAATCGCAACTGGGCATCTGTTTTGTTTTCCATCCCAGTTGCAATTCCACCCTTGAGTCGCAGCTGGGCTTGTACTTTGTTATTGTCCCAGTTGCAAGTCCACTCCTGACTCACAAATGATATCATATTTTTTATTGTCCGAGTTGTAAGTCCGCTCTTGACTCGCAACTAGACTAGTATTTTGTTTTCATCCCAGTTGCAAGTGCAGCCTTGACTCGCATTTGGGCTCGTAGTTTCGTAGTTGTCCCGATTGCAAGTCCACCTCAACTCGCAATTTGGACCATAGTTTTGTTGTTGTCGATTGTGTTCACCTCCGACTCACAACTAGGATGTTTTGTTTTCATCGAAGTTGCAAGTCCACCATTGGCTCGCAAATGGTATTGTATTTTATGTAGTTGTCCTAGTTGCAAGTCCACCTCGACTCGCAACTATGCCCATAGTTTGTTTTTCATCACAGCTTGCGGTACACCCCTAACTCGCAACTAGGAATGTAGTTTGTTCCATTACAAGTCCGCCATCGAGCGCAACTAGTCTCGTAGTTTTCATAGTTGTCCTAGTTGCAATTCCACCTCGACTTGCAACATGGCATGCATTTTGTTTTCATCCCGATTGCATCTCCACGCTTGACTCGTAAATGGGCTCAAGTTATTTTTCCGCCTCTTTGCAAGTCAACCTCGCTTAAAACTAGCACCAACCCTTTTTGTTCTCTGCTCCTTGTTACAAGCCAACCTTGTACTTGCAATCAGGCTTTTTGACCTTTTTATTTGTTGCCATAGTTTTTGCTTGCAGGCCATCACTTTTTATTCTTCGCTTCAGATTAAGTAGTCCACCACCGACTTGCAATTAGGCTCAAAGATTTTGATTAGTAGTAGGAGGAGGGTTGTCAGCCAGTTTCATCTCCACATTTAAAAATATTCCATGGTATTGTGTCATTTTTCTATTTTTATAAACAGTTATGAACATTTTCCAAAATTATGATTTTTAATTCATGTTTTAGTTTAGAAAATAATCATGATCTTGTCTCCAAATTCATGGACATTTTATATTTCTAAAATATTTTTACTTTCCTTTTATCATTATCTTATTTCATTTTATTTTCATAATTTTATTTTTATATTTTCCTTTTGATTATCAGTTTTTTTACTCAACGCTTACTTAAAAACTTTCATAGTATATTTTTCAAAAGTATCCATCATGTTTTAAAATGTACATCACATATTTTTTAGATATGTTCAAAGCATTCTAAAAGATGTTCACCGCGCATTAAAATATATTCACCGTGTTATATGAAATGTTTGTTGCATTTTAAGAACATTCCATGATGTTTTGCAAGTCTTTCATCGTGTGTTTCAAAAAGGGTTTCAAAAAACATTCACCACAGTTTGAAAAATGTATATTGCATATTTATAATATGCTCAATTTTTTTTACTTTATAAAAATGTTCATCATACTTTTTGAAAAAAATTCACATCGTCTTAGAAAAACTTTCACGTTGTTCTACAATTTATTCACCAATCTTTTTTAGAAGAAAATGCTTACTCTGTCATTCAAGTGCTTGTTACCATGTTAAGTGATCTAGTATTGGACGTGTGTGTGCATTGAGAAAAGAAGTAAACGCACTAGTACATCGCTGGCACAAAAATCCTGTACCACACCGAGTCACTGTAGATGACACTGTAGCACTGTGAATCAGATCGCACCATGCATCAGCGACTCGCGCAGCCTAGCAGCGCAGAAAATTGATTTTACTCTAGCCTGGTTTGTGCATGCGTGCACCAACAAGCGGTCTGCAGTTCGAATCTTAGCATTCGCGGCGCATTCTTTTTCTGCGGAATTTTGCATCGTGGGCAAACAAAAAAACAACGAGAAAACGATAGAAAACAAACTAACAATATAATTTGTGAGACTTTTTTTATATGATATAGGATGATGTCATCTTAGATGTGAGATATTATCTCACATCGAGGGGACTTGATGTACGTTGGTTGGCGGACACCGCGTGCGACATTTGCGCAATGAGCCTCGCATCCTTGAGGCACCTTCTTCTCTCGGCGCTCGTCGTCCGTCGGCGTCCGTCGGCGTCTATGTTCTCGAGGCATCGTCTTCATCCTCACGCAGCTATGTGGCGAGCACAGGCATTGCCGCGACCTCCTTTTGCCGCCCTCCTGTAACACCCCTAAAATTTAACCATGATTTTATTAAGTACAATTTGGCTAGAAATAAATTTTGGAATCATGCTAGGTCTTAATTTTAGAGCATTTTCTGTTTATGTTTTCCAAAATTCTTCCCTTCATATAGAATTTTTATATAATACTATGAGCCTTGTTAGTTTCCTTAAATTTTTCCATTTATATTTTAGATAACAGTAGGAAATATTTTCATAATAAAATTTGCCACAAAATAATTCTTTTAATAACATTTTCAATCTCCGAAATGCTTCTGTTACACTAAGACCCTTTAAAATAATTATTTTAAAATCCCACAAAATTTATGAGAGGTCAGGTGATGCCTATAAGTCACTTTTATGCAAAAATCTAACTTGGTCTTTTGAAATTTTTGTGTGAAACACCCTCTTTTCATTTCTGTCTCATTCTTGAGTTACAACTACAACCCTAATTTTTCTAGCTCCAATATTTCTGACACTTTTCCACCATCTAGTCCTTGCAACTAAAACCTTAAGTCCAGAAGGGCAGCCTCAATTTCAACTTGCAAGTCCACTAAATACTCCTATGTAGTTTCTGTCCGGTACTAAAGTTTTCTAAAACTTGCACTAACAAGTTTCTCTTTTTGCCAAACTAAGAGCATCTATAGCTGACCCCGTATAACGCCGCGACCCGCAAAATAACTGTCAAAATACGGGCCGACGCGGAAAATTCTGCCCAAGCATACCCTGCAAACGCGTTCGTCCCGTAAAAGTTTTTGCGGGGCGCGGCAAAAGCTCGCCCTCAACCTTTAGATTCACGGGGGTGGGAGGCCGACCCGAGCTTGCCCCCTATCCGCAGCGAGATTTGGTGCGAGGGAAATTTCCGCGCTGCCGTTCCCACTCACCCTCCTCCTAGGTCGCCATTGGCCCGTCACCGCGCACTCCGGTCCATCTTCCCCGCCATTCTTCACCGCCATGGAAGCCTCCCAGCCGCCCCCGTCACCGTGGAGGTCGCACACGCGCAATCCCCTCTGGCGGATCTCGTCGCCGGCCATGTCGCCCCCGCCATCGCCCTAGGCACCAACGTGCCTGCCCGCAAGCGCAGGGCAACGTTGTCGTGCCGGCTGGCCCGCCGGAAAGGCACGCACGCTGGGCACCGCCGCAGCTGCGCGATCTGCCCGGCCGTCGGCGGAGAAGGTGAGCAAGGTTTCGGGCATGAAGTGGAAGAAGGTTCCTGCAAAAAGGCTGGAGCCTTCATCCACTCCCTCCGCCCCGGCAAGATGTTCCCCGATGGTGCCGTTCAACGACGCTGCTTTCACCGCAGGCGAGGTGTTCGATGAAATGGCCGGAAGGTATGCATCTTCGATCCCTTATTCTTGATTCGCTTTTCGCCATTATGGTAGCTCATGATTTCGATTACAATGAAATGGAGGGCGGCGTGGATGATCACGGTGGTGAAGATGAAGTGGAGGAGGTAGATGAAGTCCTTTTGTGTTTGTCCAATGAAACTATGGTTTTATTTGCGTGCAAACTATGTTTTATGGTTTAAATTTGAACTCATTTGTCAAAATCGCTGTCAAATTTGCTTATTGGGAGTTTTCGGTTTGTGGGTCGACGCGGCGGCGCCCGAGCAGACCCCGCGTAGCCGACCCGTAAAAGAGCATCTTCCGCGAATATCCTTTTTACGGGCCCGTTTTGCAGGGTCTGACTCTGCCCTCGCCCGCGCCGGCTCGCAAAGCCTTTTTCCGCAAACTGTAAACGGGTTTTGCGGGTCGGCGTTATACGGGGTCTGCTAGAGATGCTATAACTCCACCATCATTTATGTCATCTTAAGAGACCCCAACCTGCCAATTCCCAAGTCTAAAAAAAATCTTCTAGGCCACCCTAGCATTCTGTCGAATGCCTCATGTGCATGACAGAAATCTGCAAGCTCATAAACTTGCACTGGGAAACTGATCATCTGACCAAACCACCATGTCTATTAGCTCTGTTATATACCCTAAATCAATACTCTGGAAAGTGGCACTAGTATCAAAGGCTCCTAGACCACCGAGGCATTTTGTTGAGCACGCTACGTGCACGTCCAGAGCGTGTCCAGAGTGCGCGTTTTGCACGGGTCAGCACCGAGCTGCTGTCGCCGCTCTGCTACCTCCCCCTCTCCTCCCGGTCTTTCTCTGGATCAGGCCGACCACCCAGGAGCTCAACGACACCTCCCTGCGTCTTCTAGTGCCGGCCACCGCCATCCACGTCGACTAGAGCCGCCGCCCGACGAATCCCGCTCGGCCACGTCTCCGCCCGAACTGCCTCGCATTAATTGCCAACAAATCGAGCTCAACCGGAGCTCACCGGCCACGCCAACCTCAGGCTGGTTATAATGGTAGTATCATAGCTAGTATCATGCATGCCAACTAGGCAATTTTGATGAGGTGTCATAGCATTAAAGGAAGAAAGAGAGGGTGTAGTATCATATCATGATACCGTATCATATTAAATGCTATACTACTTTGTGTCATGCATGGCAATAAATAGAGTATTACATGATACTAATATATGATACTATGCATTAGGGAGGTAGTATCATACACTAGTATCATATGCATGATACTAGTATATGATACTCCCCATTACAACCAGCCTCACCATCGCCCTCGTTTGCCATTAAAGGCTGCCGCCGCAAACCACTCAGGGACGGCACCGCCCAAGGTGCATGGCACGTCTCCGAGCCAACCAGCGAGCCCTGTCTTCACTGCAGGGAGCCGCCATCCACACCGACCACGGCCACTGCCCCTAGCCACCCTCTATACCTCACTAATGGCGATCGCCGCCGTGTTCTTCTCTGGAACCCGCGGCACCGCCCTTCCCCGCCTATTAAAGCTCACCTCGAGCCCGCTTGGTCCATCACCACCCCTCTCTCTCCCTCTATGAGCCTCCCAGAGCAGTTAAACGACCGGACCGGAGATGGTCGTCTTCTCCAATTCTGGCAACCATGGTCGCCGCCCCTGTCTTGTTGATCCTGACGCCACCAGGGCCTCCCCCTCTCCACTCTCTTCACCACTGACCTCCTTGAGCCACCACCAACCGATTCCACCCTTCAATTCCATGCGAGATGGCCCGTAGACGGAACTCCCCTTTCGCCCGACGCCGCCGTCCGCCAGAGAGCTCGCCGTCGGCGGCTCCGTCCACCCCTACGACCATGGCGAGCACCGGAAGGACCACGACACCCTGAGCACGCCCGTGTGATCAAAACTTCGAGGGGAGCCGCCGCTCGCCGGCGAGGACCGCCGGAGTTGCGCCTCTGTTCTGCCGGAGAGGGAGGTGTGCGCGAGGACCGGTCAAACCTGACAAGTGGGCCAGGCGGGCCCACTGCCAGTGACCCAGAGACCACCCGAAGTGTTTTAAGTGAAGGTATATTTCTGAAAGTACGTATCCTCCTCTGGAAAGTGTATTCTCTTCTGAACCGTTTTCTTTTTCTGTTTAATTTAAATTCAGATTTTGACCAAACTTTGACTGCCTCTAGTTTTTAAACCACAACTCTAAATGACTCGATTCTTTTTCTGTTACTTCTCAAATTTCATCTAGTTTATTTTAGTATTCATTTAAAAAAATTAAAAATAAATTTTTAGCATTGTTTTGGCTTTATGTGGTAATTGCAATGTTTTGAAAATAGGAAAATGGAGGGGGAGATAAAATTTTCAAAGTTTTGGAGTGCACCCATTCTGTCTGCATGCTCAAGGCAAGCATCTTGAACACATGATATGGTGAATGCATAGTTGTTTGTTTGCAAGTATAATTGAATTATTAATATGTTGAATTCATATAAAATTTTCATATTGCTAGTCATACATGCATGATCCCCTTGGTGGTATTTTATCTTCATTTAAACACTAAGTATAAATGAGTATGGTTATTTTCATGTGCCATATATGCCTATATTGGTCCGGGCTAATTTGCAGGGAGAATCAGTCACGAGAAAAGTGACTGTGAGATTGAAATCTCATTGTGACGAGAATAATCAGTGAGGGTATGTTGGGACATACCAGGTGGTGACCCTGTTGGGGTACTACCAAGGAAATATATTGTGCTAACCATTGAAAGAAAACTGAAACCTCCTGAGTTGACCATAGATCAAGTCTTGCTCCGGTAACCCCCATACTAGTTCCGTGCTACCACTTGTCCCCGCCATAGGTAGGGTACGGTTCAGTAAGTTGTTAACCCCTTTCCCTACACACACCGTACAGAGAGGCCACGATGAAGGTTTCCATGTACCGGTTGCAATGCCAGTCATCGGGTGAGGGGGCATTGGTGTAGCCGACTGGGCCGAGAGGGGGTGATACGTCCATTTTGCATCATGTTTTCCTACTGTTATTTATGATGTTTTTATCCATAACAATGCTTTTTGGAGTAATTCTAATTCCTTTTCTCTCATAATATGCAAGGTACACACAAAAAGGGAGAATTCCAGCAGCTGGAAATCTAGACCTGAAAAAGCTACGTTAGGCTACCTATTCTGTACATCTCCAAATGAGCTGAAACTCCACGAGGATTTTTATGGCATATTTAAGAAATACTGGAGCAAATAACTACCAGAGGGGCCCCACCAGATGGGCACAACCCACCTGGGTGCGCCAGGGAGCCCAAGCGCGCCCTGGTGGGTTGTGCTCACCTAGGCCCACCTCCGGTGCCCATCTTCTAGTATATAGATCATATTGACCTAGAAAAAAAAACAAGGTGAGGACTTTCGGGACGGAGCGCCACCATCTCGAGGCGGAACTTGGGCAGGAGCACTTTTGCCCCCCGGCGGAGCGATTCCGCCGGGGGAACTTCCCTCCCGAAGGGGGAAATCATCGTCATCGTCATCACCAACAACTCTCCCATTTTGGGGAGGGCTATCTCCATCAACATATTCAACATCACCATCTCATCTCACACCCTAGTTCATCTCTTGTGTTCAATCTTGTTACCGGAACTATAGATTGGTGCTTGTGGGTGACTAGTAGTGTTGATTACATCTCGTAGTTGATTACTATATGGTTTATTTGGTGGAAGATTATATGTTCAGATCCAATATGTTATTTAATACCCCTCTGATCTTGAGCATGATTATCATTTGTGAGTAGTTACTTTTGTTCTTGAGGTCACGGGAGAAATCATGTTGCAAGTAATCATGTGAACTTGATATGTGTTCGATATTTTGATAGTATGTATGTTGTGATTCCCTTAGTGGTGTCATGTGAACGCCGACTACATGACACTTCACCATATTTGGGCCTAAGGGAATGCATTATGGAGTAGCAATTAGATGATGGGTTGCGAGAGTGACAGAAGCTTAAATCTCAGTTTATGCGCTATTCCGTAAGGGACTGATTGGATCCAAAAGTTTAATGTTATGGTTAGAATTTATTCTTAATACTTTTCTTGTATTTGCGGATGCTTGCGGGAGGGTTAATCATAAATAGGAGGTTTGTTCAAGTAAGAACAACACCTAAGCACCGGTCCACCCACGTATCAAATTATCAAAGTAGCGAACACAAATCGAACCAACATGGTGAAAGTGACTAGATGAAATTCCCGTGTACCCCCAAGAACGCTTTGCTTATTATAAGAGACCATTTTGGCCTGTCCTTTGCCTCAAAAGGATTGGGATACCTTGCTTCACTTTCGTTACTACTATCGTTACTTGCTCGTTACAAATTATCTTGCTATCAAACTACTCTGCTACTTACAATTTCAGCACTTGCAGACATTACCTTGCTGAAAACCACTTGTCATTTCCTTCTGCTCCTCGTTGGGTTTGACACTCTCACTTATCGAAAAGAGCTACAATTGATCCCCTATACTTGTGGGTCATCAAGGCTATTTTCTAGCACTGTTGCCGGGGAGTGAAGCGCCTTTGGTAAGTGGAATTTGGTAAGGAAAGATTTATATAGTGTGCTGAAATTTATTGTCACTTGTTACTATGGAAAACAATCCTTTGAGGGGTTTGTTCGGGGTATCTTCACCTCGACCGGAACCACAATTAGCTACCCGTCAACCTACTGCACCTACTGAAAATATTGAATATGAAATTCCTTCGGGTATGATAGAACAACTGCTAGCTAATCCTTATGCAAGAGATGGAACAGAACATCCTGATATGCACTTGATATATGTGGAACAAATTTGTGGATTGTTTAAGCTTGCAGGTTTACCCGGAGATGAACTCATGAAAAAGGTCTTCCCTTTATATTTGAAGGGAAAAGCATTGGCATGATATAGGCTATGTGATGATATTGGATCTTGGAATTGGAAGCGATTGAAATTGGAGTTCCACCAAAAAAATTATCCTATGCATCTAGTTCATCGTGATCGAAATTACATATATAACTTTTGGCCTCGTGAAGGAGAAAGTATCACTCTAGCTTGGGGGAGGCTGAAGTCAATATTATATTCATGCCCCAACCATGAGCTCTCAAGAGAAATTATTATCCAGAACTTCTATGCTCGGCTTTCTCGTGATGATCAATCCATGCTTGATACTTCTTGTACTGATTCTTTTATCAAGAAGACTATTGAATTCCGGTGGGATCTTTTGGAAAGAATTAAACACAACTCTGAAGATTGGGAACTCGATGAAGGTAAAGAGTCAGGTATTAAGCTTAAATACGAATGTGTTAAATCTTTTATGAATACTAATGCTTTTCAAAAGTTTAGCACTAAATATGGACTTGACTCTGAGATAGTAGCCTCCTTTTGTGAATCATTTGCTACTCATGTTGATCTCCCTAAAGATAAGTGGTTTAAATATCACCCACCTATTAAAGAAGAAATTAAAGAACCATACCAATTAAAGAAGAAACCATAATTTATAATGTTGATCCAGTTGTTCCTTCTGCTTATATTGAGAAACCACATTTTCCTGTTAGGATAAAGGAACACACTAAAGTCTCAACTGTGGTTAACAAAAGCTATATTAGAACACCTAAACCTGATGAACAAATCAAAGTAGAACCTAGTGTTGCTATGATTAAGGATCTCCGGGGAGAAGACGTAGACGGGCATGTTATTTACTTCTGTGAAGAGGCTGCTAGAATTTCCAAGCCTGATAAAAAGGATAACCATAGACATGTTGTTGGCATGCCCGTTGTCTCAGTTAAAATAGGAGATCACTGTTATCATGGTTTATGTGACATAGGTGCTAGCGTAAGTGCTATTCCTTACACCTTATATTAAGAAATTATGAATGACATAGCACCCGCAGAGATAGAAGATATAGATGTTACTATTAAACTTGCTAATAGAGACATTATTTCACCAATTGGGACTGTTAGAGATGTTGAAGTCTTGTGTGGGAAAATAAAATACCCTACTGATTTTCTGTTCTTGGTTCCCCACAAGATGACTTTTGTCCCATTATCTTTGGTAGACCTTTCTTGAACACCCTTAATGCTAAATAGATTGTGAGAAACAAACTGTCGGTGTTAGCTTTGGTGATGAGTCTCATGAGTTTAATTTTTCCAAGTTTAGTACAAAGCTTCATGAAAAAGAATTGCCTAGTAAGGATGAAATAATTGGTCTTGCTTCTATTGCTGTGCCACCTACTGATCCTTTAGAACAATATTTCTAGACCATGAAATGATTTACATATGCATGAGAGAAATGAAATAGATAAGATTTTCTTTCAACAGCGTCCTCTGCTTAAGCACAATTTTCCTATTGAAACTCTAGGAGGTCCTCCTCCACCTAAAGGTGATCATGTGTTTGAATTAAAACAATTGCCAGACACTTTGAAATATGCTTATCTTGATGAAAAGAAGATATATCATGTTATTATTAGTGCTAACCTTTCAGAACATGAAGAAGAAAGATTATTGGAAGTTCTAAGGAAGCACCGAGCTGCTATTGGATATACGCTTGATGATTTAAATGGCATTAGTCCCACTCTATGTCAGCACAAGATTAATATGGAACCTGATGCTAAACTCGTTGTTGACCGCCAACGTCGGTTAAATCCAAAAATGAGGAAAGTGGTAAGAACGGAAATCTTAAAACTTCTGAAAGCAGGTATAATCTATCCTATAGCTGATAGTAGATGGGTAAGTCCTGTTTATTGTGTCCCTAAGAAAGGAGGTATTACTGTTGTTCCTAATGATAAAAATGAGCTTATTCCACAAAGAATTGTTACAGGCTATAGAATGGTAAATGATTTTACAAAAATAAACAAACTAGAAAAGATCATTACCCTTTGCCTTTTATTGATCAAATGCTAGAAATATTATCTAAGCACACACATTTTTTCTTCCTTGATGGATATTCTGTTTTTCCACAAATACCTGTTTCTCATCCTGATGAAGAAAATACCACTTTCGCTTGTCCCTTTGGAACTTATGCTTATAGACGTATGCCTTTTGGTTTATGCAATGCACCTGCTACCTTTCAAAGATGTATGACTGCTATATTCTCTGACTTCTGTGAAAAGATTGTTGAGGTTTTCATGGATGACTTCTCTATTTATGGGAAGTCTTTTGATGATTGTTTAAGCAATCTTGATCGAGTTTTATAGAGATGCGATCAAACAAATCTTGTGTTGAATTGGGAGAAGTGCCACTTTATGGTTAATGAAGGTATTGTCTTGGGTCATAAAATTTCTGAAAGAGGTATTGAAGTGGACAAAGCTAAGGTTGATGCAATTGAGAAAATGCCATGTCCTAAATATATCAAAGGTATTCGTAGTTTCCTAGGTCATGCTGGTTTCTATAGGAGATTTATCAACGACTTTTCTAAAATTTCTAGGCCTCTTAAAAATATTTTGCAAAAGGATGTTCCCTTTGTTTTTGATGATGATTGTTTAGAAGCCTTCGAAACACTCAAGAAAGCCTTAATTTCTGCACCTATTGTTCAACCACCTGATTGGAACTTGCCTTTTGAAATTATGTGTGATGCTAGTGATTATGCTGTTGGTGCTGTTCTAGGACAAAGAGTTGATAAGAAACTGAATGTTATTCATTATGCTAGTAAAACTCTAGACAGTGCTCAAAGAAATTATGCAACTACTGAAAAAGAATTCTTAGCAGTGGTGTTTGCTTGTGATAAATTTAGACCTTATATTGTTGATTCAAAAGTGATTGTTCACACCAATCATGCTGCTACTAAATATCTTATGGAAAAGAAAGATGCTAAACCTAGACTTATTCGATGGGTTCTCTTGCTACAAGAATTTGATTTACATATCACTGATAGAAAGGGAGCTGAGAACCCCGTAGCTGATAACTTGTCTAGGCTTGAAAATGTGCTTGATGACCCACTACCAATTGATGATAGTTTTCCTGATGAGCAATTAGCTGCAATAAATGTTGCTCATAATACTCCTTGGTATGCTGACTATGCTAATTACATTGTTGCTAAATACTTACCGCCTAGCTTTACATATCAACAAAAGAAAAGATTCTTCTATGATTTAAGACACTACTTTTGGGATGACCGACATCTTATAAAGGAGTAGATGGTATTATTAGACATTGTGTACCTGAGCATGAACAGGGACAAATCCTACGGAAATGTCACTCCGAAGCTTATGGAGGGCATCATGCTGGAGATAGAACTGCTCACAAGGTATTGCAATCTGGATTTAATTGTCCTGCTCTTTTCAAGGATGCCCGTAAGTTCGTCTTATCTTGTGATGAATGCCAAAGAATAGGTAATATCGGTAAGAGTCAAGAAATGCCTATGAATTATTCTCTTGCCGTTGAACCATTTGATGTTTGGGGATTTGATTACATGGGACATTTTCCTTCCTCTAATGGGTATACACATATTTTGGTTGCTGTTGACTATGTTACTAAATGGGTAGAAGCTATTCCAACCAGTAGTGCTGATTACAACACCTCTATTAAAATGCTTAAGAAAGTTATTTTCCCAAGGTTCGGAGTCCCTAGATATTTAATGACTGATGGTGGTTTACACTTTATTCATGGTGCTTTCCGTAAAATGCTTGCCAAGTATGATGTTAACCATAGAATTGCATCACCCTATCATCCTCAGTCTAGTGGTCAAGTTGAACTTAGCAATAGAGAAATAAAATTAATCTTGCAAAAGACTGTCAATAGGTCCCGGAAGAATTGGTCTAAGAAATTAGATGATGCACTTTGGGCTTATAGAACAACATATAAAAATCCTATGGGTATGTCTCCTTATAAAATGGTTTATGGAAAAGCTTGTCATTTGCCTCTTGAGTTAGAACATAAAGCATATTGGGCAATCAAAGAACTCAATTATGATTCAAACTTGCCGGTGAAAAGAGGTTATTGGATATTAGCTCACTAGATGAATGGAGAACCCATGCTTATGAAAATGCAAAATTATTCAAAGAGAAAGTTAAAGTATGGCATGATAAAAGAACCCAAAAGCGTGAGTTCAAAGTCGGAGAATATGTTCTTTTGTACAACTCTCGTTTCAGATTCTTTGTAGGAAAACTCCTCTCAAAATGGGAAGGCCCCTATGTTATCGAGGAGGTTCAAAATAAATAACGCCGAAGGTACTAACCCGAAGGTTGTGAATGGGCAACGAATAAAACACTATATCTCAGGTACGTCCATTAATGTTGAAAGTAATACTATCCAAACTTTGACACCAGAAGAACACATAAAAGAGTCCTTCCGGAACACTCCAGAATCGTGAAAATAAGGAGGTACGTGATACGGTAAGTAAACAGACTCCGAAAAATCCGCAAAAATATTTTTTCAGTTTTGGAATATTTAGAAAATTAGGGAAATAAGAAACTTCCAGGAAGCGTAACCCTGGTGGGCACAAGACACTAGGGCGCGCCTGGCTTGCGAGGCGCGCCCAGGTGGGTTGTGCCCACTTGGGACACCTTTCAGACTCCATTTTTCTACAGTTTGCTTGTCTCCCAAGATAAAAAAAAAATCTTTGTATACCCCTCGAACCTATTAAGCACTGTATCACGGAGAAATTTCCTGTTCTTTTTTCTTGCTGTTTCCCTGTTAGATCTGAAAATATGTCGTCCGAAGACTCTAAGGGTGAGAGCTATGTTGCTGATTTCATCGCAAAACCCAAGTCCTATGGGGATGTGGAGCACTATAGCTGGACCTCCGGAGAGGATGAAGATGAATCGGTTCCTCCCCGGTTCAAAAACGAAAGCATGGAGGCGCTATGCAAGAGGATAATAAAACTCGAGATAGATAACAATGAGTTGAGGATAGATAATTCTATTCTCTGACAGAAGCTGGAGGAAAAGAAGGGCAAACCCTCTACTTCTTCATCACCACCACCTCCTTCTTCTTCACCACCAAAAGAGAATTGAGTATCAGGCATGGGCACTCCCCTTGGCTTTCTCCAAGCTTGGGGGAGGTGCCCCAGTATCGTATCGTCCCCACTAACTTTTTGCCTTTACTTATCTTAGTTCGATATTTTTCTATAGATGAATAAAACTTTAGTTCGATCCTTTCTTTTCGAGAGTTTGCTTAGTGATCTATCCTTGTAATCGTGTGCAAGATATATAATAAAGTTTAGTTTGAGTTTTTGCTTTCTTTACTTTCTTGTTGAAATAAAAGGAAAAGATATAAATAAAAAGAAAGGAAATAAATCAAGAAGATCATATACTAATCTTATGGTAGGTGATGGCACCACATAAGGAAAAGTATAAGTAGAAAATTTTATTAGAGATTGACAAAACATAGCATTAGTCAATGATGCAACTCATGAAAGAATTAATAAGGGAAGGGAAGATTCACATATAAATACACTATCCTAGAAATCTTTTGTGATTGTGAGTCCCCATCAAAATATTATATGCCAAAATTGTTGACGTTGGACAAGGAAGACAACTTAATGATTTATGTTTGTTCATATTCACATAGAAGTTATATTGTGGTGCTTGCCCCCTATCTTTGCTAGCCAAAAATTCTGCACTAAGTAGAGATACTACTTGTGCATCCAAAAACCCTTAAACCCAAATATTATTTTCAAGTGTCCACCATACCTACCTAGGGATTGAGAAAAATCCCTCAAGTAAGTTGTCATCGGTGCAAAAAGGCAATAAAAATTGCTTCTAAATGTGTGAGATCATTTAGTGTAAGAGAAAATTGAGCATTGCACAAACTTGTGATGGTGAAGAATAAAAGCGACAGACTGCATAATAAAGGTCGCTATCACAAGGAGCAATGCAAAGTGACGTTCTTTTGCACTAAGTGGTTGAGCATACAAACAAATAAGTGCATGGCAACCTCTGCTTCCCTCTGCGAAGGGCCTATCTTTTACTTTTATGCATTTACTGTTATGCAAAGATTCAAAGTTTTCTCTCTATTCCTTTTTATTTTCTCCTTTGGCGAGCATCATGTGGTGAGGAAAGATCTAGGCACATATGTCCAATTGATTATGGGTAGCATGAGTTATTATTGTTGACATTACCCTTGAGGTGAGTACTGGGAGGCGAAACTATAAGCCCCTATCTTCCTATGTGTCCGGTTGAAACGTTTTGCTTATGCGTATGCGGTGAGTGTTAGCAATCATAGAAGACTATATGATGGTTGAGTATGTGAGACTTGCCTAGAGGCTCCGATACGTGACCTTTCCTGAAAAGATGATGAATTATAGTTGCAAAGTTGACTGAGAACATAGTTTGTTGGTTTTTAATAGAGTTTTTGCTTTATACTTCGATTGTGTGATGAACTGTTAATTATTCATGAGAAGTCTATGATAAAAGTTCTATGATAAGAGTCTTATGTTTAAGTTTGTTGCTATTATAATAATGAACATGATGCTTCTATGTCCGTATTTTGTTTTTATCGACACCTCTCTCGCTAAGCATGTGGACATGTTTTTCGATTTCGGTTTTCGCTTGAGGACAAGCGAGGTCTAATCTTGGGGGAGTTGATACATCCATTTTGCATCATGTTTTCCTACTGTTATTTATGATGTTTTTATCCATAATAATGCTTTTTGGAGTAATTCTAATGCCTTTTCTCTCATAATATGCAAGGTACACACAAAGAGGGAGAATTCCGACAGCTGGAAATCTGGACCTGAAAAAGCTACGTCAGGCTACCTATTCTGCACAACTCCAAACAAGCTGAAACTTCACGGAGAATTTTTAGGGAATATTTGATGAATATTGGAGCAAATAACTACCATAGGGGGCCCACCAGGTGGGCACAACCCACTGGTGTGCTGAGGAGCCCAGCGCGCCTCGGTGGGTTGTGCTCACCCAGGCCCACCTCCGGTGCCCATCTTCTAGTATGTAGGTCATTTTGACCTAGAAAAAAAAATAAGGAGAGGACTTTCGAGATGGAGTGCCGCCGTCTCGAGGCGGATCTTGGGCAGGAGCACTTTTGCCCTCCGATAGAGCGATTCCGCCGGGGGAACTTCCCTCCCGGAGGGGGAAATCATCGTCATCATCATCATCATCACCAACAACTCTCCCATCTTGGGGAGGGCTATCTCCATCAACATCTTCAATAACACCATCTCATCTCAAACCCTAGTTCATCTCTTGTTTTCAATCTTGTTACCGGAACTATAGATTGGTGCTTGTGGGTGACTAGTAGTGTTGATTACATCTTGTAGTTGATTACTATATGGTTTATTTGGTGGAGGATTGTATGTTCAGATCCAGTATGCTATTTAATACACCTCTGGTCTTGAGCATGATTATCATTTGTGAGTAGTTACTTTTGTTCTTGAGGTTACGGGAGAAATCATGTTGCAAGTAATCATGTGAACTTGATATGTGTTTGATATTTTGATAGTATGTTGCTGTGTCCCTTACTGGTGTCATGTGAACATCGACTACATGACACTTCAGCATATTTGGGCCTAAGGGAATGCATTGTGGAGTAGCAATTAGGTGATGGGTTGCGAGAGTGGCAGAAGCTTAAACCCCAGTTTATGCGCTATTCCGTAAGGGACCGATTGGATCCAAAAATTTAGTGATATGGTTAGAATTTATTCTTAATACTTTTCTCGTAGTTGCGGATGCTTGCGGGAGGGTTAATCATAAGTAGGAGGTTTGTTCAAGTAAAAACATCACCTAAGCACCGGTCCACCCATATATCAAATTATCAAAGTAGCGAACACAAATTGAACCTACATGGTGAAAGTGACTAGATGAAATTCTGGTGTACCCTCAAGAACGGTTTGCTTATTACAAGAGACCATTTTGGCCTATCGTTACTTTCTTGTTACAAATTATCTTGCTATCAAACTACTCTGCTACTTACAATTTCAGCACTTGCAGACATTACCTTGTTGAAAACCACTTGTCGTTTCCTTCTGCTCCTCGTTGAGTTCGACACTCTTACTTATCAAAAAGAGCTACAATTGATCCCCTATACTTGTGGGTCATCAAGGGGCACCCCTTGTAATCCGCGCGTGTTAATAGTGATCCCATGCTACTCGAGTCGATAGTCTCCCAGCCTTAGAGTTTCTCTTGAACGATGTTTTGGGTGATTCTTGGCATCCGGAAAGTTAATCTGGTGTGTGCTGGTCAGGTGTGTTTTCAACCCAAAGGCTGTAATGGGAATTAGTCAGCGTCTCGGTGTTAGCTAAAGAAATCCTATACACGTGGGTAAAGAGTTCACCCTCTGCAGAGTCATATCTATTCGAATAGCCGTGTCTACGGTTAAGGACTACAGTCTGGGTTAGTCAAGTGTCGGTCTTAGTGTCAGTCTCCGGAGGAAATAAATAAATTGATCATGGTTCATATTGCAGGATAATTATTGTCACTACTGGTGATGAATATTATTGTTGACATGAATATTACTGTGGGCTAACCCTTTCCTCTTTTGTGCAACCTTGAGTATCTATTTGGATGGCTAGACTACCTGAGATATTCAATTGTATTTTCTTTTCTGAGTATCACTTGGGATGGCCAATCCACCTGGATACTCATATATTTTCAATACCTCTCGAGACGTCACTTCACACACCTGTTTGGCATTTCTTTTCAAGATCTCTGGAGGCGTCGCTTTTAGACACCCGTTTGGCATTTTTTTTCAAGACCTCTCGAGGCGTCGCATTCAGACACCCGCTTGGCATTTCTCTTGGAATTCCTCGGGCGGTCCAATGCCCGATGTTCCATTTCATTTTCTTGATTTACTACTAACATGATTTATTTATTCTTCCGTACTGTATTGATATTTGTCATGCCATGCTTTAATTTTTAGTCGGCACATGCATGTAATTTAGTTCATCATGAGCATATGCATTCGGTATATCTTTTGTTCACCATGTTTGCGAGTACATTCAAATGTACTCACTGGCTTGTCCCTGGCTATTTTCTTGGCCAGATCACGATGCAAGGAGGAGTACTACGAAGACACCCCTGCAACCTAGGATTCGAAGATAGCAGCTACGTGAGATAGGAGTTATCCAGTTCAGTTGTTCCCATGGGAATGGAGTCCCATAAATGTTGGAGATCCACGAATCGCTTCCATCATCCGCCACTAGAAATCATTGGTGTACTCAATGGACCTTTATGGTCTTGTACTCAAATTCTTGTAACTGCTTGGAATTCTGTATCAAGGAAGTGTCCACCAGCAATAGTAATCTTGGGGCTGGTGATGACACAAGGGATTTTATGTCCCGGAAAATCAGTCCCGACACCTCCTCAGTGCCTATTATCTCATCCCATTCTATTTGTGAACACATTGGAGCTTGCTGGAGCCGACAATCTCTCGTCTGGCCTTGTACCCCGTTAACATGGATGTCGGCAAGCCCTTCGTCATGATATCCGCAAACTATTGCGTGTGGGAATGTGAAGTACTCGAACGTTCCCAAGAGTCACCTGCTCACCAACAATGTGAATATCAAGCTTGATGTGCTTTGCGCGCTGATGATGAACCGGATTTGCAGAGAGATAGACTGATGCAGACATACCTATCATAAAAACATCTACAAATATTACACGACATATTTTTAGATGATTTGTAGTAACGAATATTTCATTCTTTGTTTTAACAATGGACACAAAAATACTACATATTTTTGTGCTTTATGCAGAATTATTGGGAACACGTATATGCTACATATTAAAAGGTGAGCTCATAGTGAAGATTTATTTTTTGAAGATATACATCTATAGGCATACATTACTTGTATTCATAATAGTAATAGTAATGGTACATACTGAAGATTTTGAAGCACATAAGTATGTAAATCCTAGAAGCAGGAGGAGCTCATGTAGGTCAGGGGCGGATCCAGGACAAAAATGACCTGGCGTCCATATATACGTCACATATGGATAGGAACATACAATGCTGTACATAAAAATACACCCTATAGTCCCTTTGTTTCAGCTCCAAGGAGCAGCTTCTACGGCTCCTGGTGCTCTAGAAGCCGGAGCCGCGCCAAAGACCATTTTCGCAGACCGGCTCCATGTAGCTCTTCTTTGAGATTGCTCCACAAAAAACGCTAAAAAGCCGCGACTGCTATTTCGGGCTGGAGCTCCTCCCAACCGGCTCCATATGCCAAAACAACTTTAGCCTCCCTCAAAATCACATATTACAATAGGATTGCCACCAGCAGTTTCGCTTTTCCTCCCTCTTCAATTCCACCAGCTGAAAAGTCATAGGGTGTGTTTGGTTGCAAAATATTTTTAAAGTATTTCAAGAACACTACAATATTTTGAAAAATTATGCTTTCAAATACTTTGAGATGTCTGGCTCTAATTAAAATTGTAGTATTTCCCCGCAAAAAAATTCGCTGTCACTTTTTTCTAGTATTATAAACCATAGCATCTACAAAACTATGGTATTTTTATAGTATTAAAATAAGATCGAGACCTCCATTTTGAAAACCGAGAAAAACAACAAAGACACTCTAGTGGTGGTCAAATACATTGCTACATACTTGCTTGCCAAACATGTCACTGTTTTCCCAGTAGTTTTAGAAACTGACGGTTTCATAAACTAAAATATTCATTTGTCATGGGATTAAAAACTGTAGTATTCGAGTACTGAGGTTTCTAGAAAACATTGCTTCCAAACGGAGCCTTACCAATTACTAGTCGATTATATAAAGTTAAACAATGGTAAAGCATAAAAACTCCAAACAATGAAAACAAGGATGATTGGCAAAAATGAAAAGCAGTTCCAAAATCTTGAAATTCACAATAATTGAATTCTCAAATAAATGTGTACCACCATAAAAGTTAAAAAACCCCAGTAATCCAATTCTCAAACAGACGTGACTCCTGAAAATGAAAAAGAAAACACAATATGTAATTGTAACATCCTTAAGATTTGAAACCCTAGTTTGGTCTTTGGGAAACAAAATTGTGAGAAATAGAGACACACACACTTGAAATAGATCGAGGGGGGTTCTCTTGTTGTACCTTTTTCTTTCCGATGATCTAGGCGAGTCGGGCAAGGCAACATTGGCGTGCCGTGATGCTTCGATGGCGAGTAGCAAGGTGGACGGCGACAGGGCAGGCGCCAGCTTGTGAGGAAATCAACACGAAGACGTGACGCGCATGTATATACACAAACCAAACAAGATTGATCAAAGTATCATGTGTGCCTCTACCACGTGAGTGACCGAATCGCCGCATGGGCTAGTAGATGGGCCAACTCCAAGCCGTTTCGCTTAATTTTACCGGTACCCATCGACTAATTTTACCGGTGTCACAACTGTACATGTGCTTTACATATAACACAACGACAAAAATCACCCGGTGTACAATGACACCAGCTACGACCACGTGGGTCCGACGGTGCCTGGAAGGGGGAATCCTATACGACGCACAAGCCTGGAAGGGGGAATCCTATACGACGCAAAAAATGCACATAAAAATTGTTCATCAAAATTAAAAAATATTAATTATTTCAAAAATCACGAACATTTTTCAATTCAAGAACTATATTTGATAATTCCTAATTTTATGAAATTTTTAGAACCTTTTTTATCGTCACGAATTGTTTTAACATAGAACGGAACAAAAACAAAAAATAAAAAAGAAATTAAAATCGAAACAAAAATAGGGGGCGTCCAGGCCTGCAAATAGGGCGGAGGTTGCGCGTTCGCACCGCGAGGACAATATCTCACGTTGAGCGGGCGCTACTTCCATCTCGCTGAAGTTTCCTCACGCACTATAGGTCTATAGCTACTGGGCTGGCTGTTTTCGCCTGATTTTTTCCTTCCTGAAATCTTAAAAGTGCACGTGCACTATTCCGTCGAACCGAGCGGCCGCATCTCGACCGCTTGTTCCGTGCGAATCGTGTGGCCCACGAGAGTCAGGTGCTATTTTGTCGGGAGACTGTTTCGTTGCCCCGAGCGGCCTGGCTACCGACAAATCAGCACACGCACTCATCCACCTCCTGCATCTTATCCATTCGTCCCACCTCCCACTACCTGCCGCCCCGCACTGCTTCTCACCTCCCTGCGACGCGGTCGCGTCCCGCTCCTTCTCCAGGCCACGCGCCCCTCCACCGAGCTCCTCCTCCCGGTGATATGGCTACCGCCCCGATCCTCCTCCCGGCATCGACGCCCCCGGAGGTCAAGGGAGAGGCGGCGGATCCGGCGGTGCAGGCCGAGCAGATCAGCCGGGGCCGTGGAGCCGGAGAAGCATCGCCGCCGTCTCCTCCTCCACTTTCCTAAGGGGCACCTCCAGAGCTCTTGGGAGGGGACATACAGGTAGGAGACCGGCTCTCTCTGGATCCATCGATCCAGCAGGCTGGGATGGGGGAAAGAGCGCGGTGACCGGATCCGTCGTGGTCACGCGTGGAGGACGGGGCGGTGGCGTGCAAGCATCGTGGTCATGGATGGGGAAAAGGAGCGTGGACGGGATGGAGGATTCAGCAGCAAGGGTTTCCGCCGCCGGCCTTGTTGTGTAGTAGAAGGGCGTGGTGGTCGGATTCATGGTGGCTGGGGTCGAACTACAGGGATGCAGCATGCAGGCTTCGCTATGGTGGCCGATTGGTCGTGAAGGAGTCGACTGGATATATATGTCCTTCCATGGAACATCCATGGATCTGTAGTTGATCTGCTAGGGGAAGGTAGAGCACTAGCCCCAGTGGCTTTTCGCATGATTTTGAGAGGGGGAATTGCTATGTGTAGTCAGTCTGTTTTTTTGTGTAACTAGGGCCCCGTTCCTGTGCAATTTATCATAGCCACTAGCCAAATTTGTAAGTCCGTTTTTGGTGTTAGTTCTGTGCAACCAGGGTGCCTTCCTGTGCAATCAATTACACCTGGTAGCCAAATTTTGTAAGCAAACTAGGAAAAATAAATTTTGTTCTTTGTATATCAGTTTTTTGGTGTTAGTTCTGTGCAACTAGGGGTTCCTTAGCAATCTATCATATCTTTGTAGCCCAATTTGTAAGCAAACTAGGCAAATAATTTTCATTCTCTGTATATCAGTTTTTGTGTCAGTTATGTGCAACTTGGGGAGCCTTCCTATGCAATCTATCATATTTTATAGCCAAACTTGTAAGCAAACACTACAAAAAAAGGCACATCCGTGACATTTTGGGCCGAACAAATTTTTTGTCTGTCATGCTTATGACACTTCTATGATGATAATTGTGACAAAACCTGATATCATCATAGTGGTGGGCTCCTAATTCTATGACAAAAAATCATGACAGAAAATGGGCTTTTCGTCCTGGGCGGGCCGGAGACGCAGCTACATGACATTCTTTGGGCCGTCCATGACGGAAAAAACCATGGTAGAAGCAAGGGTGTAACGCCCTCGATGCGGCTATATCTCCCACGTGTCGAAGCACGACTTAGAGGCATAACCGCATTGAAAGTAATGTCGCAAGTGAGGTAATCTTCACACAACCCATGTAATACATAAGGGAAAGAGATACATAGTTGGCTTACAGTCGCCACATCACACAATACATAAATAAACATCCATCATCCAGATTACACTCAAGGTCCGACTACGGAACCAAAATAAAAGAAGACTACCCCAAATGCTACACGGATCCCCGATCGTCCCAACTGGCTCCACTCTCGATCAATCAAACGTAACAACACAATGAACAAGATCTTCACCGAGCTCCTCCTTGAGCTTGATGCGCCACCGCACGTTTCATCGGCACGCAAACTGGTTTTGAAGTATCGTGAGTCACGGGACTCAAACAATCTCACACCGCGAGATCAAGACTATTTAAGCTTATGGGTAGGAGAAGGTAGTGAGGTGGAGCTGCGACAGCGACTAGCATATCCGGTGTCTAACATACGCAAATGAGAGCGAGAAGAGAAGGCAAAAGCACGGTCGAACAACTATGATCAAGAAGTGATCCTAGAACAACCTACGTCAAACATAACTCCAACATCGTGTTCACTTCCGGACTCACGAGAAGAGACCATCACGGTTACACACGCCGTTGGTGTATTTTAATTAAGATCAACTTCGGGTTTTCTACAACCGGACATTAACAAATTCCCATCGCCTCATAAATCATGAGCACGACTTTCAAAAGATAATACCTGCGGGGTGTCCCAACTTAGCCCATTATAAGCTCTCACGGTCAACGAAGGATATTCCTTCTCCGGAAGACCCGACCGATCTCGGAATCCCGGTTTACAAGACATTTCGACAATGGTAAAACAAGACCAAGAAAGCCGCCGAATGTGCCGACAAATCGATAGGAGCTGCACATATCTCGTTCTCGTGGCACACGGATGAACACTACGACGGCAACCGAAGATACCCCAAGTTGCCTCGGGCGGCACCGCAAGTGGCTCTAATTTGGACCAACACTCGGAGGAGCACCGCCCGGGGTTAAAATAAAGATGACCCTTGAGTCTGCAGAACCCAAGGGAAAAAGGCTTAGGTGGCAAATGGTAAAACCAAGGTTGGGCCTTCTTTGGAGGAGTCTATTCAAAGCGAACTGTCAAGGGGTCCCATAAATCCCCCAACCGTAAGGAACGCAAAATCAAGGAACATAACACCGGTATGACGGAAACTAGGGCGGCAAGAGTGGAACAAAACACGTGCATAAGGCCGAGCCTTCCACCCTTTATCAAGTATATAGATGCATTAATTAAATAAGAGATATTGTGATATCCCAACATATCCATGTTCCAACATGGAACAAACTTCATCTTCACCTGCAACTAGCAACGCTATAAGACTAGCAACGCTATAAGAGGGGCTGAGCAAAGCGGTAACATAGCCAAACAACGGTTTGCTAGGAAAGGATGGTTAGGGGCTTGACATGGCAATGTGGGAGGCATGATAAGCAAGTGATAGGCATCGTAGCATAGGCATAGCAAAAGAGCGAGCATCTAGCAAGCAAAGATAGAAGTGATTTCGAGGGTATGGTCATCTTGCCTGAAATCCCGCAAGGAAGAAGAACGAGTCCATGAAGAAGACAAACGGACGTAGTCGAATCGAATCCTCACAACTCCGAACGAAACCCGAAGCTAACGAGAGAAGCAACCGGAAAGAAACAAACAACATAGTAAACAACCATCACATAAACATGGCATGATGCGCAAACAAGTATGATGCATGCCCGGTTTAATGAGGCATGGCATGGCAATATGCACAAACAACACTACAAGTTAAGTGGAGCTCAATATGCAACGAGTTGCATATTGACAAAACACCACATCAATTATTTAGTTCTCTCTCGCTTAGGAACACAACAATATTACATGTTGTTATAAACATGGCAAGAGGTGAAGCATAATTAAACTACCTATTTAGGCAAGTTTAAATGAGGCCGGAAACAACAAACGATAATTCCGGAAAATCCTCATGTCATTTAGCAATTTTAATGCAAACATCAATTTTATACATTTTAAATGTTGTTATCATGATGCGGATAACATATACAAATTTTATGCAATTTTATGAAAATGTTGACATAAGCATGTTATGAAGCATTTGGTCACCATGGCGGAACAAAAAGGGTGCCACGGCGGCGAATCCGAAAATGATGCCACGGCAACATATCGTTTCCAGTAGCTCATGGAGATACCGGTGCAAAAAGGAGGCGTGCGGAAGTGCACAACATGCTAGAGATGGTGGGGTGCTCCCGACTACCGGGTTCCCACGGGTTATGGAAACGAGTGACAATTCGGACACGGTGCAAACGGTGCATCTCACACAACACACATGCATTTGTTCACGGCTGTCGTCTCGGGGTTATACCTTCGGAGCGTGCATTTCGGGGCGGTTCGAGTTCGACGAAGGAAGTAGTAGTACACGGGTCATAGTGCAAGTAGTTGTTCATGTTTCGAAGAGGAACTTGACGGATTCGAATCCCTTCGGGGTTGTCATGGTACTTGCGGTCTCGGCGACGGTAGTTGTACACGCACGTAGACGAACTTGACGAGTCATCGTCATCCTGGTACTTGGTGAATCCCACAGCGGCGGTAGAGGTACACTTGGCGGTCTTGGGTCTACATGATTTGGATGCATTCGGGGAGACGTCTCAGTCGTCCAACGTAGAGGCCGGAGTTGCGGGCGTTGGAGGCGGGGCCGGTCGAGGATGCTGTCCCTTGATGGATCTGAAGGCGGAGACGGCACGCGAGGAGGAGGTCGGGGATGGGTCGTCGAGGTTGGAACCAGGTGGAGGCGCACTGAGGAGGAGGCTCGAGGCGCTTGGAGGTGGTGGTGCTCATGGGTGCAAGGCGGCAGTCTTTGGGCTCCGCGAACTCCGACCAAAATGGAGGGGACGAGCGGCGCGGGGCTCCTGCTGGGCGCGGAGGACGACGGACGCGGGCGCAGGTGCTCGAGGAGCTCCTCTCCTCGAGCGCTCGGGCGACGGGGACTTGGCAAGGAGGAGGCCCGGGAACACCAGTTCCATCCGGGAACGAGGAGGGGCGAGCTGGGCGGCCTGGACTCGCCGGCCGGAGGGGCGACAGGGCATGGTTTCAGGCGCCATGGGAGGCAAGGCGTGGGGCGTGGGGCGTGTGGAGGCGCTGGAGGAATCGAGAGGGAGAGGGGATCGAGACGAGGGTGCGACGCTGCTTCCTCTCTCGAAGACAGCGCATCAAGGGAGGAGGGGATCGAGCAGGGCTCTCCCTGGCGATGTGTGTGTTGCGTGGTGGCGGCGCGAGGGAAAGAGTGAGATTGGGATCAGGACGAACGAGGAGATGGGGATCAGGACGACGAACGAGGGAGATGGCGGCGCTGGAGGAAGGGATCAAGGGAAAGAGAGGGGGTCGATCGGCCTAAGGTTAAGAAGGAGGGCAGCGGCTGGGCCTTAGGAGGGTTGGACTAGGGAGGCCGGCCCAGTTGGAGATTGTTGAACTTATCTCCACTGTTTAGAAAAGAAAAAGATGGAGAGGAAGAGGAAGAGAAAATAAAATATTTGAGGGTCCAAATATTCTCTAATTGAGCTGAAAATTAACAAGTAGCCACTTGGCGGCATAATACCAAAGTGCCACAACTTGAAAGGGGCCATGCGGAGAAAAGATCATGGATGCAAAATAATTTAGAAACGAGAGGGATTTATAATGCAAGTTTGTTGCGGTGGCTTCCAACTAAATGGAATATTTATAATAGCTCCATAAATATTAGGAGGATATGTTATAAAGAGAAATCACCATGTGAATTCCCTCGATTTAAATAGATCAAAAGATCTATGCAATTTATTTAGTTGAGGTTTTAAAAAAATTAAATGACATGCTGGCATGATGACATGATGCAAAGCAAAAATAAAAGAGCAAGCACACAAGAAACACACGGCGAAACTCGGAATAGCTGGAAGTCTTCTGGAGCGTCGGTCTCGGGGCGTTACAAAGGGCGAGGAAAATATCGGGTAGTTCCCGGTTATGGTGGGTGGTCGGGGCCTGAGCAATGCGCGTTTCTGTCGTACACGTACGCGCGTGTGTGTGAGGCGTTGCGCTCTAACTGAACCTGAGCGAGGCGTTGGGCTCTAACTGAACCCGAGCGATTGCACTAGCTACGTTACTGAACCTGAGCGATCGATCCCTTGCTGTTAACTGAACCCGAGTGATTCCTTCGCTACTTCTGCTAACTGAAGCCGATCTAACCCTGCCGCTCCTTCCCTTGATGAACAATGAGCGTTGTTGGGGGGGGGGGGTTGGATGAACAGTTCCCGCGGGGATTTGGATGAGCGGGACCCCGTAGTAGTAGAGGCTGTTGCCGCTGGATGAACAGGACCCCGATCGATCGAGCCGGTTGGGGTGGATGAACAGGGCCCCGTGGAGGGCTTGATGAACAGGAACCCGTGGAGGGCTGGTTGAACAGTAGCTGGTGGAGGGCTGGATGAACAGTAGCCCGTGGAGGGGTGGTTGAACAGGACCCCGTGGAGAGGGCTGGTTGAACAGTAGCCGGTGGAGGAGCGGTGGAGGCTGGATGAATAGGAGCCTATGGATGAACAGTCGCAGGTGGAGGCTGGAGGAGGTCGACGGAGGATGAATAGTGGCCCATGGAGGCTAGAGGAGGTCGACAGTGGAGATGAATAGTATCCCATGGAGTCCCGTTTTGTGGTATGCTACACCCCTCCCGATGAACATGACTCCCGTTTCGACTGTAGCGCTTCAACACAAGTCCGTTTCCTTCGTTTTGCGGTGCGCCACACCCCTCCCGATCAACAGGACCCTGTTTCGATCGTAGGAGGTCCAAGAGAAGTCCGTTTCCTCCGTTTTGCGGTATGCCAAACCCCTCCCGATGATCAGGATCCTGTTTCGACCGTGGCCGGTCGAACACAAGGCCGTTTCCTCTGTTCTGTGGTACGCCAGGCCTCGTTTCGATCAGCTGTTTCATCCAAGCCGGTTGGCTCCCGATGAACACGACGTATTCTGACCCAGTCGGTTGCCTCCCGATGAACAAGACGCTGTTTCTCCGTTTCGACCCAGCTGGTTCACTGCCCGATGAACATGACGCCGTTGCTGTCATCAGTTGCCTCTCCATGTACACAAGCCCTGGACGACCGTATATATATGCGCGAGTACGCGCTCGAGACCCCGCCCGTATGTACGTACGTGGCCGTATTGTTTGCCCTGTGGCTGTACATACGTGTATAGGACTTAGATGGGACTGCGTGAACTGCTATGCCGGGTGCTCTACAACGACACGTGCCGCTATTTACTCGGCCACGGTTCATACTTGCAGAGAGACCGATCGACCAGTATGTACGTACACATTCGCGACCAGAATGACAACGCTACGTACGCTTCGACCAGGTGGGTCCCGACTGTCAGGCACTTCCTTGCGTGCGAAGATGTAGCTGGTGGGTCCCAGCAGTCAGGGGGTGGATCATTTTTTTGCCCATAATATGGACGCACTTCCTTGTGTGCGAAGATGTAGCTGGTGGGTCCCAGCAGTCAAGGGGTGGATCATTTTTTTGCCCGTAATATGGACGCACTTCCTTGCGTGCGAAGATGTAGCTGGTGGGTCCCAGCAGTCATGGGGGAAAGGTTTTTTTGCAAAATATGGTGGCCCGTCCGGTGGGTCCCTGCTGTTAGGTGGAGGAATCATTATTTTTCGCGTAATAAGGAGGCACTTCCTTGCTGTGGCCGTGGACCCAGCTGTCAGCCTCTCCACGACAAGATTTCTTCCGATGGAAGTCGTTCCTTGACCATGTTGACCACGCCGCGCCAAGAGCATCAGGGCGGTGGACGACGGTGAGGCCTAGGAAGGGGACGACGCAGAGCCGGGGAAGACGCGACAGTGGATGCCCACGCGGAGAGGAGTACGAGGGTTCACTAGTTCGGCTGTGGTGTGAGGCTGCCATCGCCGCAGAATAACAGGGGGTGTGGGTGAGTAGAGGGATGGCCTGGCCAGCGGTGGGAGTAGTAGGGGGCGATGAGGCCTCCGCGGCATTACAGCCGGCCACGGGAGGCAGGAGCATGCGGAACGACCAGTGCTGGTTTGGGCGGCTGGAGCAAGAAGACCAGAGGTTGAAGAAGCACTACGGCCGTTGGATGGACATCGTACGGTCACTGGAGCTAGAATCATTCATATTGACTAAGTTGACAAAGCCCTCCGCCCCCATCAACTTAGTAGGCCCACAAGTCATCCTCCACTATGGTGGGTCCCAGCTAGTGGGGGTTATTCATTTTTTGTGCGTAATAAGGAGGCACTTCCTTGCGTGCGAAGATATAGCTGGTGGGTCCGACCTGTTAGCGGGGGAACATTTTTTTTGCGAAATACGGAAGCCCTTCCGGTGGGTCCCAGCTGTCAGGTGGAGGAATCATTATTTTGTGCGTAATAAGGAGGCATTTCCTTGCATGCGGTCATGGACCCAGCTGTCAGCCTCTCCACGTACAGTCCACTTTGGATGGATGTCGTTCGTTGATCGCGTTGACCACGTCGCGCCGAGAGCACCAGGGCAATGGACGACGACGAGGCCTAGGAAGGGACGACAAGGAGCCAGGGAAGACTCGGTAGTTGTTTCCCACGCGGAGGGGAGTACGAGGGTTTACTGGTTCGTCTGCCGTCACCGGAGAATAACATCAGGTGTGGGTGAGTAGAGGGATGGCTAGGCCAGCGATGGGAGTACGGTGTGGCGGTGAGGCCTGCGCGGCAGCATAGCCAGCTGCAGGAGGAGGGAGCAGGAAGTCCCATCGGCGCTTATTTGAGCGGCTAGAGCAGGAAGAGCAAAGATTAAAGAAGCATGACGGTCGTTGGATGGACATCCAACAGTTACTACTGCCGTGTGTTGACTAAGTTGACACGGCGATGCGTGTGCGTCAACCTTTTCTTAGGAAAGCATACGAGTCAAACTGTAGTAGGCACACAAGTCAGCCTCAAATCTGTGGAAAACAACATACAACCCATCTGCCATTATTTCCAATAATTTACAACCCATTTGCTAGTTCTTAAGATTTTTTTGGAGCCCATCTTCTTTTCGTTAGCATTACACCCCATATTGTGGCCACGGTTAAAAAATATACGAAATTTTGCATATTTCGGTGCGGTCAACTATTTTTAATCCCGAAATATCGAGTCACATTCAAACTATTTTGAAAAATAATTTATATAAATATAAAATTCAAATAATTGTCCACACATATAAATCAATGGAATTTAAAATCTTGTAATGAAAGAAAATTGAAACTAATTCCCAGTTTGATGTGTTTTAAAAATGTACAACCCATTTCTGGGCAAACCGAATGAAACTCTCCTTTTCTTGAAAGATTTGCAGCCCAGCAGGGCTGATAAAGCAAGTATGCCTCGTTTGGGTATTTCTTTAAAAAAAATAGAACTGGGCTAGCCATTTTCAGCATGAAAAAAACACAATTGGGCTCATGATGCGGTAAACATAAATAAAACCCTGGCTAGACGGGCCATAGCCCCGTTGTTACCCCGATCTGTCGCTAAAACTAGTATAAATAACAACTGCTTGTTCCTAAAAAAATGCGCGACCTGTTGGGCCCCTGGTGTCAGCCGCTCGTTGTGTAATTCTCTTGTTTATTGACTACGTTGAAAATGGGGTGAGCCCTAGATGTCCAACCATTAGGAGGAACCATTTTTTCAGGCTTGTAATAACGAGGCACTTGCTTGCATACTGCCATGACGCTGGTGGGTCCGTACTGTCATCCTCTCCACGTACAATCATCTCCTTGTTCCTCTCGGTTGTTGATGACGTTGACAACGCAAGAGGGCGGCGCACCGCGCACGGCGAGCGAACCAAGGCCGATGACAACGACGAGGCCTCAGACGGAACGAACAGGAGCCATGGAAGATGCGCCGGTCCAGTCGCAGGCGGAGGGGAGTACGAGGGTTGACTGGTTTGGGTGCGGGTGCATGTTGGGGCTGACGTCGCCGGAGAATAACAGGACGTGTGGGGGAATAGAGGGAGGGACTGGCCAACGTTGGAGGGTACGGTAGGGCCGCGGAGGCGCAACCAGCCATGGGAGGCGGGAGCAGGCGGAGCCAACGGGGTGGTTTGGTTTGGGCGGCTGGAGGAAGAAGACAAGAGACAGAAGATACACGACAGATGTTGGATGTCAATCCAACGGCTGGTAGGCAGAATTGTTTGTTGACTAGCTAGTAGACACCACCTTGGGTAGGCTATTTCCTCATGGGTCCCAAATGTCAGAATCCAAATCTGTCACGGTCATGCAGCCTTTCCTATGAAAATTTACAGCCCATTTGGTGTGCTAGTTCGAAATAAGTTTGTGGGTGCTGGTGGGGGCTAATCACTTGGCTTATGTAATCCACAGTGAGCTCAAGTAGCCGGCGAGAGTGATGTTATTTCCCTTGGTTGGGATTTGTTACAATATTTCACTCTAATTTAAATAAATGGCAAGCCATTTGCCTTGTTTCAAAGAAAATATGACAGTCACAGCCGAGTTGAAAAGGGCAAGAACATCTAACTCTAGCTTACAAACTGTACAAAAGCACGACGGTTAATTGTTCACCAGTTCTAGACAAAACCCAGGTTGAAAAGGGCAAGAACATCTAACTCCAGCACTATTTTCGGCAGTCACAGTCAAATGGATCGGTCAGGTCCATAGAATGAACATCATGGGTCGTAAAATTACTACATTATGACCACAATATGTTGTAAATAGAAGCCCGACTCGTTTTGAAGCTTTTTTGCCCACCTGAAACTCCTTTTTTTTGCCCTTCGACATACCCATCCGTCAAAACCATGCTGTTGATAAACTTAAACCTGATGGACAATAGTAACCTCACATTCAGCAGGAAGAATGTGACAAATCTAGTGTTTGCATGGTTGGCTACATATCGTTTTAGCGTTATTGTCTTCAATCAAATGTCATGAGAAGTGAGAAAATCCCGATGCTTGCGAATCCACCGATTGGTTATAACTTTCTTACCCCATCCTGTTGCCTAAATAGACATGAAGATTGAAAACAGTTAAGGTCTAAAAAAAGAGTGTCGAAAGAGCAACAACTGAACGGTTAATTCTAGTACACTATATGCGGGCTTCCAATGTGCGTAAAATTATCACCTTTATATACAACTTCTCCACACATGGAAAGCATTGCAGCAAGCCAATAATCTTGTTCAGATCAAAACTATTCATTTGGATATATAAGATCTTGACAGAATCCAGCACCATTGATAGGCTATCCATGAGAAACTCTTCATTGAGCATAGAACATAATATTAGTACAAAATTGTCGGTGTACAAAAGGAGGGACACACTTTTGTACCCCTTTACCTGTGCATGGGCAGTCGGAGCCGCGCCCACGGTCACGCCAAGAAGAACAGGGGAGGTGAGCCAAGGTAAGACCGAAGCCCAAGATAACCAGAGCAACGCCAAGGCCAAGACCACAAAGAGCAGAGGGACGAAGGAGGTTCCCCCGGCAAGACCCTTGCCGGGGCAGCCTCAGCAACCCCGACAAGACCCTTGCCGGGGCAGCTCACCCCGCACCAATGGAGCAAGCCACCCTTGTGCCCACGGTCTCCAACATCGCGTTGGGCCAGGGCTCGGGAGGCACCTCCATGGTGGCATGCAGATCTTTGTGAAGACAAGGAACACCCAAGATCAGATGAGGATTAGAAGACGACGATCCTCGGCAGGATCCTTGCCGAGGAAGACCACCAGACCCCCAGCAAGGTCCTTGCCGGGGACGACAGCGCGCCACGACAAGACCCTTGCCGGGCCACCCGGCAAGGCCCTCACCGAGGGCGCCAGCAAGGCCACTACCAAGCCCGCACCAACCAAGTATCCACCACCGTTCACATGCAGCTGCCAGCCCAACTAGCTGGGCGGGCACCTGCGTTGCAACATGCAGCTCCCAGGCCAACTCATCAAGCGCCTGCGTGGCGGCATGCTGATCTTCGTGGAGGCTCCACCACCGCGCCACCTCAGCTGCCTGCCTGCCTACGTGGCACCGCATGCGTCGCTAGCTGTATGCCGGTCGGGCAAGGAGGAGCAGCGACGGCCGGACGGGCCTCGCCTCCCGCCCCCGAGCAAATCAAGGGGACACCTAATCTACGATTAAATGCGTCTTGTCTTGTAATACGAAGCGATAAGCTCATAGCACCGCGGCGCCTTTCCACCTCATGTGTGCCATCGTGGCATCCCTTTCGACTATAAAAGGAGGCCCATGGCATATGGAGAAGGATTCGCCTTTGGAACCACACACTCACCACGCTAGTTCGATAGCTCAAGAACTCTCAAATACACCCACCAAAGCAGGACTAGGGTTTTACGCATCCTCGCGGCCGAACTCGGGTAAACGATCCTCGTTTGGTTACTAATCCTGCTCTTCTAGCAATCCCGCGCCCGGCAACCGCAGTAGGGATTCTTGTGATCCCATAGGCGTCATTCCACACCGACATCTTTGGCGCGCCATGTAGGGGGTGCAATGGCTCCCAAGAAGAAGACTGCCACGGCGATCGCTCGATGGGAGCCGAACGCCCGTGCAAGACTGAGCCAGTGAAAGGCCGGTCGCGACAGACCCGGCCGCGTCCGCGAAAGCACCAAGACGCTCGGCAGTCGAGCTCGGCGGCGGCGCCATTCACGCTGCTTAGACGACCGCCGCACGCCGCCAGATCCAAAGACGGAGCTGGACCTCGCAGCGGCGCAGGTCCTCCAGAGTGTCGCAGTTACCCCGGCGGCGCAGCGACCTCCAAGACGCCCACGCCGGAGACCACTACGCGCTCTTCCCATGGTGGGTGCGACGAGCAGCGTCACCACGGTGGTGACCCTGGGCACCGCCGCGGGAAGAGCCCTGTGCGTCGTCCACGGGATGAAGGAGTTCAGCATGCCCGCCGAAGTGCTGGCGAAAATGGCACGCAGTCGCTGGATCGTAACGGAGCTCCTTCTAACGGGGTTAGAAGTCGAAGCGTACCGTGATCCATGCAGCTGTCGCCGCCGCCCACGCCAGCAGAAGCTTTGGCGCGCGCGCAGCTGCTCCTCGACTTCCCTCCTGCTGCAGAGAAGCTCGACGAGTGGAGGGTTACCATCCGGAGCCTCGTCGCCATCGCCAACAAAGACGACCCGCGGCCCGCGGGGCCCTCGGGTCGGTGCTCCACAGAGCCACCACATGCTGGCGCTGGGAGGACCGGGGGAGTGTGGCCACGGTGCACTCTCCTCCTCCTCGCGAGCCACCGCGGGCGTCGGCCCGTCGTGATGACCCTTGTGATAACATCTCCATAGCATCGTCCGACCCGCGGACCCCCCGCGACCAGTGCCAGGTTCTTCGGGAACGAGCTCACGAAGACGCTCGGACCACCATCGAGCGCCGGCGCGAAACGCGCCACCAGTCGGACAAGCGGGCGGGACCCGCTATGGACCACCCAGCACCGTGGGGCTCCGGTGGCCTACCTTACGAGGTGGGCTGCCCGGCCTTCACTCGTGAGCTGCGGCAGTTCCAGTGGCCGTCCCACCGCACGTTCAAGCCCGACGTCGGCGAAAAGTACACTGGCAAGACCCATCCGTCCGAGTTCCTCAGCATCTACACCATCGCGATGCAGGCTACTGGAGCTCACGACGACAAGGTGCTTGCCAACTATTTCACCGCATCAAGTCTAATGTTATGTCTTGTTGATGCACTTGTCGGCGGATTCCATTTCTTCTTGGTCGGATCTGTGCTATGAGTTCGCTACGCCTTCACGAGGCCACCAAGCTCATGGCCGTGCCAGCGATCTGCATATCATCCCCCAGAAGGAAGGGGAAACCCTGCGCAAGTACATCCAGAGATTCAGCCGGGTGCAGTACAACATCCCTGACGTTCATCCCGCCGCTGTAATCATCACGTTCCATCAGAACATGCGCAACCGCAAGATGCGCGAAGAGCTGGCAATGGCCAAGGTTAAGGATGTGGCCGAGCTTTACATTCTGGCCGATAGGTGCGCCCGGGCTGAAGAAGGAAGGAAGTACCCCGACGAAGACGCTGGTGCGGAAACCGACTCTACCGACGAAGACGCCGCCACCCCGATGAAGAAGGGCCGGCATTGCAACAGGGAACGCAAATGCAAGGCCGTGCTTGCCGTTGAAGGATCCGACGACACCGGCGCTGCCAAGAAGGTCAGGGCAGACGCCCCCGGCAAGGAGATTGCCGGGTGCGCCGCCTGCCGGGCCTTGGCGGCTACCGACAAGCCAGGAAGCTCCGGCAAGTGATACTGCAAGATCCACCGCACCAAGGGCCATGACCTACAGAACTGCCGACAAGTCGAGCTGCTTGCTTAGAAGCAAAAAGCTGAGTATGAGAGGCGGGACAAGGAGAAGGACCAGGATGGTGCTGAGGGATCCGGCAAGAAGCGTGGCGGCCAAGGAGGCCGCCATGGCAAGGACAACCAGCAAGAGAGGCCCGCCCGGGGCCGTGACAAGAAACAAGAAGACGATGATCACGACGAGGACGACGAGTCCGGTGAGCAAGAGTTCCAGAAGGCTACGGAGGCCATGTGCGTCGATGGTGGCGCCTCGCTGCATACTTCTCACCGCCAGCTCAAGCAGTGGGCCCATGAGATTACAGCAGCGGAACCGTCGTTCGACGCTCAGAAGCTGCTGAAGTGGTCCAACACGCCCCTCATCTTTGACGCTGAGGACCACCCTGACCGCACGACCGCGGTCGGGTGTTTGCCATTGTTGGCCTCACCAACGATACGCAACCTCAAGGTGAACAAGATGTTGGTTGACGGCGGGGCCGGCCTGAACTTTATCTCGCCCGTCGTGATCAAAAGGCTGCAAATTCCCGATAAAGACCTCGAGGAAACGGGCACGTTTCAAGGGATCAATCCGGGGAGGAGCCAGCTGAAGGGGAAGGTCACGCTGCCCGTGACGTTTGGAGGAGAGTTGAACTACAGGACGAAGAGGATCATCTTCGACGTGGCCGAGATCCCCTTTCCCTACAACGGGATCCTTGGCCGCCCGGCACTAGCCAAGTTCATGGCGGCATCACACTACGCCTACAACATGCTAAAGATGCCCGGGCCGTTGACCATCATCTCCGTCCCCTCCGACAAGAAGGACGCGCTGATTTGCGCCAACCAACTCTACCGGGAAGCTATTGCAGCAGCTGCCGCCAAGGCACCTGCTCCCCGCCAACAAGGCCCGGAGGGAAGAAGAAGCCCGCAAGACCTCTCGCACCCACTCCGCAAGCGCACCTCTTGAGTGTTGTGCTACTGCCGAGGACGTGCATGTAGAGCTCTACTGGCAAGAGCAAGAGATCCAGAACTGAGCCGCCGCAGACCAAGAAGGTGTCCGTCAGGGAGGATGGCACGGGAGGGGCCTCCACCATAGGCTCCACCCTCGACAGCAAATAGGAAGGCACGCTCATCACCTTCCTGCGGGCGAATGTCGATGTGTTTGCGTGGCAAGCATCAGACATCCCCGGTGTTCCCAGGGAGGTGATTGAGCACCACCTAGCTCTCTGTCCTCATGCGCGGCCCATCAAGCAGAAGGTCAAAAAGCAGGCTCTGGAGAGGTAGGAGTTCATCACAGAGGAGATCAGGAAGTTGGAAGCGGCAGGTTTGGTGAGAGGAGTGCTCCACCCGATGTGGTTGGCCAATCCGATAGTGGTGCGCAAGGCAAATGGGGAGTGGAGGCTGTGTATTGACTACACAGATATCAATAAGGCTTGTCCTAAGTACCCCTACCCGTTGCCGCGCATCGACCAGATTGTTGACTCCACGGCCAGGTGTGATCTGTTGTCATTCCTCGATGCCTACTCGGGCCACCACCAAATCTTCATGACTAGGGAAGATGAAGAGAAGGCAACATTCATCACCCCATGTGGTACGTATTGCTTTTTTGCGGATGCCTTTTGGGTTGAAGAGTGCTGGCTCGACGTTTGCAGGAGCAGTCCAAATTGGTTTTGAACCTCAGCTCCATAGAAATATGGAGGCATACATGGATGACATAGTGGTCAAAACCGAAGACAGGGCAACTCTTGTCCAAGATCTGGAAGAGACATTTGCCAACCTGCGCAAGATCAACCTCAAGCTGAACCCTGAGAAGTGTGTCTTTGGTGTTCCCTCCGGCAAGCTTCTCGGGTTCTTTGTGTCGCAGCACGGGATCGAGGCAAACCCAGACAAAATCAAGGCTATTGAGCAGATTGAGACGCCCAGGCGGATCAAGGATGTGCGTCGGCTCACCGGCTACGTCGCCGCCATGAGCCGATTGATGTCTACTACACAACCTTCTTCTTGTAGACGTTGTTGGGCCTGCAAGTGCACAGGTTTGTAGGACAGTAGCAAATTTCCCTCAAGTGGATGACCTAAGGTTTATCAATCCGTAAGAGGCGTAGGATGAAGATGGTCTCTCTCAAGCAACCCTGAATAACAAAGAGTCTCTTGTGTCCCCAACACACCCAATACAATGGTAAATTGTATAGGTGCACTAGTTCGGCGAAGAGATGGTGATACAAGTGCAATATGGATGGTAGATATTGGTTTTTGTAATCTGAAAATATAAAAACAGCAAGGTAACTAAAGATAAAAGTGAGCATAAACAGTATTGCAATGCTAGGAAATAAGGCCTAGGGTTCATACTTTCACTAGTGCAAGTTCTCTCAACAATAATAACATAATTGGATCATATAACTATCCCTCAACATGCAACAAAGAGTCACTCCAAAGTCACTAATAGTGGAGAACAAATGAAGAGATTATGGTAGGGTACGAAACCACCTCAAAGTTATTCTTTCCAATCAATCCGTTGGGCTATTCCTATAAGTGTCACAAATAGCCCTAGAGTTCGTACTAGAATAACACCTTAAGACACAAATCAACCAAAACCCTAATGTCACCTAGATACTCCAATGTCACCTCAAGTATCCGTGGGTATTATTATACGATATGCATCACACAATCTCAGATTCATCTATTCAACCAACACATAGAACCTCAAAGAGTGCCCCAAAGTTTCTACCGGAGAATCACGACGAAAACGTGTGCCAACCCCTGTGCATGGGTTCATGGGCGGAACCCGCAAGTTGATCACCAAAACATACATCAAGTGAATCACGTGATATCCCATTGTCACCACAGATACGCACGGCAAGACATACATCAAGTGTTCTCAAATCTTTAAAGACTCAATCCGATAAGATAACCTCAAAGGGAAAACTCAATCCATTACAAGAGAGTAGAGGGGGAGAAGAAACATAAGATCCAACTATAATAGCAAAGCTCGCGATACATCAAGATCGTTCCAAATAAAGAACACGAGAGAGAGAGATCAACACATAGCTACTGGTACATACCCTCAGCCCCGAGGGTGAACTACTCCCTCCTCGTCATGGAGAGCGCCGGGATGATGAAGATGGACAAAGGTGAGGGTTCCCCCCTCCGGCAGGGTGCCGGAACAGGGTCCCGATTGGTTTTTTGTGGCTCTGGAGGTTTTGCAGCGGTGGAACTCCCGATCTAATCTCTGTTCTGGAAGTTTTAGGGTACGTGCGTATATATGGGCGGAAGAAGCACGTCAGGGGAGCCACGAGGGCCCCACGAGGCAGGGGGGCGCGCCCTAGGGGGGTGGGGCGTGCCCCCCACCCTCGTTGCTTCCTCATTCCTTCCTTGACGTGGAGTCCAAGTCCATAGGGTAGCTTTCGTTCCAAAAATAACTTCTCTAGTTGATTTCGTTCCGTTTCCACTCCGTCTGATATTCCTTTTCTTCAAAACACTGAAATAGGCAAAAAACCAGCAAATCTGGGCTGGGCCTCCGGCTAATAGGTTAGTCCCAAAAGTAATATAAAAGTGGAAAATTGTAACACCCCAAAAAATTAACCATGATTTGTTTATCAAAATTTTGCCAGGAAATAAAATTTTTATTTTCTGGATTTATCTTTGGATTTCAGAACCTCTCTTTTCTTTGATATTGTGGAGTTTTCACCCCAAGTAAAAACTTTTCAAAAGTATTGTTGGACTCATATACTCTCTCAATAAAACATTTCTTTTATCAGTGGGATTATTTATATAATTATTTTTCCCTGAGCTTTATTTCTTTAAAGATGATTTTCATAAGCTTTAGAGCCTCTTTTGCGCTGCAACCCTTTGATAAATTTATTTAAAAATCCCACCAAAAATTGGAGATGACATATGATGTCCCTAAATCACTTTTATGCAAAAATATCTTTTAGCATTTGGAGAATTTGAGCTCTACACCAAATTTGCAAATCTGGTCCAGATTGCAATTTTGCACTACAACCTATTTAAATATTTTTTTAAAACTTCCACCAAAATTAGGGGAGTTCAGTAGGAGTATATAATTCAACTTTGTGCAAAAACCCATTGATGTTCTTTGGAAAATTTGGGCAAATCATCCTCTTTTGCTCTCTGGTCCAGTTTGACATTTTCTACTGCAACCATATTTTAACTTGCCCTTTTTCCCATGATTCTTTTTCCTGCTTATAGTCCACCCTACAAAACCCTTAAGTCCATGAGAATGGACCCATTGGAGTACTTTTGGTCCATGAAACTATGCCCTTTTCTTTCTGTCCAGAATTGGTTTTCTCAAAAACTTGCACTAACTAGTTTCTAGTTTTGCCAAACTAACCTTGCCACCATCACCTACATCCAAAGAGACTAGGATCTGGAGTTTTTGGCCACCCCTAGAGTTGCATAGATGCCCTTGGCATTCTGTCAAATACCTTGAGTGCATGAACAGATTTGGCATGATTTTTAGTTTGCATTGTGAACTTGATCCTCTGACCCAACAAGCTTGTCCACTGATCTCCTTGCAAACCCTAGCCTAGACCTGGTAATCCCCAGCCCCACCCAAGCCTCCTGGCATGCCTTGGCATTTTGCCAAACACCAAGACGCTGCTCTGGGCACGCCAGAAAGGCGCGCTTTGCACGCGGCGCCCAAACCGCCGCGTCTCACTGCCGCCTCCCCGCGCTCGTTCTGGCCCTTCCCCACTCGCAGCCAACACGCCCGCCCCCTCCCTCGTCGCAGAGCCATCCCTGGAGCCCCACAACGCCGCCGTCAGGTCGGCCGTGGCAACTAGCGGCCGACCACACCAGGCCCCGGCCGTGGCAGCACCGCCCGAGCCACTCCAGCGCGCCAGTTGCCCCTGGAACAGCTCGATCCCATCCGTAAGCCCGTCCGCTACCTCGCGTCGCCGCCATGCCGCCCTGCAGCACACAACGGCGGTTCGCGGTCGATCCTATCCACGGCCGCCGCGGGAACCGACCTCCCCGGGCTATATATAGCCCCCCGATCACGCCTAAGCTCGTCAGCAGCCTTTTGCAAGTGGTAGGAAGCTCCCTTCTTCTCTAAACTGGCCGGAGGCTATCATCTCCCCCATCTCCGGCAGGTCCGGCCGCCGCCACGCTTCGGTAAAATCCGGCCAGGACCGACGCCCCCTAACCTCTCTAGTGCGTCCATCCTCCTCCCCTCGATCTCGCAGAGCCACCCAACACCTCAAACTCGCTCGGGAACCACCGTAGCGCGAAGCCCCAACTCTCCCGAAGCCGCCGTCCGCCGCGAAGCTCGCCGCCGACGACTCCCTCCATCCCCGCCACCCCCTTGACCACCGGGAGGACCGCCCTAGACTGGCGGATCCATCCCCGCCCTCAGAACCCCGCGAGGAGCTGCCAATCACCGGTGTCGATCACCGGAGCCCTGCCTCTGTTCGGCTAGAGGAGGAAGGAGGCGGGGGGGCGACCGGGTCAAACCTGACCAGTGGGCCCAAGGGACCTATTGTTAGTGACCCCGAGCCGGTCCATGCTGGCATTAGTGGAGACGTAAAACCCAGAGTACGCTTCCTAACCGCTTTTTCTTTTTCTATTTCTTTTATTATTATCTTAACAGAAATTTGACTAAACTTTGACTGGCTATAACTTTTTAAATATAACTCCAAATGAGTTGATTCTTTTTCCTAACTTTCTAAAATTTTGTCTAGTTTATTTTGATATTTATTTGAAAAATTTTCAAACAACTTTTTTGCACTGTTTTGAAACTATGTGTTAATTTGAATATTTTCAAAAATAGGATTTTGAAGAAGAAGAAAACTTTCAAAAGTTTTGGGAATGCACCCTGCCTCTCCACAACCTGAAGGCAAGCATTCTGAACCCTGGCATAATATTGTTGAGTGTTGTTTTATACAGTTGCAACACCACCTTAACACGAAATATTCGTTATTTTATGTGATGATATGATCATACTCATGAGTGCATAATGAATGTTCCTTGCTGTTGGAATTTGATAGGCATGTGATAGTAATCACCCTTGTATGCCTTTCATGCCTATCGAAAGGAAGACGGGAAAGTCTCTGTCTTGGGTAGACACGGGTTGTCTCTAGTTCCTCGTCAAGACGAGTGTGTTCGGTATGGCATGATGAGGTATGATGAGTGGTGATTCTGTCTGTTGATTGAAATATATTTGTCATGCTAATCATGCAGGGAATACTTAAACCTCCTGAGCCGGCCTTAGATCGAGTCTTGTTCCAGTAACACCCATACTTGTTTCGTACTACCACTTGTCCCTGCCGCGGGTAGGGTACGGCTCAGTAAGTTGTCAACCCCTTCCTAGCACACACCATACAGAGAGGCCATGGTGGAAGATACCGGATGCATCCGGTAGGCATGCCACCTGGTCCGGGGGCATGGGTGTTTCCGGTTGGGACCGAGAGGGGGCACCCCTTAGTAGCGCGCGGTATAAATTTGATCCTATGCTAATCGAGGTTGTAGCCTCCCCACTTAGAGTTTTGCTTGACAGGTGTCGTGGGTGATTCCAGACACCGGTAAGTTAAGCTGGTGTGTGCGGGTCAGGTGTGTTTTCAATTAAAAGACCGTAAATGGAATTAGTCCCGATGGACTAAAGGAATCCGTTACTCGTGGGTAAAGAGTACACCCTCTGCAGAGATTATATCTATTCGAATAGCCGTGTCCATGGTTAAGGACTACAGTCTGGGATGGGTCAAGTGTCGGTCTTAGTGTCGGTCTCGGAGGAGAAACTTCTAAACCAGAACATGGATCATGACATGTGACTTATGATGATTATGATTATTATTATTAAGGACTAACCATTTATATTATTTGCATTATTGAATATCCCGGGGACGGTTCTACCTCCTGGATATTCATTGTGATTATTCTTTTTATAAGCCCTTTATGTGGTGTCGCTCAGACGCCCGACTGTGGCATGCTTGTTATTTGTTTACCTTATAAGCCCTTTATGTGGTGTCGCACAGACGCCCGACTGTGGCATGTTTGTTACTTATTTCACTTATAAGCCCTTTATGTGGTGTCGCTCAGACGCCCGACTGAGGCACGCTTTCTGTTATTGTCCTTTCGAGGCGTCGCTTCAGACACCCGATCGATGCATTTTATTTCTATTCTCTGATTGCATATTCATGTTTTATATGAACAACCTGCTTGCGTGCATCATGGGTTTTGATTTCATGACTGACGTTGTGATCATAGAATATTTCAGAGCATGAATATCATTTGTTATATTATACCCGTGCTCATAATGTTTGCGAGTACATTCAAAGTACTCACTGGCTTGTCCCTGGCTATTGTCTTGGCCAGATTTCTTGCTTGGAGAGGAGCGTTGCGATGACACCCACGGAACCTACGCAATGATGGAAGCAGCCTCGCAAAGATAGGAGTTATCCTGGTCAGCTATTCCTGTGGGAAATGGAGTCCCTTAGACCCTGGTGAACCACAAACCGCTTCCGCCATCAGCCACTAGAAACCATTTGTTGTACTCATAGCCGGAATGGTCTTGTACTATATATTTTGTACTTTGCTTGGAAATTCTGTATCAAGTTGATGCCTCATCAGCTAACAGTAATCCTGGGGCTGGTGAGCACAAGGACCATTTTCTGGGAAATTGATATCCTGAAAATCCGGTCATGACAAACTTGGTATCAGAGCCAGGCTGACCATTGGCTAATCCTATCTTAGCCAGGTCGAAAAACCTAGGTTAACCAACCCACCAGACCTTAACCTAAACCCCAGCCTAGCTTCTCGTGTAAGACAGCCACACAGTGACACGACGCCCTTTGGCAGTCGGTGCCCAACCTATCAGCCTAGCCTGTCGAAATTGATATCCGGAAAATCCGGTCATGACAAAAATAAAGCCCAATATTGCCCAAAACAATAGATAATATAGCATGGAGCAATCAAAAATTATAGATACGTTGGAGACGTATCACCGATTCATCTCCAAGTCCGCCGAGCGCGCCCTTCCTTTCTTCAAAATCTTGAAGAAGGCAGGCCCAATGGAGTGGACCCCAGAAGCTAAGGCAGCATTACAGGATCTGAAGAAATACCTTTCCTCTACGCCAATACGGGTTGCGCCTATCCGGCGGCGACGAATCAAGTGGTCAGCGCCGCACTGGTGGCACAGAGGGAGGTCGATGAGGAGGCGGTGACGGGCAGAACCAGCGGATGGCAAGCCAAAGATTCCCCCGGCAGGGCCTGGTGCCGGCAAGGCGAGGCCCCCGGCAGAGTCTGATGCCACCGAGGCAGTGCCCGCACAGTCGAGTGAGGTGGTGCGGAAGAAGAAGATGATGCAGCACCCGATTTACTTTGTCAGCCCCCTCTTGCAGGGAGCTAGATCGAGGTACTCCGGTGTGCAGAAATTGTTCTTCGGCCTCCTTATGGCCTCGAGGAAGCTGCGTCATTACTTCCAAGCCCACGAGTTCACTGTCGTCACCCGCCTCCCATTGCAACGGATACTGCATAACCCAGACGCCACCGGAAGGATTGTGGAATGGGCCTTGGAGTTGTCAAGTTTTGGTTTGAAGTTTGAAAGTACCTCGACAATCCATAGCAGAGTCTTGGCAGAGTTCATCGCAGAATGGACCTCAACGCCTGATGAACAAATCCAGGAGACCGCTCTCCCCGGCAAGGAAGCAGACCGCGACTGGATCATGTACTTTGATGGGGCTTTCTCACTGCAAGGCGCTGGTGCCGGCGTGCTACTCGTCGCGCCCACCGAAGAGCACCTCAAGTACGTGGTCCAGATGCACTTTCCCAGGGAGATGTCCACCAACAACACTACGGAATACGAAGGGCTGCTTGCTGGTCTCAGGGTCGCGGCAGACCTCGGGGTTAAGAAGCTCATCGTCAGGGGTGACTCGCAGATCGTTGTCAGGCAGGTCAACAAGGATTATCAGAGCCCATTGATGGAGGCTTACGTAGATGAGGTGAGGAATCTGGAGGAACGCTTTGACGGTATCCAGGCGGAGCACGTCCCCCGAATGGAGAACGACATCGCTGATTACCTGTCAAAGCATGCTGCATTCAAGCTACCTGTGGAACCAGGTACCTTTTTGCTCCGGTTAACTCAACCATCCGTCGAACCATCAACGGGGCAGAACAAGCGGAGGAAGTCAGGTCCCGGCAAGTACTTTCCTACCGAGCCCCCTGGGGTTGCCGGCAAGGGTGCTGCCGCGGACGCTAAGCCTGCCAAAGGGCAACTGGCTCTGGCAGGGAGTCAAGCCCTGGCCATGGAGACAGCCGCGCCCATGGCTGAGGAAATGCCTTTGGTCCTTGCCGAGCCCGTGATCCGCATGGGCACAACATACCGTCCGATACCTCCAACCGGGGAACTTCACGAGGAGCAGGAGGAAGCGGAAAGTAGCCCGCCGTCCGCCTGCATCAGTAAATCGATGACGCCCATGCAGTGAGATGGCCGAACGACGTGAAATTGAAGTGCATCCCCCGGGAGGAAGGACTGGAGCTGTTGGCAGAGATACATGGAGGCATATGTGGCTCCCACATAGGGTCGAGGGCCCTTACCGGAAAGGCATTCCGGCAAGGCTTCTTCTGGCCCACCGCCCTCCAGGATGCGACGGCACTAGTAACCAAGTGTGAAGCGTGTCAGTTCCATTCAAAGGAGCTTCATCAACCAGCTCAAGCGCTTCAAACAATCCCTCTCTCTTGGCCATTCTCGGTCTAGGGGCTCGATATACTGGGACCTTTCCCCCGCGCTGTCGGGGGCTTTGAGTACTTGTACGTTGCAATCGACAAGTTCACAAGGTGGCCGGAGGTGGAGGCAGTGAGAAAGGTGACTGCTCAGTCAGTTGTCAAGTTTTTAAAGGGACTGGTATGCCATTTTGGTCTGCCAAACAGAGTCATCACCGACAACGGCACGCAGTTCACAAGCCACACCTTCATGCAATACATTCAAGACCTCGGTAGCAAGGTCTGTTTTGCTTCCGTGGCACACCCACGAAGCAACGGCCAAGCAGAGAGGACAAATGCTGAAGTGTTGCGAGGCCTGAGAACGAAGTCCTTTGACAAGCTGCACAAGAGTGGAAGGCGCTGGATTGATGAGTTCCCGGCGGTTCTTTGGTCGATCAGGATGCTGCCAAATCGAGCTATTGGACAGACACCCTTTGCCCTAGTATATGGGGCGGAGGCAGTTCTCCCCACGGAACTCATATACGGGTCACCTCGAGTGCTCGCTTATGATGAGCTTGAGCAAGAGCAGTTGCGGGACGCAATGCTCCTTGAGGAAGATCGCTCGGGCGGCTGTGAGAGCAGCACGCTACCAAAGAAGCCTTGCGCCGCTACCATAGCCGCAAGGTTCATGCCCAAGCTTTGAGGAAGGCGACCTTGTTCTTCGCCGCTCATCGGCCAAGAATTCCAACAAGTTGATGCCAAAGTGGAAGGCCCTTATCGGGTAATGCGAGTCACCAGTGCCCGCGCAGTCCTCTCGAGACCAAGATGCTGGCCCGAGGAGCAAATCCTGGAACATCGAGCATCTTCGCAAGTTTTACCCGTAAGGCGCGGCTTGCCGGGCCTCCTGGCAAGCCACCTTTTGTACAAGCTTTGCCGACAAGGCATGTAACCCTTTGTACAAAGCCAGGCGCAGACCCTGAGCATAAATAAATGAAGCGCTGGCGCCCTAAGTTATATCATGCATGCTAGGTCGAGTCTCTTCCTTGGTTAGGGTCGATAGTGCTTAGCGGCAACTAACCCCTAGCCTAGAGATCGAGTGCGCATCTATCTGTTTCTGTTTTGTCCTCCTTTGGTTCGGAGGGCACATGAGCACTTCTGCTGAGCTACTTGGAAGAAAGGAAATGGACCAGCGTCCCGACCCCGGCAAACCAGAGTTGCCGGGGGCTGCAAGCACAAGGATCCAACCGCGGCAAGACAAGGTTGCCGGGGGGCTGTAGATCTAGATAAGTCTTTCATCCTCTGTCATGCATTTTGAAACAGAACTGGGATATGTGAAACCTCATTTTATTTCTAGGCCACCATGCTCCCCTTTTCTATACCCAAGGATTATCTCCTGAGCCCGCTTTATCCCTGCCTCCGCCAAGGGCGCGAGAATGGTCGAGCGAAGTGGGGGGACGGCAAGGCCTGTTGCCGGGTGAAAACGTTTATCTTAAATTGTAACAAGGATTCTTTCCTTTTCGTGGGGTCTACCCATGAACAAAAAACCCGGCAAACATCCCTTTTTCATTAAAAGCATCCCACACAGGTACAGTCCGTACTGAATGAAAAACATGAACAAGGGGGATTACAAGCTTTAAATTTAACAAGGCCCGATGGCTTACAAATTAAAAAAGAGATAAGATGCCCGTGATCCCCTTTCTTGTCCCTCTCCTCAGGAGGCAGGTCAAGGAGGCGAAAGGGCAAAAGGGGCGCTTAGGCGAGCTACGAGCAACAGAAAGCACCAAGAGAACACCTCGGTGGCCGCCCACAGGTGGCCCGCTGATGACGTTGCCGGGAAAGGAGCTGGAAGACGAGGCGGCAGGACCGGCAATACGCGATGAAGGCGTCGGTGCCCGCGTACTCCGAGTTGACGGCCTTGCCGCCAGTCCTCTTCCTCTTCCGCAACCTCCCAACGCCAGCCGCCCAAGGAGACGGCCCCGAGAAGTTCAAGGAGCTGGCCCCACCCCCGGCAAAACTCTGCCGGAGGAGCGGCAAGGTGCAGATGCTGCTGCTGCCGCACCCGCCCAGGCGCGGGGCGTCCGACGCCTAGTCGGACTCGTCCCGGTCATATGTCCCTCTGTCCTCCTCATCACTTTCGCTCGAGGAAGAGCTTCCATTGTCGGAATCTCCGTCGGAGGAGCTCTCCACGTAGCACTTCAGGCGAGTCCCGAAGTCTCCGAAGACCTTGATGGAGAGCAGGCCGTCCTCCATTAATTTGAAATAGAGGACCAGACCCGCCATCAGGCTGTGGATGCGAGCGAACGTCTTCCATCCACGACGGAGGTACATGACCCGGGGATCCGGGAAGTCGACGTCGACCCGCGTGCCCCCATTCCCACAGCCCCTCATGTGCAATCTGAGGGATTGGGACGGGTCACGCTCCATCTCCCGAGCAAATGGGGCGGGAAGGTGAAGACGGCGACGCGGAGGCCGGCCCAGCCTGATGAAGAACTCGCGGGGCTGGTCTCCAACATGGCCTTCCATCGGAAAAGACATCATTGGTGCGCTGCCCCGTCCTCCTCTTCCCCGAGCGCTACAACCTCTGCCCCGGCCTCACCCTGTCCCCCTTCCCCTCGTGGCCGGTTCCACCACCACGGGCTCAAGAGGAGGAGGGACGCGCTGTCGAGCGGCGACCCTCGCCGCCACCGTCGAGGGACCAGGATTCCCTTTCTCCATGGCGAGTGAAAGGAAGAAGCAGAAGCGAGAGGATATAGATGACAGAAGAGTGCGGGACGCCATCCCCCTTCCCCCTCCTTATAACGGGGTGGGGTCGGGGCTCGGCCGCCCCGCTCGGCCAACCCAGCCACCAGAGGCATCGGGAATCGGGACCGACCCGCTGCCCCAACCAGCGCCCGGTTTCCTGCCTCCACCGCTTGCCACCCCAAGCGCATGGAGGACGCATGGCGAACGTGCAGAATCGAGGGGACGGGTGAGGTGACCCCTTCCCACCCCGTGATCATGGGGTGTGGACGCCTTGAAGACCGCGACCCGGCCTCGCGCGGTAAATGAGCCACGCCTCCCTATTTTTATGGGGAAGGCACGAGCCGCCTCTTTACCATGATGTGACGCACGCGTGCTGGAACTACCCCACGCATGCCGCCCACGTCACGCGCACCCCTCCATGCCACGCCGCGCCGCGCACGGGTCGTGGGAAGTGCAGCGCGGGAAAAGTTTTACCGCGGTAAAAACCACCCCGCCTGCCCACGCACCATTTTGGGCCTGCCCAACAACGTGTCACGCTTATGTGTGGCCCAGGCCCGGGGGCTCCTGTCGGTGTACAAAAGGAGGGGCGCACTTTTGTACCCCTTTACCTGTGCACGGGCAGTCGGAGCCGCGCCCACGGTCACACCAAGCAGAATAGGGGAGGTGAGCCAAGGTAGGACCGAAGCCCAAGATCACCAGAGCAACGCCAAGGCCAAGACCATAAAGAGCAGAGGGACGAAGCAGGTTCCCCCGACAAGACCCTTGCCGGGGCAGCCTCAGCAATCCCGGCAAGACCCTCGCCGGGGCAGCTCACCCCGCACCAACAGAGGAAGCCACCCTTGAGCCCACGGTCTCGCGTTGGGACAGGGCTCGGGAGGCACCTCCATGGTGGCAAGCAGATCTTTGTGAAGACAAGGAACACTCAAGATCAGATGAGGATTAGAAGACGATGATCCTCGGCACGATCCTTGCCGAGGAAGACCACCAGACCCCCGGCAAGGTCCTTGCCGGGGACGACAGCATGCCACGGCAAGACCCTTGCCGGGCCACCCGGCAAGGCCCTCACCGAGGACGCCAGCATGGCCACTACCAGGCCCGCACCAACCAAGTATCCACCACCGTTCACATGCAGCTGCCAGCCCAATCAGCTGGACGGGCACCTGCATGGCAACATGCAGCTCCCAGGCCAACTCATCAAGCGCCTGCGTGGCGGCATGCAGATCTTCGTGGAGGCTCCACCACCGTGCCACCCCAGCTGCCTGCCTGCCTACGTGGCGCCGCATGCGTCGCTAGCCAGGGCGCGTGTTGAAGCAAGGAGGAGCGGCGACGGACGGGATGGGCCTCACTCCTGTCCCCGATAAAGCAAGGGGACACCTAAGCTACGCATTAAATGCGTCTTGTGCTGTAATACGAGCGATAAGCTCATAGCATTGTGCGCCTTTCCACCTCCCGTGTGCCACTGTGGCATCCCCTTCCGACTATAAAAGGAGGCCCGTGGCATACTGGAGAAGGATTCAGCTCTTTGGAACCACAACTCACCACAGCTAGTTCGAGAGCTCAAGAACTCTCTGAAATACACCCACCAAAGCAGGACTAGGGTTTTACGCATCCTCGCGGCCCGAACCTATGTAAATGATCCTCGTGCTAGTTACTAATCCTGCTCTTCTCGCAATCCCGCGCCCCGGCAACCGCAATAGGGATTCTTGTGATCCCATAGGTGTCGTTCCACACCGAAAAAAATGTGTACTCCAAGATGATATATAACTTATGCGCAGAAATTTAAAATGCAGCTTATGGTTACATGTGTAGATGATAATATAAAGTACCTGAAGAACTGTGGAGCCAAACACCATCTTGAAATGAGCACAAAGATCATGTATTACACCCAAGGTCTCCAGCTTAGGCGCAGAGAGGACGATTATTTGCGACGGTGAATAACTAGAATCAAGGATCAAACTTTGAAGTGAATGGGCATCTTGGATGATGAGCTACCTTCCGTCAAAACAAATTCCAATTCTTACAAGGTTAAGCGACTTTATTTGGAGACAACCGATTCTAACTGTGAAAACAAGCACCAAGCACTCCAGGGCAGGGCAACTGGAGTGGATGATGCTGTGCAATGAGGCCTCCGATATACGAACCCGCACAAGTGAAAGTTTCTTGAGAAATGAGAGTCGAAGGTTTAGTACCAGATTGTCTGGTAGGTAGCACAGCGCAAAGGTGGCGGTGTGGAGAGAGGAGGAAAACCGCGAGATGGACATCGGTGCTGAGGGCACAAGTACATGGCGTTCAGTATCTGGTAGGTGATTTCCAGGGGAATAGTAGAACTCAAGCAGCTGTAATCCTGTGAATTCAGGGGATTTCAGCTAGGCGTCCATCATGCAGGGCATGGTATGCTTGCTCAGGTAGCATGACGGGATGCAGAGGCTTTGAACGGAGCCCTGGTGGGAGGAGATGATGGCTCTGGGGATTTCAAAATCATTGAAGAGAGATAGCTGACGACAGTCGAGATTAAGGGGCATGACGCGCCATAGAGGGCGCCACCGAATTGAGAGGACTTGGGTACTACAGCAATCCTTGGTGGGGAGAAGCGAGATGATCTCCCCAAGGACGGCATCCGGGAGATCAATGATGCGGTCCACCCGAGGTTCTACGGGTTCCTAGGATCCGGTGGGGGCGAGGTCACCGCTTCTCGCCGCGCTGCCGGGTGCGAGATCTACAACAAGCGTAGTGTTGGGGAACGTAGTAATTTCAAAAATTTTCCTACGATCATGCAAGACCATGGTGATGGCATAGCAACGAGAGGATAGAGTGTCCGTCCACGCACTCGTGAGACCGAAAGCGAAGCGTTATAACAGCGCTGTTGATGTAGTCGACGTCTCCACAATCCGACCGATCCAAGCACCGAACGTACGGCACCTCCGAGTTCTGCACACGTTCAGCTCGATGACGATCCCCGGACTCCGATCCAGCAAAGTGTCGGGATGAGTTCCGTCAGCACGACGGCGTGGTGACGATGTTGATGCTCCACCGACGCAGGGCTTCGCCTAAGCTCCGCGACGATATGACTTCTCCGGCGCCGGGCTTCTCCTAAGCTCCGCGACGATATGACCGAAGTGGAATATGGTGGAAGGGGGCACCGCACACGGCTAAGGCAAGATCCGTAGATCAACTTGTGTGTCCATGGGGTGCCCCCTGCCCCTGTATATAAAGGAGGGAGGGAGGAGGAGGCCGGCCCTTAGGAGGGGCGCGCCATGGTGTGGAGTCCTACTAGGACTCCCTAGTCCTAGTAGGATTCCACCTCCCTTGTTGGAGTAGGAGAGGGGGAAAGAGGGGGAGAAGGAGAAGGAAAGGGGCTGCGCCCTTGTCCAGTCGGACCTGAGGAGGCGCAGGCCTCCTCCTTTGGCCTTTCTCCTCTATTCCCGTATGGCCCAATAAGGCCCATATACTCCCGGCGAATTCCGTAACTCTCCGGTACTCAAAAAATACCGAATCATTCGAACCTTTCCGAACTCGAATATAGTCGTCCAATATATCGATCTTTACGTCTCGACCATTTCGAGACTCCTCGTCATGTCCCCGATCTCATCCGGGACTCGAACTCCTTCGGTACATCAAAACTCATAAACTCATAATATAAGCATCATCGAAACCTTAAGCGTGCGGACCCTACGGGTTCGAGAACTATGTAGACATGACCTAGAACTATTCTCGGTCAATAACCAATAGCGGAACCTGGATGCCCATATTGGCTCCTACATATTCTTCAAAGATCTTTATCGGTCAAACCGCATAACGACATACGTTGTTCCCTTTGTCATCGGTATGTTACTTACCCGAGATTCGATCGTCGGTATCCAATACCTAGTTCAATCTCGTTACGGTAAGTCTCTTTACTCGTTCCGTAATACATCATCTCACAACTAACTCATTAGTTGTAATGCTTGCAAGGCTTAAGTGATGTGTATCACCGAGAAGGCCCAGAGATACCTCTCCGACAATCGGAGTGACAAAACCTAATCTCGAAATACGCCAACCCAACAAGTACCTTTGGAGACACCTGTAGTACTCTTTATAATCACCCGATTCGTTGTGACGTTTGGTAGTACCAAAGTGTTCCTCCGTAAACGGAGTTGCATAATCTCATAGTTATAGGAACATGTATGGGTCATGAAGAAAGCATTAACATACTAAACGATCAAGTGTTAAGCTAACGGAATGGGTCATGTCAATCAGATCATTCAACTAATGATGTGACCTTGTTAATCAAATAACAACTCCTTGTTCATGGTTAGGAAACATAACCATCTTTGATTAACAAGCTAGTCAAGTAGAGGCATACTAGTGACATCTTGTTTGTCTATATATTCACACATGTATTATGTTTCGGTTAATACAATTCTAGCATGAATAATAAACATTTATCATGAAATAAGGAAATAAATAATAACTTTATTATTGCCTCTAGGGCATATTTCCTTCAGTCTCCCACTTGCACTAGAGTCAATAATCTAGTTCACATCATCATGTGATTAAACACTAATATTCACATCGTATGTGATTAACACCCATAGTTCACATCGTCATGTGACCAACACCCAAAGGGTTTACTAGAGTCAGTAATCTAGTTCACATCGCTATGTGATTAACACCCAAAGAGTACTAAGGTGTGATCATGTTTTTGCTTGTGAGATAATTTTAGTCAACGGGTCTGTCACATTCAGAGCCGTAAGTATTTTGCAAATTTCTATGTCTACAATGCTCTGCACGGAGCTACTCTAGCTAATTGCTCCCACTTTCAATATGTATCCAGATTGAGACTCGAGTCATCTAGATCAGTTTAAAACTTGTATCGACGTAACCCTTTACGATTTAACCTTTTTTCACTTCCATAATCGAGAAACATATCCTTATTCTACTAAGGATAATTTTGACCGCTGTCCATTGATCTACTCCTAGATCTCTATTGCACTCCCTTGCCAATCTTAGTGGTAGGGTATGCAATAGATCTGGTACACAGCATGACATACTTTATAGAACCTATGGCTGATGCATAGGGAATGACTTTCATTCTCTTTCTATCCTCTGCCGTGGTCGGGTTTTGAGTCTTACTCAATCTCACACCTTGTAACACAGGCAAGAACTCTTTCTTTGACTGTTTCATTTTGAACTACTTCAAAATCTTGTCAAGGTATGTATTCATTGAAAAACTTATCAAGCGTTTTGATCTATCTCTATAGATCTTGATGCTCAATATGTAAGCAGCTTCACCGAGGTCCTTCTTTGAAAAACTCCTTTCAAATACTCCTTTATGCTTTGCAGAATAATTCTACATCATTTCCGATCAACAATATGTCATTCACATATACTTATCAGAAATGTTGTCGTGCTCCCACTCACTTTCTTGTAAATAAATGCTTCTCCAAAAGTCTGTATAAAACCATATGCTTTGATCACACTATCAAAGCGTTTATTCCAACTCCGAGATGCTTGCACCAGTCCATAGATGGATCGCTGGAGCTTGCACATTTTGTTAGCTCCTTTAGGATTGACAAAATCTTCTGGTTGCATCATATACAACTCTTCTTTAATAAATCCAATAAAGAATGTAGTTTTGACATCCATTTGCCAGATTTCATAAAATGTGGCAATTGCTAACATGATTCGGACAGACTTAAGCATCGCTACTGCTTGAGAAAATCTCATTGTAGTCAACACCTTGAACTTGTCGAAAACCTTTTGTGACAAGTCGAGCTTTGTAGATAGTAACACTACTATCGATGTCCGTCTTCCTCTTGAAGATCCATTTATCTACATGGCTTGCTCGATCATCGAGCAAGTCAATCAAAGTCCATACTTTGTTCTCATACATGGATCCTATCTCAGATTTTATGGCCTCAAGCCATTTCATGAATCTGGGCTCATCATCGCTTCCTCATAGTTCGTAGGTTCATCATGGTCTAGTAACATGACTTCCGAACATGATTACCGTACCACTCAGTGCGGATCTTACTCGAAGACCTACGAGGTATGGTAGCAACTTGATCTGAAGTTTCATGATCATCATCATTAACTTCCTTACTAATTGGTGTAGGAATCACTGGAACTGATTTCTGTGATGAACTACTTTCCAATAAGGGAGAAGGTACAATTACCTCATCAAGTTTCTACTTTCCTCCCACTCACTTCTTTCGAGAGAAACTACTTCTCTAGAAAGGATCCATTTTAGCAACAAATGTTTTGCTTTTAGATCTGTGATAGAAGGTGTACCCAATAGTTACCTTTGGGTATTCTATGAAGACGCATTTCTCCGATTTGGGTTCGAGCTTATCAGGTGAAAACTTTTTCACATAAGCATCACAACTCCAAACTTTAAGAAACGACAACTTAGGTTTACTGCTAAACCATAGTTCATACGGTGTCATCTCAACGGATTTAGATGGTGCCCTATTAAACGTGAATGCAGCTGTCTCTAATGCATAACCCCAAAATGATATTGGTAAATCGGTAAGAGACATCATTGATCGCACCATATCAAAATAAAGTACGGTTATGACGTTCGGACACACCATGGTGTTCCATGTGGCGTGAGCTGTGAAACTATTCCACATTGTTTTATATGAAGGCCAAACTCGTAACTCAAATATTCTCCTCCACGATCAGATCGTAGAAACTTTATTTTCTTATTACGATGATTCTCCACTTCACTCTGAAATTATTTGAACTTTTCAAATGTTTCAGACTTGTGCTTCATTAAGTAGATATACTCATATCTGCTCAAATCATCTTGTGAAGGTCGAAAATAACGATACTTGCCGTGAGCTTTAACACTCATCGGACCGCATACATCAAGTATGTATTATTTCCAATAAGTCATTTGCTCGCTCCATTGTTCCGAGAACGAGTCTTTAGTCATCTTGCTCATAAGGCATGGTTCACAAGCATCAAGTGATTCATAATCAAGTGATTCCAAAATCCCATCAGCATGGAGTTTCTTCATGCGCTTTACACCAATATGACCTAAACGGCAAGTGCCACAAATAAGTTGCACTATCATTATTAACTTTGCATCTTTTGGTTTCAATATTATGAATATGTGTATCACTATGATCGAGATCCAATGAACCATCTTCATTGGGTGTGTAACCATATAAGGTTTTATTCATGTAAGCAGAACAACAATTTATTCTCTTACTTAAATGAATAACCGTATTGCAATAAACATGATCAAATCATATTTATGCTCAACACCAAATAACACTTATTTAGGTTCCACACTAATCCCGAAAGTATAGGGAGTGTGCGATGATGATCATATCAATCTTGGAACTACTTCCAACACTCATCGTCACTTCCCTTCAACTAGTCTCTGTTTATTTCAGTAACTCCTGTTTGAGTTACTAATCTTAGCAACCGAACAGTATCAAATACTCAGGGCTACTATAAACACTAGTAAGGCACACATCAATAACCTGTATATCAAATATAACCTTGTTCACTTTGCCATCCTTCTTATCCACCAAATATTCAGGGGTAGTTCGCTTCAAAGGTGACCAGTTCCATTGCAGCAAAAGTACTCGGTCTCGGGATTAGGTCTAGACTTGGGCTTTTTCACTCGAGCAGCAACTTGCTTGCCGTTCTTTTGAAGTTCCCTTCTTCCCTTTGCCATTTTCCTTGAGACTAGTGGTCTTGTCAACCATCAACACTTGATGTTTTCTCTTGATTTCTACCTTCGTCGATTTCAGCATCACGAAGAGCTTGGGAATTACTTTTGTCATCCCTTGCATATTATAGTTCATCACGAAGTTCTACTAACTTGGTGATGGTGACTAGAGAATTCTGTCAATCACTATCTTATCTCGGAAGATTAACTCCCACTTGATTCAAGCGATTGAAGTACTCGGATAATCTGAGCACATGCTCACTAGTTGAGCGATTCTCCTCCATCTTTTAGCTATAGAACTTGTTGGAGACTTCATATCTCTCAACTCGGTATTTGCTTGAAATATTAACTTCAATTCCTGGAACATCTCATATGGTCCATGACGTTCAAAACGTCTTTGAAGTCCCGATTCTAAGCCGTTAAGCATGGTGCACTAAACTATCAAGTAGTCATCATATTGAGCTAGCCAAACGCTCATAACGTCAGATCGCTCATATTGAGCTAGCCAAACGCTCATAACGCCTCGCATCTGCTCCTGCAATAGGTCTGTCACCTAGCGGTGCATTAAGGACATAATTCTTCTGCAGCAATGAGGATAAACCTCAGATCACGGATCCAATCCGCATCATTGCTACTAACATTTTCAATACAATTTCTCTAGGAACACATATAAAAACACAGGGAAGCAACAACGCGAGCTATTGATCTACAACATAATTTGCAAAATACTACCGGGACTAAGTTCATGATAAATTAAAGTTCAATTAATCATATTACTTAAGAACTCCCACTTAGATGACATCTCTCTAGTCATCTTAAGTGATTACGTGATCCAAATCAACTAAACCATGTCCGATCATCACGTGAGATGGAGTAGTTTCAATGGTGAACATCACTATGTTGATCATATCTACTATATGATTCACGCCGACCTTTCGGTCTCCGTGTTCCGAGGCCATATCTGTTATATGCTAGGCTCGTCAAGTTTAACCTGAGTATTCCGTGTGCAACTGTTTTGCACCGTTGTATTTGAACGTAGAGCCTATCACACCCGATCATCACGTGGTGTCTCAAAGACGAAGAACTTTCATAACGGTGCATACTCGGGAGAACACTTCTTGATAATTTTGGTGAGAGATCATCTTATAATGCTACCGTCAATCAAAGCAAGATAAGATGCATAAAGGATAAACATCACATGCAATCAATATAAGTGATATGATATGGTCATCATCATCTTGTGCTTGTGATCTCCATCTCCAAGCACCGTCATGATCACCATCGCCACCGCGCGACACCTTGATCTCCATCGTAGCATCGTTGTCGTCTCGCCAACTATTGCTTCTACGACTATCGCTACTCCTTAGTGATAAAGTAAAGCAATTACATGGCGCTTGCATTTCATACAATAAGCGACAACCATATGGCTCCTGCCATTGCCGATAACTCGGTTACAAAACATGATCATCTCATACAATAAAATATAGCATCACGTCTTGACCATATCACATCACAACATGCCCTGCAAAAACAAGTTAGACGTCCTCTACTTTGTTGTTGCAAGTTTTACGTGGCTGCTACGGGCTGAGCAAGAACCGTTCTTACCTACGCATCAAAACCACAACGATATTTCGTCAAATAGACTCCGTTTTAACCTTCTCAAGGACGGGCGAGCCACACTCGATTCAACTAAAGTGAGAGAGACAGACACCGCCGGTCACCTTTAAGCAACGAGTGCTCGGGCGGTGAAACCAGTCTCGCGTAAGCGTCTGGCGTAATGTCGGTCCGGCCGCTTCATCTCACAATACCGCTGAACCAAAGTATGACATGCTGGTAGGCAGTATGACTTGTATCGTCCACAACTCACTTGTGTTCTACTCGTGCACATGACATCAACGCATAAAACCTGGCTCGGATGCCATTGTTGGGGAACGAGTAATTTCAAAAATTTCCTACGATCACGCAAGACCATGGTGATGGCATAGCAACGAGAGGATAGAGTGTCCGCCCACGCCTCGTGAGACCGAAAGCGAAGCGTTATAACAACGCGGTTGATGTAGTCGACGTCTCCACGATCCGACCGATCCAAGCACCGAACGTCACGGCACCTCCGAGTTCTGCACACGTTCAGCTCGATGACGATCCCGGACTCGATCCAGCAAAGTGTCGGGATGAGTTCCGTCAAGACGACGGCGTGGTGACGATGTTGATGCTCCACCGACGCAGGGCTTCGCCTAAGCTCATGACGATATGACTTCTCTCCGCGCGGGCTTCTCCTAAGCTCGCGACGATATGACCAAGTGGAATATGGTGGAAGGGGCACCGACAGCTAAGGCAAGATCCGTAGATCAACTTGTGTGTCCATGGGGTGCCCCTGCCCTGTATATAAAGGAGGGAGGGAGGAGGAGGCCGCCCTTAGGAGGGGGCGCCATGGTGTGGAGTCCTACTAGGACTCCCTAGTCCTAGTAGGATTCCACCTCCCTTGTTGGAGTAGGAGAGGGAAAGAGGGGAGAAGGAGAAGGAAAGGGGCTGCGCCCTTGTCCAGTCGGACCTGAGGAGGGCGCAGGCCTCCTCCCTTTTGGCCTTTCTCCTCTATTCCCGTATGGCCCAATAAGGCCCATATACTCCCCGGCGAATTCCCGTAACTCTCCGGTACTCCGAAAAATACCCGAATCATTCGGAACCTTTCCGAACTCCGAATATAGTCGTCCAATATATCGATCTTTACGTCTCGACCATTTCGAGACTCCTCGTCATGTCCCCGATCTCATCCGGGACTCGAACTCCTTGGTACATCAAAACTCATAAACTCATAATATAAGCATCATCGAAACCTTAGCGTGCGGACCCTACGGGTTCGAGAACTATGTAGACATGACCTAGAACTATTCTCGGTCAATAACCAATAGCGGAACCTGGATGCCCATATTGGCTCCTACATATTCTTCGAAGATCTTTATCGGTCAAACCGCATAACGACATACGTTGTTCCCTTTGTCATCGGTATGTTACTTACCCGAGATTCGATCGTCGGTATCCAATACCTAGTTCAATCTCGTTACCGGTAAGTCTCTTTACTCGTTCCGTAATACATCATCTCACAACTAACTCATTAGTTGTAATGCTTGCAAGGCTTAAGTGATGTGTATCACCGAGAAGGCCAGAGATACCTCTCCGACAATCGGAGTGACAAAACCTAATCTCAAATACGCCAACCCAACAAGTACCTTTGGAGACACCTGTAGTACTCTTTTATAATCACCCGATTACGTTGTGACGTTTGGTAGTACCAAAGTGTTCCTCCGTAAACGGAGTTGCATAATCTCATAGTTATAGGAACATGTATGGGTCATGAAGAAAGCATTAACATACTAAACGATCAAGTGTTAAGCTAACGGAATGGGTCATGTCAATCAGATCATTCAACTAATGATGTGACCTTGTTAATCAAATAACAACTCCTTGTTCATGGTTAGGAAACATAACCATCTTTGATTAACAAGCTAGTCAAGTAGAGGCATACTAGTGACATACTGTTTGTCTATATATTCACACATGTATTATGTTTCCGGTTAATACAATTCTAGCATGAATAATAAACATTTATCATGAAATAAGGAAATAAATAATAACTTTATTATTGCCTCTAGGGCATATTTCCTTCACGTAGCCGCTGGCGGGAGCCTCATCTTCTTGGCGCTGGGGTCAGCCAACTCCATTTTCCTCGAGGGCATCGCGTCGTGCTCACGGATTTGAGCAGAGTAATGAATGACGAGCCTAGTTGGAGTGCGAGTGAAGAAGAAGGGGAGCTGGGTTTTTCTGTAGTAGTGAGGAAGAAGGGGAGTTGGGGTTTTCTATAGGAGTGAGGTGAGGAATTTGGGGGTACGAGTGGAGCGAGCTGAGGTGAGGTGGGTGGGAGTGAGGAGGAAGAAGAGCACCCATGTTTTTTGGGGGGCGGTGTGCTGGGTGTGGGTAGCGCCTCTCGTTAAGTAAATATATGGGCTTTTGAATTGATTTTATTATTTACTAGGGTGGATGGGCTGTTTTGTCTTGGGCTCAGAGAAACAATTACTACTAGTACAGTGGAGACACTCTACAGCTACCCAGAAAAACAATTACTACTAGTACAGTGGATACACTACCGCTTCTGGCTCCTCCTAGGTCACCGAAACATCTCCTACTACTGAATGTCCTTTTACTTTTATTCACCGACATGCGGGCCATGCCGCGTGCGGGCCCAAATGCCATCCACCAAATTAGAAGGCAGTATGTAGACGGAGAGTCACCCCGGTCATAGCGCGGCAGTAACGAGCCGTCATATCACAAAACCCCACCTCCCCACAGTCTAAGTTTGATGGACGAAGCAACCATCATTTCACTCTTCGCTGAATCCCCTTCTCCCTCACCGTCTTCAAGAAAGCCAACACTCGCATCTGCCACTGTTCTTCTCTCCCAACGAAGGGAAGGTAAGCGGATCCGTGATGTTGGTATATTTTCGTTTAGAGAAAAAAAAGAACTTTTGCAAAGCAGTAACCGATCCTCACTCTCTTTTTTGTTTCATTGTCATTGCGATTATGTTTTCCTTTCAGTGGTCTCCTAGTATTCGTCGGTTTCATGATGGACCAAGGAGAACCAGGCAAAGATCTGCCGATATTGGAGAAGACAAGGGAGGCTGATCCCCACGAGACAGAGAGCTCCAAGAAGATGGAGGCAGCCACCGAGCCGACCCCAGATATGCTCATGGGCACTACTGAGATGGTCAACACCCCGTTTGAGGTTACAGCCCCCCTGGCACTGCAGGAGCAGTTTTCCCCCTTCGAGGATGTGTCCCCCCCCCCCCCCCGCTGAGCTGCCCAAGGTGATTTTCTTCTTTGCCAATCTCGATTGTAGTTTTTCATGTAAGTACTTGGTGATGAATAATGCAAAATTTTATTAGCTTCGATGCCATGCTATACATAGTGGTTTAAATAACTTGTGTTTCTTATACTGGAAAGTAATTCAGAATTTGTTTCTATTTCAATTAGAGCCCTGATGCAGACAAGGATTGTGTGGTTGTACATGCCACTCGTTATGAGGTGGATGACCTGAATATACGCACTGGGAAAATATAGCTCTTAGGCTGTTGGATCCTGGAAGCCATTTGCGCTTATACCAATGTCGAGTTGTATTCCAGCCTCACTGTTGTTAAGCATGTTGTCCAGGGTGTACTGAAGCACAAGAAGTTCAAAGCTATTCCTTCATTTGTGAGGCATACTGTTCTTGTCAAGCTTACGCAGGAAGATGACGTGGCATGCCTCCACAAACAAGTTTATGAGTGGCAAGGCCACAAGGTTATCTTCATGAAGGTTCACAGGATTAAGCTGCTGCCGGACGTCCTCGATGATGTTCATGGCAAGGTCTGTCTTGTGTCCAACCCAAATTAGATCAAGGCATGAAATAGTTTCCCCAACTAGTGTTTAATAGTAGTTTGGATTGTGTCTAATTATCCGAACCTTGCCTATTATCGAGCCCTCTGGGGCTAGTACTCTGTTTGAATCCGTCTATGGGGATTGCTGCTACTTTTGTGTGCCCGTGAATCATGTGAGAACCATCATAATTGTTGCCGAAACAAATGCGTCCTCACTAGTTTTTTCATGAATATGGCATGGTAAGACATAAGTTGTCACCGTTTATCATACGAGCAATGTGTGTTTGATGAAATAGAGTACTTGTTCGAGAACTGTGCGCCGACGTATACATAAGTACTTGTAAACACGGTTGGTGCTACCCCACTTGTAAGAAGTTGTGCAAAACACGACACATTGGCTCAGCTCACTTCAACACTAGGCTATCGACCAGCTAACAATCAATAATCTACTGTCTGACATATAAGCAACTACGTATCTTGTTACAGTGATTCATGCAGTTAACTGAGGCCACAATGTAAATTCCAAACGTTCACATGCTAGTCCAGCGTTCATGTGGAACACTCACATTAAACTCGGCTTCATAAAAAACTTAAAAAGCATAATTTAAGCAATTTTATACAGCTCAATGATTCATAGAACATAACAAACATATACTAGTTCACATCAAAAGACAAAGTTGTGAGAAGTTTTACAAATCAGGAAAAAACAAGCAAGGCTTCTCTGAGCAAAGGGCCTCCCGGCAGGCTTAAATTTCCTGGAGTTCATTCTGGTCTTTTCTTGTTGCCACCATCCAGGGTTAGGTTCTCTCATTCCAGAATAACCAATTATAATTGTGTCCTCAGCTGGAATGCTGAGCTGAACCATGTAGTGTACTAACCAGCTGAAATTCTTGTGCATTCCACTAAATTTAAGCACCACTATTTGCAGAAATAAGCAGACCACAATGCCTCTTGTCCGTGCACCTGTCCCGAAAACCTCCGTGCAGCTGTGCCAGCTAGTCCTCGGTCCATGGATGAACTGGTAGAAAGTGCATTCCAGACTAGGATGCAGTTTTTTTTTGCTCGTCCCTGCACCGCAATCAGGAAGTAAAACGTACGAATCAACTTCTTTTAGATTGCTTTGGTCATTCTACCTAGTTACTACCAATGTAGGAATACCTGGAACACTGGTGGTTAGAGGACGACAACTAGGAATAGCCATCTCATTTTGTGCAGTTGTACTAAAACTGAGGTGTGTACTTTTGATTGCGCAGATAGAAACGATATGGAGACAGACATCCCCGTTTGCGCAAATACGAAATATGGTTATTTAAACAGTGACAGATATTTGCAGTGGCGTATGATTAACAACAACATCTATTGTGTTATAATTGGCACTAGATTGACAGTATGAAAGTGCCCTTAAGTAAGTAGCATCACATCACATCAACACTACCACTAGATTAACATGCAGAACAATAGCATTAGTATACTGTCATGAGAGTAGCACATGGTCAGTAAATGTGCAATCAAATTTGTACAGTTCCACTAGGATGAAACAATGTTAGCGGCGTGAGATTTAAGTGTAACTGCAAAAACACAATTCATGGGAAATAAAGCAAGACGGAAGCACTTCATAAAATGGTGGTGGCATTGCTTCAATTTATCGACGGCACTAGACCATTACTTATAGTGACATTGGGTGGCATTGCTTAATGCTTCATGTGATTTTACATTAACGGTAGCGATATGGGCGTAGGGACAGCAGAGGCATAAAGTGGTGAGGTAGATGTGGTTGCCGAGAGCAGCAAACACTCAGGCAACATGTCTGCATTTGTCCCATTTTTTATCTCCTCGGCGACATTTTCCTATGTGAGCATAGGAAATCTAGACCTGCTCATTCTCATTTGCGTTGTCCCCAACACCTCTCACTTTCTTTCCTTTTTAAACCAAGAGACAGGTCCACTTCCCCCCACCCTTCGCCATCCACCATGCTTTCTTCGCCTTTTCAACCAAGAGACCGGTTGGGTAGCTAGTATCTACTACTTCCCCCCGTTTCCTCTTAGAACCAAGTCCTAGATTCATGCTATAGCTTTCCCACTTTCTTCCCTGTTTGAACCAACTCTTAGATTCGACTGTATGAACTAGCTTTACTCTAATAATAGTTAAAGTCTAGGTGGCTTTGGAACAACCGACGGAAGTAGAAAAAGATCCACACGCAGCCACGTGGGGAGCTGGGGCAGTATAAGAAGGCAGGTTTCGAAGGAATATATACCTAAGGGTCGTCAGCATGTGGCAAAGACAGCGTCAGGAGGCCGCATCTTGGCCACAATACCGCAGGGAGGAAGAAGGGGTCGGAGGCCCTCCCAAGCCGGCGCTCTCTCGGAGAGAACGTCATGGCCGCCGATCAGGACGCGCGGGTAGCCATTGGTCTCCTCCCTCGCCACCAACGACAGCGTGAACGATGCACCTACACCCCTGCCCTGGTCGAGGTGGTCCGGCCGGATTTGTGACCAGCCGTGTGTGGCCACCTATGTCTTTCTTAGATCTGGAGAGCATGAGAGAGTGAAAGATAGGACCTAGTAAATCAAGCGCTAAGGCTCCTGCTTATATATATAGTGGAGTGATTTTGTTGTATCAGCTTCAAAAAAATGCGCTCCTACGTGTACCCGCGAGTAGGTGTGAGAGAACTAGTGCGTGCGTGCACCGCTTCTCTTCGTGAGAGTAAAAATATACTATGCCCAAAGAACGTTTGCCACAAGAGTAATAGTATAAGTGTGTGACGTGTGAGCTAAAATAAAAGGTGCGTGACATCTTTTGTTTTTTAGAAGTTCTGAGGGTAGGGTGTGAAGAGCACATATGTGTGTGACGTCTACCTGCAGATAGACGGCGGGTGTGAGAGGACTCGGGAGCGTCGTGACTCATGAGGGTGCGTGTGTGCGTGAGAGAGAGGGGGCACGTATCAATGCAATGCATGTGTACATAAATCATTATCCGACAAACGTTCACCACAAGCCGTTTCCTGAGGAACGCCGTAAGAACCGTTAGATCGGCATCCGACAGTGTCCGTTTTGCCATGTCGTTTAACAGAGTAGCCACTCCTCCTACACACAAATCTTCCACGTGAGTGTTAGCAACAGTCATATGCTCCTCCCTCCGTTCCAAAATGCAGTCCATATAGCTTTATTGAAAATTCGAACCTCGCAAACTTTTACCGAGTTTTCGTGTACCAAAATGCACATATAGAATACCCAGTATATATCATTTCATTCATCTTCGAGAGGTAAATATAAAGATGGGGGAGGTGTCTACAAAGAAAGACCGTCGTATCACCTGCAACAATTTCAACCATCCTTTGGTGTGGAGGAATATCATAGGAACTCTATATGATCTGATTTCAATAGGATTTTTTTCCTTTAGAGCCAATTGGTTCATAGGAATAGATTCATATACTCCCAGAATTTCAAAGGAAAATAAACATTAGCGTATATTCAATAGAAAAGTTCCTACGATGTGAACCAAATGGCATCTCTTTTCTAATCCCTCCTCATAGGAATTGAGATACATGTCATCTCTAGATTCAATAGAAAAGTTCCTATGATGTGAACCAAATGTTGGAAATATGCCCTAGAGGCAATAATAAAAGGATTATAATTATATTTCCTTGTTCATGATAATTGTCTTTTATTCATGCTATAATTGTATTATCCGGAAATTGTAATACACGTGTGAATACATAAAACACAATACGTCCCTAGTAAGCCTCTAGTTGACTAGCTCGTTGGTCAACAGATAGTCATGGTATCCTGACTATGGACATTAGATGTCGTTGACAACGGGATCACATCATTAGGAGAATGATGTGATGGACAAGAACCAATCCTAAGCATAGCACAAGATCGTGTAGTTCGTTTTGCTAGAGCTTTTCCAATGTCAAGTATCTTTTCCTTAGAACATGAGATCGTGTAACTCCCGGATATCGTAGGAGTGCTTTGGGTGTACCGAACGTCACAACGTAACTGGGTGACTATAAAGGTACACTACAGGTATCTCCAAAAGTGTCTGTTGGGTTGACACGGATCGAGACTGGGATTTGTCACTCCCTATTGCGGAGAGGTATCACTGGGCCCACTCGGTAGTGCATCATCATAATGGGCTCAAAGTGACCAAGTGTCTGGTCACGGGATCATGCATTACTGATGCGAGTAAAGTGACTTGCGTAACGAGATTGAGCGAGGTATTGGGATACCGACGATCGAATCTCGGGCAAGTAACATACCGTCTGACAAAAGGAATAGTATACGGGGTTGCTTGAATCCTCGATATCGTGGTTCATCCGATGAGATCATCGAGGAGTATGTGGGAGCCAACATGGGTATCCAGATCCTGCTGTTGGTTATTGACCGGAGATTCGTCTCGGTCATGTCTGCATGTCTCCCGAACCCGTAGGGTCTACACACTTAAGGTTCGGTGACGCTAGGGTTATTAGGAAGACTTGTATGTGATTACCGAATGTTGTTTGGAGTCCCAGATGAGATCCCGGACGTCACGAGGAGTTCCGGAATGGTCCGAAGGTGAAGTTTTATATATGGGAAGTTGTCATACGGACACCGGAAAGTTTCGGGGGCATATCAGTATTGTACCGGGGCCACCGGAGAGGTTCCGGGGGTCCACCGGGAGGGGCCACCCCTCTCGGAGGGCCTTATGGGCCACAGGCAGGAACCAGCCTGGAGGGCTGGGCGCGCCCCTTGGGCCCATGCGCCTAGGGTTTGGGGGAACCCTAGTGGGGCGCCCCTTGCTTGGGGGCAAGGCCCCTCCTCAGCCGCCGCCCCTCTAGATCTCATCTAGAGGGGCCGCCCCTGCCCCTTCCCCTATAAATAGAGGGGTGAGGGGAGGGCTGCAACATACATCCAAGGTGCAACCCCTCCCCTCCCCAACACCTCTCCTCCTCCGTTGTGTGCTTGGAGAAGCCCTGTCGGAGTACTGCCTCTCCAACATCATCACGACGTCGTGCTGCTGCTGGAGCCTTCTTCCTCAACCTCTCCTTCCCCCTTGCTGGATCAAGAAGGAGGAGACGTCGTCCATTCCGTACATGTGTTGAACGCGGAGGTCCTGTCCGTTCGGCACTTGGTCATCGGTGATTTGAATCACGGCGAGTACGACTCCATCATCACCGTTCCCTTGAACGCTTCCGCACGCGATCTACAAGTGGTATGTAGATGCAATCTCTCTCCCATGACTCGTTGCTTAGATGAACTCATAGATGGATCTTGGTGAAACCGTAGGAAATTTTTTAATTTTCTGCAACGTTCCCCAACAGTGGCATCATGAGCTAGGTCTATGCGTAGTTCTCTATTGCACAAGTAGAACACAATTTTTGTTATGGGTGTAGATCTTGTCAACTTGCTTGCCGCTACTAGTCTTTTCTTGCTTCTGCGGTATTGTGGGATGAAGCGGCCCGTACCGACCTTACACGTACGCTTACGTGAGATAGGTTCCACCGACTGACATGCACTAGTTGCATAAGGTGGCTAGCGGGGGTCTGTCTCTCCTACTTTAGTTGGAGCGGATTAGATGAAAAGGGTCCTTATGAAGGGTAAATAGAAGTTGACAAAATCACGTTGTGGTTATCCGTAGGTAAGAAAATGTTCTTTGTAGAACCCAATTGCACCCACGTAAAAGATGCAACAACAATTAGAGGACGTCTAACTTGTTTTTGCAGCAATTGTCATGTGATGTGATATGGCAAGAAGTTGTGATGAATGATGAATGATATATTGTGATGTATGAGATCATGTTCTTGTAATAGGAATCACGACTTGCATGTCGATGAGTATGACAACCGGCAGGAGCCATAGGAGTTGTCTTTATTTTTTGTATGATCTGCGTGTCATTGAAGAACGCCATGTAAATTACTTTACTTTATTGCTAAACGCGTTAGCCATAGAAGTAGAAGTAGTCGTTGGCGTGACAACTTCATGAAGACACGATGATGGAGATCATGATGATGGAGATCATGGTGTCATGACGGTGACAAGATGATCATGGAGCCCCGAAGATGGAGATCGAAGGAGCTATATGATATTGGCCATATCATGTCACTACTTTATATAATTGCATGTGATATTTATTATGTTTATGCATCTTGTTTACTTAGAACGACGGTAGTAAATAAGATGATCCCTTATAATAATTTCAAGAAAGTGTTCCCCTAACGTGCACCGCGTTGCTAAAGTTAAATCTGTTTCAAGCACCACGTGATGATCGGGTGTGATAGATCCATACGTTCACATACAACGGTGTAAGACAGTTTTACACATGCAAAACACTTAGGGTTAACTTGACGAGCCTAGCATGTACAGACATGGCCTCGGAACACAAGAGACCGAAAGGTCGAACATGAGTCGTATGGAAGATACAATCAACATGGAGATGTTCACCGATGATGACTAGTCCGTCTCACGTGATGATCGGACACGACCTAGTCGACTCGGATGGTGTAACACTTAGATGACTAGAGGGATGTCAATCTGAGTGGGAGTTCATTAAATATTTGATTAGATGAACTTAATTATCATGAACTTAGTCTAAAGTCTTTGCAAAATATGTCTTGTAGATCAAATGGCCAACGCTCATGTCAACATGAACTTCAACGCGTTCCTAGAGAAAACCAAGCTGAAAGATGATGGCAGCAAGTATTCGGACTGGGTCCGGAACCTAAGGATCATCCTCATAGCAGCCAAGAAACAATATGTCCTAGAAGCGCCGCTAGGTGAAGCACCCATCGCAGAGAACCAAGACATTATGAATGCTTGGCAGTCTCGTGCTGATGATTACTCCCTCGTTCAGTGCGGCATGCTTTACAGCTTAGAACCGGGGCTCCAAAAGCGTTTTGAGCAACACGGAGCATATGAGATGTTCGAGGAGCTGAAAATGGTTTTCCAAGCTCATGCCCGGGTCGAGAGATATGAAGTCTCCGACAAGTTCTATAGTTGTAAGATGGAGGAAAACAGTTCATCGGTGAGCACATACTCAAAATGTGCAGGTTGCACAACCGCCTGTCCTGTCGATTGGACATTAACCTCCCGGACGAGGCGGTCATTGACAGAATCCTTGATCGCTCCCACCAAGCTACAAGAGCTTTGTGATGAACTACAATATGCAGGGATGGTTAAGACCATTCTGAAGTATTCTCAATCTGAAGTCAGCAGAGGTTGAAATCAAGAAAGAACATCAAGTGTTGATGGTTAATAAAACCACTAAGTTCAAGAAGGGCAAGGGTAAGAAGAACTTCAAGGAGGACAGCAAGGATGTTGCCGCGCCCGGTAAGCAAGTTGCCGGGAAGAAGTCAAAGAATGGACCCAAGCCTGAGACAGAGTGCTTTTATTGCAAAGGGAAGGGCCACTAGAAGCAGAACTACCCCAAATACTTAGCGGACAAGAAGGCCGGCAACACTAAAGGTATATTTGATATACATGTAATTGATGTGTACCTTACCAATTACTCGTAGTAACTCCGGGTATTTGATACCGGTGCTGTTGCTCATATTTGTAACTCACAGCAGGAGCTGCGGAGTAAACGGAGACTGGCGAAGGACGAGGTGACGATGCGCGTCGGGAATGGTTCCAAGGTCGATGGATCGCAGTCGGCACGCTACCTCTACATTTACCTACGGGATTAGTTTTAAACCTCAATAATTGTTATTTAGTGCCAAGTTTGAGCATGAACATTGTATCATTATCTCGTTTAATGCGAGATGGCTACTCATTTAAATCCGAGAATAATGGTTGTTCTATTTATATGAGAGATATGTTTTATGGTCATGCTCCGATGTTCAATGGTTTATTCTTAATGAATCTCGAACGTAATATTACACATATTCATAGTATGAATACCAAAAGATGTAAAGTTGATAACGATAGTCCCACATACTTGTGGCACTGCCGCCTTGGTCACATTGGTGTCAAGCGCACGAAGAAGCTCCATTCTGATGGACTTTTAGAGTCTCTCGATTATGAATCATTTGACACATGCGAACCATGCCTCATGGGCAAAATGACCAAGACTCCATTCTCCGGCACAATGGAGCGAGCAACCAACTTATTGGAAATCATACATACCGATGTGTGCGGTCCAATGGCGTTGAGGCTCATGGAGGATATCGTTATGTTCTCACTCTCCGATGACTTGAGTAGATATGGGTATGTCTACTTGATGAAACACAAGTCTGAGACCTTTGAAAAGTTCAAGGAATTTCAGAATGAGGTAGAGAATCAACGTGACCGAAAAATAAAGTTCTTACGATCAGATCATGGAGGAGAATATTTAAGTCACGAATTTGGTACACACTTAAGGAAATGTGGAATCGTTTCACAACTCACGCCGCCTGGAACACCTCAGCGTAACGGTGTGTCCGAACATCGTAATCGCACTCTATTGGATATGGTGCGATCTATGATGTCTCTTACCGATTTACCGCTATCATTTTGGGGATACGCTCTAGAGACAACTACATTCACTTTAAATAGGGCACCGTCTAAATCCGTTGAGACGACACCGTATGAATTATGGTTTGGGAAGAAACCTAAGCTGTCGTTTCTAAAAGTTTGGGGATGCGATGCTTATGTCAAGAAACTTCAACCTGAAAAGCTCGAACCCAAGTCGGAAAAATCGTCTTCATAGGATACCCTAAGGAAACCATTGGGTATACCTTCTACCTTAGATCCGAAGGCAAGATCTTTGTTGCCAAGAACGGATCCTTTCGGAAAAGAGTTTCTCTCGAAAGGAGTAAGTGGGAGGAAAGTAGAACTTCGATGAAGTACTACCTCTTGAACCGAAAGTAGTGCAGCTCAGAACATGTTCCTGTGGTGCCTACACCTATTGGAGAGGAAATTAATGATGATGATCAAGGTACTTCGAATCAAGTTGCTACTGAACTTCGTAGGTCCACAAGGACACGTTCCACAACAGAGTGGTATGGCAACCCTGTCCTGGAAATCATGTTGTTAGACAACGGTGAACCTTCGAACGATGAAGAAGCGATGGCGGGCCCGGATTCCAACAAATGGCTTGAAGCCATGCAATCCGAGATAGGATCCATGTATGAAAACAAAGTATGGACTTTGACAGACTTGCCCGATGATCGGCGAGCAATAGAAAACAAATGGATCTTTAAGAAGAAGACGGACGCGGATGGTAATGTTACCATCTATAAAGCTCGACTTGTCGCTAATGGTTATCGGCAAGTTCAAGGGGTTGACTACGATGAGACTTTCTCTCCCGTAGCGAAGCTGAAGTCCGTCCGAATCATGTTAGCAATTGCCGCATACTATGATTATGAGATATGGCAAATGGACGTCAAAACAGCATTCCTTAACGGCTAACTTTAAGGAAGAACTGTATATGATGCAGCCGGAAGGTTTTTTCGACCCTAAGAATGCTAACAAGGTATGCAAGCTCCAGCGATCCATTTATGGGCTGGTGCAAGCATCTCGGAGTTGGAACATTCGCTTTGATGAGATGATCAAAGCGTTTGGGTTTATGCAGACTTATGGAGAAGCCTGCGTTTACAAGAAAGTGAGTGGGAGCTCTGTAGCATTTGTTATATTATATGTATATGACATACTTTTGATGGGAAATGATATAGAACTCTTGGACAACACTAAGGCCTACTTGAATAAAAGTTTTTCAATGAAGGACCTTGGAGAAGCTGCTTACATATTAGGCATCAAGATCTATAGGGATAGATCGAGACGCCTCATAGGTCTTTCACAAAGCACATACCTTGATAAGATTTTGAAGAAGTTCAAAATGGATCAGTCCAAGAAAGGGTTCTTGCCTGTATTGCAAGGTGTGAGATTGAGCTCGGCTCAATGCCCGACCACGGCAAAAGATAAAGAAGAGATGAGTGTCATCCCCTATGCCTCAGCCATAGGATCTATTATGTATGCCATGCTGTGTACCAGACCGGATGTAAACCTTGCCGTAAGTTTGGTAGGTAGGTACCAAAGTAATCCCGGCAAGGAACACTGGACAGCGGTCAAGAATATCCTGAAGTACCTGAAAAGGACACAGGACATGTTTCGTTTATGGAGGTGACGAAGAGCTCGTCAGAAGGGTTACGTCGACGCTTAGCTTCGACACAGATCTGATGACTCTAAGTCACAAACCGGATACGTGTATATGTTGAATGGTGGAGCGAGAAGCTGGTGCAGCTGCAAGCAGAGCGTCGTGGCGGGATCTACATGTGAAGCGGAGTACATGGCAGCCTCGGAGGCAGCGCATGAAGCAATTTGGGTGAAGGAGTTCATCACCGAACTAGGAGTCATACCCAATGCGTCCGGGCCGATCAAACTCTTCTTTGACAACACTGGAGCTATTGCACTTGCCAAGGAGCCCAGGTTTCACAAGAAGACCAGGCACATCAAGCGTCGCTTCAACTCCATCCGTGAAAATGTTCAAGATGGAGACATAGAAATTTGCAAAGTGCATACGGATCTGAATGTCGCAGATCCGTTGACTAAACCTCTTCCGCGGGCAAAACATGATCAACACCAGAACTCTATGGGTGTTCGATTCATCACAATGTAACTAGATTCAACAGGAGAATGATGTGATGGACAAGACCCAATCCTAAGCATAGCACAAGATCGTGTAGTTCGTTTTGCTAGAGCTTTTCCAATGTCAAGTATCTTTTCCTTAGACCATGAGATCGTGTAACTCCCGGATACCGTAGGAGTGCTTTGGGTGTACCAAACGTCACAACGAATCGGGTGACTATAAAGGTACACTACGGTATCTCGAAAGTGTCATTGGGTTGACACGGATCGAGGCTGGATTTGTCACTCCGTATTGCGGAGAGGTATCACTGGGCCCACTCGGTAGTGCATCATCATAATGAGCTCAAAGTGACCAAGTGTCGGTCACGGGATCATGCATTACTGATGCGAGTAAAGTGACTTGCGTAACGAGATTGAACGAGGTATTGGGATACCGACGATCGAATCTCGGGCAAGTAACATACCGTCGACAAAAGGAATAGTATACGGGTTGCTTGAATCCTCGACATCGTGGTTCATCCGATGAGATCATCGAGGAGTATGTAGGAGCCAACATGGGTATCCAGATCCCGCTGTTGGTTATTGACCGGAGAGTCGTCTCGGTCATGTTCAAGATGTCTCCCGAACCCGTAGGGTCTACACTTAAGGTTCGGTGACGCTAGGGTTATTAGGAAGACTTGTATGTGATTACCGAATGTTGTTGAGTCCTAGATGAGATCCCGGACGTCACGAGGAATTCGGAATGGTCCATGGTGAAGTTTTATATATGGGAAGTTGTCATACGGACACCGAAAGTTTGGGGCATATCAAGATTGTACTGGGGCCACGGAGAGGTTCCGGGTCCACCGGGAGGGGCCACCTCTCGGAGGGCCTCATGGGCCACAAGGGCAGGGAACCAGGCCTGGAGGGCTGGGCGCCCCCTTGGGCCCATGCGCCTAGGGTTTGGGAACCCTAGTGGGGCGCCTTGCTTGGGGGCAAGCCCCCTCCTCTCGCCGCCCCCTCTAGATCTCATCTAGAGGGGGCCGGCCCCCCTTGCCCCTTCCCCTATAAATAGAGGGGTGAGGGGAGGGCTGCAACATACATCCAAGGCGCAGCCCCTCCCCTACCCAACACCTCTCCTCCTCCGTTGTGTGCTTGGCGAAGCCCTGTCGGAGTACTGCCTCTCCAACATCATCACGCCGTTGTGCTGCTGCTGGAGCCTTCTTCCTCAACCTCTCCTTCCCCCTTGCTGGATCAAGAAGGAGGAGACGTCGTCCGTTCCGTACGTGTGTTGAACGCGGAGGTGTTGTCCATTCGACACTTGGTCATCGTTGATTTGAATCACGGCGAGTACGACTCCATCATCACCGTTCCCTTGAACGCTTCCGCACGCGATCTACAAGTGGTATGTAGATGCAATCTCTCTCCCATGACTCATTGCTTAGATGAACTCATAGATGGATCTTGGTGAAACCGTAGGAAATTTTTTAATTTTCTGCAACGTTCCCCAACACCAAATGACATCTCTTTTCCAATCCCTACTCATAGGAATTGAGATACATGTCATCTCTGTGCCTACAACTTCCATGTATACATCTTCTATTCCTAAATAGCTAGTACAACCCACTAGTAACTTTTTTCCTAGACATGCAACTATGGCACAAGAACACGTCATGCATGCAAGTCATAAATCACATTGTTTTTCTACTCTATGCATGCAAGAACCACATCATCAATTCATGCATGTTACTCATAAGTTATTTCTTGCATTAAATTTTGTATTGACAATGTATGTGCCGGTCACGTGCACACATATGTAGTTCACATTCACATTTTTGTTAGAAATGTCGTTCTTTTAACTGCAATTCATTTTTTTCTCTTTGTACTCCCTCCGTCTAGGTGTGTAAGTCATCTTCCAACAACCAAATAATCCCAAAACACTTAGGCACGATACATTAACTCCTCCTCATTTCTTGTTTCGTGGCATATCAACCAATATGAGATGTGGGCCGTGCATGCTTTCAATGGCTTGAGACTTTCAAACGTGACATGTAGTGGTTAATTCATTGCATGGAATGCTATTAACTAGCAAAAAAACCTAAGATGACTTATACACCTAGACGAAGGGAGTATTACATTTTTTTCATTTTAAGCATACATTCACTTCCCATTAGTTATATATGTTTTTGGAGGAACTTTTATGCATTATCTATACCCCTATATAGTGTGCGAATAACTTTGAAAGATGGTCACTGGATGAAGCTAATCCGACACTGCAGAGATGGCGAATCCGAGCACTACTAGTCGTTGGATATCATCAACATTCCACCAGATTCTGCCACATGTACAATCTAGAAGACTCCATGGTTGAGCTTAAGCATAATGCACAAACCTCAAAACACAAGCACTTCTCCATTGTTCTAGAATCTCCCGAATCATAATTGCCCAAACTTCTTTTTTTCTAAATGAATTTCCATTATTTGTTTCTTACTTTATGCTTTACAATGCACAATCCCATGAATCTTAACCTTTTTATAAAACTAATTGATTTTGAATGAGATGAACTATAAGAACTAAACGAACATCTACATCATGCATATATGACTCAAAGCTTTACATGCTATAGTGTGTATTTATTCATAATTTGGTTTCCAAATCTCATGCGTTCAATGCATGTGTACCTTACTAGTTTTGAGTAGAGTAGCAAATTTCACGCGGCTGCGGGTATATCAAAATGCAGGGCCCATGCATCATTGCCTTTCGGCCGAACCTACGTCCACAAATTTTTGTATGTATATCTCCACTGGTCCCCGAACCCAAAATGCTGCATCATTCCCGTAAAACCAAGCGGCCAACACATATTAAGGCGTCGACTCAAACTCAATCCCTCTCCAGTTTACTACGACGTGGCCCCGCACGTCGTACTACTCCTACAAACCCTACCGCTGGACACATCATCGGTTTTATTCAAGAGGACGAGGGAGAAGCGGATTTGTAGTGGAGGCACTTTAAAAAAAGGATTTGTAGTGGAGGCCCCTACCCTAGGGTGCCCTAGGTAGCTGCCGCATGCATCATTGGTTTTCTCTTTTCTTTATGCTCTTGCGCCCTAGAGTGAAATGATGGTTGCTTCGTCCGCCCAGCTTAATGTGGGAAAGGTGGGGGTTTGTGATTTGACCCCTCATCGCTCATTTACTACTACTACACGCTACGACCGGGGTGCCTCCAAGTCCAACCGCTGCTCCGAACTGTAATTTGGTGCATCACACATGGAACAAGACGGTGGATGAGCCACATGTCGACCAAAGGGGTCCTGTTAAGTGTGTCACCATTTCATGTGCAGACTGACCCTGCTTGAGTTGCTACGCCAACACGACAGGAGCAGCCTACCACTTGGTTTTGCTCCTTGGTGAATCCGGACTATATTGATCTAAAAAGATACATACTGTACTACCCTCTCCGTCTCGGTTTATAGGGTGTGCACGTAGTTCTAGGTCATCCATTTGAGTAACTAAATATGAGTTACTATGTCACAAAAAGTATATCATTGGATTCTTTAGCGGATGTAGTTTCTAAACATATACTGTTCATCACATATATAGCCAGTTAAATTCTCAACCTAGAACGATGTGCATGCCCTGTAAACCGATACGGAGGAAGTAGTAAAAATGAGGTGATTTTATCGAGCGATGGGCGGGGGAGCTTGGCATGTCATGCGGTCCCACGTGTCATGATGTACAAAGGCGATGCGCGTGTCCCTCTTGAGGCAGAATAATGGCAAAAGCAATACTACGTGGTTTTCTTGAAGGAGATGATGGCGAAGCGAAGTGTGAAATAATGGTTGCTTCGTCCGTCTTGGAAGGTGCGACATTGTGATTTGACGTCTCATTGCTCATTACTACTCTTTGGTGATGGACGTAGGGGTGCGTCCCCCTGCTGTTCTGCACTGTTATTTGGTGCATGACACATCGACCCGGTTGCTATATGTCCCACATGTCGGGTAGAGGAAGTACATAATTCATGAAAGCGAGCGTCGACGAAGGAGTACAAGACACGGCTTGGTTTTTGCTGCTTCACGTGATCCATTGATACAAACCCAGACTAAAAAAAGGCGAGGGCGGGTCTTTTCCCGTGCGGCAATCTGGGGAGTTTGGCATAGTCTGTTCGAGGCAAGGAGGCAGGAAGGGAAACAAGCAAATAAAGGTTGAGTGACTTAGTTTTGGGAAATTTTGACTTTACAGAGTACGTACCCACTATGGAGTTAGTACTACTTACTACTCCCTCCTTTCCGGTTTATAGGGCTCATCTAAAAAAATTCATTTTTCTGTTTTATAAGTCTCAATTCTACTAGTAGTAGTAGTAGAGCCATCACATGTTTGATTTTGAGGTGCGTTAAATCACCCGATGCAAGCAGTGTCAAGAGAAAACTCACCAATGCATGTAGAAGTTCATGGAAATTTAGTGGTCATGCATGCATTCGTTCTAATTAATGCTTGGGCGACAGGAGCAGCCTACCACTTGGTTTTGCTCCTTGGTGAATCCGGACTATATTGATCTAAAAAGATACGTACTGTACTACCCTCTCCGTCTCGGTTTATAGGGTGTGCACGTAGTTCTCGGTCATCCATTTGACTAACTAAATATGAGTTACTATGTCACAAAAAGTATATCATTGGATTCTTTAATGGATGTAGTTTCTAAACATATACTGTTCATCACATATATAGCCAGTTAAATTCTCAACCTAGAACAACGTGCATGCCCTGTAAACCGATACGGAGGAAGTAGTAAAAATGAGGTGATTTTACCGAGCGATGGGCGGGGGAGCATGGCATGTCATGCGGTCCCACGTGTCATGATGTACAAAGCGTCTGCGTGTCCCTCTTGAGGCAGAATAATGGCAAAAGCAATACTACGTGGTTTTCTTGAAGGAGATGATGGCGGCGAAGTGTGAAATAATGGTTGCTTCGTCCGTCTTGGAAGGTGCGACATTGTGATTTGGCGTCTCATTGCTCATTACTACTCTTTGGGTGATGCGGTAGGGTCGTCCCCTACTGTTTCGCTTTGTTATTTGGTACATGACACATCGACCCGATTGCTATATGTCCCACATGTCGGGTAGAGGAAGTACATAATTCATGAAAGCGAGCGTCGACGAAGGAGTACAAGACACGGCTTGGTTTTTGCTGCTTCACGTGATCCATTGATACAAACCCAGACTAAAAAAAGGCGAGGGCGGGTCTTTTCCCGTGCGGCAATCTGGGGAGTTTGGCATAGTCTGTTCGAGGCAAGGAGGCAGGAAGGGAAACAAGCAAATAAAGGTTGAGTGACTTAGTTTTGGGAAAATCTGACTTTATGGAGTACGTACCCACTATGGAGTTAGTACTACTTACTACTCCCTCCTTTCCGGTTTATAGGGCTCATCTAAAAAAATTCATTTTTCTGTTTTATAAGTCTCAATTCTACTAGTAGTAGTAGTGCCATCACATGTTTGATTTTGAGGTGCGTTAAATCACCCGATGCAAGCAGTGTCAAGAGAAAACTCACCAATGCATGTAGAAGTTCATGGAAATTTAGTGGTCATGCATGCATTCGTTCTAATTAATGCCTCGGTAAACATAACTTCTTGAGAAAAACGAGCGTACTAATTACTTGTGCAAACTACAAAATTAATTCCACCACTCACCGTCTACCTTGGTTGGAGAGATTTTGAAATTGAGCCATAAACTGGAAAGGAGGGAGTAGTAACATAGCCTAGAGTAGCTTGCTGCACCACGGACTCCAAGGAAATTGATGTAGTAGTACTACTCCTATATACCACTGTACTACTCCTACTAGTACTAAAAGACATATATTCCAAACAGTATGATAATTTCTCCAACCAAGGTAGGGAAGAGGAGTAAACGAAGGGAGTAGTAAAATTTTCTCCTCGTCCTGCGAGCCACAGCGCGCGTGGGCGAGGGAGCGGGCGTAAGGCGTAGCAATCAAGCTTCACCTCGTCCTGCCAGCCACCGCGCCCGTGGGCGGGGGAAACAGCGTACTAAGCAAGCTTCTCCTCGTTCTGCGAGTTGACGGGACACATCAGAAGTAATATGTACAGAGCATCTCGAGTGTATAGAGCCTTGCCTCTAAGGTAGGCCCCACATGGTTTGCCTCTTTTTTAACATAACACGTTAAGTCGCAATTTCTTTGTTCACTGTAACACCCCAAAATTTAACCAGGTTTTAGTTATTAAAATTTTGCCAAGAGTTTAAAATTTTTGCCTGCAAGAATATCTCTGTTGATTTCAAAACTTTTCCTTTAATATTAAGGAATTTATCCCAAGTGGATCCCTCCAAAATATATTGGACTTCTATGCTCTCTCATTAAAACAATTTCCTAATCAGTAGATTTATTTATTAAATTATTCCACCCTGAGCTATATTAATTAAAATGACTTGTTTTTAGTTTTGGAGCTCTTTTTGTACTACAACCATTTGATTAACTTAACTAAAAATCCAACCAAAATTTGGAGATGTCATGTGATGTCTCTAAAACACTTTTGTGCAATAATATATTTCATTCATTGCATATTTTGAGTGCTACGCATGTTTTTCTTCTCTGCTCCAGTGGGCATTTTTGCACTACAACCCTTTTAAATATTTGTTTCTAGCTTCCACCAAAATTATGGGGTGTCAGTAGCAGCATATGATTCCATTATATGCAATAATCCAAGGATGTTCTTTGAATATTTTGAGTAAATCAACCTAATCTTCATTCTGGTCCATCAAGATGGTTTGTACATAATCCCTATTATTGCTTGCTCTTTGGCCCTTGATTCCTTCTCCTACTTGTAGTCCTCCATGCTAAACCCCTAAGTCCAGGAGCATGCAACCATTGGCATATTTTTGGTTCATGAAATAATGCCACCCACATCCTGTCCAGATTTGAAGTTCTGCAAAACTTGCACTAGCAAGTTTGTGCTTTCACCAACTAACCTCACCACCCTCTTGTGCTTCCAAGGAGATCTTGATCTGGGAGATTTGGCCCCTCAAGAAAAGCCTAAGTGCTGTGGCATTTTGTCAAACACCGGAGGGCATGATCAGTTTTGACATGAATTGTTGTTGACATAGTGAACTTTGTCTCTGACCAAACCACCTTGTCCCTTGAGTTTCCCTCTATCACTAACCTACTTACATTACCGCCAACCTCACTGTGACTGTAGCGTGCCGGGACATTGTGTCGAACACCTTCCGTGCGTGCCTTTGACGCGCCAGAGCGCCAGCGTGTTACGAGCAGCGCCCGAAACCGACACACTGGCCCCTGGTTTTGGCCCGCTCTGCAGCGCCACGCCACGCACTAACCTCCTCACAGCAATGCGCCAAGCCGCCTACAGCAGCCAACAAGCGCCGCCGACAGAGCTTTTGGCGGCATGCCGGCGTCCGCAGCGCGCCTCAGCCACGGTCGGCGCCGCCAAAGCCACCCCGGCTTGCCACCTGCCCCTGGAACAGTGCGAGCTCATCCGCAGCCTCGTCCTCTAGCGCTCGTCGCCGCCACGTCGCCCAAGCTACAGGGAGGCGGTTCGCCGTCGTCCTTATCGCCAGCCGCCCCGGAACCGACCTCCACCGCCTATATAAGGGCCCCGGAGCTCCATCTAGCCCTCGATCAACCTCCAGTGATCCTCCTAGAGATACCCTAGCCAGCATTCGAGGAGGGGAAGGCCTTCTTCCCCGAGTCCGGCCGGTTCGGTCACCGCCAAGCCCCGGCCGATCCCATCGCCACCAGGGCCTCTCCTTCTCCAATCTCTCCACCAAGAACTCCCCCTCCCTCTCGCGAGTGCAACCCCTCGATCAATTTTGGTCAGAGACCACCGCAGCCGAAAAATCACTTTGTCACCGAAGCCCCCCTCCGCCGCGGAGCTCGCCGCCGGCGACTCACTCCACCTCCGGCGACCCTGCGACCACCGGAAGGACCGCCTAGGAGTGGCGGATCCATCCCTGCTCTCGGATGCCCGCGAGAAGACGCCGTTCGCCGGCGACGATCGCCGGATGCCCCGCCTCTGCTCGGGCAGAGAAGAGGAGGGAGAGGGGACTGGTCAAACCTGACCAGTGGGGCCCCTGGACCCACTGTCAGGGACCCCCGTCCCAGTCCACGTGGCTTAAGTGAAAGCCCACTTCCGAAGTACGCTTTCGACGTGTACGTTTTTATTTTCTGTTTTATTTTATACAACAGATTTTGACCAAACTTTGACCTGCGGTATCTTTTTAAATATAACTCCAAATGAATTAATTCTTGTTCCTACCTCTCTCAAATATTGTCTAGTTTATTTTAAGATTTATTTGAAAAAATTCAGAACAACTTTTTGTGCTGTTTTTATTTTGTGTTAATTCATTTATATTTCTAAAATAGGATTTTTGAAGGAGGAGAAATATTTCAAGAGTTTGAAATGCACCCTGCCTTCCCATGACCTGAAGGCAAGCATTACGAACCCGGCATAAATATTTTTGTGTGTTTGATGACACGTTTATAACATCACCTCACTTTGGAGAAACTTGTTATTTCATGTGATATGATCATATGCATGGGTGCATGTTAGCGATTTCCATGCTGTTGGAAATGAACACACTTGTGATGATAATCATCCTCATGTGCCTTGCATGCATACCGACAGAACCGGAAAACCTCTGCCTTGGGTAGGCATGAGTTTGTCGCCGGTCTCCGTCGGGACGGTTATGTCGGTATGGCATGGTAAGGTAATATGAGCGGTGACTCTGTTGGTTGAAATATATTCGTTATGCTAATCATGTAGGGAATACTTAAACCTCTGAGTCGACCGTAGATCGAGTCTTGTTCAATAACCCCCATACTTGTTTCAGACTACCACTGTCTCTACAACAAGTAGAGTACGGTTCGATAAGTTGCCAACCTCTTTCTAGCACACACCGCATGAGAGGGCGTGGTGGAAGATACGGTTGTAGCTGGTAGGCAGTCCACCTGGTCCGGGGCATGGGTGTTTCGGTTGAGACCGAGAGGAGGCCACCCCTTAGAGCGCGTGATATAAATTTGATCCCATGCTACGCGAGGTTGTAGCCTCCCACTTAGAGTTTGCTTGACGGTGTCGTGGGTGATTCTGCACGTGTGAGATAAGTGGTGTGTGCAAGTTAGGTGTGTTTTCAACAAAAGACCGTGAGCGGAATTAGTCCCGATGGACTAAGGAAATCTGTTACTCGTGGGTAAAGAGTACATCCTCTGCAGAGATTAAACCTATTGAATAGCCGTGTCCATGGTTAAGGATTACGATGCAGGATGGGTCAAGTGTTGGTCTTAGTGTCGGTCTTGGAGGTGAAACTGTTAAACCGAATTGGAATTACTACTTGTGACTTGTGATAATTATGATTATTATTATTGTTGACTAACCCATGAATATTATTGTTATCATCGAGTATCTCGGGATGGTTCTACCTCCGGATATTCACTATGATTATTTCTTTTAAAGCCCTTTATGTGGTGTCGCTCAGACGCCCGACTGTGGCATTTCTTTTAAAGCCCTTTATGTGGTGTCGCTCAGATACCCGACTGTGACATTTCTTTTAAATCCCTTTAAGTGGTGTCGCTCAGATGCCCGACTGTGGCATTTCTTTTAAAGCCCTTTATGTGGTGTCGCTCAGACGCCCGACTGTGGCATTTCTTTTAAAGCCCTTTATGTGGTGTCACTCACACGCCCGACTGTGGCATTTCTTTTAAAGCCCTTTATGTGGTGTCGCTCAGACGCCTTGATCGTGGCATTTCTTTTAAATCCCTTTATGTGGTGTCACTCGGGCGCTTTCATTGTGGCATTTATTTTAAAGCCCTTTATGTGGTGTCGCTCGGGCCTTGACCGTGGCATTTCTTTTAAAGCCCTTTATGTGGTGTCCCTCGACGCCTTGTTGTGGCATTTCTTTTAAAGCCCTTTATGTGGTGTCGCTCGGATGCCCGATGTGGCATTTCCTTTAAAGCCCTTTTGTGGTGTCGCTCGGGCCTCGAGTGTGGCATGCTTGTTATTTATTTCATTATATATTTTAATACTTCTTTGATATTACATATTCATATATAACATGCTTACACGCATCGAGTTATATTTATATTGTTGTGGTGACGTCATGAGTATAAAATATTTTTAGCACATCATTGCAATATTATGCCTGTGTTCATAATGTTTGCAGTACATTCAAAGTACTCCTTGGCTCGTCCCACAGCTATTGCCTTGGCCAGATTTCTTGCGCGGAGAGGAGCGACCGTGATGACAGCCCCGGAACCTAAGCAACGGTGATAGTAGCCTCGCGAAGATAGGAGTTAACCAGGTCAGCTATTCCCGTGGGAAATGGAGTCCCATAGACACTGATGATTTTCAACCCGCTTCCGCCATCAACCACTAGAAACCATTTGTTGTACTCATAGACCAGAATGGTCTTGTACTACATATTTTGTATTTGCTTGGAATTTCTGTATCAAGTTGGTGCCTCATCAGCTAACAGTTATCCTGGGGCTGATGAGCACAAGGGCCATTTTCTGGGAATTAGTACCCGGAGAATCGGTCGCCACAGACTTGGTATCAGAGCCAGGCTGACCATTGGCTAATCCTATCTTAGCCAGGTCGGAAAACTTAGGCAAACCAGCCTAGCAGACCCTAACCAAAACCCCAGCCAAGCTTCCCGTGCAAGATAGCCACACAGTCACCCCGACACATTTGGTAGTCGGTGCCCAACTTATCCGCCTAGCCTGTTAATCACGCGCCAGTGACCGGTGCCCATAATGTCTCATTCGCAAGAGTGCGAAGGAAGACTCCGTCCCCTTTTCTATAAAAGGGCACGCTAGCCTCAAACCAGCACGGCACAGCCTCTACCCCAAACCGAGCCATAATGCCTGGTCCCATAGTGCACAATGAGACCACAGCAACCAATCTTGGAGGTTTTGTGACCATACTTGCAAACCTCACCCGTCGTTCCTACGCGTTAGAAGAACCCCAGAATATGTTGTGTACCAAGGACCCATGGGCGGTGAAAGCCGTCAGTTTTGGGCCACTGTGCACATCTACGGTAGGGGTCTATCTCCTGAACACCCCTAAAGGTTCACCGGAAGAACAACTTCCTTCGAGCCACAAGCCATCCAGCTAGCCGCTCGAGAAGCTATAGTTCAACTCCGGCAGTTGTCGCCCAGAGTTAACTGTCGCTCATTCTACTACTACCCCAGGCGTGAAGGGTATGGTAGACCACCCCAAGTTGCCAACGGAAATCACGAGACGGATCCCGCATTGTTGCACCTAGTGCGCTATGTAAGTGCACTAGAGGCACTGTTCGATCAGATCACTATTGATCTGATCGCAGCTCGAGGAGAGCTGGTTCGTCGAGCCCCAGCAAGAAGAGGAGACGAGCCCGACGCCGACAACCCAGTCGTGCTGTTCGGACACCCGATCGAGACCCTGAGGTCAACTCCAACCAGCGGCCAAGGTGTCTTGATGACCCCAGAAGTGCTTCGTCACCTTTTGGGAGCACACTCCAACGGGATTGTGGCCAACAATCCCCGCGATGGTCATCATAGCTACCCCGACCCTGCAGTTCCTTTGCCATCTCCGTCAAATCCCAGCTTTGGGACACATGGAGAAGCCTCGACATCCACCGGGCACGCCCGTTTAGACGTAAACGAGGTAGACTAAGCTGTGCGAGTTGTGCCGAGTCTCAGTGTATCCCCGCTTTGTAATCACGTAATCTTGTGTATAAACGCAGCCTGTCGTTGTGCCTCTGTTTTAGTAGTAGCCTTGCGTATTTTGTCAGCGCATAGTTGCGTATTTTCTGGGCACAGCTACCAAAACCAACCCGACGACAACCACAGTAACACGTCTCTTTATGAGATATGTGTATCTCTGACACTGACCCGACCTTTGGAGCTAAGCTGGTAAATTTTCACTACGGTAAAATGACCCAGCTCCTTTGCTATATAAAGACCACCTTGTGATCTTACCAAGCACCCCACACCTTGTGCACCACCCTCACAACTGCTCGGACACATATGGAGCATTTGTTTTTCACAACGGCTCTTAGCAAATCTCGAGGACGAGATTTTTTCTTAAGGGGGGTAGTAATTGTAACACCCCAAAAATTTAACCAGGTTTTAGTTATTAAAATTTTGCCAAGAGTTTAAAATTTTTGCCTGCAAGAATATCTCTGTTGATTTCAAAACTTTTCCTTTAATATTAAGGAATTTATCCCAAGTGGATCCCTCCAAAATATATTGGACTTCTATGCTCTCTCATTAAAACAATTTCCTAATCAGTAGATTTATTTATTAAATTATTCCACCCTGAGCTATATTAATTAAAATGACTTGTTTTTAGTTTTGGAGCTCTTTTTGTACTACAACCATTTGATTAACTTAACTAAAAATCCAACCAAAATTTGGAGATGTCATGTGATGTCTCTAAAACACTTTTGTGCAATAATATATTTCATTCATTGCATATTTTGAGTGCTACGCATGTTTTTCTTCTCTGGTCCAGTGGGCATTTTTGCACTACAACCCTTTTAAATATTTGTTTCTAGCTTCCACCAAAATTATGGGATGTCAGTAGCAGCATATGATTCCATTATATGCAATAATCAAAGGATGTTCTTTGAATATTTTGAGTAAATCAACCTAATCTTCATTCTGGTCCATCAAGATGGTTTGTACAACATCCCTATTATTGCTTGCTCTTTGGCCCTTGATTCCTTCTCCTACTTGTAGTCCTCCATGCTAAACCCCTAAGTCCAGGAGCATGCAACCATTGGCATATTTTTGGTTCATGAAATAATGCCACCCACATCCTATCCAGATTTGAAGTTCTGCAAAACTTGCACTAGCAAGTTTGTGCTTTTCACCAACTAACCTCACCACCCTCTTGTGCTTCCAAGGAGACACTGATCTGGGAGATTTGGCCCCTCCAAGAAAAGCCTAAGTGCCTGTGGCATTTTGTCAAACACCTGGAGGGCATGATCAGTTTTGACATGAATTGTTGTTGACATAGTGAACTTTGTCTCTTGACCAAACCACCTTGTCCCTTGAGTTTCCCTCTATCACTAACCTACTTCTGTTACCTGCCAACCTCACCTGTGACCTGTAGCGTGCCAGGACATTGTGTCGAACACCTTCTGTGCGTGCACTGGACGCGCCCAGAGCTCGCGTATTGCACGAGCCACGCCCGAGCCGACACGCTGGCCCCCCTGGTTTTGGCCCGCTCTGCAGCGCCATGCCACGCACTAACCTCCTCACAGCAACGCGCCAAGCCGCCCTGGCAGCCAACAGCGCCGCCGACAGAGCTTTTGGCGGCATGCGGCGTCGCAGCAGCGCCTCGCCACGGTCGGCGCCGCCAAAGCCACCCCGGCTTGCCACCTGCCCCTGGAACAGTGCGAGCTCATCCGCAGCCTCGTCCTCTAGCGCTCGTCGCCGCCATGTCGCCCAAGCTACAGGGAGGCGGTTCACTGCCGTCCTTATCACCGGCCGCCCCGGAACCGACCTCCACCGCCTATATAAGGGCCCCGGAGCTCCATCTAGCCCTCGATCAACCTCCAGTGATCCTCCTAGAGCTACCCTGGCCAGCATTCGAGGAGGGGAAGGCCTTCTTCCCCGAGTCCGGCCGGTTCGGTCGCCGCCAAGCCCCGGCCGATCCCATCGCCACCAGGGCCTCTCCTTCTCCAATCTCTCCACCAAGAACTCCCCCTCCCTCTCACGAGTGCAACCCCTCGATCAATTTTGGTCGGAGACCACCGCAGCCGAAAAATCACTTTGTCACCGAAACCCCCCTCCGCCGCGGAGCTCGCCGTCGGCGACTCCCTCCACCTCTGGCGACCCTGCGACCACCAGAAGGACCGCCCAGGAGTGGCGGATCCATCCCTGCTCTCGGATGCCCGCGAGAAGACGCCGTTCGCCGGCGACGATCGCCGGACGCCCCGCCTCTGCTCGGGCAGAGAAGAGGAGGGAGAGGGGACTGGTCAAACCTGACCTGTGGGGCCCCTGGACCCACTGTCAGTGACCCCCGTCCCAGTCCACGTGGGTTAAGTGGAAGCGCACTTCCGAAGTACGCTTTCGACGTGTACGTTTTTATTTGAAACGTTTTTCTTTTTTGTTTTATTTTATATAACAGATTTTGACCAAACTTTGACCTGCGGTATCTTTTTAAATATAACTCCAAACGAATTAATTCTTTTTCCTACCTCTCTCAAATATTATCTAGTTTATTTTAAGATTTATTTGAAAAAAATTCAGAACAACTTTTTGTGCTGTTTTTTTATGTTAATTCATTTATATTTCTAAAATAGGATTTTTGAAGAGAGGAGAAATATTTCAAGAGTTTGAAATGCACCCTGCCTTCCCATGACCTGAAGGCAAGCATTCTGAACCCCGGCATAAATATTTGTGTGTGTTTGATGACATGTTTATAACATCACCTCACTTTGGAGAAACTTGTTATTTCATGTGATATGATCATATGCATGGGTGCATGTTAGCGATTTCCATGCTGTTGGAAATGAACACACTTGTGATGATAATCATCCTCATGTGCCTTGCATGCATACCGACAGGAACCCGGGAAAACCTCTGCCTTGGGTAGGCATGAGTTTGTCGCCGGTCTCCGTCGGGACGGTTATGTCTGGTATGGCATGGTAAGGTAATATGAGCGGTGACTCTGTTGGTTGAAATATATTCGTTATGCTAATCATGCAGGGAATACTTAAACCTCCTGAGTCGACCGTAGATCGAGTCTTGTTCCAGTAACCCCCATACTTGTTTCGTACTACCACTCGTCTCTACAACAAGTAGAGTACGATTCAGTAAGTTGCCAACCTCTTTCTAGCACACACCGTACAGAGAGGCCAGGGTGGAAGATACCGGTTGTAGCTGGTAGGCAGTCCACCTGGTCCGGGGGCATGGGTGTTTCCGGTTGAGACCGAGAGGGGAGGCCACCCCTTAGAGCGCGTGATATAAATTTGATCCCATGCTACGCGAGGTTGTAGCCTCCCCACTTAGAGTTTGCTTGACAGGTGTCGTGGGTGATTCCAGACACATGTGAGATAAGCTGGTGTGTGCACGTTAGGTGTGTTTTCAACAAAAAGACCGTAGACGGAATTAGTCCCGTTGGACTAAGGAAATCTGTTACTCGTGGGTAAAGAGTACATCCTCTGCAGAGATTAAACCTATTCGAATAGCCGTGTCCATGGTTAAGGATTACAGTCTGGGATGGGTCAAGTGTTGGTCTTAGTGTCGGTCTTCGGAGGTGAAACTGTTAAACCAGAATTGGAATTACTACTTGTGACTTGTGATAATTATGATTATTATTATTGTTGACTAACCCATGAATATTATTGTTGTCATCGAGTATCTCTGGGATGGTTCTACCTCCGGGATATTCACTATGATTATTTCTTTTAAAGCCCTTTATGTGGTGTCGCTCAGACGCCCGACTATGGCATTTCTTTTAAAGCCCTTTATGTGGTGTCGCTCAGACGCCTTGACCGTGGCATTTCTTTTAAAGCCCTTTATGTGGTGTCGCTCGACGCCTCGATCGTGGCATTTCTTTTAAAGCCCTTTATGTGGTGTCGCTCAGACGCCGATCGTGGCATTTCTTTTAAAGCCCTTTATGTGGTGTCGCTCGGGCCTTCGACCGTGGCATTTCTTTTAAAGCCCTTTATGTGGTGTCGCTCGGGACGCCTCGACCGTGGCATTTCTTTTAAAGCCCTTTATGTGGTGTCGCTCAGACGCCCGATCGTGGCATTTCTTTTAAAGCCCTTTATGTGGTGTCGCTCGGGCCTTGCATTGTGGCATTTCTTTTAAAGCCCTTTATGTGGTGTCGCTCGACGCCCATTGTCGCATTTCTTTTAAAGCCCTTTATGTGGTGTCGCTCGGGCCTTGATCGTGGCATTTCCTTTAGCCCTTTTTGTGGTGTCGCTCGACGCCTTGATCGTGGCATGCTTGTTTTATTTCATTATATCTTTTAATACTTCTTTGATATTACATATTCATATATAACATGCTTACATGCATCAGAGTTATATTTATATTGTTGTGACTGACGTCATGAGTATAAAATATTTTTAGCACATCATTGCAATATTATACCTGTGTTCATAATGTTTGCGAGTACATTCAAAGTACTCACTGGCTCGTCCCTGGCTATTGTCTTGGCCAGATTTCTTGCGCGGAGAGGAGCGATCGTGATGACAGCCCCGGAACCTAAGCAATGGTGATAGTAGCCTCGCGAAGATAGGAGTTAACCTGGTCAGCTGTTCCCGTGGGAAATGGAGTCCCATAGACACCGATGATTTTGAACCCGCTTCCGCCATCAACCACTAGAAACCATTTGTTGTACTCATAGACCAGAATGGTCTTGTACTACATATTTTGTATTTGCTTGGAATTTCTGTATCAAGGTGGTGCCTCATCAGCTAACAGTTATCCTGGGGCTAATGAGCACAAGAGCCATTTTCTGGGAATTAGTACCCGGAGAATCGGTCGCCACATTCACCCGTGGTAGACGATGCTCCATCAAGTGGACAACCAATACATGTGTCAAATTACCACGTGGACTGCCTTTTCGTACAGAAATGAGCTCCACCGTGTACCCGCGCGGGTGTGGCTGGGAAAGAGACAGGAGTACGTGCATCGTGCGTGCACCTCTTCTCTTCGTGCACACCCCCACCTACGTGGGTGTGTGTGTGAGAGAGATACAAACCTAGACATAATGCGCCGTCCATCCCCATGACTCCGCCCAGTCCGACCACTAGTCACCACCACGCCCACTCCTCCTCACCTTATCTCTCGTCTTTCTCGAGATATCATTTTTTTGATAATTCTCGAGATACCATTTTTCCGATAAAAATCTTGAGATATCATTAGTTTTTACAACAGGTGTTTTGTAAAGAGAAATGCATCTTGATGTTCAGTGCAATGCACGGGCATCTTGCTAGTACATGAAAACAACACATGGCAAAATTTCGCGGCGAACGAGGGATTTGAATCAGCTGGGAGGGGCTGTTTGGATCTTTCCCGGGGTAGCCAAAATATTTGCGACCTTTTTGTCCACTAGTGCCTTTGCCACCGATGAACGAGGAATGGCTTGGGTGCTCATGCATCCTCCAGCATGCATGTTGGAGACGAGCTCGCACGAGTTGTGCTTTTTTTGTCCCACCACGCCGCCCGAGCCGGCTACAGACCGACTGGGGACCCGCAAATTACGCCATCCAACCGTAGCCGCACACATTCTAACAGCAACTCAACCAACCAGACGAAATTCATGCAAACACAGTGGTATTTCATATAAACAATGACGGAATTCACATAAAATACCAAATTTTCATACAAACATGACAGATTTAATTACATTCAAATCAACTAAGCGGTGCTAGTTCTGGACAACACAGGTATATAATACCTGGGCTAAATGGTCGCCTGCCGATTTATGTCTACTACACAACCTTCTTCTTGTAGACATTGTTGGGCCTCCAAATGCAGAGGTTTGTAAGACAGTAGCAAATTTCCCTCAAGTGGATGACCTAAGGTTTATCAATCCGTGGGAGGCGTAGTATGAAGATGGTCACTCTCAAACAACCCTGCAACCAAATAGCAAAGAGTCTCTTGTGTCCCCAACACACCCAATACAATGGTAAATTGAATAGGTGCACTAGTTCGGTGAAGAGATGGTGATACAAGTACAATATGGATGGTAGATATATGTTTTTGTAATCTGAAAATATAAAAACAGCAAGGTAACTAATGATAAAAAGTGAGCACAAACGGTATTGCAATGCGTTGAAACAAGGCCTAAGGTTCATACTTTCACTAGTGCAAGTTCTCTTAACAATAATAACATAACTGGATCATATAACTATCCCTCAACATGCAACAAAGAGTCACTCCAAAGTCACTAACTCCGTAGAACAAACGAAGATATTATTGTAGGGTACGAAACCACCTTAAAGTTATCCTTTCTGATCTATCTATTCAAGAGTCCATAGTAAAATAACACGAAGCTATTATTTTCGTTCGATATATCCTAGAGTTAGTACTATAATAACACCTTAAGACACAAATCAACCAAAACCCTAAGGTCACCTAGATACTCCAATGTCACCTCAAGTATCCATGGGTTTGATTATACGATATGCATCACACAATCTCAGATTCATCTATTCAACCAACACAAAGAACTTCAAAGAGTGCCCCAAAGTTTCTACCGGAGAGTCAAGACGAAAACGTGTGCCAACCCATATGCATAAGTTCACAAGGTCATTGAACCTGCAAGTTGATCACCAAAACATACATCAAGTAGATCACATGAATATCCCATTGTCACCACAAATAAGCACATGCAAGACATACATCAAGTGTTCTCAAATCCTTAAAGACTCAATCCGATAAGATAACTTTAAATGGAAAACTCAATTCATTACAAGAGAGTAGAGGGGGAGAAACATCATAAGATCCAACTATAATAGCAAAGCTCGCGATACATCAAGATCGTGCCATATCAAGAACATGAGAGAGAGAGAGATCAAACACATAGCTACTGGTACATACCCTCTGCCCCGAGGGTGAACTACTCCCTCCTCGTCATGGAGAGCGCTGGGATGATGAAGATGGCCACCGGTGAGGGATCCCCCCTCCGGCAGGGTGCCGGAACAGGTCCCGATTGGTTTTTGGTGGCTACAGAGGCTTGCGACAGTGGAACTCCCGATCTAGGTTATGTTCTGGAAGTTTGGTGATATGTAAGAGGTGTTGGCATCGAGAACAAGTCAGGGGGGTCCACGAGGTGGCCACGAGGTAGGGGGGGGGGGTGTGCCCTCCACCCTCATGGTGGCCTCGGGACTCTTCTGGTCCATCTCCGGTACTCCGTGGGCTTCTTTTGGTTCAAAAACAATCTCCGTGAATTTTCAGGTCAATTGGACTCCATTTGGTATTCCTTTTCTGCGATACTCAAAAACAAGGAAAAAACCGAAACTGGCACTGGGTTCTAGGTTAATAGGTTAGTCCCAAAAATCATATAAAATAGCATATAAATGCATATAAAACATCCTAGATGGATAATATAATAGCATGGAACAATCAAAAATTATACATACGTTGGAGACATATCAAGCATCCCCAAGCTTAATTCCTGCTCGTCCTCGAGTAGGTAAATGATAAAAACATAATTTTTGATGTGGAATGCTACCTAGCATATTTATCAATGTAATTTTCTTTATTGTGGCATGAATGTTCAGATCCGAAAGATTCAAGACAAAAGTTTAATATTGACATAAAAATAATAATACTTCAAGCATACTAATCAAGTAATTATGTCTTCTCAAAATAACATGGCCAAAGAAAGTCCATCCCTACAAAATCATATGGTTTGGCTATGCTCCATCTTGATCACACAAAATATCCAAATCATGCACAACCCCGATGACAAGCCAAGCAATTGTTTCATACTTTAGTATTTTCAAACTTTTTCAACTTTCACGCAATACATGAGCGTGAGCCATGGACATAGCACTATAGGTGGAATAGAATGGTGGTTGTGGAGAAGACAAAAAAGGAGGAAGATGGTCTCACATCAACTAGGCGTATCAATGGGCTATGGAGATGCCCATCAATAGATATCAATGTGAGTGAGTAGGGATTGCCATGCAACAGATGCACTAGAGCTATAAATATATGAAAGCTCAACAAAAGAAACTAAGTGGGTGTGCATCCAAATTGCTTGCTCACGAAGACCTAGGGCATTTTGACGAAGCCCACCGTTGGAATATACAAGGCAAGTTCTATAATGAAAAATTCCCACTAGTAAATGAAATTGACAAAATAAGAGACTCTCTATCATGAATATCATGGTGCTACTTTGAAGCACAAGTGTGGAAAAAAGGATAGTAGCATTGTCCCTTCTCTCTTTTTCTCTCATTTTTTGGGCCTTCTCTTTTTTTAGCCTTTCTCTCTTTTTTTGGGCCTTCTTCTTTTTTTATTTGTCCTTTCTCTTTTTTTATTTCCTCACATGGGACAATGCTCTAATAATGAAGATCATCACACTTCTATTTATTTACAACTCAAGGATTACAATTCGATACATAGAACAAAATATGACTCTATATGCGTGCCCCCGGCGGTGTACCGGGATGTGCAATGACTCATGAGTGACATGCATGAAATATTTATGAACGGTGGATTTGCCACAAATATGATGTCAACTGCATGATCATGCAAGGCTATATGACAATGATGGAGCGTGTCATAATAAACGGAATGGTGGAAGGTTGCATGGCAATATATCTCGGAATGACTATGGAAATGCCATAGCAGATAGTTATGGTGGCTGTTTTGAGGAAGGTAAATGCTGGGTTTATGGTACCGGTGAAAGTTCCGCGGTACTAGAGAGGCTAGCAACGGTGGAAGGGAGAGAGTGCGTATAATCCATGGACTCAACATTAGTCATAAGGAACTCACATACTTATTGCAAAAATCTACAAGTCATCAAAAACCAAGCACTACGCGCATGCTCCTACGGGGATAGATTGGTAGGAAAAGACCATCGCTCGTCCCCGACAGCCACTCATAAGGAAGACAATCAAAGAAATACCTCATGCTTCAAATTTGTTACACAGTGGTTACCATACGCGCATGCTACGGGACTTGCAAACCTCAACACAAGTATTTCTCAAATTCACAAATACTTAAGTAGCATGACTCTAATATCACCATCTTCATATCTCAAAACAATCATCAAGTATCAAACTTCTCATAGTATTCAATGCACTCTATATGAAAGTTTTCATTATACCCATCTCGAATGACCATCATATTAGGACTAAATTCACAACCAAAGCAAATTACCATTCTTGTAACATCCCAAATTTTCAATTTGGAATGTTATACATAGGTCATTCATGCATATCATATTTTACTGCATTTTCGTTTTGCGATCCTTGAAATCCTAAGCAACTCCAGGACCCATGGAGAGATTTGGGGTTTCACATTTTTCATATTTGAATTTTATCAAATATTGAAACAAGGATCACTTTGGTTTTAATTTATTTCTCCCCTCGAAAATATTTCATATCAAAATATATATGAGAGGAGATAATATGACTTCTCCAAAATAAGTGAAATATTGGAGGAAAAATATTAAAAACAAATATTTGATTTTATCCGGATTTTATTGCAATTTTATTTGAATTAGGAAAAATACGCATTTGTCAAAATTGCATTTTAGGCCCAAATAAATGTCCACTCTATCCGACATATTTTTAGAGGACGGGGAAAGTTTATTTCGGGATTTTTGGAGTCCGTTTAGTATTCCTTTTCTTTGTTTTTCTGCGTCAGGACTTATTAAAAAAAGTGAACCGACTTCGGGCCGTACTCGGCCGGGACTCTCTAGGCCGGCCTCTTATAAGCCGCCCGAGCGGTGACCCCGAGGCCCAGCCCACGCCGCGCCAACCCTAACCCTAGCTAGCCGCCCGCCGCCCGCCATTCGCCGCCCGAGCCGCCCCCCTTGTGGCAACGCCGCCGCCGCCGACGCCGCCCTGCTGCGGGAGTTACCGCCGCCGCCCGCCCGTCACGTCGCCGAGGTAGCCGCCGGTTTTTTTATACCGTTCGGTTTATTTCAAAACCCTAGATCTGTTTTTTTAATAGGTCGGTTCGGTTTTTTTTCTCGGTTCGGTTAAACAGCGGACGTTCGTCTGTTTGTTCATTTTAACGAACGCCGTTCACCCGTTAGTCACAGACAGCGAACGTTCGTTCGTTAGCCTGTTCGTCAGTTTTTCTTTTTCCAGGGTTTTTCATGATTATTTTCGATCGCGATTTCTGACCCGATTTTCGTTTTAGTTTATCTTTTCGCTCGTTTATCGGAATCAGGCGATTCAAGCGCCTAGATCTTCGTTTCGAAGCCCTCTTTCTGTTAGACAACTTGAACAAGATTTTGGTACTGTAAAATTTGACTTTAGTCCAGATTAGTAATCGGATCTTGTTTCTTTCGCAGTTTGAGTTTCGTTGCTCCGTTTGATTTGATTCTTCTTGCCAACCGGAGTTCTTAAGTTGAACTTTCTGGTTAGATCTTCTTATTGGAGTTTTACCCATGCATCTTTGCTTGATTGCTTATGTATTCTATTGTTTGTATGCAATAGAATTCCCGGAGTGCGAAGCGTGCTGCTATGAGTCTCTAGGTTTTGCGGATCGTCAGCAAGGCAAGTAACACTTTGATCATATTCCTTTCATACCCAGTTTTTATGCATTAGTTACAATCCTCAAAACATTGCATGAATAGGATGTGTTTAACTTGTGGGTTTGGGAAGTAGATGATGAGGTAGAACCTATTACCTATTTTAATATCAAACCCTGGGGAGTTACTTCTACGTTATGCTTATATTGCTATGTTATGCTCATAGACGTGGATTGGGTTTGAGTGTATCCATGACAGATTGAGTTGTTAATTAATGGTTCAACTTAACGTGGCAAATTTAATAACATCTGGGTGGATTGTTGTTTGGGCACCTGGGGATATACAAGTGTTGTCCTAGGAGATCCTGGGGATATACCGTGAGATCCTCCTACGGTCCGCCTCCCAGGCTCAAAGGGATCGTGAGATATTTCATGCTAGAAACTTCCATGTGAAGCCACAAGCCATTATGGGCTCTGGCATAGTGGAGTATGTTGTGTGATCTCTTTAAGTGGTGGGCTAGCAGATGTAGAGGGAAAGTAGGTGTAACTGTCCACCCGGAGTAAAGAGTTAATGCTTCTGAAAGACTGTGTCTCGGTCATCCGTTTCTCAAACACCATGTAGTGCGAGAAATCCAACGGAGGAGATCGAGTCTTGTGGGGAGAAGTGCGCAAACCTCTACAGAGTGTACAAACTAATCATGGTTAGTCGTGTCCCCGGTTATGGACATCTTGAGTATCTAGTACTTGGATTATCCTATTGTATTTCATCACTCTAATTTAATTTGTTGGGTTGATAATTACTTTTAATTGGGATTGAGTTGGAGGTACCTTCTCAATGATGTTTCAACTACCATGATAGTTAAATAAAATTTATTCCTTTGTTGTAGGAAAAAATTGGCTTTTCGCAAAAATCATATAACCATAGAGCCTCCACCAGCCATATATGCATGTGGTGATAGCCTTTATCTGTTCATTGCTCTACTGTGTTATATTGCCAGCATATTCCATGTGCTGACCATTTTCTGGCTGCAACATATTATGTTGCAGACTTTTCAGACGACGAGCAAAGGTGCGATAGGTCGTTGTCATGCACTCAGCTATGCCGTTGGAGTTGATGGACTCACTTTATTCTTCCAAGCCTTCCGATGTTATCGTGTTAGATGGCCTTAAGCCTTATTTATTTTAATAAGTTCTCTTTTGAGACATTCATTGTAATAAGTGTGTGATTGCTACTCTGTTATAAATCCTTTGAGTATTGTGTGTGTTAGCATTACCGATCCAGGGATGACACTGAAGCACAGAGACTTGACCGTTTGAGGTCGGGTCGCTACAAGATGGTATCAGAGCACACGTTAAATGTAGGACACGACCACTAAGAAAAGCCATAGGTCACCCTTCTCTACTCATTTCTGACCCGTCTCCATTTTCTACTCTTTAGGATGGCGGACTCGAGGAACAAGTTTGCACAACCGGATGAAGACACACCTTTTGGACGACACTTGAAGGAAGTCACTAGATACCTGAACATTGGAATACCAAGCTTCACCGGGACCTACAACGCCACTTTACCAGAAGAGGAGCGCTGGATGATTCAAGTTCAAGTTCCAGGAAGGACATTCACGCCAGTTACGGAGCCTATAGAGTTTTCCTTTGATGCACCCACCTGGAGTCTAGGAAAGAGCATGGCAGCTCACATCACCATGGGACGCATCGGCGAAGTTTACCACAAGTATCTCAAGGATACTATTTACCAGATATGTGGGCGCAGAGATGAGCAGTGGGAGATAGTCAGCACCAGGAGGAACATGTCCATTGCAGCATTCATCCAGGAGCTAAACCAGCACATTTGACGCCAAGAGAACCAGATGTGCGCAGGCATGATAGATTTGAAGAAGGCGATGACAAGGATCACCGAGCTAGAAGAGGAAATCAAGTCTACATGCGATGGATATGAGGAGGAAATGACGATACTCGTGGAGAAGAACGACGACCTGACAAGGAAGCTAGGAGTTTTCATGGGAGACCCTGTGCCAGGAGGAGAGGACGACGATTCCACTTGTCCGGAGAACTACATCATCATCGACGACACCGACTCCGACCCTGACGATAGTGATGATGATTATGAATACGAAGCTGGAGCGGATATCATGGAGTCTTCCACCGATCAATATTTCTAGATGACCACCATATGACTAGTAGTATTCCCCCTGTACATAGTAGTAGTCTGAGTACTTTTAACGATAGTTCTAGACCGATTGTATGCCCTTGCTTGATTGATTGATGTGATATGATTGTGTTTGTCTCATGTGCATATGGGTAGTGCTTTCTCATTAGACCCCATTCTATTCTAATCTCTCCCCTCTAAACCCATCGGTTACCCTTAACCGTTGGCAGCCATGTTTCCCATCCGACTTGATAATTTTGGAGTCACAAGTATTGGATGTGATACTAGGAATGGATTGGCTATCGATGTATGGGGAAACATCGATTGCGCGAGTAAGTCAATTTTACTCACCACCCCAGAGGAAAAAAGGATCAAGTATGTATCCTGGCATGCGCCAAGGAGGACCCAAGTAAATTCCCTCACGGGATTTGTTCAGGAGGAAGTGCCGGTAGTGAAGGGTTACCCATATGTATTTCTGGAGGAGTTACCAGGCATGCCACCAGATCGAGATATCGAGTTTTTGATAGAGCTGTTGCCAGGCATCGGGCCAATATCTAAGAGACCATACCGGATGCCCGCAAACGATCTAGAGGAGATTAAGAAACAGATTAAGGAATTGTTGGAGAAAGGTTACATTCGACGAAGTTCATCACCATGGGGAGCCCCAGTGCTCTTGGTTGAGAAGAAGGATGGATCGTTAAGAATGGTGGTTGATTATCGTGCGTTGAATGAAGTAACAATCAAGAACAAGTACCCACTGCCGATGATCAATGATTTGTTTGACCAGCTGCAAGGAGCTAAGGTGGTTTCAAAGATCGACCTGCAATCAGGATATCACCAGTTGAAGATTCGGGAGAAGGATATACCTAAGACAGCTTTCACCACAAGGTATGGGTTGTATGAGTATACTGTTATGTCATTTGGACTAACTAATGCCCCTGCCTATTTCATGAGTATGATGAACAAGGTGTTCATGGAGTTCTTGGATAAATTTGTTGTGGTGTTTATAGATGATATCTTAGTATACTCAAAGAATGAAGAGGAACACAAGGAGCATTTGCGTTTAGTTCTCCAGAAGCTCAGAGAACATCAGTTATATGCCAAGTTCAACAAATGTGACTTTCGGTTGAAGGAAGTTGGATTTCTTGGACATGTTATATCAGGAGAAGGTATAGCAGTGGATCCTACCAAGGTTCAGTCAGTCACTGAGTGGTTGGCACCCACCTCAGTTGGAGAGATCTGCAGATTTCTTGGACTTGCGGGATACTACCGAAGATTTATTGAGAATTTCTCCAAGATTGTGAAGCCTATGACGGCATTGTTGAAGAAGGACACGAAGTTCCATTGGACTGAAGAATGTGAAGCAAGTTTCCAGGAGTTTAAGAAACGTTTGACTATAGCCCCAGTGCTGATTCTGCCGGATATACGCAAGGATTTCCTAGTGTATTGCGACGCCTCTCGCTTAGGACTTGGAGGAGTACTTATGCAAGACAGAAGGGTTGTTTCGTATGCCTCACGACAACTTAAACTGCACGAATTGAAATATGCCACACATGATTTGGAGTTAGCAGCTGTGGTGCACGCGCTCAAAACCTAGAGACATTTTCTCATCGGAAACCGTTGCGATGTGTACACGGATCACAAGAGTTTGAAGTACATCTTCACATAGAAGGAGCTTAACCTCAGGCAGAGGAGATGGTTGGAGCTCATAAAGGATTATGATATGAAACTGCACTATCATCCAGGAAAGGCCAATGTCGTAGCAGACGCTTTGAGCCGTAAGAGTTATGTTAACACCCTCGTAAGCGGAGGGATGCCAAAGGAGTTAGCCGAGGATCTCAGGGAGCTACGTTTGGAGATTGTTCCTAGAGGTTTTGTTGCAGCAACGGAAGTGCAGTCTACATTGTTGGGAAAGATTCGAGAAGCTCAGAAGGATGACAAAGAGATTTCTGAGATAAAGGAGAAAATGGGCGAAAGAAAAGCCAAAGGTTTTCGTGAGGATGAGTATGACACCTTGTGGTTCGAGGACCGCATATATGTGCCTAATAATGCAGAGATCAGGAAGTTGATACTACAGGAAGCTCATGACTCACCATACTCGATACACCCCAGAAACACTAAGATGTATTTGGACTTGAAGGAGCGTTTCTGGTGGACTGGTATGAAGAAGGATATTGCCGAGTATGTAGCCATATGTGATGTATGTCAGAGAGTGAAGGCAGAACATCAGAAGCCAGCAGGATTACTGCAGCCTATGCCGATACCCGAATGGAAGTGGGACAAGCTGGGCATGGATTTCATCACCGGTTTTCCCAGGACACGATCAGGATATGATTCTAGGTACGTAGTAGTGGATCGCTTGACCAAAGTAGCCCACTTTATCCCCGTGAAAACCACCTATACCAGTGCAAAGTTGGCTAAGATATATATGACCAGGATCGTATGTGCACGGAGTTCCGAGGACCATCGTATCAGATAGAGGAACACAGTTTACTTCAAATTTTTGGCACCAGCTGCACCAGACCTTGGGTACCAGGCTGGAGTTCAGTACAACTTTTCACCCGCAGACAGATGGACAGACCGATAGAGTCAATCAGATTCTGGAGGACATGTTGAGAGCTTGTGCTCTAGATTATGGATTTAGTTGGGATGACAACTTGCCCTACACGGTGTTCTCTTACAATAACAGCTACCAGGCCAGTTTGAAGATGGCACCATTCGAAGCCCTGTATGGAAGGAGATGCCGAACACCGTTGATGTGGGATGAAGTTGGAGACTGTCAGTTGTTTGGTCCGGATTTGATTAAGGTGTCCGAGGAGAAGGTTAAGCTGATTCGAGATAGACTGAAGATAGCGCAGTCCCGATAGAAGAGTTATGCAGATTCAAAATGCAAGGAGGTAGTCTATGTAATCAGAGACCGAGCATACCTGCGAGTGTCACCCTTGCGAGGTGTTAAACGTTTTGGAGTTAAGGGAAAGTTAGCCCCGAGATTTGTGGGGCCGTACCGTGTTTTGGAACGCATGGGAGAAGTAGCCTACAAGTTGGAGTTAACCAAAGGACTGTCAGGAGTTCATGATGTGTTTCACATTTCCCAGTTGAAGAAGTGTCATGCAGAGATGGCCGATATTCCTCTGAGAGACACAGTGCCCCTGAAAGCAATACAGTTGGATAGTGACTTGACATATGAGGACAAACCTGCCAAGATTCTAGAGTTTGCCAGCCGAGTTACTCGCAGAAAGGTTATCAAATTTTGCAAAATTCAGTGGAGCCACCATACCGAGGATGAAGCCACCTGGAGCGAGAGGATGATTTACGCAAAGACCACCCACACCTATTTTCTAGCCAACCCAAATCTCGAGGACGAGATTCATCTTAAGGGGTAGGTTTGTAACATCTGTGGCGATCGACCTCGAACGGTCAAGCCCTCGTGTATCTGTGCCATCCACGGATCAGTATCTTTGGCACACACACAGTACATCAATGTATATATCAAAGTGCAATCACATGTATAAATAACGTAAAATGATATATACCTCTTAATACTTAGCGGAAACAATCAAACGGGTGTGGAGTCCCATCAACGCCATCGGCAGGTTGAGTGTAGACCGTAACCCTGTATCGTAACTCTTACTCGTCGAAGAAAATCCTGCAACATGATACGTTGCAGCCGTGTAGGTCAGTACATTGAATGTACCGGCAAGATCACAACATGAATAAACAGATGGTAAAACTATACTATATGCAATTTGGCTTTGTGGCTCTGTATCTGAATTTTTGTTTGCGTAAAAGCTGATTTTATTTTCCCTACATCAAAGGAATAAATGAAGTCTGTACTATGGAGTTTTCTATCATGACATGGTTCCGCCAACCGATGTCTCATAGCCCAAAATCATCATATGTTGCCCACAATTAAGTTATCAATCCGGTGTTGAGAGTTCGAGATAGATCCAAGTCGGATGCTCAAATTGTCCGTAGCAGGGGACACGGCTAATCGATTAGGTTTAAACCCTCTGCAGAGGTTTGTACACTTTACCCGCAAGATTCGATCCCTCTCTTTACGTTCTCGCACTTGAGTGTTTGAGAACAAGATGACCAAACATGGTCTTCCAAAGAGTTCCTCGACCTTTGTCCGGTACTCAACCCATCCTACCGTAGTTCTACATCTGCTAGTACCGTCCCAGCCAGAGTCACAACTAAGGTCAACCAAGCGAGCCCATAATGACTTACGGTTGCAGGTAAGCTTCGGGCGTGAAGTATTCTTCCGTCTCTTTGAGTGCAGGTGAAGCTTTCCGCAAGATGTCATGGCGCTTCTCCATGCATCCGGCCAACCACTTGGTTTCTCCAGGTGCCCGTCAACCGTCCTTCACCCGATGGTGTATATTGAATTCTTGTCTTGATCTTGAAGTCTTGAGGCCTTGAAGATGCAGTCCTTGCAGATTCCATCATGGAGTTATCGTCATTGACGTAGAGCCTCCATTCTCACACCACTCCGAGCACTCATACCAAACCCCGTCTACTATAGCGTAGCATTAAAATAAATAACGTCCCGGGCTTGGTAACTGGGGGGTGGGTTCCTACCTCATGCATACTACTCAACTACAAGGATTCAATAACACTACTGAGGGGTGGTTGCAAAGATGTCACTAAATGCAATAAAACATAGGCAGGAAAGCATGGTCAAAGTGAACTTGCCTTGTTGACGATCTTCGAAAACTAGGGATTCGTAGTAGCAAACTTCGCACTCCGGAAATTCTACCGAGATAAACAATAATCACCATAAGCACATAGCATAGGATCACATAACACAATAGCATAGCAAAAGTAACATAACACACCAAAAACAACCAAAACCAAATCCAAATGGAAAACTCAAAGAAAATCAACTCAAGTTTCCTACTTCAAACAACAACTAGAACTAGTTTTATATAATAAATTTTTTTTCTAACATACCTAATCATGGTTTTATGTTAACTTAACAGAAAAGGATTCTCTATGCAACTAGGAGCAAAAAGAATTAATTTAAAAGCTATTATAAAACTCATATTAGGCCTAATCCAATTTCTATTAAGAAAATAAAATAAAACTTTTATTAATTATAAATAAAAGTTCATCTATTAGAGTGACATAAATTATCCTAGAATAATCAATTACATGTTAAAATAAATTTATTTACTAATTAAAATATTAGGAAAACATGAGCTAGTTAATTAATTAGGATTAATAAGATTCTGCTTAAAACTATTTATTTATTAAACCTAAAATACCCAAGTTAATTTTTGGGTTTGGCAATGATAAAAATAAAGTTGGGACAAAAGAATCATCCAAAAATAATTTTTCTAACTCAAGTTATAGCAGATTTACTATTCTGACTAAAATTAAAATAAAGCAATTTTAATTAATTTTAACATAGCTATATATATATTCTACAGAAACTACACAAAATTTGCAACCCAACAAAAAAATAATCACCTAAAAATATTAAACAGAATAAAAGATATGAATTTTTTAAAACAGAAACTATTCTGCTAAAACAGAAAAACAAAAATAAAAGAAAAAGGCCTAATGGGCCTAAACTACGCACTGTGCGTCAAATAGCCTAAATGGGCCTAGGGTTAAACTAAAAAGGGCCGGCTAAAAACAATAAACCTAACTAAAATAAACCGTAGCGAACCGGGCGGTTTTCTTTAAAAGATACCCCTTGAGGGTTCTAATCTGGGCGCTCATTTGGGATCGGACGGGGGAGGTCTCGTGACTTATCGGCGTCCGACGGCAAGTGGTGGCGGCGAGTCTCGGCGAGGGCTCAGGCGTCGAGGTCGGGAAGTGGCAGGAGGATCTGGGAGCTCGTGGAGGGTTTGGTGGGGTCGGGGTGGCCGGGGTTGTCTAGAGGCGGCACGGCGGCAACAATGGCGAGGGGCCGGGCTCCGGTGTGCTCGGGAGAGAGAGGGAGAGGGCTCCGTGAGGGCTAGGGGAATGGGGTGCAGGCGTGGGCTTAAATAGCGGGGGCTCGTCGGGGTAAGGGAGGCGATCGGGAGGATCGGCATCCGGATCCTTGAGGATCCGCGATCTCTGCGGCGCAGCGTGGCGTGGGGCGGGGAGGAAGAAGAGGCGGGGCCAGCTGTCGATGAGAGAGGAGGGGGGGAGCGGCGGGTGGGTGGCGTAAGGGGTTGAGGCGAGGCGAGTGAGGCCGGCTCGGTCGGCGCTGGGCTGGCCTCTGGGCAGCTCGGTGGGCCAGTGGTGGGGGTTTCTCTTTTTTAATTTTATTTTTTAAAATAAAACAAAACAGAGTATATCTTTTAAAATATAAATATTTTATATAGGGTATATATATACCAAAATGATCAGGGAATATTCCTTTCATTTGAACATTTTCCAAAGGCAAAATCAAACTTTATAAAAATCCATTTTTCAATATTCAAATAAAATTCAGATTTGAATCCAAAACTTTTGGCATTGTTTCCTCTGATATTTTTGGAGTGTCATGTTTGCTCCTCTCATACTTTTGATCAAGTATTTATCAGGCATAGTTTTGAAATGAATTCCACTTGCCAAAATTTGAATTCAAATATCAAAACTCAAAATTTGAAAGAGGGTTTCAAAGCACTTTCAAATGACTTTCAACTTGATACCTTTTAACTTCCAACTCATATTTCATATAATTGAAGAAGTCTTTATCTTCCGTCATGAAAATCATTGAGTTGCATAAAGCTTTGAATTTGAAATATTCCCAAATGAAATTCAAATCTTTTCCAAAACCCTATTCATTTCAAAATGGAAGAAGTCATGTCATCTTCACTCTAGGGTTTGGTGTTGGAAATGAAATTTGAATTCATTGAGATCCAAAAGGCAAAGGAGAAAGTTTTGGGAAAGTCATTTCATTCCCTCTCATTCAACTTTCAAAAGTTTCAAATTTCACTCAGTTTCACTCATTCAATCAAACCAACAATCAGACAACAAGCATAGTTATTTATTTAATATAACATTCCAAAATTTAGAATTTTGGGATGTTACAAACGGCCGGGATGCATGGAGAAGCGCCATGACATCTTGCGGAAAGCTTCACCCAGACTCAAAGAGACGGAAGAATACTTCACGCCCGGAAGCTTACCTATGCAACCGTAAGTCATTATGGGCTCTGGCTTGGTTGACCTTAGTTGTGACTCTGGCTGGGACGGTACTAGCAGATGTAGAACTACGGTAGGATGGGTTGAGTACCGGACAATGGTCGGAGGAACTCTTTGGAAGACCATGTTTGGTCATCTTGTTCTCAAACACTCGAAGTGCGAGAGCGTAAAGAGAGGGATCGAATCTTGCGGGTAAAGTGTACAAACCTCTGCAGAGGGTTTAAACCTAATCGATTAGCCGTGTCCCCGGTTACGGACAATTTGAGCATCTGGACTTGGATCTATCTCGGAACTCTCAACACTGGATTGATAACTTAATTGTGGGCAACATATGATGATTTTGGGCTATGAGACATCGGTTGGCGGAACCATGTCATGATAGAAAACTCCATAGTACAGACTTCATTTATTCCTTTGATGTAGGGAAAATAAAATCAGCTTTTACGCAAACAAAATTCAGATCTGAGCCACAAAGCCAAATTGCATATAGTATAGTTTCACCATCTGTTTATTCATGTTGTGATCTTGCGGTACATTCAATGTCTTGACCTACACGGCTGCAACGTATCATTTTGCAGGATTTTCTTGACGAGTAAGAGTTACGATCTGGGTTACGGTCTACACTCAACTTGCCGATGGCGTTGATGGGACTCCACACCCGTTTGATTGTTTCCGCTAAGTATTAAGAGGTATATATCATTTCGTTATTTATACATGTGATTGCACTTTGATATATACATTGATGTCTTGTGTGTGCCAAAGATATCTTGATCGAGGATGGCACAGAGATACCGAGAGGCTTGACCGTCGAGGTCGGTCGCTTCTGATATGGTATCGAGCACATGTTGGTGTGGGGCGTGACCCTAGAAACCGGAAAAGCCCTAGGACAGGACATCTCAAAAACTTTATTTACAAAAGACTCTTACTTCTCATCTTTTCGATTTTATCAAATAGACCCCTCACCTCAAATAGTTAGAATATACCCTTATCCTTTGATCACCGGAGGATCAACTAAAGACGCTCAAGAAGGATTTGATATCGGAGAACTGATGGCCCCTTGAGTAAAGAGGATTTCACCATGTATTAGAAGCTAGAACAGTTGAAGACTCGAAGACTTGAAAGGATCTGAAGAATTATTAGAACTTTAGAAGACCAAACCCTGTTATACACTTCGTTAGATCGATGATTTGTGAGCTGTCGTTTTTTGATGTTTTCGACAGCCACAAAGTAAAACTCGTTTCTTGAAAAAACTGTAGTATTGTGTGTGTATCCTCCCCACCTCTCTCATATCTCATCCCAAAACTTTTGAACCCCATAGATGATGAATGAAGTTGGACTGATATTCTCGGACCGAAGACTCAGCCGAGGCGAGCTATGGATGCAGAACATGGAAAATCACTTGGGAGCAATTTGGTTTCAAGGAAGTATGAGGTTCAATATGCTCTGCAATACTTTCTGAGAATGTCTGCAACCTGGTGGAACATGCATCAAGCCATACAGGGATTTAATGGAGCAAGAACTTGGGAGGAATTCAAGAAGACCTGTTGAAATCACGTCTTATCCGGGAACACAATAATGCACCAAGAAGTAAACCTTGTGCTGCAAGATTTGCGGAGAAATAGGACACACCTGGGAGGAACACAAAGATGGATGCCCTCATTGTGAGGAGAAACACCCGGTGAGGAATGCCCAACTAGCTGGTGACTTGCTTCTGTGTGAAGGAACCACCCACTACCCGGTGCGATGTCACATTTTACTCCACGGTGCAACAAACTATTCAAGCGGGAAGATGGAATGAAAGAAGCCCTCAAGGAAGATCTAGAAGAACCGTAATGAATGAAAGTGGTGAAGACCTGGATGGAGAAGGCCTCAACAGATTTTACTCCAATGCTGCTATTCATGTGGAGAAGAAGGACATTTTCACAGTGATTGCCCCAAGGGAAGAAAAGAGTATCGGGATATTTCGACAGCGAAGTGAAGTTTGACCCTCGGGAGATAGAAACTCGATCATTACTGAGAGAAATCCAGGAAGAGAAAAGGAAGGCAACCGAGAACTACGCAATTTTAGCAGAGAAGGACCTAAGCCATATCACTTGTTACAGGTGCAAGGATTTAGGTCATTACGCTAGTAAATGTCCAGGAAAGAAGCCAAGAATCCAAGGAGCCCATAATCACAAAGAAGCCCGAGACATGTAGGAAGTCATTTGTTTTCGCTGCAAGGAAGCAGGACATTATGCTATTAAATGTCCCGACAAGATGAAAGCTGGAGTTGAGTAGTTGGAATTTTGATATGGATAATAAGAGTAGTAGAAAGCAATTTCCTTTTCATGAGCTCAATGAGTTGAGTTATGTAATAGATTTCTCAGAGATTGTAATAGTTCATGACTCAATAACGTTGTAATGTCACATGCTGAAAAGCTTTAAGGAGTTGTCATATTTTATCTTGGAAATTAATATTCTTGATGAACATGGAAGAAGGTGAGTCGTGATGCATAAACAGGAAATTGGAAATTGAGTTTGAAGTTCTGTTTGGATGATATGAATGTGTGCGCGGAGATAAGTACCTTATTCGAGCATCATTTCTGTTTCTGGCTGCAGATGAGCGACCCTTCGAGTCTTTCCTTAAAGGCCGGAAACCATCATGACCACGACAAGTGATCATGGTTACCGAAGATCTGAAGGACATGATGAAGCATATTCACCTTGAAGGAGATGCAGTCTACAAAGGCTACCCCTTCATGCATAAGGGAGTGGAACTTTGGTATGTGGAGGTACACCTCCACCATTTGAAAAGAGTTTGCCCAAAGATGATGGGGCAGTACTTTTTCATTTCACGTGCGCCACAAGCAACTTTCTTCGATGTTGTTCGTGAAGCAGCCATGGAAGCCATCGCGGATCGAGAAATACTTGAAGCAAGACTCCGTTATACTCAGGAATACCTAAGCGAAGTGCATACAGAGATGATGGAGGTGAAGCTCAAGGCCACCACGATGAAACAGAAGATTGAAGAATTCAATGCACATGTCGCACAATTCCAGTGGGACTGAAGAATCCTCAAGGAGGAAAAATGAATAAAGTTGGAAGTAATGTCTGACCATACCGAACCATGTGGGTGGCAGCATTTGTAATAAACCTTTTGGAATTTGGATTCACGAAAAATGATTAAGGATGTAATGAAAGATTGATATGAGAATAATGAGATGTTATGGATAAACTTGTGCATTTATTTTGGTCATAGTACTCTGTAAAACCACAGGATCAATGAAGAAAGAAATGTGTTATTTATGACGGTCCATAGAAGGAAGCTGAACAAAATAAGTTGGAGTTTTGTATGATCATCACCACAAGGGTATGAAGGAAGTAGTACTATTGGATGTACAGGAGGTGTAATATGAGAGTTACTCCAAGGATGAGTTAAAGCTGCACTAGTGTTGAAGTGGGCCATAACCCACAGGCCCAGGATTTTGAAAGGAAACTGATATAACCTTGATAAAGGAATAAATTGGAGGAATCAGCAGTCCAATCAGCATACGTTTCGTAGGAGATTACGCAAAAACCTAAGAGTGGTGAAGTAACGATAGATGTTTTGTTTGGCTTGAAGAAACCATGGATTTACTCGAACCCAATTCAAGGACAAGAGAAATTCTGCAATGCTTGTGAGTATGCCCAAGTGTTAGAATCGTGATTCCTTTGTTTACGTATGTGGTAATGATTCAAATGCAGGATGGATTGGCCCCATACCGAAGACTTCTATCATGAACTATCATATGTTGATGGAAAATCAGAGAGACTTGAAAACCTTTGAAGAGTGTCGACGCTATAAGCCCTAAAACCATAGAATGGTAGGACGATGGAACCCCTTTACAGGCAACTGATGCCAATTGTAGGTTATACGGTGAGGTTCCACCTAGACCGTTTTCTGTAGCCTATCAGCTAAGAAGATCCAGTCCCGGACAAATTTCAACCTTGACGAACCGACCCAAGATTCTGAGGAAAACTCTATGTTTCTGACAGAGGAGCTATTGTAAGATATGTGAAGAGACATACATTGTCAACACTCCGGAGGAAGTATCTGAGTTTATTGGGCTGTAACCTTGCTTTTAAGTGTGGTAGCACCCCGACCTTCGACCGAACTCTTGCTAGAAGACCCCCAACCCCTAACCTTTTCTTGCTAGCCTCTTCGAATCTCGAGGACGAGATTCATTTTAAGTGTGGTAGGTTTGTAACATCCCAAAATTCTAAATTTTGGAATGTTATATTAAATAAATAACTATGCTTGTTGTCGATTGTTGGTTTGATTGAATGAGTGAAACTGAGTGAAATTTGAAACTTTTGAAAGTTGAATGAGAGGGAATGAAATGACTTTCCCAAAACTTTCTCCTTTGCCTTTTGGATCTCAATGAATTCAAATTTCATTTCCAACACCAAACCCTAGAGTGAAGATGACATGACTTCTTCCATTTTGAAATGAATAGGGTTTTGGAAAAGATTTGAATTTCATTTGGGAATATTTCAAATTCAAAGCTTTATGCAACTCAATGATTTTCATGAGGGAAGATAAAGACTTCTTCAATTATATGAAATATGAGTTGGAAGTTAAAAGGTATCAAGTTGAAAGTCATTTGAAAGTGCTTTGAAACCCTCTTTCAAATTTTGAGTTTTGATATTTGAATTCAAATTTTGGCAAGTGGAATTCATTTCAAAACTATGCCTGATAAATACTTGATCAAAAGTATGAGAGGAGCAAACATGACACTCCAAAAATATCAGAGGAAACAATGCCAAAAGTTTTGGATTCAAATCTGAATTTTATTTGAATATTGAAAAAAATGGATTTTTATAAAGTTTGGATTTTGCCTTTGGAAAAATGTTCAAATGAAAGGGAATATTCCCCTGATCATTTTGGTATATATATACCCTATATAAAATATTTATATTTTAAAAGATATACTCTGTTTTGTTTTATTTTTAAAAAAAATAAAATTTAAAAAAGAGAAACCCCCCACCAGCCAGCCCAACCGAGCGGCCTAGAGGCCAGCCCAGCGCCGACCGAGCCGGCCTCACTCGCCCCTCGCCCGAACCCCTTACGCGCCGGCCACCCGCTCGCTCCCCACCCCTCCCTCTCTCACTGACAGTGGGCCCCGCCCCCTTCTTCCTCCCACGCCCCACGCCACGCTGTGCCATGCAGATCGCGGATCCGAAGGATCCGGATGCCGATCCTCCCGATCGCCTCCCTTACCCCGACGAGCCCCCTGGCTATTTAAGCCCACGCCCCGCACCCCATTCCCCCCCCCTAGCCCTTGCCGGAGCCCCTCTCCCTCTCTCTCCCGAGCACACCGGAGCCCGAAGCCCCCTTCGCCGCCATTGTCGCCGCCGTCGCCGCCCTAGACAACCCCGGTCACCCCGACCCCACCAAACCCTCCACGAGCTCCCCGCATCCTCCGGCCACTTCCCGACCTCGACGCCTTGGAACCCTCGCCGACTCTCGCCGCCGCCCGCCGCCGTCGGACCTTGATGAAATCATGGAGACCTCCCCCCCGTCCAGATCCCAAATGAGCGGCCCAGATTAGAACCCCCGAAGGGGTATCTTTTTTAAAGAAAACCGGCCCGGTTCGCTACGGTTTATTTTAGTTAGGTTTATTGTTTTTAGCCGGCCCTTTTTAGTTTAACCCTAGGCCCATTTAGGCTATTTGACGCACAGTGCGTAGTTTAGGCCCATTAGGCCTTTTTCTTTTATTTTTGTTTTTCTGTTTTAGCAGAATAGTTTCTGTTTTAAAAAATTCATATCTTTTATTCTTTTTAATATTTTTAGGTGATTCTTTTTTTGTTGGGTTGCAAATTTTGTGTAGTTTCTGTAGAATATATATATAGCTATGTTAAAATTAATTAAAATTGCTTTATTTTAATTTTAGTCAGAATAGTAAATCTGCTATAACTTGAGTTAGAAAAATTATTTTGGATGATTCTTTTGTCCCAACTTTATTTTATCATTGCCAAACCCAAAAAATTAACTTGGGTATTTTAGGATTAATAAATAAATAGTTTTAAGCAGAATCTTATTAATCCTAATTAATTAACTAGCTCTGTTTTCCTAATATTTTAATTAGTAAATAAATTTATTTTTAACATGTAATTGATTATTCTAGGATAATTTCTGTCACTCTAATAGATGAACTTTTATTTATAATTAATAAAAGTTTTATTTTATTTTCTTAATAGAAATTGGATTAGGCCTAATATGAGTTTTATAATAGCTTTTAAATTAATTCTTTTTGCTCCTAGTTGCATAGAGAATCCTTTTCTGTTAAGTTAACATAAAACCATGATTAGGTTATGTTAGAAATTTTTTTTATTATATAAAACTAGTTCTAGTTGTTGTTTGAAGTAGGAAACTTGAGTTGATTTTCTTTGAGTTTTCCATTTGGATTTGGTTTTGGTTGTTTTTGGTGTGTTATGTTACTTTTGCTATGATATTGTGTTATGTGATCCTATGCTATGTGCTTATGGTGATTATTGTTTATCTCGGTAGAATTTTCGGAGTGCGAAGTTTGCTACTACGAATCCCTAGTTTTCGAAGATCGTCAACAAGGCAAGTTCACTTTGACCATGCTTTCCTGCCTATGTTTTATTGCATTTAGTGACATCTTTGCAACCACCCCTCAGTAGTGTTATTGAATCCTTGTAGTTGAGTAGTATGCATGAGGTAGGAACCCACCCCCCAGTTACCAAGCCGGGGCGTTATTTATTTTAATGCTACGCTATAGTAGGCGGGGTTTGGTATGAGTGCTCAGGAGTGGTGTGAGAATGGAGGATCTCGTCAATGGCGACAACTCCATGATGGAATCTGCAAGGACTGCATCTTCAAGGCCTCAAGACTTCAAGACTCAAGACAAGAATTCAATATACACTCTTGGGTGAAGGGCGGTTGTGGGCACCTGGAGAAACCAGTGGTTGGCGGGATGCATGGAGAAGCGCCATGACATCTTGCGGAAAGCTTCACCCAGACTCAAAGAGACAGAAGAATACTTCACGCCCGGAAGCTTACCTATGCAACCGTAAGTCATTATGGGCTCTGGCTTGGTTGACCTTAGTTGTGACTCTGGCTGGGACGGTACTAGCAGATGTAGAACTATGGTAGGATGGGTTGAGTACCGGACAGTGGTCAGAGGAACTCTTTGGAAGACCATGTTTGGTCATCTTGTTCTCAAACACTGAAGTGCGAGAGCGTAAAGAGAGGATCGAATCTTGCGGGTAAAGTGTACAAACCTCTGCAGAGGTTTAAACCTAATCGATTAGCCGTATCCCGATTCACGGACAATTTGAGCATCTGGACTTGGATCTATCTCGGAACTCTCAACACTGGATTGATAACTTAATTGTGGGCAACATATGATGATTTTGGGCTATGAGACATCGGTTGGCGGAACCATGTCATGATAGAAAACTCCATAGTACAGACTTCATTTATTCCTTTGATGTAGGGAAAATAAAATCAGCTTTTACGCAAACAAAAATTCAGATACAGAGCCACAAAGCCAAATTGCACATAGTATAGTTTTACCATCTATTTATTCATGTTGTGATCTTGCTGGTACATTCAATGTACTGACCTACACGGCTGCAACGTATCATGTTGCAGGATTTTCTTCGACAGTAAGAGTTACGATATGTGGTTACGGTCTACACTCAACTGCCGATGGCGTTGATGGGACTCCACACCCGTTTGATTGTTTCCGCTAAGTATTAAGAGGTATATATCATTTTCGTTATTTATACATGTGATTGCACTTTGATATATACATTGATGTCTGTGTGTGCGAGATCTTGATCGAGGATGGCACGGATACAGAGGCTTGCCCGAGGTCGGTCGCTACACATCCCAAATTTTCAATTTGGAATGTTATACATAGGTCATTCATGCATATCATATTTTACTGCATTTTTGTTTTGCGATCCTCGAAATCCTTAGCAACTCAAGGACCCACGGAGAGATTTGGGGATTTCATATTTGTCATATTTGACTTTTATCAAATATTGAAACAAGGATCACTTTGGTTTTAATTTATTTCTCCCCTCGAAAATATTTCATATCAAAATATATATGAGAGGAGATAATATGACTTCTCCAAAATAAGTGAAATATTGGAGGAAAAATATTAAAATGAAATATTTGATTTTATCCGGATTTTATTGCAATTTTATTTGAATTAGGAAAATACGCGTTTTTCCAAATTGCATTTTAGGCCCAAATAAATGTTCACTCTGTTCGGCATATTTTTGGAGGATGGGGAAAATTTATTTCAGGATTTTTGGAGTCCATTTAGTATTTCGTTTCTTTCTTTTTCTGCATCAGGACTAATTTAAAAAAAGTGAACCGACTTTGGACCGTACCCGGCCGGGATTCTCCAGGCCGGCCTCTTATAAGCCGCCCGAGCCACGACCCCGAGGCCCAGCCCGCGCCGTGCCAACACTAACCCTAGCCAGCCGCCCCCGCTTGGCCGTTCTTTGCTGCCGCGCCCCGCCGCGCCGCCAATCACGTCTGCCGAGGTAGCCGCCGTTTTTTTAATCTGTTCGATTTATTTCAAAACCCTAGATCTTTTTTTAATAGATCGGTTCGGTTTTTTTTCTCGGTTCGGTTAAACAGAGGACGTTCGTCTGCTCGTTCGTTTTAATGAACGCCGTTCACCCATTAGTCACAGACAGCAAACGTTCGTTCGTTAGCCCGTTCGTCAGTTTTTCTTTTTCCAGGGTTTTCGCGATTATTTTCGATCGCGAATTCTGACCTGATTTTCGTTTTAGTTTATCTTTTTGCTCATTTATCGGAATCAGGTGATTCAAGTACCTAGATCTTTGTCTCGAAGCCCTCTTTCTGTTTAAACAACTTGAACAAGATTTTGGTACTGTAAAATTTGACTTTAGTCCAGATTAGTAATCGGATCTTGTTTCTTTCGCAGTTTGAGTTTCGTTGCTCCGTTTGATTTGATTCTTTTTGCAAATCGGAGTTCTTAAGTTGAACTTTCTGGTTAGATCTTCTTATTTTAGGTTTACCCATGCATATTTGCTTGATTGCTTATGTATGCTATTGTTTGTTTGTGATAGAATTCCCGGAGTGCGAAGCGTGCTGCTACGAGTCTCTAGGTTTTGCGGATCGTCAGCAAGGCAAGTAACACTTTAATCATATTCCTTTCGTACCCAGTTTTTATGCATTAGTTACAATCCTCAAAACATTGCGTGAATAGGATGTGTTTAACTTGTGGGTTTGGGAAGTAGATGATGAGGTGGAACCTATTACCTGTTTTAATATCAAACCCTTGGGAGTTACTTCTACGTTATGCTTATATTGCTATGCTATGCTCGTAGACGTGGATTGGATTTGAGTGTATCCATGACAGATTGAGTTGTTAATTAATGGTTCAACTTAAGGTGGCAACTTTAATACACATCTGGGTGGATTGGTTGTTTGGGCACCTGGGGATATACCAGTGTTGTCCTAGGAGATCCCGAGGATATACCGTGAGATCCTCCTATGGTCCGCCACCCAGACTCAAAGGGATCGTGACATATTTCATGCTAGAAACTTCCGTGTGCAGCCACAAGCCATTATGGGCTCTGGCATAGTTGAGTATGTTGTGTGACCTCTTACAATGGTGGGCTAGCAGATGTAGAGGGAAAGTAGGTGTAATTGTCCACCCGGAGTAAAGAGTTAATGCTTCTAAAAGACTGTGTCTCGGTCATCCGTTTCTCAAACACCATGTAGTGCGAGAAATCCAACAGAGGAGATTGAGTCTTGTGGGGAAAAGTGCACAAACCTCTGCAGAGTGTACAAACTAATCATGGTTAGCCATGTCCCCGGTTATGGACATCTTGAGTATCTAGTACTTGGATTATCCTATTGTATCTCATCACTCCAATTTAATTTGTTGGGTCGATAATTACTTTTAATTGGGATTGAGTTGGAGGTACCTTCTCAATGATGTTTCAACTACCATGATAGTTAAATAAAATTTATTCCTTTGTTGTAGGAAAAAAATGGCTTTTCGCAAAAATCATATAACCATAGAGCCTCCACCAGCCATATATGCATGTAGTGATAGCCTTTATCTGTTGATTGCTCTATTGTGTTATATTGATAGCATATTCCATGTGCTGACCCGTTTTTGGGCTGCAACGTATTATGTTGCAGACTTTTCAGACGACGAGTGAAGGTGCGATAGGTCGTTGTCATGCACTCAGCTATGCCGGTGGAGTTGATGGACTCACTTTATTCTTCCAAGCCTTTCGTTGTTATCGTGTTAGATGGCCTTAAGCCTTATTTATTGTAATAAGTTTTTTTTGAGACATTTGATGTAATAAGTGTGTGATTGCTACTCTGTTATAAATCCTTCGAGTACTGTGTGTGTCAGCATTACCGATCCAGGGATGACACTGAAGCACAAAGACTTGACCGTTTGAGGTCGGGTCGCTACAATTCTGTTCTAAAGACTCTCAAAATAATATAAGTGAAGCATGTGAATTCACCTATTTCTTCAAAATAAAACCACCTTCGTGATCTAAAAAGATATAAGTGAAGCACTAGAGCAAACGACAAACTACTCCGAAAGATATAAGTGAAGATCAATGAGTAGTTGAATAGTTATGCAACTATGTGAAGACTCTCTAACATTTAAGAATTTCAGATCTTGGTATTTTATTCAAACAGCAAGCAAAACAAAAGAAAATAAAATGACGCTCCAAGAAAAATACATATCATGTGGTGAATAAAACTATAGCTTCAAGTAAAGTTACCGATGAACGAAGACGAAAGAGGGGATGCCATCCGGGGCATCCCCAAGCTTAGGCTCCTGGTTGTCCTTGAATATTACCTTGGGGTGGCTTGGTAATCTCCAAGCTTAGGCTCTTGCCACTCCTTATTCCATAGTCCATCGAATGTTTACCCAAAACTTCAAAACTTCAGAACACAAAACTCAATAGAAAACTCGTAAGCTCCGTTAGTATAAGAAATTAAATTACCACTTTTGGTATTGTTGTGAACTCATTATAAATTCATATTGGTGTAATATCTACTGTATTCCAACTTCTCTATGGTTCATACCCTCCGATACTACTAATAGATTCATCAAAATAAGCAAACAACACATAGAAAACAGAATCTGTCAAAAACAGAACAGTCTGTAGTAATCTGTAATGTTCCAATACTTATGTAACTCCAAAAATTCTGAAATAAATCGGTGGACGTGAGTAATTTTTCTATTAATGTTCTGCAAAAAGAATCAACTTAAGTGCACTATTCAGTAAACAATGGCAGCAAATCTCGTGAGCGCAAAAGTTTGTGTTTTTTACAGCAAGATCACATTAGCTTTCACCCAAATCTTCCCAAAGGTTCTACTTGGCACTTTATTGAAACGAAAGCTATAAAACATGATTACTACAGTAGCTTAATCACATGTAAACACAAAAATAGTAGGGTTAAATATTGGGTTGTCTCCCAACAAGCGGTTTTCTTTAATGCCTTTCTAGCTAGGCATGACGATTTCAATGATGCTCACATGAAAGGTAAGAATTGAAACACAAATAGAGCATCATGAAGCATATGATTAACGCATTTAAGTATAACCCACTTCCTATGCATAGGTATTTTGTGATAAAATAATTTATGGGAATAAGAATCAACTAGCATAGGAAAGCAAAACAAGCATAACTTCAAGATTTTAAGCACATAGAAAGGAAACTTGATAGTATTGCAATTCCTACAAGCATATATTCCTCCCTCATAATAAGTTTTAGTAGCATCATGAATGAATTCAACAATATAACCATCACATAAAGCATTCTTTTCATGATCTACAAGCATAGAATTTTTATTACTCTCCACATAAGCAAATTTCTTCTCATGAATAGTAGTGGGAGCAAACTCAACAAAATAACTATCGTGTGAGTCATAATCCAAATGAAAATTAAAATCATGATGACAAGTTTCATGGTTATCATTATTCTTTATAGAATACGTGTCATCACAATAATCATCATAGATAGGAGGGATGCTTTCATCATAATAAATTTTCTCATCGAAATTTGGGGGACTAAAAATATCATCTTCATCAAACATAGTGATACGTCTCCAACGTATCTATAATTTTTAATTGTTCCATGCTATTATATTATCTGTTTTGGATGTTTAATGGGCTTTAATATGCTCTTTTATATTATTTTTGGGACAAACCTATTAATCGGAGGCCCAGTGCCAGTTGCTGTCTTTTTGCCTATTTCAGTGTTTCGCAGAAAAGGAATATCAAACGGAATCCAAACGGAACGAAACCTTCGCGAGGATCTTTCTTGGAACAAACGCAATCTAGGAGACAAGTGGAAGTCAGAAACGCAACGAGGCGGCCACGAGGCAGGAGGGCGCGTCCAGGGGGTAGGCACGCCCCCACTCTCGTGGGCCCGTCATAGCTCCACCGACCTACTTCTTTCGCCTATATATACTCTTATACCCTGAAAACATCCAGGGGAGCCACGAAACCACTTTTCCACCGCCGCAACCTTCTGTACCCGTGAGATCCCATCTTGGGGCCTTTTCCGGCGATCTGCCGGAGGGGGATTCGATCACGGAGGGCTTCTACATCAACACCATAACCTCTCCGATGATGTGTGAGTAGTTTAGCACAGACCTTCGGGTCCATAGTTATTAGCTAGATGGGTTCTTCTCTCTCTCTTTGGTTCTCAATACAAGGTTCTCCTCGATGTTCTTGGAGATCTATTCGATGTAATACTTTTTGCGGTGTGTTTATCGATCCGATGAATTGTGGGTTTATGATCAAGATTATCTATGAACAATATTTGATTATTCTCTGAATTCTTATATGCATGATTTGATATCTTTGCAAGTCTATTCGAATTATCAGTTTAGTTTGGCCTACTAGATTGATCTTTCTTGCAATGGGAGAAGTGCTTAGGTTTGGGTTCAATCTTGCGGTGCTCGATCCCAGTGACTGAAAGGGAACCGACACGTATTGTATTGTTGCCATCGAGGATAAAAAGATGGGGTTTATATCATATTGGTTGAGTTTATCCCTCTACATCATGTCATCTTGCTTAATGCGTTACTCTGTTTTTATGAACTTAATACTCTAGATGCATGCTGGACAGCGGTCGATGTGTGGAGTAATAGTAGTAGATGCAGAATCGTTTCGGTCTACTTGACACGGACGTGATGCCTATGTTCATGATCATGCCTAGATATTCTCATAACTATGCGCTTTTCTATCAATTGCTCGGCAATAATTTGTTCACGCACCGTAATATATGCTATCTTGAGAGAAGCTACTAGTGAAACCTATGGCCCCCGGGTCTACTTTACATCATATAAGTTTCCGATCTATAATTCTAGTTTACTATTTATTTTGCAATCTTTACTTTTCAATCTATACAACAAAAATACCAAAAATATTTATCTTATTATATTTTATCAGATCTCACTTTTGCAAGTGGCCATGAAGGGATTGACAACCCCTTTATTGCGTTGGTTGCAAGGTTCTTGATTGTTTGTGCAGATACTAGACGATTTGCGTGTAGTCTCCTACTGGATTGATACCTTGGTTCTCAAAAACTGAGGGAAATACTTACGCTACTTTGCTGCATCACCCTTTCCTATTCAAGGGAAAACCAATGCATGCTCAAGAGGTAGCAAGAAGGATTTCTGGCGCCGTTGCCGGGGAGATCTACGCTCAAGTCAAGACATACCAAGTACCCATCACAAACTCTTCTCCCTCGCATTACATTATTTTCCGTTTTCCTCTCGTTTTCCTCTCCCCCACTTTACCCTTGCCATTTTATTCGCCCTTTTTCATTCGTCTCCTTTTGCTTGCTTCTTGTGTGTCCGTGTTTTAGATCGTTTGTTTCACCTTCATGGATGGCCCTCTCCCTCTTCCCTTGTCTCCCGATTTTGAAGTTCTTCTCTTCAAACAAAGACAAGGAGAAAACTTAAAAGATGCTTGGTATAGGATGAATGAATCCTATCGTAATTGCACTATAGAGGGAGATTTCAAGATTTTACTTCATAACTTTTATGTTGGGCTAACCATGTCCCATAGACAACTCTTGGATTTTGCCACTAAAGGGAGTTTTGTTGAAATTGATCCCAGTATTGCGTATGAGATTATAGAAGGAATAGTAGGAATACTACCCCCACATAAGGGACTTCATCATACTCAAGAAGGAACCCAAGTTTTTGAGAAAATATGCGAGGTTACTAAAATTTTGCAATAATCTCTTGAACCTCTTAAAAATGTTAGTGGGAACCTCCACCACATGAATATGTTGATCACTCTTTGCAATAAGCGGTTGGATGATCTAGATCTAAAGATCTCCGAGTATGAAGGGAAACGTAAGGAACCTCCCGGATTCCGAGCATAACCCCATTAAAAAGATAAATACCAAAGATGATAATACCTATATCTATTCTTGTTTTTATGCCTAGCGAGGGGCGTTAAACGATAGCGCTTGTTGGGAGGCAACCCAATTTTATTTTTGTTACTTGCTTTTTGTTCCTATTTAGTAATGAATAATTCATCTAGCCTGTGTTTAGATGTGTTTTTATGTTTTAATTAGTGTTTGTGCCAAGTAGAACCTTTGGGAAGACTTGGGTGAAGTCTTTGCGATCTTGCTGTAAAAAACAGAAACTTTAGCGCTCACGAGATTAGCTGCCATTTTTTACTGGAGAGTTCTTTTAGGTTGATTCTTTTTGCAGATAATTAATAAATAAATTACTCACGTCCAACAACTTATTTCAGAATTTTTGGAGTTCCATAAGTATACGTTTGATACAGATTACTAGAGACAGTTCTGTTTTTGACAGATTCTGTTTTTCGTGTGTTGTTTGCTTATTTTGATGAATCTATGGCTAGTATCGGGGGGTATGAACCATAGATAAGTTGGAATACAGTAGGTTTAACACCAATATAAATAAAGAATGAGTTTATTACAGTACCTTAAAGTGGTGGTTTGTTTTCTTACACTAACGAAGCTCATGAGATTTTCTGTTTTAGTTTTGTGTTGTGAAGTTTTCAAGCTTTTGGGTAAAGATTTGATGGATTTTGGAATAAGGAGTGGCAAGAGCCTAAGCTTGGGGATTCCCAAGGCACCCCAAGGTAAAATTCAAGGACAACCAAAATCCTAAGCTTGGGGATGCCCCGGAAGGCACCCCCTCTTTCGTCTTCGTCTATCAGTAACTTTACTTGAGGCTATATTTTTATTCACCACATGATATGTGTTTTTCTTGGAGCGTATTCTATGATTTGAGTCTTTTCTTTTTAGTTTACCACAATCAACCTTGCTGTACACACCTTTTGGGAGAGACACACATGAATCAGAATTTATTAGAATACTCTATGTGCTTCACTTATATCTTTTTGAGCTAGATAATTTTGCTCTAGTGCTTCACTTATATCTTTTAGAGCACGGTGGAGGTTTTATTTTATAGAAATTATTAATCTCTCATGCTTCACTTATATTTGTAACACCCCGGAAGTAACTTTCCATATTTGTAACTCCGACTCTTGCCATGTTAACTATTTTAGTGTCCAATGCAGCCTACAGTATTTACAAAAAAAGAGAGTACAAAACGAGTATGCATGCATGTACTCCTCGCACTGAACCTAAACCTCTGATACCAACTGAAACACCCCCGATGCGGCTATATCTCCCACGTGTCGAGGCACGACTTAGAGGCATAACCGCATTGAAAGCAATGTCGCAAGTGAGGTAATCTTCACACAACCCATGTAATAATTTAAGGGAGAAAGGAACATAGTTGGCTTACAATCGCCACGTCACACAGTACATAATTAAACATACATCATTCAGAGTACACTCAAGGTCCGACTACGGAACCAAAATAAAGAAGATACCCCACAAGCTAACACAGATCCCCGAATCGTCCCAACTGGGCACCACTACTGATCATCTGGAAACGACACATAGTAACGACCACGTTCCTCGTCGAACTCCCACTTGAGCTCGGTGGAATCACCTGCACTGGCCTCATCGGAACCTGCAACTGTTTGGAAGTATCTGTGAGTCACGGGGACTCAGCAATCTCACACCCGCGAGATCAAGACTATTTAAGCTTTAGGAAGGACATGGTAGTAAAGTTGAGCTGCAGCAAGCGACTAGCATATATGGTGGCTACTTCGCAAAAGAGAGCGAGAAGAGAAGCAAAGCACGGTCGTGAAGCTAGTAGTGATCAAGAAGTGATCCTGAACTACTTACGTCAGACATAACTCCAACACCGTGTTCACTTCCCGGACTCCGCGAGAAGAGACCATCACGGTTACACCTTGGTTGATGTGTATTTTAAAGAGGTCCACTTTAGGTTTTCTACAACGGACATTAACAAATTCCCATCGCCTCATAAACGCAGGCACGGCTTTGAAAGATAATACCCTGCAGGGGTGTCCCAACAGCCCATTATAAGCTCTCACGGTCAGCGAAGGATATTCCTTCTCTGGGAAGACCCGATCAATCTCGGAATCCCGGACTACAAGACATCTCGGCAGCAATAAAACAAGTCCAGCAAAGCCGCCCGGATGTGCCGACAAATCCTGATAGGAGCTGCACATATCTCGGTCTCAGGGCACACCGGATCGTCCAAGCTTCCGGTAGGCCAACCCAGAGTTGCCCCTGGTGGCCACCGGCTGCTGACAGTTTGGACCAACACTCGAAGGAGCACTGGCCCGGGGGTTAAAATAAATGATGACCCTTGAGTCTGCAGAACCCGAGGGAAAAAGGCTTAGGTGGCAAATGGTAAAACCAATGTTGGGCCTTGCTGGAAAAGTCTTATTCAAAGCGAACTGTCAAGGGGGTCCCATAAATCACCCAACCGTGTAAGGAGCATAAAATCAAGGAACATAACACGGTATGGCGGAAACTAGGGTGGCGAGTGGAACAAAACACGGGCATAAGGCCGGGCCTTCCACCCTTTACCAAGTATATAGATGCATTAATTATAGCAGATATATATTGTGATATCCCCAACAAGTAAACATGTTCCAAAAAGGAACAACATCTCCATGTTCCAACAAGGAACAAACTTCAGCTTCACCTGCAACTAGCAACGCTATAAGAGGGCTGAGCAAAGCGGTAACATAGCCAATCAACGGTTTGCTAGGAAGGATGGTTAGAGGTTTGACATGGCAATATGGGAGGCATGATATAGCAAGTGGTAGGCATCGTAGCATAGGCATAGCAAAAGAGCGAGCATCTAGCAAGCAAAGATAGAAGTGATTTCGAGGGTATGATCATCTTGCGCAATGTTCTCGAGTTGTCGAAAGCTTGATCCTCGGCGTTCTCAACAGGCTCCTCGTTCACGTACTCGTCTCCGACTCTACCCAAAGCAACAACACAAACAAAGGAACCACAATAAATCACGGTGCAATGCACAATCAACATGATGCAAAACATGACATGATATGCATGATGAGATATGCAATGCTTATTTGCGCTCCGGAAGGTAAATGATGAACCAGGCATCAACTTGGCAAACCAAGCATGCCCCTTTGGAAAGATGAGATGAGGCACGGCGGAGGGGCGCCGGCGGAGGGCGCCGGCCGGAGGCTCCATGGCGGCGGCGAAGCGGCAGGGGCGAGGCGACGGGCGGCGACAGGTGGCGGCGGCGGGCAGGAGGGCCGGATGGGCCCATGGGCCGGCGCGAGGAGGAGAGAGGAGGCGGTGAGGTGGCGGCGCTGGACTGGCTGGGCGGCGGCGGCGGGGTGGCGTGGCGTCCTCCGATTCGTCGGAGCGGACGTGGCGGTGGCGGCTGGACACGTCCGTGAGGTGGAAGACAGCGTCCGGTGGCTTCGGGAGGAGCTAGACTAGGGTTTGGACTGCGAATTTTTCGGGAGGAGCACATATATATAGGTAGAGGGAGCTAGGAGAGTCCAAATGAGGTGTAGTTTTCGCCCACACGATCGTGATCGAACGACGGAGAGCATGGAAGTGACTTAGATGGGTTATTGGGCTGTTTTGGAGGGGTGTTGGGCTGCAACTTAAAGAGGCCTTTCTTGAAGGTGCGGTTAACCGTTGGAGTACCAAGCGAGCTCCAAATGACCGAAACTTGACCGGTGGTCTCGGGTGTTATACCAAGGCCACTAGACAAACCTCGGTCCATTTCGAGGCGGTTTAATACCGCTTTACGGAAAAAGCGTAAAAGGACGCCGGGGAGATAGGAGTGTCGGATTGCAAAGCGGACAACGAGAAAAATGCTCGGAATCATGAGGCGAACACGTATGCAAATCGATGCACATGATGACCTAATATAAAATGCATGACACGGGCAAAATGCAAAAAGAGAAAACCCAACCACGGAGGAATATCATATATCAATGCGAAAATGGCAAGAGTCGGAGTTACAAATATGGAAAGTTACTTCGGGGTGTTACAACACACCACCACTACAAGAGGATCTCGTCCGAGATCTAGGACTGAAAGAACTCCGGATACTCGAGCGGAGGTGATCCTCGCGCTCCCAGGTAGCTTCTCGGTCGGAATGGTGTGACCACTTCACTTTCAGGAATTTGATTGACTTGTTGCGAGTCTTGCGCTCGGTTTCTTCAAGAATAGCAACGGGGTGCTCATGATAAGAGAGATCTTCTTGAAGGTCAATCTCCTCGAAGTTGATAGTGCGTTCAGGAGTCTTGAAGCACTTGCGAAGCTGTGACACGTGAAACACATCGTGCACGTTTGCAAAGTTGGGTGGAAGCTCAAGTTGATAGGCGAGATCGCCTCTTTTCCCAATGATCTTGAAAGGACCCACGTATCTAGGGGCAAGCTTCCCTTTGATACCGAAGCGACGAGTTCCTTTCATTGGAGAGACGCGGAGGTAGACATGGTCTCCGATTTCAAAAGTCACATCACGGTGCTTATCATCATAATAGCTCTTCTGGCGCGATTGCGCGGCTTTGAGATTCTCACGAATGACTTGGCACATTTCTTACATACGTGATCAAGTCATTGCCAAGAAGTTGGCGTTCACTGTCTCGAGACCAATTGAGAGGATCGGCACTTTACGCCATAGAAATTTCAAATGGGGCCTTGCCGAACTTCGCTTGGAAGCTGTTGTTGTAAGAGAACTTCGGCATAAGGAGACAATCTTCCCACTTCATACCGAAAGAAATGACACAAGCCACGAGCATATCTTCAAGAATTTGATTAACTTCGCTCGACTTGGCCACTTGTTTGAGGATGGAAAGCTGTCTTTGAAAGCGAATGTTGGTGCCCATGGCCTTACGAAAAGACTCCCAAAACTTGGAGGTAAAGATGCTGCCACGGTGCGAAGAGATCACTTGTGGAATGCCGTGCAAGGAGACAATCACGGAGGTGTATAGCTCGCCAACTGAGCTGCGATGATGGATTCTTTGATAGGAAGAAAATGAGCCACTTTAGTAAGCTTGTCAATGACAACAAAGATAGCATCATTTCCACGCTTGGACTTTGGAAAGCCAGATCCACGAAGTCCATTTCAATATGATCAAACTTCCATTCAGGAATAGCAAGAGGTTGGAGGAGACCAGCTGGTCTTTGGTGTTACCTTTCACTCTTCTGCAGACATCACACTCATTCACGAATTGAGCAATTTCTCGCTTCATTCGAGTCCACCAATATTTGCTTGAGGTCATGGTACATCTTCGTACTTCGGGATGAATGGATAGAAGCGAATTGTGAGCCTCGTTCATAATGACTTTTCTCAGATCACCCTTAGGAACCACAATCCGGTCCTCAAAGAACAGAGTGTCTTTGTCATCAACGCGGAAGCACTTGTACTTGGAAATGCCCTTGTCGATACCACGTTTCACTTACTTCACCATGGCATCCATAAGTTGAGCCTCACGAATCTGATCTTCCAAAGTAGGAGAGACTATGAGGTTGGCCAGAAAGCCTTGAGGAACAACTTGAAGATTCAGCTTGCGGAAAGATTCACAGAGATCCGGTGAAAGGGCTTGAGGATTAGGCATTGCGATAGCTTTCCTGCTCAAAGCGTCTGCAATGACATTGGCTTTGCCGGAGTATACTCAATACTTGGGTTGTACTCTTGAATCATTTCGACCCATCGAGTGCACTGAGGTTGAGGTTGGGCTGAGTGAAGATGTACTTGAGACTCTTGTGATCGGTGAAAATGTCCACTTTCCTTCCCAACAAGAGATGTCTCCAAGTAATCAAAGCATGAACAACTGCCGCCAACTCAAGATCGTGAGTGGGGTAGTTCTTCTCGTTGGGCTTCAATGGCGAGAGGTATAAGCCACAACTCTCTTCTCTTGCATTAACACAGCACGAGACCTTGAAGAGAAGCATCACGAGAAGACTTCATAAGGCTTGGATTCATCGGGAGGAGTCGAGCAGGAGCTGTGGCGAGTTTCTCTTTGAGGGTATTGAAAGCAACGTCACACTCGGGAGACCGGACATACTTCACCTGCTTACGGAGAAGGTTGGAAAGAGGCTTTGCAATCTTGGAGAAATTCTCAGCGAATCTTGACAATAGCTTGCAAGACCAAGAAAGCTGCGGAGCTGCTTGACATACGAGGAGGTTCCCAATTCACAATTGCGGCCACCTTCTCGGGATCAACAGCGATGCCCTTAGCGAGAGATGATATGACCAAGATAAAGCACTTCATCAAGCCGAATTCACACTTGGAGAACTTGGCATAGAATTGGTACTCTACGAGCTTGTCTAGCACCAATCGCAAATGTATGGCATGATCCTTCTTATTCTTGGAAGACCAAGATATCATCAAGATAGACCAAGGCGAACTCATTGGTGTAAGGATTGAATATGAAGTTCATCATCGCGAGAATGTTGGAGGAGCATTGGCGAGGCGAAAGACATGACAGTATATTCATAAGAACCAAAGCTTGTTCGAATCTTTGTCTTGGGAATATCTTGTTCACGAATCGAATCTGATGATACCCCATCGAAGGTCAAGCTTAGAGAACTTTGTAGCACCCTTGAGTTGCTCGAAAAGTTCATTGATGTTGGGAAGTGGATACTTGTTCTTGATTGTCTTCTTATTCAATGGGCGGTAATCAGCATAAAGTCGGTCGGAGCCATCCTTCTTCGGACAAAAGAACACCACAACCCCAAGGAGATGAACTCGGTGCGATCAAACCCAGACGCTCTTGTTCATCGAGCTGCTTCTTCAATTCCTTCAGCTCATCAGGTCCAAGCTTGTAAGGGCGGCTTGCAAGCGGGTTGATGCGGGCTCAAGATCGATAACGAACTCAAGCGGCGATGAGGAGGCATACCGGAAGCTCTTACGGAAAGACATCTTGGTACTCACAAGCATTGGAATCGAGAGATGGCATTCAATTCGCCCTTCTCATTGAGAGAAAACAACCGAATAGTTTCATCACGAGAGGCATAAATGATCACATCATTAGAAGAATGAGTCAATTGAATTTCCTGGCAGCACAATCAATCTGAGCTTTGTCTTGATAAAGCCGATCCATTCGAGAATAAGATCAATATCCGAGTCACCAAGGACCTTTGGTTTACCAGAAATCTATAATCGCCCATCTTGATAGAGACATCCGGAACCATGTAGCTTGCATGCATGAATTTACCGGAGAGACAACGGTAATGGTTTAGGCAATTCTTGAAAAACCAACTCATGCTTAGATGCAAAAGGTCTAGAAATGAAAGAATGCGATGCACGGTATCAAATAAGACTTTTGCGGGAATATCATTAACAAGAAGATTACCCAGAGCACATCGAAGAATCCTCTGCTGAGCTGCATTCATCATATTGACCTTGGCATACTTTGGATTATGCTTGACCCTTTGCATTCTGGAAGATTTCACGGGAGGAGGAGGCGGAAGGCGCCTCTGGTTGAAGCACTTGTTAGCATAGTGACCCTTCTGCGACACTTGTTGCAAGTGACCTCGAGAGCGGACGGTGGTAAGGAGCACTTGACCTTGGAGCTTGAGAATTAGACTGTTACGATAGCTTGGGTTGGGTGGGTGGGAAGATCCACGGCCACTGAGTTCTTCTTTGGTAAGGTGGCGGAGCGGAGGAGGGCAGGTAAAACTTCTGCTGCTTGGCTGCCACTTGAGAGGACGAGGAGGACTGAACTGCATCCCTGATTCTCTTCTTAGAAGCCTCGCATTTGAGCTGTGCTGCTTCTTGCTTGAGTGCCATGTTGTAGAAATCATCATACTTATCTGGCTCAAACAGCACAAGAGGTAATTGCAGATCTTCTCTCAGACCACCTCTGAACTGATAGATCATACTCCTTTCATCAGGTACATCTTGCTTAGCAAAACGAGCGAGCTTCTGGAACTGGATATTGTATTGATAGACAGACATGGTGCCTTGCTTGAGATTGCGGAACTCCTCACGCTTGCTCTCAACAACACTCTTCGGAATGTGATGAGCTCGGAAATCACGGCGGAACTCATCCCAGGTAATGACACGACCTCCTCTGGAATCTTTGTATTGCTGGAACCACTCAGCAGCTTGATCCTTGAGTTGAAACGATGCAAACTTGACAAAGTCCTCGGTCGACATTGCTACAGATCAAAGTGCTTGCAGATGTCCACTAACCAATCATCGGCGTCTGTTGCCTCAACACGAAGCGAAAGACTTGGCTGATTAGCGAGAAACCGACCGAGAGTAGCAAAGTGTGGCTGATTGTTGCCTTGACCTTGATTGCCTTGATTGCCTTGATTGCCTTGCCCTGAGTGCGTTCTTGCAAGAGCTGCAAAATCATCGAGCATTGGCATTGGTGGCTGCCATAATAGCTTGCCGGGCTTACGGAGGCGGAGGTGGAGGTGGAGGTGGAGGATTCGGTGATCCCCATCATTGCGATCCGGATTGAGGCAGCGTTGGCGGAGCCATCTGAAGAGGTGACATCCGTTAGTCCTTTGATAGACAAAATGATAAGTAGAATCAACGGATAGAAATTGCAACATATAGTCTTCACAATAAACATTCGAACAAGAACGAACGAATGAATTCCAAAGTTAATCATCACACATCCAATAAGGTGAGAAGCCACTTAGATAAGGATATGGAAACAACATCTGTCTTAGAAACAAATCGAACATTACAATTGAAAACAAAAGATTGGCTACTAGAATGAGCCGGAACAAACACATGATAGAGATTTCGCTCAAAGTGTTCGTGGTGGGGCTCACACGGGCACGACGTATAGCGGACGTCACGAATGACTAACAAGGCGTCCCGAATCAGCATAGCCAAGGATTCTTTAAGGCGTCTCGCGACCACTTTAGAATCGACCGTGAAAAAGCGGACCACTAAGCGTTGAACCCCAATCTCAAATCATACATCAGCCGGAAAGAATATCACTGTAAGCTACTAGAATTCCCACCTATAAACTCCGAAACTTTCTGGTTATGCAATCTGGTGTTGGGGATACGGGGACACAAAATATATCACCCAAACTAACAATACCTAGATCCATTGTATCCATCCGTCAACACATAACCAAGAAATCCTCGAAATCGTGTACCTCGACCTTGAAAAACATCCGTTATGCAAGTCATGGCAATACTCCCTTTTCGCCACACGATCTTTGGGCTATCGGGGTTATCTCACCAACAACTGCACAAAGAGATTTCGATGTCGGCAAAACTCAGGTATTCGAATTACAGCGATAAAATTGTGGCGACAACACCTCGGAGCTCAACTCCCGGGACACTTGCCACAACCCCTAAATGTCGGGAGGCACCAAGAACAATGTTCTCGTCACAAAATCATCGGAACGATTCCAAGATACCACGTGATCCTAAAAAAAATTTTAGTGAAATTTGAGAAGAGAAGAGTCAAAACTCTCGTCGGGATACCTCACCGAGGCGACGAAGGACTGGGAAGTAAAAGAATCCTACTCTCCGATATATATAATCCTAAGACTCAAAACATTTTCCCATTCTAGACTCAACAACGCCATGACAAACAATCAAGTAGGGGGCTCCTAAGTCGGGAAGGCTCTGATTACCAACTGAAACACCCCGATGCGGCTATATCTCCCCGTGTCGAGGCACGACTTAGAGCATAACCGCATTGAAAGCAATGTCGCAAGTGAGGTAATCTTCACACAACCCATGTAATAATTTAAGGAGAAAGGAACATAGTTGGCTTACAATCGCCACGTCACGAGTACATAATTAAACATACATCATTGAGTACACTCAAGGTCCGACTACGGAACCAAAATAAAGAAGATACCCCACAAGCTAACACAGATCCCGAATCGTCCCAAGCTGGGCACCACTCTGATCATCTGGAAGCGACACATAATAACGACCACGTTCCTCGTCGAACTCCCACTTGAGCTCGGTGGAAACACCTGCACTTGGCCTCATCGGAACCTGCAACTGTTTGGAAGTATCGTGAGTCACGGGGACTCAGCAATCTCACACCGCGAGATCAAGACTATTTAAGCTTTAGGAAGGACATGGTAGTAAAGTTGAGCTGCAGCAGCGACTAGCATATATGGTGGCTACTTCGCAAAAGAGAGCGAGAAGAGAAGCAAAGCACGGTCGTGAAGCTAGTAGTGATCAAGAAGTGATCTGAACTACTTCGTCGGACATAACTCCAACACCGTGTTCACTTCCGGACTCGCCGAAGAGACCATCACGGTTACACCGCGGTTGATGTGTATTTTAAAGAGGTCCACTTTAGGTTTTCTACAACGGACATTAACAAATTCCCATCTGCCTCATAACGCGAGCACGGCTTTGAAAGATAATACCTGCGGGGTGTCCCAACAGCCCATTATAAGCTCTCACGGTCAGCGAAGGATATTCCTTCTACCGGGAAGACCCGATCAATCTCGGAATCCCGGACTACAAGACATCTCGGCAGCAATAAAACAAGTCCAGCAAAGCCGCCCGGATGTGCCGACAAATCCTGATAGGAGCTGCACATATCTCGGTCTCGGGGCACACGGATCGTCAAGCTTCGGTAGGCCAACCCAGAGTTGCCCTGGTGGCCACCGGTGGCTGACAGTTTGGACCAACACTCGAAGGAGCACTGGCCCGGGGGTTAAAATAAATGATGACCCTTGAGTCTGCAGAACCCGAGGGAAAAAGGCTTAGGTGGCAAATGGTAAAACCAATGTTGGGCCTTCTGGAAAAGTCTTATTCAAAGCGAACTGTCAAGGGGTCCCATAAATCACCCAACCGTGTAAGGAGCATAAAATCAAGGAACATAACACGGTATGGCGGAAACTAGGGTGGCGAGTGGAACAAAACACCAGGCATAAGGCGGGCCTTCCACCCTTTACCAAGTATATAGATGCATTAATTATAGCAGATATATATTGTGATATCCCCAACAAGTAAACATGTTCCAAAAGGAACAACATCTCCATGTTCAACAAGGAACAAACTTCACTTCACTGCAACTAGCAGCGCTATAAGAGGGCTGAGCAAAGCGGTAACATAGCCAATCAGCGGTTTGCTAGGAAGGATGGTTAGGGGCTGACATGGCAATATGGGTGGCATGATATAGCAAGTGGTAGGCATCGCAGCATAGGCATAGCAAAAGAAGCGAGCATCTAGCAAAGCAAAGATAGAAGTGATTTCGAGGTATGGTCATCTTGCCTGCAATGTTCTCAGAGTTGTCGAAAGCTTGATCCTCGAAAGCGTTCTCAACAGGCTCCTCGTTCACGTACTCGTCTCCCGACTCTACCCAAAGCAACAACACAAACAAAGGAACCACAATAAATCACGGTGCAATGCACAATCAACATGATGCAAAACATGACATGATATGCATGATGAGATATGCAATGCTTATTTGCGCTCCGGAAGGTAAATGATGAACCAGGCATCAACTTGGCAAACCAAGCATGCCACTGGAAAGATGAGATGATTTCGGTTGAAATCGATATAAAGATCACCGGAATCGGATGCACGGTTTGCAAATGGCAAGCAAAACAAGAATGGCGCAAATCTGCCATTAACAGCATGATGCCACTTTGCAAGCAACAATTAATTAAGCTACTGCACCCAAACGTAACAACAAAGCACATGGCAGTGATCTACACATGATGCTCGACAAAAGATGAGCACTGAGCTACGGCTAGTTCACATCATAACAGGTTCAAACAAGCATGGCAAAAGTGCTCAAAGTAACAGGCTGGACATGGCAAAAACAGTAACAGGTTGCAATGTTCAGAGCATCAAAACTACATGCTACAGGAACTTAAAATAGCAAAACATGGCATGGCATGAATCTACTCAAAGCATATTTCAAAAGTCCCTTACTGACCATAAGCCAAAAGGACTAGAAAATATAGTAACACTCATGTCAAAATTGAAAGTCTTGTTAACAGATTCAGCAACTTGACATGTCAAAAGCTGATAACGAGATGGCATGTTAACAAGCTCAAAGCACTCACTACAGAGCCTCAAATGATAAACTAAGCATACATACATCAAGAAGACATGATATAGAAGACATCCATGGCAAGAACACTAACATAGCATATATGGATCAACCACAACAAGCTAGGCAAAATTGAATAACACGTATACAATCTGCCAGAAATCATTTGGTAGCAAAAGTAGAGCTCGATTGACTCAAGCTATGGCATCCCATAATTGCAAACAAAGGCATGGATGGATAGAGCAAGTCATGCTTTACAAAACACCCTTACTGAAGTATCTCAAAATATGCATAGATCTCTCGGTATTATCGAGCAAACATGGCATCAAAATCAGCTAAAACAGGGCTGAAATCAGCAACAATAGGACACCTACTTTGCATGCTTGTGCTAGTCACCACATAGATCACAAAAATACATGGAATATACCACTGGAAAGATGACATGGCATTTTACAAAACTCATGTAGGAACCAAATCCATAGGATGCACATATTAATCATAGCAAAAATAACAAAAGTGCAACTCCTGATAAAAATCAGAAACTATCAGCACCTTGCACTCTTCCAACAGCATTTCGGGCATCAAGATGAGCTCAAATGAAAATGATGCAATGGAATGAAATGATCTACTCTTCGAGACGAACATTTTGACATATTATACGCGAAAAATGGATCTACGGATGCGAAGATATAGCATGTTGAATATTGCACAAAATTACAAAAGATTTATGACTTAGTGGAAAAGAAGAGGAGAAGAGGTCAGCGGCGGATTACGAGGCGGATCGGACGGATCGGGCGGGCAGGCAGTGATGGCCAGCCTTGGCAGGCGAGGGCGCCGGAGAGAAGGCGGCGGAGGCAGCGACCTCCGGTGGCCAGGTGAGGCCCGAGCGAGGAGGGCGGGCGAGGAGGAGGAGGCGGGCGTGGCGGCGTGAGGCAGGTCGCCATGGCGTGGGCCTGACGAGGCGAGGCACGGCCAGTGGGGGCGCTGAGGAGCCCGGCCCAGCGGGCGGCGGGCGGCCATGCATGGGCGAGGCGGCCAGGCGGCCATGGCCAAGGGCGGGAGGGCGGATGGGCCGGATGGGGCCAGACATGAGGAGAGAGGAGGCGGTGAGGTGCGGCGGGGGCTGGGCTGGCGGCGGCGGGGTGGCGTGGCGTCCTCCGATTCGTCGGGCGACGTGGCGGCGGCTGGACACGTCCGTGAAGTGCGGACGCGTCCGGTAACCGGGAGGAGCTAGACTAGGGTTTGGACTGCGAATTTTTGGGAGGAGCACATATATATAGGTAGAGGGAGCTAGGAGAGTCCAAATGAGGTGTAGTTTTACCCCACGATCGTGATCGAACGACGGAGAGCATGGAAGTGACTTAGATGGGTTATTGGGCTGTTTTGGAGGGTGTTGGGCTGCAACAAAGAGGCCTTTGCTTGAAGGTGCGGTTAACCGTTGGAGTACCAAGCGAGCTCCAAATGACCCGAAACTTGACCGGTGGTCTCGGGTGTTATACCAAGGCCACTAGACAAACCTCGGTCCATTTGAGGCGGTTTAATACCCTTTGCGGAAAAAGCGTAAAAGGACGCCGGGGAGATAGAAGTGTCGGATTGCAAAGCGGACAGCGGGAAAAATGCTCGGAATCATGGGCGAACACGTATGCAAATCGATGCACATGATGACCTAATATAAAATGATGACCGCCGGGAGAGCATTTTTCTCGTTGTCCGTTTTGCAATCCGACACTCCTATCTCCCCCGGCGGTCCCTTTTACGTTTTTCCGTGTGCGGGTATTAAACCGTCTCGAAATGGACCGAGGTTTGTCTAGTGGCCTTGGTATAACACCGGAGACCACCGGTCAAGTTTTGGTCATTTGGAGCTCGTTTGGTACTCCAACGGTTAACCGCACCTTCGCAAAGGCCTCTTTAAGTTGCAGCCCAACACCCCTCCAAAACAGCCCAATAACCCATCTAAGTCACTTCCATGCTCTCCGTCGTTCGATCACGATCGTGTGGGCGAAAACTACACCTCATTTGGACTCTCCTAGCTCCCTCTACCTATATATATGTGCTCCTCCCAAAAATTCGCAGTCAAACCTAGTCTAGCTCCTCCCGGCTGCCACAGCGGCGGCGCGTCGCTTCCGGCCGGACGTGTCCAGCCACCGCCCGTCGCCACCGTTCGACGAATCGGAGGACGCCACGCCACCTCGCCGCCGCCGCCCCAGCCCTCCAGCGCCGCCACCGCCTCCTCTCAAAAGAGCCCTCCTCCGGCCGCCGCCGCCCTCCGCCGCCGCCCGCTGCGCCCGTCGCCGCCGCCCGCCCGCTGCCGCGCCGCCGCCTGGCCAGGCAGCGCCCTCGCGGCGCCCCTCCGCCGTGCCTCCCCTCGCAGGCGGAAGCGCCCGCCGCTCCCTCGCGCGGCAGCCGCGCCTCCGCGCCTCGCCTCGGCCTCGCCCGTGGCTCCCGCCGTCCGGCGCGCCGCCTCCGCTGCTGCCGGTCGTCGCCGCCCCTCGGCGCCGCCTCCTCTCCCTCGGCGCCCTCGCCCGGCAGCAGCTCGGCCGCCCGCGCCGTCACCGCCCGCCGGCCCGATCCGTCCGATCCGGCCTCGTAATCCGCGCCGTTGACCTCTTCTCCCTCTTCTTTTCCACTAAGTCATAAATCTTTTGTAATTTTGTGCAATATTCAACATGCTATATCTTCGCATCCGTAGATCCATTTTTCGCGTATAATATGTCAAAATGTTCGTCTCGAAGAGTAGATCATTTCATTCCATTGCATCATTTTCATTTGAGCTCATCTTGATGCCCGAAATGCTGTTGGAAGAGTGCAAGGTGCTGATAGTTTCTGATTTTTATCAGGAGTTGCACTTTTGTTATTTTTGCTATGATTAATATGTGCATCCTATGGATTTGGTTCCTACATGAGTTTTGTAAAATGCCATGTCATCTTTCCAGTGGTATATTCCATGTATTTTTGTGATCTATGTGGTGACTAGCACAAGCATGCAAAGTAGGTGTCCTATTGTTGCTGATTTCAGCCCTGTTTTAGCTGATTTTGATGCCATGTTTGCTCGATAATACCGAGAGATCTATGCATATTTTGAGATACTTCAGTAAGGGTGTTTTGTAAAGCATGACTTGCTCTATCCATCCATGCCTTTGTTTGCAATTATGGGATGCCATAGCTTGAGTCAATCGAGCTCTACTTTTGCTACCAAATGATTTCTGGCAGATTGTATACGTGTTATTCAATTTTGCCTAGCTTGTTGTGGTTGATCCATATATGCTATGTTAGTGTTCTTGCCATGGATGTCTTCTATATCATGTCTTCTTGATGTATGTATGCTTAGTTTATCATTTGAGGCTCTGTAGTGAGTGCTTTGAGCTTGTTAACATGCCATCTCGTTATCAGCTTTTGACATGTCAAGTTGCTGAATCTGTTAACAAGACTTTCAATTTTGACATGAGTGTTACTATATTTTCTAGTCCTTTTTGGCTTATGGTCAGTAAGGGACTTTTGAAATATGCTTTGAGTAGATTCATGCCATGCCATGTTTTGCTATTTTAAGTTCCTGTAGCATGTAGTTTTGATGCTCTGAACATTGCAACCTGTTACTGTTTTGCCATGTCCAGCCTGTTACTTTGAGCACTTTTGCCATGCTTGTTTGAACCTGTTATGATGTGAACTAGCCGTAGCTCAGTGCTCATCTTTTGTCGAGCATCATGTGTAGATCACTGCCATGTGCTTTGTTGTTACGTTTGGGTGCAGTAGCTTAATTAATTGTTGCTTGCAAAGTGGCATCATGCTGTTAATGGCAGATTTGCGCCATTCTTGTTTTGCTTGCCATTTGCAAACCGTGCATCCGATTCGGTGATCTTTATATCGATTTCAACCGAAATCATCTCATCTTTCAGTGGCATGCTTGGTTTGCCAAGTTGATGCCTGGTTCATCATTACCTTCGGGCGCAAATAAGCATTGCATATCTCATCATGCATATCATGTCATGTTTTGCATCATGTTGATTGTGCATTGCACCGTGATTTATTGTGGTTCCTTTGTTTGTGTTGTTGCTTTGGGTAGAGTCGGAGGCGAGTACGTGAACGAGGAGCCTGTTGAGAACGTTTTCGAGGATCAAGCTTTCGACAACTCTGAGAACATTGCAGGCAAGATGACCATACCCTCGAAATCACTTCTATCTTTGCTTTGCTAGATGCTCGCTCTTTTGCTATGCCTATGCTGCGATGCCTACCACTTGCTATATCATGCCACCCATATTGCCATGTCAGCCCCTAACCATCCTTCCTAGCAAACCGTTGATTGGCTATGTTACCGCTTTGCTCAGCCCTCTTATAGCGTTGCTAGTTGCAGGTGAAGCTGAAGTTTGTTCCTTGTTGGAACATGGAGATGTTGTTCCTTTTTGGAACATGTTTACTTGTTGGGGATATCACAATATATATCTGCTATAATTAATGCATCTATATACTTGGTAAAGGGTGGAAGGCCCGGCCTTATGCCTGGTGTTTTGTTCCACTCTCGCCACCCTAGTTTCCGTCATACCGGTGTTATGTTCCTTGATTTTGCGTTCCTTACACGGTTGGGTGATTTATGGGACCCCCTTGACAGTTCGCTTTGAATAAGACTTTTCCAGCAAGGCCCAACATTGGTTTTACCATTTGCCACCTAAGCCTTTTTCCCTCGGGTTCTGCAGACTCAAGGGTCATCATTTATTTTAACCCCCGGGCCAGTGCTCCTTCGAGTGTTGGTCCAAACTGTCAGCAGCCGGTGGCCACCAGGGGCAACTCTGGGTTGGCCTACCGGAAGCTTGGACGATCCGGTGTGCCACGAGACGAGATATGTGCAGCTCCTATCAGGATTTGTCGGCACATCCGGGCGGCTTTGCTGGACTTGTTTTATTGCTGCCGAGATGTCTTGTAGTCCGGGATTCCGAGATTGATCGGGTCTTCCCGGTAGAAGGAATATCCTTCGTTGACCGTGAGAGCTTATAATGGGCTAAGTTGGGACACCCCTGCAGGGTATTATCTTTCGAAAGCCGTGCCCGCGGTTATGAGGCAGATGGGAATTTGTTAATGTCCGGTTGTAGAAAACCTAAAGTGGACCTCTTTAAAATACACATCAACCGCGTGTGTAACCGTGATGGTCTCTTCTCGGCGGAGTCCGGGAAGTGAACACGGTGTTGGAGTTATGTCTGACGTAAGTAGTTCAGGATCACTTCTTGATCACTACTAGCTTCACGACCGTGCTTTGCTTCTCTTCTCGCTCTCTTTTGCGAAGTAGCCACCATATATGCTAGTCGCTTGCTGCAGCTCAACTTTACTACCATGTCCTTCCTAAAGCTTAAATAGTCTTGATCTCGCGGGTGTGAGATTGCTGAGTCCCCGTGACTCACAGATACTTCCAAACAGTTGCAGGTTCCGATGAGGCCAGTGCAGGTGTTTCCACCGAGCTCAAGTGGGAGTTCGACGAGGAACGTGGTCGTTACTATGTGTCGTTTCCAGATGATCAGTAGTGGTGCCCAGTTGGGACGATTCGGGGATCTGTGTTAGCTTGTGGGGTATCTTCTTTATTTTGGTTCCGTAGTCGGACCTTGAGTGTACTCTGAATGATGTATGTTTAATTATGTACTGTGTGACGTGGCGATTGTAAGCCAACTATGTTCCTTTCTCCCTTAAATTATTACATGGGTTGTGTGAAGATTACCTCACTTGCGACATTGCTTTCAATGCGGTTATGCCTCTAAGTCGTGCCTCGACACGTGGGAGATATAGCCGCATCGGGGGTGTTTCAATATTATTTTGGGAGTCTTTTAGAACAGCATGGTAATTTGCTTTGGCTATAAAATTAGTCCTAATATGATAGGCATTTCCAAGATGGGTATAATAAAAAATTCCATATAGAGTGCATTGAATACTATCAGAAGTTTGATACTTGATAATTGTTTTGAGATATAAAGATGGTGATATTAGAGTTGTGCTAGTTGCGTAATTGTGAATTTGAGAAATACTTGTGTTAAGGTTTGCATGTCCCGTAGCATGCACGTATGGTAACCATTGTGTAACAAATTTGAAGCATGAGGTGTTTCTTTGATTGTCCTCCTTATGAGTGGCGGTCGGGGACGAGCGATGGTCTTTTCCTACCAATCTATCCCCCCAGGAGCATGCGCGTAGTGCTTGGTTTTGATGACTTGTAGATTTTTGCAATAAGTATGTGAGTTCTTTATGACTAATGTTGAGTCCATGGATTATCGCACTCCACCCTTCCATCATTGCTAGCCTCTTGATGCCGTGCATTGCCCATTCTCACCTCGAGAGTTGGTGCAAACTTTGTCGGTGCATCCAAACCCCGTGATATGATACACTCTATCACACATAAGCCTCCTTATATCTTCCTCAAAATAGCCACCATACCTACCTATTATGGCATTTCCATAGCCATTCCGAGATATATTGCCATGCAACTTTCCACCGTTCCGTTTATTATGACACGCTTCATCATTGTCATATTGCCTTGCATGATCATGAAGTTGACATCATATTTGTGGCAAGGCCACCATGCATAATTTTTCATACATGTCACTCTTGATTCATTACCCATCCCGATACATTGCCGGAGGCACTCATATAGAGTCATATTTTGTTCTAGTATCGAGTTGTAATCCTTGAGTTGTAAATAAATAGAAGTGTGATGATCATCATTATTAGAGCATTGTCCCATGTGAGGAAATAAAAAAAGAGAAAGTCCAAATAAAAAAAGAGAAGGCCCAAAAAAAAGAGAAAGGCCAAGAAACAAGAGAAGGCCCCCAAAAAAATGAGAGAAAAAAAGAGACGGGACAATGTTACTATCCTTTTTCCACACTTGTGCTTCAAAGTAGCACCATGATCTTCATGATAGAGAGTCTCCTATTTTGTCACTTTCATATACTAGTGGGAATTTTTCATTATAGAACTTGGCTTTTATATTACAACAATGGGCTTCCTCAAATGCCCTAGGTCTTCGTGAGCAAGCAAGTTGGATGCACACCCACTTAGTTTCTTTTGTTGAGCTTTCATACATTTATAGCTGTAGTGCATCCGTTGCATGGCAATCCCTACTCCTCGCATTGACATCAATTGATGGGCATCTCCATAGCCCGTTGATTAGCCGCGTTGATGTGAGACTTTCTCCTTTTTGTCTTCTCCACACAACCTCCATCATCATATTCTATTCCACCCACAATATATGAGACTCACTATATGAAAAACAAGGTGCTACTTTGAAGCACAAGTGTGGAAAAAGAGATAGTAGCATTGCCCTTTTTATTTTCTTTTTTTGGGCCTTTCTCTTTTTTTTGGGCAATGCTCTAATAATGATGATCATCACACTTCTATTGATTACAACAATAAGGATTACAACTCGAAACTAGAACAAGATATGACTCTATATGAATGCCTCCGGTGGTGTACCGGGATGGTGCAATGAATCAAGAGTGACATGTACGAAAAATAATGCATGGTGGCTTTGCCACAAATACGATGTCAACTACATGATCATGCAATGGCAATATGACAAAAGTAAAGTATGTCATGATGATGATGAACGGAACGGTGGAAAGTTGCATGGCAATATATCTCGGAATGGCTATGGAAATGCCATAATAGGTAGGTACGGTGGCTGTTTTGAGGAAGATATAAGGAGGTTTATGTGAAAGAGCGATCATATCATGGGGTTTGGATGCACCGTGAAGTTTGCACCAACTCTCAAGGTGAGAAAGGGCAATGCACGGTACCGAAGAGGCTAGCAAAGGCGGAAAGATAAAAGTGCGTATAATCCATGGACTCAACATTAGTCAAAATAACTCATATACTTATTGCAAAAATTTAGAAGTCATCAAAATTCAAGTACTAAGCGCATGCTCCTAGGGGGATAGATTGGTAGGAAAAGACCATCGCTCGTCCCCGACCGCCACTCATAAGGATGCACAAGCCAGGTACACTTCATGTTTCAAATTTGTTACACAACTTTAACCATACGTGCATGCTACGGGATTTTCTAACTTCAACACAAGCGTTTCTCAAATTCACAACTACTCAACTAGCATGACTTTGATATTATCACCTCCATATCTCAAAACAATTATCAAGCATCAAACTTATCTTAGTATTCAACGCACTCAAAAGAAAGTTTCACATATCTTGAATACCAAGTATATTAACATTAAGCAAATTACCATGCTATTAACGACTCTCAAAATAATTTAAGTGAAACATGAGAGATCAAGTTTCTTTAAAACAAATCCACCACCATGCTCTAAAAGATCTAAGTGAAGCACTAGAGCAAAAATTATCACGCTCAAAAGATATAAGTGAAGCACTATGAGCAAAACTATCAAGCTCAAAAGATATAAGTGAAGCAGATAGAGTATTCTATCAAATTTCAATTCATATATGGCTATCTCAAAAGGTGTGTACAGCAAGGATGATTGTGGTAAACTAACAATCAAAGACGCAAATAATACAAGACGCTCCAAGCAAAACACTTATCATGTGGTGAATAAAAATATAGCTCCAAGTAAATTACCGATGGAAGTGGATTTAAAGAGGGATGCCTTCCGGGGCATCCCCAAGCTTTGACTTTTTGGTGACCTTGGATTATATTGGGGGTGCCATGGGCATCCCCAAGCTTAAGCTCTTGCCACTCCTTGTTCCATAATCCATCAAAAGAATTCACCCAAAACTTGAAAACTTCACAACACAAAACTCAATAGAAATCTCATGAGCTCCGTTAGAGAAAGAAAACAAAAGACTACTTTAAGGTACTGTAATGAACTCATTATTTATTTATATTGGCGTTAAAACTACTGTATTATAACTTCTCTATGGATCATAAACTATTTTACTAGCCATATATTCATCAAAATAAGCAAACAACACACGCAAAATAGAATCTGTCAAAAACAGAACAGTCTGTAGTAATCTATAACTAACGCAAACTTCTGGAACTCAAAAAATTCTACCAAAATTATAAGACCTGGAAAATTTGGTTATTGATCAGCAGCAATTGGAATCACTATTTTATCACGTTCTGGTGATTTTTAACAATTCGGGCACTTAGCGCAAAGATTCTGGAAATTACAGCAAGATCAAATAACTATCACCCAAGAAGATCTAATAGGTTTAACTTGGCAAATACACTAATTAAAAGATAAAACCACATCTAAACATAGGCTAGATGGATTATTTATTCCTAAACAGAAGAAAAAACTAAAAACTAAAAATAAAATTGGGTTGCCTCCCAACAAGCGCTATCGTTTAACGCCCCTAGCTAGGCATAAAAGCAAGGATAGATCTAGGTATTGGCATCTTTGGTAGGCAATCCATAAGTGGCTCTCATAATAGATTCATATGGTAATTTTATTTTCTTTCTAGTAAAGTGTTTCATGCCTTTCTTTAAGGGAAATTGGAATCTAATATTCCCTTCCTTCATATCAATAATTGCACCAATCGTTCTAAGGAAAGGTCTACCAAGAATAATAGGACATGAAGGATTGCAATCTATATCAAGAACGATAAAATCTACGGGCACATAATTTCTATTTGAAACAATAAGCACATCATTAATTCTTCCCATAGGTTTTTTAATAGTGGAATCCGCAAGATGCAAGTTTAGAGAGCAATCATCCAAGTCACGGAAATCTAGCAAATCACACAAAGTTTTAGGAATAGTAGAGACACTAGCACCCAAATCACACAAAGCATGAAACTCCTAATCTTTAATTTTAATTTTTATAGTAGGTTCCCACTCATCATGGAGTTTCCTAGGGATAGAAACTTTCAACTCAAGCTTTTCTTCATAAGATTGCATCAAGGCATCAACAATGTGTTCGGTAAAGGCCTTATTTTGACTATAAACATGAGGAGAATTTAGCACAGATTGCAACAAGGAAATACAATCAATTAAAGAGCAATTTTCATAATAAAATTCCTTGAGATCCAATATAGTGGGTTTAGCAATATCCCGAATTTTATTTCTTTCAATCCCACTTTTATCAATTTCATCATCAAGATCTAAAAACTCAGAATTCTTAGAACGCCTTGTAGGTAAAGGAAGATCATATTCAGTTTCATCAAGATTCATATTGCAAAACAAAGATTTAATAGGGGACACATCATTAACTTTTAGATCTTCATCTTGATTTTCATAGGAATTGGAAGAACACGCTTTAATAAAGGCATCTTTGGAAGCACGCATCCTAGCGGTTCTTTCCTTGCACTCATCAATGGAAATTCTCATGGCTTTGAGAGACTCATTGATATCATGCTTAGGAGGAATATATCTAAGCTTTAAAGAATCAATTTCAAGAGAAATTATATCAACGTTCCTAGCCAAGTCACCAACTTTAAGCAATTTCTCTTCAAGCAAAGCATTAAAATTATTTTGTGAATTCATAAACTCTTTAACACTACTCTCAAATTCAGAGGGCATCTTATTAAAATTTCCATAGGAGTTGTTGTAGGAATTTCCATAATTATTAGAAGGATTACTAGGATAAGGCCTAGGATTAAAATTCCTTCTATACTGTGACACTCCAAAAATATTCTTTTGGTTTTCTTCAAAAATTTTGTTGGATTTGAAGATGGTCTTCTAAACCCTTCCAAAAATCTCTCGCAAAAGCTTTTCCCCTCCAGCAAGGATTTTATTTTGGCATCTCCTTCAACTCTGGTGTTTGGTTTTTAAGCTTTTCCCCTGATTGCTCTCTTCTCAAAATTTCAAAACTTTTGGATTCTAATTTTTCTTTTAAAAAGAAAATCCTAGGAGTTTTACATCTTCTCCAATATGGAAACCACTCATGATCTTTACCATGCACCACATGGTAACATCTTTCCTAAAATCTCTCCTTCCACTTTGGGCAATCCAAACATTCTGTCTCAACAAGTTCAACCCTTTTCTGAATTTTATTTCATTTATTTCTCCTCCCAAATCTTTTCTGTCCATTATTTTGAGCCTAGGTGATTTGCAAAGCAAGTACCTAAACGCATTTGAGTTTTGACCTCAAACCAACTCCCCTGGATAGTCCTTGGTACCCACAACCTAGAACAATCAAGATCCACTCCTCTTCTTTTAAAAAATTTCAAATTTCAGTCTCTACAAGTTTGGACCAGATTTTTCAAATTTGGTGAAATTCATATCTTCTCTGCTCCAAAAATTCCACAAAAATTCAGGCAGCCTCTAGATGCAATGAGAGGCCCCTCCACCAAAAATCAGCTCAAGCAGAGCCTCCCACATACCAAAATCATTCTGTCGAACACCTGACCTACACTGTTTCATTGCACTTTCAGAGATTCAGAGAAGTTCAGAGTTCAGTGTCGCTTCTCTTCGCCGATTTGGTCGCTGCCCACAGTGCGCTCTGGCACGATGCACGACCTCTTCCCCTGGCCAGCACCGCACACACGCTTGGCGATTCTCGGCGTCGGTGGCGACGAGCCTCGCCGGCGTTGGAAGTTTCTGCGGTGGCGCGCCACCGTGGCGGCGAGAGGGCCGAGCCGCTTCGCCACGCCACTGGCGCCGCCCATCGCCCGCTGGCTCTCCGCGTGTCCCTGCCATGCCAGCGCTGCGCCCGTGCACCGTCGCCGTGGCCCGGCAAGCACGAGCATGCTCCCTGCCGCCCGGCAGGCCCGCCGCCCGTTCTGTCGAAACACGCTAAAGCACCCAATCACGGCTCGTTTAGCATCTAAGCGGAACGGTGAACCCCTACTACGGCGCTCAACCCCTGAACCTCCCCGACCAATGCCCTGCACCGCCGTAAACTTTGCCGGAGAACCCCGTTCTCGGCAACCGCCTCAGGCCGGCTATATATAGCACCCCCGAGCGCACCCTCGCCCCCGCACACCTCCACCACCTCCCTAGTCCTCGCCAAGCCCCTGGAAGGGCCTCGAGGGGCTCTTCTTCCTCGACTCCGGCCGCCCCGTTCCGCCTCGGCCTCCACCTCGATTCACTCCGGTGAGGTCGTCCCCGGCGCCCAAATCCCGTCAGCTACCCTCTCATGCTACCACAAGTCTAACCCCCTCCTCAATTTCTCCACCGCAGCACTCTCCGACGAGACCCACGACCACCCGAACCGCCGTCCGCCGAAGCAGGAGCCGCCGTCGATGTGGTGCTCACCGGCGACCACCACCACCACCAACCGGCGCGGAATGACGCCTTGAACACGGAGGTACCCTCCGATCTTCCTGCCTCGCCGTGGATCGCCGCCGGCGACCACCGCGGCTCTCGGGCGCCGACGAGCCCCGTCTCTCTCGTTTGAAAATTCAAACCTGATGGTTGGGACCCGCCTGTCAGCCTCTCTGCTGTTCTTTTTGAATCGTTTTCTGAAAGCGTACTTTGGCAAATACGCTTTCTACTCTGAACCGTTTTCTGCGCTTTTCTGTTTAAGCCCCTGAGAGTTTTCTGTTTCATTACAGATGGGTCCTTGGACCAAAACTCTTATAACTTTTTAACAGAAAGGAATTTTTGAGTGATTCTTTTTCTTCCTCTTCAAAATTTTGTCTAGTTTTTTATAATATTTATTTGAAAAATATTTGGATCACTTTTCTGTACCCCACGGTATTTACGTTAGCGTGTGTGTTTTGTGTACCGTAGATACCGAAGGAGGTGACGGAACCGCGAACTTCACCGAGCTAGACCCCGACTACTCCGAACCAGGGAAGCATGTTTGAACTCCTGATATGATGAGTGTCTTGGCATGTTTGCATTAAGTAGTTTCATGACATGTTCATAAGCATCCCGATAAATTTTCATCTTGTGATAAGTTGAGATAAGTGAGTTTCGGAAATCCATGAGTTGATGGAAACATGTTGCATGGCCATGAGTTGGTATGAGTATGGGTAAGATGGCAGTGTTGTAGCATGCTAGGCTTATGCCAGATCGTTGACCCTGTGTCAACATAAATCAGTCGATTCCGTCCATCTCTGTTTCAGTACTACCACTGTTTCCCGCAAGGGATACTGACAATAAGTTGCAAACCACTTCCTGGTACACACCAAATCGAGAGGCCGGGATGAGGGTTCCATGGCCCTGGATTAAAGCCTTTCATCCAGTCAGGAGGCATGGGTGTTTCCGGTTGGGACCGAGAGGGGGGCACCCCTTAGAGCGCACGTAAATAAATTTGATCCCATGCTATTCGAGATTGTGATCTCCCTGTCTCAAAGTTTTTCTTAAACGCTGTCTAGGGTGATCCCTGGCAACGTGAGGTATGATGGGTGTGTACTAGCTAGCTGTGTTTCCTCCGAAATACCGTAAATGGAACTAGTCCTTCGTGACTACGGAAATCCGTTGGCTGTGGACAATTTTGGTACAAACTCTGCAGAGTCAAAATTCTTGAATTCATCTTATTCATGTCCGAGTACCGTGTTCGCCTTATCTTGTCAAATGTCAGTCTCGGTGACAGAACTCCTGATAACCATATGAGTGTTATATGTTTATTTCCCTGTGAATGGACTAACCCGCTTATTGTCTTGTGAGGAATATTTTCCGTGAACACCATTTCTTGTCAGTTATGAATAATGAATTATAAGCCCTTTCTGCGATGTTGCTCAGACGTCCGACTGCGGCCTTGTTATTATTTATTTTTATAAGCCCTTTCTGCGACGTCGCTCAGATGTCCGACTGCGGCCTTGTTATTATTTACTTTTGTTATAAGACCTTTCTGCGATGTCGCTCAGACGTCCGACTGCGGCATTGTTATTATTTAATTTTGTTATAAGCCCTTTCTATGATGTCGCTCAGACGTCCGACTGCGGCATTGTCATTATTTACTTTTGTTATAAGCCCTTTCTGTGATGTCGCTCCGACGTCCATTTGGGCACGCATTGTCTTTTCTTTCAATATAAGCCCTTTATGAGGTGTCGCCTAGACACCGATCGCATGCATGTTTTACTTATTTGTTCACCCTTGGCGCCGCCGGACACCCGATCGGTTTTGAGTTTATCTTCTTTGGGGTTTCGAGCGGACTACCGCCGATTCCTTTTTACTTACTTGTGTTACTGATTTGATAGCACATTGTTATAAATTAATCATGTCGATTCATGCATTCATTTGTTATATCTTTTGTCCGAACTGTCTTGCGAGTACTTTCAAAGTACTCACCGGCTTGTTGATTTGGCGAGATCTTGTGAAGGCGATCTCATGGATGAAGAGTTCGATAGCGAGTCCGACGCCTAGAGGAATCCCGGTCAGTCTCGTCGACCCTGGATTAGTCATTGTGATATATCCGCTTCGCTACCCAAATAAATTCATCGAGCCTCACCTCGACTTTCGATGAGCCGCCCGATCTGATAGTCTTATTAACCACCCCTTGTGTTATTCCACCAACCACTCATATCTCGAGTCAGTAGTATTTCCACCCCACACCATTGTGTCATATCCGCCATTATGTATATTTATTGGCGTGCTTGTAATAATTGGTTGGGCATCTTCAGCTCGACCCTGTAATATTTTTAATGCTACTGGCTTATTGTATCAAAGTTTTGTCTACCGGTATGGAGGATTTTCCTCATATTGGACTTCATAGGTCGGTTGTTCAATAAATATTTTTATTGAAAAACCGGTCGTGACAAGCTTGGTTCCAGAGCCAGGCTGACTGTAGGAAGCCACTAGGTGCGACCGCTAATCGGTTATTAGCAAATAGAGCTGTTTATTATTTTTACAAATGTAGTCAATTTCTGACAGTCAGCATAAATTTATGATTTGACTACTCAGGATTTTTGCCTACTTTTGTAGATGGCTGGCAACGACTGCGAGTCGCAGATGTTGGCCAACATGCCCGATGGGTTCGTCAAGCTTCTCTCCTTCATCGTCCAAGTCGCGATGGGGCCAGCTGTGCGCCTAGTCTTCTCACTCTCTCAGCACAAGGTCAATGACCATCTAACCATGCACCAAACCGCGGTGCAATTCAAGGGAGGGCGTATTGAGTTACGCCGCTTCCGTTTCTTGGGGAGAGCCATGCCCACGGAGAAGCATGCACTGCAAACGGCAGCCCGTGAGGCGATAGCTCGTCTCAGAGACATCCTTCCTTCAATGAAGACTCGTCGCTACCGCTACCTGCCATGTCACGTGCCATATACCTGCCACTACGCGTTCTCTTGCCCTAGAGGAGAATGGGACGAAGCTTTTGAGATGCTCATCGAGTATCTCCGGGCTTTGGAGGCAGCCTTCGACAACCTGGTGGATGACTTTGTAGCTGCCCGCATGGACTCAGTCCATGGCTGTGCCGCCAACAGGAGGGAGCTCCTGCGCGCCGCACCGCCACTGACTTTCATCTCGTCATCAGCATCATTTTCTCCTACTACTCTCGCCGCTACTCGTCGCCTGCCTACCACGGAGGAGTTCAACCATGTCATTGCGCCTACTCCGGTTCGTTCTGCACCACCTCACGTGCCCGCTCATGTTCGAGTTGTCCCGCACAGGGCACCTGCTCCACCAACTCAGCGCAGCACCTCACGTCTAGAGCCTATCACCGAAGAGGAGGTTGAGTCCCCAGCCTCACTACGCCTCACCCTTGGCAGGCCAAGGGAAATCCTTACCATCTCCGACTAAGTACGCTTAGCCGCGTACGATGTACCGACTTGTACGATATGTTTATATGTACATAGGCTGTGAGAAGTAGCTTGTTTGCGCATCATGTAGGATCTGGAGGAGTGCACTAGCCTAAATAACATGTCAGGATATGTACGCCTATCCTGAGTGATGTATTGTATAATTACTGCTTGCGTGTAAGATATGTAATGGACAGTCCTTCTCCGTGCGCAAACGTTTATTCTCTTGAAAAATCTTGGAGCATTTGCGATTTTTTCCGTCTTCTTGAATTTATTGATTTTTGCGGCTCAATTTCTTTTCTTATGAGTGTTTCAAAAAATATCCCCAGAGTGAACCATGTCTCATCCTTGGACGCGCTCCATGCCAACTCCGACAGAGGAAAATTATGGCACACCCCCACACAACAATTTCACACAGGGGCAGACAAGTCAACAGGACAGTGAAACGACACTCTCCCAAATGTGCCGTCTTTATGAACAAAGTCAGCAGCAACATCAGGAAATAATGAACCAAGTCATCAATATGGGGAATCACCGTGGACAGTATCAACAGTAATCAAAGTTATCTGAGCTACAGAAGAAACGTCCCCAAACTTTTTCTCACACTGACAAACCTCTTGAAGCCGAAGACTGGCTTCGAGACATGGAAAGAAAGTTAATTATTGCCCAGTGTTCAGATCTTGAGAAAGTGCTTTATGCTCCGCACTATCTCACTGGAGCAGCCGCATTGTGGTGGGAAAATTTCCTACACATGCACCCCAACGAAAATAATATAACATGGGAGGAATTTAAAGAAGGTTTTCGTGGGGCGCATATTCCTAAGAGTATTATGAGGATCAAAAAGAGAGAATTTGATGACCTCGGGCAAAGGACAATGACGGTGTCAGAATACAACAGTTAGTTTACTCTGCTGTCTCGCTACGCCAACGAGGAGCGTATGTCGGAAAACAAAAAGATGGAGAAATTTCTAGACGGTCTGACACCCGCGCTTAAATGCCAATTGGTCGTACACACCTTTCCAGATTTTAAGACGCTGGTGGATAAGGCCATTACCTTGGAAAATGAGAGACGCAGCTTAGAAGATTCCCGCAAGCGGAAGAGGGACCAGACTAATCACGCCCGCAACCACCGCAGCAAGACAGATGTTCAGAAAAACTGGACACCCAAACCCACGACAAGCGTCTCGCGCCCAATCAAGAATTTCCATGCAAGGGACAAGGAGTTCACATACCGCCCAGGCATTACCTGTTACGCTTGTGGAGAAGAAGGGCACTATGCCAAGCAGTGCCCCAAGCCAAGGAACTCGACCCCAAAGCCGAACAACAGAGGCACTAATTCGGCGCCAAAGCGCAACAATTTCAACCCAAATAACAACCACAGGAAGGGTCATCTGAACCACGTGACCAAAGAGGAAGCAAAAAATGCCCCAGATATCGTACTCGAGTGCGTTTCACGTCAACACAATACCTGCCATGGTTTTGTTTGATTCTGGAGCTTCTCACTCATTCGTTTCGAAAAGTTTTGCCTTGCAAAATAATTTTTCGATGCTTCCCTTGGAAAAATCTATGATCGTCAAGTCCCCTGGGATTAAGCAAGTTACCCAGAATTATTGCCAGGGTGTGGTTATCGACGTTTGAAGGGTTGAAGTTTCATGCAAATCTTATCGTGTTGGAATATAAAGGACTGGATGTCATCTTAGGGATGGATTGGTTAACCACCAACAAAGGTTTTATTGACTGCTTCAACAGGACCGTAATTCTCACCCACCGCCACGGGAAGACCATAAAGGTTTCAGCCAAGGAAAGAAAAATATCCCGGCAACCGAGATTGAACAAGGTGGATATTTCTGAATTGAGCAAGGTTCCAGTAGTGTGTGAATTTCCAGATGTATTCCCTGAAGAGCTACCAGGCATGCCACCAGATCGAGAGATAGAATTCAGCATTGAGCTAGCACCTGGAACCGCTCCCATATACAAGAAACCATACAGAATGGCACCATCCGAATTGGTAGAACTGAAGAAGCAAATAAAGGAATTATTGGAAAAAGGGTATATACGAGCCAGTTCCTCACCTTGGGGTTCACCAATTTTGTTTGCCAAAAAGAAGGATGGAACACTGAGATTGTGCATAGACTATTAAGCGCTAAACATGGTCACAATCAAGAACAAATATCCGATGCCACGAATAAATGATTTATTCGGTCAACTCGCTCAGGCCAAGGTGTTCTCAAAGATTGACTTGAGGTCGGGATACCATCAACTGAAAGTACGAACCGAAGATACTCCCAAGACAGCTTTCACCTCCAGATACGGATTGTATGAGTTCACCGTAATGCCATTCGGACTAACAAACACCCCCACATATTTTGTTCACCTCATGAACAAAGTATTCATGAAGTTTATGGACAAGTTTGTTGTGGTATTTATCGATGATATTCTGGTATACTCCAAAACACAAGAAGAGCACGCTGAACATCTCCGAATTGTACTAGGAGAACTCAGGAAACATCAATTGTACGCCAAATTCAGCAAGTGTGAATTTTGGCTAAGGCAAGTAGGTTTTCTGGGCCACGTACTGACCCAAGAAGGTATCGCCGTAGACCCGGAAAAGGTAAAGGCTGTACTTGGCTGGAAGCCACCAGCCAGTGTGACGGATGTACGAAGTTTCTTGGGGATGGCAAGATACTACCGAAGATTTATCGAAGGATTCTCCACCATAGCAAAGCCAATGACGCAACTACTCAAGAAAGAAAGGAAGTTTGAATGGACGGAAGCTTGCGAGAAAAGTTTCCAAGAACTGAAGAGGAAACTGACGACAACACCAGTATTAATTGTGCCTGATATACACAAAATTTTTGAGGTATTCTGTGACGCATCTCGAAAGGGCCTCGGGTGCGTATTAATGCAAGAAGGCAAGGTTGTCACATATGTTTCCAGGCAACTTCGCAAGCATGAGGAAAATTATCCTACTCATGACCTAGAATTAGCAGCAGTTATTCATGCACTCAAGGAATGGAGACACTTCTTACTTGGAAATCGTTGTGAGATATACACGGACCACAAAAGCCTCAAATATATTTTCACACAACCAGAACTCAATTTACGGTAGCGACGCTGGTTGGAATTAGTAAAGGATTATGATGTTGGAATCCACTACCACCCAGGCAAAGCAAATGTTGTAGCAGATGCTCTGAGTCGGAACCCCAGTCCGGACAACGACAGCATGCCAAACTTGAGACCTGAATTCCAGCAGGAATTCGCAAAGCTCAGTCTGATGGTGGTCATCGAAGGCAGTGTGTCGAACTTAGAGTTATAGCCTACCCTAATAGAGAAGGTTAAAGAGGCTCAACGTGGACACCCCAGCATTGAAGGTATAAAACGGAAGATGAATTTGGGCAAGGCCTCAGAATTCGTTATCGACGAGCAAGGAATATTGTGGTACGAGAATAGGCTTTGCGTACCAAATATCCATGACCTTAAACAGCAAATCCTGGCTGAAGGCCACACCGCTCCGTATTCAATCCATCCTGGAGGAACAAAAATGTACAAAGATCTTCAGGAAACATTTTGGTGGCATGGTATAAAAAGAGACATAGCCACGTTTATTACATGTTGTGACTCTTGTCAACGCATCAAGGCCGAGCACCAGAAACCGGCCGGGCTATTGCAACCAAATAAGATACCCGTGTGGAAATGGGACGAGATTGTAATGGATTTTGTTGTTGAACTACCTCGGTCACGACACGGACATGATGCCATATGGGTCATCACTGATAGACTGACTAAAGTAGCACACTTCATCCCCGTGAAGACAACCCACACCACTCAGAAGCTTTCTAGGCTCTACCTTCCCCGTATCGTTTGCTTACATGGAGTCCCAAAGAAAATAATCTCGGACAGAGGCACTCAATTCGTCTCCCGATTTTGGGATCACTTACAACAAGCTCTGGGAACTCAGCTGGCATTCAGTACCGCATACCATCCCCAGACAAATAGGCATACTGAGCGAGTAAACCAGATTCTAGAAGATATGCTGAGAGCATGTGTCCTCACCTATGGGACCAGTTGGGAAGAGAGCTTACCATACGCAGAATTTGCATATAACAACAGTTATCAGTCCAGCCTGCAAATGGCACCACTTGAAGCTCTGTACGGACGACGATGTCGTACCCCGCTAAATTGGTCGAAAACTAGAGACAGCCATATCTTCGGCCCAGACCTGCTCAAAGAGGCTGAAGATAAGGTCAAGGTGATTAAGGACCGACTCAAGACAGCCCAAAGTCGACACAAGAGTTATTACGATCAGAAGCATTGTGGAGTCAATTTTGAACCCGGTGAATTTGTGTACCTACGAGTATCCCCTATGAGAGGCCTGCATCGATTCAAGATTAAAGGGAAGCTAGCACCAAGATTCATCGGACCATTCTGCATAGTGGCACGAAGAGGCACGGTAGCCTACCAGTTAGACTTACTTGAAGAATTATCCGACATCCACGACGTATTCCACGTCTCCCAATTGAGGAAGTGAGTAAGCAACCCAGAGAAACAAGTACCCCATAAAAACATTGACGTGCAGCCAGACCTTACATATCGGGAGCATCCAATAAAAAATTGGAAGAGTTTGAAAGGAGAACCCGACAGAAAACCATCAAGTTCTTCAAAGTTCAGTGGAGCAACCACAGCGAAAGTGAAGCCACTTGGGAAAGAGAGGATTTCCTTCGAACAGAGCACCCACATTTATTTGAGGATCAGCTGGAATCTCGGGGACGAGATTTTTCCTAAGGGGGTGGGTGTTGTGACACTCCAAAAATATTCTTTTGGTTTTCTTCAAAAAATTTGTTGGATTTGAAGGTCTTCTAAACCCTTCCAAAAATCTCTCTCAAAAGCTTTTTCCCTCTAGCAAGGATTTTATTTTGGCATCTCCTTCAACTCTGGTGTTTGGTTTTTAAGCTTTTCCTCTGATTGCCCTCTTCTCAAAATTTCAAAACTTTTGGATTCTAATTTTTCTTTTAAAAATAAAACCCTAGGAGTTTTACATCTTCTCCAATATGGAAACCACTCATGATCTTTACCATGCACCACATGGTAAAATCTTTCCTAAAATCTCTCCTTCAACTTTGGGCAATCCAAACATTCTGTCTCAACAAGTTCAACCCTTTTCTGAATTTTATTTCATTTATTTCTCCTCCCAAATCTTTTCTGTCCATTATTTTGAGCCTAGGTGATTTGCAAAGCAAGTACCTAAATGCATTTGAGTTTTGACCTCAAACCAACTCCCCTGGATAGTCCTTAGTACCCACAACCTAGAACAATCAAGATCCACTCCTCTTCTTTTCAAAAATTTCAAATTTCAGTCTCGCAAGTTTGGACCAGATTTGTCAAATTTGGTGAAATTCATATCTTCTCTGCTCCAAAATTCCACAAAAATTCAGGCAGCCTCTAGATGCAATGAGAGGCCCCTCCACCAAAAATCAGCTCAAGCAGAGCCTCCCACATACCAAAATCATTCTGTCGAACACCGACCTACTTTGTTTCATTGCACATTCAGAGATTCGAGAGAAGTTCGAGTTGGTGTCGCTTCTCTTCGTCGATTTGGTCACGCTGCCACAAGCGCTCTGCACGATGCACACGGCCTCTTTCCCTGGCCAGCACCCCGCACGCACGCTTGGCCGATTCCTGGCTTCGGTGGCGACGAGCCTCGCCGGCGTTGGAAGTTTCTGCGGTGGCCGCGCCACCCGTGGCGGCCAGAGAGGGCCCGAGCCTTCTCGCCACGCCACCCGGCGCCGCCCATCGCCCCCTGGCTCTCCACGTGTCCCTGCCATGCTAGCGCACGCCCGTGGCACCGTCGCCGTGGCCCGGCAAGCACAGAGCGTGCTCCCTGCCGCCAACGGGCCCGCGCCGCCCCGTTCCGTCGAGCACGCCCAAAGCACCCAATATTGGCTCGTTTAGCACCTAAACGGAACTAGTGAACCCCCTACTACGGCGCTCAACCCCTGAACCTCCCCGACCAATGCCCTGCGCTGCCGTAAACTTCGCCGGAGAACCCCGTTCTCGGCAACCGCCTCGGGCCGGCTATATATAGCACCCCCGAGCGCGCCCTCGCCCCCGCACACCTCCACCACCTCACTAGTCCTCGCCAAGCCCCTGGAAGGGCCTCGAGGGGCTCTTCTTCCTCGACTTTGGCCGCCCCGTTCCGCCTCGGCCTCCACCTCGATTCACTCCGGTGAGGTCGTCCCCGGTGCCCAAATCCCGTCAGCTACCCTCTCATGCTACCACAAGTCTAAACCCCTCCTCAATTTCTCCTCCGCAAGACACTCTCGACGAGACCCACGACCACCCGAACCGCCGTCCGCTGGGCAGGAGCCGCCGTCGGCGTGGTGCTCGCCAATGACCACCACCACCACCAACCGGCGCGAATGGCGCCCTAAACACGGAGGTACCCTCCGATCTTCTGCCTCGCCATGGATCGCCATGGCGGCGACCACCATGACTCTCGGCGCCGACGAGCCCGTCTCTCTCGTTTGAAAATTCAAACCTGACGGGTGGGACCCGCCCGTCAGCCCTCTGCTCTTCTTTTTGAATCGTTTTCTGAAAGCGTGCTTTGGCAAATCGCTTTCTACTCTGAACCGTTTTCTGCGCTTTTCTCATTTAAGCCCCTGAGAGTTTTCTGTTTCATTACAGATGGGTACTTGGACCAAAACTCTTATAACTTTTTAACAGAAAGGAATTTTTGAGTGATTCTTTTTCTGTCCTCTTCAAAATTTTGTCTAGTTTTTTATCATATTTATTTTAAAAATATTTGGATCACTTTTCTGTACCCCACGGTATTTACGTTAGCGCGTGCGTTTTGTGTACCATAGATACCGAAGGAGGTGACGGAACCGCGAACTTCACCGAGCTAGACCCCGACTACTCCGAACCAGGCAAGCATGTTTGAACTCCTGATATGATGAGTGTCTTGGCATGTTTGCATTAAGTAGTTTCATGACATGTTCATAAGCATCCCGATAAATTTTCGTCTCGTGATAAGTTGAGATAAGTGAGTTTCGGAAATCCATGAGTTGTTGGAAACATGTTGCATGGCCATGAGTTGGCATGAGTATAGGTAAGATGGCAGTGTTGTAGCATGCCAGGCTTATGTCAGATCGTTGACCCTGTGTCAACATAAATCGATCGATTCCGTCCATCTCCCCTTTCGTACTACCACTGTTTCCCGCAAGGAATACGGCTTAATAAGTTGCAAACCACTTCTGGTACACACCAAATCAAGAGGCCGGGATGAGGGTTCCATGGCCCTGGATTTAAGCCTTTCATCCGGTCAGGGGGCATGGGTGTTTCCGGTTGGGACCGAGAGGGGGGCACCCCTTAGAGCACGCGTAAATAAATTTGATCCCATGCTATTCGAGATTGTGATCTCCCCATCTCAAAGTTTTTCTTAAACGCTGTCTAGGGTGATCCCTGGCAACGTGAGGTATGATGGGTGTGTACTCGCTAGCTATGTTTCCTCCGAAATACCGTAAACGGAACTAGTCCTTCGTGACTACGGAAATCCGTTGGCTGTGGACAATTTTGGTACAAACTCTGCAGAGTCAAAATTCTTGAATTCATCTTATTCATGTCCGAGTACCATGTTCGCCTTATCTTGTCAAATGTCAGTCTCGGTGACAGAACTCCTGATAACCATATGAGTGTTATATGTTTATTTCCCTGTGAATGGACTAACCCGCTTATTGTCTTGTGAGGAATATTTTCCGTGAACACCATTTCTTGTCAGTTATGAATAATGAATTATAAGCCCTTTCTGCGATGTCGCTCAGACGTCCGACTGCGGCCTTGTTATTATTTATTTTTATAAGCCCTTTCTGCGACGTCGCTCAGACGTCCGACTGCGGCCTTGTTATTATTTACTTTTGTTATAAGCCCTTTCTGCGATGTCGCTCAGACGTCCAACTGCGGCATTGTTATTATTTAATTTTGTTATAAGCCCTTTCTGCGATGTCGCTCAGACGTCCGACTGTGGCATTGTCATTATTTACTTTTGTTATAAGCCCTTTACGTGATGTCGCTCCGACGTCCATCGTGGTAACGCATTGTCTTTTCTTTCAATATAAGCCCTTTATGAGGTGTCGCCTAGACACCGATCATGACATGTTTTACTTATTTGTTCACCCTTGAGGTGTCGCTTGGACACCGATCGGTTTTGAGTTTATCTTCTTTGGGTTTTCGAGCGGACTACCGCCGATTCCCTTTTTACTTACTTGTGTTACTGATTTGATAGCACCTTGTTATAAATTAATCATGTCACATTCATGCATTCATTTGTTATATCTTTTGTCCAAACTGTCTTGCGAGTACTTTCAAAGTACTCACCTGGCTTGTTGATTTGGCGGATCTTGTGAAAGCGATCTCATGGATGAAGAGTTCGATAGCGAGTCCGGCGCCTAGAGGAATCCCGGTCAGTCTCGTCGACCCTGGATTAGTCATTGTGATATATCCGCCGCTACCCAAATAAATTCATCGAGCCTCACCTCGGCCTTTCGATGAGCCGCCCGATCTTGATAGTCTTATTAACCACCCCACTGTGTTATTCCACCAACCACTCATATCTCGAGTCAGTAGTATTTCCACCCCACACCATTGTGTCATATCCGCCATTATGTATATTTATTGGCGTGCTTGTAATAATTGGTTGGGCATCTTCAGCTCGACCCTGTAATATTTTTAATGCTACTGGCTTATTGTATCAAAGTTTTGTCTACCGGTATGGAGGATTTTCCTCATATTGGACTTCATAGGTCGGTTGTTCAATAAATATTTTTATTGAAAAACCGGCCGTGACATATACGCGTAGTTACCAAAATTATTCCTACCAACAAAATTCACGTCCATAGATTCATTATTATTCTCAATCAAGGTAGACAAAGGTATGTCATTAAGATCAGAAGAAACACTCTTAGCAAATAATTTCATAAGTTCATCCATCTTTCCACTCAAAACATTGATTTCTTCTATAACATGCACTTTTTTATTAGTAGTTCTTTCAGTATGCCATTGAGAATAATTAACCATAATATTATCTAGGAGTTTAGTAGCATCTCCTAAAGTGATTTCCATAAAAGTGCCTCCCGCGGCCGAATCTAAAAGATTTCTAGAAGCAAAATTCAATCCAGCATAATTTTTTTGTATAATCATCCATAAGTTCAAACCATGAGTAGGACAATTACGTATCATTAATTTCATTCTCTCCCAAGCTTGTGCAACTTGTTCATGATCAAGTTGCTTAAAATTCATAATATCGTTCCTAAGAGAGATAATCTTAGCGGGAGGAAAATACTTAGAGATAAAAGCATCTTTGCACTTGTTCCAAGAATCAATACTATTTTTAGGCAAGGATGAAAACCACACTTTAGCACGATCTCTAAGCGAAAAAGGAAATAGCTTCAATTTAACGACATCATTATCGACATCTTTTTTCTTTTGCATATCACATAAATCAACGAAGCTATTGAGATGAGTAGCGACATCTTCACTAGGAAGGCCGGCGAATTGATCTTTCATAACAAGATTCAACAAAGCACTATTGATTTCACAAGATTCAGTATTGGCAACAGGAGCAATCGGAGTGCTAAGGAAATCATTATTATTGGTATTGGTGAAGTCACACAATTTGGTAGCATCTTGAGCCATCGCGACAAACAAGAAAACTAACACACGAGCAAACAAGCGAACGAGGAAAAGGCAACGGAAAGAGAGGAGGAGATTGGGAAAGAGAGGGCGAATAAAACGGCAAGAGTGAAGTGGGGGAGAGAAAAAGGAGAGGCAAATGGCAAATAATGTAATGCGAGAGATAGGGATTGTGATGGGTACTTGGTATGTTGAATTTTCGTGAGACTCCCGACAGCGGCGCCGAAATCCTTCTTGCTACGTCTTGAGCTTGCGTTGGTTTTCCCCGAAGAGGAGAGGATGATGCAGCACATTAGCGTAAGTATTTCCCTCAGTTTTTGAGAACCAAGGTATCAATCCAGTAGGAGGCCACGCGCAAGTCCCTCGTACCTGCACAAAACGATAGCTACTCGCAACCAACGCGATTAGGGGTTGTCAATCCCTTCACGGTCACTTACGAGAGTGAGATCTGATAGAGATAATATTTTTGGTATTTTTGATAGATAGATGCAAAGTAAAAAGTAAAAGCAAAGTAAAAACAAAGCAAGTAAATAAAGTGATAGAGATTGATATGATGAGAATAGTGTTGGAAATATGCCCTAGAGGCAATAATAAAAGGATTATTATTATATTTCCTTGTTCATGATAATTGTCTTTTATTCATGCTATAATTGTATTATCTGGAAATCGTAATACACGTGTGAATACATAGACTACAACATGTCCCTAGTGAGGCTCTAGTTGACTAGCTCGTTGATCAATAGATAGTCATGTTTCCTGACTATGGACATTGGATGTCATTGATAACGGGATCACATCATTAGGAGAATGATGTGATGGACAAGACCCAATCCCAAGCATAGCACAAGATCGTGTAGTTCGTTTGCTAGAGCTTTTCCAATGTCAAGTATATTTTCCTTAGACCATGAGATCATGTAACTCTCGGATACCGTAGGAGTGCTTTGGGTGTACCAAGCGTCACTGGCGTAATCGGGTGACTATAAAGGTGCACTACTGGTACCTCCGAAAGTGTCATTGGGTTGACACGGATCGAGGCGGATTTGTCACTCCGTATGACGGAGAGGTATTTCTGGGCCCACTCGGTAATGCATCATCATAATGAGCTCAAAGTGACCAAGTGTTTGTTCACGGGATCATGCATTCTGATGCAGTAAAGTGACTTGCGGTAACAAGATTGAGCGAGGTATTGGGATACCGACGATCGAGTCTCGGGCAAGTAACGTACCGATTGACAAAGGGAATTGTATACGGGGTTGCTTGAATCCTCGACATCGTGGTTCATTCGATGAAATCATCGTGGAACATGTGGGAGCCAACATGGGTATCCAGATCCCGCCATTGGTTGTTGACCGGAGAGCCGTCTCGGTCATGTCTGCATGTCTCCCGAACCCGTAGGGTCTACACACTTAAGGTTCGGTGACGCTAGGGTTGTAAAGATATTAGTATGCAGAAAATCGAAAGTTGTTCGGAGTCCCGGATGAGATCTCGGACGTCACGAGGAGTTCCGGAATGGTCCGGAGGTAAAGAATTATATATGGGAAGTCGAGTTTCGGCCATCGGGAAAGTTTCGGGGTTCACCGGTATTGTACTGGGACCACCGGAAGGGTCCCGGGGGTCCACCGGGTGGGGCCACCCATCCCGGAGGGCCACATGGGCTGAAGTGGGAGGGGAACCAGCCCCTGGTGGGCTGGTGCGCCCCCTGGGCCCCCCTCTGCGCCTAGGGTTGGGAACCCTAGGGGAGGGGGCGCCTCCACTTGCCTTGGGGGGCACTCCACCCCCCTGGCCGCCGCCCCTCCTTGGAGATTCAATCTCCTAGGGCCGGCGCCCCCCCTGGGGACCCTATATATAGAGGGGTGGAGGGAGGGCAGCCACACCCTTGCACCTGGCGCCTCCCTTCCCCCTTGCTACACCCCCTCCTCCCGTAGTCGCTTGGCGAAGCCCTGCCAGAACTCTGCTGCATCCACCACCACGCCGTCGTGCTGCTGGATCTTCATCAACCTCTCCCTCCTCCTTTCTGGATCAAGGTGTGGGAGACGTCATCCGCTCCGTACGTGTGTTGAACGCGGAGGTGCTGTCCGTTCGGCACTTGGTCATCGGTGATTTGGATCACGACGAGTACGACTCCCTCAACCCCGTTCTCTTCAACGCTTCCGCTCGCGATCTACAAAGGTATGTACATGCACTCCTATCACTCGTTGCTAGATGAACTCATAGATGGATCTTGGTGAAACCGTAGGAAATTTTTTATTTTCTGCAACGTTCCCCAACAAATAGACCCGAGGGCCATAAGTTTCACTAGTGGCTTCTCTCAAGAGCATAAGTATTCTACGGTGGGTGAACAAATTACTGTTGAGCAATTGACAGAATTGAGCATAGTTATGAGGTTATCTAGGTATGATCATGTATATAGGAATCACGTCCGAGACAAGTAGATCGAAACGATTCTACATCTACTACTATTACTCCACTCATCGACCGCTATCCAGCATGCATCTAGAGTATTAAGTTAAAAACAGAGTAACGCCTTAAGCAAGATGACATGATGTAGAGGAATAAATTCATGAAATATGATAAATACCCCATCTTGTTATCCTCGATGGCAACAATACAATACGTGCCTTGCAACCCTTTACATCCTTTGGGTAAGGACACGCAAGATTGAACCCAAAGCCATGCACTTCTCCCATTGCAAGAACTACCAATCGAGTTGGCCAAACCAAGCGGATAATTGAAGAGACTTGCAAAGATAACTCAATCATACATAAAAGAATTTAGAGAATATTCAAATATTATTCATAGATAAGCTGGATCATAAACCCACAATTCATCGGTCTCAACAAACACACCACAAAAAGAAGATTACATCGAATAGATCTCCACGAGAGAGGGGGAGAACATTGTATTGAGATCCAAAAGAGAGAAGAAGCCATCTAGCTACTACCTATGGACCGAAGGTCTAAAGTAAACTACTCACACTTCATCGGAGGGGCTATGGTGTTGATGTAGAAGCCGTCGTGGTGGATGCCCCCTCCGTGAGCTCGGAACAGGTCCCAAGATGGGATCTCGTGGATCTGAGGAAGTTCGGCGGTGGAATTAGGTTTTGGCTCCTGTTGTGATCATTTGGGTGCGTAGGTATATATAGGAGGAAAGTGCGTGGTGGGCGTCGAGGGCCCACGAGGCGGGGGGGCGCCCAGGCGCCCCACCTCGTGATCGCCTCTCGATGCCTTGGCGTGGGTCCAAGTCTCTGGATCATGTTCGGTGAGAAAATCACGTTTCGAAGGTTTCATTCCGTTTGGACTCCGTTTGATATTCATTTCTTGAAATCTGAAAAAGGCAAAAACAGCAATTACAGGCTGGGCCTCCGGTTAATAGGTTAGTCCCAAAAATAATATAAAATTGGAAAATAAAGCCCATTATAGTCCAAAACAATAGATAAAGTAGCATGGAGCAATCAAAAATTATAGATACGTTGGAGACGTATCAACCATCTGCACGACCCTTGGGGAATAGGTGAGTTTTAAGGCGAGTGGGGATGCGCTTGATATTTGATGCCTTTATAAGGAGATAAGGATTCATCCTTTCACCCACGCCTTCTCTCTCTTCCCATCCATTCTCGAGCTCCAGCGCCCAAGAATCCACCCTTTGCGCCTCAAAAAGCACTCCGACCATGTCTGGATCTGGAGCGCAGGGCAAGTGGATGGTTTCCTCTGTCAAGGAGAAGGACATCACGAAGCTCCGGGAGGCCGGGTACTTGGCCAAGGAAATAGCCCATCGGCTTCCGGCCATGGGGCAAATCATCCCCACCCCGAAGCCCCATGAAAGGGTAGTGTTCATCCCCCACTTTGTCCACAGGTTGGGATTTCCTCTCCACCCGTTCGTCCGCGGACACATGTTCTACTACGGGCTGGATTTCCACAATCTGGCCCCCAACTCTTTCCTCAACATCTTGGCAGTTATTGTCATGTGCGAGGCCTTCCTCCGCATCTCACCCCACTTTGGATTGTGGCTGAAGATCTTCAATGTGATGCTGAAGGTGGTGGATGGCCAACACGCAGAGTGCGGAGGCGCCATGGTGAGCAAGATGCCTAACGTCACATGGCCCAAGGGTACCTTTGTGGAAAGCGTCAAAGGGCGGCAACAGCAGTGGTTCTATGTCACAGAGCCCCGCAACGCCACCTGGGCCGCGGCTCCCGAATTCAGGTCCGGGGCCCCAATGCGGCTCACCTCCTGGCTAGAGAAGGGCCTGGACTGGGCCTCATCGAACGAGCTGACAGCGCTGCAGATGCACATCAAGAAAATGGCCGATAAGAACATCAAGCTTGTCAATATGATCCAGGTGATGATGTTTCGCCAGATCCTTCCTTGCTAGAGCCGGATCTGCAATTTGTGGGAGTTTGATCCGGCTAAGCACCAGACCCTGCTACAGTTCTTCGGTGTTACGCACGAAGGCATCTGGAAGGTTCTCTTCAAGGCCAATGAGACGTGGCCGAAAGAGACCGAAGACCGTGGGTACAACCTGACCCATCCCGCCAGTCCGGTAAGTGTTTTCAAGGTGTATCATTTACTTGTACACTCAAGAGAACGTTTGAGCTTCCCAATTTTACTTTTTCAGGGCTGGACAAAGAAAGTGGAGCAGATCAAGTGTCCGACTCCACTACCCGAAGACTCGGAAATCCCGCTTATGACGAAGATGCTAGTTCCGCGCCCTACCAGGCGCCGGAGAAGAAGGCCAAGGGGACCAGAAGTGGTCTCCGCCTTAAGGGCACTTCAGACGTGACGTCCGAAGACGCCGAAACCCACTCCTCCCCCATCGAGGACGACGAGGAGGAGGAGGAAAGCAACCCTCCCCCTGAGGGGGGAAGGAAGAAGAGGGTGGCCTCCACACATCTGGAGGCCGAAGCGTCCAAGAAGGGGAGAGCCTCCCTCGTGGATGACACCGTGCCGGACACTGACAGCAGCTCGGAGTGGCGCCCCAGGGATAAGCCCCTGGCCGAATCGTAAGTATTCGAAGGCACTGACACACTTATATATCCAACTCCTTAGCCTTGTGATTTTAATGTGTTGAATCATGTACTGCAGTCCGGCCCACGATAGCTCCCAGCGATCCTCATCTTCGGGGGGTTCACTGGATCCAAAGGCGATGGACAGCAGGTCACTGCTAGCCGCCTCCTCTCCCAAGGCCACGGGCGACCCCGAGGTGTTGTCCCGAAGGACCTTCCCTGGCCAGGGAGAGGTGCAAGAGGCCGTCAGGGCTGTGCCAGAGGGTAATTCCTCGGCCACCGGACAGATGGGGGAGCAAACGCCATGGAAATTGGTGCTGGGGGCCATATCCAATTCGGCCTCCAGCCGAATACCATTCCGGAGTTCCATATGGTTCCGGAATCAGGCAAGCAGCCTCCTTCGAAAGAAGGAGGCGCGCCTATTCCGTCGGTGACCTGTGTCCATCTAGAGGCACCGGACAATCTACTGGGGGCGCTGCAAGGCGCTTCCATTGTTGAGGAACACCGTACCCTCATGGGTACAGTGATTGAGAAGGTTCAGTCCGTTAAAAGTAGACTGACCGAAGCCTGCACCAGCCTTCTAACAGGCTTTGAGGTAAGCGACACAATTGTATAAAAAGAATGTCATAGCATAGATAGTAGCCCCCGAGACTCTGTCCGGTGTTCAGAAAGAAAAGCCGAACAGAGGATCAAGTAATTTTTGTAGGAGACTAACCAAATATGGCTTATGTGAATAAGCAGGCATCGTTGCTGGCTGCGTCCTCTCATACTGCCGAAGTCTCCAGACTGAAGCAGAGTCTAAAGCATACCGAGGAAGAGCTCGACCGTGTGAAAAAGCAGTTGGAGGACCAACAAGGTATGTAATGACCTCTTGTAGATCCAGAAAGGATGAATGATTTGTGTTGACCATAGTGTTGTGATATTTCATAGGAGCGGCGTCCGAGGTGGAAACCCTCAAGGCAGTGCTGGCCGAAGCCCAGAAGAAAGCGGTGGAGGAACAAGCCGCCCGTGAAAAGCACGAGGCCAGGGTCGGTGAGGTCCAGCAGGAGCTCCAGGTCGCCGTGAAGAAATGTGAGTCCTTGGAGCGCAATGTTGCGGATCAAGAGTCCGAACTCGTCAAGGCCCGCCAAAGTGCACACGATCCCCGGGTTGAAGCCCAGGGAGCCCTCCAGGAAATCCAGGAGGCCAGAAGAATCACGGAAGGTAAGGCCTTTATATTGCAGAGCAAATATGTGAAGAAAAGGTACCTCTTACTGACCCGGATTTGGAGTTCTCCAGGAGCATTTGCGGATCTGCCGCGCAGTGTTGCTGACGCTGCTGAGTTTTTCCAAGCTGGAGAGGGGAGCTCAATGGAGAAGTTGTTCTGGTCACAATATCTTGCGCCAGAGCATCCCGTGCCCTTTAGCGATCAGCTAAAACAGCTGACCGAACTGCATAGGGTGGCCGAACTGGCCGTGAAGGATTTGATAATCCGTCTATGGCCTGCCGAAGCCATACCCAACAGCTACTTCGGACTCGTGAAGCGGCTGGTCAATGCCTGCCCCCGGCTTGATGCCATCAAGCGGTCGGTCTGGATCGAAGGTGTGCGGATGGCTTTGACCCGTGTCAAGATGCAGTGGGTGAAGATGGACGTCGTCAAGCTCGCGACCGAGGGACCGCCCACGGGCAAGGAGCACCGCACGCCCAAGCGGTATTTTGATGATGTCCTGAAGGGATCCCGCATTGTAGAGGGCCAGTGTTCAAAAGACATTATCTTTGAATGAAGATACTCATGTTATCCCTCCTGTATTATGGAACAATGCCGTTTATGTAATATAGTGCTTGTTATTTTAAAATTTTACCTCATGTGCGGCCGTTTTGTTAAATCTGAGAGTTGGCCAGTCGTCGGCTTCAGCCCCCACGTAGGTAGTACGGGGGTGTTCGGGATGAATCTAAACACTCTTTATCCAAAAGTTTGGTCCTTGAAGGAGGTGTTTAGCGCAACGAACCAGGCAATCAGACTATGTGACTTTATCACCCTCACTTAGCCATAGGAGTTTGACAATAGAAATGTAGGCGCAGCCCCTAGTTAGTATTTAATCTGGACTAGGGTGATGTAGACACCTGATCGGGTGAAGGCCGATTCGTCGCATAATGCGAAAAAAAGCAAAAGATTTTCAACCTCCGAATAGCTGACCAGCTCTCGCCGCATCATGACATTCAGTTTTCGGCTTTCTCTACTGAGGTGTTTGCTCGGATAAACCTAAAACACAATCGCAGTAGTTCTCCCTTTACTACCTTAGCCGATAGGACGGAACGTAAGGTACCAACCACAGGAGCCGAGCAACCCAACTATTGACCAAAGACATGATTCGGAGCCGATGCATATAATGCTAAAATTCGGGGTGCCGAACTGTACTGTAAAACGTGTTCGGACTTTGTTTTCGTAGTATGGAGCATAATGAAGGCCCTGGCAAATTAAAGCGTACCAAGGTGTACGGGTGCAATCGATGGGAATAATAAAATGAAGTAGTAAGCTAGTGCCACGTAAATTGGGCCGCAAAATGTTTCCATATATAATTTGATTGATACGTCAAAGCATATTTGTACAAATAGTGCGATAAGCAACCTGGCTATTTAACATGCCGAGACCAAGGGGGAGCTACGTGCGGGTCCTGAAAACAGGTAGAATGATCGTCAAGAAGAGCATCTAGAAATTCCCCCACACGTCTGTACTGCTTGCCGCCTTGGTATATCTATCCTTCGAAAGGATCGATGATCAGGCCGTCAGGAGGGGCCTGTGAAAAAGAGACCAAAAATGGTAAAAAGGAAAAGGAAAATTATGTATGTGGTCCGTTTGATGGGCCACAATAAAGTTACGCCTCTGTCTATGCCCATGGTATTTTGAGTGCGTAATTATGTACGCGCGGTACGTACGTACACCGCCATTTGGTCGGGACTAAGACGAAGGCCAAATTGCTAGTCGAGCTCTTGACGAGCTGGACTGTCCTGCTGCAGAGTAGTCCGGACTCGTTTGACAGTGTCCGGGAGCTTGGCCGCCGAATTAAGGTTCTGCTTGATAAGGCCGTTATGTACTTCTGCTGCTAGAGCTGCGGTGTACTTCTCAGTGCGGAGGGAGCGCTCCGTGTTTCCATTGACTGTTATGACACCGCGTGGTTCGGGTATCTTGAGTTTGTGATAAGCATACTGTGGCACCGCATTGAATCGGGCAAATGCAGTTTGCTACCTCTTGAGCACTGCGTTGGTTTTCCCTTGAAGAGGAAAGGGAGATGCAGCAAAGTAGCGTAAGTATTTCCCTCAGTTTTTGAGAACCAAGGTATCAATCCAGTAGGAGGCCACACGCAAGTCCCTCGTACCTACACAAAAAAATAAGAACCTTGCAACCAACGCGATAAAGGGGTTGGTAATCCCTTCATGGCCACTTGCAAAAGTGAGATCTGATAGATATGATAAGATAATATTTTTGGTATTTTCATGATAAAGATTAAAAGTAAAGATTGCAAAATAAACGGCGAAAGAAATAGCTTGTTGACGGGAGATTAATATGACGGAAAATAGACCCGGGGGCCATAGGTTTCACTAGTGGCTTCTCTCAAGATAGCATAAGTATTACGGTGGGTGAACAAATTACTGTCGAGCAATTGATAGAAAAGTGCATAATTATGAGAATATCTAGGCATGATCATGTATATAGGCATCACGTCCGCGACAAGTAGACCGACTCCTGCCTGCATCTACTACTATTACTCCACACATCGACCGCTATCCAGCAAACATCTAGAGTATTAAGTTCATAAGAATAGAGTAACGCATTAGGTAAGATGACATGATGTAGAGGGATAAAATCAAGCAATATGATATAAACCCCATCTTTTTATCCTCGATGGCAACAGTACAATACGTGTCGTTTCCCCTACTGTCACTGGGATCGAGCACCGCATGATTGAACCCAAAGTTAAGCACTTCTCCCATTGCAAGAAAGATCAATCTAGTAGGCCAAACCAAACTAATAATTCGAAGAGACTTGCAAAGTTAACCAATCATACATAAAAGAATTCAGAGAAGATTCAAATATTTTTCATAGATAATCTTGATCATAAACCCACAATTCATCGGATCTCGACAAACACACCGCAAAAAGAGTTGCATCGAATAGATCTCCAAGAAGATCAAGGAGAACTTTGTACTGAGATCCAAAGATAGAGAAGAAGCCATCTAGCTAATAACTATGGACCCGAAGGTCTATGGTAAACTATTCACACATCATCGGAGCGGCTATGGTGTTGATGTAGAAGCCCTCCATGATCGATGCCCCCTCCGGCAGAGCGCCGGAAAAGGCCCCAAGATGGGATCTCACGGGTACAGAACGTTGGGCGGTGGAATTAGGTTTTCGTGGTGCTCCTCGATGGTTTCGGGGTACATAGGTATATATAGGAGGAAGAAGTAGGTCGGTGGAGCTACGAGGGGCCCACGAGGGTGGAGGGCACGCCCCCTGCTTCGTGGCCTCCTCGTATGTTTCTTGACGTCCACTCCAAGTCCTCTGGATCACGTTTGTTCCAAAAATCACGCTCCCGAAGGTTTCATTCTGTTGGACTCCGTTTGATAATCTTTTTCTGCGAAGCACTGAAATAGGCAAAAAAACAGCAATTTGCACTGGGCCTTGGGTTAAAAGGTTAGTCCCAAAAATAATATAGAAGTGTATAAATAAGCCCATTAAACATACAAAACAGACTATATAATATCATGGAGCAATAAAAAATTATAGATACGTTGGGGACGTATGAAGCATCCCCAAGCTAAATTCCTGCTCGTCCTCGAGTAGGTAAATGATAAAAATAGAATTTTTGATGTGGAATGCTACTTAGCATATTCTTCAATGTAATTTTCTTTATTGTGGCATGAATGTTCAGATCCAAAAGATTCAAGATAAAAGTTTAATATTGACATAAAAATAATAATAATACTTCAAGCATACTAACAAAGCAATTATGTCTTCTCAAAATAACATGGCCAAAGAAAGTTCATCCCTACAAAATCATATAGTTTGGTCATGCTTCATTTTCGTCACACAAGATGCTCTCATCTTGCACAACCCCAATGACAAGCCAAGCAATTGTTTCATACTTTAGTAATCTCAAACTTTTTTCAATTTTCACGCAATACATGAGCGTGAGCCATGGATATAGCACTACGGGTGGAATAGAATATGATGATGGGGGTTGTGTGGAGAAGACAAAAAAGGAGAAAGTCTCACATTGACGCAGCTACTCAACGGGCTAGGGAGATGCCCATCAATTGATGTCAATGCAAGGAATAGGAATTGCCATGCAACGGATGCACTAGAGCTATAAATGTATGAAAGCTCAAGAAAACAAACTAAGTGGGCGTGCATCCAACTTGCTTGCTCATGAAGACCTAGGGCATTTGAGGAAGCCCATCGTTGGAATATACAAGCCAAGTTCTATAATGAAAAATTCCCACTAGTATATGAAAGTGACAAAATAAGAGACTCTCTATCATAAAGATAACGGTGCTACTTTGAAGCAAAAAGTGTGGAAAAATGATAGTAGCATTGTCCCTTTTTATTTCTCTTTTTTTGGGCCTTCCCTTTTTTTATTTGGCCTTTCTCTTTTTTTGGGACAATGCTCTATTAATGATGATCATCACACTTCTATTTATTTACAACTCAATGATTACAACTCGATACTAGAACAAAGTATGACTCTATATGAATGCCTCTGGCAGTGTACCGGGTAGGGCAATGAATCAAGAGTGACATGTATGAAATAATATGCATGGTGGCTTTTCCACAAATACGATGTCAACTACATGATCATGCAAGGCAATATGACAATGATGAAGTGTGTCATAATAAACGGGACGGTGGAAAGTTGCATGGTAATATATCTCGGAATGGCTATGGAAATGCTATAATAGGTAGGTATGGTGGCTGTTTTGAGGAAGATATAAGGAGGTTTATGTGTGATAGGCGATCGTATCACGGGGTTTGGATGCACCGTGAAGTTTGCACCAACTCTCAAGGTGAGAAAGGGCAATGGGCCGTGCATCAAGAGGCTAGCAATGATGGAAGGTTGAGAGTGCGTATAATCAATGGACTCAACATTAGTCATAAAGAACTCACATACTTATTGCAAAAATCTACAAGTCATCAAAAACCAAGCACTACGCGCATGCTCCTAGGGGTATAGATTGGTAGGAAAAGACCATCGCTCGTCCCCGACCGCCACTCATAAGGATGACAATCAAAGAACATCTCATGTTTCAAATTTGTTACACAACGTTTACCATACGTGCATGCTACGGGACTTGCAAACTTCAACACAAGTATTTCTCAAATTCACAACTACTCAACTAGCACAACTTTAATATTACCACCTTTATATCTCAAAACAACTATCAAGTATCAAACTTCTCTTAGTATTCAATGCACTTAAAAGTTTTTATCTTGGATGCCTATCATATTAGGACTAATTTTATAACCAAAGCAAATACAATGCTGTTCTAAAGGACTCTCAAAATAATATAAGTGAAGCATGAGATATAAATAATTTCTATAAAATATAACCACCACCGTGCTCTAAAAGATATAAGTGAAGCACTAGAGCAAAATTGTTTAACTCAAAAGATGTATGCGAAGACATAGAGTATTCTAATAAATTCTGAATAATGTGTCTCTTTCTCAAAAGGTGTGTACAGCAAGGATGATTGTGGTGAACTAAAAAGCAAAGACTCAATTCATACAAGACGCTCCAAGCAAAACACATATCATGTGGTGAATAAAAATATAGCTCCAAGTAAAGTTACCGATGGACGAAGAAAAAAGAGGGGATGCCTTCCCGGGCATCCCCAAACTTAGGCTCTTGCCACTCCTTGTTACATAATCCATCAAATCTTTACCCAAAACTTGAAAACTTCACAACACAAAACTTAACAAAAAATCTCGTGAGCTCCGTTAGCGAAAGAAAACAGAACACCACTTCAAGGTACTGTAGTGAACTCATTCTTTATTTATATTGGTGTTAAACCTACTGTATTCGAACTTCTCTATGGTTCATAAACTCTATTACTAGCCATAGATTCATCAAAATAAGCAAACAACACGCAAAAAATATAATCTGTCAAAAACAGAACAGTCTGTAGTAATCTGTAACTAACGCAGACTTCTGGAACTCCAAAAATTCTAAAATAAATTTCTAGACGTGAGGAATTTATCTATTAATCATCTGCAAAAATAATCAACTAAATAACACTCTCCAGTAAAAAGTTGTAGCTAATCTCGTGAGCGCTAAAGTTTCTGTTTTTTACAGCAAGATCGCAAAGACTTTCCCCAAGTCTTCCCAAAGGTTCTACTTGGCACAAACACTAATTAAAACACGAAACCACATCTAAATAGAATCTAGATGGATTAATTATTCCTAAACAGAACCAAAAATCAAAAAACAAAAAAAAATTGGGTTGCCTCCCAACAAGCACTATCGTTTAACGGCCCTAGCTAGGCATAAAGGCAATGATATATCTAGGCATTGCCATCTTTGGTGTTGGGAAAGAAAAGAGAAAAATTATTATCTATAGCATTTATATTTCTATTTTCAGAAAGCACGTGGCCATTGATGGTGGAAGAAATATTAAGCACGCTACGGAAATTTGCATCTAAGCTAGATTTCATCTCTTTGATAATTTCGTTTTGGTAAAAGCACAAAAGAGATGTGGATTCATCTTTCTCACTCATAGGGTGCCCAAATATAGTTTTCATCTTTTCATAGGTATCTATGGGATCGTCTTCAAGGAAACCCTCTTCAAAAATAGAATCTAAAACTTTCTTGAACGAAGCGGGCAACCCAACATAAAAGCCTTTTAGGTATATCTCAATTTGATATTGGGGCACATAGCTAGCTCGGATCCTTAAAAGCCTATCCCAAGCATCTTTCAAAGACTCATCAAGTAAATAATGAAAAATTCCGGGATCATCTTCATCGAAATTATTCAAACCCTCATTGATAACCTCGGTAGGTCTTTCCATAGCATAATTATTTATGAGCTTAGAGAGGACAGAGGGACTATCCAAAGTATTAAAACCATGGAGAGAGCCCTTGGCCCTTTTTGATTCTGCCATGGAACAAGAAAAACAATGGGAAAGAGGCGAGCGGAAAGAGAGGGCGAATAAAATGGCAAGGGTGAAGTGGGGGAGAGGAAAACGAGAGGCAAATGGAAAATAATGTAATGCGAGGGATAGGAGTTTGTGATGGGTACTTGGTATGTCTTGACTTGTGCGTAGACTCGGCAACAGCGCGCGTAAATCCTTCTTGCTACCTCTTGAGCACTGCGTTGGTTTTCCCTTGAAGAGGAAAGGGTGATGCAGCAAAGTAGCGTAAGTATTTCCCTCATTTTTTGAGAACCAAGGTATTAATCTAGTAGGAGGCCACACGCAAGTCCCTCGTACCTACACAAACAAATAAGAACCTTGCAACCAACGCAATAAAGGGGTTGTCAATCCCTTCACGGCCACTTGCAAAAGTGAGATCTGATAGAGATGATAAGATAATATTTTTGGTATTTTAATGATAAAGATTAAAAGTAAAGATTGCAAAATAAACGGCGAAAGAAATAGCTTGTTGACGGGAGATTAATATGATGGAAAATAGACTCGGGGGCCATAGGTTCCACTAGTGGCTTCTCTCAAGATAGCATAAGTATTACGGTGGGTGAACAAATTACTATCAAGAAATTGATAGAGAAGTGCATAATTATGAGAATATCTAGACATGATCATGTATATAGGCATCACTTCCACGACAAGTAGACCGACTCCTGCCTGCATCTACTACTATTACTCCACACATCGACCGCTATCCAGCATGCATCTAGAGTATTAAGTTCATAAGAACAAAGTAACGCATTAGGTAAGATGACATGATGTAGAGGGATAAAATCAAGAAATATGATATAAACCCCATCTTTTTATCCTCAATGGCAACAATACAATACTTGTCGTTTCCCCTACTGTCACTTGGATCGAGCACCGCATGATTGAACCCAAAGCTAAGCACTTCTCCCATTGCAAGAAATATCAATCTAGTAGGCCAAAACAAACTAATAATTCAAAGAGACTTGCAAAGATAACCAATCATACATAAAAGAATTCAAAGAAGATTCAAATATTGTTCATAGATAATCTTGATCATAAACCCACAATTCATCGGATCTCGACAAACACACCGCAAAACGAGTTACATCGAATAGATCTCCAAGAAGATAGAGGATAACTTTGTATTGAGATCCAAAGAGAGAGAAGAAGCCGTCTAGCTAATAACTATGGACCCGAAGGTCCGTGGTAAACTACTCACACATCATCAGAGAGGCTATGGTGTTGATGTAGAAGCCCTCCATGATTGATGCCCCCTCCGGCAGAGCGCCAGAAAAGGCCCCAAGATGGGATCTCACGGGTACAGAAGGTTGCGGCGGTGGAATTAGGTTTTCGTGGTGCTTCTCGATGGTTTCGGGCTACGTAGGTATATATAGGAGGAAGAACTAGGTCGGTGGAGCTACGAGGGGCCCATGAGGGTGGAGGGCACGCCCAGGGGGGTAGGCACGCCCCCCTGCCTCGTGGCCTCATGGTATGTTTCTTGACGTCCACTCCAAGGCATATGGATCACGTTTATTCCAAAAATCACGCTCCCGAAGGTTTCATTCCGTTTGGACTCGGTTTGATATTCTTTTTCTGCGAAACACTGAAATAGGCAAAAAAACAGCAATTTGCACTGGGCCTTTGGTTAATAGGTTAGTCCCAAAAATAATATAAAATTGTATAAATAAGCCCATTAAACATCCAATACAGAATATATAATAGCATGGAGCAATAAAAAATTATAGATACGTTGGAGACGTATCACAGTTTGTCTGTGCAGTGCATGATAACCGCTGCGGGAGGGGACGATATCAAAGATTAAATCCTCGCTTCGGAAGTTGTCCAGAGATCTGAAGACGACTTCCAATGTGATTGAACCTGTGCAACGAGCCTCTACACCTGGTATTACTCTTTTAAAGGTAGTTTTTGTGGGCTTGATCCTTGATGAATCGATGCCCCTTTTGCGGACTGTATCCTGATAGAGCAGGTTGATGCCGCTACCACCATCCATAAGGACTCACATGAGGTGAATCCATCAATGATTGGGTCAAGGACCAGTGCGGCTGAACCGCCGTGACGGATACTGGTCAGATGGTCCCTGCGATCGAAAGTGATCGGGCAGGACGACCATCAATTGAATTTTGGGGCAACTGGCTCTATCGCATAGACGTCCCTGAGTGCACGTTTGCGCTCCCTCTTGGGGATATGGGTAATGTATATCATGTTCACAATTTTAACCTGGGGGGGTGGGACTTCTTCTGTCCCCCTGTGTTCTGTGGACGGGGCTCCTCGTCGTCGTCCTCACTTTATGACCCCTTCTCCTTGTTCTCGGCATTTAACTTGCTGTCCTGTTCAAAGACCCAACAACTTCTGTTGGTATAATTGGCTGGCTTATCGGGGGTGCCGTGTATTTGACATGGACGATCAAGTATGCGGTCCAAGCTGGATGAGCCCAGATTGTTCCTTTTAAATGGCTTCTTCCACTGGCCGGACTTGGAGCCACTGAATCCGGCATTTACCGCCATGTTATCGTCGCTTCGACGCTTGTGTCTGTTGCTTTGGGGCTTGCCGTTTCTATTTCTGGCTTCAGAGGTGCCAGGTTTGCTTGAATTGTTATTGCTATGGGCTAGCCGGCTATCTTCGCCTGCGCAAAAGCGGGTCATGAGTGCCGTGAGGGATGCCATGGACTTCGGCTTTTCCTGGCCGAGGTGTCGGGCGAGCCATTCGTCGCGGATGCTATGCTTGAAGGCCGCTAGGGCTTCGGCGTCTGGACAGTCGACGATCTGGTTCTTTTTAGTTAAGAACCTAGTCCAGAATTTCCTGGCTGACTCTCCGGGCTGTTGGACTATGTGACTTAAGTCATCGGCGTCCGGAGGTCTCATGTATGTACCTTGGAAGTTGTCACGGAAGGCGTCTTCCAGGTCCTCCCAGCTGCCAATGGAGTTTTCAGGCAGGCTGTTCAACCAGTTCCGAGCTGGTCCCTTGAGTTTTAGTGGGAGGTATTTGATGGCATGAAGATCATCACCGCGGGCCATATGAATATGGAGAAGAAAATCTTCAATCCATATCACGGGGTCTTTTGTCCCATCATATGATTCGATGTTCACGAGTTTAAACCCTTCTGGGAATTCGTGCTCCATTACTTCATCAGTGAAGCAAAGGGGGTGTGCGGTGCCTCTATATCGGGCCAAGTCATGACGTAGCTCGGATGGAGTCCGTCTGCGGTTTTTAGCCCGGGCATGATTATGCTTGTCACGTCCGGCTAGATAGCCATCGTCGCGCGTCGGGGCACGCTCCCGCGATCCGTAGATCGATCTGGTCTGACTTGCTCTATTGTCCAGGTCCTGCCGCAGGTCATATGTATATTCCCGAGCTGTTACATCTCTACCTTTATGGCGAGGTGGTAAGGGCTGGTGTTCAGCTTGAGTTGCCGCTTTGTCCCGGCCACGTAGTGGTCGGTCAGCTGCATTACGCGCTAATGGTATGGGCTCGAGTGCCTCATCATTGAATTGAGGTAGCAGTTTACGCTTTGGGTAACTTTTGGTTGGGCGCTCGAGGCCATATTCCTCGGCTGCCAGGACACTAGTCCACCTATCGTTGAGCAGGTCTTGATCAGCTTGAAGCTGCTGCTGCTTCTTTTCTAGGCTCCCTGCAGTGGCTATTAGCCGGCGCTTAAAGCGCTCCTGCTCGAGATGTTCCTCAGGCACGATAAAATCCTCGTTGCCGAGGCTCACCTCATCCTCGGAGAGTAGAAGATAATTACTGTCCTCTGAGTCCTTGTTTACGACCTGTTCATCAGGGCTGACTCGCCCATCTTCCCGTTCGTCCTGTTCGTAAGTTGGCTCAATGGGGTCTTCATTGTCTTCGGCGTCGTCCAGAGTATTGTTTTCTCCTGTGCCGGTATTGCTATCCTTTCCACGGCGTGACTTAGAGCGGCACCGCTGTCGTCGGCGCTTTGGCTATATCTCAGGAGGTTTATCCTTGATTGGATCTGCTTTGCCATCGCCGTTATTCTCTTTGGGTGTATCCACCATGTATATGTCATACAAAGAGGCGGCCGTCCAGCGTCCGGTAAATGGCAGGTTTTGGGCCTGCTCCTCTCCGACATCGTCGTCCATACCGTCGATGTCTTCGGAGCCGTAATCGAGCATGTCGGTTAAGTCCTCGACAGTGGCTATGAAGTGGGTGGTGGGTGGGATGTAAAATTCCCTGCTCTCAGCCCCTAGTCCGGGCTGGGCGTAGTTCGGACGTTGCCCCTCTGTAACGACAAGGGATCACAACAAGTCCAGAGCCTCGCTTAAAGGCGAGGTTTGGCCAGGGGGAAGAAAACCTGTGGAGTACGGCGGGAAGGAAACTCCTTGGTCGAGCTCACACAGTGCTGACTCCGAGGATTCGGAGCCAGTGTTCGGAGAAGGTTCCGGCTTCATGATGGTTGCCAGCGATACTACCTCCTTCGGCTCTCCCGTAATGGGCTTAGTGGCCGCAGATAGTCCGGCGGGCTCAGGAAGCCCGTCTTCGGACCTGGTGATATGCTCCGGATCTAAGGCCAGAGCGGAGGTTCGGGTCGCGAACCCTTGGAAGATCAAGTCTCCTTGGATATCAGCGACATAATCCAGATTTCCAAAACTAATCTGGTGGCCTGGGGCATAGCTTTCGATCTGCTCTAGATGGCCAACCGAGTTGGCCCGCAGTGCGAAGCCGCCGAATACGAAGAGCTGGCCGGGGAGGAAACCCTCCCACAGGGCAGCATTGTTGTAGATGATTGATGGAGCCATCGAACCTTCTGATGACGTCATAGTGGAACTCTCAATGAAAGCACCAATGTCGGTGTCAAAACTGGCAGATCTCGGGTAGGGGTCACGAACTGTGCGTCTAAGGTCGATGGTAACAGGAGATCGGAGACACGATGTTTACCCAGGTTCGTGCCCTCTCGATGGAGGTAATACCCTACTTCCTTCTTGATTGATCTTGATGAATATGAGGGTTACAAGAGTTGATCTACGTCGAGATCGTAATGGCTAAACCCTAGAAGTCTAGCCAGCATGATTGTGATTATGATTGCCTCTACGGACTAAACCCTCCGGTTTATATAGACACCGGAGGGGACTAGGGTTGTACAAAGTCAGTTACGGAGAAAGGAATCTTCATATCCGAACGCCAAGCTTGCCATCTACGCAAAGGAGAGTCCAATTCGGACACGGGAGAGAGTCTTCTGTCTTGTATCTTCACGGCCCATCAGTCCGGCCCATGTCACATAGGCCGAATGCCCGAGGACCCCTTCATCCAGGACTCCCTCAACGGAAACTGGCTCTGTCGGGTGAGGGAAGGGAGGTGGATCAGCGAGCTGCATAGCTCGTATCTGGTGGGCTCGGCGGGCCACCCAGCCGGCTTGGATGCAGGATAACTACTCTTCGTAAGCCATTATAAGAGTGGACAACATGGTGAAGGAGGAGATAGGGGAGCGGCGGAGGTGTGCGATTCTTGGCCGGCGTTTGGCGTCGTCTAAATAGGAGATTACATAGACGGCGGACGGGAGGAGCTCGGCTGGAATTGCATTTAATGTCAGCACGGTCATGAACGGACATGTGTTCAGAGTGTGTTTCTCGGCTTCCACACGGGTTTCATGGAGCTAATTTTTTTTAAATAATACATATTTTTTATTAATTTTCATAAATATTACGTTGGATAAAAAAAATTCAAAAATAATAAACCGTCGGCCCGCTGCAGGCCGACTGGGCCTAATCGGCCCACAGAGGTCGATTGATTCGATCGACCTCTACAACTGGCCGACCGCCTCCCTGTCGCCCTTGTGAGCTGATTATGTCCTGCCGGCCCTTGTGGGCCGACTGGAGCTAATTGGCCTGCTGTGGGCTTGTTTTTGCAAAAAATAGGCATAAAAATATATGTTTAAAAAATGTTAATCATGTAATGAAAAAATGTTAAGCGTGTATAAAAAACTGTTCTGATGTGTACAAAAATGTACAATATATATGCAAAAATGTTGACATAAAAATATGTTTTGAAAAGTGTTAAGCATGTATCTAAAATTGTTAAATGTGTGTATAAAAATGTTCCTTATTTATACAAAAGTATAGAATGTGTATGAAAAAAGTTGACACCAAAAATTATGTTTGAAAAGTTGAAATTTTTCAAATACATGATTAAAAATTGTTAAATGTGTGTATAAAAATGTTCCTTATATATAAAAAAGTATAGAATGTGTGTGAAAAAAGTTGACACCAAAAAATATGTTTGAGAAAAATGTTCCAGTTCCATACAAAAGAGCAACCAATCATATTTTGTCACAACCTTGATTTATTTTTGTCACCAACTCACCAACATAATTTTTGGTGTCAACTTTTTCATACACATTCTATATTTTTGTATAAATAAGGAACATTTTTATACACACATTTAACAATTTTAAATACATGATTAACACTTTTAAAACATACTTTTATGTCAACATTTTTGCATATATATTGTACATTTTTTATATACATCAGGAACATTTTTTCTATGCGTTTAACATTTTTTAATTACATGATTAATATTTTTTTTAAACATATATTGTTATGCCTATTTTTTTTTGCAAAAACAATTAGCCCACAGCGGGCCAATTAGCTCCAGGCGCCCACAGTGGGCCGACAGACCCAATCAGCCCACAGGGTTCGACGGCGAGGCGGCCGGCTGTAGGTCGATCGAATCAATCGGCCTGCTGTGGGCCGACTAGGCCCAGTCGGCCTGCAGCGGGCCGACGGTGTATTATTTTTGAAATTTTTTTACCCAGCATAATATTTATGAAAATTAATAAAAAAATGTATTATTTGAAAAAATTAGCTTTCATGGAGGCGTTTGAATGCGGCAAAGAGGCGTGTTCAGCCGGGCGTGCAGCGAGTGGCGCCCTCGACTCTAACGTGCGACACCGCGCCGTTCTTCCACTAACGTGTGGGCTCTTTGGGTACATGGCGTGCATGTTAGTGACCCAACGCAGACAGCGCACGGTGATACGTCTCCAACGTATCTATAATTTTTTATTGCTCCATGCTACTTTATCTACTGTTTTGGACTATATTGGGCTTTATTTTCCACTTTCATATTATTTTTGGGACTAACCTATTAACCGGAGGCCCAGCCCAGAATTGCTGTTTTTTTGCCTATTTCAGTGTTTTGAAGAAACGGAATATCAAACGGAGTCCAAACGGAATGAAACCTTCGGAACGTGATTTTCTGACCGAACGTGATCCAGGAGACTTGGACCCTACTCCAAGAAGTAACAGAGGCGGTCATGAGGGTGGGGGGCGCCCCCCTAGGGCGCGCCCCCTGCCTCGTGGGCTTCCTGTTGCTCCACCGACGTACTACTTCCTCCTATATATACCTAAGTACCCCCAAACGATCAGAAGGGAGCCAAAAAAACCTAATTCCACCGCCGCAACTTCCTTTATCCACGAGATCCCATCTTGGGGCCTATTCCGGAGCTCCGCCGGAGGGGGCATCCACCATGGAGGGCTTCTACATCATCACCATAGCCCCTTCGATGAAGTGTGAGTAGTTTACTTCAGACCTTCGGGTCCATAGCTAGTTGCTAGATCACTTCTTCTCTCTTTTTGGATCTCAATACAATGTTCTCCCCCTCTCTCGTGGAGATCTATTCGATGTAATCTTCTTTTTGCGGTGTGTTTGTTGAGACCGATGAATTGTGGGTTTATGATCTAGTTTATCTATGAACAATATTTGAATCTTCTATGAATTCTTTTATGTATGATTGGTTATCTTTGCAAGTCTCTTTGAATTATCCGTTTGGTTTGGACAACTAGATTGGTAGTTCTTGCAATGGGAGAAGTGCTTAGCTTTGGGTTCAATCTTGCGGTGTCCTTTCCCAGTGACAGAAGGGGCAGCAAGGCACATATTGTATTGTTGCCATCGAGGATAACAAGATGGTTTTTTTAATCATATTGCATGAATTTATCCCTCTACATCATGTCATCTTAATTAAGGCGTTACTCTGTTTTTAACTTAATACTCTAGATGCATGCTGGATAGCGGTCGATGAGTGAAGTAATAGTAGTAGATGCAGGCAGGAGTCGGTCTACTTGTCTCGGACGTGATGCCTATATACATGATCATACCTAGATATTCTCATAACTATGCTCAATTCTGTCAATTGCTCAACAGTAATTTGTTCACCCACCATAGAATACTTATGCTCTTGAGAGAAGCCACTAGTGAAACCTATGGCCCCCCGGGTCTATTCTCATCATATCAATCTCCATTACTTTAATACTTGCCTTGTTTTTACTTTGCCTTTTACTTTTCACTTTGCATCTCTATATCAAAAATACCAAAAATATTATTTATCATCTCTATCAGATCTCACTCTCGTAAGTGACCGTGAAGGATTGACAACCCCTAATCGCGTTGGTTGCGAGGAGCTATTGTTTTGTGCAGGTACGAGGGACTTGTCGTAGCCTCCTCTTGGATTGATACCTTGGTTCTCAAAAACTGAGGGAAATACTTACGCTACTTTGCTGCATCATCCTCTCCTCTTCGGGGAAATCCATCCAGTGCTCAAGAGGTAGCAAGAAGAATTTCTGGCGCCGTTGCTGGGGAGGCTTACGCAAAAGCAAGTCAAGACTTGGACTCCTAACAACAAGCCACTTCTGGCACCGTTAAACTCTACATACCAAGTGCCCATCACAATCCCTATCTCCCGCATTACATTATTTGCCATTTGCCTCTCGTTTTCCTCTCCCCCACTTCACCCTTGCCGTTTTATTCACCCTCTCTTTTACGTTCGCCTTTATGTCTTTCTTGGCTCGTTTTCTCGCTTGGTTGAAATAGTTGAGTATTTATTCCTAAACAGAGAAGCTAATATCTATGGATCCTCATCCGCTTGCCAGTCTTTTTAAGAGATCCAATTATGATGAACCAATTCCTAGTGATTTGGATGCACTAGATTATCTTTATAAGCTTTTGCCTGAGATCCGTAAATCTGAAAATTGTGATGAAGTGCTTCACGATAGATCTTTGAATAAAAAGCATGATTGCAATGATTTTGTTATAAATTCTATTGATGTAAATTATGCTGATAATATGCAAAACCCTAAGCTTGGGGATGCTAGTTTTGCTATGTCCAATAGTCATGATTGGGGAGATTCTTCTTATGATCTTGAAAATTTATTTAAACCCCATGATGATTATGAGATTGATAATAGTGTTTGCAATAATATTGAAAGTGGGTTTGGAAGAGTGTCAACTTTAGATCCCACATATTTGGATAATATTCAATCTTATGAAATTTTTCATAAAAGTGGGCTTGGAGAAATCATGACTTTAGTTAATGATAATCCCACTATTTTGGAAGAGTGTCAACTATGCATGCATGTGGATCGTGTTGAGAATATGTTATGTGATAGCTATATTGTTGAATTTTCTTATGATCCTACATGTAATTATTATGAGATAGGAAAATATGGTTATAGAAATTTTCATGTTACTAAATTACCTCTCGTTATGTTGAGATTGTTATTGTTTCTTTCCACTTCCTTGCATATGCTAGTTTTTGCTTGCTACGATAATTTGTTTGCCTATAATATGCCCATGCATAGGAAGTATGTTAGACTTAAGTATGTTAGACTTAAGTGTGTTTGTGCCTCAATTCTTGTCTTTCTTGTGAGCATCATTGAAATCTCAATGCCTAGCTAAAAAGGCTTTAAAGAAAGCGCTTGTTGTGAGACAACCCAATATTTCTCCTTGCTGCTTAGTAATAAATAATCCATCTAGCCTCTGTTTAGATGTGGTTTTATGTTTTAATTAGCGTTTGTGCCAAGGTAGACCTATTGGATCTTCTTGGATGATAGTTATTTGATCTTGTAGCCATTGGATACGAAATCAAGGGCCTGCAGTTTATCTTCAATCTCCACCCTGCTGAGCCGCCAGCCACCACCGGCCGAACCGCCCACGGCCGGCCCACACCGCCACACTGCCCCGCCCGCTCTTAAACCACTCCCCACCGCTGGTCTACCGCCGCCTCGGCCATCCTTCTAGCCCCCCCCCGGTGTCAATCTTTTTCTCCGGCGATCCCCATGCCACCGCCCAATCACCATGCCCCCACCACCGGCGACTGCCAACCAGAGGTCTCACGACATCGAATCCCCACCGACCACTAATTTATTACCATTTATGTCCTTCATATACGCGCTGTCTGGTGGGCCCTGTGGTAATGTGTGCTGCTGAGTGTGGACTGTTTGACTGGTCAATTGATCGTGTCATCAACAAATTATGGAGCTGTCTGGTGAGCCAGTGACCATATGATCACCCTAAAATGTATTTTAATTAACACAGTACAGACTCAAACTACCATTTCTTTCTTTCATATACGCGTTGACAGGTGGGCCCCACGGTTATGCGCCTCGATGGTGCAACACTAGTTGTGGCACATGGAACGTTTGACTGGTCAATTGATTGTGTCATCAACAAAATACGGAGTTGTACGGTTGATCCAGTGACCGTAAGGACATGTATTTTTTTTAACATAGTACAGACGCAAGCGCTCATATATACGCGCAAGCACTCACCGCTATAAGCGCACACACGCAAACCATACCCCTATGAGCACCTTCGAGAGAGTGAGCCAGCATATGATCTTGAGATTTTACGAAGTCACCATAGGTGCCTCGTAGTCGAGTGGAACGTCTCCTCCCACTGAACGCACATCGCCAGAAAATACTGAAATTAATCCAGGATAAATGCGAGCACCAGGACTTTAACCCTAGTGGGCTCGAGAAACCACTGTCCTCCTAACCATCCAACCACATGTTGGTTAGCACCACAAAATGTATGTGGTTACCGTGATGAGCTTATTCCGAAGTCCAGTAACCATTTCGTGCTTTCTCTTCAAATACAATGACCATAAGTGTCGTCAACAAAATACGGAGCACGCATCAAATACATTGTTCGTCAGTGCCATCAATAAAATACGGAGACGTATCGTGAGCTAGATATCGTATGATCACCACGAGAATGTATACAGTGACCGTAATGAGCATATTCTGAAGTCCAGTGACCGTATAGTGCTTTCTCCTGAAATACAGTGACCATCACGCGTGAATGTGTCATGGGCATGCATACTTTTAGAGGGCCGAGAGATAATTTGTGTGCGTACGTGAAAGTGGTGTAGAAAGAGGGGGTGTACGGTGGAGACAAGGAGATATATGCCCTTCGTTTCTCTTTCCCGTGACTAATATTTTAGGAGAAAATATAAACATTCACAATGCAGAACAAATTTTTTGGATGCACCACGCAATTAACTTTCATGTATAACATTGTACTATTGTATATGCTTATTTTCTTAGTGGCCGATTGCGTGTGTGGTGTGGTGGGAACATCATGGGGTGGGCACATCATTTCTAGTTATGGTGGGTCAACATGAGGACTCATGGGTCAGTTCCATCCTGCACCACATAGGTTGGACCGTGACGCATTATACGAAGACCCATGTGGGGGACTCAACGTACAACACGAAACTACCAGAGTCATGGAGGACTCTATCCCCACTGGTGGTAAGCCGACTATATATGATTTGTAACCCTAGGCCTCGAGTATGTTATAGAAGCCTGGGGGCTTTTCTTTTTTTTTCGTCAATAGTATACACACATGCACAATGCCTGGTATTCATGTGTACTTTGTACACACCCCTATCACTAATATATGTACAGTACCAAGAGTAGGCTTTTTCCTCAACTGCAAGGGTCCAAACTTGGGTAAAACTTTTCTTTGTATTACCATCCAGCCTAACAGTCAGGGATATCCTATCGAATGATCTGATGGAATCATATCTGCCAACTACTAAGAGAGAGGTGTCTCTGTGGGGCGGGGGGGGGGGGGCAATGTGCGAGAGAGGCCTAAAGATAATGTGCGTGCGGGAGACGCGTAGGCACACATATGTGCGTATAGAGGGCTAGTAGAGACTGTGCATGTGTATATATGCATGTGAGAGAAATAGTGTTTTCCAACTGAGATTAGTGAAAAGAGTGGTACATAGTAGTCATAAAGAGAGAGATATATAGAGAGAGGGTGTGTGTGAGACACCCCGACACCCCGGGAGAGATTGTGAGCATGTGTGAAAGAGAAATGCCGATGTATATAAAGTATGTGCACTTATGCGTTAGATAGAGATATATATTGCGCGTTTGTGAGAACGGGTCGAGGCATAGTGCATCTATGTGTAAAAGGTGGTTCTACGCATTAAATTATAATATAATTGGCATTATTATTTTTGGATGAGATCATGAATTTTGCAATTTGCGTATGAACGAAAATCGGTCTATCAGACACCCATACTCTATTGAATTCTAGCATGTGCATGTGTTTATTTCATATTGTCGATCCATAGCATGAGAGTGGTTTGAAATACAGGCAATGCATTGCTTTTGCAATTCATATATAAACATTAATTAGTGCACTCCATGTTGTTAGTGTGAAGCACTTCATACATTCCAAATTGCTAGCTCCGAAATAGAATACATGTTGAATTCAACATAAAGGGGGTTTCAAAGATTCGAATTCATAGGAAGTGCATTCATCTACTTGAACCCAAGATAATGGCATTTGTAAATCAGATCTAAAAGGGGGCATCAATCTTTGTTGTGCATTTGAACATGCTATATATTCATACGCATGTCTAACTATTTTTTTGCAACCAAGGAGATTATATCTGGAACCATGCATGAACTGAGGTAAGTTGCATATTTTTTAATATATACTCGTGTACAATGTATATTCAAATGTACCCCCTCCATTCCAAAATAATCGTAGTTTTAGGATTTTCAAGAGTAAAGATTTGTGAAGTTTGACAAATCCTGAAAGTTCAATTCAAGAGAACCGAAAACGTTAATGCTTCTGCTCCCAAATATTGAACGAAGTGCCAAATAAGCCTCTGGTCACCCGAAACCGCGCGAGACTAATGTCTGGTGGTAGGAAATTACTGTCCTGACTCTGGCCCGTGTAGCCTATCGGCCCGATGTCCAAAGGTCTAAACCGGGGTAGGTTTGTAACTTCACAAAGAGGCCAGTCTCAACTGCCTCCAAGAAGCATTCATACGCCGTGTGTCGGTGTAGTGAAAACTAGGGCTACACTAACCGCCGGGCATGGGCCACGACTGTATGCAATTACACTAAAGAGGATCCATCTTCGCTGACAAGTGCTGCATCAGCAAGCAAGACTCAAGCCACCTTCCCGACAAGGAGCATCCTGCCCTGCCAGGGAGGACAGATACAAGGCAAAACGAAGCAGCCAAGCCTGAGAACCAGAAGACGAGACGACCGCAAGGCTCCTTGCCGAGGATGCCCACGAGGCCCCGACAAGGCCCCTTGCCGAAGATGGCCGCAAGGCCCCGGCAAGCCTCTTGCCGAGGGCGCTCACAAGGCCCCGACAAGACCCTTGCCAGGAAGACACGCAAGACCGCGACAAGCCCTTGCCGAGGACATCGGTGGGGCCGTAGCCAGGCCCACACCTACCAAGACTCCACCGCCGTCCCCATGCAGCTGCCAGCTCAACCAGCTGAGCAGGCGCCCGCGTGGCGACGTGCGGTCTCTACACCGATCCAGCGAGCTCCTGCGTGGTGGCATGCAAGTCTTCCTGAAGACTCCGCCACCCGCGCCAGCCCAGCAACCAGCCAACATGGCGCTACAACGCCTCTTCATCTCGGACGCGCGTCAAGGCCAGGCGAGGCGGAGACAGATGGGACGAGCTTCCTTGCCGTCCCCGATAAAGCGAGAGGACGCATAAGCAGCGCATTGAATGCGTTTGTCCTGTGATGTCAGGCGATAAGCTTGTACACTGTAGATACCTTCCACCTCAGCGATGCGTGTGGCGACCTTTGACATATAAAAGGAGGCCCGAGGCGTACTGTGGGGGGATCGGACCCCGGACAAGGAGAGAGATTTGGCTCTTTGGAACCTCACAGCACCTAGAGCTAGTTTGATAGCTCAAGAACACTAAATACATCCACCAAAGCAGGACTAGGGTTTTACGCATCCTTGTGGCCCGAACCTGGGTAAAATCCCTTTGTGTTATCTGCTGGTCCCGCTCTTCTCATGATCCCCGCGCCCCGCAACCGTAGAAGGGATTCCAATGATCCCATAGGTGTTGTTTCCCACCGACATCTTTGGCGCGCCAGGTAGGGGGGCGCAATTGTGAGAACCAGGTCTAGCAGTCGACCTAGCTGTTCTTCATCGCCACGACTCCTGCGGAGGAGGCGGCCAAGAAGGCGGTGCTGCCCGTTGGCGCAAAGGACACCGAGGCGGCGACGAGAGAGCTAAGTCATGCAGAATTTTAAGTTTTTCTCCTTAAATATAAGGTTATTATCCACGACGGTTCGGCCTATGTATGGAGAGCCTGTATGTAGAGGGGCCCTCCTGCGATCGGTAACGCCTTTGTTCTGTTTCGAGTCCGCTCAACAGTTCAAGCGGCCGCGTCGAGAGCGGCAGGGTAACCTTTCGCCATCGGCAACGCTCTCGGTTCTGACTCGAGTCAAGCTCGACAGATCGAGCGGCCGCGCCAAGGGCGGTAAGGTGGTTTGCCCGGCAGCAAGCACACCTGGCAGGCTGATGGAGATCCGTCCTCAAGACGTCACCCTGGGTTTACGCGCCGGCAAGCCTACCCAGTGACGTAGGGTAAACATACAAGGGAAGATCAAACAGGAAGATAGCATGCACTATTTATTTGAGATTTCTGCATAGACCTGTATGCCAAGGAACCTTCTCGGGGCTAGTTGCGCTCCATATTGCCCCGAGTCCGCTCGGCAACTTGTGCGGTTGCGCTAGAACCAATAAGGTAAACCTTTCCAGGAGGCAACGTTCCCGAATAGCCGCTAAGGGCCCGTTCCCTCAAGCGCTGCTAGCTGGATCGTATGTACCGGAAAGCATTCCAGCAGGCATAGGGAATATTTAGCAGAAGTCAAAATTCACAAGTGAGTTAAGTGCAGTTCAGATTCTAATCAACTTGTCATATTTAAACGCAGTTATGGCCCCGGGGGCTGGCAACGCCCTTGGGACCAATTTCTTGGTGTTAAGAACGACGAAGTTCTTCGCCATGAGCCTTCCCGGCGACGATCTTGCCGGAAGCCGGCGTCAAGAACGATGAAATTCTTCGCCACAAGCCTTCCCGGCAACGATCTTGCCGCGAGCCGGTGACGAGAACGACGAAGTTCTTCGCCACAAGCCTTCACGACAACAATCTTGCCGGAAGCCGGCATCGAGAACGTCAAAGTTCTCTGTTGAAGATAAAAGCCTTCCCGGCAACAAGCTTGCCGGAAGTCGGCATCGAGAACGTCAAAGTTCTCTGCTGAAGATAAAAGCCTTCCCGGCAACAAGCTTGCCGGAAGCCGGCATCGAGAACGCCAAAGTTCTCTGCTGAAGATGAAAGCCTTCCTGGCGACGAGCTTGCCGGAAGCCGGCATCGAGAACGTCAAAGTTCTCTGCTGAAGATAAAAGCCTTCCTGGCGACAAGCTTGCCGGAAGCCGGCGTCGAGAACGTCAAAAGTCTCCGCGAGAAACATAAGACTTCCCGGCAACAGACTTGCCGGGAGCAAGAAAGGAAACAAAATCACACTCTAGCATCGAGATCTATAGAGTTCTCTGCTAGAAAATTTCCATGGAAGTAGGCTCGGGGACTGGCAGCTCCTTTCAGTGCAACAACGATCGTGACCCATGCCAACCTTGGTCCCGTCTCCAGCATCAAATTCATGAAATTCTCCGCTGAAGCCGGGCCCGGGGGCTACTGTCGGTGTAGTGAAAACTAGGGCTACACTAACCGCCGGGCATGGGCCACGACTGTATGCAATTACACTAAGGAGGATCCATCTTCGCCGACAAGCGCTACATCGGCAAGCAAGACTCAAGCCACCTTCCCGACAAGGAGCATCCTGCCCTTGCCCACGAGGCCTCGGCAAGGCCCCTTGCCGAAGACGGCCGCAAGGCCCCGGCAAGCCTCTTGCCGAGGGCGCTCACAAGGCCCCGGCAAGACCCTTGCCGGGAAGACACACAAGACCGCGACAAGCCCTTGCCGAGGACATCGGTGGGGCCGTCCCCATGCAGCTGCCAGCTCAACCAGCTGAGCAGGCGCCTGCGTGGCAACGTGCGGTCTCTACACCGATCCAGCGAGCTCCTGCGTGGTGGCATGCAAGTCTTCCTGAAGACTCCGCCACCCGCGCCAGCCCAGCAACCAGCCAACGTGGCGCTACAACGCCTCGTCATCTCGGATGGGCGTCAAGGCCAGGTGAGGCAGCGACAACTGGGACGAGCTTCCTTGCCGTCCCCGATAAAGCGAGAGGACGCATAAGCAGCGCACTGAATGCATTTGTCCTGTGATGTCAGGCGATAAGCTTGTACACAGTAGATACCTTCCACCTCCTGTGTGCCACTCTGGCGACCCCTTTGACATATAAAAGGAGGCCCGAGGCGTACTGTGGGGGGGGGGGGATCGGACCCCGGACGAGGAGAGGGATTCAGCTCTTTGGAACCTCGCAACACCTAGAGCTAGTTCGAGAGCTCAAGAACACTAAATACATCCACCAAAGAAGGACTAGGGTTTTACGCATCCTTGCGGCCCGAACCTGGGTAAAATCCCTTTGTGTTGTCTGCTGGTCCTCCTCTTCTCACGATCCCCGCGCCCCGCAACCGTAGAAGGGATTCCAGTGATCCCATAAGTGTAGTTTCCCACCGACACCGTGGGTGCCTAAACACCCATGCGCTTGGCCGAAATCTATCTCGCACACCATTTGGGACACCTGAGATTACTGTCCTACCCCCACCCCGTCATATGTCCAAAATTTTATATGGGAGCAAAGTTTGTAACTTTCCCCAAATTTCAAACAAGCGCGTTCCAGACTGAAACATTGTTCCCCTTAGTTTCCCCTCCCTCCATTTCCCCATTCATACTCCGTGGGAGCCAAAACGCCCTCTCCAGTAGTCGAGAAACCCCAGCCTCCTCTGTCGTCCACCCCATTGCGCCCAAGCCACCGCTGCCCTCCTCCATCACGTCGGAGCCGAAACCCCGACGTTGTCGTCCAACGCAACCGCAACGGCAACACCCTCAAGGAGTTAGCAGCTGAAGCTGAGGCAAAGCTGCCTCCATGAAAATGACGCTGACGTGCGCCATACCATAACCACTTCGACCATGTCGTCCTGCGCCTCATCGCTACCGCTCCACTGTCGCAACCGTCCACCGCACCGGAGTTGTTCCTGCTACGCCGTCATTCGCTGCCTCGGATCTGTTTCCCTGCTGCCGACAAACGGCCACTGCACCACACTCAACAACTTGGCCATGGGTTCGTCCAAGGCTCCACCATCCTCCACAACTTCTCGTTTCCAGCGAACCACAAGAAGATCGTTGGAAAAACAGAAGGAGGACACAACACTGCGAGCAGAAAGAGGTACTCCTCTTCCCTTATTTATGCAAATCTTACATCTCTGCTCACACTGTATTCAACCCATGAAAGAAACTAGTTGAGCGCTTCTTAATGCATCTTCTTCGTGATACTAAATGCACAAGGTTTCCTCCCACTTACTATTTCACCTTTGCTAGAGGTCAATAGCCCGCCTGGATTTCAATTCAGGGTCAGTCGAATCGCAACTAAAAGAAGCAGCACCCGCTTAGGCGCGCAGAGCACCTAGTGAGGGAGTCCTAGACTAAGGGGTCCTCGGGCGTCCGGCCTGTTACTCATTGGGTCGGACTGATGGGCTGTGAAGACACGAAGACCAAAGACTATACCCATGTCCGGATTGGGCTCTCCTTGGCGTGGAAGGCAAGCTAGGCGACCGACTATGAAGATTCCCTCTTATGTAACCGACCTCATGTAACCCTAGATCTCTCCAGTGTCTATATAAACCGGAGAGCATAGTCCGGATAGGACAGATTCATTACCATATAGTCATAGGCTAGACTCCTAGGGTTTAGCCATTACGATCTCATGATAGATCAACTCTTGTAACACTCATATTCATCAAGATCAATCAAGCAGGAAGTAGGGTATTACCTCCATAGAGAGGGCCCGAACCTGGGTAAACATGTGTCCCCCGTCTCCTGTTACCATTGATCCTAGACGCACAGTTTGGGACCCCCTACCCGAGATCTGCCGGTTTTGACACCGATATTGGTGCCTTCATTGAGAGTTCCACTCTGCCGTCGACGAAAGTTTTGATGGCCCCTTCAATCGTCAGTAATGATGTGGTCTAGGGAGAAATGTTCCTCCCCGAAAAAATCTTCGTATTCGGTGGCTTCGAACTGCGGGCCAACTCGCTTGGCCATCTGGAGCAGATCGATTGTTACGCCCCAGGCCACCAGGTCATGTTCGGAAGCTTGAAATACATCACGGATATCCGTGGAGAATTGATCTCCGAGGGATTTGAAACCGCACCGATCGCTCCCCCTTTCTCCGATGAACATGACTTATCTGTCATCGGAGCACACCCAGGAGATGGATCATGTTGCTGCAATGGCCTCAGTACCGAAGCAGATCATCCTCTCCGAGGCCATAAAGTCCGCGGCGTTGAAGACGCACACGGACTCGACATCCGGCAATGCTGGCGTCAATGGAACTACGGACTCGTCTCCGGCTACACGTTCCAGACCAAGTGCACCGGCGGATACCGGGCTGGATCGGTTATCGATTTTCGAATTTAGCGCCGCAGACATCTTCCAGCATTCGCCTTTGGGTGACGTACTAAATTATTTGAATAACTTGTCCTTGGAGGAAGATTCATAGCCGAACTACGTTCGGTCCGAGCTAGAGGCGGACGACGAGGAATTTTGCTTCCCACCCGCCACCCACTTCATAGCCACCGTCGACGACTTAACTGACGTGCTCGAGTATGGCTCCGAAGACATCGTCGGTATGGACGACGATGCCGACAATGAGCAAGGCCAAGACCCGCCATTCACTAGACGTTGGACGGCCACCTCTTCGTACGACGTGTACATGGTTGATACACCCAAGGGATCTGGCGACGACAAAGAAGAGCCAGATAAGAATAAACCTTTTGAGACGCAGTCCAAGCGCCGGCGCCCCAAACACCGTTCTAAGCCTCGCCGCTCAAAAGACGACAACACTGGTACCGGAGAAAGTAGCACTCCGGGTGACGCCGAAAACAATGAAGACCCTGTCGGTGCTGCATCCGAACAGGAGGATCATGACGACAGGCAAGACAACCCTGATGAGCAGGCCATAGAAGATGACTCGGGGGATGATAGTCACCGTCCACCTTCCGAAGAGGAAACAAGCCTCGGGAACGAAGATTTCATCGTGCCTGAGGACCCTCTAGAATAGGAGCGCTTTAAGCTTCAACTCATAGCCACTGTAAGGAGCCTGAAAAAGAAACAACAGCAGCTTCAAGCTGAACAAGATCTGCTCGTCGACAGATGGACTGACGTCCTGACAGCAAAAGAATACGGCCTCAAGCGTCCAACCAAGAGCTACTCGAAACGCAGACTGCTACCTCAATTCGATGAGGAGGCACCGGAGCACACATCTCCCCCGCGTAATGCGGAACGACCACCGCGTGATCGAGACAGGGCGGCCGACCGGCCGCCACGCAGTCGGGATAAAGCGGCCACTCGAGCCGAACAGCAGCCTGCCCAACCGCCCGCATAAAAATAAAGTCGGAAGAGTTCGGGTCACATATGACCTTGGCAGACCACGGACGATAGAGCAGGACATACAAGATCGATCTCACGGTTGTGAGGGCGTGCCTCGAGGCACGAAGGCGGCTACCTATTTGGACGCGACAAACCTAACCACGCCCGGTCCGAATGCCGCAGACGGACTCCATCAGAACTACACCGCGACACGGCCCGGTACAGAGGTGCCGCACACCCTCTCTGCTTCACAGACGAGGTACTGGATCATGAATTCCCCGAGGGATTCAAGCCCGTCAACATCGAATCATACGACGGCACAACCGGTCCTGCAGTATGGATCGAGGATTTCACCCTCCACATCCACATGGCTCGAGGAGATGATCTTCACGCCATTAAATACCTCCCACTCAACCTCAGAGGGCCAGCTCGGCACTGGCTTAACAGCCTGCCTGAAGATTCTATCGGCAGCTGGGAGGACTTGGAAGAAGCTTTCCTGGACAACTTCCAAGGAACTTATGTCCGGCCACCTGACGCTGATGACTTAAGCCACATAGTTCAACAACCTGGAGAATCAGCCAGAAAATTCTGGACTAGGTTCCTAACCAAAAAGAACCAGATCATTGACTGTTCGGATGCCGAGGCCTTAGCAGCCTTCAAACACAGCATCCGTGACGAATGGCTAGCACGCCACCTCGGCCAAAAACAGCCGAAGTCCATGGAAGCCCTCACGGCACTCATGACCCGCTTTTGCGTGGGAGAGGACAAATGGCTGGCTCGTAGTAACAACACAGCCAGTGAGACAGGCCCCTCTGAGGCCAAGAATAGCACTGGCAAGCTCCGGCGCAATAGGCACAAATGCCAAAGCAATGACAACAACATCGATGACACCACAGTCAACGTCGAATTCAGTGGCTCCAAGTCCGTCCAACGGAAGAATCCCTACAAAAGAAACAATGAAGGACCTTCCAGCCTGGACCACATACTCGACTGTCCGTGCCAAATACACGACACCCCAGATAAGCAAGCCAATCATACCAACAGGGATTGTTGGGTTTTCAAGCAGGCTGGCAAGTTAAATGCCGAAAATAAAGAAAAGGGATCACAAAGTGAGGACGAGGACGAAGAGGCCCGGCAGCCGAACACTGGAGGGCAGAAGAAATTCCCCCCTCAAGTCAAAACGGTGAACATGATATACGCCACACACATCCCCAAAAGGGAGCGCAAGCGAGCACTCAGGGACGTCTATGCGGTAGAACCAGTCGCCCCAAAGTTCAATCCTTGGTCGTCATTCCCGATCTCCTTCGATTAACGAGACCACCCAACTAGCATCCGCCACGGCGGTTCAGCCGCACTAGTCCTAGACCCAATTATTGATGGGTTTCACCTAACACGAGTCCTGATGGACGGTGGTAGCAGCCTCAACCTGCTCTATCAAGACATGGTGCGGAAGATGGGCATTGACCCCTCACGAATCAAACCAACAAAGACTACCTTCAAAGGAGTCATACCAGGCATCGAGGCCCGCTGTACGGGCTCAATCACGCTGGAAGTGGTCTTCGGTTCTCCGGACAATTTCCGAAGTGAGGAGTTAATCTTTGACATCGTCCCATTCCGTAGCGGCTACCACGCACTGCTCGGAGGAACATCGTTTGCTAGATTCAACGCAGTGCTGCACTATGCTTATCACAAGCTCAAGATGCCCGGCCCACGCGGCGTCATAACAGTCAATGGCAACACGGAACGCTCTCTCCGAACAGAGGAGCACACAGCCGCCCTAGCAGCAGAGGTATAGAGCGGCCTTCTCAAGCAACACCATAGCGCGGCTGCCGAGCCCCTGGACACCATCAAGAAGTTTCGAACTACACTGCAACAGGACAACAAGGCTCGTCAAGAGCTCGACTAGCAATTTGGCCTCCGTCCTAGTCCCGATGAAGTAGTGGCATTCGTACCAGCGTACATAATTACTCACTCGAAATTCCATGGACATCGACGGAGGCACGAGCTAACCCGGGATCTACAGTTCGGCTAGACCGACCCCGAACACACTTTTTCCTTTCTGTTTCAGGTACCTTTTCCCGCGAGCCTGATCACCAGCCCCTTCGAGGGATCGGCATACAAAGGGGGCATGGAGCATAGGTGCACAGGGTAACCTCCATACGTTCTTCTCGACGGTATTTTTACTTATTTTCCAGGACCCGCACGCTGCTCCTTCTTGATCCCGGCATGTTAAATAGTCCGGGTGCCTATCGCATTATTTGTATAAGATACGCCTTGACGTATCCATTCAGTTATAATAAAAATGATTTGCGACCCATTTTCTGTGGTTTTCGCTTCTTACTTCATTTTATTTCGATCTTCTTATCAGCTACATCGGTACTCTTTTGTACGTTTCATATTCGCCAGGGGCTGCTGATCGCCCCATAACACGACAACAAAGTCCGAACACTTCTTGTATAACAGTTTGGCACCCCGAATTTAGCAATATATGCATTGGCTCTGAATCATGTCTTTGGTTAATAGTTGGGTTGCCCGACTCCTGTGCTTGCTACCCTATGTTCCGTTCTATCGGCTAGGGTAGTAAAGGGAGAACTACTGCGATTGTGCCCTGGCCTTGACCGGATGAGCACCTCAGTAGAGAAAGCCGAAAACTGACTGTCATGATATGGCGAGAGCCGGTCAGCTGTTCGAGGGTCACAAAATTGTTGGAATTTTTTCGCGTCCTTGAAGGATCGGCACTTCACGATCAGATCTTGACACCACAGCTCGGACCAGGTGCTACGCACTTGCTTAATTATAAAACTCCTATGGCTAAGTGAGGGCGTTTAAGCCATATAGTCTGATTGCCTTGTTCGTTGCGCTAAACAACTCCTTCAAGGACCATATAATTGGATCAAGATTGTTTAGATCCCATCCTGAACACCTCCGTACTACTTACGTGAGGGCAGAAGCCGACGACTAGCCAACCCTCAGATTGCATATAGCACGGCCGCACAAGAGGAAACAATATAAAGAATAACGAAATTACATTACAGAACAAGCTTTGTCTTTATAATACAAGGCAAAGGACAACACGAATGTATTCATTCAAAAATAACGTCCTTCGAACATTGAGCTGCCACAAGTCGAGACCCTTCTATGACATCCGCAAAATATTTCTTGGGTGTGCGGTGCTCCTTGCCCTCTAGCAGCCCGCTGGCCACTTCAACAACATTCATCTTTGCCCACCACATCTTGCAGCGAGCGAAGGCCATACGGGCTCCTTCAATACATGCAGAGCGCTTGGCGACGTCCAGCCACAGACAGGCTTCCACCAGCCGCCTCACGAGTCCGAAGTAGCTGCCGGGTATAGCTTTGGCTGGCCATAGCCGGATTCTCAAATCCTTCATGGCTAGTTCAGCCACCCTATGCAGCTCCACCAGCTGCTTCAGCTGGTCGGTGAAGGACACGGGATGCTCCGGCATCGCATACTGTGACTAGAATAGCTTCTCTATAGAACCTCCTCCTTCGGCTCGGTAGAACGCTGCAGCGTCTGATACGCTGCGTGGTAGATCCGCAAAAGCTCCTGGGGAACTCCGAACCCGAGTTAGTAAAAGGTACTGCCTCTCCGCATACTTGCTTTGCATCTTAAAAGCCTTACCCGCCGTGATCTTCCTGGCCTCCTGGATCTCTTGGATGATGGCCTGGCCTGATTCCGCGCGGTTTCTGTGTCCTGACGAGCCTTGGTGAGTTCAACCTTCTGAGCCGACGCATCATTCTCCAAGGTCTCACATTTTTTCACTGCATGTTGGAGCTCCTGCTGGATTTCCTTGACACGGGCCTTGAGCTTCTTACGGGTGGCTTGCTGCTGGACAGCCTTTTCCTCGGCCCCGCCCAGGGCCTTCCTTAGGGCCTCGACCTCAGTCGCAGCTCCTGCATACATTTTGACATTACAGTCAACACATAGCATCTGCGCTTTCCAAAAACACAGCAAGACGTTACTAACCTTGCTTCTCCTGCAGCCACACTCTAACCTCGCCGAGCTCGTTCTCGGTCCGCTCCAGCCTCTACTTCAGTTCAGAGACTTCGGCAGCATGTGAGGTCGCGGCCAACAGTGACGCCTGCTCATGCACACATATCACGTTAGTCTCCTACACTAGAGGATTGATCCTCTGTCCGGTTCCTCTTACCGAGCACCGGACAGTGTCTCAGGGGCTACTGACTATATGGGGTTTTCTCTCTATTATTTACCTCGAAACCTGTCAATAGGTTGCTGCAGGCATCGTTCAGTCCACTCTTGGCGGACTGAACCTTCTCAATCACTGTGCTCATAAGAGCATGGTGCTCGTCCATAACGGAGGCGCCTTGTAGCGCCTCCATCAGGTTATCCGGCGCCCCTGGATGGACAGGGACCACCAGCGGAAACGGTGCACCCCCTCCTTCAAAGGGGGCTGCCCGCTCGACTCCGGAGCCATATGGGTCTCCGGAATCATATCCGGCTGAGGGCCAAGCTGGATGCGGCCCTCTTCGCCAGTCTCCATGGGGGTCATCTCCTCCATGTGTCCGGCAGTGGAGGCTTCGCCTCGTGGCGCCTCCCGGACAGCGTCCTGGGTTCCTCCCCGGCTCGGATCGGCCCTCCGGGACAGCGCCTCGGCGTCGTCCCCGGCCCCGGGGGAGTAAGTAGGCGGTGCCGACTGGCTCGCTATCTTCGACGGAGCCAACGAACTTCCAGACGAGGATCGCAGGATTAGGTCGCAGGCCGGACTGCAATAGTACAGCTAACTACATTAAGATAATAGAGAGAAAGGGCTCGATGAGTGCGTAAATAAGCCATGTCACTTATGATGCGGCCTGGGGCTTTTGGCGGGGCGTCGTTCCGGACTACTGTCAACGTCCCACGCGGTGTTGGCCGCCGGAACGCCCTTTCCCTTTTTGGGCGCCTCCACCCCCAGATGCGCTGGAGCCGCCCTCTTCTTCTTCCTCTCCTCAGGGGGAGGATTGTTTTGTTCCTCCTCCTCATCTTCCCCGTCATTGTCCTTAGGGACAGAGGAATGAGTTTCATCATCTTCGGACGCCGCGGCTGAAGTACCCTTACGACGGAGGCCACTCTTGGCCCCCTTTGCCTTCTTCTTGGCCTTTTCTCCGGTGCCTTACATGGCGCCGGCACTAGCATCTCCGCCAAGCACGAAATGAATGGTTCTTCGGGCAGCAGAGCCGGACACTGGATCCGCTTCGCTCTCTCCGTCCAGTCTTGAAAGGGCAGTAATAAAAGCTCATACATCATCCTCGAAACAATTAGGTTGAGGACTCATTCGAAATAGCATACCTTGCTGGCGGGGTGTGTACAATCGTGATCACGGTCTGAATCCGTGGGCGGTGGTTTTTCATTGCCCTTGAAGAGCAATTTCCATGCGCCTTCGTCTGGACTCTTCTCGACCCAGGAGGTGAGTCGCATAGGAGCGTCGGAGCGGAATTCGGCAGCTGCAGCCTAGGTGGTGCCGCGTGGTTCTGTGATGTAGAACCACGCTTCTGCCACTCCTTTACCGTATCCACGAAGGTGCCTTTGGGCCAGGAGACGTTGGAAAATTTTCTCACCATTTCCCCTCCGCACTCCGCGTGCTGGCCATCCACCACCTTAGGCTTCACGGAGGAAGGCCTCGCACACGACGATAAACGCCGAGATGTTGAGGAAGGAATTCGGGGACAAATCATGGAAATCTACCCCGTAATAATACATTAAACCGCGGACGAAGGGGTGGAGTGGAAACCCTAGCCCGCAGAAGAAATGAGGGAGGAATACCACCCTCTCCGTGGGCTCTAGCGTGGGGACGATCTGTCCCACGGTTGGTAGGCGGTGGACGATCTCCTTCGCCAAATATCCGGCCGCCCGGAGCTTAGTAATGTCCTCCTCCATGACGGAGGAGACCATCCATTTGCCCTGACCACCGGATCTGGACATGGTTGCTGGAGTGGAAAGGAGATGAAGACTTGGGCGCTAGAGCTCGAGATCGGGAAGGCGGAGATGGAGAGAAAGCGTGAGAAGAGGAAGAGGGGATCCTTATGCTCTTATAAAAGCAGCTAACATTAAACGCCTCCTCGTCCGCCTTAAGATTCGCCTATTCCTAAAGGCTGTGCAAACGGCAGGGTTGGGTTACCCATGCCCGCAAGGATGAGAATCCCGCAATAAGGGGACACGATCTCTGCTTCGATAAGACGTGCCAATAGCAACCGCGTCTCACAACGTGGGGTGGCAGATGAAAAACGGTTCAAGACTATAACTGGACAGGCGTAGCGTCATAAAAATTGTCAGCAGATTAGACTCGTGCAAATACTATATTATCTCTGCGGTTGTGTGTGGAATGCGTTGCAGGTTCGGATACAATCATCACATCCGAAGACTATCTTGGAGTTCGGAAGAAGGGGAACCGCCTTGCAATGCCGAAAACAATCTGCGCGCCGGACTCCTCGTCATTAAAGCAAGGTTCAGGGGATACCGAGGGAGTCCTGGACTAAGGGGTCCTCGGGCATCCGGCTTGTTACTCATTGGGCCGGACTGATGGGCTGTGAAGACACGAAGACCGAAGACTATACCCGTGTCCTGATTGGACTCTCCTTGGCGTGGAAGGAAAGCTAGGCGACCGACTATGAATATTCCCTCTTATGTAACCAACCTCATGTAACCCTAGATCTCTCCGGTGTCTATATAAACCAGAGAGCATAGTCCGGATAGGACAGATTCATTACCATATACTCATAGGCTAGACTCCTAGGGTTTAGCCATTACGATCTCGTGGTAGATCAACTCTTGTAACACTCATATTCATCAAGATCAATCAAGCAGGAAGTAGGGTATTACCTCCATAGAGAGGGCCCGAACCTGGGTAAACATTGTGTCCCCCGTCTCCTGTTACCATCGATCCTAGACGCACAGTTTGGGACCCCCAACCCGAGATCCGCTGGTTTTGACACCGACACCTAGTCCGCCTGTTCGCAGGGGAAGCGGCGCGTCGGTGTCTATCATAGGGGTGTGGGGTGCAGGAGCTGCTTGCGCTCGATTTGGAGGTCGGCGGGGTTTGAAGGGATGGCAGGGGGCGGTGCCAAGCACGGCGGTGCGGTGAGGTCGAGGGGAGGGCGGAGGCAGGGTACTCGGCCAGTGGTCGCTGGCGTTTCGAGAAAGACCGTAACACTGACTGGCTGGAGGTAGATGAAGGCGATCTGCTCGTTCTTTGTACATCAGACGATGCACAAAAATTGACTGGTCTATTTGTTTTCAGTCGACTGTTATTTTCATAGGACCACACCTTGAGGTGTGCTAGAGGAGCATCTACATTTCCCAGCCATCCCTGTGCTCATATTTCAAAATCCTAGAATCTAGTAATTTCGTGTGCCATGCATGTTGTAGAGCTATCATATGTCTCCCGTCATATTTTCTCACCGGCCTGCTATCTGCTACGTTTACACTGTACTACTTGTGCACACACTTCACCCATACTCACACTATTGTTTTTTTATGCATGGGTATTTCAGACTCTGACGCGGTGTTGATGAATACAAAAAAGAAAAGATGAAGTCGCCCGGTGTAATTGAAGATAAGCACTAAGCGTTTGTGGCTCTAGAGGGTGCGGTGTCGGTAGATGGAGCGATGGCGTAGCTCTGCAGTTGATGATCTCAATTGCCACACACAACCATCCTGTGTGCTTGCTTTAACCCGGCTATCAAATGTGGTTGCATATTGCATATGGTGTCTAGCTTGTATTGCTTCCAATTTGGTTAAATTGCATCTGCTTACTTTACACATTATACCTTTGATAATGGCATGCCTTCCTTTTTTTGATACATACTACATATGTCTATTAACCATGTTCATACATCAAACGAACGCTCTTTTGTATCCCTCATCAATCACTTATGATGAGATAGTCACCCCGGTGGGTTACTGTGAGACGCGCTACTCGTTTAAAGAGTGCAGTGTCAGCCTCCCCACATGATTTCCAAGAAACAGCAAGGCTAAATGAAGATAATCAACGTAGCTCTCTAGTTGATGACCGCAATTCCCCCACACCACCATCGGAGGTGCTTGCTCTTACTTGGCAGTGTGATATGTGGTTGCATGTTGCATATGGTGTCTACCTTGTAATGTTTGTAATTAGGGTAAATTGCATCTGCTTAGTTAACACATTATACCTGTGAATATGACATGCCTTCCTGTTTTTGGTACATACTACGTCTTTCTATTAACCATGTTCTTACATCAAACTACTTTTCTTGTGTATCCCTCATCAATCACTTCTGAAGAGACACCTTCAAGTTGACAGTGTAATATTGGCTGCATCTTGCACATCATTTCAAACATGTATTGCCTCTAATTTGTTGAAATGCCACTTATAATGAGACACATATAACTTGGTAGAGTGATTTTGGTTGGATCTTTCATATGGTGTCTAGATTGCATTGCTTCCAATTTGTTGAAATGTCTTCTACTTAGCATTTTTCCTACATATTCCATCCTCCTAAAATGTGGTTGCCATACATAAAAGTTGTGTTCGTCAGTATCATGCATCAACGAATTTGGAAGTGCGAATTTCATTCCTTTTTCTTGTGTGTTTACTTGACAAGGCAAAATCTAAAAGGATGAAGGCATGGAATGATGGTGGTCCTCTAGAGCAACGGAAACAGATGATCTCTGTAGATTCTCCTGCTACTCCTACTGTAGTGCAAGTTCCAACTCATCTCCCCTACTCCACAACCCCATTTGCTTGCTCTAACATGGTAGTGTGATATCTGGTTGCATGATGCATATGGTGCCTAGCTTGTATTGCTCCTAATTTGTTAAATTGCATCTCCTTAGCTTACACATTATACATGTGAATATGACACGCCTTCCTGTTTTTGGTACATACTACATCTGCCTATCACACCATGTTCTTACATCAAACTATTGTTCTTGTGTATCCTGCATCTATCGCTTATGATGAGACAGTCACGCCCGTGGGTTAGTATGAGATGCGCTACTCTTATAAAGAGTGCAGTTTCATCCTCTCCACATGATTCTCAAGAAACAACAAGCCTAAATGAAGATATTGAACGTAGCTCTGTACTTGAAGACCGCACTTCCCCTACACCACCATCGCAGGTGCTTGCTCTAACTTCGCAGTGTGATATGTGGTTGCATGTTGCATACGGTGTCTAGCTTGTAATGCTTTTAATAATGGTAAATTGCATCTGCTTAGTTTACACATTATACCTGTGAATATGACATGCCTTCCTATTTTTGGTACACACTACTTCTATGTGTTAACCATGTTCTTACATGAAACTACCTCTCTTCTGTATCCTGCATCAATCACTTATGAGGAGACACCTTTATTTGTTGCATATTGCATATTATTTCTAGCCTGTTGCTATGTATTGCTTTTAGTTTGGTCCGATACATTTGTTAGGCCACCCTTTTAATTTGGCAGAGTGATATTGGTTTCATCTTTCATATGGTTTCTAGCTTGCATTGCTTCTAACTAGTTCAAACACCTTGTGCTTAGTTTACACTTTATACATCATACATGTCAATATGTCACGCCGTCCTGTTTTTCGTACATATTCCATCCTCCTATCATGCAGCAGCCTTACATGAAAGTAGTGTTCGTCAGTATCATGCATCAATGAGTTCTGAAGAGAAAATTTTATTGCTTTTTCTTGTGAGTTTGACTTGACAAGGCAAAATCAAAAAATAGGAAGGAAAAGAGTAAGGAAGGCGATGATGGTGGTCCTCTGCAGCAACGTAAATGGAGCATCTGTACGGATTCTCCTTGTACTGCTAGAGCATTCAAGTTCCAAGTATCCGCTCCCCTACTCCACCATCCAGGGTGCTTGCTCTAACTTGGAAGTGTGATATCTGGTTGCATGTTGCATATGGTGTGTAGCTTGTATTTCTCATAATTAGTGTAAACTGCATATTCTTAGCTTACACATGATACGTGTGAATATGACACGCTTTCCTGTTTTTGGTACATACTATATCTGTCTATCACACCATGTTCTTACATGAAACTACTCTTCTTGTGTATCCTGCATCAGTCACATATGACGGGACACCTTTAAGTTGGCAGTGTGATATTGGTTTGCGTCTTGAATATGATTTCTAGCATGTAGTGCTTCTAGTTTGTTGAAACGCCAGACAGTTTGAACTTGGCAGAGTGATATTGGTTGCACCTTTCATATGGTGTCTAGCTTGCAGTGCTTCTAATTTGTTGAAATGCCTTCTGCTTAGTTACCACATCATAGATGTGAATATGTCATGCCATCCTGTTTTTCGTACAAATTTCATCCTCATATCATGTGTTTGCCTTTCATCCGAGTAGTTTTCGCCGGTATCATGCATGAATGAGTTCTGAAGAGCGAATTTTATTCCTTTTTCTTATCGGTTTGACTTCACAGTGCAAAACCAATACAACTAAAGGAAATTAGTCCGGCAGTGGATGGTGGTGGTCCTTTGGAGCAACTGAAACAAAGGGTCTCTACAGATTCTACTCCGCCATCCTCCCAACAAGATTCGCAAGACAACACAAGGCTGGCCAGTCAACGTAGTTGTGTAGATGACGAGCACATCTCCCCTACTCCACCATCACAGGTGCTTGCTCTAACTTGGCACTATTATATGTGGTTGCATGTTGCGTATGATGCCTAGCTTGTATTTCTTCTAACTTTGTTGAATTGCATCTGCTTACTTTACACATAATGCCTGTGAATATGACACATGTTCCTGTTTATAGAATATACGTGTAGATGATGAGCACATCTCCCCTACTCCACCATCACGGGTGCTTGCTCTAACTTGGAACTGTTATATGTGGTTGCGTGTTCCGTATGATGTCTAGTTTGTATGGCTTCTAATTTTCTTGAATTGCATCTGCGTAGCTTACAACTTATACCTGCAACGATCACTTACCCATAAGACACATTTAACTTGGGAGTGTGATGTAGGTTGCATCTTGCATTGTCTTCTAGCTTGTACCGCTTCTAATTTCTTGAAATGGCACTTACGACGAGACACTTTTTACCTGATAGAGTGATATTGGTTGCATGTTCATATGGTGCCTAGCTTTCATTTCTTCTAACTTTGTTGAAATGCCTTCTGCTTACTGTTTTCATACATATACCATCCTCCTACCGTACGTCTGAATATGCAATGTTGTCTTTTTTTGTATATATTCCATCCTCCTATCCTACGCTTGCCTTACATCAAAGTAGTGTTCGTCAGTATCATGCATCAACCAGTTATGCAGAGCTAATTTTATTCATCTTCTTTTGGTTTTGACTTCATAAGGCAATATCAGAAAATAGGAAGGAAAAGAGTAAGTTAGGGGATGTTGGTGGTCCTCTGGACCGACGCAAACAGAGACTCTCTAGATTTGCCACTGCTACTAATAAAATAAAGTTGAAGTCCCAAGTCTACATGATGAGTTCATCTCCTGTACTCCACCATCGTAGGTGCTTGCTCTAAGTTGACAGTGTGATAATTAATTTCATGTTTCATATGTTGTCTAGTCTGTATTTCTTCTATTTTGATTAAATTGCACCTGTTGAGTTTATACATTATACATGTGCATATGACATGCCTTTCTGTGTCTAGAATACACTGCATCTATCAATCATACCATGTTCTTACATCAAAGTATATGCTGCATCAGTCACTCATGATTGGACGCTTTTGACATGACAGTTTGATAGTGGTTGTATCTTGCATTGATTTCTATGTTGTACTGCTTCTAATTTTTCGAAATGCCACTTATGACAACACACTTTTAACTTGGCAGAGTGATATTGGTTGCATCTTTCATATGGTGTCTAGCTTGCATTACTTCTATTTTCTTGAAAATCCTTCTGCTTAGTTTACACATCGTAGCTGTGAATATGTCACGCCGTCCTGTTTTTCTTACATATTCCATCCTCATGCGGTTGTCTTACATCAAAGTATTGCTTGTCTGTATCATGCATCAATGAGTTCTGAAGAGTGGTTTTATTATTTTGTGTTGTGGGTACGGCTTGACATGGCAAAGTCAAAAAAGAGCAAGGAAAAGAATATAGTAGGGAATGGTGTTACTCGTCGGGTGAAACATAAAAGGATCTGCCCTCGAGATTCTGCTGGTACTTATAGTGCAGTAGAAGGTCCAAGTCCACCGGCTAAATCCACAAACACAGTATCACCTGCTCCACTAGCTGTAGAATCCGCTTCAACTGTAACAACATCTCAATGAGTTACTTGTTTGTTTGCTCCGGAACTAGCCAGTTCCCAAGCTTCCTTCACACCTAACACTACTTTTGAAGCACTGCTGACACAACAGGACTTGGCAAGATCAGATGAACCTCATGAGCATCAACACCAAGACGGTACCTGACTGAGTCAAGTTGCAGTTGCATGCTCCTTTATATGTACTCTCACAGTTTGATGTGCACTAACACTTCCATATTCGTTGTTGAACTAGCACCACGGCGCAAGCGGAAACAGACATCAGGGATAATGCTTGACAGATTTAAAAAATCTAAAGGAGGAAGAATGGAGATCCATTTTGAGTCAGGTTTAAAAAGGCCACGGATGCTACAGAGTCAGCCAAGTTAGTATCAGAGGCAGCCATTGCCGTTAGGTGTCATGCACGTATCCTCCCAACATGGATCTAATATAGGAATGAGAAAGACAATACTTAGTTTAACACTTTCCTTGACCATTTATCCGTAAGTAATGTTATTCATCGCAATTTGTAATATTGTCTAGCTCTATGCCATAGTTTTGAGCTTCCTCCTAATAAGACTCACATTCTTTTTTCAACAGATGAGGTTCAAGTTGGATCCGAAAGATGATGCAACTAAACAAGAATGCACTCATGTTTTTCAGTCTGCTCTGCGACAATATCGGTACCACCTTAGAAAATCTCACTTTGAAGGCAAGGCTAACAATGAAATTGCCCAAACATCTCCAGTGGAATATATTACATTTGAAGACTGGACAACCCTTGTTAAACACTGGTCTGATCCAAAGTATCAGGTAGGGTATATGTATTTGATCAGAACACATATTGAACTTGTATTTATGTATGTGCCTTACAAGTGTATCTTCTTCTAGGCTAACTGTTTGAAGAACAAGACCAACCGTTCTAAAGTGAAATACCAACAGACAACAGGATCTTGTAGCTATATTGCACACTGCGAGGCTCTTGTAAATAGCTGCTAGCTCCTTCTTTTTTCCGTGCCATGTTATCGTATCTATATTGACTTGTTCCAAATACAGAGGAAAACCCGTGCGGACCAAAAAGAACCTGAACCGAATGCAGTGCAAATCTTCAAGGATTACCACACCAGCAAGATGAAGGGCATGAGCACACCAGTTCAAGCCGCTGTTGTAAGTCCTTACTCCTCCCGCCTTCGAACTGATTGGTACTGTGATGTGTCATTTAACTGCTTGGTTTGCAGCCAATGTAGTTACTCTGTTCACTTTTATACACAGTTGTCTTAATGTATCATTTCACCTTACATGGTTTAAAAGAGATGAAGGGTATTCTTTTGGTCTTGATCTATAATCTAGTTGTCATGTTCACGTGTGCAGACAATGATACAATAGCCTATTTGTTTTCTATATGTTTTCCCATGATATGAATGATGTCATACTATTTTCATCCTACTTTAAACCATGTCTCTTGATCCTTAGATGTCAACGAATGTGAGGAAATAGACAATACAGTAGGCATGCTACATGGACATATGTTCTAAAAGTAATTTTATTATGTAGTTGGCACTACAATACATGCTAATGTATTACAGTAGTTCACCAAAACAAGTTATGTATAAACGTGAAATCTACTTTGTTTGTTTTTGTCTCATTAGTAACTTATCTAGTACACTAATCTACAAGTTCAAACGTTTAGCAATCTATGGAACAAATGATTGAACAGCCACAACCACCTGAAGGTGACGAGGCTACCACAGGCATAATGTCACCTCTTGCTGCAGTGCGTCAGCATCTCTTCACTAACAGTGCAAAAAGCACCTTCCTGCGTAATTCTAGGTTGGTTGTCAAGGTAACCTCGTCCAAATCGCCTACTGAACAAAATCTTCTAGCTAGACAGAGTGATATATCTGTGCTCCAGACACAAGTCCAATCCCTAATGGATGTTGTTTCGGAAACAAGAATAGTGGTTGACAAATGTCGTGAAGATATGAATGGTTTTGAAACCAGACTATCAGACATCTGCTTCGTTGTTCAAGAGCAATGGCGGAAAAAGGGGAAGATCGTGCTGCGCCATTAGATTCTACAGCCTGAAACATTAGCACTCAGGTCAAACGATCTGTGCTTCTATACGTCTGATGGTGTTTTTATCTGCAAGGATTGTAAACTTTATGCCAACGGGCCTTTTGTTGTATGGTTGGAATTTATTTTGTTGTGATACAGCATTTATGATGCTACCAAAGGCTGCAGTAATTACGACACTATTTTTGTATAGTGTAGGTTTATCTTAGTAATGTATTCAGCCGAAAGCTTTGTAGAAGCCCAACATGCCAACATTCGTCGGGCCCATTCCAATTGTGCTAAAAACGATTATGGGCTGAAATTTGCATGTAGCCCACTAAAAATATCTAGGCCTAAATCAGCATAAGGTTTCATATATTTCTGGTAGGCCTGTGCCCATAGTGGGCCTTTAACACACCTAAACATAATTTGGGCCCTCAGTAATAATAGGCCATTTATAGGTGTAAATATCTCGAGCCCATAGAAAACATGTGCCTTTAATAGGCCAAAAGTGAGATTGGGCCCTAATTGTGCCAAATAACCCACTGGTCTTAGCAGGCCGAAATGGTGGCCCATTTACAATGCGGATCGTCCACAGGCCGAAATTCAGACGGGCCGTAAAATGCGCCGACCAACTACACGAGCCTTTAACAGGCCGGAAGTTCGGTCGGGCTTGATTAGTGTCATTTTTATATGGGCCGTTAGTAGGCCCGATGTGATGTTGGGCCATATATGGCCCATGGATTTCGTCCGACGTTAACAGGCCGAAAGTCACAACAGGTTGAAAGTGGCCCAAATCTATAGTGGGCCTCTAACAGGCCGAATGTGAGACATGGCCGAATATGACCCATATCCTTCACGGTCGTTTATGGGCTGAAAGTTTCAATGGCCTATAAATGGGCCCAAATGAAGTAGGACCTTTAACAGGCCGGAAACACACCGGGTCGTTGTCGGTGTCAAAACCGGAGGATCTCGGGTAGGGGGTCCCGAACTGTGCATCTAAGGTCGATGGTAACAGGAGATAGGGGACACGATGTTTACCCAGGTTCGGTCCCTCTCGATGGAGGTAATACCCTACTTCCTGCTTGATTGATCTTGATGAATATAAGGATTACAAGAGTTGATCTACCACGAGATCGTAATGGCTAAACCCTAGAAGTCTAGCCTGTATGGTTGTGATTATGATCGCCTCTATGGACTAAACCCTCCGGTTTATATAGACACCGGAGGGGCCTAGGGTTGTACAGAGTCGGTTTACAAAGGAAGGAATGTACACATCCAAACGCCAAGCTTTCCATCCACGCAGAGGAGAGTCCCATCCGTACACGGGAAAAAGTCTTCTATCTTGTATCTTCATAGCCCATTAGTCCGGTCAATGTTACATAGTCCAGACGGCCAAGGACCCCTTAATCCAGGACTCCCTCAGTAGCCCTCGAACCAGGCTTCAATGACGATATATTTGGCATGCTGATTGTCTTCGGCATTGCAAGGCGAGTTCCTTCTCTGATTACTTCAGAATATATGACCTGAAAGGGTGTACTCGGTTTGTGTTTTAATGTCACACCCTTCGGCTTCTGCGCCTCCATTACTTCTGCTTCCAGGTATCGAGCGAATACGAGAGGTCAGGGAACTTTTGCACATAACACCTCGGCCATGTAAGAACGACATCTATTTAAAGAGATTGGATCTCAGATCCCATTCCACACCAGCAGAAAATCCTTAGAGCCAGCTAGGAGAGATCATTCCAACATGACTAGTGTTCCCAGTTCTTCCTCCTGCCCTCACGGCTCCGAAAAAGGCGATTGGGAGAGATGCTCCGTATCCCACGACCAGCTGACCAAGCTTCAAACACAGGGATTTCTTCCCCCGCGGATCTAGTCCCTGTTCGAGCAGGATTCACCTCCTTCAGTGGTGAAGTTCAGGCGAAGAATTTCCCCAATCCAACTAGGGGGGAGCGAGTGCTTCGTTTCCTACTTGTTAAGAGGTGCTGGGTTTCCAATCCACCCTTTCCTTCAAGGACTCCTGGAGTATTACGGCCTCCAACTACACAACTTTACTCCGGCCTTCATCATGCATATTGCGGGCTTCGTCGCTCTTTGTGAGCTATTTCTGGGCTGTGAGGCCCACTTTGATCTGTGGAGGAAACTTTTCTGCCTCGTCCCTCGTACCCAAAAGGGATCAGTATTTGAGGTGGGCGGCGCCGAGGTATGGTGCATAGCCGGGACCGGATACTTGTCCAGCACGCCGAAGAAGGCGTCCGAAGAGTGGCCCTCAGAATCGTTCTATATTGAGGATGTTGCTCTCCCCGACCCAGTCCAAATGGGTCTTCCCGAATTTTCAAGTGCTCCGTTGAAGAAACACCACAGCTGGCGCCCTCGGAGTCTCGAGGAGGAAGATAGCGCGAAAGTACGTCAATTAATGGGCAAGATAAGGACACTCGCCCAATCCGGACTATCAACAGTCGAGGTAATGGCCACTTCCATAGTGCGAGGGGTTCAGCCGCTCCAATCCAGGGGCTCCCTATGTGGCATTATAATGGGGAAGACAACGCCTCACGCTATGGAGAAAGGGTCCGGACTCCCTCACTGCCCTGGCCGCAATATTGGTCGATTTGTATAAAGGGGAAAAGGAGGAGTTCACTCGCCTTAAACGCCAAGATGGATTTTCCATGTACAATCCTCCTAGCTGGGTGAGTTTTAATCCCACCACTTTACTCAATCCTCCCTCTGATTCACTTTTAATCTACATTAACCCATCCATTTGTAACAGGAATGGCGGAAGATTACCGCGAGGATCCATAGCCCCGCTCCTCAGCCTGAGGACCATAACCGGGATCTTGACCCTGGATTCGAAGAGGATCCAGACATATTTGTAGAGCTCGAGGAGGGAGTATTCTACCAGGCGAGCTACGATGGCACAGAAGTGGCCATCATGGCCAACTATCCCGGCCTCCTTCCTGCCTCACATGTAAGTAATCAGGAGACATCTCCTCCGAAAGAGTTTCCACATTCTGCCTCCCCACCGCACTGTCTCGTGCTCCAAAGGGGAGGCGCTCGGTGCGCCATGCTACACCAAAGGTGACTCACAAGAGAGCGGCACCCACGTCGGGCAAGCCTTCAAAGAGGAAGGCAAATGAAAACACAGTTGAGCCTTCATTAATGAGGTACGGCTTTTTAAATACGCCCCTTGGTAGTCACATCGAACTGTGATATTGTCAGCTATGTCTTATCAGGAAGAGCGTTCGCGGGACTATGTCCGAGGATACTGTCGGTCGCGCCTCCACCGATCGGGTTTTGGACCCCGCCTTACAGACGGGGGCTGATACAGGAGTGACGCCGGGCTGTCGTCCTACAGAGGATTCAGATGACGTATTCGTCACGAACTCTGAAGTGGAGAGCGCCATGAATCATCGGCGCCGGAAGGCCGCTCTCCGCGACCCCGACTTTACAAAAGAGGCATTCAATGCCTTCAGCTCAGCCGATGCATACATCCGTGCTGCTCGGGATGGGCTTGCCAGAGCCACCGACCAGCATTTAAAAGATATGCGGGTAAGTACAGATTTGGTAATCATATACTAGTAGCCCCTGAGACTTGAAGCAGTTTGATACAGCTGATTTAAGGAACATTGTATAATCAGGAACTCACGGAGAAGAATAGCCTGCTGTCTCGGGAGCTGGAAAAGTGTCAGGCCCGGCTGGCTGCAGTTACCGCCGAACTGGAGAAATCCAAGAAGGCAACGCCTGGTAATATTCCCTTCCATCAGAAAAATGTAATCATATACCAGTAATGTTAATACTGTTGCATTTCCGATGACAGGATCAGCACATCAACCGGAAGGGGAACTCAAAGTCGCGCTGGCGGGCGAACAAGAGGCCAAAGGCAACTGGCCGCAGGCGAACGGTGGTGACACGGGTCAGGGATGAAAAGAACAAGTTGCAGGACTCCAATACCCTGCTGGGCGAAGAGCTAAAAGATGTGCGAGCCCAGTTAGCTGACGTTGTCAACGAGAATAGGAGGTGATACGTCTCCAACGTATCTATAATTTTTGATTGCTCCATGCTATATTATCTATTGTTTTGGACTATATTGGGCTTTATTTTCCACTTTTATATTATTTTTGGGACTAACCTATTAACCGGAGGCCCAGCCTGTAATTGCTGTTTTTGCCTATTTCAAGATTTCAAGAAATGAATATCAAACGGAGTCCAAATGGAATGAAATCTTCGGGAACGTGATTTTCTCATCAGATAAGATCCAGGAGACTTGGACCCTCAATCAACAAAGGAGGGATGCGGCCACGAGGGTGGAGGGCGCCCCTAGGGCACACCCCCGCCTCGTGGGCCCCAAGCTCCACCGACGCATTCTTCCTCGTATATATACCTCACGCACTTCAACAGATCAGAGACGGAGCAAAAAACCTAATTCCACCGTCGCAACTTTCTGTATCCACGAGATCCCATCTTAGGGCCTGTTCCGGAGCTCCGCCGGAAGGGGATTCCACCATGGAGGGCTTCTACATCATCATCATAGCCTCTCTGATGAAGTGTGAGTAGTTTACTTCAGACCTTCGGGTCCATAGTTAGTAGCTAGATGGCTTCTTCTCTCTTTTTGGATCTCAATACAATGTTCTCCCCCTCTCTCGTGGAGATCTATTCGATGTAACCTTCTTTTTGCGGTGTGTTTGTTGAGACCGATGAATCGTGGGTTTATGATAAAGATTATCTATGAGCAATATTTGAATCTTCTCTGAATGCTTTTATGTATGATTGGTTATCTTTGCAAGTCTCTTCGAATTATCCGTTTGGTTTGGCCAACTAGATTGGTAGTTCTTGCAATGGGAGAAGTGCTTAGCTTTGGGTTCAATCTATGTGTCCTTTCCAAAGGATGAAGGGCAGCAAGGCACGATTGTATTGTTGCCATCGAGGATAACAAGATGGGGTATTTATCATATTGCATGAATTTATTCTCTACATCATGTCATCTTGCTTAAGCATGCTACTCTGCTTTCATTAACTTAATACTCTAGATGCATGCTGGATAGCGGTCAATGAGTGGAGTAATAGTAGTAGATGCAGGCAGGAGTCGGTCTACTTGTCTCGGACGTGATGCCTATATACATGATCATACCTAGATATTCTAATAACTATGCTCAATTCTGTCAATTGCTCAACAGTAATTCGTTCAACCACCGTAAAATACTTATACTCTTGAGAGAAGCCACTAGTGAAATCTATGGCCCCCGGGTCTATTCTCATCATATTAATCTTCCTACGCTTTATTATTGCTTACCCCTGGAGGGGGACATGTCAAAAAGTCCCGTCCCTTGCTTATCGCACTATTTGTATCGTTCTGCTCTTACTGCAGCCCTTTTGAATAAACAATACATAGCTTCTGCCTATTATTGAATTCCCTTTTCTCTCTCTCTCTCTCTCTCTCTATATATATATATATATATATATATATGTTCATTTATGACATTGTGCAACCGTACACTTTGGTACGGGCAATACACCAGGGGCTTAAGTACCCCACAACATGGTGTGATAAGTCCGAACACTTTCACAAGTGTGGCACCCCGAACTTATAGCATTATATGCATCGGCTCCGAATCATGTCTTGGGTCAATAGTTGGGTTTGCCCGGCTCCCATGTTGTGGTACCTTATGTTCCGTTATATCGGCTAAGGTAGCGCTGGGAGAACCACTGCGATTGTGCCCCGATTGAGCTGGGTTAAGCACCTCAGTGGAGAAAGCTAAAACAGACCTTCATGATAGGGCGAGAGTCGGTCGCTGTTCGAGAGGTTTTCGAGTCCCTAAAGACTTATGCCGCTTAGAGCGAGGAGTCGGCATTGTCCGGCCTAGGCGTGGATAGCACCCTGAACTCGGTCTTCCGAATACCAGGGGCTTCGCCGAGATTTAAAATTATAGAATTCGATGGCTAAGTGAGAGTGTTCAAGCATTATAGTCTGGTTGCCTTGTTCGTTGCGTTGAGCGCCTCCCTCGAAGGTCCCAAGAATGGGAACAAGAGCGCTCAAGTTTATCCCGAACACCCGGTCACTCGTGGCATGGGGGCTGAAGCCGACGACCCGCCATCTCTCAAATTTGATACACGGCCGCACAGAAGGTAATAATTTAAATTCAAAAGTGTTGCTTAGTGCATATGAACAAGTTTTCAGCGTACAGGATAACAAATGCGAGTCTACTCAAAAATTACATCTTTGGAGCACATCCGCTATAAGGCGGGCACCCCTCAGGACGCCCTCATATTACATTTCAGGCTTGCGATGGTCCTTGCGCGGTGGTGGTCCGTCCGTCACAAGCTTTTCAGCGTCCATCTTGCCCCAGTGCACCTTAGCACGGGCAAGGGCCCTACGGGCACCTTCGATGCAGACGGAGCGCTTGACGACTTCAACCCATGGACAAAGGCCCACCAGCCGCCTCACCAGCCCAAGTAGCTCCTGTGCATGGCTTCCTTAGGCCACAGCCAACTATGAGGTTCTTCATGGCCTGTTCGCCACCTTATGGAGATCGACCAGCTGCTTCAACTGGTCGCTAAGGGCACGGGTGTCCGCCTCAAAGATACCGAGACTGAACACCTTCTCCGTCAAGCTTCCCTCTTGGCTCGGTAGAATGCAGCAAGATCGGACACATGCGGGCAGATCTGCGAATGCTCCTGGAGAGCTCGGATTCGGGTAAGTAACAGATAATTCACTTTCACATGCTTGCTTTGCATATATAATGCCTTACCGCGCTATCTTCTTCATCGCCTCAATTTCTGGAGGGCTTTTGGGCTTCAGCCTTAGTGGCTTTGGCGCTCTCAAGGGCCGAGGCGAGCTCGGACTCGAGTCTTTGAGTCACGCCCAAACTCGTGTTTTTCCACGAGCCTGGAGCTCTTGCCGCACCTCCGCCACCCGCGCCTCTTGCTTCTCTCGCTCAGTGCGCTCCGTGGTCAGATGTGCTTTCGGCCTTGGACACCGCTTCCTTGTGGTCGCCACCTCGCTCGTGGCCCCGCAGATTCACGTTATTCCTGTCATCTTTTGCAACCACATCTTTTAAATACTCCTATAAGGTATTACTTACCTTCCTTGTCCTCGAGCTGCTTCTTGGCAAGTCCGAGCTCGCTCGGACCGCCGAGGCTCGCTTAATGCATCAACCTCCACGGTCGGTCTTGGCAGAGGTCGAAGGCAGCCTGCATTCCCATATTGACATACTTATGCTAGACTCCTGCGTATATCTTTTTAGATCCTCGGTTCGGCTATTTCTTTTCCGAACACCAAACTGAGCATCATGGGCTACTGTCTATGCGATAATATTTTTACATATCTTAAATACATACCTCAAAGCCTGTTAGAAGGCTGGCACAGGCTTTAGTCAGCCCGCTTGGTGGATCGAACATTCGGATCACCACACTCAATAGCGGTGGTGTTGCTCCTAGTCGATGGAAGCGCTGCTAAGCGCCTCCATCAAATCATCCGTTGCCTCCGGTTGGACGGAGGTCACCGGCGTCGCAGTCTTGCCCTTTTTACGAAGGGGTCGCCTGTCGGACTTCGGAACCACTGAAGGTTCCGGTACAGAGTCCGGCACAGAGCCGGACATGAAGCCCTTCGGGGTTTTATCCCCTTTGCGCCCGGATTCCGGCAGGTCGCCTTGCGGCGCCTCCATGGTCACCTCCTCCTGGCTGGGCCCCTTTTGGGACTCCACCCCGGCGTCATCCGCGGCGGGAGGAGACGAGGCGGTCGGAAGTGAGGTTCTATTCACATCCAACAAATCCAGGGAGCCGCTCGATGAATCGTCGAGTCCGTCCTTGGGTGGGCTGGATGGTTATACTCGGCATTAGAAGATGTTGCATGACAAATGGAACGCCATGAGTTATTCTGGTGTCCGGACACTTACGATTTCGACAGGGGCTTGGTCCTTGGTGGCGAATCCGCTCCGTCGTCGTCGGCGTTGGTGGTGTAGTCCGGAGGGAGGGTCCTTCCCTTCTTGGACCCTCCGGCCTCCCCAGTTGGGGCAGCCTTCCTTTTCTTCTCTCCCCTCGCTGGGGGAGAGGCCTCTTTTTCCTCCTCCTCGTCTTCGAGGGAGGAGTCTGCCTCGGAGTCATCGTATGATAAGTCTGACAACACCTGGCGCCGGGAACTCCTTCGAGTTCCCGTGGCCTTCTTCTAGGCCTTCTTCTCCGGCACCACATGATGTGCCGGAACCAGCAGCCCCGTCAATCGGGCGTCCGCTGGGTCTTCTGGCAAGGGAGCCGGACAGTCAACCTGTCCGGACGTCTTCAGCCAGTCCTATCAAAGGTGAGGGAGTTTTAGATCCCGCATAGAGTCAAACTATGAAAAAAGAGTCCCGTAAAGGGTAAAAGAGCTTACCTCGCTGGCTTGATGCTGCGAGCTGAATCCGCGATCTTTGGTAGCGGATGCGGGAGCCTCGACGCCCTTGAATAGCACCTTCCAGGTATCTTCGTACGAAGTGTCGAAGAGCCGGCTCAAGGTTCGGTGATGTGCCGGACCAAACTCCCACAAGTTGAAGACCCGTTGCTGGCATGGGAGGATCCGGCGGATGAGCATAACCTGGACTACATTGACAAGCTTGAGCTTGTCCACCAGGTTTGAGGACGCAGTTTGAGTCCGATCAGCTCTTCCGAATTACCCCCACGCCAGCCCGTCTCTTTCCATGAGGTGAGCCGTGTAGGAAGCCAGATCGAATTCGGGGCCGCCGCCCATTTAGAGTCGCTGCTCGGTGATGTAGAACCACCCGACACACCCCTTTATGGTCTCCATGAAGGAGCCTCGAGCCATAGGACGCTGGCCATCTTGCCCACCATGGCACCTCCGCACTCCTCTTGGCGGCCGCCCACTACCTTCGCTTGACATTGAAGGTCTTCAGCCATAATCCAAGTGGGGCTGTATGTAGAGGAAGGCCTCGCACGACGATGAATGCTGAGATGTTGAGGATGAAATTGGGGCCGATCGTGGAAATTCAGGCCGAGTAGAACATGAGCCCCGGACAAATGGGTGAAGTGGAAACCCTAGTCGGCGGAGGAAGTGGGGAGGAACACCACCTCTCATGGGGTCTGGGGTGGGATGAGCTGCCCTTGTCGGGAGCCGATCGCGCTGGCGTCGCCGGACAAGTATCCGCCTTCCGTAGTTTTTTGATGTGCCCCTCCGTGATGGAGGAGGCCATCCACTTGCCTCCCGCTCCGGACATAGTTGGAGAAGGTTGAGGTGGGATGTGCAAACTTGGGTGCTGGATCTCGAGTGCACGGAAATGGATAAGCAAAGGAGGAAGAAGGCGTGTGTGTAAAAGTGGATCCTTATCCCCTTATATGGACGGACAAAGCTATGCGTCCCCATCTGCCTGATAAAACTCGCTTATCTCCCAAGCGCCGTAATCAATGGCGTGGTTGGGTTACCCATGCCCGTATTGATGAGAATCCTGGAATAAGGGGACACGATCTCTGCTTTGACAAGACGTGCCAAGGAAACCGCCTCGCTAAACGCGCTGAGGTGGAACAGTAAAAACGATTCGAATAAAGGCTTGGACGTGGTGTGATGTCACGCCGCGGAATACGTCAGCAGATTGAACTTGTGTAAACGTTATTCTCTCTACGGTGGTATGTGGAGCTTATTTTGCATAGCCGGACACTATCCTTGTGTTCAAAATCTTCTATGAAGTATTCGGAGGAGGAACCCGCCTTGCAATGCCGAAGACAATATGCGCACCGGACTCGTCGTCATTGAAGCCTGGTTCAGGGGCTACTGAGGGAGTCCTGGATTAGGGGGTGTCCGGATAGCCGGACTATAGCCTTTGGCCGGACTCCTGGACTTTGAAGATACAAGATTGAAGACTTCGTCCCGTGTCCGGATGGGACTTTCCTTGGCGTGGAAGGCAAGCTTGGCGATACGGATATGTAGATCTCCTACCATTGTAACCGACTCTGTGTAACCCTAACCCTCTTCGGTGCCTATATAAACCGGAGGGTTTTAGTCCGTAGGATAGAACAACAATCATACCATAGGCTAGCTTCTAGGGTTTAGCCTCTCTGTTCTTGTGGTAGATCTACTCTTGTACTACCCATATCATCTATATTAATCAAGCAGGAGTAGGGTTTTACCTCCATCGAGAGGGCCCGAACCTGGGTAGAAACATCGTGTCCCTTGTCTCCTATTACCATCCGCCTAGACGCACAGTTCGGGACCCCCTACCCGATATCCGCCGGTTTTGACACCGACAATGAGCAAGCAAGTTGGATGCACACCCACTTAGTTTCTTTTGTTGAACTTTCATACATTTATAGCTATAGTGCATCCGTTGCATGGCAATCCCTACTCCTTGCATTAACATCAATTGATGGGCATCTCCATAGCCCGTTGATTAGCCTCGTTGATGTAAGACCTTCTCCTTTTTTGTCTTCTCCACATAACCCCCATCATCATATTCTATTCCACCCATAGTGCTATGTCCATGGCTCGCGCTCATATATTGCGTGAATTTTTATAGGTTTGAGATTACTAAAGTATGAAACAATTGCTTGGCTTGTCATCAGGGTTGTGCATGATGAGAGCATTCTTGTGTGACGAAAATGGAGCATGACTAAACTATATGATTTTGTAGGGATGAACTTTCTTTGGCCATGTTATTTTGAGAAGACATAATTTCTTAGTTAGTATGCTTGAAGTATTATTATTTTTGTATTGAATCTTTCGAATCTGAATATTCATACCACAATTAAGAAGAATTACATTGAAATTATGCCAAGTAGCACTCCGCATCAAAAATTCTCTTTTTATCGTTTACCTACTCGAGGACGAGCAGGAATTAAGCTTGGGGATGCCTAATATGTCTCCAACGTATCTATAATTTTTGATTGCTACATGCTATATTATCTATTGTCTTGGACTATATTGGGCTTTATTTTCCACTTTTATATTATTTTTGAAACTAACCTATTAACCGGAGGCCCAGCCCAGAATTGCTGTTTTCTGCCTATTTCAGTATTTCGAAGAAACGGAATATCAAACGGAGTCCAAACGGAATGAAATCTTCGAGAATGTGATTTTCTCATCGATAAGATCCAGAGACTTGGACCTCGGTCAAGAAAGGAGGATGTGGCCACGAGGGTGGAGGGCGCCTCATGGCGCGCGCCGCCTCGTGGGCCCCCAAAGCTCCACCGACGCATTCTTCCTCCTATATATACCTATGTACCCCCAACAGATCAGAGTCGGAGCCAAAAACCTAATTCCACCGCCGCAACTTTCTGTATCCACGAGATCCCATCTTGGGGCCTGTTTCGGAGCTCCGCCGGAAGGGGATTCCACCACGGAGGGCTTCTACATCATCATCATAGCCTCTCCGATGAAGTGTGAGTAGTTTACTTCAAACCTTAGAGTCCATAGTTAGTAGCTAGATGGCTTCTTCTCTCCTTTTGGATCTCAATACAATGTTCTCCCCCTCTCTTGTGGAGATCTATTCGATGTAATCTTCTTTTTGCGGTGTGTTTGTTGAGACCAATGAATTGTTGGTTTATGATCAAGATTATCTATGAGCAATATTTGAATCTTCTCTGAATTCTTTTATGTATGATTGGTTATCTTTGCAAGTCTCTTCGAATTATCTGTTTGGTTTGGCCAACTAGATTGGTAGTTCTTGCAATGGGAGAAGTGCTTAGCTTTGGGTTCAATCTTGAGGTGTCCTTTCCTAGTGACAGTAAGGGCAGCAAGGCACGTATTGTATTGTTGCCATCGAGGATAACAAGATGGGGTATTTATCATATTGCATGAATTTATTCCTCTACATCATGTCATCTTGGTTAAGGTGTTACTCTGTTTTCATTAACTTAATACTCTCGATGCATACTGGATAGCGGTCGATGAGTGGAGTAATAGTAGTAGATGCAGGCAGGAGTCGGTCTACTTGTCTCGGACGTGATGCCTATATACATGATCATACCTAGATATTCCCATAACTTTGCTCAATTCTGTCAATTGCTCAACAGTAATTCGTTCACCCACCGTAAAATAATTATGCTCTTGAGAGAAGCCACTAGTGAAATCTATGGCCCCCGGGTCTATTCTCATCATATTAATCTTCCTACGCTTTATTATTTCTTTGCTTTTTTTACTTTGCCTTTTTATTTTACTTTGCATCTTTATACCAAAAATACCAAAAATATTATCTATCATCTCTATTAGATCTCATTGTCGTAAGTGACCGTGAAGGGATTGACAACCCCTATTCGCGTTGGTTGCGAGGAGTTATTTGCTTTGTGTAGGTACGTGGGACTTGCACGTGGCCTCCTACTAGATTGATACCTTGGCTCTCAGAAACTGAGGGAAATACTTACGCTACTCTGCTGCATCATCCTCTCCTCTTTGGGGAAAACCAATACAAGCTCAAGATGTAGCAGGAGGCTACGAGGCGCATATTTAGTATGCTTTTGAACTTAACTTCGTGTAATTCAGCGAATAAACAATCTAACAGATTTATGTCTGTAGGTATGCTGACAGGCCATCCCGAAGAGTAAATGTCCGGCTCTCAAGGCGACTTGCTGCAAGAGATGTCCCAACTGCACGAGCGAGCTCGACAGGCAATGCGGAGCATTGCTAAAGCTTTGTGGCCATCCGCCTCTCCCCCAGGAAGTATGGAGGAGCCTGTGAAGCTATTCCAAGGAGCTCGGCGGCGCTTCCGATTATGGAAGATATCGGCATGCCGAGAAGGTGCGCGAGAGGCCTAGGCCATGGTAAAAACACGGTACACCAAGCTTGATCCGAATCTTATGGCCCGGGTCGGACCGTTGGGGTCAGATAGAAAAGAAGTTCCGGTTAGTCTGGTATATGACCAGGTAAAGATAGCGGCCAAGTATTCCCAACAGGATTGTAAGCTAGATAGCCTGTTAGATGGCATAGAGGAAGAACTTTTTGAGTCCAAGTGACTATGTACTTCAATTGACAATATTTTCCCTAGCCGGATTGTAAAATGATTGTCATGGCATACCTTTTCGCTTCGACCTCTGGAGCCGAAGGTGCAGAGTGCTTCCGAATACCCGCTCGGTAATTTAGACCGGGGTATGCTTGGAAACCAGGCGTAGGGGTCATAGTTGCTTGAACAGACAAGTTGTATCCGGCTAGCTATGTTATATTACATGTTGATTGTAAGAAACATCTTCCAGGGAGAATAGTTCCGTTAAGGGTTCCTTTCCCTGGGCGGACATGCATTAGTATGCATGTCTAAACTGTGATTGAAAAAATTGCAGTATACATAACATCTGGGGGGTTCATAGTGTAACAAGTGTAAAACATCTTTCGTCCGCCGACTGAATATTCCCTTAAGAACGCTAGCTTTCGGCTTCACCCAGTCTGAGGTACACGTCCGGATGATCCGACTGTAACAATCGCAGAGGTGCTCCCTTTATGCCCTAGCCGAACAAACGGGAACGTAGGGCATAAGCACATGAGCCAGGCAACCCAGCTTGGCAAAAAGTTAAGTCATAACGATGCATATAATGGTGAAGAAAAGGTACATATGCGGAATAGGACACATGTGTGTTGAGCTTGGTGCTCAGAAAATAAAACAAGCTTCTGTAAAATAAGCCCCCAGGTATTATGATTGTATACATTTAAGGATGTGCACATCATAGGTGTGCGGTTTGGCCGCACAAGAGTGTCGGAGTAATGGGCCACGGGTAGGAAAACCCGAGCCCCTGGACCTTTCAAAACATCGGGGCAGACTGCGCCCCTCAAGACCCCAAGACGAAGAGCCGCCTTCGGAAAGTCGGCGGCAGAGCCGCCGACTGCGCCTCCCAGCCGAAGTCCAGAGACGGCCTCGGATGAGCCGATTTCAACCGGCGGCTTCCAGAGAAGCCGGCTATGGGGAGTCGGCCCGCGACTCCAACCACCTCCTGCCTATGCAACTACGGGCGGGACGGGATGAGGCTGCCATGCAGCCCATCCCCTGCCTGCTCACGAGGGGCGTGCATGGCCATAGTGCGCCAGATCGACGGAGATCTCCGTCCGCGCTGCATGCTGCCACGCCTGCCCCGACATCAGCCCCTGGCAGATCCTGCACTCCACGATAGCCCGTCTCAGACGAATTCAAGATGGAGGGATTCTACTGGCGGGCGGAGTGCAGTAAGACGGGCGAGAGCGCTCTGGGCGGACTCCACTGGGAGTCGGCCCCGAGAGTCGGCCGCCCTCCCATGGCCTGCGACGCCATTAACTGTATTAAGACAGGAATGGCAACAGGATCGCCGCCAGCGGCGGCACTGCTAATGACCCCATGACCAAGCCCAGGCTATTAGAGGCACGCCCACAGAATTGCAGCCGGCAAGACTACCACAAGGGCAGGCCTGCTGCCCATGCTGGGCCGCCGGCAGGACCCACTAGTCTGCGGGCCCCAAGTCGCGCGGAGAAGACGGCGGCCTAAGAGATGACGGCCGGGACCCGCGCCCAGCCGATTACCATTGTACCGGGGTAGGCCTATATAAACCCCCCGGGCACCCATGCAAGAGGTTGGACCCTATTAGTTTTAGACACACACAGAGGGGAGAAGAGCTAGTCGTGCCCTTCTCCTTCCTCACCTCGAACAGCTCAAGGAGCAACCTTGTACCCACTTTGCCCTAGTGATCATGCAGAGACCCGCAGAGCAAAGCAAAGAGGGGCGCATTCCACGGAGAGCCCTCAAGCTGGGTAAGATCCACCGCGGCATGCCTTCAGCCATCCTGCTTCTGTGCACCGCGACGCTCTACTCGCCCCACCATGATAAGCCATCCTTGGCATATGTCGCACCCAACCTCGACATTTGGCGCCCACCATGGGGCTAGGTGCACCCGTCCGAGACTGCCTCGACGGGAACCCTTTTGCTCCTGGCGAAGCAGCCAGCCCGCTGCTGTGACGGAGTTCTGCGCCGACGCTGCATGGCACTGAGATCGCTCGGGCGAGCTGCCTCGCCGAACTTGTCCGCGAGGTTCGGCTTTCTCCGACGAGCCTGCATCCGGACGCAGCATAGCGGCCCCGAGCCTCCTCACGGCCTCCTCGAGCAACTCCATGTCGCCGGGCGAGCCCGCCGCGACTTGAGTCCAGAGGCTCCACCGACCCGATGCTGGTCGACCGACACCGGCCGCCGACGCATTCCCCACCAACGTGGTGGTTCACGACGAGCCGCCTCCTCATGAGGGGAGCGCGGAAGCACCGCACGTAGATGCTCGCCATCGGTCATAGCAAGCGCCCGCCAAGGAGCCTATGACCCTCGGCGCGGTTTCGCGAGACCTGACCGCGCTTATTCCGAAGGCGCTGACGCCAAGATGCTGGAGGCACGCCGCTTCAGCTCGTCAAGGCGCGCAGAAAGCCGGGCGCGCATGAGGCGCTTGTCGAAGCCTACCAGCGGAGATGGATCGCGCTGGCGGCTCGCCGCCCCGACGGGGCCTAGCCGCCAGGCGCGGTCTAGCAGCGCGGCGTGGCCATCGCCAACTTGTTCGGGGCCAATCGCCCTGTGTACGCCACGCCTTCGGAGAACATCCGCGCTGCCCAAGCGGTGGCGGACGAGCTGGACAACTTCGAGGGCGAGGAGCGCCCCCTGATGACGGAGCGAGTCCAGCAGCTCCTCGACGCGGCTGCCACGCAGTACCAAGCCGGTTGCCACCAGTGGCGCCGCGACGACAAAATGACGACTTGCCTCCCCGCCGAGAGAAAGGCGCGACGTCCCGACACCGATCAAGCGCGGGCCCGTGGAAGAAAAACAAGGATCCGCTGTCAGCCACAACTGGACTCACATCTCCATCGAAAGCACGACCAAGACGGCCCCTAGAGCAAAGTTGGAGCGGCGGGACGACTATCGCTTCCTTGTCCTCGCAGAGAAAGGCGTAGTCTCCCCGCCACCTGCCGAAAGATCCGACTTCTACGACCGCTTGGCCGCCGAGAGGGAGTCGGAGAAACGACGCCTCGCCATCGGACCGACCGACTCCACCGATCCCCGGCGCTGGAAGAAGAAGACGAAGGTCCGCCTCTGTTTTCGACCTCGTGACGTAGACAAGCCCTTCCCCGAGGGTTCACACCCGCCGAGACACGCCAGTACACCGGATCCAGAAGCCGAAGACTCGCTAGTTGACTACCCACGCCACAACATAGCTTAACGGCAAGAAGCGTGTTGCCGGAAGTATGTTCCCTCATGCCTGTGGCACGCCCGCACATGGTTGAACAGCCCAGCCCCGCAAAGATCAACAGCTGGGTCGACTTCACCGAGGCCTTCATCCGCAACTTCACGAGCACGCATAAGCGACCTCCCAAGCCTCGCCAGCTTTCCTTGTGCGCAAGGCCCCAACGAGTCAACTCGCGATTACTCTCACGCTACGGGCCGAGCTCCGAACTCCCATGAGGGCGCACGAGGTGCAGGCTATCGAGCATTTCACCGCCGGGTGCAGAGAAGGCACCTCCTCAAGCACAAGCCTTTGGCGACGAGCCGAGACCCTCGATGAGCTGCTAATCATAGCACACAAGCACGCCACGGCCGACTCCATGAAGACGGAGATTGAGTCAGGCGACCGCAAGGTGGCTCCTCAGCCTCGTAACTCCGCCGAGACACCAATGGCGATAGCAACAGTAATCCATCACAAGCGCAAGGCCCCACAGCTAGCTTCCAAGAGCCGGCAGGTGGCGACAATCAAGACCAGCAGCCAGAGGGCAGCCTCCGCCAGCGACCGAAAGGCGGCAAGTCCAACTGTTGCCGCCTTCTTACGAAAGCAGACTCTAGATGGTCCCTGCAAGTTCCATAGCGGCGCCGGGTTGCCAAACCACACCACCCGGAAGTGTCACCGCTCACCAGGATCGCTAAGGAGACGGCCTCCTGCCTCTCTGGGCATGGGCCGCCCATTCCACTTCGCTGCTTCAAAGAGCCAGTTGCCGCGGGCCGCAAGCAAAGGCAAGCGAGCACCAGAGGAGCATGGAGCTTATGTGGTGTTCACCTGAAGGTGGTCAGATGACCGACGCAGAAAGCGCTGCAACAAGAAGAAGTGAATGCAGTAGCATCGACACTCCAGAGTTCATGCACCGTCCGAAAACCTATCGGGCTTGAGCAGAGCTGATCACCCAAAGGTGATGTTTAATCCGGCTCCACGCCCGGTCTTGGGAGCCACCTTGCCGGATAGGCGGGCTGGCTTTCTCGCGAGTGCCGATAGACTTGAGGCAAGCAGATCAACATCCCGTACAAGGACACGATGGAGAAGTTAGAATCAAGCAAAGACAGCTTCAGAGCAGCCGAACTGTGTTCCACGGCATTGTACCGGCCTTTCCCTGCCACCGATCGGCAAGATCCTCGATAGACGCCCTCTTTGGGGACAAAGATCATTTCCACCAGAGCCGCCTGTTCAAGTGGTGGACCGCGAAGTCTGCATTCACGCCTCCGCTTACGGACTTGCTTGGCCAAGTTCATAGCAGTCCCCCACTATGCCTACCTCAAGATGAAGATGCCAAGTTCCAAGGATCTCACTGTAGCGGGCGATTACAGAAGTCGTCTGCCAGTACTGAAGTACCGGCCGGCCGAAGTCCTCGGTGATCGAGCCGAGAAGCGCTTGATCGGGTTGTGGAGATGGCCGCAAGAAGTTCAAATATCGCCCAACCCCAAGGAGTCGGAAGTCGAGGGCTTGTTCAAGCCGCCAAAGAAACGAGGAAGATACCTTGACCTTGAGCACCGGAGAGGTACGCTGTCATAGGTGCAAACCTGACAAGAATAGGAAGGCGAGTCTGCCGATTTTCCGTGAGAATCGGACATTTTCGCTGGGTCCCCTAAAGACATGCCGTGTACCGGCGTAATCCGCCGAGCTCAAGTTACATGTCCGATCTGATGTGAAGTCTGGCCAGCAGCCCTTTTGCGCCGCCTGGGTCAAGAGAAGAGAAGAGTTGTTCGAGAAGAGATAGCCCTGCCCTAGCGGCCGGTTTCATCATGGAAGTGTTCTTTCCAGAATGGTTAGCAACCGTCTTGGTATCAAGAAGAACAAGCAGTGGCGGATGTGTATTGACTACACAAGCCTCAACAAAGCTTGCCCCAAAGACCCGCTCGCTTCCGCCGAGAATTGATCAAAGCGATAGACTCCACACCGGATGCGTAGCTATTGAGCTTTAGATGCATATTCAGGATATCACCAGATCAAGCCGAACCCGCCGACAGATCAAGACCGCCTTCATCACGCCGCTTGGAGCCTTCTTCACCTGACCATGACGCTCGGGCTTGAGGAATGCCGACGCCACCTTTCAGCTACAGATGCGTAAGTGCCTCCTCAAGCAGCTCGGCAGAACACCCACGCTTACGTGGATGATGTGGTGGTGAAGACGGAAAAGCAAGGAACACTGCGGAAGACCTCAAGGAGACCTTTGAGAACTCCGCGCCATTCCAGATCAAGCTCAACCTCAGAAGTGCGGCTTCGAGTACCAGCCGCCAGCCTTGGTTTCGGTCTCCGAACGGGCATAGAGTGCAACCTCGTGAAGATCAAGGCCATCGAGAGGATGGAAGTACCTCCGAACGCTAGATGTGCAGAAGTTCACCGCTGCTTACGCCCATCAGCCAATTCATCAGCTTGGTTGGGGCGAAAGCTCTCCTGCTGTACCAGCTCATGAAGAAGACCACCTTCTTCAATGGAACCACAAGGCGGACGGCTTTTCTCCAACTTGAAGAAAATGTCGACTACTCCCCCTGCGGTTGGCGGCCCCGACTCCTAAGGAGCCCATGTTTGTACATTGCCGCCACCAATAGGTAGTCAAGACAACCATTGTAGTTGAACGCAAGGAGGAAGGCAAGGCGCCACCGTCCGGAGACCAGATATTACCCGAGGAAGTATCGTCGACTTCCAAGCGAACTACCCCACTACCAGATGATGTGCTACTACGGCACTTTGCCGCCAAGAAGTTGAAGCCTTACTTTCAAGAGCATCCAATCACCTGTGGTTTGCACAGCCCCACTTGCCGAGATCATCTGGAAGTCGAGACGCTTCTGGCCGAAAGTGGCCAAATGGGCCGCAGAGTTGGCCCCCACACCATCTATTACCAGCCCAAGACCGCCATCAAGTCGCAAGCACGCCTGACTTCTTTGTCGACCGGGCCGAGACTCAGATCAGCCGCCAAATACCGACTCCACCATTGGCGGATGCATTGATGGTTTCCAAGATGCGCACCGCTTGGGAGCCGGCTGTCCGCCCCTTACTTCAAAGGCGATAAGCTCGGCATATGCGCAGATCCATTTCGCCGCTTCCAACAACGCCGCCGCTCCGCTGCCATTAAAGAACTTGGCATTCGCCGGATCCCTGGTTATGGCGATTCACTTGGTGGTCCAACAACATCCCGCGATCGGGACGCCTAAAGATGCAAACATGGCGAGCTACCGCTTCGGTACAGCGCTTGAGTGGATATTTTGAGGGTGCGAGTTCCTCCACGTACAAGAAACGACAACGACTAAGCAGACACCGGCAAGAATCGGCTCCACCAGTAATACCATCCGGCCGCCTTCTTCGCCGCCTCGCTTATCCGTCTGCCTTCACCAATCAGACTCCATTTTTGTGCCGGCTCTCAAGCGTCGGATCCGACTCAAAGCCTCAGCAGACGACACGAGAATTCTTGCAGACGGCCCAAGAATGCCGCAGTCGGCTGCCCGGGACTTAACCCGCCCCTGGGATCACAAGCGACCATCGCTAAGACTCCTGTAATCGGCCCGGGACTGCACTAGTCGGCCCGGGACTTCATCAACCAAAGAAGCTGTCGACTCCAGCCCGCAGCCCCAACCCAGCCACGCCCAAGTAGCAAGATCGCGCTGAAGAAATAGTAGCACCTCATGGCCCATTTCATCCTCAAGTTCCTAGTAAGCGGAGAGCTACCAACCGATGAAATCCTAGCTCGGAAGTACAAAGCCGAGCGGCAGCCTACACTATAGTCACTGAGAGCTTTGGTCAAGCGCGAGCGGCCATCGGTGTCTACCAATACAAGGGCCGAGCTGCAGCAAGGCTGCTTTATTCTTGAAGACATTCATCAAGGCGAGTGCGGCCACCATGCGGCCTCAAGAGCACTCGTCACCGAAGCCTTCCGACACGGTTTCTTCTGGCCAACCACCCTAGAAGAGGCCAAGGAATTAGTCCAAAAATGCAAGGTGCCAGATGTTCCGCCTAAGCTGCTTCACCAAGCTTCGTGACTCAAGACTATCCCCATCGCCGCCTTTGTTGTTTGGGGCCTCGACATGGTGGGACTATTCAGTGTAGCGCGAGGCGGCTCTTAACTCACTTACTTGTCGCGTGGACAAGTTCACCAAGTGGATAGAAGTAAACCCATCAAGAAGTTGAATGGTCCAATCGCAGTTGACTTTCATCGCCGACATCACGACCGTATGGTATACCACACAAGATCATCACCGACATGGCACAAATTTTGCCAAAGGCGCTCGGCCCGCTTCATGCCGACACAAGGCATCCGATTGACTTAGCGTCTGCTGCCCATCCGCAACAAATGCCGTGGAGCGAGCGAACGCCTCATCTGTCCGCAAGAAGCCGCGGATCGGGTCGAACCATCGGAGCGCTCGCTAGCTGTTGGCTTGAGGAATTGCTGCCTCGTCTCTGAGTTTGCGACGACTCCAAACAAGTCAAACGGCTTCACCCTTCTTCCTCGCTCACGGTGCCGAAGCCGCTATCCCAACGGATATAGAGTTCGACTCCCCGCGAGTCACCATGTACACCAAGGAGGAAGTGTAAGCATCGCCAAGATGTCGCCGACCATTGAAGAGGGCCGCTGTTGGCACTCAGCCGCCCAAGATCTACCAGCAGAGCTCTGGCGCCATTACCATGGAAGGTCAAGCCGAGATCTTCCAAGAGGGCGACTTTTGTGCTCCGCTGATCCAGCAAATAACAGCCGCCAAGACAAGTTGTCGGCCTTTGGGAAGGCCCCTTCATTATCAAGAAAGTGTCGGGCAACGCCCTACTACTCGATCGACGCCGTAAGCCCCGAAAGATGCAAGAAGGACGACTCCGCAAAGAGACGGAGCGGTTATGGAACGCAAATCTTCTCCGAAGATTTTATAGTTGATGCAAGATGTACCACGCTACCTTTTGTGTTAAAGTACTAAGATTTTGGGCCTCTGAGACGAGCCGGACCGCCTTTGTTGTTATCTCGATGCTAAGAATTATGCCTTTGAGTATGTTACTTTGTTATGTCGCTGGCACCGGCTCGACTAGTCGCTGTGGACTTGCCGCTTGCGCCAGAATGCTTCCTGCAATGGACAAGTAGTGCGGTGCCTGTTGTCTCCCTCGTCCGCTTCTAGCTTGCAGAGCTAATCATTGGTGGGCGGATTAAGGAAGAATGGGCACCCACATGAAAATGGCTAAGGACCCAAAGTATAAACATATCTTAAGCCGCCTTCCAGCTCCCTTTGCAAAAAACCGACTTGAGTAGTCGGTTTGCCGCTTTCATCCAACTTGTTCAAAAGACTCTAAAAACGGTTATACTTCCTTCCCAAGAGTAGCTACACTTGATCCAAACGGCAGTCCGCAGAGCGGTTGTCCGATGGGCAAGGCGGCGATTAAGGAAGGCGGCAAAGGAAAAGAGCCACAAGAGTAGTGAGCAAGGAAAGATAGAATTAGATAATATTTATTACAAAGATAGGCCTGGTCAATTCGAAGCAGTTGTTCAAAATACACCCCGCTGGTGGAATTGTGCGAACTAACAAGTTTTTTCAAAAGACTACCAAAGCAGATAAATGAAGACGAGACAAACAGCTAGGGAAGCGGCAGACGGGTTTGAGGGCCGGAGGAGACGGGCGTCAGCGCCGGGCGGCCGCTGCCAGCTTCTCGCTGATCATCTCCGCGGCAGCCGCCCAGACGGGCGCGGGTTATTGTAGAGGCACGGTCGAAGTTGAGGTTGGCTCGCCCGCCCGCCTTCGGGCGCCCATTCATCTCCGCCCTTCCGCCGCCTCGGCGCTGAGCCGACACTTCGGCCGAAGTCTCTCTGAATCCGGGTTCATCCCGAACTACTCCGCGGCGCTTCCTCGCTGGCCCTCAATTTCGCCAGGACGAAGACGCGCAGGTCCGTAGTCGGCGATCGCCACTCAGACGCCGACGAGGGCGTTTCTTCAGAGCAGCCATCCGCGGGCCTTCGACCGAACGCGCTACCGGTCCAGACGAGCCTCGATACCGCTTGACGTAATTTGCCCCGGCTAAGCCCATTTCGTGCCGCGAACCTTTCTAGGCCTCAAGACGGCCACCACGATTTCCTCCAAATACCGGGCAGTCCGACCGAGTACGCAGAGCCGCATGTTCGCCATAGGGCAGCAATCGCCTGGGCGCCGACATGTTGAAGCCGGCGCAAGATCCGATGGCGTGCCGCAGACGCAGCCTCAATGCTCGTTGCCTGCCAAGGGTCCGGGCGCGGCAGCGATCCAGACTACCGCGCCGCAATCAGCCTCAATGGCTTGATTGGCATCACAAGTATGGTCAAAGAAGTCTGCCAAGACGAAGAAGCAAGTCAAAAACCAGGAGTCACTGCACTAATAGTCGCGCTCAAAGAAGGAAAGTAAAGAAACTCACCGTCGACGATGTCCTCGATCTGGAAACCGGAGGTCACCGTGGCCTCCTTCTGGTCTGTGAGGAGCGCCGCTTTCAAACTCGCCAGAGAGCGCTTTTCCTCGATCCGCTGGCGCGCCTTTCTTATAGCCCCTTTGTTCGCCAATGCATAGAAGGGTCGCGCTCTGCGGCGAGCTTGCTGCACTTCCCCTTGATGTGCAAGGCACCGCCGCGCCAGCCCCGCCGGAGAGTGGCATTGGGCTCAAGAATAAAAAAGAAAAGGGACGTTAACTCGTCGACTAAGAAGGTCGCCAGAAGATCCGCCCGACCGCCAGCAGTCGGCCCGATCTCGGGACTACAGCTGCGGGTGCTTAAAGCACTATCACGAAGAAGAAAGAAGACTCACCCCGCTTCTCGAAGTCAGCGTCCGCTTGCCCAGCTCCTCCAAGTTGCGGTTGAAGTGGGCGCTGGAGGTTGTGATACTCCCACATAAGCATTTCGTATAAGGTAAAAATTTGAAATTGAGATAGAGCTCCGAGCCGCCGCCAAAGAGCCGGCCTCAAACTCGGGATTACACTCCAAAAGTGGCCGCGCACTTCACACAGAGAAGAACAAGGAAAAATTCAAAGAAGAAACATACCGAATGGCGGTCCGCGACGCTGCGCGCTTTGGTGCAGTTCGGATGGCGCTACCTTCAGCTCACGCCTTTGCTCAACGCCCGTGAAGCGCTGTGTTCAAGATGCTGTCCGCCTCGCACCCACCCAACAGTTGGCGCTGTCGCCTCGGGCTGCTTGAATAAGCTGGCGGCGCCGTCTCCAAAGCGGGTATAAGTCGCTTTCTCAAGACGGGCGCGGTCGGGCAGGCGATTTGAAGGAGCAGCTTCACGCACAGCCAGATTCGCCGGGCGCCGGCGGTCCGGCTTGCTTACTCAAGGCCTAGATGGCGGGAGGCGACGGCGACAAAGGCCATGGGCGCTCCTACATGGAGGTCTCGCCGCCCCTCCATGATGGGGAACTCGAGCGGCTCCCTCCGCCTCGCCTCGTGAACTCCGGGCGGTGGCGGGCAGAGCTCAGCCGGGTGACGAACAACGCCGATTGAGGCGCTGCTGCCTCCTCGGCTAGCCGGGCTTAGCCGCGACGGCGGCCTCGGCCTCCTCCAGCCTTCTCTCGGGCAGAAGCCGCCACGCCTCCGCCTTTCTAGGCGGGCGGCGGCCCTCCTCATCGCGCTTTCTCCTCAAGATCACCTGCCGCCCCGGAGGTCGCGGGTCAACTAACGAAAGAGCAAGTGACGCCTCAGCCACCCCATGACGGAGGCGACAATACCTTCTCTAGAGTAAGGGAGCCCTGATGAAGAAGACATAAAGATTTGGACAAGATGAATCAGGAAAACAAGACAAAGTAAAAGCACTTATGCAGACCAGAGGCGGCTTTTTTCACTTCCTCAAGTGGGCGGTTAGCCTTGGCGATCGCTTCTTCCCATTGGTCATGCGTGGCCGCCTAACTTTTTCGGCCGGTCATTTAGCTTAGCTCGGCCCGGCCTGGCGCTCACCGACACCCAAGCCGGGCGGAGGAACTCGCTACTCGATGGCCGATCACGCGGGCGGGGGACGACTTCGCCTCGCCATCTTCAAAGCTAGATGGCGGTAGCCGAGGGGTTCAAGTCACGCCTCCTCCTCCACCTCCATCGGGTCGGATCATCACCGCCCAAGTCAGGGTCGCCGACGCCGCCTCCGCCCGATCGACGAGCCTTTCACGGCCGCCTCTGTGGTGCCGGGCCGAGGGTTGTGAGGGGATTCTTGACTTAAAAACCAAAAGATAAGAAGTCGGATTCGGCGAAAAAGAAAACAGAAGAGGAAAAGAGATGACTTACCACAGGGGGTTGGCGTAGTATGGCTCCTGCCGAACTGCCACCGCCAGACGGTTGCAGCCCAGAAGTTCACCGTAACCGCCACTCCGCGGGGCGTCTCTGGAGCACAGCCGACTGGTCCTGTGGCCGCCATCCGATGTATCGATGAGGTCGGGCTTGAGCGGAAGGACTCGGGCGCGCCACGGCGGCGCCAGAAGTCGCCTCCTGCCAGCCCTCCGACCGGTCAGCTTCCGGAGTCGCGCGACGGCGGCGTGCTCGGGAGCCGGCCTGCCCGGCGGGGACTAGCAGGGAGCCGACAGCACGCCAAGCCGGGTGAAGCGGCAGATAACCTCCAGCCTTCCGGGGCGATTTCTTAACGAAGAAGTAGGGAGCGCTGCACATTCACCGATTCGATCAGCGGGATGGCAGGAATGGGTTGCGCCCACCGCCTCGGATCACGGCGAAGGTGCCACACAAAGCCGGCACGCCGGGCGACGGGTGTGGCCGAGCTTGGCTCGAAGAATTACCCCACAACTCGGATGGTGGGAGAACGCCGAGGAAGCCATCGCACAAGGAGGCGGCGCCAGCACAGCACCACCGTATTCGGAGGTGGTGCGGCCTGAGCCCGTGAAACCCAAGAAGGCAGAAGCGTCACCGGCAGCCCCAAATCATGCATGAGGTGCGAAAGGAATATGACCCGCTTTCGCCTCCTCCGCGCCGCCTTATTTCAACACGCGCGCTGGTCTACACTAAGTTCTGCCGGGATGCGCTGGCCTGCGGAGGAACTTATGTGGTCGCTCACTGGAGCGCCCACACGGGCGAAAGGCGTGGAGGCGCAGGCGGGCGGATGAGGAGTTTATATCTCCCGGCCAAGAAAGTGGTACGTGCGACGGCAAGAGGAAGAAGAAGCGAGGAGGAAGAAGCAAGAGGAAGCGGGAAGTGGGGAGATGGGTGGCGGCCTCCTCCCCGCCACTTATAGGCCCACGGCCGAGAAGCCGATGGGCGGGTATGGGATTAATCGCGCCCAGCACCACGGCCCCACGATTTATCTCCACGGGTTATCACAAGAAGGCGTGGGGAACCTAACTGCTCACAGGACAAGAACGACCTGCCTGCACCGAGGCGTAGTGGCGGGCCCGGCCGACAGCCTCGCCTTTGTCGACGCTGGTGGGCAGACCGACCGCTGAGTGGCGCCGCACGACGGGTCTGCTGGCGTGCAGTTGCTCGAAGCTTATCGTGCACGCCTGCCTAGATCCCGCCACGACCTTCAACCCTTGGAGCAAGAGCCTGGGAGTCCGGACCACCACGGCTTAGAGAAAGACGGCGAGCCAAGCCCGTTCTTCCTCTGAGGATGAACTGTTGAGGCTCGACATGTTGACCTCACACCACCAGCTTCGGGACTACTGCCGAGTAATAGGCCACGGGTAGGCAAACCTCGAGCCCTCGACCTTTCAAAACATCGGGCATCGCGCTTCTCAAGACCCCAAGACGAAGAGCGCCGAAAGTCGGCAGAGTCGACCGCTTCTTCCCAAATGAGTCCCAGACGCCGGATGAGCCGATTTCTCAACCGCGGCTTCCAGAGAAGCCTATGGGGAGTCGGCCCGCGATCGCAACCACCTCCCGCTTATGCACTTACGGGCGGACGGGATGGCTGCCACGCAGAGCCCATCCCTGCCCTGCTCACGAGGACGGCATACACAGCCACGCAGCATCGGCAGAGATCTCCGTCCGGCGCCAGCAGTTGTTGCCACGCCGCCTCGACATCAGCCCCCGTGGGCAGATCTGCACTCCACGACACCGCTTTGTACGACCAAGATGGCGGATCTACCGCCGGGAGGAGGAAGACGGCGAGCGCTGGCGGACCCAATGGGAGTCGGTTTCGAGAGTCGGCCTGCCCTCCCATGGCCCGCACGCCATTAACTAGGGAATGGCACATGGATCGCCGCCAGCGGCGGCACTGCTGTTAATGACCCCATGACCAAGCTCGCACATTAGAGGGGCGCCACAAAGACCGCAGCTGCAAGACTACCACAAGGGGCAGGCCTGTTTGCCCCATGTTGGCCGGGGTTGCAGACCCACTAGTCCCAAGGGGTCCTAAGTCGGGCGGAGAAGACTACGCCAAGAGATGACGGCTGGGACCCCCCACTGGATTACCATTGTACTCGGGTAGGCCTATATAAACCCCACGGGCACCCATGCAAGAGGTTGGACCCTATTAGTTTTAGACACATTGCAGAGGGGAGAAGAGCTAGCCGTGGCCCTTCTCCTTCCTCACTTTAACAGCTCACGAGCAACCTTGTACCCACTTTGCTCTTAGTGATCATGCGAGACCCCGCAGAGCAGCAGGGGTGTTATCTCCATGGAGAGCCCTCAAGTCGGTAAGATCTGGCCAAGCACGCCTTTGCCTCATCGCTTCTCAGCAATCGCGACGCTCTACTTGGCCCCCACCATGATAAGCCATCTTTGGCATATGTCGCACCCAACCCCCGACAAAGAGCTATAGATCTAGAGAAAAAAGTAAAGAGAGTAAAAATGGAAACAAAGGGAGAAGAGGACGAACAAATAGTACGGCTCTAGGCGTAGAATCTTCGGAGTCTTGCGGCATTCCACGGGTTCGGCTCTAGGCGATTGTTAGATGCATCACGCAGGCCGTACGCTCCTCCAGTGAGAACCTCATCTATGATAAAGGGACCCTCCCACTTGGGCTTGAGTTTGTCCTTTTTCTTTTCTGGCAAGCATAGAACGAGTTCAGCAACATTATAAGTCTTGGCCCGCACTTTTCTTCTTTGGTATCTGTGAGCTTATTGTTGATAGAATGCAGAACGGGCTTTTGCAATGTCGCACTCCTCCTCCAGGGCATCTAGACTGTCTTGCTGATCGAGCTCGACTTTCTCTCTTTGTACATGTGCACTCAAGGTGAGTCATGAATGATGTCGCAGGCGTAACGGCTCTTCGCTACCAGACACCATGAAGAATGGTGTATCCGTAGTGTGATTGGGCGTGGTCCGCAGCCCCCATAGTACGGAGTCGAAGCCTCAACCCAAAGGCTTGTCTAATTGTTTCAACGACGCACTAGTTCGGGCTTAATGCCGCCATAATAAGATCATTAGCTTGTTCGACGGACCATTTGTTTGTGGGTGATAGACCGAGGCGTAATCAAGCTTTTAATGCCCAATTTAGCGCACTGTAGATTTTCTTCATCGGCCGTGAAATTGGAGCCGTTCATGATGATGTGACACCATAATGGTGTACACTATTAATCGATATAAAATCTATCATAGGTCCAGTTTAGGTCGTTTCACCGTTTGGCCTCTATCCATTTTGTGAATTTATCTACCATGACTAGTGATATTTTTCTTATGGCTTCCTCCTTAAGGGGTCCAACCATATCAAGCCCCGCATTTACAAAAGGCCAAGTAATGGGGATTGTTTGTACAGTAGGGCGCTATATGGCTTTGATTGGCTTAAGAGCTGGCATCAAACACAACGTTGACCAGTGTCCCGCGTATCCGCTTCGGGCCGCCGCCAAAAGAAGCATGTAACGAAAGCTTACTTACAAGGGCCCGAGCTGCGGCGACAGGACTGCCGAGGCCGGGTATGGATTTTGCCAGGAGTTGTCGCCCCTTCTTCATCGGAGATACACCTTGAAGGACTCCGCAGCACTTTTCTTGTAGAGCTCTCCGTCATGGACCTTTTGTAGGCTTTCGAAAGCCGAACAATGCAACAGCCTCATTCGTCCTCGGGAGCTTCTCGCCTATTAAGGTAGGCCAAGAAGGGTTTGGTCCATGGGGCAATTACTGCCATTATTAGATGGGCCATGGTGTCATTTCGATGATAAGCCCCGGCGATATCGGTATTGTGTTTGGACTGGGGTATAATCGATCCGGACTAGTGTTGCCGCCTCATCCTGCCACCACGGATGGCTTGAAGAGCCTTCCAAAAGATGTTAGGGCGGACGGGTCACGCTACGCCTATGCGAGCAAGGACATCCGCCGCTTGATTGCTTTCTCGAGCCACATGATGAAACTCGAGTCCCTCGAACCGAGCTGATATTTTGAGTACGACATTGTGATAGGCCGACATCTTTGGATCTTTGGCGTCAAAGTCTCCATTTATTTGGGATATTGTGAGACTTGAATCCCCGCGCACCTCCAAGCGTTGTATGCCCATGGAGGTAGCCATCCGAAGACCGTGCAATAAGGCCTCAAATTCGGCTGCATTGTTCGAGTCTGTGTAAAATATTTGGAGTACGTACTGGACTGTATCTCCAATGGGGGACGTTAAAACGACGCCTGCTCCTAAGCCGACCAGCATTTTAGAGCCATCGATGTACATGACCTAGTTGGAATATGTTCCGTACTCTTTAGGGAGTTCGGAATCTGTCCATTCGGTGACGAAGTCGGCCAATACTTGGGATGTAACGGCCTGGCGTGGTTTGTATGTTATATCAAAAGGCAGGAGCTCAATGGCCCACTTAGCATTCTGACCTGTAGCGTCGCGGTTGTTTATTATGTCATTGAGTGGAACTTCGGAAGCCACCATGATAAAGTACTCTTGGAAGTAGTGTCGTAGCTTCCGGGATGCCATGAAGACCGCATATGCAATCTTTTGGTAATGAGGGTACCGGGATTTGCATGGTGTGAGGATAGTGGATATGTAGTATACTAGTTTCTGGAGTGGAAATTTGTGCCCGCCCTCCTCTTATTCAACGACGAGCACTGCGCTCACCACCTGGTGAGTTGCGGAGATGTATAATAACATTGGTTCACCGATGCTCGGTGCGGCCAGGATTGGGTTACTCGCTAAAAGAGCCTTTATTTCTTCCAGTCCGGTCGTTGTCGTGTCCATTCAAATAAGTGGTTTGCAGGACAAAGAAGGCGTACACAGCTGGCAATGCTTTTTCTCCTAATCTAGAGTGTCGGTGTACAAAAGTAGGGGCTCTACTTTTGACCCCTTTATTTGTGCATAAGGGGCCAGAGTCACATACCGCTGCCATGCTTAGCAGGGCGCAGGAGGGAAGCCGAGAGAAGCCAAGCTAATAAGACAACCAAGGCAACGCCAAGACCAGAAACACAGAGAGCAAGAGGGCGAGGTGGACTCCTCGGTAAGATCCTTGCCGAGGCGCTCAGTAGCCCCGGCAACACCTTTGCCCGGGCGACTTGCCCGGGACGCCAAGCAGAGCAAGCCACCCTTGAGCCCACGGGTTCCAATGCCACCAACTATCCATGTTAGGGACCAAGGCTCCTGAGGCGCCTGTGGTGGCATGTAGATTCGCCAAGATCATAAACATGTGAGATCGATGAGGACTAGAAGACGGCAACCCCGGCCGGATCCTAGTCGAGGAAATCCATAAGACCCCTAAGCGCCTTTGCCGGATGACTGCGAATGCCACTAGAAGATCTTGCCGGGGCCCCCCAAGAACCCCTTACCGAGGGCATCGGGCCACTGTTGGCCCGCTACCGCCAAGACTCCACCGCCATCCCCAAGCTGGTTGCTAGCTCAACCACCGGGCAAAGCACTCCACAGGCATGCAGCGCCTCTACACCGACTCAGAAGCACACCGCTGGTGGCATACACGACTGTTCATGAAGGCTCCACCACCGCACCAGCCCAAAGAGCCTGCCAACATGGCGCTAAGAAGGCCTCGCTACCATGTAGTCAAAGCTGCCAGCGAGATGGCGACATACCGACATGCTTCCTTGCCGCCCCCGATACAGTGAGAGGGACACGCCTTGCTAAAGACAAATGCGCTTTGTCCGACATGGTGCGAGGATAGACTCATCCATTGATACACCTTTCCACCTCCTCTAAGCATCCGTATGCACTCCTTTTGCCTATAAAAGAAGGCCCAAGGCATCCAGGAGGAGGATTCGGACCTTTTGGGCAAGTTACAGCCCGTAGCTAGCTCAAGAACATAAGAACACTCTAATACATCCACCAAAGCAGGACTAGGTATTACGATCCTCGCGTCCCGATCCTCGGGTAAACGATCCGTGAGCTTCCTGTCAGACCCGCTTTTGCACAACCTCGCGCCCGCCAATCGAGAAGGGATCCCTGGACCTTATAGGTGTTGTTCCCACCGACATCTTTACGCGCTGTAGGGGGCGAGCAGGAAAATCCGGCCCAGCAGCTTAGCCCGTAGTTCTTCATCGCCATGGCTTCTAAGAAGATGATGGCCATGGCGGTCGGTTCGCCGAGAGCCAGACGGCCCGTGACCAAAAGGGCGAAAGAAGCGGCCGGTCGCGACATGAACCCGGAGGCGGGCCGCGCCAAGACCAACATCGCCCGCAGTCATAGTCAGCCTCCGAAGCGGGCGCCGTTTTCAGCGAGACGAATGGCCGCGACGCCGACAAATCCAGTAGATGGAGCTGGGCACCATGGTAGGTATCACGGGTCCGGGCGGCGCCATGCCACCACACTTCGGGCGGGCGGCGCCCCAAGACGCACGCAAGACGCCGCACGGCGCGGCTTCTTCCTAAGGTGTGCGTGAGGAGCAAAGCTACCATCGCCGGGAGACCCTGGACGCCGCTGGGAAGAGTCTTCGCGTCATCCGCGGACGACGGAGGCTAAAGAGATGTCCGCCAAGTGTCGGGCAAAATAGCACGCAGTCACCGGGTTGCGATGTAGTCCTTCTAATGTGGTTAGAAGCCTGCCGCCGCCACGGGTCCACGCAGCTTTCACCGCCACCCATGCCAAAGATAAGCTTTACGCTACAAGCTGCTCCTCGACTTCCTCTCCGCTGCGAAAGCTCGACGCAGTGGAGAGCCACTATCCGGAGCCTGGCGGGCGCCGCCAAAGACAAGCCACGGTCTGCGGGGGTTTCGTGTCGGCGCCCACGAACCACCGTGACGCCAGGGTGGAGGGAACGGAGGCCCGCTGCCACGGTGCACTCTCCTCCTCCACGCCATCCACTGGGTGTCGTCCGACGCGATGACGCTTGTGACAACATTTCCATAGCATCGTCCACCCACGACTCCTGCCGCCGTACCAGCACCAAGTTCGAGTGAGAGGTCATTAAGACGCCAATCAGCATCGATACCGGGCGCGACACACAAGCCAGCTGTCGATACGGGCGGGCGCGGGCCTGCTTATGGACCACCCAGCCGGGGAGGCTCCGGCGCCTACCATGTACGGTGGGGTTGCCGCCTACCGGCGAGCTGCGTAGTTCCAAAGTGGTCGCCCCACCGCATGTTCAAGCCCGACGTCGGGCGTAGAAGTAACAACGGCAAGACCCACCCTGCCGGAGTTCCTCGGGCATACTCCACGCCATCGCGATGAAAGTCACTGGGGCTCGCGACGATAAGGTGCTTGCTAATTACTTCCCGCTGGCCCTCAAACCTCCCAATGTCATGTCTTTGGTTGATGCACTTGCCATGGATTCCATTTCTTCTTGGTCGGACTTGTGTCATGAGTTCGCTGGTGCTCTTCACTAGAGGCCACCAAGCTCATGCGCCAGGCGAAAGTGATTTGTACATTATTCCCCGTAGGGAAGGTGGAAACCTGCACAAGTACACAGAGGTTCAGCCGAGTGCAATACAACATCCCGATGTTCACCCGCCGCTGATCGCCGATTCCATCGTAATGTGCGTGAACCGCAAGGTGCGTGAAGAGCCGCAATGAACAAGGTAAGATGGGTCAACTTTACGCTTCGGGCCGATAGATGCGCCGGGCTGAAGAGGGGAGGAAGTACCTCGCGAAGACGCCGGGCGCCGAAACCGACTTCCACCGACAAAGACACCGGGCCGCCTGCACGAAGAAGGCCGGCGGCGCAACAGGCGTCCGGAAGCGCATCGCGGATCCACCGCACCAAAGGCCACGACTTCCAGAATCGCCGACAAGTCGAGCTGCTTGTCGAAAAGCAAAAAAGCCGAGTATGAGAGGGCGGACAAGGAGAAGGGCCAAGATGGCGCTCAAGGATCCGCAAGAAGCGTGGCGGCCAAGGAGGTCATCGGTAAGGATAAGCAAGAAGAGAGGTCGGCCGGGTCACATAAGAAGGAGGAAGACGATGGTCATGACGAGGACGACGAAAAGTGCTAGCATGAGTTTCATACGGAGGCTATGGGCGCCGACAGGTGCTCGCTGCATAATTTCACCGCCAGCTCAAACAAGAGAGGCGCGGAGATCACAAAGAATGGAGCCCTCGCTCGATGCTCGGCCACCGGCGGTCCAAAGACGCCTCATCTGACGCCGAGGACTACACCCTGACCGACAACCGCGGTCGGGTGTTTGCCGTTGTTGGTCTCACCAACGATACACAACCTCAAGGTGAACAAGATGCTGGTTGACGGCGGGGCCGGGCTGAACTTGATCTCACCCGTTGTGATCAAAAGGCTGCAAATTCCTGATGGAGAACTCGAGGAAACGGGCACGTTTCAAGGGGTCAACTCGAGAAGGAGCCATCCAAAGGGGAAGGTCACATTGCCTGTGATGTTTGGAGGCGAGTTGAACTACATGATGGAGAGGATTTTTTGATGTAGCCGAGATCCCTTGCCCCACAACGGATCCTCGCCGCCCAAGACTAGCCTGTTCATGGCGGCGCGAGACCACGCCTTCACAACACTGAAGATGCTCGGGCCGATGAACATCATCATCGCCCCTCCGACAAGAAGGACGCGCTGATTCCAGGCCGACAAACCTACCGAGAAGGCAGCAAGAGCTGCCGCCAAGGCACTTGCTCCCGCCACCAAGCCCCTCGGTGGGAAGAAGAAGACCGGGAAGACCTTCTGCACCCACTCCGCAAGTGCACCTCTTCGAGTGTTGTGCTACCGTCGAGGACATGCTAGAGAGCTCCACCGGCAAGAGCAAGAAATCTAGAGCTGCACCACCAGAGACCAAGAGGGTGTCCACAAGGAGGATGGTACTAAGGGGCTTTCACCATAAGCTCCACCTCACAAAGAAATAGGAATGTGCAATCATCACTTTCCCGCAGCGCATCGTCGGCGTGTGTTTGCATGGCAGCATCCGACATCCCCGCGCTCCTGTGGAAGTGATTGAGCACCATCTTGATGTCTGCCCCCATGCGCGACCTGGCCAAGTAAACGGTCGTGAAGCAAGCTTTGGAACGGCAGAGTTCATCACAGAGGAGATCAGAAGTTGGAAGCAGCGGGCTTGGTGAGAGAGTGCTCCATCCGACGTGGTTAGCTAATCCGTGGTGGTGCGCAAGGCTAACGGAAGTGGAGGCTGTGTATTGAACACACGATATCAATAAGGCTTGTCCTAAGGACCCTTCCCGTTGCCGCGCATGGACCAGATTGTTGACTCCACGGCCGGGTGCGATCTGTTATCATTCCTCGACGCCTACTCGGGCTACCACCAGATCTTCATGACAAAGGAAGACGAAGAGAAGACAGCATCCATCACCCCATGTGGTACGTATTGCTTTTTACGGATGCCTTCCGAGTTGAAGAGTGTTGGCTCGACATTCGCAAGGGCGGTCCAAATTGGTTTTGAGGCCCAGCTACATAGAAATATGGAAGCTTATATGGATGACATAGTTGTCAAAACCATGGACAAGGCAACCCTTGTACAAGACTTAGAAGAGACGTTTGCCAACCAACGCAAGATCAACCTCAAGTTGAACCCTGAGAAGTGTGTCTTCAGCGTTCCATCCGGCAAACTTCTCGGGTTCTTTGTGTCACAGCGTGGGATCGAGGCAAAACCGGACAAGATCAAGGCTATTGAGTAGGTTCAGGCACCTAAGCGGATCAAGGATGTGTGTCGGCTCACTAGCTGCGTTGCCGCCATGAGCAGATTCATCTCCAAGTCCGCTGAGCGTGCCCTTTTGTTGGGGATATTACTACTGAGTATAAACCGGCCAGGAGGGGCCGAGTTATACACACGATGAGTTATCTATATTTGAAGCCCATGAAGACAAGGAGTATGGCGCTTTATGGAGGGGATCTAACACGGAGGCCCAGGGCCCAAAGGCGGGTTTGGGCATGTAGACATAAATCGCCATATGATATGTAACTTGTATTGTAAGATAAGAAAGGGTAGAAACCTAGCCGGACACGTTGATGAGTCGGCCTCGATTCTCAGAACCGCAAGGCCAACATGCATATAAAGGACGACCACGGTGTTTTAGGACAACAAACAACAACTCGAGAGCCGCATAGCGGATTCGCTTCCGTCATTGAAACCCTAGAAATTCCACATCAACCGGATTAGCCTTTACCTTCACCGCAAGGGCCGAACCAATATAAACTCCTTGTGTCCTTTGTCCCCAATGGTTAGCAACCGTCTTGGTATCAAGAAGAACAAGGGCGGATGTGTATTGACTACACAAGCCTCAACAAAGCTTGCCCAAAGACCCGTCATTTCCGCCGAGAATTGATCAGCGATAGACTCCACACCGATGCGAGCTATTGAGCTTCTTAGATGCATATTCGGATATCACCGCATCGTCGAACCCGCCTACGCATCAAGACCGCCATCATCACTGCTGGAGCCTTCACACCGACCATGACGCTCGCTTGAGGAATGCCGACGCCACCTTCAGCCACAGATGCGTATGCCTCCTCAAGCAGCTCGGCAGAACACCCACGCTTACGTGATGATGTGGTGGTGAAGACGAAAAGCAAGGAACACGCGCCGAAGACCTCAAGGAGACCTTGAGAACCCGCTACCGATTCCGCATCAAGCTCAACCTCGAGAAGTGCGCCTTCGAGTACCAGCCGCCAGCCCTTGGTTTCGGTCTCCGAACGTGGCATAGAGTGCAACCCTCAGAAGATCAAGGCCATCGAGAGGATGGAAGTACCGACCGCTAGATGTGCAGGTTCACCGCCGCTTGGCTCCATCGCCCAATTCATCGCTTGGTTACGAGAAAGCCTCCTGCTGTACCAGCTCATGAAGAAGACCACCTTCTTCAATGGAACCACAAGGCGGACGGCTTTTCTCCGCTTGAAGAAAATGCTGACTACCCCTGCGTCGGGCGGCCCCGAATTCTAAGGAGCCCATGCTCTTGTACATTGCCGCCACCAGCCAGTGGTAGTCAAGACAACCATTGTAGTTGAACGCAAGGAGGAAGGCAAGGCGCTACCTGTCCGGAGACCAGATATTACCCGAGGAAGCACCGCCGACTCCGCGTAACTACCCCACTACCCGATGATGTGCTACGCGCAACTTTGCCGCCAAGAAGTTGAAGCCTTTACTTTCAAGAGCATCCAATCACTGTGGTTTGCACAGCCCCACTTGCCGAGATCATCGAAGTCGACGCCGCCGAAAGTGGCCAAATGGGCCATAGAGTTGGCCCCACACCATCTATTACCAGCCCCGCACCGCCATCAAGTCGCAAGCATCGCCTGATTTTTGTCGATCGGGTCGAGACCAAGACGGGCCACCAAATACCGACTCCACCATTGGCGGATGCATTTGATGGCTCCAAGATGCGCACCGCTTGGGAGCCGGCCGTCCTCACTTCCCCAAAGGCGCATAAGCTCGGCATATACGCAGATCCATTTCGCCGCTTCCAACAACGCCGCCGCCAATAATAGGAGCTCATTTCGCTCCGCTGCCATTAAAGAACTTGGCATTCGCCGGATCCCTGGTTATGGCGATTCACTTGGTGGTCCAACAACATCCCGCGATCGGGACGCCTAAAGATGCAAACATGGCGAGCTACCGCTTCGGTACAGCGCTTGAGTGGATATTTTGAGGGTGCGAGTTCCTCCACGTACAAGAAACGACAACGACTAAGCAGACACCGGCAAGAATCGGCTCCACCAGTAATACCATCCGGCCGCCTTCTTCGCCGCCTCGCTTATCCGTCTGCCTTCACCAATCAGACTCCATTTTTGTGCCGGCTCTCAAGCGTCGGATCCGACTCAAAGCCTCAGCAGACGACACGAGAATTCTTGCAGACGGCCCAAGAATGCCGCAGTCGGCTGCCCGGGACTTAACCCGCCCCTGGGATCACAAGCGACCATCGCTAAGACTCCTGTAATCGGCCCGGGACTGCACTAGTCGGCCCGGGACTTCATCAACCAAAGAAGCTGTCGACTCCAGCCCGCAGCCCCAACCCAGCCACGCCCAAGTAGCAAGATCGCGCTGAAGAAATAGTAGCACCTCATGGCCCATTTCATCCTCAAGTTCCTAGTAAGCGGAGAGCTACCAACCGATGAAATCCTAGCTCGGAAGTACAAAGCCGAGCGGCAGCCTACACTATAGTCACTGAGAGCTTTGGTCAAGCGCGAGCGGCCATCGGTGTCTACCAATACAAGGGCCGAGCTGCAGCAAGGCTGCTTTATTCTTGAAGACATTCATCAAGGCGAGGGCCACCATGCGCGCCTCAAGAGCACTCGCCACCGAAGCCTTCCGACACGGGTTTCTTCTGGCCAACCACCCTAGAAGAGGCCAAGGAATTAGTCCAAAAATGCAAGGTGCCAGATGTTCCGCCTAAGCTGCTTCACCAAGCTTCGTGACTCAAGACTATCCCCATCGCCGCCTTTGTTGTTTGGGGCCTCGACATGGTGGGACTATTCAGTGTAGCGCGAGGCGGCTCTTAACTCACTTACTTGTCGCGTGGACAAGTTCACCAAGTGGATAGAAGTAAACCCATCAAGAAGTTGAATGGTCCAATCGCAGTTGACTTTCATCGCCGACATCACGACCGTATGGTATACCACACAAGATCATCACCGACATGGCACAAATTTTGCCAAAGGCGCTCGGCCCGCTTCATGCCGACACAAGGCATCCGATTGACTTAGCGTCTGCTGCCCATCCGCAACAAATGCCGTGGAGCGAGCGAACGCCTCATCTGTCCGCAAGAAGCCGCGGATCGGGTCGAACCATCGGAGCGCTCGCTAGCTGTTGGCTTGAGGAATTGCTGCCTCGTCTCTGAGTTTGCGACGACTCCAAACAAGTCAAACGGCTTCACCCTTCTTCCTCGCTCACGGTGCCGAAGCCGCTATCCCAACGGATATAGAGTTCGACTCCCCGCGAGTCACCATGTACACCAAGGAGGAAGTGTAAGCATCGCCAAGATGTCGCCGACCATTGAAGAGGGCCGCTGTTGGCACTCAGCCGCCCAAGATCTACCAGCAGAGCTCTGGCGCCATTACCATGGAAGGTCAAGCCGAGATCTTCCAAGAGGGCGACTTTTGTGCTCCGCTGATCCAGCAAATAACAGCCGCCAAGACAAGTTGTCGGCCTTTGGGAAGGCCCCTTCATTATCAAGAAAGTGTCGGGCAACGCCCTACTACTCGATCGACGCCGTAAGCCCCGAAAGATGCAAGAAGGACGACTCCGCAAAGAGACGGAGCGGTTATGGAACGCAAATCTTCTCCGAAGATTTTATAGTTGATGCAAGATGTACCACGCTACCTTTTGTGTTAAAGTACTAAGATTTTGGGCCTCTGAGACGAGCCGGACCGCCTTTGTTGTTATCTCGATGCTAAGAATTATGCCTTTGAGTATGTTACTTTGTTATGTCGCTGGCACCGGCTCGACTAGTCGCTGTGGACTTGCCGCTTGCGCCAGAATGCTTCCTGCAATGGACAAGTAGTGCGGTGCCTGTTGTCTCCCTCGTCCGCTTCTAGCTTGCAGAGCTAATCATTGGTGGGCGGATTAAGGAAGAATGGGCACCCACATGAAAATGGCTAAGGACCCAAAGTATAAACATATCTTAAGCCGCCTTCCAGCTCCCTTTGCAAAAAACCGACTTGAGTAGTCGGTTTGCCGCTTTCATCCAACTTGTTCAAAAGACTCTAAAAACGGTTATACTTCCTTCCCAAGAGTAGCTACACTTGATCCAAACGGCAGTCCGCAGAGCGGTTGTCCGATGGGCAAGGCGGCGATTAAGGAAGGCGGCAAAGGAAAAGAGCCACAAGAGTAGTGAGCAAGGAAAGATAGAATTAGATAATATTTATTACAAAGATAGGCCTGGTCAATTCGAAGCAGTTGTTCAAAATACACCCCGCTGGTGGAATTGTGCGAACTAACAAGTTTTTTCAAAAGACTACCAAAGCAGATAAATGAAGACGAGACAAACAGCTAGGGAAGCGGCAGACGGGTTTGAGGGCCGGAGGAGACGGGCGTCAGCGCCGGGCGGCCGCTGCCAGCTTCTCGCTGATCATCTCCGCGGCAGCCGCCCAGACGGGCGCGGGTTATTGTAGAGGCACGGTCGAAGTTGAGGTTGGCTCGCCCGCCCGCCTTCGGGCGCCCATTCATCTCCGCCCTTCCGCCGCCTCGGCGCTGAGCCGACACTTCGGCCGAAGTCTCTCTGAATCCGGGTTCATCCCGAACTACTCCGCGGCGCTTCCTCGCTGGCCCTCAATTTCGCCAGGACGAAGACGCGCAGGTCCGTAGTCGGCGATCGCCACTCAGACGCCGACGAGGGCGTTTCTTCAGAGCAGCCATCCGCGGGCCTTCGACCGAACGCGCTACCGGTCCAGACGAGCCTCGATACCGCTTGACGTAATTTGCCCCGGCTAAGCCCATTTCGTGCCGCGAACCTTTCTAGGCCTCAAGACGGCCACCACGATTTCCTCCAAATACCGGGCAGTCCGACCGAGTACGCAGAGCCGCATGTTCGCCATAGGGCAGCAATCGCCTGGGCGCCGACATGTTGAAGCCGGCGCAAGATCCGATGGCGTGCCGCAGACGCAGCCTCAATGCTCGTTGCCTGCCAAGGGTCCGGGCGCGGCAGCGATCCAGACTACCGCGCCGCAATCAGCCTCAATGGCTTGATTGGCATCACAAGTATGGTCAAAGAAGTCTGCCAAGACGAAGAAGCAAGTCAAAAACCAGGAGTCACTGCACTAATAGTCGCGCTCAAAGAAGGAAAGTAAAGAAACTCACCGTCGACGATGTCCTCGATCTGGAAACCGGAGGTCACCGTGGCCTCCTTCTGGTCTGTGAGGAGCGCCGCTTTCAAACTCGCCAGAGAGCGCTTTTCCTCGATCCGCTGGCGCGCCTTTCTTATAGCCCCTTTGTTCGCCAATGCATAGAAGGGTCGCGCTCTGCGGCGAGCTTGCTGCACTTCCCCTTGATGTGCAAGGCACCGCCGCGCCAGCCCCGCCGGAGAGTGGCATTGGGCTCAAGAATAAAAAAGAAAAGGGACGTTAACTCGTCGACTAAGAAGGTCGCCAGAAGATCCGCCCGACCGCCAGCAGTCGGCCCGATCTCGGGACTACAGCTGCGGGTGCTTAAAGCACTATCACGAAGAAGAAAGAAGACTCACCCCGCTTCTCGAAGTCAGCGTCCGCTTGCCCAGCTCCTCCAAGTTGCGGTTGAAGTGGGCGCTGGAGGTTGTGATACTCCCACATAAGCATTTCGTATAAGGTAAAAATTTGAAATTGAGATAGAGCTCCGAGCCGCCGCCAAAGAGCCGGCCTCAAACTCGGGATTACACTCCAAAAGTGGCCGCGCACTTCACACAGAGAAGAACAAGGAAAAATTCAAAGAAGAAACATACCGAATGGCGGTCCGCGACGCTGCGCGCTTTGGTGCAGTTCGGATGGCGCTACCTTCAGCTCACGCCTTTGCTCAACGCCCGTGAAGCGCTGTGTTCAAGATGCTGTCCGCCTCGCACCCACCCAACAGTTGGCGCTGTCGCCTCGGGCTGCTTGAATAAGCTGGCGGCGCCGTCTCCAAAGCGGGTATAAGTCGCTTTCTCAAGACGGGCGCGGTCGGGCAGGCGATTTGAAGGAGCAGCTTCACGCACAGCCAGATTCGCCGGGCGCCGGCGGTCCGGCTTGCTTACTCAAGGCCTAGATGGCGGGAGGCGACGGCGACAAAGGCCATGGGCGCTCCTACATGGAGGTCTCGCCGCCCCTCCATGATGGGGAACTCGAGCGGCTCCCTCCGCCTCGCCTCGTGAACTCCGGGCGGTGGCGGGCAGAGCTCAGCCGGGTGACGAACAACGCCGATTGAGGCGCTGCTGCCTCCTCGGCTAGCCGGGCTTAGCCGCGACGGCGGCCTCGGCCTCCTCCAGCCTTCTCTCGGGCAGAAGCCGCCACGCCTCCGCCTTTCTAGGCGGGCGGCGGCCCTCCTCATCGCGCTTTCTCCTCAAGATCACCTGCCGCCCCGGAGGTCGCGGGTCAACTAACGAAAGAGCAAGTGACGCCTCAGCCACCCCATGACGGAGGCGACAATACCTTCTCTAGAGTAAGGGAGCCCTGATGAAGAAGACATAAAGATTTGGACAAGATGAATCAGGAAAACAAGACAAAGTAAAAGCACTTATGCAGACCAGAGGCGGCTTTTTTCACTTCCTCAAGTGGGCGGTTAGCCTTGGCGATCGCTTCTTCCCATTGGTCATGCGTGGCCGCCTAACTTTTTCGGCCGGTCATTTAGCTTAGCTCGGCCCGGCCTGGCGCTCACCGACACCCAAGCCGGGCGGAGGAACTCGCTACTCGATGGCCGATCACGCGGGCGGGGGACGACTTCGCCTCGCCATCTTCAAAGCTAGATGGCGGTAGCCGAGGGGTTCAAGTCACGCCTCCTCCTCCACCTCCATCGGGTCGGATCATCACCGCCCAAGTCAGGGTCGCCGACGCCGCCTCCGCCCGATCGACGAGCCTTTCACGGCCGCCTCTGTGGTGCCGGGCCGAGGGTTGTGAGGGGATTCTTGACTTAAAAACCAAAAGATAAGAAGTCGGATTCGGCGAAAAAGAAAACAGAAGAGGAAAAGAGATGACTTACCACAGGGGGTTGGCGTAGTATGGCTCCTGCCGAACTGCCACCGCCAGACGGTTGCAGCCCAGAAGTTCACCGTAACCGCCACTCCGCGGGGCGTCTCTGGAGCACAGCCGACTGGTCCTGTGGCCGCCATCCGATGTATCGATGAGGTCGGGCTTGAGCGGAAGGACTCGGGCGCGCCACGGCGGCGCCAGAAGTCGCCTCCTGCCAGCCCTCCGACCGGTCAGCTTCCGGAGTCGCGCGACGGCGGCGTGCTCGGGAGCCGGCCTGCCCGGCGGGGACTAGCAGGGAGCCGACAGCACGCCAAGCCGGGTGAAGCGGCAGATAACCTCCAGCCTTCCGGGGCGATTTCTTAACGAAGAAGTAGGGAGCGCTGCACATTCACCGATTCGATCAGCGGGATGGCAGGAATGGGTTGCGCCCACCGCCTCGGATCACGGCGAAGGTGCCACACAAAGCCGGCACGCCGGGCGACGGGTGTGGCCGAGCTTGGCTCGAAGAATTACCCCACAACTCGGATGGTGGGAGAACGCCGAGGAAGCCATCGCACAAGGAGGCGGCGCCAGCACAGCACCACCGTATTCGGAGGTGGTGCGGCCTGAGCCCGTGAAACCCAAGAAGGCAGAAGCGTCACCGGCAGCCCCAAATCATGCATGAGGTGCGAAAGGAATATGACCCGCTTTCGCCTCCTCCGCGCCGCCTTATTTCAACACGCGCGCTGGTCTACACTAAGTTCTGCCGGGATGCGCTGGCCTGCGGAGGAACTTATGTGGTCGCTCACTGGAGCGCCCACACGGGCGAAAGGCGTGGAGGCGCAGGCGGGCGGATGAGGAGTTTATATCTCCCGGCCAAGAAAGTGGTACGTGCGACGGCAAGAGGAAGAAGAAGCGAGGAGGAAGAAGCAAGAGGAAGCGGGAAGTGGGGAGATGGGTGGCGGCCTCCTCCCCGCCACTTATAGGCCCACGGCCGAGAAGCCGATGGGCGGGTATGGGATTAATCGCGCCCAGCACCACGGCCCCACGATTTATCTCCACGGGTTATCACAAGAAGGCGTGGGGAACCTAACTGCTCACAGGACAAGAACGACCTGCCTGCACCGAGGCGTAGTGGCGGGCCCGGCCGACAGCCTCGCCTTTGTCGACGCTGGTGGGCAGACCGACCGCTGAGTGGCGCCGCACGACGGGTCTGCTGGCGTGCAGTTGCTCGAAGCTTATCGTGCACGCCTGCCTAGATCCCGCCACGACCTTCAACCCTTGGAGCAAGAGCCTGGGAGTCCGGACCACCACGGCTTAGAGAAAGACGGCGAGCCAAGCCCGTTCTTCCTCTGAGGATGAACTGTTGAGGCTCGACATGTTGACCTCACACCACCAGCTTCGGGACTACTGCCGAGTAATAGGCCACGGGTAGGCAAACCTCGAGCCCTCGACCTTTCAAAACATCGGGCATCGCGCTTCTCAAGACCCCAAGACGAAGAGCGCCGAAAGTCGGCAGAGTCGACCGCTTCTTCCCAAATGAGTCCCAGACGCCGGATGAGCCGATTTCTCAACCGCGGCTTCCAGAGAAGCCTATGGGGAGTCGGCCCGCGATCGCAACCACCTCCCGCTTATGCACTTACGGGCGGACGGGATGGCTGCCACGCAGAGCCCATCCCTGCCCTGCTCACGAGGACGGCATACACAGCCACGCAGCATCGGCAGAGATCTCCGTCCGGCGCCAGCAGTTGTTGCCACGCCGCCTCGACATCAGCCCCCGTGGGCAGATCTGCACTCCACGACACCGCTTTGTACGACCAAGATGGCGGATCTACCGCCGGGAGGAGGAAGACGGCGAGCGCTGGCGGACCCAATGGGAGTCGGTTTCGAGAGTCGGCCTGCCCTCCCATGGCCCGCACGCCATTAACTAGGGAATGGCACATGGATCGCCGCCAGCGGCGGCACTGCTGTTAATGACCCCATGACCAAGCTCGCACATTAGAGGGGCGCCACAAAGACCGCAGCTGCAAGACTACCACAAGGGGCAGGCCTGTTTGCCCCATGTTGGCCGGGGTTGCAGACCCACTAGTCCCAAGGGGTCCTAAGTCGGGCGGAGAAGACTACGCCAAGAGATGACGGCTGGGACCCCCCACTGGATTACCATTGTACTCGGGTAGGCCTATATAAACCCCACGGGCACCCATGCAAGAGGTTGGACCCTATTAGTTTTAGACACATTGCAGAGGGGAGAAGAGCTAGCCGTGGCCCTTCTCCTTCCTCACTTTAACAGCTCACGAGCAACCTTGTACCCACTTTGCTCTTAGTGATCATGCGAGACCCCGCAGAGCAGCAGGGGTGTTATCTCCATGGAGAGCCCTCAAGTCGGTAAGATCTGGCCAAGCACGCCTTTGCCTCATCGCTTCTCAGCAATCGCGACGCTCTACTTGGCCCCCACCATGATAAGCCATCTTTGGCATATGTCGCACCCAACCCCGGCTAAAGAGCTATAGATCTAGAGAAAAAAGTAAAGAGAGTAAAAATGGAAACAAAGGGAGAAGAGGACGAACAAATAGTACGGCTCTAGGCGAGAATCTTCGAGTTCTTGCGGCATTCCACGGTTCGGCTCTAGGCGTATTGTTGATGCATCACGCAGCGTACGCCTCCAAAGGAGAACCTCATCTATGATAAAGGGACCCTCCCACTTGGGCTTGAGTTTGTCCTTTTTCTTTTCTGGCAAGCATAGAACGAGTTCAGCAACATTATAAGTCTTGGCCCGCACTTTTCTTCTTTGGTATCTGTGAGCTTATTGTTGATAGAATGCAGAACGGGCCTTTGCAATGTCGCACTCCTCCTCCAGGGCATCTAGACTGTCTTGCTGATCGAGCTCGACCTCTCTCTCTCTCTTTGTACATGTGCACTCAAGGTGAGTCATGAATGATGTCGCAGGCGTAACGGCTCTTCGCTACCAGACACCATGAAGAATGGTGTATCCGTAGTGTGATTGGGCGTGGTCCGCAGCCCCCATAGTACGGAGTCGAAGCCTCAACCCAAAGGCTTGTCTAATTGTTTCAACGACGCACTAGTTCGGGCTTAATGCCGCCATAATAAGATCATTAGCTTGTTCGACGGACCATTTGTTTGTGGGTGATAGACCGAGGCGTAATCAAGCTTTTAATGCCCAATTTAGCGCACTGTAGATTTTCTTCATCGGCCGTGAAATTGGAGCCGTTCATGATGATGTGACACCATAATGGTGTACACTATTAATCGATATAAAATCTATCATAGGTCCAGTTTAGGTCGTTTCACCGTTTGGCCTCTATCCATTTTGTGAATTTATCTACCATGACTAGTGATATTTTTCTTATGGCTTCCTCCTTAAGGGGTCCAACCATATCAAGCCCCGCATTTACAAAAGGCCAAGTAATGGGGATTGTTTGTACAGTAGGGCGCTATATGGCTTTGATTGGCTTAAGAGCTGGCATCAAACACAACGTTGACCAGTGTCCCGCGTATCCGCTTCGGGCCGCCGCCAAAAGAAGCATGTAACGAAAGCTTACTTACAAGGGCCCGAGCTGCGGCGACAGGACTGCCGAGGCCGGGTATGGATTTTGCCAGGAGTTGTCGCCCCTTCTTCATCGGAGATACACCTTGAAGGACTCCGCAGCACTTTTCTTGTAGAGCTCTCCGTCATGGACCTTTTGTAGGCTTTCGAAAGCCGAACAATGCAACAGCCTCATTCGTCCTCGGGAGCTTCTCGCCTATTAAGGTAGGCCAAGAAGGGTTTGGTCCATGGGGCAATTACTGCCATTATTAGATGGGCCATGGTGTCATTTCGATGATAAGCCCCGGCGATATCGGTATTGTGTTTGGACTGGGGTATAATCGATCCGGACTAGTGTTGCCGCCTCATCCTGCCACCACGGATGGCTTGAAGAGCCTTCCAAAAGATGTTAGGGCGGACGGGTCACGCTACGCCTATGCGAGCAAGGACATCCGCTGATTGCTTTCGAGCCACATGATGAAACTCGGTCCCTCGAACCGAGCTGATATTTTGAGTACGACATTGTGATAGGCCTATATCTTTGGATCTTTAGCGCCAAAGTTCCATTTATTTGGGATATTGTGAGACTTGAATCCTCAAGCACCTCCAAGCCGCCAGGCCCATGGAGTAGCCATCCAAGACCGCAATAAGGCCTCAAATTCGGCTGCATTGTTCGAGTCTCTGTAAAATATTTGGAGTACGCATCGATCAGATTCCAATGGGGACGTTAAAACGCCGTCAAGCCACCAGCATTTTAGAGCCATCGATGTACATGACCTAGTTGAATATGTTCCGCATTTTAGGAGTTCGAATCTGTCCATTCGGTGACGAAGTCGCCAATACTTGGGATGACTACCGGGCGTGGTTTGTATGTTATATCAAAAGGTGGAGCTCAATGGCCCACTTAGCATTCCATCAAAGGCCAAAGGTTGTTTATTATGTCATTGAGTGGAACTGAAGCCACCATGATAAAGTACTCTTGGAAGTAGTGTCGTAGCTTCCGGGATGCCATGAAGACCGACATGCAATCTTTGGTAATGAGGGTACCGGATTTGCATGGTGAGGATAGTGGATATGTAGTATACTAGTTTCGGAGTGGAAATTTGTGCCCGCCCTCCTCTTATTCAACGACGAGCATCAAGGCCACCACCTGGTGAGTTGCGGAGATGTATAATAACATTGGTTCACCGATGCTCGGTGCGGCCAGGATTGGGTTACTCGCTAAAAGAGCCTTTATTTCTTCCAGTCCGGTCGTTGTCGTGTCCGTCCAGTCGAAGTGGTCGGTGTGACAAAGAAGGCGATACAGTGGCAATGCTTTTTCTCCTAATCTAGAGTGTCGGTGTACAAAAGTAGGGGCTCTACTTTTGACCCCTTTACTTGTGCATGGCAGCGGAGCCAAGGCCGCTGCCATGCTTAGCAGGGCGCAGGAGGGGTTTCGGGAGAAGCCGGGCTAATAAGACAACCAAGGCAAGACCGTAAACACCGTTAAGATCAGATCTCTGCCGAGGCAGCGTCAGAGCCCCAAGACTTTCGTCGGGCGACTTGTTCGACGCCAAAGAGAGCAAGCCACCCTTGAGCCCACGGGTTCCAATGCCACCAACTATCCATGTTAGGGACCAAGGCTCGAGGCGCCTGTGGTGGCATGTAGATTCGCCAAGATCATAAACATGTGAGATCGATGAGGACTAGAAGACGGCAACCTCGGCCGGATCCTAGTCGAGGAAATCCACAAGACCCGCAAGCGCCTGCCGGATGACTGTAATGCCACGGCAAGATCTCTTGCAGCCCCTAAGAAGACCTTACCGAGGGCATCAACACTGCCAGCCCGCTACCGCTAAGACTCCACCGCCATCCCCTGCCGCTGCTAGCTCAACCAATCGGCAGCACTCTACATGCATGTGCGGCCCTACACCGACTCAGAAGCACCCCGCAGGTGGCATACACGACCGCTCATGAAGGCTCCACCACCGACCAGCCCAAAGAGCCTGCCAACATGGCGCCGCAAGGCCTCGCTGCAAGGCAGTCAAAGCGAGGCGCACATACCGACATGCTTCCTTGCTGCCCCCGATAAAGCGAGAGGGACACGCCGTGCCAAGATAAATGCGCTTTGTCCGACATGCCGTGAGGATAGACTCATCCATTGTACACCTTTCCACCTCCTCTGCCATCAGGATGCAATTCCTTTGCCTATAAAAGAAGGCCCAAGGCATCCAGGAGGAGGATTCGACCTTGGGCAAGTTACAGCCCGTAGCTAGCTCAAGAACATAAGAACACTCTAATACATCCACCAAAGCAGGACTAGGTATTACGATCCTCGCGTCCCGATCCGGGTAAATGATCCGTGTGCTTCCTGTCGACCCGCCTTTGCACAACCTCGCGCCCGCCAATCAGAAGGGATCCCATGACCTTACAGGTGTTGTTCCCACCGACATCTTTGGCGCTGTAGGGGCGAGCTAGAAAACCGTCCAGCAGCTTAGCCCGTAGTTCTTCATCGCCATGGCTCCCAAGAAGATGGCGCCATGGCGGCCGTTCGCCGAGAGCCGACGGCCCGTGACCGGTGGCGAAAGCAGCGGGCTCGGCCATGAACCCGGAGGCGCGCTCCGCAAGACCAACATCGCCTGCAGTCATAGTCAGCCGCCGAAGCGGCGTCGTTCTTGTGCGAGACGACGGGCCGCACGCCGACAAATCCAGAGATGGAGCTGGGCACCATGTAGGTAGCACGGGTCCGGCGGCGATGCCACCACACTTCGGGCGGGCGTGCCCCAAGACGCCGCAAGACGCCGCACTCCACGGCTTTTCCCAAGGTGTGCGGAGGAGCAAAGCTACCATCGCCGGGAGACCCGGACGCCGCTGGGAAGAGTCTTCAGATCATCCGGACGACGGAGGCCGCATGTCCGCCAAGTGTCGGGCGAATAGCACGCAGTCACCGGGTTGCGATGCAGCTCTTCTAATGTGGTTAGAAGTCGGCCGCCACCACGTCCACGCAGCCACCGCCACCCATGCCAAGATAAGCTTTACGCTACAAGCTGCTCCTCGACTTCCTCCGCCGGGAAAGCTCGACGTGGAGAGCCACTATCCGGAGCCTCGCGCCGCCAACAAAGACAAGCCACGGTCGGCGGGGCTCTCAGTCGGCGCTCACGAACCACCGTGACGCCAGGGTGGAGGGAACGGAGGCCCGCTGCCACGGTGCACTCTCCTCCTCCACGCCATCCACTGGGTGTCGTCCGACGCGATGACGCTTGTGACAACATTTCCATAGCATCGTCCACCCACGACTCCTGCCGCCGTACCAGCACCAAGTTCGAGTGAGAGCTCATTAAGACGCCAACCACCATCGATACCGGGCGCGATACACACGCCACAAGTCGATAGGCGGCGGGCCCGCTTATGGACCACCCAGTCGAGGCTCCGGCGTCACCCACGAGGTGGGTTGCCGCCTACCCATGAGCTGGCAGCTCCAAAGTGGTCGCCCCACCGCATGTTCAAGCCCGACGTCGGGCGCAGAAGTACAACGGCAAGACCCACCCGGCCGGAGTTCCTCGGCATCTACGCCATCGCGATGAAAGCTACTGGGGCTCGCGACGATAAGGTGCTTGCAATTACTTCCCGCTGGCCCTCGAAACCCAATGTCATGTCTTTGGCTGATGCACTTGCCGCGGATTCCATTTCTTCTTGGTCGGACCTGTCATGAGTTCGCTGGTGCCTTCACTAGAGGCCACCAAGCTCATGGCCAGCGAAAGTGATTTGTACATTATTCCCCGTAGGGAAGGTGAAACCTGCACAAGCATACAGAGGTTCAGCCGAGTGCAATACAACATCCCGATGTTCACCCGCCGCTGATCGCCGATTCCATCGTAATGTGCGTGAACCGCAAGGTGCGTGAAGAGCCGCAATGAACAAGGTAAGATGGGTCAACTTTACGCTTCGGGCCGATAGATGCGCCGGGCTGAAGAGGGGAGGAAGTACCTCGCGAAGACGCCGGGCGCCGAAACCGACTTCCACCGACAAAGACACCGGGCCGCCTGCACGAAGAAGGCCGGCGGCGCAACAGGCGTCCGGAAGCGCATCGCGGATCCACCGCACCAAAGGCCACGACTTCCAGAATCGCCGACAAGTCGAGCTGCTTGTCGAAAAGCAAAAAAGCCGAGTATGAGAGGGCGGACAAGGAGAAGGGCCAAGATGGCGCTCAAGGATCCGCAAGAAGCGTGGCGGCCAAGGAGGTCATCGGTAAGGATAAGCAAGAAGAGAGGTCGGCCGGGTCACATAAGAAGGAGGAAGACGATGGTCATGACGAGGACGACGAAAAGTGCTAGCATGAGTTTCATACGGAGGCTATGGGCGCCGACAGGTGCTCGCTGCATAATTTCACCGCCAGCTCAAACAAGAGAGGCGCGGAGATCACAAAGAATGGAGCCCTCGCTCGATGCTCGGCCACCGGCGGTCCAAAGACGCCTCATCTGACGCCGAGGACTACACCCTGACCGACAACCGCGGTCGGGTGTTTGCCGTTGTTGGTCTCACCAACCATACACAACCTCAAGGTGAACAAGATGTTGGTTGACGGCGGGCCGGGCTGAACTTGATCTCACCCGCAGATCAAAAGGCTGCAAATTCCTGATGGAGAACTCGAGGAAACGGGCACGTTTCAAGGGGTCAACTCGAGAAGGAGCCATCCAAAGGGGAAGGTCACATTGCCTGTGATGTTTGGAGGCGAGTTGAACTACATGATGGAGAGGATTTTTTGATGTAGCCGAGATCCCTTGCCCCACAACGGATCCTCGCCGCCCAAGACTAGCCTGTTCATGGCGGCGCGAGACCACGCCTTCACAACACTGAAGATGCTCGGGCCGATGAACATCATCATCGCCCCTCCGACAAGAAGGACGCGCTGATTCCAGGCCGACAAACCTACCGAGAAGGCAGCAAGAGCTGCCGCCAAGGCACTTGCTCCCGCCACCAAGCCCCTCGGTGGGAAGAAGAAGACCGGGAAGACCTTCTGCACCCACTCCGCAAGTGCACCTCTTCGAGTGTTGTGCTACCGTCGAGGACATGCTAGAGAGCTCCACCGGCAAGAGCAAGAAATCTAGAGCTGCACCACCAGAGACCAAGAGGGTGTCCACAAGGAGGATGGTACTAAGGGGCTTTCACCATAAGCTCCACCTCACAAAGAAATAGGAATGTGCAATCATCACTTTCCCGCAGCGCATCGTCGGCGTGTGTTTGCATGGCAGCATCCGACATCCCCGCGCTCCTGTGGAAGTGATTGAGCACCATCTTGATGTCTGCCCCCATGCGCGACCTGGCCAAGTAAACGGTCGTGAAGCAAGCTCTAGCAACCCATCATCTACTTATTACTTCCCAATGCCTTCCTCTAGGCCCAAATAATGGTGAAGTGTCATGTAGTCGGCGTTCACATAACACCACTAGAGGTTAGACAACATACATCTCATCAAAATATCGAACGAATACCAAATTCACATGACTACTAATAGCAAGACTTCTCCCGTGCCCTCGGGAACAAACCTAATTACTCACAAAGCATATTCATGTTCATAATCAGAGGGGTAATAATATGCATAAAGGATCTGAACATATGATCTTGCACCAAATAAACCAACTAGCATCAACTACAAGGAGTAATCAACACTACTAGCAACCTACTAGCACCAATCCCGGACTTGGAGACAAGAATTGGATACAAGAGATGAACTAGGGTTTGGAGATGAGATGGTGCTAGTGAAGATGTTGATGCAGATTGCCCTGTCCCGATGAGAGGAGTGTTGGTGATGATGATGATGATGATTTCCCCTTCCCGGAGGGAAGTGTCCCCGGCAGAACAGCTCTGCCGGAGCCCTAGATTGGTTCCGCCAAGGTTCCGCCTCGTGGCGGCGGAGTCTCATCCCGAAAGGTTGCTTGTGGTTCTTTTCTCATCGAAATACTTCATATAGGAGAAGATGGACGTCGGAGGGCCACCAGGGGGCCCACGAGGTAGGGGGGCGCGCCCAGGGGGAGGGGGCGCGCCCCCCACCCTCGTGAGCAGGGTGTGTGCCCCCTGGCCTTCATCTTTGGCGACGATTTTTCTTTATTTATTTTAAGGTATTCTGTGGAGTTTCAGGACTTTTGGAGGTGCGCAGAATAGGCCTTCAATATTTGCTCCTTTTCCAGCCCAGAATTCCAGCTGCCGGCATTCTCCCTCTTCATGTAAACCTTGTAAAATAAGAGAGAATAGCCATAAGTATTGTGACATAACGTGAAATAATAGCCCATAATGCGATAAATATCGATATAAAAGCATGATGCAAAATGGACGTATCAACTCCCCCAAGCTTAGACCTCGCTTGTCCTCAAGTGAAAAGCCGATAACAATAAATATTGTCCTCATGTTAGAGGTAGAGGCGTCGATAAAAATAAAGTACGGACATGAAGGCATCATGATTATTCTCATAACAGCAACATATATTGGTTTGTCATATGATTACTTATGTTCAAGTGATGATCTTTTCACAAAGCCAAAGTATGAATCAGAAACCTTATTGAGCGCCAACAAATTATACCCTCAGTCATTGAAGCAATTGCAATTTATCATAACATCGGAAAGAGTCTATGTCAGAGCTTAAAAGCAAGTCCACATACTCAACTATCACTTAGTCCTTCATAATTGCTAACACTCACGCAATACTTGTGGTTACGGAGTTTTAACCAGACACAGAGAAAGATAGGGGCTTATAGTTTTGCCCCACAACCATTTACCTCAAGGGTAATGTCAACAATAACAATTCATGCTCCCCTACATCCAATTAGCCATATATATAATGTTCTTTCCAACATGCTGAGCTTGCCAAAGGATAAAATAAAAAGGAGAAGGTGAAGATCACCGTGACTCTTGCATAAGGTAGAAGATAATAATAAAAGATAGGCCCTTCACAGAGGGAAGCAGAGGTTGCCTTGCGCTTTTATGGTTGGATGCACAAAATCTTAATGCAAAAGAACGTCATTATATTGCCCCTTTTATGTGGAACTTTATTATGCAGTCCGTCGCTTTTATTACTTCCACAACAAGTTTGTACAAAGCTTATTTCTCTGCACTAATAAGTCATGCATATTTAGAAAGCAATTTTTATTGCTTGCACCGATGACAACTTACTTGAAGGATCTTACTCAATCCATAGGTAGATATGATGGACTCTCATGGCTAAACTGGTTTAAAGGTATTTGGAAGCACAAGTAGTATCTCTACTTGGTGCTGAGAATTTGTCTAGCATGAGGGGGAAAGGCAAGCTCAACATGTTAGGAGATCCATGACAATATACTTTATCTCAGATATAACAAAACATAACTCATTACATTGTCTTCCTTGTCCAACATCAACTCTTTAGCATGTCATATTTTAATGAGTGTTCCCAATCATAAAAGATGTCAATGATAATATATCTATATGTGAAACCTCTCTCTCCTTATTACTTCCTATTAATTGCAACGATGACCAAAACTATATTTGCCAACTCCCAACAACTTTTAATCATCATACTCTTTCTATGTGAAGTCATTACTTTCAATAAGACCAATATGAACTCTTTGTTTATTTTTATTCTTTTCTTTTATTCACTCAAGATCATGGCAAAATAATCAAGCCCTTGACTCAACACTAATCCTTATTATATATAGCTCACGGACTCGATTGCATAGAGGGATCATAAAGCAAAACTTCAAAACTAGATCATGCCATGACTTTATTCTACTATATCAAGATACTACTAATAGGATCGAACTAAGAAAAACGGTGAAGATAGGAGTTGCGATGGTGATACGATACCGGGGCACCTCCCCCAAGCTTGGAAGTTGCCAAGGGGAGTGCCCATACCCATGTGATTATGTCTCCTTCTTTGTTGTTGGCGGTGGAGGTGTTGTTGATGATGCAAGCTTGTCGTCCACCTTCCATGGCATAGGCTCACCCTCATAGAAGGATGATCGAGTCTCCGGAATCCTCAAATCTGCAACGGAAACAGCTCGAAACGAAAATAGAGGATATTTGCGTGATACGGTCGTCAAAACCTTCGGGAGAATATATAATGAATTTTTACCGACCAAAATATGTATCGTGCAAGAAAACGGAGTCTGGAGGGCACACGAGGTGCTCACGAGGTAGGGGGCGCGCCCAGGGGGTTAGGGCGCGCCCTCCACCCTCGTGGAGGCCTTGTGTCCTCCCCGGACTGCTACTTATTTTTCTAAATAATCCAAAACGGAGAAATATTGCCTTAGAAATTTTTTTGGAGTCGGTTTACTTACCATACCACATACCTATTCCTTTTCGGAGGATGGAACGTTCTGGAAAGTATCTCTTATGTATTCCTCCGGGGTTACGGTTTCAATAATATTGGTTTCAACATTTATAGGATTACCTGAGATATAGTGTTTGATCCTTTGACCGTTTACCACCTTTGGATTTGTGCCCGTGAAGTTGTTGATTTTTATGGCACCGGAACGATAGACCTCCTCGACAACGTAGGGACCTTCCCATTTAGAGACAAGTTTTCCTGCAAAAAATCTTAAACGAGAGTTGTATAGCAATACATAATCACCTACATTAAACTCACGCTTTTGTATCCTTTTGTCATGCCATCTTTCAACCTTTTCTTTAAACAACTTGGCATTTTCATAAGCTTGGGTTCTCCATTCATCAAGTGAGCTAATATCAAATAACCTCTTCTCACCGGCAAGTTTGAAATCATAGTTGAGCTCTTTAATAGCCCAATATGCCTTATGTTCTAGTTCGAGAGGTAAGTGACATGCTTTTCCATAAACCATTTTGTACGGAGACATACCCATAGGATTCTTATATACAGTTCTATAGGCTAAGAATGCATCATCAAGTTTCTTGGACCAATTCTTTCTAGACCTATTAACAGTCTTTTGCAAAATTAATTTGAGCTCTCTACTACTCAATTCTACTTGACCACTAGACTGTGGGTGATATGGAGATGCAATTCTATGATTAACATCATATTTAGCAAGCATTTTACGGAAAGCACCATGAATAAAGTGTGAACCACCATCAGTCATTAAATATATAGGGACTCCAAACCTCGGAAAAATAACTTCCTTAAGCATTTTAATAGAAGTGTTCTGATCAGCACTACTAGTTGGAATAGCTTCTACCCACTTAGTAACGTATTCAACAGCAACTAAAATATGTGTGTATCCATTAGAGGCAGGAAAAGGTCCCATATAATCAAAGCCCCAAACATCAAATGGTTCAATAACAAGTGAATAATTCATAGGCATTTCTTGACGTCTACTAATATTACCAATTCTTTGACATTCATCACAAGATAAAACAAACTTACGGGCATCCTTGAAGAGAGTAGGCCAATAAAAACCAGATTGCAATACCTTATGTGCAGTTCTTTCTCCAGCGTGGTGTCCTCCATAAGTTTCGGAGTGACACTTGCTTAGGATCTGTTCCTGTTCATGCTCAGGCACACAACGTCTAATAACACCATCTACTCCTTCTTTATAAAGATGTGGGTCATCCCAAAAGTAATGTCGCAAATCATAAAAGAACTTTTTCTTTTGTTGGTATGTGAAGCTAGGTGGTATAAATTTAGCAACAATATAATTAGCATAATCAGCATACCATGGAGTGCTACGAGAAGTGCTTACGACATTTAATTGTTCATCAGGAAAGCTATCATCAATAGGTAGTGGGTCATCAAGAACATTCCCTAACCTAGATAAGTTGTCTGCAACGGGGTTCTCAGCTCCTTTTCTATCAACAATATGCAAATCAAATTCTTGCAGCAAGAGAACCCATCTAATTAGTCTAGATTTAGCATCTTTCTTTTCCATAAGATATTTAATAGCAGCATGATCGGTGTGAATAGTTACTTTAGAATCAACAATATAGGGTCTGAATTTATCACAAGCAAATAAAACTGCTAAAAGTTCCTTTTCGGTAGTAGCATAATTTCTTTGAGCATTGTCTAGAGTCTTACTAGCATAATGGATAACATTTAATTTCTTATCAACTCTTTGCCCTAGAACAGCACCTACAGCATAATCACTAGCATCACACATAATTTCAAAGGGTAAATTCCAATCAGGTGGCTGAACAATAGGTGCAGAGACTAATGCTTTCTTAAGTATTTCAAATGCTTCTACACAATCATCATCAAAGACAAATGGTACATCTTTTTGTAATAAATTAGTCAGAGGCCAAGAAATTTTTGAGAAGTCCTTAATGAACCTCCTATAAAATCCGGCATGACCAAGGAAACTTCTTATACCTTTGATGTCCTTGGGACATGGCATCTTTCAATAGCATCAACCTTGGCTTTATCAACTTCAATACCTCTTTCAGAAACTTTGTGCCCCAAGACAATACCTTCATTGACCATAAAGTGGCACTTTTCCCAATTCAAGACAAGATTAGTTTCTTCACATCTCTGCAAAACTCGATCAAGATTGCTCAAGCAATCGTTAAAAGAGGAACCATAGACAGAAAAGTAGTCCATGAAAACCTCACAAATCTTTTCATAAAAGTCAGAGAATATAGCCATCATGCATCTTTCAAAGGTAGCAGGTGCATTACATAAACCAAAAGGCATACGTCTATAAGCAAAAGTACCAAAAGGGCATGTAAAAGTAGTCTTTGATTGATCTTTAGCCGACACAGGTATTTGAGAGAAACCAGAATAACCATCTAGAAAGCTATAATGTGTATGTTAGCATAATATTTCTAGCATTTGGTCAATAAAAGGTAAGGGGTAATGATCTTTCTTAGTAGCTTTATTTAATTTGCGGAAATCAATTACCATCCTATAACCTGTGATAATTCTTTGCGGAATTAATTCATATTTATCATTAGGGACTACAGTAATACCTCCCTTCTTAGGGACACAATGGACAGGACTTACCCACTGACTATCAGCAATAGGATAAATTATACCTGCCTCCAGAAGCTTGAGTATTTCTTTTCTTACCACTTCTTTCATTTTAGGATTCAAACGTCGTTGATGATCACGAACTGGTTTGGCATCAGTTTCCAAATTTATTTTATGTTGACATAGAGTGGGACTAATGCCCTTAAGATCATCGAGAGTATATCCAATAGCGTCATGGTGCTTCTTCAGAGTTTTCAATAATCTTTCTTCTTCATGCTCTGAAAGGTTAGCACTAATAATAACAGGATATATTTTCTTTTCATCAAGATAAGCATATTTAAGATTATCGAACAGCGGTTTAAGCTCAAACACGGGATCACCCTTGGGTGGAGGAGGATCCCTAAGATTTCAACAGCAAATTGTGTTTGAGAATAGATTCTTGTTTAAAGAATACTTCATCTATTTCCTTCTTTCATTCATAAACATATCATTTTCATGGTCTAGCAAATAGTGTTCCAAAGGATCACTAGGAGGTACGGCAATAGAAGCAAGACCAATAATTTCATCCTTACTAGGCAATTCTTGTTCACGATGTTGTTTATTAAATTTAGAGAAATTAAACTCATGAACCATATCATCCAAGCCAATAGTAACAACATTCTTTTCGCAGTCTATCTTAGCATTAACAGTATTCAAGAAGGGTCTACCAAATATAATGGGACAAAAGCTATCTTGTGGAGAACCAAGAACAAGAAAATAAGCAGGATATTTAGTTTTCTCACACAAGACTTCAACATCTCTAAGAATTCCCACTGGTGAAATAGTATCTCTATTGGCAAGTTTAATTGTAACATCAATATCTTCTATCTCAGCGGGTGCAATTTCATGCTTAATTTCTTCATACAAGGTAATAGGTATAACACTAGCACTAGCATTCATATCACACAAGCCATGATAACAGTGATCTCCTATTTTAACAGAAATAACATGCACTCCTACCACAGGTCTATGTTTATCTCTATCACAGGGTTTAGCAATTCTAGCAGTTTCAACAGAGAATTGAATGACATGCCCATCAATATTAACAGACAAGAGATCTTTAACAATAGCAATATTAGGTTCTACTTTGACTTGCTCAGGAGGTGTATAATTTCTAATATTGCTTTTACGAACAACAGTTGAAGCTTTAGCATGATCCTTTACTCTAACAGGGAAAGGTGGTATCTCAACATAAGAGGTGGGAACAATAGGATCATTATAAGTGATAGTCTTTTCTTCAACTTTAATAGGTGCAGCTACTTTTACTTCTATGGGAGGATGATATTTAGACCACTTCTCCTTAGGGAGATCAACATAAGTAGCAAAAGATTCACAGAAAGAAGCTACTATCTCAGAGTCAAGTCCATATTTAGTGCTAAACTTACGGAAAATATCGGTATCCATAAAAGATTTAACACAATCAAACTTAGGTGTCATACCTGACTCCTTACCTTCGTCGAGGTCCCAATCTTCAGATTTGCGTTTAATTCTATCCAATAAATTCCATCTAAATTCAATAGGCTTCATCATAAAAGAGCCAGCACAAGAAGTATCGAGCATGGTTTGATTATTATGAGAAAGCAGAGCATAAAAACTTTGCATAATCACTTCTCTTGCGAGCTCATGATTGGGGCATGAATATAACATTGATTTAAGCCTCCCCCAAGCTTGAGCGATGCTTTCTCCTTCGCGAGGCCAAACATTATATATATAATTGCGATCACGATGAACAAGATGCATAGGGTAATACTTTTGATGAAATTCCAATTTCACTCTTTTATAGTTCCATGATCTCGTATCATCACATAGCCTATACCATGTCAATGCATCTCCCTCCAAAGAAAAAGGGAAATCCTTCTTCTTAACAACATCATCGGGTATACCTGCAAGCTTAAATAGTCCACAAATATCATCCACATAGTGTAGCTGCTCGTCAGGATGCTTTGTTCCATCTCCTGCAAAAGTGTTAGCTAGCAGTTTTTCCATCATACCCGAAGGAAATTCAAAATGAGTTTCATTTTCAATAGGTTCAGTAGGTTGAGGAGCTACTCTTTGCTCTACTGGACGGGGTGAAGATACCCCGAACAAGCCCCTCAGAGAATTACTTTCCATAGTAACAAGTGATAGAAAATTTCAGCACACTATATAAATTTTTCCTTACCAAATTCCACCTACCAAAGGCGCTTCACTCCCCGGCAACGACGCCAGAAAACAGTCTTGATGACCCACAAGTATAGGGGATCTATCGTAGTCCTTTCGATAAGTAAGAGTGTCGAACCCAACGAGGAGCAGAAGGAAATGATAAGCGGTTCTCATCAAGGTATTCTCTGCAAGTACTGAAATAAGTGGTAACATATAGTTTTGTGATAAGGTAAATTGTAAGGAGCAACAAGTAAAAAAAGTAAATAAGCTGCAGCAAGGTGGCCCAATCCTTTTTGTAGCAAAGGACAAGCCGGAACAAACTCTTATAATAGGAAAAGCGCTCCCGAGGACACATGGGAATATCGTCAAGGTAGTTTTCATCACGTTCATATGATTCGCGTTCGGTACTTTGATAATTTGATATGTGGGTGGACCGGTGCTTGGGTGTTGTTCTTACTTGAACAAGCACCCCACTTATGATTAACCTCTATTTCAAGCATACGCAACTACAACAAAAGTATTAAGGTAAACCTAACCATAGCATGAAACATATGGGTCCAAATCAGCCCCTTACGAAGCAACGCATAAACTAGGGTTCAAGCTTCTGTCACTCTAGCAACCCATCATCTACTTATTACTTCCCAATGCCTTCCTCTAGGCCCAAATAATGGTGAAGCGTCATGTAGTCGATGTTCACATAACACCACTAGAGGTTAGACAACATACATCTCATCAAAATATCGAACGAATACCAAATTCACATGACTACTAATAGCAAGACTTCTCCCGTGTCCTCAGGAAAAAACGTAATTACTCACAAAGCATATTCATGTTCATAATCAGAGGGGTAATAATATGCATAAAGGATCTTAACATATGATCTTCCACCAAATAAACCAACTAGCATCAAATACAAGGAGTAATCAACACTACTAGCAACCTACTAGCACCAATCCCGGACTTGGAGACAAGAATTGGATACAAGAGATGAACTAGGGTTTGGAGATGAGATGGTGTTGGTGAAGATGTTGATGGAGATTGCCCTCTCCCGATGAGAGGAGCGTTGGTGATGATGATGACGATTATTTCCCCCTCCCGGAGGGAAGTGTCCCCGGCAGAACAGCTCTGCCGGAGCCCTAGATTGGTTCCGCCAAGGTTCCGCCTCGTGGCGGCGGAGTCTCGTCCCGAAAGGTTGCTTGTGGTTTTTTTTTCATCGAAAAGACTTCATATAGGAGAAGATGGACGTCGGAGGGCCACCAGGGGGCCCACGAGGTAGGGGGGCACGCCCAGGGGGAGGGGGCGCGCCCCCACCCTCGTGAGCAGGGTGTGGGCCCCCTGGCCTTCATCTTTGGCGACGATTTTTCTTTATTTACTTTAAGGTATTCCGTGGAGTTTCAGGACTTTTGGAGTTCTTGCAGAATAGGCCTTCAATATTTGCTCCTTTTCCAGCCCGAATTCCAATTGCCGGCATTCTCCTCTTCATGTAAACCTTGTAAAATAAGAGAATAGCCATAAGTATTGTGACATAACGTGAAATAATAGCCCATAATGCGATAAATATCGATATAAAAGCATGATGCAAAATGGATGTATCAGATAACAAGATGGGGTTTTTATCATATTGCATGAATTTATCCCTCGACATCATGTCATCTTGCTTAAGGCGTTACTTTGTTTTCATAAACTTAATACTCTAGATGCATGCTGGATAGCTGTCTATGAGTGGTGAGGGAGTTCCGGACTAGGGGGTGTCCGGATAGCCGAACTAACATCGGCCGGACTCCAAGACTATGAAGATAGAAGATTGAAGACTTCGTCCCGTGTCCGGATGGGACTTTCCTTGGCGTGGAAGGCAAGCTTGGCGATACGGATATGTAGATCTCCTACCATTGTAACCGACTCTGTGTAACCCTAACCCTATCCGGTGTCTATATAAACCGGAGGGTTTTAGTCCGTAGGACGAACAACAATCATACCATAGGCTAGCTTCTAGGGTTTAGCCTCTTTGATCTCGTGGTAGATCCACTCTTGTAACACACATCATCAATATTAATCTAGCAGGACGTAGGGTTTTACCTCCATCAAGAGGGCCCGAACCTGGGTAAAACATCGTGTCCCTTGTCTCCTGTTACCATCCGCCTAGACGCACAGTTCGGGACCCCCTACCCGAGATCCGCCAGTTTTGACACCGACAAGTGGAGTAATAGTAGTAGATGCAGGCAGGAGTCAGTCTACTTGTCTCGGACGTGATGCCTATATACATGATCATACCTAGATATTCTCATAACTATGCTCAGTTCTGTCAATTGCTCAACAGTAATTCGTTCACCCACCGTAAAATACTTATGCTCTTGAGAGAAGCCACTAGTGAAATCTATGGCCCCCGGGTCTATCTTCATCATATTAATCTTCCATCACTTTATTATTGCCTTTGCTTTTTTACTTTGCTTTTTATTTTACTTTGCATCTTTATCACAAAAATACCAAAAATATTATCTATCATCTCTATCAGATCTCACTCTCGTAAGTGATCGTGAAGGGATTGACAACCCCTTATCGTGTTGGTTGCGAGGAGTTATTTGCTTTGTGCAGGTACGAGGGACTCGCGCGTAGCCTCCTACTAGATTGATACCTTGGTTCTCAAAAACTGAGGGAAATACTTACGCTACTTTGCTGCATCATCCTTTCCTCTTCAAGTAAATCCAAGGCAATGCTCAAGAGGTAGCAAGAAGAATTTCTGCCGCCGTTGTCGGGGAGTCTACGCAAAAGTCAACATACCAAGTATCCATCACAATCCCTTATCTCCCGCATTACATTATTTCCTATTTCCCTCTCGTTTTCCTCTCCCCCACTTCACCCTTGCCGTTTTATTCGCCCTCTCTTTTCCGTTTGCTTTTTTTCTCGCTTGCCTTTTATTTGCTTGTGTGTTGGATTGCTTGTTTGTCGCGATGGCTCAAGATAATACCAAATTGAGTGACTTTACCAATACCAACAATAATGATTTCCTTAGCACTCCGATTGCTCTTCTTACCAATACTGAATCTTGTGAAATCAATACTGCTTTGTTGAATCTTGTCATGAAAGATCAATTCGCCGGCCTTCCTAGTGAAGATGCCGCTACTCATCTAAATAGCTTCGTTGATTTATGTGATATGCAAAAGAACAAAGATGTTGATAATGATATTGTTAAATTGAAGCTATTTCCTTTTTCGCTTAGAGATCGTGCTAAAGCTTGGTTTTCTTCTTTGCCTAAAAATAGTATTGATTCTTGGAACAAGTGCAAAGATGCTTTTATCTCTAGGTATTTTCCTCCAGCTAAGATCATCTCTCTTAGAAACAATATTATGAATTTTAAGCAACTTGATCATGAACATGTTGCACAAGCTTGGGAGAGAATGAAATTAATGATATGTAATTGCCCTTCTCATGGTTTGAATTTGTGGATGATTATACAAAAAAATTATGCCAGATTGAATTTTGCTTCTAGAAATCTTTTAGATTCGGCCGCGGGAGGCACTTTTATGGAAATCACTTTAGGAGAAGCTACTAAACTCCTAGATAATATTATGGTTAATTATTCGCAATGGCACACTGAAAGATCCACTAATAAAAAAGTGCATGCGATAGAAGAAATTAATGTTTTGAGTGGAAAGATGGATGAACTTATGAAATTATTTGCTACTAAGAGTGTTTCTTCTAATCCTAATGATATGCCTTTGTCTACTTTGATTGAGTATAATAATGAATCTATGGATGTGAATTTTGTTGGTAGGAATAATTTTGGTAACAACGCGTATAGAGTGAACTTTAATCCTAGGCCTTATCCTAGTAATCCTTCTAATAATTATGGAAATTCCTACAACAACTCTTATGGAAATTTTAATAAGATGCCCCCTGAATTTGAGACTAGTGTTAAAGATTCTATGAATTCGCAAAAAATAATTTCAATGCTTTGCTTGAAGAGAAATTGCTTAAAGTTAATGAATTGGCTTGGAACGTTGATAGAATTTCTCTTGATGTTGATTCTTTAAAGCTTAGATCTATTCCGCCTAAGCATAATATCAATGAGTCTCTCAAAGCCATGACAATTTCCATTGATGAGTGCAAGGAAAGAACCGCTAGGATGCGTGCTACGAAAGATGCCTTTATTAAAGCGTGTTCTTCCAATTTCCATGAAAATAAAGATGAAGATCTAAAAGTTATTGATGTGTCCCCTATTAAATCTTTGTTTTTCAATATGAATCTTGATAATGATGGGACTGAATATGATCCACCTTTACCTAGAAGGTGTTCCAAGAATTCGGAGTTTTTAGATCTTGATCCTAAAATTGATAAAAGTGGGATTGAAGGAAGCAAAACCCTAGATATTGCTAAACCCACTATTTTGGATTTCAAAGAATTTAATTATGAAAGTTGCTCTTTAATTGATTTTATTTCCTTGTTGTAATTCGTGCTAAATTCTCCTCATGCTTATAGTCAGAATAAAGCGTTTACTAAACATATCGTTGATGCCTTGATGCAATCTTATGAAGAAAAACTTGAGTTGGAAGTTTCTATCCCTAGAAAACTTTATGATGAGTGGGAACCAACTATTAAAATTAATATTAAGGATCATTAATTGTATGCTTTATGTGATTTGGGTGCTAGTGTCTCCACTATTCCCAAAACTTTGTGTGATTTGCAAGATTTCCGTGATTTTGATGATTGCTCTCTAAACTTGCACCTTGCGGATTCCACTATTAAGAAACCTATGGGAAGAATAAATGATGTTCTTATTGTTGCAAATAGGAATTATGTGCCCATAGATTTTATCGTTCTTGATATGGATTGCAATCTTTCTTGTCCTGTTATTCTTGGAAGACCTTTCCTCAGAACGATTGGTGAAATTATTGATATGAAGGAAGGGAACATTAGATTCCAATTTCCATTAAAGAAAGGCATGGAACACTTCCCTAGAAATAAAATAAAGTTACCATATGAATCTATCATGGGAGCCACTTATGGATTGCCTACCAAAGATGGCAATACCTAGATCTATCCTTGCTTTTATGCCTAGCTAGGGGCGTTAAACGATAGCGCTTGTTGGGAGGCAACCCAATTTTATTTTTAGTTTTTTTGCTTTTGCTTCTGTTTAGGAATAAATCTTTGATATAACCTCTGGTTATATGTGTTTTTATGTTTTAATTAGTGTTTGTGCCAAGTTAAACCTATAGAATCTTCTTGGATGATAGTTATTTGATCTTGCTGTAATTTCCAGAAACTTTCTGTTCACTAAAACAATTGTTGAAAATCACAAGAACGTGATAAAATAGTGATTCCAATTGCTGCTGATCAATAAACAAATTTCCTAGGTCTTCCTATTTTGGATGATTTTTTAGAGTTCCAGAAGTTTGCGTTAGTTACAGATTACTACAGACTGTTCTGTTTTTGACAGATTCTGTTTTTCGTGTGTTGTTTGCTTATTTTGATGAATCTATGGCTAGTAAAATAGTTTATAAACCATAGAGAAGTTGGAATACAGTAGGTTTAACACCAATATAAATAAATAATGAGTTAATTACAGTACCTTGAAGTGGTCTTTTGTTTTCTTTCGCTAACGGAGCTCACAAGATTTCTGTTGAGTTTTGTGTTGTGAAGTTTTCAAGTTTTGGGTGAAACCTTTTGATGGATTATGGAACAAGGAGTGGCAAGAGCCTAAGCTTGGGGATGCCCGTGGAATCCCCAAGATAATCTAAGGACACCAAAAATTCAAAGCTTGGGGATGCCCCGGAAGGCATCCCCTCTTTCGTCTACTTCCATCGATAACTTTACTTGGAGCTATATTTTTATTCACCGCATGATATGTGTTTTGCTTGAAGCGTCTTGTATGATTTGAGTCTTTTCTTTTTAGTTTACCACAATAATCCCTGTTGTACACACCTTTTGAGAGAGCCGTACATGATTTGGAAATTATTAGAATACTCTTTGTGCTTCACTTATATCTTTTGAGTTATATAGTTTTGCTCTAGTGCTTCACTTATATCTTTTAGAGAACGGTGGTGGATTTGTTTTATAGAAACTATTGATCTCTCATGCTTCACTTAGATTATTTTCGAGTCTTAAATAGAATGGTAATTTGCTTAAATAATCCTAATATGCTTGGTATTCAAGAATAGTAAAACTTTCTTATGAGTGTGTTGAATACTGTGAGAAGTTTGATGCTTGATAATTGTTTTGAGATATAAAGATGGTGATATTAGAGTCATGCTAGTTGAGTGGTTGTGAATTTGAGAAATACTTGTGTTAAAGTTTGTTATTCCCGTAGCATGCACGTATGGTGAATCGTTATGTGATGAAGTCGGAGCATGATTTATTTATTGATTGTCTTCCTTATGAGTGGCGGTCAGGGACGAGCGATGGTCTTTTCCTACCAATCTATCCCCCTAGGAGCATGCGCGTAATACTTTGCTTTGATAACTTGTAGATTTTTGCAATAAGTATATGAGTTCTTTATGACTAATGCTGAGTCCATGGATTATACGCACTCTTCCTCCTTCCACCATTGCTAGCCTCTCTAATACTGCGCACTTTTCGCCGGTATCATACACCCACCATATACCTTCCTCAAAGCAGCCACCATACCTACCTATCATGGCATTTCCATAGCCATTCCGAGATATATTGCCATGCAACTTTCCACCGTTCCATTTATTATGACACGATCCATCATTGTCATATTGCTTAGCATGATCATGTAGTTGACATCGTATTTGTGGCAAAGCCACCGTTCATAATTCTTTCATACATGTCACTCTTGATTCATTGCATATCCCGGTACACCGCCGGAGGCATTCATATAGAGTCATATTTTGTTCTAAGTATCGAGTTGTAATTGTTGAGTTGTAAGAAAATAAAAGTGTGATGACCTTCATTTTTAGAGCATTGTCCCAAGTGAGGAAAAGGATGATGGAGACTATGATTTCCCCACAAGTCGGGATGAGACTCCGGACGAAAAAAAAGAGGCCATAAAAAAGGGAAAAGGCCCCAAAAAATGAGAGAAAAAGAGAGAAGGGACAATGTAACTATCCTTTTACCACACTTGTGCTTCAAAGTAGCACCATGATCTTCATGATAGAGAGTCTCTCATTTTGTCACTTTCATATACTAGTGGGAATTTTTCATTATAGAACTTGGCTTGTGTATTCCAATGATGGGCTTCCTCAAAATGCCCTAGGTCTTCGTGAGCAAGCAAGTTGGATGCACACCCACTTAGTTTCTTTTGTTGAGCTTTCATATGCTTATAGCTCTAGTGCATCCATTGCATGGCAATCCCTACTCACTCACATTGACATCTATTGATGGGCATCTCCATTGTCTGGGAAGCTGATCGTGATCCACGAACACCTATGGGACCTGGCGGACCGAGTCCCTTTTGGTTCGGTGGGGGGCGGAGATTGCACGAAGAGCAGATCGAGGCGATGCACACGAGCAGTTTACCCAGCTTCAGAGCTCTCCGGAGAGATAATACTCCTACTGCTGCTTGTCTGATTATCTTCTGTTCTTGCTAGGGAGCAATGGGAGCTACAAAACCTAGCTTGAGTGTCTCTAGTCTCGAATGAGTCGAACCAGCCCAACCCCCTCTACGTTGCACATGGGCCTCCTTTTATAGGCTCAAGGGGTCACCACAGGTGGCAACGTACACAAGGGCAAAATGGGAAAACGAGTCGCAGTTGGTACAACTACTTTGTACAGTGTATTCTTGTAACGCCCTCGATGCGGCTATATCTCCCACGTGTCGAGGCACGACTTAGAGGCATAACCGCATTGAAAGCAATGTCGCAAGTGAGGTAATCTTCACACAACCCATGTAATACATAAGGGAAAAAGATACATAGCTGGCTTACAGTCGCCACTTCACACAATACATAAATAAACATCCATCATTCAGAGTACACTCAAGGTCCGACTACAGAACCAAAATAAAAGAAGATACCCCAAATGCTACACAGATCCCGATCGTCCCAAGCTGGGCACCACTCTGATCATCAGGAAAAGACACATAGTAACGACCACGTTCCTCGTCGAACTCCCACTTGAGATCGGTTCGTCACCTGCACTGGCATCGTCGGCACTGCAACTGTTTTGGTAGAATCTGTGAGTCACGGGACTCAGCAATCTCACACCCGCGAGATCAAGACTATTTAAGCTTATAGGAAGGACAGAGTTGTAAGGTGGAGCTGCTGTAAGCGACTAGCATATATGGTGGCTCCATTCGCAAAAGAGAGCGAGAAGAGGAGCAAAGCACGGTCGTGAAGCTAGTAGCGATCAAGAAGTGATCCTGAACTACTTACGTCAGACATAACTCCAACACCGTGTTCACTTCCCGGACTCCGCCGAGAAGAGACCATCACGGTTACACGCGTTGATGTGTATTTTAAATGAGGTCAACTTCGGTTTTCTACAACCGGACATTAACAAATTCCCATCTGCCTCATAACGCGGGCACGGCTTTGAAAGATATTACCTGCAGGGTGTCCCAACTTAGCCCATTATAAGCTCTCACGGTCAACGAAGGATATTCCTTCTACCGGGAAGACCCGATCAATCTCGGAATCCCGGACTACAAGACATTTCGACAGCAATAAAACAAGACCAGCAAAGCCGCCCGATTGTGCCGACAAATCCCGATAGGAGCTGCACATATCTCGTTCTCAGGGCACATCCGGATGAGACTAGCTACGAGTAAAACCAAGCCTCGAGTTTCCCCGTGGTGGCCCCGCAGGCTGCTCGGTTCGGGCCAGCACTCGAAGGAGCACTGGTCCGGGGGTTAAAATAAAGATGACCCTCGGGCTCGCGAAAACCCGGGGGAAAAAGGCTTAGGTGGCAAATGGTAAAACCAATGTTGGGCCTTGCTGGACGAGTCTTATTCAAAGCGAACTGTCAAGGGGGTCCCATAAATCACCCAACCGTGTAAGGAATGCGAAATCAAGGAACATAACACCGGTATGACGGAAACTAGGGTGGCAAGAGTGGAACAAAACACCAGGCGTAAGGCCGAGCCTTCCACCCTTTACCAAGTATATAGATGCATTAATTATAGCAGAATATTATGATAACCCCAACAAGTAAACATGTTCCAACAAGGAACAACATCTCCATGTTCCAACAAGGAACAAACTTCAACTTCACCTGCAACTAGCAACGCTATAAGAGGGGCTGAGCAAAGCGGTAACATAGCCAATCCTGTTAGGGGCTGACATGGCAATATGGGTGGCATGATAAGCAAGTGATAGGCATCGTAGCATAGGCATAGCAAAAGAGCGAGCAACTAGCATAGCAAAGATAGAAGTGATTTCGAGGGTATGGTCATCTTGCCTGCAATGTTCTCAGAGTTGTCGAAACCTTGATCCTCGTAAGCGTTCTCAACAGGTTCCTCGTTCACGTACTCGTCTCCCGGCTCTACCCAAAGCAAGAACACAAACAAAGGAACCACAATAAATCACGGTGCAATGCACAAGCGACATGATACAAAACATGACATGATATGCGGGATGTGATATGCAATGCGTATGCGCGCTCCGGAAGGAAAATGATGAACCAGGCATCAACTTGGCAACCCAAGTATGCCACTGGAAAGATGAGATGATTTCGGTTGAAATCGATATAAAGATCACCAGAATCGGATGCACGGTTTGCAAAAGACAAGCAGAACAAGAATGGCACAAATCTGCCATTAACAGCATGATGCCACTTAGCAAGCAACAAGAAATTAAGCTACTGCACCCAAACGTACCAACAAAGCACATGGCAGTGATCTACTCAAGATGCTTGACAAAAGATAAACACTGAGCTACGGCTAGTTCACATCATAACAGGTTCAAACAAGCATGGCAAAAGTGCACAAAATATCAGGCTGGACATGGCAAAAACAGCATCAGGTAGCAATGTTCAGAGCAAGAAAACAACATGCTACAGGAACTTATAATAGCAAAACAAGGCATGGCATGAATCTACTCAAAGCATAGAACAAAAGTACCTTACTGACTATAAGCCAAAAAGGATCAGAAAATATAGTAACACCCATGTCAATATCGCAAGTTTCGTTAACAGATTCAGCAACATGGCATGTCAAAAACTGATAACAAGTAGGCATGTTTAAGAGCACGATGCACTCACTACAGAGCCTTTCATGATAAACTAAGCATACATACATCAAGAAGACATGGCATAGAAGACATACATGGCAAGATCAATATCATAGCATACGCGGACCAACCACAACAACCTTGGCAAAATTGAATAACCTGTAAACAATCTGCCAGGAAACATTTGATAGCAAAAGTAGAGCTCGATTGGCTCAAGCTATGGCACTCCATAATTGCAAACAAAGGCATGGATGGATAGAGCAAGACATGTATAACAAAACATCCTTACTGAAGTATCTCAAAATATGCAAGGATCTCTCGGTAGCATCAAGTTAACATGGCATCAAAATATCAGCAAAACAGAGCTGAAATCAGCAACATCAGGACACCTACTTTGCATGCTTGTGCTAGTCACCACATAGATCACAAAAATACATGGCATACACCCCTAGAAAGATGGCATGGCATATTACAAAACACATGTAGGACTCAAATTCATAGGGTGCACACATCAATCATAGCAAAAATAACAAAAGTGCAAGTTCTGTTAAGAAATAGAAACTAACATCACATAGCCCTCTTCTAACAGCATTTCTGGCATCAAGATGAGCTCAAATGAAAACGATGCAATGAGATGAAATGATATACTCTTCGAGACGAACATTTCGATATATTATACGCGCAAAATGGAGCTACAGATGCAAAGATATGCTACGTAGAAAATGCCACGAAATATGCACAGGATTAAAAACTTAGAAGAATTGAGGGGGGAAGAAAGTCAACGGAGACTAGATCCGGATCGGGCGGATCCGAGGCGGCGGCGGCGGGCGGCGCTGCTCGCGGAGGGAGAGGAGGCGGCGGGCAGGGGCGCCGCCGGAGGGAGGTGGCGCCGGCGGAGGGGCGCGCCGGCCGGGCGGCGCCGGTCGAAGCGCAGTGGCACAAGGCGGCAGGGCGGGCCGGCGACGAGGCGCCGTGCATGCAGGGCGGCGATCGGGCGGTGGCGGGACATGGGCGAGGGCGCGGCGGCGCTGGAGCGGGCGGCGGCGGCGGAGGCCTCGGCGCCCATGGAGGGCGGCGGCGGCGACCCGGCCAAGCGGGCGGCCGTGGGCCCGCGAGGCGCTGGGCGGCGGAGGCGGCGCGTGCCCGTGGCGCGCCCTGATTGGTTCGGACGGCGGCGGCGCGGTGGGACGGACGTGTCCGGGCGCGAGGTAGGGGAAGGCTAGGGTTAGACCCGAAATTGGAATGGGGGTTTGCTTAAATAGGCATAGAGGGAGCTAGGAGAGTCCAAATGAGGTGTAGTTTTCGCCCACACGATCGTGATCGAACGACGGAGAGCATGGAAGTGACTTAGATGGGTTATTGGACTATTTTGGAGGGGTGTTGGGCTGCAACTTAAAAGAGGCCTTTGCGAGAGTGCGGTTAACCGTTGGAGTACCAAACGAGCTCCAAATGACCCGAAACTTGACCGGTGGCCTACGGGTGGTATACCAAGGCCACTTGACAAACCTCGGTCCATTTCGAGAAGGTTTAGTACCCGCACACAGAAAAACGTAAAAGGGGCCGCCGGGGGAGATAGGAGTGCCGGATTGCAAAACGGACAACGGGAAAAATGCTCGGAATCATGAGACGAACACGTATGCAAATGCGATGCACATGATGACATGATATAAAATGCATGACATGGACAAAATGCAAAATGAAGAAAAACCCAACCATGGAGGGAATATCATATCACAATGCCGAAATGGCAAGAGTTGGAGTTACAATTATGGAAAGTTACTTCCGGGGTGTTACAATTCTACCTAACTTTCACGGCAAGGGACAAGAGCATTAAATGCCCGTCCATGCCGCCTAAACAATGCAGAAAGGGACCGTCAGGGGCGCCACCGCTCGCCACGATGGCACCCCTGTCAGCGCCACTTACCGCTGCTCTCCGCTGGCTTCACAGCCTCTTGACACGCACGCCTGGAATGGCTCCATGGCGACACGTTAGTGGATGAGCTGGAGCGGAGATGAAGAGAGGTTGCCTGCCGCGGCAAGCACCTTGCCGCGGCTGAATCCTTGTCGCGCCCGGAAGCTTGTCGCTCACCAAGCCTTCCCGGCAAGCTCCTCTTGCCGGGGTCTTGTCTTCTGCGTGCCTTGAGTGGCCTTCCCGGCAAGCTCCTCTTGCCGGGTCTTGTCTTCTTGGCTTAAATACTTTGTTCTTGAATGGCTCCAAAGGAACCACGCGGGACCTTGGCGGTCTTCGGGCAGCCCGCGCTGCTGGTGGTGCTGCAACTCGCCGGTGCGAGTTCGGGATACTAGGGTACCCTTACTCTAGTACACCGACAGAGCCCCGAACTGGGGCCACCGGGCAGGGCGCTGCTGGGCCAGGCCCAAAAGCGATTCTGCACGGACACGCTGCCTAGATCACGCCGTTACTGCGCCCGGACCCACCACGCCCCCATGAACAGCATGCGCCGAACGCGGCGTCGTGGGAGAGATCGTGGGGCTTTCTTTAATGGAAAAGCGGGCGTCCGCCCCTCTCCCTCCTTATAAGCAGGGGAAACAGGGCAGGTCGCCCACCTCGCCATTGCTGTCACATCTCAAAACCACCGTCGCTCCCTCCCTCCTTCTCGAGTGAAGAGAGCGGCGCTCCACTTCATCGCCACCAGCGCCATCAACGCGTCGGCCTCCTCCACCACCTCCACCATGGCTCCGAAGCCGACAAGGGAAGGGCGTGAAGTCGGCCGGCGCAGCGGCTCATGGGCGCTGCGAAGGAGCGGGCCACCTTCGACCCCAGCTCGGCGCAAAGGAGCTGAGGGAGAGGTACTACCTCTTCTGGTCGACGGAGACGCGGGCGCATCCGCGCACGAGGGTAATCTCTGCCGCCACATCCGAGTTGGTTTCTGTCAGGTACCCCTTCTTCGCGCTCTTCTTCTACTACGGGCTCTGCCCGCCCTTCTCTGAGTTCTTTTGCGATATCATGAACACCTACGGGCTTCGCCTCCTTGATTTCACCCCCAATGCTGTCCTAACCATGGCGGTTTTCGCACACCTTTGCAAAAACTTTGTCGGAGTCCACCCAAACGTAGCCCTCTTCCGCCACTTCTTCATGCCCCGCGTTGAGAGAGGAGAGCCACTTGCCGGAGGGATTGCTTGGATCTCCAGGATCGGCAAGAAAGAAGCATATCTGGAAGGAGAGCTCCGCAGGAAGTGGGAGGAGTGGAGAGCCGATTGGTGTTGGATCTCGAGGAAAACCCGCAGCCCTTCACTCCCAGCGCCAAACTCCCATAGTGCGCGGCAACGATTGGAGCAACTTGGCGCCAGAGGATGCTAGGTTGAAGATTGCCGTGACCCGGATCCTGCGCCTCAGGCATGTCGGACTCACTGTAGGCGCCGTTGGCGCAGATTTCCTTCGCCGCCGCATCGCTCCCTTGCAGGAGAGGAGGAGGCCTGCTTGGGAGTTCCAAAATGCGGCGGACATCATGAGGCTGCGCCCGGGCCTCAACTGGAATTTCACCGTCTTGGAGCTGGATGCGATGCTGCTGGAGCTGTTCAAGCACGACCCAGATCACCCCGAGTGGTTCATGTTGCCAAGGGGGGTCGTTCCTTTGTGCAACAACTCTTCGCTCGACCGCATCCGTGCAATGATGCCGTTGTGTGATTCCCATGGGATCGTTCCAACTTGGCAAGAGCCCGCCGATGACGTCGTGCAGCAGTTCTTCGACAGCCTGGAAGAAGTGCCGATCCGCCCCGATGAGCAGAAGTGGCTCACACGCGACACCACCGACGCCGAGCTGCATCGCATCGCCACCAGGCTGGAAGAAGCGGCGAAGCTGCTGCCGCTGGTGGTCGGGTTCACCGTGGAGGAGGCGGAGGCAGCAGAAGCGGCAAGCCTTGCCGATCGAGAGGAGCTTGCCGGCGCGGAGGAGCAGGCCGAGCCTGAAGCTGAGCCGAACGAGCCTGCCGGGGGCGCCTCCCCCCCACCTTCAGGTAGCTTGTCGCGGGAGGAGCCCACAGCTCCACCAAGAAGGCGCCTCCGCAAGACCGGGGAAGTGGCGGGGCGGCAGACGGGCCAACAGCCGTCGCGTCGCGCGACGCGTTCCACCGCGGCAAGCACTGTTGCCGCGGGAGCGCCTCACGTTGCCACAGCAACGGGAGCGGGGCCTTCCGGGACCACGGCCCCTGCACCCACCAAGCGTCCGAGGGAGCCTACTCTTCCAGCTCGTCGCACCGGAGGCGGACCGGAATTTGACTTCTCTGCGCTCGGCTCCGAGGAAGAAGAAGAGTAATATCTTGTCGCTGTTACTTGTAATTCTTCAATTTGCTGCTTTGTCTTGTATCTGATTTGCTTCATTCTGAACTCTTTCCTTTTTCAGACGCTGGCTCGAGAGCGTCGAAGAGAGCCAAGACCCGGTGGTTGTCATCGAAAGCGATCCCCGTGGCTGTGGAGGCGCGTCTGAGACCCCTTGCGGATCCGCAACCCTTCCTCGAGCAGCCCCAAAGACAGCCCCAGCGTAAGTATTTGGTTTATTTCTTACGGTTAGGTGTGCATGGGTGCTCCTTCTTCACCGATATCGACTTGTTGATTTGTGTAGGAGCAGAGCAGCCTCATCGGGAGGGCCCGAAAGTCGCTCCGAAATTCCGTCTGCTTCAACTCGCGCCAAGGGAGAATTCTCCGCAAGGGGCGCTCTCCGGCAAGGAGGCTTCTCCGATAAGGGAAGTTTCTCCGACAAGGGGCAGCGCGGCGATCCTCCGGTGGTGGAGACCGCGGCCACAGATCCCATCGCAGGTAACCCTTTTGTGTGTCAATTCCCCTTGGGTTCTTTTTTCTTCTGTTCTTTTTCGAACATTTGCTTGACTGTTCTTTCTTTTTCTGATCGTCAGATCCATCTGCCGCAGACCCGATGGAGACTGAGGTCGCCGGCGAGGAGGTCACGCACGGCAACACTGACGACGCCGCCACCATGGAGGAAGAGGCCGGCGCCAATGGGTCCGCCGGCGAGGAGGCCGCCAAGGCTGCCGCCGCAAAGGCTGACGAGGGGTCTGGCGATCGTACTGACGACCCTGAGGCCGCAGGAGCGCCAGGCGCTACACCGACCGCCGATCCCTCCGCCATCGATGCAGCATCGGGCTCTGAAGAGCCCCAGCCCGGCGCCTATCTGAAGGCCGGCGACGGCGTCTTCATCAAGCTCCCATGGGCGTCGAGCTCCAGGGTGCAGGTCGAGGGAGAGACCTTCGACGAAGAGCTGCTCGCCTCCGCTGGGCTGTCGCTGGTTGACGCGCCAAGAAGCAGCAGTGGCGAGTCTGAGGAGGAGCAGCTGCTGAAGAAGCTGCTGTCGCTCTACCGCGCCCGACAAGCTAAGCTGGAGTCACGGGAAGCACTTGTCGCGAGGGCGGGAGCAGACATGGAGAAGCGCGCAGAAGAGCTCCGGGGCGCCAATCAAGAAGCTCTCCGGAATGTAGCAGAAGCGCGGGAGCAACTCTCCGAAGAGCGCACAGCCTTCATCCTTGAGAAGGCTGAGGTCGAGGAGCAGCAAAGGCTTGCCGGCGAGAAGCTATCTGCGCAAGAAGGCGGTGGCGAGCGGAAGATCAACCTTGACAGCTATGAGGAAGAGCTTTGCGAGCAATCACTTGGCGGAGCTCTCAAGGAAGCAAAGGATGCTGCCGCAGCTGCCGAGGCCACCAAGAAGGAGTTGGAAACGAAGGTCACGCAATTGGAGGCCAACCTTCAAAAGAGCGGCGAGGAGCTCGCTGCGCTGAAGCACGAGCGCGAGAAGGACGCCTACACTCTTGACGAGTTGCAGGGCCGTCTTGCTGAGAGGATCAAAGAGCTCGACGCCGCCAAGGACTCCAAGGCAGATCTTGAGCTGAAGCTGACCACCTTGATGGAGACGCTGGACGGCGCCAAGGAGCGGGAAGCGGGCCTGTTGGAGAAGATCAAGGCCAACTAGGAGCTCTTGGCGAATGCCACGACCGCCCATAACACCTTCAAAGAGAATGTGATGCTCTGGACCGAGGGTCTTGTAAATACAGCCGCCGCCATCGACAAGGAGCTGATGGAGCTGGGGATGGTGGATCTCGGGTACTCCACCGACGAGCATCTCCAACCCAGTGCCAAGCTCAGCCTGTTCTTCAAGGCGTGGTGGCGGCTCTCCAGCTGACTCGGGAAGAGATCCCAAAGCAGCTGGCCGGCGAGTCGCGCCAAATCTGTGCAGGGCTCTTGAAGGTCTTGATGAAGGTGGCCTTCCGCAATCCAGGCGTTAGCTTTGCCAACGTCCTCAAGTCCTTGCCCTCCGACTGCTGACGTTGAAGCGCTCAAGGCCCTTGTCGCACCCATTGTGGACAGGGTGAGCGGGGTCAAGAGGGTCGATGGCGACCGCATAGACTAGGCCGCCAAATTTATCTTTCCTTTGTCGCTGTTGATCATGTTTAGGAGAACAATTTATTAGATCTGCGACAAGTTAACTTTGTAATATACTCTATCTTAGGCAACGATTGCAATGTTATTTCCTTTACTTGATTCCTTCCTTTGTATATTTGTGCCCTACGCTTTTAGGGAACTTGTCGGTGGCAGCACCTTTGCATGGCTGAGTGCGGAACGTCGGAGACTTCTTTGGCGGTGCCGCCTCCGACAAGCAACCTTGTCGCAACTAGTTGCAGCCCACTTAAGTTGTTGAGCGGACTCGAAACAAAGTAAGGGCGCGACTAGCTACGAGTTGGTTCCTCCGCGCATAGGTTTTCCATACAAAGTACTATCGTGCGAGGAAGATAACTTAAAAATTTAAAAAACTGATTGCTCAAACTTTAGCAACTTAGCTCTTCTGTCGTTTGCCTCCCGGTAAGGCGAAACTTCCTCGAGCGACGCTTGGCGGTCTACACCATTATCTTCTTCTTCCCCCCCGGCTAACTTGTGGGCGAAGGAACCTTCCTTTCTTTTGAGAAGAAAGAAGAGAAAATAAAGTTATGGAGCCTCGTGGCTCGTTACTGCTTACCGGGTGTGGATGCTGCACAAAATGTCAGATAACACATGCAAATTGATTATGAAAGCATGAAATTGACAATTTGCGCGCAACACATGAGCTTTATTGATGCACGGGGTCTGCGCCCGGCTTTGTACAAAGGATTACATGCAACATCGGCAAGACTTGTACAAAAGGTGGTTGCCGGAACAGGTTCCGGCAACCGCACCCTATGGGTAAAACTTACGAAGATTCTCAATGTTCCAGGAGTTGCTCACCGGAATGCCATCTTCGGTCTCAAGGCGGACAGCGCCAGGCCTAGTGACTCGTTTCACCCGATAAGGGCCTTCCCACTTCGGCGTCAACTTGTTGGAATTCTTGGCGGATTGAACGCGCCGAAGAACAAGGTCGCCTTCCTCAAAACTTCGGCACTAACTGCGGCTATGGTAGCGGCGCAAAGCTTTGCTGGTAACGGGCAGCTCGTGACAAGAGCTGAAGGCGGTCCTCCTCAAGGAGCAGCGCGTCATCTTGTCGCAGCTGCTCTTGCTCAAGCTCATCATAAGCGAGTACTCGAGGTGATCCGTATCTGAGTTCCGTGGGGAGAACTGCCTCTGCTCCATAGACTAGAGCGAAGGTGTCGGCGATGGCTCGATTTGGCGTCGTCTGATCGACCAAAGAACCACGGCAGCTCCTCAATCCAGATTTCTTCCGCACTTGTGCAGCCTGTCGGAAGTTACGGTCTTGAGTCCTCGCAGCACTTCAGCGTTTGCTCTCTCGCTTGACCGTTGCTTCTCGGATGAGCAACGAAGCAAAGCAGACCTTGGCGCCAAGATCTTGGGCGTCTTGCATGAAGGTGCGGCTCGTGAATTGTGTGCCGTTGTCGGTGATGATTGGTTAGGAATCCCAAAACAGCGCACAATTGACTGAAGAACTTGATGCCGACCGTGTTGTCACCTTCCTCATCTGCTTCCACTTCCGCCACTTTGTGAACTTGTCGATTCGGACGTACAAGTACTCAAAGCCCCGACAACTTCGGGAAAGGGGCCGAGGATGTCGAGCCCCTGACCGAAAATGGCCAGGATAAAGGGATCGTCTGGAGAGCTTGAGCTGGCTGGTGTATTTGCTTGGAATGAAACCGCACGCTTCACACTTGGTTACTTGTGCGTTGCATCACGGAGGCTGTCGGCGGAAGAAACCTTGCCGAAAAGCTTTGTCGGCAAGTGCTCTTGCGCCAATGTGGTGACCACATATGCCTCTGTGTATCTCTGCCAACAGCTTCTGTCCATCTTCCCGGTGAATACACTTCAATTTCACACCGTTGAGTCTTCTTCTATACAGCATGTTGTCGACAAACTGATACATACTTGACTGCCGGGCTACTCTCTCCGCTTCTTCTTGCTCTTGGGAAGTTCTCTGTTTGAAGGAAATGGACAATCTCTGCGCCCATCTTTGGAGCTTGCGGCTCGACAACAAGGACTAAAGGCACATCTGCTGCAGCGGGAACATCAACCGATGGCAAGAACCTGCGGCTCGGCGAGCTTGATGTTCCCGACAAGCTTGCCGGAGCAAAACTTGTCGGGGCGTCGCTTCAACGAAACAAACCACAGGGCTTCTCGGAGCAGACTGCTCCTCGGCACTCTTAGTGTTGATCTTGGGGACCTTGGCGCGGGTGACTCGGGTAGCTCTGCGGAAAATAGTTGCCGAAATCAACTTCCTCTTCTTATTCTGTCCAGTTGATGGCGTTATAGGTTGGTTGAGTCAGCTTGAGCACAAAATTCCTGGTTCCACAGGTAACTTGAGGCGGCGCACTTTGATAGGCCATCGGCAATATCATTACGAGCTCTTGGAACATGTTCCATTTGCAGGCCTTCAAAGTGTTCTTCTAGCTTTCTCACTTCATCGACGTAGGCTTCCATCAACGGACTCTGATAATCTTTGTTCACTTGGCGGACGACAAGCTGTGAGTCACCGCTGACAATGAGCTTCTTGATCCCAAGGTCTACTGCAATTCTGAGACCGGCAAGCAAACCTTCATACACTGCAGTATTATTTGTTGCTTGCTCCTTGGGAAAGTGCATTTGGACTATGTACTTGAGGTGCTCTCCGGTGGGCGCGACAAGCAGTACGCCCGCACCGGCGCCTTGCAGCGAAAATGCACCGTCAAAGTACATCAGCCACTCTTTACTTGCCTCCTTGACGGGGATGCTCGTCTCTGGAATTTCTGCATCTTGCGTTGGCGTCCATTCTGCTATGAACTTTGCCAGTGCCCTACTTTGGATAGTTGAAGTGCTTTCAAACTTGAGGCCAAAGCTTGACAGTTCCAGTGCCCACTCGACAATCCTGCCTGTCGCTTCTGGATTTTGCAGTATCCTCTTCAGCGGAAAGCGAGTGACGACTGTTATCTCATGTGCTTGGAAGTAATGGCGCAGCTTTCTCGAGGCCATGAGGAGGCCGAAAAGCAATTTCTGCACACCAGAGTACCTTGACCTAGCCCCTTGCAGAAGGGAACTGACAAAGTAGACTGGGCGCTGCACCATCCTTTTCTGTATCTTCTCGCAATCCTGCGCAGATCCGCCCTTGTCAGGACCAGAGCTCGTCGGTGAAGCCCCCTGCTTGTCGCTGGATGCTTCTGCCTCGGTTGCCGGCTCATCGTCTGCCTCCCTTTCCGCTACTAACGCAGCATTAACCACTTGATTGGTTGCCGCTATGTATAGCAGCAACTTCTCTTGTGGTTTAGGTGCGACAAGTATTGGAGTGGAGGACAGATACCTCTTTAAGTCCTGCAGCGCAGCCTCCGCCGAGTCCATTTCATTGGACCTGCCTTTTCAAAATCTTGAAAAATGGCGAGGCGCGCTCAGCAGACCTAGAGATAAACCTGCTGAGAGCAGCCACGCAACCGCAAGTCTTCGTACATCCTTGGCGCTTTGGTGCTTCAATCTGCTCAATGGCCTTGATCTTGTCGGGATTGGCCTCAATTCCCCGCCGAGACACGAAGAACCGAGAAGCTTGCGGAAGGACTCGAACACGCACTTCTCGGGGTTGATCTTGAGGTTGATCTTGCGCAGATTTGCAAAGGTCTCATCTAAATCTTGAACCAGAGTTGCTTTGTCCTTGCTCTTGACCACTATGTCATCCATGTAGGCTTGTACATTTCTGTGCATTTGCGGCTCAACAGCGTCATGGACTACTCTTGCAAACGTTGAACCAGCATTCTTTAGCCCAAAAGGCATCCGTACAAAACAGTATGTGCCACATGGGGTGATGAATGTGGTTTTCTCTTCATCCTCTTCTGCCATGAAGATCTGATGATATCCGGAGTATGCATCAAGAAATGAAAGCAAATCACATCCAGCCGTGGAGTCAACAATCTGGTCGATGCGCGGCAAGGGGAATGGGTCTTTGGGACAAGCTTTATTAACATCTGTGAAGTCGATACAAAGTCTCCATTTCCCATTTGCCTTTCGTACAACTACCGGATTGGCCAACCACGTGGGATGGAGCACTCCTCTGACAAGGCCCGCTGCTTCCAACTTCTTGATTTCTTCTGCTATGAATTCTTGGCGCTCCTTGCTGTTTTCGACTTTTTGCTTGACGGGCGCGCATGAGGACAGACAGCTAGGTGGTGCTCAATTACTTTCACAGGAACACGGGGATGTCGACGGTTGCCATGCAAACACGTCGACATTCGCCCATGAGGAAAGCAACGAGAGCGCCTTCCTATTTAGGGTCGAGAGTGGCACTGATGGTGAAGGTACCACCAGTGTTGTCCCCCTTGGCGGGCACCTTCTTGGTCTTCGGTGGAGCTGCCATCGTCTTCTTGCACTTGCCGGTGGAGCTCGATGGTGTGTCCTCGATGGTAGCGCAGCACTCCGAAGAGGTGCGCTTGCCGGAGTGGGCATCAGAGCTCTTGCCGGACAAAGTGGTCTTCTTCTTCCCCCCGGGAGCTTCAGCGGCAAGTGACTTGCTATCGGTTGCAGCTGCTGCCTCCCGGTAGATCTTGTCGGCGCAGATAAGAGCATCCTTCTTGTCGCCAGGGACAGAGATGACGCTTATCGGGCCTGGCATCTTGAGCAAGTTGTATGCATAATGAGAGGCTGCCATGAAATTGGCGAGTGCTGGACGGCCAAGTATTCCATTGTAAGGCAATGGAAAATCGGCGACGTCAAACATGACCCTCTCAGTCCTAAAGTTTAGTTCGCTGCCAAATGTTACCGGCAACGTGATCTTCCCTTTCGGCTTGCTCCTTCCTGGGTTGATTCCTTGGAATGTTCTAGTCTCTTGAGCTCATTGTCGAGGATTTGAAGCTTACGGAGCCTGCGGAGGAGATCAGGTTTAAGCCGGCCCGCCGTCAACTAGCATCTTGGTGACCTTGAGGTTGCGGATAGTTGGTGAGACCAACATCGGCAAGCACCGACCGCAGATTATGCGATCAGGGTGGTCCTCAATATCAAAGATGATAGGCGTCTGGACCACTTCGAGGCTGCGTGACTCACGGATGGTTACGCTGCATTAACCTCCGCATCCATTGCTTGAGCTGGCGGTGTGAGGTATGCGAGAAGCACCACCGTCAATCTGAGAGGACCTCCGTGGCTTTCGAAACTCCTGCTCATCAGCTTCATCGTCTTCCATATCTTCATCGTCATCGTCGTCTTCATCCTTATCGCGGCCGCGGGAGGTCTGTCTCCTTGCCGCTGGTTGGCCTTGCCATGGCGTCCTCCCCGGCCGGGTCGCTTCTTGCTAACTCCAAAGCACCTTCTGGGCCTTCTCCTTGTCGCGCCGCTTTCGTACTCAGGTTTCGCTGTTCAACAAGCTGCTCAACTTTCTTGCAGCTCGGAGGTCATGGCCCTTGGTGCGGTGAATCTTGCAAGATCTTGTTTATTGAGCTGTCACTGCTTGTCGGCGTCGCCACGGGCTTGCGGTCGGCGCCAGTGTCAACCTCCTTGCCGGAGACACCAACCTTGGTCTTCTTGGCGCCACCTCCGTTGCGGACTGCTCGACAACTAGTACCTCTTTGCTCTTCTTCCTTGATTGTTCCTTGCCGACTCTTCTTCGCCGGGGCGGTCTCCTCACTGTCAGATCCTGCTTCTGCATTCTCTCCTAGGAGTCTTCTTCCTTCCTCAGCACGTGCACACTTGTCGGCCAAGGCATACAGCTCACTGACGTCCTTGACTTTGCACATCGCCATCTCTTCCCTCATCCTACGGTTCCGCATTTTTGATGAAACACGCTGATCACCGCGGCAGGGTGGACATCTGGGATGTTGTAGTGCACACGACTGAATCTTTGAATGAACTTGCGCAGGGACTCTCCCTCCTTCTGGGCGAGCAGGTGAAGGTCACTCTCTTGGCCATGAGGCTTGTGGCCGCCTGTGAAGGCGCCGACAAACTGATGGCATAGATCTGCCAAAGAGGATATGGAGCTGTCCGGCAAGTGCATGAGCCAAGATCTAACATTTGGCTTGAGTACCAGCGGGAAGTAGTTGGCGAGGATCTTGTCGTCCCGTCCCCCCGCAGCTTGCACCGCGATGGTGTAGATGCTGAGGAACTCCGACGGATGCGTCCTGCCATCATACTTCTCTGGCACGTCTGGCTTGAAATTTTTCTTGTCGGGCCACTGGACTTGCCGCAGCTCATGAGTGAGTGCAGGGCAACCTACCGCGTACGGCAAGTCACCTGGTTCCCCTGGCGCATGCACGTCGACAGAGGGCCCAACGCGCTGGTCAGATTGACGCCGCGCTTCTCTTCGGCGCTCGATGCGAGTTCGAGCGTCTTCTTGTTGCCGTTCTTGAAGAACTTGGCGCTGATCACGGCGAGCTCGTGGATCCGATGAAGCGGTGGAGTCGCTGTCGAGGTGGATCCGACGAGTCGGCGATCTTGGCCTTCGGGGTGGAGAGTGCATGGTGGTTGCACCCCCACAGGTCTCGTCGCCACCGGCTCTTGCCTTGTCGTCTCGCCGCGGCAGCGATGTGCTTGGTTGCCGCGGAACGTCGCCGTTGGCAAAGCCGATGAGACTTTGAATGGTGGCCTCCATTCGCCGACCTTGTCACCGTTGGAGTGTAATCCAGAGCGTTGAGCCGCGCCAAAGCTTCCGCTTGAGTGGTGGGCGGTAATGGCGAACGGTGCGAGGAGCGGGATGTGCTCGGACTTCTAAATACATTAGAAGGAGCAGTATCCCGTCCAGGCGACCGTGCCCCGCTCGCACCAGCCTGTTGGCGCGCGAGCTGCTCTTGAGCGTCTCTGGATCCACCAGCTCGATCTTGGCCCAACGAACGTATGGCGCTGCGAGCACCATGACGCTGTCGGTCTCGCGCCTCCTGAGATGGACGCGGTACGTATCCGGACGCCGAGGTTTGCGCCGCCTTGTCCTCGGACTTGGCAGCGTCGTGGGCTCCCTCGGCGGCGCCCGTTCCTCCGCCAGCGTCCTCCCCACCACTCGTCAGCTCCGGTGGTGGTGGGTTTGACGCGGACGGCTCTGCTGCCGCCGAAGCCTTCTTCTTCGGTGGCATGTTGATGAAGATGATGAAGATGTTGCTCGTGTGAACGCCGGATCAGGTTCATACAGCCTCGACGCACCCCCTACCTGGCACGCCAAAGATGTCGGGGAAGCTGATCGTGACCCACGAACACCTATGGGACCTGGCGGACCGAGTCCCTTTTGGTTCGGTGGGGGGCGGAGATTGCACAAAGAGCAGATCGAGGCGATGCACACGAGCAGTTTACCCAGCTTCGGAGCTCTCCGGAGAGATAATACTCCTACTGCTGCTTGTCTGATTATCTTCTGTTCTTGCTAGGGAGCAATGGGAGCTACAAAACCTAGCTTGAGTGTCTCTAGTCTCGAATGAGTCGAACCAGCCCAACCCCCTCTACGTTGCGCATGGGCCTCCTTTTATAGGCTCAAGGGGTCACCACAGGTGGCAACGTACACAAGGGCAAAATGGGAAAATGAGTCGCGGTTCGTACAACTACTTTGTACAGTGTATTCTACCTAACTCTGACGGCAAGGGACAAGAGCATTAAATGCCCGTCCATGCCGCCTAAACAGTGCAGAAAGGGACCATCAGGGGCTCCACCGCTCCACACGATGGCACCCCTGTCAGCGCCGCTTACCGCTGCTCTCCGCTGGCTGCACAGCCTCTTGACACGCACGCCTGGAATGGCTCCATGGCGACACGTTGGTGGATGAGCTGGAGCGGAGATGAAGAGAGGTTGCTGCCGCTGCAAGCACCTTGCGCGGCTGAATCCTTGGCGCCGGAAGCTTGTCGCTCACCAAGCCTTCCGGCAAGCTCCTCTTGTCGGGTCTTGTCTTCTGCGTGCCTTGAGTGGCCTTCCGGCAAGCTCCTCTTGCCGGGGTCTTGTCTTCTTGGCTTAAATACTTTGTTCTTGAATGGCTCCAAAGGAACCACGGAGGACCTTGGCGGTCATTGGGCAGCCCTGCTGCTGGTGTCAGAACTGCCCGCACGAGTTCGGGATACTAGGGTACCCCTACTCTAGTACACCGACATCCATATCCCATTGATACGCCTAGTTGATGTGAGAGTATCTTCTCCCTTTTTGTCTTCTCCACAACCACCATTCTATTCCACATATAGTGCTATATCCATGGCTCACGCTCATGTATTGCGTGAAGATTGAAAAAGTTTGAGAATGTCAAAAGTATGAAACAATTGCTTGGCTTGTCATCGGGGTTGTGCATGATTTAAATACTTTGTGGTGAAGATAGAGCATAGCCAGACTATATGATTTTGTAGGGATAACTTTCTTTGGCCATGTTGTTTTGAGAAGACATGATTGCTTTGTTAGTATGCTTGAAGTATTATTATTTTTATGTCAATAGTAAACTTTTGTCTTGAATCTTTCGGATCTAAATATTCATACCACTATTAAGAAGAATTACATTGAAATTATGCCAAGTAGCACTCTGCATCAAAAATTATGTTTTTATCATTTACCTACTCGAGGACGAGCAGGAATTAAGCTTGGGGATGCCTGATACGTCTCCAACGTATCTATAATTTTTGATTGCTCCATGCTATATTATCTACTGTTTTGGACATTATTGGGCTTTATTTTCCACTTTTGTATTATTTTTGGGACTAACCTATTAACCGGAGGCCCAGCCCAGAATTGTTGTCTTTTGCCTATTTCAGAGTTTCGAAGAAACGGAATATCAAACGGAGTCCAAACGGAATGAAACCTTCGGGAACGTGATTTTCTCACCGAACATGATCCAGGAGACTTGGACCCTACGTCAAGGAAGCTTCAAGGAGGGCACGAGATAGGGGGCGCACCCACCCCCCAGGGCGCGTCCTCCACCCTCGTGGGCCCCATGATGCTCCACCGACGTACTTCTTCCTCCTATATATACCTACGTACCCCCAAACGATTAGATACGGAGCCAAAAACTTAATTCCACCGCCGCAACCTTCTATACCCACGAGATCCCATCTTGGGGCCTGTTCCAGAGCTCCGCCGGAGGGGGCATCCACCATGGAGGGCTTCTACATCATCACCATAGCCCCTCCGATGAAGTGTGAGTAGTTTACTTCAGACCTTCGGGTCCATAGTTAGTAGCTAGATGGCTTCTTCTCTCTTTTTGGATCTCAATACAATGTTCTCCCCCTCTCTCGTGGAGATCTATTTGATGTAATCTTCTTTTTGCGGTGTGTTTGTTGAGACCGATGAATTGTGGGTTTATGATCAAGATTATCTATGAACAAAATTTGAATCTTCTCTGAATTCTTTTATGTATGATTGGTTATCTTTGCAAGTCTGTTCGAATTATCAGTTTGGTTTGGCCTACTAGATTGATCTTTCTTGCAATGGTAGAAGTGCTTAGCTTTGGGTTCAATCTTGCGGTGTCCTTTCCAAGTGATAGTAGGGGCAGCAAGGCACGTATAGTATTGTTGCCATCGAGGATAACAAGATGGTTTTTTTATCATATTGCATGAATTTATCCCTCTACATCATGTCATCTTGCTTAAGGCGTTACTCTGTTTTCATAAACTTAATACTCTAGATGCATGCTGGATAGCGGTCGATGAGTGGAGTAATAGTAGTAGATGCAGGCAGGAGTCGGTCTACTTGTCTCGGATGTGATGCCTATATACATGATCATACCTAGATATTCTCATAACTATGCTCAATTCTGTCAATTGCTCAACAGTAATTCGTTCACCCACCGTAAAATACTTATGCTCTTGAGAGAAGCCACTAGTGAAATCTATGGCCCCCGGGTCTATCTTCATCATATTAATCTTCCATCACTTTATTATTGCCTTTGATTTTTTTTACTTTGCTTTTTATTTTACTTTGCATCTTTATCACAAAAATACCAAAAATATTATCTATCATCTATATCAGATCTCACTCTCATAAGTGACCGTGAAAGGATTGACAACCCCTTATCGCGTTGGTTGCGAGGAGTTATTTGCTTTGTGCAGGTACGAGGGACTCGCGCGTAGCCTCCTACTGGATTGATACCTTGGTTCTCAAAAACTGAGGGAAATACTTACGCTACTTTGCTACATCATCCTTTCCTCTTCAAGGAAATCCAACGCAGTGCTCAAGAGGTAGCAGTGGCACACCCACGGAGCAACGGCCAGGCGGAGAGGGCAAATGCTGAAGTGTTGCGAGGCCTGAGGATAAAGACTTTTGACAGGATGCACAAGAGCGGAAGGCGCTAGATTGTTGAGTTGCCAGTGGTTCTTTGGTCGATCAGAATGATGCCAAATCGAGCCACCGGCCAGACACCCTTTGCCCAGGTATACGAGGCAGAAGCAATTCTCCCCACAAAACTCATATACGGGTCACCTCGAGTGCTTGCCTACGACGATCTTGAGCAAGAGAAATTGCGGCAAGATGACGCAACGCTCCTTGAGGAATATCGTCTTCGGGCGGCTGTGAGAGCAGCACGCTACCAGTAAGCCTTGCGCCACGACCATAGCCGCAGGGTTCATGCCCGAAGTTTTGAGGAAGGCGACCTTGTTCTTCGGCGCGTTCAATCGGCCAAGAATTCCAACAAGTTGACGCGTAAACGGGAAGGCCCTTATCGTAATGTCTGAGTCACCAGGCCCGGCGCAGTCCGTCTGGAGATCGAAGATGTTGTCCCAATGAGCAACTCCTGGAACATCGAACATCTTCGCAAGTTTTACCCATAAGGCGCGGTTGTCGGGCCTCCCGGCAAGCCACCTTTTGTACAAGCTTTGTCGGCAAGGCATGTAACCCTCTGTACAAAGCCAGGCGCAGACCCTGAGCATAAATAGACGAAGCGCTGGCGCCCTAAGTTTTAGCATGCATGCTAGGTTAAGTCTCTCCCTCGGTTAGGGTTGATAGTGCTTAGCAGCGACTAACCCCTAGCCTAGAGCTCGAGTATGTGTCTTTCTGTCCTCTTTGGTTCACAGGGCACGTGGACACTTCTGTTGAGCCGCTTGGGACAAAGAGAACGAACCGGCACTCCGGCCCCGGCAAGCCAAGACTGCCGGGGGTTGAAGACACAAGGATCTAACCACGGCAAGCCAAAGCTACCGGGGGCTGCAGATTCAGATAAGTCCTTCATCCCCTGTTGTGCATTTCTGTATGGAACTAGGACAAATGAAACCTCGTTTTGCTCTGAGACCACCGTGCTCCCCCTTCTTCTTGTACCCAAGTCCCTGGGTCGGAACCGGGTCGTAGACGCGGCGGCAAGGAAATAAATGAAGGGCCTAACTCTACTTCGCCCTGCCTCCGCCAAAAGCGTGAGAATGGTCGACTGAAGTCAGGGGACGGCAAGGCCTGTTGCCGGGCGACAATGTTTATCTTAAAAATAACAAGGATTCGTTTCTTGGCATGGGCCTCGCTCACGCACAAAGAACCCGGCAAGCACCCTTTTTCATTAAAAACATCCCATACAGGTATAGTTCATACGGAATTAAAAACATGAGCAAGGGGATTACAAGTCTTAAAATTAACAAGTGCCCACAGGCTTACAAACTAAGAAGAGATAAGATGCCCGTAATCCCTTTCTTGTCCCTCTCCTCAGAAAGCAGAACAAGGTGGCGGGAGGGCAAAAAGAACGCCTAGGCAAGGTACGAGGAGCAGAAGGTACCAAGAGAACATCTTGGTGCCGGGAAAGGAGCTGGAAGACGAGGCAGCGGGCCGGCAATACGCGACGAAGGCATCGGTGCCCGCATACTCTGACTTGACGGCCGCCACCCGCCTTCTTCGGCCCTCCTATGCCAGCCGCCCAAGGAGGCGATGGGGAACGCGTCGATGGAGAGCTTGACGAGGAAGGCCCTCGGCAGGGCGCGAGGCCGAGGGAAGGGCGACGCCGTCAGTCAGAGTCGAGTTCGGCGTCCCGCTGCTCGACGTCCTCATCGTCATTGTCGTTGTCCTCCTCGTCACTCCCGCTCGAGGAGGAATCTTCATCGTCGGAGGAGCTCTCCACGCAGCACTTCAGGCAAGTTCCAAGATCTCCGAAGACCTTGACGGAGAGAAGGTCGTCCTCCATTAACTTGAAGTAGAGGACAAGCCCCGCCGTCAGGCTGTGGATGCGAGCGAACGTCTTCCATCCGCGACGGAGGTACATGACCTGAGGAGCGGGGAAGTCGACGTCGACCTGATACGTCTCCAACGTATCTATAATTTTTGATTGCTGCATGCTATATTATCTAATGTTTTGGACAATACTGGGCTTTATTTTCCACTTTTATATTACTTTTGGGACTAACCTATTAAACGGAGGCCCAGCCCAGAATTGTTGTATTTTGCCTATTTCAGTGTTTCGAAGAAACGGAATATCAAATGGAGTCCAAACGGAATGAAACCTTCGGGAACGTGATTTTCTCATCAGATATGATCCAGGAGACTTGGACCTCGGTCAAGAAAGGAGGGAGGCGGCCACGAGGTGGGCGCCCCTGCGCCGCCGCCTCGTGGGCCCCAAGCTCCAACGACGAACTCCTTCCTCCTATATATACCTCATTACTTCAACAGATCGAGATCTGAAGCCAAAACCTAATTCCACGGCCGCAACTTTCTGTATCCACGATATCCCATCTTGGGGCCTGTTTCGGAGCTCCGCCGGAAGGGGAATCCACCATGGAGGGCTTCTACATCATCATCATAGCCTCTCCAATGAAGTGTGAGTAGTTTACTTCAAACCTTCTGGTCCATAGTTAGTAGCTAGATGGCTTCTTCTCTCTTTTGGATCTCAATACAATGTTCTCCCCCTCTCTCGTGGAGATCTATTCAATGTAATCTTCTTTTTGCGGTGTGTTTGTTGAGACCGATGAATTGCGGGTTTATGATCAAGACTATCTATGAGCACATTTGAATCTTCTCTGAATTATTTTATGTATGATTGGTTATCTTTGCAAGTCTCTTCGAATTATCCGTATGGTTTGGCCAACTAGATTGGTAGTTCTTGCAATGGGAGAAGTGCTTAGCTTTGGGTTCAATCTTGTGGTGTCCTTTCCGGTGGATGAGGGGCAGCAAGGCACGTATTGTATTGTTGCCATCGAGGATAACAAGATGGGGTTTTATCATATTGCATGAATTTATCCTCTACATCATGTCATCGGCTTAAGGCGTTACTCTGTTTTCATTAACTTAATACTCTAGATGCATCTTTGGATAGCGGTCGATGAGTGGAGTAATAGTAGTAGATGCATCTTTGGATAGCGGTCGATGAGTGGAGTAATGATGAGTAGATGCGAGGCAGGAGTCGGTCTACTTGTCTCGGACGTGATGCCTATATACATGATCATACCTAGATACTCTCATAACTATGCTCAATTCTGTCAATTGCTCAACAGTAATTCGTTCACCCATCGTAAAATACGTATGCTCTTGAGAGAAGCCACTAGTGAAATCTATGGCCCTCGGGTCTATTCTCATCATATTAATCTTCCTACGCTTTATTATTGCTTTGCTTTTTTACTTTGCCTTTTATTTTACTTTGCATCTTTATAACAAAAATACCAAAAATATTATTTATCATCTCTATCAGATCTCACTTTCGTAAGTGACCGTGAAGGGATTGAAAACCCCTAATCACTTTGGTTGCGTTGAGCTATTTGTTTTGTGTAGGTACGAGGGACTTGCGCGTGGCCTCCTACTGGATTGATACCTTGGTTCTCAAAAACTGAGGGAAATACTTACGCTACTCTGCTGCATCATCCTCTCCTCTTCGGGGAAAACCAACGCAAGCTCAAGACGAAGCAAGAAGGATCTCTGGCGCCGTTGCCGGGGAGTCTACGCAAAAGTCAACATACCAAGTACCCATCACAATCCCTTATCTCCCGCATTACATTATTTGCCATTTGCCTCTCGTTTTCCTATCCCCCACTTCACCATTGCCATTTTATTCGCCCACTCTTTTCTGTTTGCCTTTTTCTCGCTTGATTTTTGTTGCTCGTGTGTTAGTTTGCCTGTTTGTCGTTATGTCTAAAATTGGGGAAATTATTGCCGATATGGACAATAATAATATCATAAAAAATTCCGATGCTCCTGCTGAAGAACCCCCTACCTTGCATACAAAAAGATTTCAAATTGGTAGTGGTAATATTATTAGAAAAGGAGTTATTCAAGATTTCTTTACTTGTGCCCGTGCTTTGCCTTCTCTCGGCGGTTCTATTCTCCATAGAACTAGTAGTCTTGCGGACGCTATTGCCATGCTTATCGTTGAACTTAAAAGGCAATTTATGCACATGCATCCTTGCATACAAGGAATTTTCCTAGAATTCTCTAATATTGATCATTCTTCTGTTAAGCGGGTCGCTACTATCTATTTGGCTAATGAGTTCAGATTTATAATAAAAGAGGCCAAAGAAATATTTGCGCATTATAGGGTTGACGCTGGCCGTCCTCCCATAGAAGCTATCCTCTTTGATCAAGAAGAAATAATGCGTTTTCAATCTCTAGATTATGTTGTTTTCAATGAAAACCTTAGAAAAATGGTTCCTGCCAATGTTCTAGTTGATAGAATTTCTGAACTTAATGATGATTTGGCTATTCGAAATAATGAGCTAGGATATTCTCTCGAGTATAGGCTCACCAAGTGCTGCCAAAAGAATGCTTATAATGATGAATTGGTTCTGCATTACGAAGGGCCGAAAGAGGAACCTCTACCTCCTAAAATAGATCTTGGGGACTTCTGTCCCATTAAATTTAGCCCTTTTGATTACTTTTGCTTGCCCCAAAGAAAACTTGCTGCTGAACGTAGAGAGTATGAGATGAGTTTTACCGATCTATCATATTACTATTGCAATACCTAGATCTATCCTTGCTTTTATGCCTAGCTAGGGGCGTTAAACGATAGCGCTTGTTGGGAGGCAACCCAATTTTATTTTTAGTTTTTGTTTTTGTTTCTGCTTAGGAATAAATAATCCATCTACCTTCTGTTTAGATGTGGTTTTATGTTTTAATTAGTGTTTGTGCCAAGTTAAACCTATAGGATCTTCTTGGATAATAGTTATTTGATCTTGCTATAATTTCCAGAAACTGTCGGTTCATGAAAACAATAGTTAAACATCACCAGAACGTGACAAAATAGTGATTCCAATTGCTTCTGATCAATAACTAGATGGCTTCTTCTCTCTTTTTGGATATCAATACAATGTTCTCCCCCTCTCTCGTGGAGATCTATTCGATGTAATCTTCTTTTTGCGGTGTGTTTGTTGAGACCGATGAATTGCGGGTTTATGATCAAGACTATCTATGAGCACATTTGAATCTTCTCTGAATTCTTTTATGTATGATTGGTTATCTTTGCAAGTATCTTTGAATTATCCGTTTGGTTTGGCCAACTAGATTGGTAGTTCTTGCAATGGGAGAAGTGCTTAGCTTTGGTTTCAATCTTGCGGTGTCCTTTCCCAGTGATAGTAGGGGCAGCAAGGCACGTATTGTATTGTTGCCATCAAGGATAACAAGATGGGGTTTTTATCATATTGCATGAATTTATCCCTCTACATCATGTCATCTTGCTTAAGGCGTTACTCTGTTTTCATTAACTTAATACTCTAGATGCATGCTGGATAGCGGTCGATGAGTGGAGTAATAGTAGTAGATGCAGGTAGGAGTTGGTCTACTTGTCTCGGACGTGATGCCTATATACATGATCATACCTAGATACTCTCATAACTATGCTCAATTCATCAATTGCTCAACAGAATTCGTTCACCCACCGTAAAATACTTATGCTCTTGAGAGAAGCCACTAGTGAAATCTATAGCCCTCGGGTCTATTCTCATCATATTAATCTTCCTACGCTTTATTATTGCTTTGCTTTTTTACTTTGCCTTTTATTTTACTTTGCATCTTTATACCAAAAATATTATTTATCATCTCTATCAGATCTCACTTTCATAAGTGACCGTGAAGGGATTGACAACCCCTAATCGCGTTGGTTGCGTTGAGCTATTTGTTTTGTGTAGGTACGAGGGACTTGCGCGTGGCCTCCTACTGGATTGATACCTTGGTTCTAAAAAACTGAGGGAAATACTTATGCTACTCTACTGCATCATCCTCTCCTCTTCGGGGAAAACCAACGCAAGCTCAAGACGTAGCACGACCCGCGTGCCGCCGTTTTCGCAGCCCCTCATGTGCAACCTACGGGTCAGGGGCAGATCGATCTCCATCTCCCGAGCAAATGGGCTAGGGAGACGAAGACGACGACACGGTGGCCGGCGCAGCCTGATGAAGAACTCGCAGGGCTGGTCCCCGACGTGGCCCTCCATCACGAGAGGCATCACTGGCGGAGGCACGGCCATTGTGCCGCCTCGTCCCCCTCTTCCCTGAGCGCCACGGCGACCACGGCCTCGCCCCCTCCCCCTTCCTCTCATAGCCGGCTCCGCCGCCGCGGGTTGATTTGGATCCATATGTTTCATGCTATGGTTAGGTTTACCTTAATACTTTTGTTCTAGTTGCGGATGTTTGCAATAGAGGTTAATCATAAGTGTGATGCTTGTTCAAGTAAGAACAGAACCCAAGCACCGGTCCACCCACATATCAAATTATCAAAGTACCGAACGCGAATCATATGAACGTGATGAAAAAATAGCTTGAAGATAATTCCCATGTGTCCTCGGGAGCGCTTTTCTCCATATAAGAGTTTGTCCAGGCTTGTACTTTTCTACAAAAAAGATTGGGCCACCTTGCTGCACTTTATTTACTTTTGTTACTTGTTGCTCGTTACCAATTATCTTATCACAAAACTATCTGTTACCTATAATCTCAGTGCTTGCAGGGAATACCTTACTGAAAACCGCTTATCATTTCCTTCTGCTCCTCGTTGGGTTTGACACTCTTACTTATCTAAAGGACTACGATAGATCCCCTATACTCTTTTCTGGCGCCGTGCCGGGGAGTGAACCGCCTTTGGTAGGTGGAATTTGGTAAGGAAAAATTTATATAGTGTGCTGAAATTTACTGTCATTTATTACTATGGAAAGTAATCCTCTAAGGGGCTTGTTCGGGGTATCTTCACCCCGACTAGTAGAGAAAAGAGTTGCTCCTCAACCTACTGAACCTACTGAAAATGAAAATGTCCACTTTGAAATTCCTTCGGGTATGCTAGAAAAACTGCTAGCTAATCCTTTTGCAGGAGACAGAACAAAGCATCCTGATGAGCACCTAATCTATCTGGATGAAGTTTGTGGATTATTTAAGCTTGCAGGTATACCCGGTGATGTTATTAAGAAGAAGGTCTTCCCTTTATCTTTGAAGGGAGATGCATTGACATGGTATAGGCTATGTGATGATACGGGATCATGGAACTACAAACGATTGAACTTGGAATTTCATCAGAAATTTTATCCTATGCATCTTGTTCATCGTGATCGCAATTATATATATAATTTCTGGCCTCGCGAAGGATAAAGTATCGCTCAAGCTTGGGGGAGGCTTAAATCAATGTTATATTCATGCCCCAATCATGAGCTTCCAAGAGAAATAATTATTCAAAGTTTTTATGATCGGCTTTCTGATAACAATCGCACCATGCTCGATACTTCTTGTGTTGGCTCTTTTATGATGAATACTATTGAATTCAAATGGGATTTATTGGATAGAATTAAACGTAACTCTGAAGATTGGGATCTCGACGAAGGTAAGGAGTCAGGTATTACACCTAAGTTTGATTGTGTTAAATCTTTTATGGATACCGATGTTTTCCATAAGTTTAGCACTAAATATGGACTTGACTCTGAGATAGTAGCTTCTTTCTGTGAATCTTTTGCTGCTTATGTTGATTTCCCTGAGGAGAAGTGGTTTAAATATCATCCTCCCATAGAAGTAAAAGTAGATGCACCTATTAAAGTTGAATAAAAGACTATCACTTATAATGATCCTATTGTTCCTACCTCTTATGTTGAGAAACCACCTTTCCCTGTTAGGATAAAGGATCATGCTAAAGCTTCAACTGTGGTTCGTAAAAGCAATATTAGAACTTATACACCTCCTGAGCAAATTAAAGTTGAACATAATATTGCTATTGTTAAAGATCTCTTGTCTGATAATATCAATGGGCATGTTATTCATTTCCGTGATGAAACTGCTAGAATTGCCAAACCTTGTGCTAAAGATAAACATAGACATGTGGTAGGCATGCCTGTTATTTCTGTTAAAATAGGAGATCATTGTTATCGTGGCTTATGTGACATGGGTGCTAGTCCTAGTGCAATACCTATTGACTTATACAAAGAGATTAAGCATGATATTGCACCTACTGAGTTAGAAGATATTGATGTCACAATTAAACTTGCCAATAGAGATACTATATCACCAATGGGAATTGTTAGAGATGTTGAAGTCTTGTGTGGGAAAACTAAATATCCTGCTGATTTTCTTGTTCTTGGTTCCCCACAAGATAGCTTTTGTCCCATTATATTTGGTAGACCCTTCTTGAATACTGTCAATGCTAAGATAGACTGTGAAAAGGATGTCATTACTATTGGCTTGGGTGATATGTCTCATGAGTTTAATTTCTCTAAATTTAGTAGACAACACCGTGAAGAGGAATTGCCTAGTAAGGATGAAATTATTGGTCTTGCTTCTATTGCCGTACCTCCTAGTGATCCTTTAGAACAATATTTGCTAGACCATAAAAATGATATGTTTATGAATGAAAGAAGGGAAATAGATGAAGTATTCTTTAAACAGGAACCTATCCTGAAACACAATTTGCATGTTGAAATCCTAGGGGATCCTCCTCCGCCCAAGGGTGATCCCGTGTTTGAGCTTAAACCGTTGCCTGATACTCTTAAATATGCTTATCTTAATGAGAAAAAGATATATCCTGTTATTATTAGTGCTAACCTTTCAGAGCATGAAGAAGAGAGATTATTGAAAACTCTGAAGAAGCACCGCGCTGCTATTGGGTATACTCCTGGTGATCTTAAGGGTATTAGTCCCACTCTATGTCAACACAAAATAAATTTGGAGAAAGATGCCAACCCAGTTCGTGATCATCAACGACGGCTGAATCCTAAGATGAAAGAAGTGGTAAGAAATGAAATACTAAAGCTCCTTGAGGTAGGTATAATTTATCCCGTTGCTGATAGTCAGTGGGTAAGTCCTGTCCATTGTGTTCCTAAGAAAGGAGGAATTACTGTCGTTCCTAATGATAAAGATGAATTGATTCTGCAAAGAATTATTACAGGTTATAGAATGGTAATTGATTTCTGCAAATTAAATAAAGCTACTAAAAAGATCATTACCCCTTACCTTTCATCGATCAAATGCTAGAAAGATTATCCAAACATACACATTTTTCCTTTCTAGATGGTTATTCTGGTTTCTCTCAAATACGTGTGGTGATGATCAATCAAAGACCACTTTTACTTGCCCTTCGGTACTTTTGCTTATAGACGTATGCCTTTTGGTTTATGTAATGCACCTGCTACCTTTCAAAGATGCATGATGGCTATATTCTCTGACTTTTGTGAAAAGATTTGTGAGGTTTTCATGGACGACTTCTTTGTCTATGGATCCTCTTTTGATGATTGCTTGAGCAATCTTGATCGAGTTTTGCAGAGGTGTGAAGAAACTAATCTTGTCTTGAATTGGGAAAAGTGCCACTTTATGGTTAATGAAGGTATTGTCTTGGGGCATAAAGTTTCTGAAAGAGGTATTGAGGTTGATAAAGCCAAGGTTGACGCCATGTCCCAAGGACATCAAAGGTATAAGAAGTTTCCTTGGCCACGCCAGATTTTATAGGAGGTTCATTAAGGACTTCTCAAAAATTTCTCGGCCTCTGACTAATTTATTACAAAAATATATACCATTTGTCTTTGATGATGATTGTTGTAACACCCCGGAAGTAACTTTCCATATTTGTAACTCCAACTCTTGCCATTTTCGGCATTGTGATATGATATTCCCTCCGTGGTTGGGTTTTTCTTCATTTTGCATTTTGTCCATGTCATGCATTTTTTATCATGTCATCATGTGCATCGCATTTGCATACGTGTTCGTCTCATGATTCGAGCATTTTTCCGTTGTCCGTTTTGCAATCCGGCACTCCTATCTCCCCCCGCGCCCTTTTACGCTTTTTCCGTGTGCGGGTACTAAACCTTCTCGAAATGGACCGAGGTTTGTCTAGTGGCCTTGGTATACCACCCGTAGACCACCGGTCAAGTTCCGGGTCATTTGGAGCTCGTTTGGTACTCCAACGGTTAACCGCACTCTCGCAAAGGCCTCTTTTAAGTTGCAGCCCAACACCCCTTCAAAACAGCCCAATAACCCATCTAAGTCACTTCCATGCTCTCCGTCGTTCGATCACGATCGTGTGGGCGAAAACTACACCTCATTTGGACTCTCCTAGCTCCCTCTATGCCTATTTAAGCAAACCCCCTCCAAATCTCGGGTCTAACCCTAGCCTTCCCCCGCCTCTCCCTCCGGCCACCGGAGCTGACCGCCCGCCGCCGCCGTCCTCGATCCGGATCGGATCCGGATCGGGACCGAGCTCCCGTTGACCTCTCTCCCCCTCACTTTTTCTACAGTCTTTTATATCATTGATATTTTGTGGCATTTCCATCGTAGTGTAACTCTGTCATCGTAGCTCCATTTTGCGCGTACAATATGTCAAAATGTTCGTCTCGAAGAGTAGATCATTTCATCTCATTGCATCATTTTCATTTGAGCTCATCTTGATGCCCGAAATGCTGTTAGAAGAGGGCTATGTGATGTTAGTTTCTGTTTCTTAACAGAACTTGCACTTTTGTTATTTTTGCCATGATTAATGTGTGCACCCTATGAATTTGAGTCCTACATGTGTTTTGTAATAGGCCATGCCATATTTCCAGGGGTGTATTCCATGTATTTTTGTGATCTATGTGGTGACTAGAACAAGCATGCAAAGTAGGTGTCCTGATGTTGCTGTTTTCAGCCCTGTTTAGCTGATATTTTGATGCCATGTTAACTTGATGCTACCGAGAGATCTATGCATATTTTGAGATACTTCAGTAAGGATGTTTTGTTAAACATGTCTTGCTATATCCATCCATGCCTTTTTTTGCAATTATGGAGTGCCATAGCTTGAGTCAATCGAGCTCTACTTTTGCTATCAAATGTTTCCTGGCAGATTGTTTACATGTTATTCAATTTTGCCTAGGTTGTTGTGGTTGATCCATTTATGCTATGTTATTGTTCTTGCCATGTATGGCTTCTATGACATGTCTTCTTGATGTATGTATGCTTAATTTATCATATAAGGCTCTGTAGTGAGTGCATTGAGCTTGTAAACATGCCTACTTGTTATCAGTTTTTGACATGCCATGTTGCTGAATCTGTTAACGAAACATTCGATATTAACATGGGTGTTACTATATTTTCTGATCCTTTTTGGCTTATGGTCAGTAAGGGACTTTTGTTCTATGCTTTTAGTAGATTCATGCCATGCCTTGTTTGCTATTATAAGTCCCTGTAGCATGTAGTTTTGTTGCTCCGAACTTTGCAACCTGATGCTGTTTTTGCCATGTCCAGCCTGATATTTTGTGCACTTTTGCCATGCTTGTTTGAACCTGTTATGATGTGTTTTAGCCGTAGCTCAGTGCTCATCTTTTGTCAAGCATCTTGTGTAGATCACTGCCATGTGCTTTGTTGATACGTTTGGGTGCAGTAGCTTAATTAATTATTGCTTGCTAAGTGGCATCATGCTGTTAATGGCAGATTTGTGCCATTCTTGTTTTGCTTGTCATTTCAAACCGTGCATCCGATTCGGTGATCTTTATATCGATTTCAACGAAATCATCTCATCTTTCAGTGGCATACTTGGTTTGCCAAGTTGATGCCTGGTTCATCATTTACCTTCGGGCCTTTATCGCATTGCATATCACATCCGCATATCATGTCATGTTTTGCATCATGTTGATTGTGCATTGCACCGTGATTTATTGTGGTTCCTTTGTTTGTGTTCTTGCTTTGGGTAGAGCCGGAGATGAGTACGTGAACGAGGAACCTGTTGAGAACGCTTACAAGGATCAAGCTTTCGACAACTCTGAGAACATTGCGAGCAAGATGACCATACCCTCGAAATCACTTCTATCATTGCTATGCTAGTTGCTCGCTCTTTTGCTATTCCTATGCTGCGATGCCTACCACTTGCTATATCATGCCACCCATATTGCCATGTCAGCCCTAACCATCCTTTTCCTAGCAAACCGTTGATTGGCTATGTTACCGCTTTGCTCAGCCCTCTTATAGCGTTGCTAGTTGCGGTGAAGCTGAAGTTTGTTCCTTGTTGGAACATGGAGATGTTGTTCCTTGTTGGAACATGTTTACTTGTTGGGGATATCACAATATATATCTGCTATAATTAATGCATCTATATACTTGGTAAAGGGTGGAAGGCTCGGCCTTATGCAGTGTTTTGTTCCTCTTGCCACCCTAGTTTCCGTCATACGGTGTTATGTTCCTTGATTTTGCGTTCCTTACGGTTGGGTGATTTATGGGACCCCCTTGACAGTTCGCTTTGAATAAGACTCGTCAAGCATGGCCCAACTTTGGTTTTACCAGTTGCCACCTAAGCCTTTTCCCCCGGGTTTTCGCGAGCCCGAGGGTCATCTTTATTTTAACCCCCGGACGGTGCTCCTTGAGTGCTGGCCCAAACGAGTAGATCTGGGGCCACCACGGGAAACTCGAGGCTTGGTTTTACTCGTAGGATGTCTCATCCGGATGTGCCACGAGAGCGAGATATGTGCAGCTCCTATCGGGATTTGTCGGCACAATCGGGCGGCTTTGCTGGTCTTGTTTTATTCTGTCGAAATGTCTTGTAGTCCGGGATTCGAGATTGATCGGGTCTTCCGGTAGAAGGAATATCCTTCGTTGACCGTGAGAGCTTATAATGGGCTAAGTTGGGACACCCTGCAGGTAATATCTTTCAAAGCCGTGCCGCGGTTATGAGGCAGATGGGAATTTGTTAATGTTCGGTTGTAGAAAACCGAAGTTGACCTCAAATAAAATACACATCAACGCGTGTGTAACCGTGATGGTCTCTTCTCGCGGAGTCCGGAAGTGAACACGGTGTTGGAGTTATGTCGGCGTAAGTAGTTCAGGATCACTTCTTGATCACTATTAGCTTCACGTCCGTGCCTTGCTTCTCTTCTCGCTCTCTTTTGCGATGTAGCCACCATATATGCTAGTCGCTTGCTGCAGCTCCACTTTACTACCCTGTCCTTCCTATAAGCTTAAATAGTCTTGATCTCGCGGGTGTGAGATTGCTGAGTCCCGTGACTCACAGATACTTCAAAACAGTTGCAGTGCCGATGAAGCCAAGCAGGTGGCGCAACCAAGCTCACGTGGGAGTTCGACGAGGAACGTGGTCGTTACTATGTGTCTTTTCCCGATGATCGATAGTGGTGCCCAGTTGGGACGATCGGGATCTGTGTAGCATTTGGGGTATCTTCTTTTATTTTGGTTCCGTAGTCGGACCTTGAGTGTACTCGAATGATGGATGTTTATTTATGTCTTGTGTGAAGTGGCATTGTAAGCCAACTATGTATCTCTTTCCTTAATTATTACATGGGTTGTGTGAAGATTACCTCACTTGCGACATTGCTTTCAATGCGGTTATGCCTCTAAGTCGTGCCTCGACGTGGGAGATATAAGCCGCATCGGGCGATACAAGTTGGTAATCGAGCCTTCCCGACTTAGGAGCCCCTACTTGATTGTTTCTTTGGCGTTGTTGAGTCTAGAATGGAAAATGTTTTGAGTCTTAGGATTATATATATCGGAGAGTAGGATTCTTTTTACTCCCAGTCCTTAAATCGCTCTGTGAGGTCTCTGACGTAGAGTTTTGACTCTTCTCTCCTCAAATTTCACTAAAAAATTTTAGGATCACGTGGGTATCTTGGAATCGTTCGATGGTTTTGTGGCGAGAACATTGTTCTTGGTGCCTCGACCTTTAGGGGTTGTGGCGGTGTCCCGGGAGTTGAGCTCCGAGGTGTTGTCGTCACAATTTTATCGTTGCAGATTCTCGAATACCGAGTTTTACCGACATCGAAATCTCTTTTGTGCAGTTGTTGGTGAGATAACCCGATAGCCCGATCTCGAGGCGAAAAGGGAGTATTGCCATGACTTGTATAACGGATGTTTTTGAAGGTCGAGGTACACGATTTCGAGGATTTCTTGGTTATGTGTTGACGGATGGATACAAATGGATCTAGGTATTGTTAGTTTGGGTGATATATTTTGTGTCCCTGTATCCCCAACACCAGATTGCATAACCGAAAGTTTGGGAGTTTATAGGTGGGAATTCTAGTAGCTTACGGGATATTCTTTCCGGCGGATGTATGATTTGAGATTGGGGTTCAACGTCTAGTTGTCCGCCCATTCACGGTCGATTTACAGTGGTCGCGAGGCGTCTTAAAGAATCCTTGGCTATGCTGATTCGGGGACGTCTTGTTTGTCATTCGTGACGTCCGCTATACGTCGTGTCCGTGTGGGCCCCACCACGAACACTTTGGGCGAAATCTCTATCATGTGTTTGTTCCGGCTCATTCTAGCAGTCAATCTTTTGTTTTCAGTTGTGATATTCGATTTGTTTCTAAGACAGATGTTGTTTCCATATCCTTTATCTAAGTGGCTTCTCACCTTAATGGACGTGTGATGATTAACTTTGGAATTCATTCGTTCATTCTTGTTCGAATGTTTATTGTGAAGACTATATGTTGCAATTTCTATCCGTTGATTCTACTTGACTATTTGTCTATCAAAGGACTAACGGATGTCACCCTCTTCAGGATGGCTCCGCCAACGTGCCTACGAATCCGGATCGCAATGATGGGGATCATCAACCTCCACCTCCACCTCCACCTCCGCCTCCGGAGGCACGGCAAGCTATCATGGCAGCCACCAATGCCAATGCTCGAGATGATTTTGCAGCTCTTGCAAGAAGCGTACTCGAGGGCAAGGCAATCAAGGAAATCAAGGTCAAGGCAACAATCAGCCGCACTTTGCTACTCTCGATCGGTTCCTCGCTAATCAGCCGAAGTCTTTCAGTTTCTGTGTCGAGGCCACAGATGCTGACGATTGGTTAGTGGACATCTGCAAGCATTTTGATTGTAGCAATGTCAGACCTGAGGACTTTGTCAAGTTTGCATCGTTTCAACTCAAGGATCAAGCTGCTGAGTGGTACGAGCAATACAAAGATTCCAGAGGAGGTCGTGTCATTACCTGGGATGAGTTCCGCCGTGATTTCAGAGCTCATCACATTCCGAAAAGTGTTGTTGAGAGCAAGCATGAGGAGTTCCGCAATCTCAAGCAAGGCAACATGTCTGTCTATCAATACAATATCCAGTTCCAGAAGCTCGCTCGTTTTGCTAAGCAAGACGTACCTGATGAAAAGAGTATGATCTATCAATTCAGAGGTGGTGCGAGAGAAGATCTGCAATTAGCTCTTGTGCTTTTTGAGCGAGATAAGTATGATGATTTCTACAACATGGCACTGAAGCAAGAAGCTGCCCAGCTCAAATGTGAGGCTTCTAAGAAGAGAATCGAGATGCAGTTCAGTCTTCTTCTTCCTCTCAAGTGGCAGCTAAGCAGCGAAGTTGTACCTTCCTCCTCCTCCGTTCCGTCGGCCTTATCGGCGAGAAGAACTCAGGTGGCGTGGATCTTCCCACCCACCCAACCCAAGCTATCAGAACAAGTCTAATTCTCAAGCTCCAAGGTCAAGTGCTCCTTACCACCGTCCACTCTACGAGGTGACTTGCAACAAATGTCGGCGAAAGGTCACTATGCGAACAAGTGCTTCACCAGAGGCGCCTTCCGCCTCCTCCTCTGTGAAATCTTCCAGCAATGCAGTGGTCTAGCATAATCCAAAGCATGCCAAGGTCAATATGATGAATGCAGCTCAAGCAGAGGAATCTTCGATGTGATAATGGGTAATCTCTCGATTAATGATATTCCTGCAAAAGTCTTATTTGATCTTGGTGCATCGCATTCTTTCATGTCATATCCTTTTGCATCGAAGCACAATGTTGACACAGAGATTCTGTCCAAAGTTATGCAAGTTGTTTCTCCGGAAGGCTTATGAATTCTAGTTTGGTTGCTCTAATGTCTCTATCAAGATGGGCGATTATAGATTTCGGCCAAACCAATTGTTCTTGGTGACTCGGATATTGATCTTATTCTCGGAATGGGTGGCTTTCTCAGCACAAAGCTCAGCTTGATTGTGCTGCGGGGAAATTCAATTGACTCACTCTTCTAATGATGTGATCATCTATGCCGCTCGTGATGAAACCATTCGGTTGTTTTCTCTCAATGAGAAGGGCGAACTGAATGCTATCTCTCGATTCGATCGTTTGTGAGTACCAAGATGTCTTTCGGAAGAGCTTCGGGTATGCCTCCTCATCGGCCGATTGAGTTCGTTATCGATCTTGAGCACCGCATGAACCCGTTTGCAAGCATCCATACAAGCTTGGACCTGATGAGCTGAAGGAATTGAAGAAGCAGCTCGATGAACAAGAGCGTCTGGTTTGATCGGACGAGTTCATCTCCTTGGGGTTGTGGTGTTCTTTTGTCCGGAAGAAGGATGGCATGGACCGACTTTGCGTCGATTACCGTCCATTGAATAAGAAGACAATCAAGAACAAGTATCCACTTCCCAACATCAATGAGCTTTTCGAGCAACTCAAAGGTGCTAAAGTGTTCTCCAAGCTTGACCTTCAGTATGGGGTATCATCAGATTCGCATTCGTGAACAAGATATTCCCAAGACAGCATTCGAACAAGCTTTGGTTCTTATGAATATCTTGTCATGTCTTTCGGCCTTGTCAATGCTCCTCCAACATTCTCTCGGATGATGAACTTCATATTCAACCCCTATACCAATGAATTCGTCTTGGTCTATCTTGATGATATTTTGGTCTTCTCCAAGAATAAGAAGGATCATGCCAAACATTTGCGATTGGTGCTAGACAAGCTCGAGAGTATCAATTCTATGCTAAGTTCTCCAAATGTGAATTTTGGCTTGATGAAGTGCTTTATCTTGGTCATATCATCTCCGCCAAGGGCATCGCTGTTAATCCCGAGAAGGTGTCCGCAATTGTGAATTGGGAACCTCCTCGAATGTCAAGCAGCTCCATGATTTTCTTGGTCTTGCAAGCTATTGCGAAGATTCGTTGAGAACTTCTCCAAGATTGCAAAGCCTCTTTCCAACCTCCTCGAAGCATGTGAAGTATGTCGGTCTCCCGAGTGTGGCGTTGCTTTCAATACCCTCAAAGAGAAACTCGTCACAGCTCTGTCTTGACTCCTCTGATGAATCCAAGCCATTTGAAGTTTTACGTGATGCTTCTCTTCAAGGTCTCGGTCTGTGTTAATGCAAGAGAAGAGAGTTGTGGCTTATACCTCTTGCCATTGAAGCCCAACGAAAGAACTACCCCACTCACGATCTTGAGTTGGCGGCGTTGTCCATGCATTGATAACGTGGAGACAACTCTTGTTGGGAAGGAAAGTGGACATTTTCACCGATCACAAGAGTCTCAAGTACATCTTCACTCAACCCAACCTCAACCTCGAGGCAGACTCGATGGGTGAAATGATTCAAGAGTACAACCCAAGTATTGAATATACTCGGGCAAGGCCAATGTCATTGCAGATGCTTTGAGCAGGAAGGCTTATCGCAGCAGTCTAATCCTCAAGCCCTTTCGGCGGATCTCGTGAAGCTTTCCATAAGCTGAATCTTCAAGTTGTTCCTCAAGGCTTTCTTGCCAACCTCATAGTCTCTCCTACTTTGGAAGATCAGATTCGTGAGGCTCAACTTCTGGATACCATGGTGAAAAAGGTGAAGCGTGGTATCGACAAGGGCATTTCAAGTACAAGTGCTTCCACATTGATGACAAAGATACTCTTTTCTTTGAGGACGGATTGTGGTTCCTAAGGGTGATCTGAGAAAAGTCATTATGAGCGAGGCTCACAATTCGCTTCTATCCATTCATCACGGAAATGCGAAGATGTACCATGACCTCAAGCAGTCATATTGGTGGACTCGAATGAAGCGAGAAATTGCTCAATTCGTGAATGAGTGTGATGTCTGCAGAAGAGTGAAAGCAGAACACCAAAGACCAGCTGGTCTCCTTCAACCTCTTGCTATTCCAGAATGGAAGTTTGATCATATCGAGATGGACTTCGTGACTGGTTTTCCTAAGTCCAAGCGTGGAAATGATGCTATCTTCGTTGTCATTGACAAGCTCACTAAAGTGGCTCATTTTCTTCCTATCAAAGAATCTATCACAGCAGCTCAGTTGGCAGAGCTATACACCTCTAGGATTGTCTCCTTGCACGGCATTCCACAAGTGATCTCTTCAGACCGTGGCAGCATCTTTACCTCCAAGTTTTGGGATTCTTTTCAGAAGGCCATGGGCACCAACATTCGTTTCAGCACAGCTTTCCATCCTCAAACAAGTGGCCAAGTCGGCGAGTTAATCAAATCCTTGAAGATATGCTCGGGCTTGTGTCATTTCTTTCGGTATGAAGTGGGAAGATTGTCTTCCATATGCCGAAGTTCTCCTACAACAACAGCTTCCAAGCGAGTTGGGCAAGGCCCCATTCGAAATTCTCTATGGCAGAAAGTGCGTACACCTCTCAATTAGTGCGAGGCAGGTGAGCGCCAACTTCTTGGCAATGACTTGATCACGAAGCGGAAGAAATGTGCAAAGTCATTCGTGAGAATCTCAAAGCAGCATAATCGCGCGGAAAACTATTATGATGATAAGCACCGTGATGTGGCTTTTGAAATCGGAGACCATGTCTACCTCCGCGTCTCTCAATGAAAGGCACTCGTAAACCCGGTATCAAAGGAAGCTTGCCCCTAGATCGTGGGTCCTTTCAAGATCATTGGCAAAAGAGGCGATCTCGCCTATCAACGAGCTTCCATCCAACTTTGCAAGCGTGCACGATGTGTTTCACGTGTCACAGCTTCGCAAGTGCTTCAAGACTCTGAACGCACTATCAACCCGAAGAGATTGACCTTCAAGAAGATCTCTCTTATCATGAGCACCCGTTGCTATTCTTGAAGAAACCGAGCGCAAGACTCGCAACAAGTCAATCAAATTCCTGAAAGTGAAGTGGTCACACCATTCCGACCGAGAAGCTACCTGGGAGCGCGAGGATCACCTCCGTTCCGAATATCCGGAGTTCTTTCAGTCCTAGATCTCGGGACAAGATCCTCTTGTAGTGGTGGAGTGTTGTAACACCCCGGAAGTAACTTTCCATATTTGTAACTCCAACTCTTGCCATTTTCGGCATTGTGATATGATATTCCCTCCGTGGTTGGGTTTTTCTTCATTTTGAATTTTGTCCATGTCATGCATTTTTTATCATGTCATCATGTGCATCGCATTTGCATACGTGTTCGTCTCATGATTCGAGCATTTTTCCGTTGTCCGTTTTGCAATCCGCACTCCTATCTCCCCGGCGGCCCTTTTACGTTTTTCCGTGTGCGGGTACTAAACCTTCTCGAAATGGACCAAGGTTTGTCTAGTGGCCTTGGTATACCACCGTAGACCACGGTCAAGTTTGGTCATTTGGAGCTCGTTTGGTACTCAGCAGTTAACCGACTCTCGCAAAGGCCTCTTTTAAGTTGCAGCCCAACACCCCTTCAAAACAGCCCAATAACCCATCTAAGTCACTTCCATGCTCTCCGTCGTTCGATCACGATCGTGTGGTAAAACTACACCTCATTTGGACTCTCCTAGCTCCCTCTATGCCTATTTAAGCAAACCCCTCCAAATCTCGGGTCTAACCTAGCCTTCCCTACTCGCGCCGGACAGGCGTCCGCTCCGCCGGACACGTCCGCCCACCAACCGCCGCCGTGCCCGGCCCCTCGGGGCCGCGCCACGTGGCCGCCGCCGCCGCCCGCGCCGCCGTGAGGCCGCGAGCCTGGCCCGGCCCGCCCGGCGTCCGGCCGACTCCGCCGCCTCCGCCTCCGCCGCGCCCCCGCCGCCGCCGCCGCGCCTCCGCCGCCACCGGCGCGCCCGCCTCCTCCGCCGCCTCGGCGCCGACCGGCGGCCCCGCCGCCAGCGCCTCCGCCGCCGCCGGCCGTGGCCGTCGCCGCCGCGCCTCCTCCCGGACCCGCCGCCGCGCCGGCGACCCGCCGCCGCCGTCGCCTCCTCGGCCGGCCCGGCCGCCCCTCGCCGCCGCCTCTCCCTCCCGCCACGGAGCTGACCGCCCGCCGCCCGGCGTCCCGATCCGGATCGGATCCGGATCGGGACCGAGCTCCCGTTGACCTCTCTCCCCCTCACTTTTTCTACAAAGTCTTTTATATCATTGATATTTCGTGGCATTTCCATCGTAGTGTAACTCTGTCATCGTAGCTCCATTTTGTGCGTATAATATGTCAAAATGTTCGTCTCGAAGAGTAGATCATTTCATCTCATTGCATCATTTTCATTTGAGCTCATCTTGATGCCCGAAATTCTGTTAGAAGAGGGCTATGTGATGTTAGTTTCTGTTTCTTAACAGAACTTGCACTTTTGTTATTTTTGCCATGATTAATGTGTGCACCCTATGAATTTCAGTCCTACATGTGTTTTGTAATAGGCCATGCCATCTTTCCAGGGGTGTATGCCATGTATTTTTGTGATATATGTGGTGACTAGAACAAGCATGTAAAGTAGGTGTCCTGATGTTGCTGTTTTCAGCCCTGTTTAGCTGATATTTTGATGCCATGTTAACTTGATGCTACCGAGAGATCTATGCATAGTTTGAGATACTTCAGTAAGGATGTTTTGTTAAACATGTCTTGCTCTATCCATCCATGCCTTTGTTTGAAATTATGGAGTGCCATAGCTTGAGTCAATCGAGCTCTACTTTTGCTATCAAATGTTTCCTGGCAGATTGTTTACATGTTATTCAATTTTGCCTAGGTTGTTGTGGTTGATCCATTTATGCTATGTTATTGTTCTTGCCATGTATGGCTTCTATGCCATGTCTTCTTGATGTATGTATGCTTAGTTTATCATATAAGGCTCTGTAGTGAGTGCATTGAGCTTGTAAACATGCCTACTTGTTATCAGTTTTTGACATGCCATGTTGCTGAATCTGTTAACGAAACTTTCGATATTAACATGGGTGTTACTATATTTTCTGATCCTTTTTGGCTTATGGTCAGTAAGGGACTTTTGTTCTATGCTTTGAGTAGATTCATGCCATGCCTTGTTTGCTATTATAAGTCCCTGTAGCATGTAGTTTTGTTGCTCCAAACTTTGCAACCTGATGCTGTTTTTGCCATGTCCAGCCTGATATTTTGTGCACTTTTGCCATGCTTGTTTGAACCTGTTATGATGTGTTTTAGCCGTAGCTCAGTTCTCATCTTTTGTCAAGCATCTTGTGTAGATCACTGCCATGTGCTTTGTTGATACGTTTGGGTGCAGTAGCTTAATTAATTATTGCTTGCTAAGTGGCATCATGCTGTTAATGGCAGATTTGTGCCATTCTTGTTTTGCTTGTCATTTCCAAACCGTGCATCCGATTCCGGTGATCTTTATATCGATTTCAACCGAAATCATCTCATCTTTCCAGTGGCATACTTTGTTTGCCAAGTTGATGCCTGGTTCATCATTTACCTTCCGGAGCGCACATACGCATTGCATATCACATCCCGCATATCATGCCATGTTTTGCATCATGTTGATTGTGCATTGCACCGTGATTTATTGTGGTTCCTTTGTTTGTGTTCTTGCTTTGGGTAGAGCCGGAGGCGAGTGCGTGAGCGAGGAACCTGTTGAGAACGCTTACGAGGATCAAGCTTTCGACAACTCGAGAACATTGCGAGCAAGATGACCATACCCTCGAAATCACTTCTATCTTTGCTATGCTAGTTGCTCGCTCTTTTGCTATGCCTATGCTGCGATGCCTACCACTTTCTATATCATGCCACCCATATTGCCATGTCAGCCCTAACCATCCTTTTCCTAGCAAACCGTTGATTGGCTATGTTACCGCTTTGCTCAGCCCTCTTATAGCGTTGCTAGTTGCGGTGAAGCTGAAGTTTGTTCCTTGTTGGAACATGGAGATGTTGTTCCTTGTTGGAACATGTTTACTTGTTGGGGATATCACAATATATATCTGCTATAATTAATGCATCTATATACTTGGTAAAGGGTGGAAGGCTCGGCCTTATGCCAGTGTTTTGTTCCACTCTTGCCACCTAGTTTCCGTCATACGGTGTTATGTTCCTTGATTTTGCGTTCCTTACGGTTGGGTGATTTATGGGACCCCTTGACAGTTCGCTTTGAATAAGACTCGCCCGGCATGGCCCAACTTTGGTTTTACCATTTGCCACCTAAGCCTTTTCCCCGGGTTTTCGCGAGCCGAGGGTCATCTTTATTTTAACCCCGGACCGGTGCTCCTTGAGTGCTGGCCCAAACGAGTAGACTGTGGGGCCACCACGGGAAACTCGAGGCTTGGTTTTACTCGTAGGATGTCTCATCCGGATGTGCCTGAGCGAGATATGTGCAGCTCCTATCGGGATTTGTCGGCTGTCGGGCGGCTTTGCTGGTCTTGTTTTATTCTGTCGAAATGTCTTGTAGTCCGGGATTCGAGATTGATCGGGTCTTCGGTAGAAGGAATATCCTTCGTTGACCGTGAGAGCTTATAATGGGCTAAGTTGGGACACCCTGCGGGTAATATCTTTCAAAGCCGTGCCGCGGTTATGAGGCAGATGGGAATTTGTTAATGTCGGTTGTAGAAAACCGAAGTTGACCTCAAATAAAATACACATCAACGGCGTGTGTAACCGTGATGGTCTCTTCTCGGAGTCCGGAAGTGAACACGGTGTTGGAGTTATGTCGGCGTAAGTAGTTCAGGATCACTTCTTGATCGCTATTAGCTTCACGTCCGTGCTTTGCTTCTCTTCTCGCTCTCTTTTGCGATGTAGCCACCATATATGCTAGTCGCTTGCTGCAGCTCCACTTTACTACCCTGTCCTTCCTATAAGCTTAAATAGTCTTGATCTCGCGGTGTGAGATTGCTGAGTCCCGTGACTCACAGATACTTCAAAACAGTTGCAGGTGCCGATGAAGCGGTGCAGGTGGCGCAACCGAGCTCAAGTGGGAGTTCGACGAGGAGCGTGGTCGTTACTATGTGTCTTTTCACGATGATCGTAGTGGTGCCCAGTTGGGACGATCGGGATCTGTGTAGCATTTGGGGTATCTTCTTTTATTTTGGTTCCGTAGTCGGACCTTGAGTGTACTCTGAATGATGGATGTTTATTTATGTACTCTGTGAAGTGGCGATTGTAAGCCAGCTATGTATCTCTTTCCCTTAATTATTACATGGGTTGTGTGAAGATTACCTCACTTGCGACATTGCTTTCAATGCGGCTATGCCTCTAAGTCGTGCCTCGACACGTGGGAGATATAGCCGCATCGGGGGCGTTACAATTGTGTAGAAGCATTTGAAATACTTAAGAAAGCATTGATCTCTGCACCTATTGTTCAGCCACCTGATTGGAATTTACCCTTTGAAATTATGTGTGATGCTAGTGATTATGATGTAGGTGTTGTTCTAGGGCAAAGAGTTGATAAGAAATTAAATGTTATTCAATATGCTAGTAAAACTCTAGACAATGCTCAGAGAAATTATGCTACTACTGAAAAAGAATTCTTAGCAGTTGTATTTGCTTGTGATAAGTTCAGACCTTATATTGTTGATTCTAAAGTAACTATTCACACTGATCATGCTGCTATTACATATCTTATGGAAAAGAAAGATGCTAAACCTAGACTTATTAGATGGGTTCTCTTGCTACAAGAATTTGATTTGCATATTATTGATAGAAAGAGAGCTGAGAACCCCGAGACAACTTGTCTAGGTTAGAAAATGTTCTTGATGACCCAATACCTATCGATGATAGCTTTCCTGATGAGCAATTAAGTGTCATAAATACTTCTCATACTGCTCCATGGTATGCTGATTATGCTAATTACATCGTTGCTAAATTCATACCACCTAGTTTCACATACCAGCAAAAGAAAAAGTTTTTCTATGATTTGAGACATTACTTCTGGGATGACCCACATCTTTATAAAGAAGGAGTAGATGGTGTTATTAGACGTTGTGTACCTGAGCATGAACAGGAACAGATTCTACGCAAGTGTCACTCCGAGGCTTATGGAGGACACCACGCTGGAGACAGAACTGCACATAAGGTATTGCAATCCGGTTTTTATTGGCCTACTCTCTTCAAGGATGCCCATAATTTTGTTTTATCTTGTGATGAATGTCAAAGAATTGGTAATATTAGTAGACGTCAAGAAATGCCTATGAATTTTTCACTTGTTATTGAACCATTTGATGTTTGGGGCTTTGATTATATGGGACCTTTTCCTGCCTCTAATGGATACACACATATTTTAGTTGTTGTTGATTACATTACTAAGTGGGTAGAAGCTATTCCAACTAGTAGTGCTGATCATAACACCACTACTAGGAAAAGGGCTATAGATGGGATGGACACTAATGGCGCACTGTACATGTGGTGCGCCATTACTAAATACTAATGGTGCACCATGTGTTGGTGCGCCATTAGTGTGCAAATACTAATGGCGCACCACATCCCACGGTGCGCCATTAGTAAAAATTTTTTTTTTTCAAAACTACTAATGGCGCACCGTGGGAGTGGTGCGCCATTACTAGTTGAAACTAGTAATGGCGCACAACTCCCACGTGCGCCATTAGTATTTTGGCCCAAACATTCCACGAATGCAGCCCCCGTGGATCGCCTTTTCAGTTTAAAAAAGAAAAGAAAATGATGAAAATGTCAAAAAAATAAAAGAAAATAATATCCCGTGTGATATGTGGTCTAGTTGTTAGCAAAATTTACAAACATGAATTTTCGACTTCTTTGCAAAATCTCTCGAGAATTTGTAAAAATGGGCATAACTTTTGCATACTAACTCGGATGAAAAAGTTTTTTATATGAAAAATCATCTACTCGAAAAGTTACATCCAAATTTAACAGGAGGAACCCCGTTAAACATTTTCAAAATCCTCAAAAACCTAACAGAAAAAAAGTTACGGGCCTTTTAAGATCTGGAGAGGCAAAAAAAATTCAAAAAAATTCATACTTACTAATGGCGTACCTGCCCGTGGTGCGCCATTACTATCTTACCGCCTTCAAAATTCAAAATAAATCAAAAAACTAAAAAAAAGTTACTAATGGCGCACCTGACCGTGGTGCACCATTAGTATCTTCCCGCCTTCAAAATTCAAAATAAATCAAAAAAATAAAAAAAAGTTACTAATGGCGCACCTGCCCGCGGTGCGCCATTAGTATTTTCCCGCCTTCAAAATTCAAAATAAATAAAAAAATAAAAAAAAAGTTACTAATGGCGCACCTGCCCGCGGTGCGCCATTAGTATGCCGTATATATGGCTGGGTTTGTCCTCTCCTCCTTACCTCTTCATTCTTCTCCTCCACTCCACCTCTCCTCCACTCCACCTCTCCTCCACTCCTCCACCATACTACCCTCCTCCTCTCCGGCGACCTCCTCCTCCTCCTCCTCTCCGGCGGCCTCCTCCTCCTCCTCCTCTCTGGTGACCTTCTCCTCCTCTCCGGCGACCTCCTCCTCCCTCCTCTCCTCTCGTCCCCTCCCCTCCCCTCACGGTTTATCCTCCCTCCTCCCCGGTGAGCTCCTCCTCCCTCATCTCCGGTGAGCTCCTCCTCCCTCCTCTCCGGTGAGCTCCTCCTCCCTCATCTCCGGTGAGCTCCTCCTCCCTCCTCTCCGGTGAGCTCCTCCTCCCTCCTCTCCTCCCATCCCCTCATGGTTTCTCCTCTCCGATGCTCCGGTGAACTCCTCTCCGGCAACCTCCTCCTCCTCCTCTCCGGCGAACTCCTCTCTGGCGAACTCCTCTCCGGCAAAAGAACACGGCAAAAGAACGTACAAGATCCAAAAACGGGAACAAAATTTGAAATAATATCGTGCAAAAAAACGAGCAAAAAAACGAGCAAAAAATGGGCAAAAAAATCGCGATCCAGATCCAAATTCAAAATTCAAAAATAGCAATGGAGCACGGTGGGGGTTAGATGGTGCACCACTACTATTTTCCCGCCTTCAAAATTCAAAAATACTAATGGCGCACCGTGGCCTATACTAATGGCGCACCAGTGGCCTATACTAATGGCGCACCGAGGCCTATACTAATGGCGCACCAGTGGTGCGCCATTAGTAAAAAATTCTAATGGCGTGCTACTAATGGCGCACCGGTAGTGTGCCATTAGTAGGCAAAACCGGTGCGCCATTAGTAGGCCTTTTCCTAGTAGTGCACATCTATTAAGATGCTTAAAGAAGTTATTTGTCCGAGGTTTGGAGTCCCTAGATATTTAATGACTGATGGTGGTTCACATTTTATTCATGGTGCTTTCCGTAAAATGCTTGCTAAATATGATGTTAATCATAGAATTGCATCTCCTTATCACCCACGGTCTAGCGGTCAAGTAGAATTGAGTAACAGAGAGCTCAAATTAATTTTGCAAAAGACTGTTAATAGATCTAGAAAGAATTGGTCCAAGAAACTTGATGATGCATTATGGGCCTATAGAACTGCATATAAAAATCCTATGGGTATGTCTCCATATAAAATGGCTTATGGAAAAGCATGTCACTTACCTCTCGAACTAGAACATAAGGCTTATTGGGCTATTAAAGAGCTCATTTATGATTTCAAACTTGCCGGTGAGAAGAGGTTATTTGAAATTAGCTCACTTGATGAATGGAGAACACAAGCCTATTAAAATGCCAAATTGTTTAAAGAAAAAGTTAAAAGATGGCATGACAAAAGGATACAAAAGCGTGAGTTTAATGTAGGTGATTATGTATTGCTATACAACTCTCGTTTAAGATTTTTTGCAGGAGAACTTCTCTCTAAATGGGAAGGCCCTTACGTTATCGAGGAGGTCTATCGTTCCGGTGCCATAAAAATCAACAACTTCGAAGGCACAAATCCGAAGGTGGTGAACGGTCAAAGAATTAAACATTATATCTCAGGTAATCCTATAAATGTTGAAACCAATTTTATTGAAACTGTAACCCCAGAGGAATACATAAGAGACACTTTCCGGAACGTTCCAGACTCTGAAAAGGAATAGGTATGTGGTACGGTAAGTAATCCGACTCCAAAACAGTTCTAATATCAATTTTTCTCTGTTTTGGAATATTTAGAAAAATAGAAAAATAAGAAGCAGTCCGGGAAGGACATGAGGCCTCCACGAGGGTGGAGGGCACGCCCCCTACCTCGTGGGCACCTCGTGTGCTCTCCAGACTCCATTTTCTTGTGTGATACGTATTTTGGTCGGTAAAAATTCATTATATAATCTCCCGAAGGTTTTGACTCCTGTATCACGCAAATATTCTCTGTTCTTGTTTCGAGCTGTTGCTGTTGCAGATTAGAGCAAGATATCTTCGCAAGAGTCATTCGGGGAGAGCCGGGTGTCTCATCCGACATCGAGACCAAGAACAAACAGCGACGCTGACCACTTCGGGCCAGCAACGGAGGAAGAGATGGAGGCTGATTTGATGAGGATAGATGCCATGGAGGATCAAGAAGTCACTTCTCGCTTCCGAGCTGGGTTCACGATGGGGGAACTACAAAGCTCAGCCATTCCAAACTCGGTTATCCCTTCCAATGTTAGATTTCTTGCTTATGAGAATATGAAGAAGAGTGTCACTTGTTCTCCCGCAGCTATGCAACACCCTTGGGTGCAAGGAGCTTTAGCCGTTACAGGAAAGCTTCGTAAGGAGATAATGGATCTCAAGCGGCAACTCAATAAGCTCAAGGAAGAGAATCGTATCCTGAGGGGCATTATCGCCAAGAATATCACATCACCATCCCCGAAGAAGGAGACATAATCACATGGGTATGGGCACTCCCCTTGGCAACTGCCAAGCTTGGGGGAGGTGCCCCGGTATCGTATCACAACCACATCTCCTATCTTTACCGTTTTTCTTAGTTCGATCCTATTTAGTAGTATCTTGATCTAGTAGAATAAAAGTTTTGGTATGATCTAGTTTTGAGTTTTGCATTATGATCTCTCTATGTAATCGAGCCCGTGAGCTATATAATAAAGATTAGTGTTGAGTCAAGGGCTTGATTATTTTGCCATGATCTTGAGTGAATAAAAGAAAAGAGAAAAGAATAAAAAGAAGTAAAAAGAGATCATATTGATCTTATGGAGAGTAATGACTTCACATAAAAAGAGTATGATGATTAAAAATTGTTGAGAGTTGACAAACATAGCTTTGGTCATCGTTGCAATTAATAGGAAGTAATAAAGAAAGAGAGGTTTCACATATAAATATACTATCTTGGACATCTTTTATGATTGGGATCACTCATTAAAATATGACATGCTAAAGAGTTGATGTTGGACAAGGAAGACAACATAATGGGTTATGTTTTCTTATATCTGAGATAAAGTATATTGTCATGGATCATCCAACATGTTGAGCTTGCCTTTCCCCCTCATGCTAGACAAATTCTTTGCACCAAGTAGAGATACTACTTGTGCTTCCAAAAACCCTTAAACCAGTTTTGCCATGAGAGTCCACCATATCTACCTATGGATTGAGTAAGATCCTTCAAGTAAGTTGTCATCGGTGCAAGCAATAAAAATTGCTCTCTAAATATGTATGATTGATTGGTGTGGAGGAAATAAGCTTTATACGATCTTGTGATGTGGAAGAAATAAAAGCGACGGACTACATAATAAAGGTTCATATCACGAGTGGCAATATAGAGTGAAGTTCTTTCGCATTAAGATTTTGTGCATCCAACCCTGAAAGCGCATGGCAACCTCTGCTTCCCTCTGCGAAGGGCCTATCATTTATTATTACCTTCTGCCTTATGCAAGAGTCGTGGTGATCTTCACCTTTCCTTTTTATATTTTATCCTTTGGCAAGCACAGCGTGTTGGAAAGATCCTGATATATATATCTAATTGGATGTAAGTTAGCATGAACTATTATTGTTGACATTACCCTTGAGGTAAAAGGTTGGGAGGCGAAAATATAAGCCCCTATCTTTTTCTGTGTCCGGTTAAAACTCCGTAACCACAAGTATTGTGTGAGTGTTAGCAATAATGAACACTACAAAAAAATACACTTCCGTGATGATACGTGTTTGTCACAGTAGGTCGCATTTTCTGTCATGCATGTACATCCATGATGATTTTATGACAGAATCAAGATAGTCATGCATGTCTTTGTCGAGAAGTGTTCCATGACATTACCAAAATTATCATCACGGAAGTGTCCACTTCCATGACAATAAATCGCGTCACGAAGTGCTTTCGTCAAGGGTAATCGACACGTGGCATCCACCGTAACGAACGCCGTTAAGCTATCGGGTCGGGTTTTGGATCCGATAACCCGTTAACAGCCCGACCAATGGGGATTTTCCACGTGTAAAATCATCATTGGTGGAGGAAACACGTGTCGGCTCATCATCGGGACAGATGTCATCCACTCATTGGATGAAGGCGCCTATGATACGTCGACATGTGGCACGCCCAACAGAGGCCCATTCTTTGTGAAAAGGCGGCCCGTTTGACTTGGTCAAAAGATGGCGGGCGGCCCATGGAAAGCTTGTTAACGGCCTGTTCGCATATAGCCCATTTACAGCCCGCTAACCCAAGGCCCGTTCGCCCTATTTGAATTAGGCCCGATGGCGTCATCTGGGCCATCCAATATGATTCCAGCCCGTTTTTCGCCGGCCCATGTATGGCCCATGGCGTCTTCGGCCCATATGAGGCCCTATGTAACTCTTGGCCTATTAACGGCCGTGGTGAAGCGGCCCGTAATGAGCAAGTGTATCACTTTACACCCATTAACGGCCCATGGTGGCCGGCCTGTATAGAAACGATGTATCACTTTATACCCATTAACGGCCCATTATTCCGTTGGGCGTTTCCATATGTTACCTTCGGCCTTCTCGAGCCCATTTATTCTTGGGCTCATTTCCGAAGATTCGTTTACTTACGGCCCGTTCTTGTCATTTTCGCTTGTGGGCCAAATTCAGCCCGTGGTTCTGATCGGCCCGTTTGTGGTCCGTTAATCGTTGGGCTGTTTTCATAGCGTCATCAAATCGGCCTATTAAAGATGGCCCGTTATGGTCAGCCCATGAGCAGACGATTCCAACTCTAGCCCGTTTACGGCCGAATCGCGATCTGTTTGGCCCATGTTTGCCAATCGATCATCTGACCCGTATAAGGCCCATTGATGATATGGCCCGTAGAAGGCCCATTGTTTCTGACCCGTAGAAGGCCCATTGTTTCTGACCCGTAGAAGGCCCTGTTTCACGACCCATAGAAGGCCCATTGTTTATCGGCCCGTAGAAGGCCCATCGTTTCACGGCCCGTGGGTCGATGTCACTACTGATAAATATTAGCCCATGGTTATTGTGGCCTAGTTTTAAAAAATAGGTTATTGCAGCCACTAGCATACCATGAGAAAAAGAACTGCTGCGACTACAAGCAAACAAATAAACAAGACAACAAGGAAATAAATAAGCAAGCAACTTACACTAGGCTATCACGACTATTACACATATTACATCCACTGGGCATCAAAGTTCGCCACCAGTGCAAATATAGGGAACACAGCAGCATATAAACGCCGCATCAAAACAAGTCCAGAACTGAAACCACTTCAGAAAAGCTCAAGAAACAATATCCTGGGTACCCATAATGCTGGCAAGATGCTTAGCAAGCTTATTAACTTTCTCTTGTTTGGCGCTTAAGTCCTCCAGTAACTTCTTTGTTGCACGAAAGTATGCATCTGAATTCTGCGAGGACTTCCTCGGTCCTTGACTTCTGTCACATAACATCTTATCGATGTCTTTCAACTTGAAGTTGAGACTCAAGAAGCCGAACTGATTCAGGCAACGAGTTCGAAGAGCTGGTGACAGCAGTGGTAGCCAGTAACTCGAACACTACATCAAGACAAGACTTTGAGGTTGTCTCAGTGTCTTCAATATAGTTTTTATCAGCTTTCTTGGAGACCAACAGGGATGTCTCACTATCTTGAACCTTATTTGCATTACTTCCTTTACCATTGCATAACAGGGTACTCTTCTCCAATATTTTATCCGCGTTCTAAAAGAGAAACAAACAAACACATCTCAGGTTTACAATGTAGTATATGAAACTCATTTTGGTAAACCAGTTCAGTAGTAAGGTGGATAGGATAACAGCATGAAACAAACATATATCTATGTAGTATGGTCACTGTATGGTCTATATCATTCTAGTTTATGTTGCCAAATCAAGATAGATACGATTCGAATCATATCTATTTAAGACAAAGCAACACAGACGAGAATATAAGTGTGGGAAACTACACAGCAATAACAACACTTGTAATGTGCATGGCATGAGAACATAACTGTTTATTCAATTGAAACTAAAATCAACATAGAGCAAGTTACAACAGCAAACAGCCAAACACGTTGAAGAAACAGGTTTAAAACACACTGTTGCGCCATTGGAGTTTCAATTGCATCCTTCAAATTTGAAATTGGTTGGTATCGATGAATCTGATGATGCAAGAGCAAAGTAGTATGAACCATAGCTACGGAACCTGACGTGAGAACAATTCTTCTTACGCTTTAAGCGTTGACTTGAGTTCGGAGTGGTGGTCCTCGTGATTTGGGCACCGAGTTGCCTTACTAACTGCTCATGTTTGGGTGCTCTGTGGTGGAGGCGGTCTTGTGTCAACGGAACTGGGTGTCTATCTGCTGGGGTTGGGGTTAGAAGGGTGTAGCTGGTTCTCTGTCCAACTGGGTAGGGGTACAATCTACATGAGTGTGGGTTATGTGTGGTGAGGCTGGTTCTTGGGCAAGTACAACCGTGGTTCTATCTACATCGACGGTATACGATCTTTTCGAAGAACGTGTTTTACTCCCAGAGATATTGCCATCACTCCCTCCAATTGAAATGGCTGATAAACAAGAAAAGTAATTGAATGTACTGAGACATTGTAAGATAGACAGTGCAATCGATAGTAGGGAAGAAAACAGGGCATGAAATAATTCACATTTATGTTGTCTAAGCAAACAGAATAGCAGGAAATAATTTCACATATATGATGGCTAATTAAACAGGATAACATGACACAATTTCACATGTATGATGGCTAACTAAACAGGATAGAATGACATACTTCAAAATATGATGACTATGTAAACAGGATGACATGATATAACGATACGATGTGTCTATTAAAGTGGTTGGCATGCCATAAATCACAAACATGCCGTCGATGGAAACATGATGGCATGATATAATTCACGGATAGAATGACATAATTTAAAATATGATGACTATGTAAACAGGATGAGATGATATAACTATATTATGTCTTTAGAAAATGGGTTGGCATGCCATAATTCAGATACATGCTGTCTATGTAAACATCATGGCATGACATAATTCAAATATATGATTTATATACTAAGGAAGTGAGCAGAGGGCAATCGCATATATGATGTGTCAACTAAGGAGATGGCATTCAATATTGTGTATATGATGTAAAAACTAAGCATTGCAATACAACATATGCATTATATGAGTAATATAACCCTGCCAAGTTTGAGCATACACCTCAGGGGGATAAGAGGACTGGTCATCTGCCTCTGAATCCTCCTCAGAAGAGCTATCTGTAACTGCTACATCTTGAGCTTGCATTGGTTTTCCCCGAAGAGGAGAGGATGATGCAGCAGAGTAGCGTAAGTATTTCCCTCTGTTTTTGAGAACCAAGGTATCAATCCAGTAGGAGGCCACGCACAAGTCCCTCGTACCTGCACAAAACTATAGCTACTCGTAACCAACGCGATTAGGGGTTGTCAATCCCTTCACGGTCACTTACGAGAGTGAGATCTGATAGAGATAATATTTTTGGTATTTTTGGTATAGAAATGCAAAGTGAAAAGTAAAAAGCAAAGTAAAAACAAAGCAAGTATAAAAGTGATGGAGATTGATATGATGAGAATAGACCCGGGGGCCATAGGTTTCACTAGTGGCTTCTCTCAAGAGCATAAGTATTCTATGGTGGGTGAACAAGTTACTGTTGAGCAATTGACAGAATTGAGCATAGTTATGAGTATATCTAGGTATGATCATGTATATAGGCATCACGTCTGTGACAAGTAGACCGAAACGATTCTACATCTACTACTATTACTCCATTCATCGACCGCTATCCAGCATGCATCTAGAGTATTAAGTTAAAAACAGAGTAACGCCTTAAGCAAGATGACATGATGTAGAGGAAAAAATTCATGCAATATGATAAATACCCCATCTTGTTATCCTCGATGGCAACAATACAATCGTGCCTTGCAACCCTTTACATCATTGGGTAAGGACACGCAAGATTGAACCCAAAGCTAAACACTTCTCCCATTGCAAGAACTACCAATCTAGTTGGCCAAACCAAACGGATAATTCGAAGAGACTTGCAAAGATAATTCAATCATACATAAAAGAATTCAGAGAAGATTCAAATATTATTCATAGATAAGCTGGATCATAAACCCACAATTCATCGGTCTCAACAAACACACCGCAAAAAGAAGATTACATCGAATAGATCTCCACGAGAGAGGGGGAGAACATTGTAAGATCCAAAAAGAGAGAAGAAGCCATCTAGCTACTAGCTATGGACCCGAAGGTCTGAAGTAAACTACTCACACTTCATCGGAGAGGCTATGGTGATGATGTAGAAGCCCTCCGTGGTGGATGCCCCCTCCGTGAACTCGAACAGGCCCCAAGATGGGATCTCGTGGATACAGGAAGTTGCGGCGGTGGAATTAGGTTTTTGGCTCCTCCCCTGATCGTTTGGGGGTACGTAGGTATATATAGGAGGAAGGAGTAGGTCGGTGGAGCAACAGGGGGCCCACGAGGCAGGGGGCGCGCCTTAGGAGGGGGGGCACCCCCCACCCTCGTGACCGCCTCTGTTGTTCCTTGGCGTAGGGTCCAAGTCTCGTGGATCACGTTCGGTGAGAAAATCACGTTTTCGAAGGTTTCATTCCGTTTGGACTCCGTTTGATATTCTGTTTCTTCGTAATACTGAAATAGGCAAAAAAACAACAATTCTGGGCTGGGCCTCCGGTTAATAGGTTAGTCCCAAAAGTAATATAAAAGTGGAAAATAAAGCCCAATATATTCGAGCAGTAGATAAAGTAGCATGGAGCAATCAAAATTATAGATCGTTGGAGGCGTATCGAGGCATCCCCAAGCTTAATTCCCTTTCGTCCTCGGTAGGTAAATGATAAAAAGAGAATTTTTGATGCGGAGTGATACTTTGGCATAATTTCAATGTAAATCTTCTTAATCATGGTATGAATATTCAGATCCGAAGATTCAAGACAAAAGTTCATATTGACATAAAAATAATAATACTTCAAGCATACTAACTAAGCAATTATGTCTTCTCAAAATAACATGGCCAAAGAAAGTTATCCTGCAAAATCATATAGTTTGGCTATGCTCCATCTTCCCACACAAAATATTTAAATCATGCACAACCCGATGACAAGCCAAGCAATTGTTTCATACTTTAACATTTTCAAAACTTTTTCAATCTTCACGCAATACATGAGCGTGAGCCATGGATATAGCGCTATAGGTGGAATAGAATGGTGGTTGTGGAGAAGACAAAAAGGGAGAAGATAGTCTCACATCAACTAGGCGTATCAACAGGCTATGGAGATGCCCATCAATAGATATCAATGTGAGTGAGTAGGGATTGCCATGCAACGGATGCACTAGAGCTATAAGTACTAGTCAGCAACCCGTGCATCTGCACGGGCTAGTTATTCATGTGACTTCCCAAGATAAAATATTATTAGTATAATTATTGAATACACAAATATTTACATATTTAATATATAGAAAATTCAGAAATTCACAGATCAAATATTAGTATTGAAAGTATTAGACTTTTGCTTACCATATAAATTGTTGGAGATATTGATAGAGCATTTGCGTAGATTTTTCATATTTACGAAAGTATATATAAGTAAATCAGAGAGAAAATTCAGGAAAAGATATGTGACTTTGGATCTACTCTAAATCATATATTGCCATGTCATGCACAAAAGAAAAGACATGTCATGTACAAAAGTATCACAGGGAAAATGCATTCTCATCTGCGGTTATAAATTTCACTGTCACGACTTTTATGTGAACTCTTGTGCACTCTCTCTGTATTGCAAGAGACTTAACTTTAGATGCCATTTATTTACTTGAACTAATTGGATAGTAAAATAAATGAAGTTCGTTGATAGTAAATAGTAGAGAGTTGTAAAATGGTATGCAAACCAAGAATCTCCAAGATGCGAAGCATACGAAACATAATGTATTTGGAGCCAGCGGATCATAATAAAACTTAATGTAGCATTTGGCTTGTTACAAAGGAGGTAGAAATGCATCAAAGTTATGAACTATCTTATAACAAAAGAGTACACAATTGATAGGAATAGGTGATGAATTACATGTGGTCACATCAATTGATAAAACAAATGTCCATATTAATCATTCAGTACACGCAGGCCTGAAATATTTATATTTCAAGGTAACTGTTTCAGTTAGGAGCATATAGCTAAACCTGGATGCAGTTCCATAATCCAAACAGGGGGAAATTGAGGGCATTTTATTTAAATGACAACAAAATGACATGAGAAATGTAGGAAAATAAAAAAGAGCAAAGTTATAGACACTCGAGATAATAACCTGAGCAAACTTGTAGGTCGAACATGCTAGACTTAGCATCAGATAGCATTGCTCTGGCAGTGAGTCAGTTCGCCTTCCAACACAAAACACCATCATTCATGTCCCTATTTATATATTGCTCCTCAACATGAGAATATTGCGAGGTGATCCCCTTTCCTGTTAGGATAGTGCAATGCTATATAATAACAGAGTTGAATATGCGTTTATTTTAACAACTTAGATAAGATGTAATGCATGCAACAACTACAAATACCATATTTTATCTCAAGTTAAATGATTTGCTCCAAAATTATGGATGTGCATGTACCTGTATCTTTGCATCAGACCAAAACACATTGGAAACATACGACATCATTGTTCCTATAAAGTAAAAAAGGTAGGGGTCACATCCTCAGCTCTGGAGGGCTACTGTTCAATGCTCGGCACCATATAGAAGTATGATTTGGTATTCCGACAGTGGGCATCATATGGCAACATGAGTTGTGCAGTCCTTGCCTATCTATTTTTTTTATTATAATCCATGTCTATTTCGCCATATACTTTGGTCTAATATTATTGATAAGTTACGCGGATCAGTTGGAGCATCTGCATAAGAGATGACAAAGCAAGTAAAAAGTGAGGAAACAATGGTAAAGTGGAGACGCAATTAGTAGATACTAACTGGAAACAACACTCAGGGTTGTCGAGCAATGTGATTTTCCTAGAGCAATCAAAAGCCTACAACTATGAACACAGTAGGACTAAAGTAAATGAATGAACTTTTTTTAGTATTTATGCCATAGTTATGTTGCACCATTCTAAGTAATGCATCCAAATGAAAAAGAAGAAAGTAAAAAGATGAAGGCAGATCTAAACTTCTCAAATAAAATCCTTTATAACCTTAAGTGTACACGTAATGAACCAAAATTTGGATCCGGTACTGTTGCAGGTTATGATCTAAATCTTTCTTAATTGAACAAATCATGACACTAAATATAATGGATATATTTTAAAAAGAGAAATAGTTTCCAGGCTTTCATTTATACACTGGATCAAATTTGCATAGCACAAACTTTCACCTTTTGGGGACAGAACAAAATAACCAAACGGACAGAAAATACGGGAGAAGTTACAGAAACAACGTAGTGAACAATCCCTTTCTTGTCTGCCCTACACATTTGCTGCCAGCCGAGGCTTTTTCTTAGCAATTTATGGTCACGTCCTTGGAATGATCTGACTCACTCCTGGCTAAGCTGCACGGGTGCAGCAAACTGTCTCCATTAGGGACTCGCCAATTGACCATGGTGCAACATGGCGCGGCAATGGCTAACCTGTGTCGTAGAGCCTTGATTAGATGGATCTGAGTGTGTACATACAAGGTAAAACTTGTTGCTAATCTTGCTTTGAGGGAGAGCCTGATGGCTGGTACAGTGCATGGGCGTAGGTAGAACAAATATGATGAAAATTGATAGGACGGTACAACATACACTAAATTTTTTTGAGCATCATAACATACACTAATTCATTTAATACCAAAAGTTAAACATAGCGACCATATTGTAGGTAATTCTTTCGTATCATACCGCAGATATCTATACTACACACACAGTTAGCAATTTATACATGGCAATAGAGGTAACACAGAGGAACGGAAGGTGAGAAAATAGAGACCATACACTGAATTTGCATAACCACTTCGCAGTACACCGCGAGCAAGTTTGAGGCCGAGGCCAGACTGCAGCCAGGCGTTTAGTCATCCTGCATGGTGGTACCAGCCGATCCGACTGAGGAAATTAATTAGCCCAGGCTACAGAGCTGTAGTATGTGCATATGTTTCCGGCTGCTCCAAATCTAGCTAAGCCATGGACTGAATCGATCCAGCAGCCAGCTTGCAAAGCCTGACCGCATACTTCTATTTCAGCAGAGTTAAGATGTCTGCGCAGTCCTAAACGGAGGATGGAGGTCCTCCAACCCATGCCCGCATCCTGCTATCCTGCTTGCTCACGATAGGAGAGCCCGGCATGTAGTTCTGTGTCACTGTGTGGGATACCTTTACGTCCAATCCAAGCTCCCCGTCCACCTCAAAGCAATCCAGTATGGAACTTTAAACTTGAGGATGCATAGCATGGAGAAAAGGGGCGCTAGGGTTTCTCCATGGAGCCGAGAGTATGAAAAGAACTCGACGAAGGAGAGGACAGGGATCAATTGCACGATGACTTTACGGGATCGCTCACTGCTGCTTTTTTTCTTTTCTAGAAACAAAAGATAGATTGATCAGAACTCTGGGTGGAAGCAATTAGACATCTAACGGCTTATATTTGCCTTTTAACAACATCTAATGGCTCTTATTTCAAGTTTTATGGATTAACGTGGAGTCTTCATTGGTGCTTCCGATTAGTAAATATAAGATATGAAAGCTCAACAAAAGAAACTAAGTCGGTGTGCATCCAACTCGCTTGCTCACGAAGACCTAGGGCATTTGAGGAAGCCCATCATTGGAATATACAAGCCAAGTTCTATAATGAAAAATTCCCACTAGTATATGAAAGTGACAAAATGAGAGACTCTCTATCATGAAGCTCTTAGTGCTACTTTGAAGCACAAGTGTGGTAAAAGGATAGTAGCATTGTCCCTTCTCTCTTTTTCTCTCATTTTTTTATTTTTTTATTTGGGCCTTTTCTCTTTTTTTTATGGCCTATTTTTTATTTTTTTATTTTATTTTTCGTCCGGAGTCTCATCCCGACTTGTGGGGGAATCATAGTCTCCATCATCCTTTCCTCACTTGGGACAATGCTCTAATAATGATGATCATCACACTTTTATTTTTCTTACAACTCAACAATTACAACTAGATACTTAGAACAAAATATGACTCTATATGAATGCCTCTGGCGGTGTACCGGGATATGCAATGAAACATGAGTGACATGTATGAAAGAATTATGAACGGTGGCTTTTCCACAAATACGATGTCAACTACTTGATCATGCTAGCAATATGACAATGATGGGCGTGTCATAATAAGCGGAACGGCGGAAAGTTGCATGGAAATATATCTCGAATGGCTATGGAAATGCCATGATAGGTAGGTATGGTGGCTGTTTTGAGGAAGGTATATGGTCGGTGTATGATACCGCGAAAGGTCTTGTGATTAGAGAGGCTAGCAATGGTGGAAGGATGGGAGAAAGTGCGTATAATCCATGGACTCAACATTAGTCATAAATAACTCATATAGTTATTGCAAAAATCTAGAAGCTATCAAAGCAAAGTATTACGCGCATGCTCCTAGGGGGATAGATTGGTAGGAAAAGACCATCGCTCGTCCCCGACAGCCACTCATAAGGAAGACAATAAATAAATAAATCATGCTCCGAGTTCATCACATAAAGGTTCAACAAAGGGGCATGCTACAGGAATCACAAACTTCAACATAAGTATTCTTTAAATTCACAACTGCTCAACTAGCATGACTCTAATATCACTATCTTCATATCTCAAAACAATTATCAAGCATCAAACTTATCTTAGTATTCAACGCACTCGAAAGAAAGTTTCACATATCTTGAATACAAAGTATATTAACATTAAGCAAATTACCATGATATTAATGACTCTCAAAATAATCTAAGTGAAGCATGAGAGATCAATAGTTTCTTTAAAACAAATCCACCACCGTGCTCTAAAAGATCTAAGTGAAGCACTAGAGAAAAAATTATCACGCTCAAAAGATATAAGTGAAGCACTATGAGCAAAACTATCAAGCTCAAAATATATAAGTGAAGCACATAGAGTATTCTATCAAATTCCAATTTATGTATGGCTCTATCAAAAGGTGTGTACAACAAGGATGATTGTGGTAAACTAACAAGCAACGACGCAAATAATACAAGACTCTCCAAGCAAAACACTTATCATGTGGTGAATAAAAATATAGCTCCAAGTAAATTACCGATGGAAGTGGACGAAAGAGGGGATGCCTTCCGGGGCATCCCCAAGCTTTGAATTTTTGGTGTCCTTGGATTATCTTGGGGCTGCCATGGGCATCCCCAAGCTTAGGCTCTTGCCACTCCTTGTTCCATAATCCATCAAAATAATTTACCCAAAACTTGAAAACTTCACAACACAAAACTCAACAGAAATCTCGTGAGCTCCGTTAGAGAAAGAAAACAAAAGACTACTTTAAGGTACTGTAATGAACTCATTCTTTATTTATATTGGTGTTAAACCTACTGTATTCCAACTTCTCTATGGATTACAAACTATTTTACTAGCCATAGATTCATCAAAATAAGCAAACAACACACGAAAAACAGAATCTGTCAAAAACAGAACAGTCTGTAGTAATCTGTAACTAACGCAAACTTCTGGAACTCCAACAATTCTACCAAAATTAGACGACCTAGACAATTTGTTTATTGATCATCAGCAATTTGAATCAGTATTTTATCACGTTCTGGTGATTTTTAACAATTCGGGCACCGAGCGCAAATTTTCTAGAAATTACAGCAAGATCAAATAACTATCATCCAAGAAGATCCAATAGGTCTAGCTTGGCACAAACACTAATTAAAACATAAAACCACATCTAAACAGAGGCTAGATGGATTATTTATTCCTAAACATAAACAAAAACAAAAAACATAAAGAAAATTGGGTTACCTCCCAACTAGCGCTATCGTTTAACGCCCCTAGCTAGGCATTGAGATTTCAATGATGCTCACAAGAAAGACAAGAATTGAGGCACAAAGAGAGCATCATAAAACATGTGACAAACACACTGAAGTCTAACATACTTCCTATGCATAGGCATATTATAGGCAAACAAATTATCGTAGCAAGCAAAAACTAGCATATGCAAGGAAGCGGAAAGGAACAATAGCAATCTTAACATAACGAGAGGTAATTTAGTAACATGAAAATTTCTATAACCATATTTTCCTATCTCATAATAATTACATGTAGGATCATAAGAAAATTCAACAATATAGCTATCACATAACATATTCTCAACACGATCCACATGCATGCGAAGTTGAAACTCTTCCGAAATAGTGGGATTAGTATTAACTAAAGTCATGACCTCTCCAAACCCACTTTTATCAAAAACTTCATAAGATTATACATTATCCAAATATGTGGGATCTAAAGTTGACACTCTTACAAACCCACTTTCAATATTATTGCAAACACTATTATCAATCTCATATTCATCATGGGTATTAAATAAATTTTCAAGATCATAAGAAGAATCACCCCAATCATGATCATTGCAACAAGTAGAGGACATAGCAAAACTAGCATCCCCAAGCTTAGGGATTTGCATATTTTTAGCACAACTGAAGAATTTGTAGTAAAATCATTGCAATCTTGCTTTTTATTCAAAGATCTATCATGAATCTCTTCATAAAGTACTTCATCACAATTTTTAGATTCACGAATTTCAGGCAAAACCTCATAAAGATAATCTAGTGCACTCAATTCACTAGCAATAGGTTCATCATAATTGGATCTCTTAAAGAGATTAGCAAGTGGATGAGGATCCATAAACTTTTAGCAAGCAAAGATGCAAGCAAAAGAAGGCACATGGTAACACAAGATTGAGCGGAGGAAGAGGCGAATAAAGCGGCAAGGGTGAAGTGGGGAGAGGAAAAGCGAGAGGCAAATGGCAAATAATGTAATGCGAGAGATAGGGATTGTGATGGGTACTTGGTATGTTTGACTTTTCGTAGACTCCCGACAGCGGCGCGAAATCCTTCTTGCTACGTCTTGAGCTTGCGTTGGTTTTCCCGAAGAGGAGAGGATGATGCAGCAGAGTAGCGTAAGTATTTCCCTCAGTTTTGAGAACCAAGGTATCAATCCGGTAGGAGGCCACGCACAAGTCCCTCGTACCTGCACAAAATGATAGCTACTCGCAACCAACGCGATTAGGGGTTGTCAATCCTTCACGGTCACTTACGAGTGAGATCTGATAGAGATAATATTTTGGTATTTTGGTATAGAAATGCAAAGTGAAAAGTAAAAAGCAAAGTAAAAACAAAGCAAGTATAAAAGTGATGGAGATTGATATGATGAGAATAGACCTGGGGGCCATAGGTTTCACTAGTGGCTTCTCTCAAGAGCATAAGTATTCTACGATGGGTGAACAAATTATTGTTGAGCAATTGACGGAATTGAGCATAGTTATGAGTATATCTAGGTATGATCATGTATATAGGTATCACGTCCGTGACAAGTAGACCGAAACGATTCTACATCTACTACTATTACTCCACTCATCGACCGCTATCCAGCATGCATCTAGAGTATTAAGTTAAAAACAGAGAAACGTCTTCAGCAAGATGACATGATGTAGAGGAATAAATTCATGCAATATGATAAATACCCCATCTTGTTAACCTCGATGGCAACAATACAATACGTGCCTTGCAACCCTTTACATCCTTTGGGTAAGGACACGCAAGATTGAACCCAAAGCTAAACACTTCTCCCATTGCAAGAACTACCAATCTAGTTGGCCAAACCAAACGGATAATTCGAAGAGACTTGCAAAGATAACTCAATCATACATAAAAGAATTCAGAGAAGATTCAAATATTATTCATAGATAAGCTGGATCACAAACCCACAATTCATCGGTCTCAACAAACACACCGCAAAAAGAAGATTACATCGAATAGATCTCCACGAGAGAGGGGGAGAACATTGTATTGAGATCCAAAAAGAGAGAAGAATCCGTCTAGCTACTAGCTATGGACCCGAAGGTCTGAAGTAAACTACTCACACCTCATCGAAGAGGCTATGGTGATGATCTAGAAGCCCTCCGTGGTGGATGCCCCCTCGTGAACTCGGAACAGGCCCCAAGATGGGATCTCGTGGATCTGAGGAAGTTGCGGCGGTGGAATTAGGTTTTTGGCTCCTCCCCTGATCGTTTGGGGGTACGTAGGTATATATAGGAGGAAGGAGTACGTCGATGGAGCAACAGGGGGCCCACGAGGCAGGGGGCGCGCGCCCCCACCCTCGTGATTGCCTCTGTTGTTCCTTGGCGTAGGGTCCAAGTCTCCTGGATCACGTTCGGTGAGAAAATCACGTTTCTGAAGGTTTCATTACGTTTGGACTCTGTTTGATATTTTGTTTCTTCGAAATACTGAAATAGGCAAAAAATAGCAATTCTGGGCTGGGCCTCCGGTTAATAGGTTAGTCCCAATAGTAATATAAAAGTGGAAAATAAAGCCCAATATAGTCCAAAACAGTAGATAAAGTAGCATGGAGCAATCCAAAATTATAGATACGTTGGAGACGTATCAGTAACTAGCAAGATATCTGCTTCAGCAGGTAGCATTGTCTGCTCTGAAGACCTTGTTTTCACTCCAGATTTCTCCATCACCAATTCAAATGGCTGATGCACAGGAAGAGCAGTTGAAAATACAAACATTGTCGACAAAAGCAATGAGAAATACAAAAAAAAGGACGGCATGATATAATTCACATATATGACGCTTGCCTAAACAGCATGGCATTGCATAATTCACATACATAATGCCTTGCAACAAGATAACATTGCATAATTCACATATATAATGTCTTGCAACAAGATGGCATTCCATAATTCACATATATGGTATTTAGACACTAAACAGGTGGCATTCACACAAAGCATGTCTAAACTAAGCAAATGACATAGCAATGCAAGATACCATACGCACGATATGAGCAACATAACCCTGCCAAGTTAGGGCATGCACCTCGGGGGGTGGGGGAAATATGACTAGTCATCTGTCTCTGAATCCTCCATCGGTAACCAGCAAGACATGCGCTTCATCAGATAGCATTGTCTGCTCTGAAGACCTTGTTTCCACTCCGGATTTTTTCATGACCGTGTCGAATGGCTGATGCACAGGAAGAGTAATTGAATGTACTAAAATTGTTGACAAATTTAACACGTGGCATGATATAATTCACATATAAGATGACTGGCTAACCAGGGTGGCATTTTAAAATTCACATATATGATGCCTAGCTAGACAAGATGGCATTGCATGATTCACATATATGATAAAGAAACTAAACAGATGGCATTGACACAAAGCATGTCTAAACTAAGCAGATGACATCTTTAATGTATACAGTAAGCAATGCAAGGCACCATATGCATGATATTACCAACATCAGCATGCCAAGTTAGAGCAAAGACCTCATGGGGTAAATAAGAGTGGTCTTCTCCTTCTGAATGCCCCTCAGAACAATTATATTCCTCTTGATTATGATCCGAAATGGGTGGAGGGGGGCTGCCTTTGCGCCCACCATGGAACAATGTCTGCATGAAATTTTATTGCCACGCAAGGCTCATCTCTTTTGCTCTACATGATCGGTTCGATTGTGTACAATAACTGGCATGCATAGGAATAAAACATAGTGAGATTATGTAAGGAGTGCATGCACAAATCCAGAGTGATGGTAGCAAACTGTGGATAGACCGAAAACCAATTATAGCAGGAAGATAATAGCTTTAGTTAAAAAATACAGATAATGGCTCCTTTAGTGTTTGTTTGCACCCAACATGAAACTCATAGTAGACACGGAGATTAACGGATAGTAGACATATAGTACTGATTGTTGCCCCAATATGTACCCCACAACCATTTAAAACTCAAGTTTCAGCATTAGTTTGGACCTGACTCGAGTCGATAGGTGAACACGGTGATAATGTAGCATGTCATCATATTAAGCGACGCGCATAAGCGTAGAGACATGGAAGAGTGCGACCTCTCTTGCGGACCCGTGTAGTCCTCAAGGTCATCTGCTTTCGATTGATGATGGTAATGCAGTTATCGTGGCTGGCTGGCTGGCGGGGGGAAGAAGATCCGAGGCGGCGAAAAGACAGTCTGGAAGCGGCTCCTGCTGTGGTGAACCCTTCCGTCATTGGAGCAGCTGAGCTGGGGTGGAACACAGCGCCGCAGGAGCAGGACAAACCACACAAGGTTTTCTTTGACACATATATGTAACAGGAGTAATTGAGTAAGGGCTTGTTTGAATTTGAGGATTCTAACAATGCAGGGATAGGAAATAGACAGGAATAGGATAGGAATGCACGTGCAAAACAGAGAATTTAAAAACACAGGATTTCTGCCAATCTGGGTGTTTGATTCACAACAATTGGAAGATCACAGGATGCAAAAAAGCATGGTGATATTAAGTCAAACCACAAGAAAATGTATGGTTATAATGCTATTATGCTACTATCTCTTAGTCTTGTGCTTGATGAATAGGAATATGAAAAGGAGAAGAAGTGGAAATTAGAATTCCTATGGTTTTTCTTTCAAGGAGACACTAAAGGAACAAATCCTACAATTTTCCTTTGATCCATTCCTTTGCACCAAATTCATGAAAAGTAGTACCATAGGAAACTTTCCAATTCCTATGTTTTTCATTCACTTTTCCTTTCAAGCACTGGCGATTCTAGTAGGCAGGCTTGAGCAAGGAAAATCCTACACTAAAAAAATGTTTTTGTGCTACTTCTATTACTTTGGACCCAGGCCACTGCCATACTAGCTCAACTCCCAGGCCCATCGACAAATGCACAGCTCAAACGCGCAGAGATAAATAATGATGGCGTTCAAGAGAGTACATCACGGATAGCTAAGTTGCTTGGTACCCCACTGCTTGTCATATAGTAGGATAAAATAATCGTATTTCCCATTACTACGAGTGCTCAGTGGACAATATATATAACATGTAGAGTAAAAAAGAGATGCAACAAGTGTACAACCTCTTTGGCGAAGCCATGTCGATCTCAGCGTGATTGGGTTGGCCGGTGAGGATGCTCCGGCTGATTTTGCTGTCGGAGGAGGGGAAGAAGATTTTAGGCGTTTGGAGATGGAGCCCGAGGTACTACTCCGCTGTGATGGAGGGTTTAAATCGTTGGAGCAGCTCCGTGAGTTGTCTGACGCCGAGGCTGAAGCAGGACAAGAGAGACAACGAACAACGTTAACCTGGTGGAATTCTAATAGCATCTCAATACATGGCGTAAATTACATAACCACAAAGTGCTAGATGTAAAATACATCAGCCGCTCATCTCTGAACTTAAGCGTCGAAATTGAACTTAAGCGTCGAAACTGAACTTAGCTGTCGAAACTGAATTTTCTTTGTCGAAACTGAATTTTCTTTGTCGAAAGTGAACGCACTAGCAAGGTGAGGCTACACGTCGGTCGATTGACTTTTTCAACTCTGGTCGGTCGATTTTGCAACCGTTGGATCTGAAATCAAGGGCTGTGGTTCATCTTCAACCTCCACCCCTTCGAGCCGCCACCACCACCGCCAAACAGCAGCCCCCGCCGCCCGAAAACACTCCCCACCTCCGGTCCGTCGCCGCCCGGCCATCCTCTAGCCCCCGTGCAGAGCTTTTCTCCGCGATCCCACGCCACCGCCCGCCACCATGGCGACCATCGCCCCATCCTGAACCCTAAGATAGATAGTGGGGTACCTCTCCGGCGTGCCCCCCTCCCTGTTGCAGCTGGTTCTTCCTTCACCCCGGTGAGCCCATGTAGCGACCCGACCTCAGATGGTCAAGTCTCTGTGTTTCAGTGTCATCCCTGGATTAGTAATGCTGACACACACAGTACTCGAAGGATTTATAACAGAGTAGCAATCACACACTTATTACATCGAATGTCTCAAAAGAGAACTTATTACAATAATATGGCTTAAGGCCATCTAATACGATAACATCGGAAGGCTTGGAAGATAAAGTGAGTCCATCAACTCCAACGGCATAGCTGAGCTGCATGGCAACGACCTATCGAACCTTACTCCTCGTCTGAGAAGTCTGCAACATAATACGTTGCAGCCCGAGAACGGGTCAGCACATGGAATATGCTGGCAATGTAACACAATAGAACAATAACAGAATAATGCTATCACTACATGCATATTTGGCTGGTGGAAAGCTCTATGGTTATAGTTTTTGCAAAAAGCCAATTTTTCCCTACAACAAAGGAGTAAATTTTAATTTAACTATCATGGTGGTTGAAACATCATTGAGAAGGTATAACCCCAACTCAATCCCAATTAAGTTAATTAACATCCCAGCAATATTAGTTAAGAGTGATGAGATAATGTGAAAACTCAAGTACTAGATACTCAGAATTGTCCATAACCGGGGACACGGCTAACCATGATTAGATTGTACACTCTGCAGAGGTTTGCACACTTTTCCCCACAAGACTCGATCGCCTCCGTTGATTTCTCGCACTACATGGTGTTTGAGAAACGGATGACCGAGACACAATCTTTCAGAAACATTAACTCTCTACTGAGGGTAGACCATACCAAACCTACAAAACCCACTACCTGCTGATCTACCTCTTCAAGAGCTTCACGTAACTTACTCAACTATGCTAGAGGCCATAATAGCTTGTGGCTGCACACGGAAGTTTCTAGCCTGAATAATCTCAGTTCCCTTTGAGCCTGGGTGGCGGTCCATAGGAAGATCACACGGGTACCCCGGGATTTCCAAAAAAAAAACCCAGACAACACTGGGTTCCCCAAGTGCCTCAATCCACCCATATGTGTATTAAAGTTGCCACCTTAAAGTAAACCATTAATTAACAATCTCACATCTGTCATGGATTCACTCAAACCCAAACCACGTCTACGAGCATAGCATGGCAAGATAAGCAATACGTAGAAGTAACTCCCAAGGGTTTGAATGTAACGGGGCAATAGGTTCCTACCTCATCAACTACTTCCCAACCCACAAATTAATGACATCCTAAACATGCAATGTTTGAGGGTTGAAGCTAATGCATAAAAACTGGGTATGGAAAGAGTATGATCAAAGTGTTACTTGCCTTGCTGACGATCCGTGAATCCTAGAGACTCGTAGTAACACGCTTCGCACTCCGGGAATTCTATCGCAAGCAAACAATACATACATAAGCAACAAGCAAAGATGCACAAAATGAAACTTCAACTGAAAGAGGCCGACCAGAAAGTTCAAATTAAGAACTCCGGTTCGCAAAAAGAATCAAACCAAGCGAACAGCGAAACTCAAGCGACGAAAGAAATAAGATCTGTTTACTAATCTGAACTAGAGTCAAATTTTACAGAGACAAAAACTTGTTTGAGTTGACTATTCGGAAAGAGGGTTTCGAGATGAAACTCCAGGCGCTTGAATCGCCTGATTCCGATAAACGAGCGAAAAGTTAAACTAGAACGAAAATCGGATCAGAAATCACGATCAGGAAAAATCGCGGGATAAATCCGATAAAAAGAAAAACGACGAACGGCTTAACAAACGAACGTTCGTTAGCAGAAACTAAACGATGAACACGTTCGTTAAAACGAATGAACGAGCGAACGCTCACTAAGTAAATAAACCGGAAAATAAAACCGATCTATAAAAAAATGAACTAGGTTTTTTCTAAAAAAAACCGAAGGGGTTTCTCTTAAAAAAAACGGGCGGCAGGTGGCTACCTCCGGTGAGTCGTCTGGCGAGGCGGGCGGCTCGGCAGGGCTTGGCGGCGGGCGGGCTCGGCGGGTGCGGGGGTGGCGGCGGGCGGCGGCGCGGCGACTCGGGCGGCGGCAGCGACTCGGGCTCGGGCTCGGGCGGGCTCGGGCTCGGTGGGGGTAGTGGTGGTTAGGGGCGATTTAAAGGGAGCAGGCGGCTTGGAGGAGGGCAAGGCGGCGGAGGCAGAGTCCCACTCGGACTCCGGTCGAGTCTTGTCTGGGAGCAATGGCACAAGGCAGAGGAGAAGGCGGCGGCGGCGGCTGGGCGGCTTGCTCGGTGGGCCCTAGGCCCAGTCGGTATGATCTCTTTTTTAAGCGTTCATGAAACTTAGAAAAATCCTAGAAAAATAAATAAAAATCTAAAAATACCAAAACAAGTTTTCTCCGTCTAAATAAAATATTTAGAACAAGATGAACTTTTCTTGGCTCCTAAAATGCAATTTTTAAAAACATGCAAATTTTTCTAGGGCAAATAAAATTCCAACTAAAATCAAATAAAATCCAAATCATGATTTTAACATTTTTCCTCCGATATTTCAATTATTTTGGAGAAGTCATATTATCTCCTCTCATTTATTATTTCAAAATGAAATATTTTCCGGAGAGAAAATAATTAAAAATCAAAATCCTCGTCTTCATTATTTGATAAAATTCAAATATGAAAAACGGAAAACCCCCAACTCTCTCCAAGGGTCCTTGAGTTGCTTAGGATTTCGAGGATTGCAAACAAAAATGCAATAAAATATGATATGCATGGATGACCTATGTATAACATTCCAAATTGAAAATTTGGGATGTTACAGCCCACCCCTTGAAAATCGACTGACCCAAAAGTCGATTCAGTCGACTGAAGTGTAGCCAAATCGGAGCAGCATCGCAAGCAAGAGCAAGAGCGAGAGCAGCAGCGCGAGCAAGAGCAATAGCAAGAGCAGACCAGGCAGGGGACCGAGAGAAAGAGCAGAGCAGCAGCAGCTCCTACTGATGTGGACGTCGCCACCGAGGGAGCGACGCCGTGGGGGAAGTGGCCGATGACGCCGCCATGGATGGAGCCGCGCCGTGTCGGCTCGGGGCCGAGCGCCGGTAGCACCGTGAGACCGAATCAAGAAGAAAATGCGGCGATAAGTGTACAACCTCTTTGGTGGTGCCGATTAGGCCGCAGCTTTATCCGAGGAAATGGTGATGATGATGCTCTTTTGGTGGTGCAGGTGAAGACAGCGGTGTGGGAATGGAGGTGGCGTGAAAGACGAGGGGAACGTCGGGGCAGCTCCTTGGAGGTGGAGGACGGGGTGGCTGAACTGGCGGGACAATGAGATCGACGACGGATCCTCAACCGGTACGGTGGATGAGGGACTTCGAGGTGTTGCTGTGGACGACGTCGTCGGGGAAGAGGCTCCAGCTGGGTGGCGGACGGAGCAGGGTGTGGGGTTTCGTCGCGGGTTTTCACGGCCTCGGTGTAGGAATGGGTGGGCGGATGGGATGGCAGTGGGGAACCATGGCTTAGAGACGCGCTTGTCCAAAATGTGGGGTAAGTTACAAAAGTACCCCCACCGATTTGAGGCGGTTCTTTCGGTTCAGGGGTACCACGGGCATTTCGCGTGTCGGGATTTAACAGGAGGTGGGATTTTTCGCGTGTTGTAATTTCGAATAGCAAGGTGCGGGTTGAGATGGAGGGAGTTGTCGAACTGTGAGACAAAGATATATCTTAAATATTTCGGGCTAACAAAGTAGCGGGTTGAAGAGGCGGGAGTTTAGACGATGAGACAGAGACGCTAGCTTCAATTTTCGGCATAACAAGGCGCGGCTTGAAATTTCAGAAGAACAAGCTTAACGTGTACCCAAAAAAAAGACAATTTACACCTCAACACGCACAATACACACACAAACACCATTTAGACTAGAGTAAGGTACACGTGCATTGCACGCATGAGATTTGGCAACCAAGTTATGAATAAATACCACATTATAGCATGCAAGCTTTGAGTCATATATGCATGATGTAGATGTTCGTTTAATTCTTATAGTTCATTTCATTCAAAATCATCTAGTTTTTATAAGAAAGCTAATCTATTTTAAGATTCATGGAATTGTGCGTTGTAAGACATAAAGTAAAAAACAAATAATGGAAAATCATGTAGAAAAACATTTGGGAAATTCTGATACGGAAGATTCTAGAACAAATAAGAAGTGCTTGTGTTTTGATGTTTGTGCATTATGCTTAAGTTCAACCATGGAGTCTTCTAGATTATACATGTGGCGAAATCTGGTGGAATCTAGATGATATCCAACGGCCAATAGTGCTCAAATTTGCCATCTTTGGACCATCAGATTCGCCTCATCCAACGACCATCTTTCAAAGTTAAAGTTACCCACACACAATATAAAATATATATAATATAATATATATAGGGGTATAAATATAGATATGTGATGCGAAAGCCGCCCATCATCTCCAATTAGAATAGTGTGTCCATGCACGGATGCGACGTGGCCAAATGATCTCTGCCATCGGTACCTCAAATTCAAATCATTCTGACCTTGTTCAATGTGTATACACTACAACATGCTCGTTTCCAAACCACACCGTGCAGATCTCCGTTATATTCATGCATGATGGGTTTCAAACATCAGGATCTCTTATTCAAATATTTGAATTCAACTTTACATTGATTATGACCTCACCTATTCTTTTACACCCACACAGTAGTCTTCTCTTTATAATTGTACCACTAACTTTCTCTCGTGCATGCATGCACACACATTACCGATCGGCATTATCCATGACGCATGCAATCTTTTTCTTCAGGTCGGTCTCCCATGAAGGCACACACCACACACATCCCCCTCTCCATCATATCGGGCATTCTTTATCTCTCACGCGTGCATGCGCAACGATCGATGTTCCTCTATGTATGTGTGTATATAGCTAGGTCTTTCATAGTTTTCCACACAAACCGATCAATCGATATATCCAGTGAGGTCTCACCCTCTTTCCCACGTCCACATCGATCAATCTATACCTCTCTATATAGGATTAACATATATAGCTAATACACCCACATTAATTATATATCCAACGTCCCCCTCTCATCATCCATGCCTTCCACTTCATCTCTCAGATGCGTGCACAATGGCGAAGACAGGGGGCGGTAAGGGCCCTGCCCCCCCCCTAACATCACTATATATCGAGGCTAATATGAATGTGATCATTAGACAATTGCTGCTAAAAAATGTTTAATTTCATGAATTGACCCTCCTCGTAAAGGATTGACAATGCTTGGCCCCTAGCTCATTTATTTTCATGGCTCCATACAGTACAACAGCAATGCGTGTTAGCCCTCTCTCTAAATATCGATCTCGCACTTGTGCGTTCCTTCATAGTCTCCCTCCACTCGGCCCCTCGCACCATCTTCTAGCCCCCCACTGGATTTTGCCACATGTACAATCTAGCAGACTCCATGGTTGAACTTAAGCATAATGCACAAACCTCAAAACAACAATGGTTCTCTTTTGTTCTAGAATCTTTCGGTATCATATTTGCCCAAACTTTTTTCTAGTTGAATTGCCATTATTTGTTTTTACTTTATGCTTTACAACGCACAATTCCATGAATCATAAAATAGATTAAGGGCTTCTTTGATTCAAAGGATTCTCAAAGGAATTTTGGAGGATTCTAATCATTGGGAATTTTTCCTATCTTGGTTGTTTGATTCGTAGGATTGTAAACCATAGGAATTTTTCCATATTATTCATTTGCACTAGACTTCATAGGAAACATCCCATCCACTCAAACCTCTTTGAAAGAATTCTGTGTTTTTTCCATGCACAATCAAACACTCGTACAATCATGTAGAATTCAAGACGACATTCCACTATAATCCCATGTTTTTCCTATTCCGTGTTCTTAGCTTTTTATAAAAACTAAGAGGGTGCTTGGATCAAGGGACTTATTTTAGTCGACTAAAATAGTCTCTTTAAGAGACTAAAGTTCCAAGCACCCCGACTAAAGAGTGGCTAAAACTAGTCTTGAGACTAAAATTTTTAGGGTACCCCTACTAAAATGTGGATTAGTCCTCTCTCTCCTCATTTAACTCCTCTCCTTTAACACGGGCAAGTTCGGATTGGAGGGTTTGGAGGATAATAAATGCTCATTAACTTGATTTTAGTCTCCTTAGTATTTGGATCCAAGCATGGATGAGGCTAGCATGTTTTAGTCTCACTACTTTTAGTCATGGGACTAAAATGTATCCAAGCACCCTCTAATTGATTTTGAATGAGATGAACTATAAGAATTAAGCGAAGGGCTACATCAGGCATATATGACTCGAGCTTACATGCTATAGTGTGGTATTTATTCATAATTTGGTTGCAAAATCTGATCGTGCAATGCCGTGTACCTTACTAGTACTTCGAGTATGTGCAAAACACGTAAATTAGAATACCAATGGCACGCTACGGTGTCTCTCTTACAGTTCATGAAGCCACGTGGCACATGTGGAGGCGTTGTCGCGACCTCCTTGCGTGGATTGATCACGGTGACATGCTGCTGGTTCCGGAAGAATGTACTCATCCTCCCCGAGCCATCTTGGCGGTACATGCCGGCGAAGATGTGCACGCACGCCATGCACGCACTCATTCCCTCGCGAGCACGCGCGGTACACGGCGGATGCAATTTTGTACCAAGATCCACCCCATGTGATAATTTGACGCGTCTAAAGTCGTTCACTTCATTGATGGTCAATTAATACAGCGCATGCAAATTGAGTGGACGTGAGGGCGGAAGAAAGACATTATTACTCCATTGCGCGCATGCGAGTAGTTAAATCGTGGGTTGCTAGTAGTACTTCCATTGGTCTCCTTCGTATTTTGTGCCAATTTTTGACAGTAACATAATATTTACGCATTTGAGCAGTGTAGTACTTGAAATTTATGTTCCGCTAAACTCATCGGGAGCCGTTTCAGGCCTCGAAACCAAAACCATCAATTAATCTTTACCTTGTTCCCATCACATTCGAGAGCCTGCTCACACCTACTAGTACGTACCAAACCTGAACGTGTTCCCACTATGCAGGTATTAGTACTAGTGCTAGTACTTAGTTATAGAAAGGGGAACTACCTAACCAAAAATTACTCTACCTTTCCTCCTCATAAGTGCTTCTTCTTCGTCCGTTGTTGCCATGGCCGGTGAGCAGAGCTCTAGGTCGAGAACTACTCGTAACAAGGGAGCGGCAACCAAGGCTGCAGAAAAAAAGAGGGCTCGCCGCCACGCAGAGACCTCGAAGATCTCTCATGGGCAGGCGATGGCTCCCGGAGGCGCCCTAGCCGCTGGAGGCGAACATGCCGAGCGGCGGAGCTGGAGTCGTTATCCCTTGACTGCATGCCCTATCAGGTCAATAAGCACCTCAATAAGCAGAAGGAGTTTATCCAAGGCTTGATGGAGTTGCTGAAGGAGAGCCTCGACGACATGCCCGCTGAGCCCAGTCGGAGGGGGAGTTGACCGCCCGGCTTGGTGATCTCTTGAAGAAGAGCATTGCCTCGGAGAAGAAGGCGTGGTGAAATCCTGCGACTTGTGGAGGACAAAGCGAAGCTGCCACGAGATCGACCTATTGAAGGAGAAGAGCGTCGGCTGGAAGAAGTTGCATGAGAATAGTAGTTCCTCGATGAAGATGCTGCAGGCCCTCGTCATGGAATGAAGGCGGAGTTGGCGAAGCTCGCGCCGAGCACCGACTACTATCAAGGTGCGTAATGCGGCCGTGGAATAGATGATGAAGGCTCGTCGAGAAATCCCGCGTCATGGACAGAATGAAGAAGATGGCGGAGGAGACGCGCAAGGAGATGGAGATCGTGGAGGCGATGAAGAAGCAGTTACGACTCCACGGCGAATTAGATCATTTGGCCTGATAATCTTCCTTCTTCTTTTGCTGTTGTGTTTCATCTTTTGCTTCGGGTGTTTCGCCGCACGTGTCATGTTCTCTGCGAGGCATGAATAGAACAATGGTTTCTTTTGAGGGAATGAATAGAACAATGCTAACAATGAGATGACTGGAAAATTAGATCATTTTTGTCGCCATATGGCACTGGACTGCCGTGTTTCGTGCTCCTCCGTCGCAGTACGACTCCAGTGGAAAACTTGAGTATACCGCACGGTTCTTTGCTCCTCCTCGATCAAGTCGTCCGCGCATTTATACGAGCAGTCAAATCACAAGGCCCCGCCTTCCAGCAGTAATGAGCCGTCAAATCACAAAGGCCCTCGCCTCTCGTGAAACCGACCAAGCTAGACTGCCCCGCCCTCTAGCCTTTTAAAAAATGTATACTTTTGTACAACAGTAGTATCGATGGATTGGGCCATGGAGCAAAACTTGAAATTAAAAAAGCGGTGGTACATATAGAGGCGCTAAATCGCCAAATTATGCATATAGTACTATTAAAAGGCTAGTCACAATAATGGTGTCGGCACAACCCACCCTCAAATAAACTAAGCACCACGGAATTCTTTGACAAAACTAAGCACCCTCAAATTCTTTGACAACTAAACTGCTGGCTATATGATGTTAGCCATATATATTGTACGTATATAATGTGAAGAAACGAGTGGTAGTACTATACCAACTAAAAGATAAAATGTAAGAAATACTAGTATGTACATCTTGAAGAGTTAAAGTAATAAGAAGAAACATAACATAGTTCTGCATTGGGGCTCAGCACAACACCCCTCAAATTAAATTAAGCACACCTGAAATTAAACTTTGCAACTATTCCGGTAGACACTGCATTAGAACCACCATGAGCAGCGACACTACCACCTTACTCGGAGTCCTCATCCACGTCCTCGACTTAGTCCTTGTCCCTCTTCCTCTTGGTCGATACTTCTTTGCTTGAACCGCCAACTTAGTTGTTGCTCTTCATCCAACCCTTGTAGATATTGAAACAAAGGTAGCCATCCATTGCAGCGTAGTGGATGTGGTCTATATCTAGTACATTCGCTGCCATGCATAACGATGAAAGCGTGTATGGAGGTTTCTCCGGTTTACCATCGAAGGATGAACCATGGCTCTGCCGGTCAGCATTGAAGGTGACGAGAGGACACTAGCCGATTCTTTTGGAGGTCGAAGGTGTTGCCTACAACGAGGCATATCCGATGCAGGACTTCTTTGTCATTATCAAAGTCTCTGATATGAAATTGACTAGGTTGCTCTCTAGGAAGTCCTTAAAATCCACGGCACTCAACGTCGGCATGGCATATGTGGTAGACCAAGCATAAGTCATGCACGCAAACCTGGATCACGGTGGGCTTCTTCCTCTCTTCATCCTTTAGATCCTTCTCTCGTCCCAGGACTGTGGTGTACTCAACATCTAGCCCAGCGACCCACTCATCATCTGAGTCTTCGAACATGCGCCTGAAGCGAGAAAGGCATCCTTTCACCGTCGCGGAAGAACGGGTGTAGATGACGTCAAACTCATCTCCTGTGATGGTTCTAACCTTGTACTCACCGCCGATCGGGGAGATTTGGGACGCCATGGATTTGGGAGGAGGGTTAGGATTAGTGGAACTGCCGTAATGTGAATGGACGGGACGACTAGGAGCAAACCGCCGTAGTATTAAAGGACATGCGGGGCCGAGTAGGAGCGAACTGCCAGCGTGCGAACAGCAGGGTAGTGGCTTTCCATTCTCCCATGATACGGGCTTCCGAGAGCCCTTGGATCTGAGATCGAACGGTTGCATGGCGTGATTCTAGACCTATGGGTGAATATCCTATCCTTGAGGGTTATTCTGCAAATTTTCAGCAACTTAGCATGCGACCATTTGATCTCAGATCAAAGGGCTGCCAGCAGCCCGTATCATGGTCGCGCCTACCACGACCATCGTGTCGCTCACGCCGTCGTGCCCTTGGAGATTTAACACGGTGCGTTAGGCTATCTAATGTTGGCATGTCATACATAGTCATCACTTAGTCACTCATACTACAACAAGGTTGGCTATAAGTGTATTTTTTTACTCCTCTCTATCTCTTTCTTCATACTCCCTCTGTCCCATAATATAAGAACGTTTTTGACACTAGTGTAGTGCCAAAAATGTTCTTATATTATGGGACACTCTGAGTACTACTATATTATTGCATTTGCCAAGGAGTGACCTCTTCCAATGAAATGGTGTTGCTAAGTTTGCTTCATTTAATTAGCTATAGACTCAAAATTGTCTTTTCACCTAGGTACACGCTCAGCACCGTTTCTTCCTTGGGTCACCAAACTAGTCTCTCTCTTCTTGATTAACTTGCCACATCAGACTTTATGCCTATGTGGAAAGCTTAAGCACCTGTAGGAGCAAGTAAGGTGCCCGTTCGTTGCACGGAAGAGTGAAATGCATTGATCGGAGTGTTGTTTATTTTGACAAAGGATGTGGGGGTTATCTCATGTGTAACAGGTATCGATAGGTTTCTTTGGATATTATTTCATCTCTAGAGCTCAGAAACATCCGGGTGAAATAGATAAAAAAGTATCTTTTGCAAACAAAAGCGTTCAACTGTTCAACCTGCATCCAAAACTTGTGAAGAAATAACTCTTATTGTGTTTTGCAGGAAATGGTTCATCACAAGTCTTTCACCGATCTGTAGTAAAAATTCATACATGGAAGATTCTAGACTAAACCATAAATGGATACACTTTTATTCATCGCGATACTCCAATAGAGCAAGATCATGCATGGAAGCCTCCACATGCTTAGACAGCGGATTACATTGGCGAAGACTAATGATCAACATTTAACTTAGTAATGCATATGTCCGGTGAACCTCCTTGGAGTCCCCATGCACATTGTTGGGGGTCAAATAATGCCATGCATCTTCCATGTCCACATCGGCGGAAGGTCCTAGCTCGGCGAGTCCAAGTCGACTTGCGTAGCAGTGTCGCCCCACGGACCTCGAGGGGTACTAATAGTGAGCACGCACCCCGTATCATCGGCCTCGTGTCAGTGTCAGCGTCAGCGGCGTCGCCCCTGACGCACACTACACAGATGTGGCATCGGCCTGCGCGGGCCTCGCCGGTGGCCACGATCAAGAGGAAGATGCTGTCGTCCTCCTCCGAGACTAGTAGGAGGCGCTGATCCTCCAGCGACTTCGACATGGTGAAAGGGTAGCACGTCTCGTACTTGATGTTCTTCGCCAAGGGCCAGTAGTGATCGCCGCACGCCTGCGTCAGGTGATGCACGATGTCCGCCGGTGAGCCCCAAAACGGCATCGGACACTCATAGCAGTAGAGGAAGGGCTCCTTGGAGGCATCGACCAGGCCGTCCATGAAACGGGAGTGGCTGTAGGGGACGTTCCGCCAGTTGAATATATGAGCAAGTTACTACGAGATTTACTACAAAATTAATCATGACGGCTATAACAGAGATTAAACTAATCATGCAGACTAGCATAGTAGATGAACAGATCGAGTCTAGGACACAGACTAGAAACATGAATTCTACCACGATTTTGAACAGGAAGGACAGAAACACATACGGTGCAACGGGAGCAGCACCATTGGCGTTGAGGTTGTCACCCATGTCGTTGAGGAAGAGGTTGCCTAGGTCGGGGAAGAAGTCGTCGTCGGTGAAGTCGTGGCTGCTAGCAGTCGCGAGAGTGTGCTCCCCAAATGTCAACAGCGCCCGCCGAATGGAGCGCAGGAGGGAGTGGCTATAGGGGACGTTGCGGCCCTTTGAATGGGCTAGAGGAGTAGCCTACTGAAGCGATAGATGGTGCTCCTCCTAGTCTCTATTCTTATCTCTATCTCTACTACTCTTCTTTGTTTTTATAATATACTAGTTGTAGTTGTCAAATCGAATAATCTGCGCCGCCGTCCTTTGCGCCCGGCTGAACACGCCTCCTCGCCTCCATTAAACCCGCATGCAAACCGAGAAACCTACTCCGGCCCGCGGGAGAAATTTGCGATTGCCGTGGGAGGTTATTCTGCAAATTTTCAGCAACTTAGCATGCGACCGTTTGATCTCAGATCCAAGGGCTGCCAGCACCCCGTATCATGGTCGCACCTACCACGACCGTCGCGCCCTTGGAGATTTAACATGGTGCTTTAGGCTATCTGATGTTGGCATGTCATACATAATCATCACTTAGTCACTCATACTACAACAAGGTTAGCTATAAGGTTGGCTATAAGTGTATTTTTTTACTCCTCTCTATCTATTTCTTCGTACTCCCTCCGTCCCATAATATAAGAACGTTTTTGACACTAGTGTAGTGCCAAAAACGTTCTTGTATTATGGGACACAGGGAGTACTAGTATTTATTGCATTTGCCAAGGAGTGACCTCTTCCAATGAAATTGTGTTGCTAAGTTTGCTTCATTTAATTAGCTATAGACTCAAAATTGTCGTTTCGCCCAGGTACACGCGCTTAGCACCATTTCTTCCTTGGGTAACCAAACTAGTCTCTCTCTTCTTGATTAACTTGCCACATCAGACTTTATGCCTATGTGGCAAGCTTAAGCACCTGTAGGAGCAAGTAAGTACAATAGTGCGCTTTACATGGCATGTTTGCATATGTGGAGGAAAGAGAGGCAAGGAAAAAGTTGAGAAATGGGCTCTCATGCAAGAGCCAGCCTCTACTACATGGTGGAGCATTGGGAGAGGCACCTGTATGGAGGTGGTCAGGAATCGGGAGACTCATGCCGGTCGTAGCGCCACAGTGAAAATGATAATGGCAAGTCAAATCACGGGGTCCCACCTGTCCAGCAGTAACTCACTGTCAAATCACACAGCCCTACGTTTGCAGCAGCCTACTCCCTCGTCTTCTCGCGTCTCTGTTGAACCGACTAGGCGGAACTGCCCCGCCGCCTACCACGCAGGAAAAGCCCCGCCCTCGACTTTTAAATAGTATACAGTATACTAATTTTGTATCCATGGATTGCGCCCGCGCCATGGAGCAAAGCATCTAGAAAATGGCAGTACACATGTATGGAGTATACAGCACGCCCGTCGCGTTCGCGTGCACCCCAGACGGTCGCTCGGTCTAGCACGCTGCTCTCCGAATGGAACGCGCGTCATATTGCATTTGCACACACATGTGGGATGGCAATTGAGAACCGACCATAGGCACACTCCCCGGCCCCGCAAGTCGGGTGACTTAATAGAAGAGGAGGCGGCGATAGTACTAGAGAAGTGTTGTACTACGTTGGTGCTCGGGCGATCCCGGCAAGACACGGAAGATTAGTTCGTCCATGCATGTGACCAGACTCTAGCAGACACGCCTGGATTGGCTATCGTCTACATATCATGTAGGTTGTGTTGTACATGGCTGTAGTTGTGGTGAGAAATCTAAAAAAAGGTTTCTTGTCATCTCGCAAAATTAGGTGTCATGTGCTTGAGATCCTGCGAGGGTTAAACAGCGACAAGCTGAGTTGGGCTAGTCATTGGGGCACATGCAAGAACGGTGACTACTCGGCTGCCATCTAGGTCAAGCCGACTATGTTAATTGGGACATCTATCGACCGACCCTTTTCTACTGAGTTTATCTTTAATTTGTGCTTTGTTCCTCGTCTAGTTTGTCCGTCGGGATTCATGTTGTCTCCTTTGGGCGGTGAGGTTATGATTTCTTGTCATGTGGCATTTTTCGTGTTATATGTTATAATCCGCGCTTGAGATCAAAATGGCGACAAGCTGCGCCTCCGGCCACGTGCATGAAGACTTCTCGACAGTCATTGCGAGGTCAAGCCAGCTCCGGAGACAAAAGAAAACTAGTACTACTCCACTATATAGGCGAAGCCTCCGCTTGCTTGCTAGTGTTGTTGTCTCGGCCTCTCCAGATCTAAACACGATAGCGGTGGCCACTCTCTCTCTCTCTCTCTCTCTCTCTCTCTCTCTCTCTCTCTCTCTCTCTCTCTCTCTCTCTCTCTCTCTCTCTCTCTCTCTCTCTCTCTCTCTCTCTCTCTCTCTCTCTCTCTCTGCTCACCGCTGGTCACAGATCCAGCCAGATCCTCTCCGCCAGGGAAGGTGAGAAGGTGCAATGTTCACGCAGTCGTCCTCGGCGACGGCTCTTACCCACTGTTGGGCCCATCCCGATCAGCCTGCCTTGCTGTTCTCTCCCAAGCACCGCTGGCGAGGGAGGGCCTCCGACCCCTTCTTCCTTGCTGTCGTAGTGTGGGCAGATCCGGCCTCCTGCCGCCCACCTAGCGACATCCCGGCGACCATCAGGTATAACTTCCTTCGAAACCGGCCTTGCTCTACTTCCCGAGCTCCTGACGTCGCTGCATTTGTATCTTTTACTATTTCTCAGGCCCCCTCGTAGATAGGATCGATCGGCTGTTCGAAAACCACCTAATTTTTTTATGTTTAAGAGGTAAAACTAGTTCATGTACTCGAATCTAGTACTCTTGGTTCAAACAAGGAAGAAAGTGGGTGGGGGTGGGGGAGGATTTGTAGGACTTGGTCGAAAGAGGAAATAATGGGGGTGAAAAGTAGCAGAGACTGGCTATCCAACTGGTCTCTAGGTCTAATAGGGAAATAAAGGGAAACGTAGTACAAACTCAATATAAACCCGATCTATTGGTTGAAAAAGGAAAGAAAGTGGGGACTGGGGGACAAGTCAACAGAGTAAGTCCAACACTAGATTTTCTAGCCTCACACAGTATAAGGTGGCTATACCGAACAAAAATGGGACCAACCAGATATCCTGTTCTAATGTTTGTTGCCCGAGCCACTCTTATGTAATGCCTTTGGTAAAATGTAGCGATCGCCTTGTTAAAAGTAAGGACACGTTAAACCAATGTTGTTTTCAATGTAATGCCTCCGTAATATGAATCAATGGCACTTCTTTACATGTCCCGCTAAAATTTCCCATTAAGATAAGTTGGTTCTTTTCGTTAGAAATGCAAGCTGTCCTAGTCCGCCTACTCTCCGTGCCCAAAGTAATGTCGTATTTAACGGTTGTCATAGTTAATCCTAATGCCCACACTAATATCTAGCAATGCCCTTTGCTTTAGAAATTACTCTGTCCTTGTAGGATTGCCATTCAGATAAGGAACATGCTTCTTTTCATTTGATGCATGTTTCATCACTTGTTAGTCACCCTCCTTTCCACCTTTTTTGTGCAAACAGAGATATACATTTCACGCTCGATCTTAGTTGAACTACACAAATGATATCCAAATTATAGTTGAGCATTCCAGGAGCTTCACAACCAACCTTGATGTTGCTCAATTTTATTGCAACTAATGAAGAAGAAGCTCTGTGGGTTTCGTTTTCTGATGGAAATGGAACCGGGCCGAACCCTTTTCTTAAAAAATTGAAGAAGAAGCTGCTAGCTCACGGGACATTGCTTCATTTTAGGTGAACTACACCAAAAGGTCCATGAATTGAATCATCCATGTTGGTGACTGAAAGAGCCAGCTTGACATCGATCTAAGCACCCCGGCCTCCATCCTTGCGATGCACGGTACACCTCGTTTGCCACCTGCTCGACCCTAGTGTCACTGATAAAATGAAGTAATAATACAGTTAAAATAGAGCGAGTGTCATCTCTATCATTTCATTTCCAATGTAGATAAAGAAAGTGCTTCTCTTTGTTAAAGTATGTTTCATCAACTAGTCCCATTGTTAATGTTTAAGAGTTTCTGCAAACTGGGGTGCTTAATTTTAGTTGATATGTACAAAAATAGAGATTTGAATGTCTCAAGGCACCTCCTTGTACTATCGCTGTACACTGATGTTCATCACTGGCAGAAGGTGTATCTGGGAGACTTGGGACAATGTCCAGTATGAGGCGTACCGTATGAGGCGTCGCAGGGCCCATCTTGCCCTCGCAGCATGGCATACTATAATACTATCACAATATTTTCTTCTATTTATTTTGTGTGTTTCATCAACTAGTGCCACTATAATGTAATCATGCTTTTTCATTATCTGTGCAAACAGGGTTATTCAGCTGCATTTTGGTGGAACTGCACAAATGTACGTATGGAACCGGCATATATGCAGAGTGCGAGGTGTGCCAAGTAAAAATTACCGACACCAACCATCCGACTCCAAAGGGCAATCGCCAAGCGCGGAGCGTAGCCTCACTCCTGATCGGAATATATCTCTGCAACATAATACGTTGCAGCCATGTAGGTCAGCTTTTGGAATAAGCTGGCAAGTCATGAAGAATAACAATAATAAAGTTACTAACTCTATATGCATTTTGGCTGTGGAGCTCTAAGTTTCATCATTTTGCGAAAAAGCAAATTTTATCCTACTACAGTGGACTTGCTTGCAAATTACTACAATTGTTGGTAGTTATTGAGATGGTTCCGCCAACCAATATCTCGTTCCCAATTATTAAGTCATAAAAACCCCTCAAATTAATTCATTAGTTTTAGTGTTGAGATATCCGAATACTTCCAAGTTCCAGAGGCTCAAATGTCCGTAACCGGGGACACGGCTAATCGATTAGATCTTTAACTCTGCAGAGGGTTGCGCACTTTCCCCGCAAGAATCATTCCCTCCTTTAAAGTCTTCGCACTTCATGGTGTTTGAAGGCGGACAGAATGAAACAGGTCTTCCAAAGAGTTCTTCGGCTACCGCCGTACCCATCCAATCCTACCGTTCTTCTACTTCTCGTAGTACCGCCCAGCCAGCGTCACTACTAGGGTCAACCCAGCCGAGCCCATAATGGCTTGCGGCTGCATGTAAGCTTCGGTCATGGGGCATCCATCCTTCTCTTCGTGGCTGGGTGAAGCTTTCCGCAAGATGTCATGGCACTTCTCCATGCATCCCGCCACCATGGGTTCTCCAGGTGCCCGTCAACCATCCTCCACCCAAGAGTGATTTTCCAAGTCCATCTTGATCATTGTAGTTCATGGGGTTGTCATCATCATTGACTCTCACATCTTGCTTATGGATTTCACTCAACCCAAAACCCGTCTACGAGCATAGCAAAGTAACTACTACGTCCCGGGGTCATGGTAACAAGGGGAATTGGTTCATCCTACCACATGATACTACTCAAGTTTAATGACTTCAAGATCTCACTACTGCATGCATGGTGGGGTGGTGACAACTACTAATGCACAAAAACATAGGTATGGAAATAACATGATCAAAACTTGCCTTGCTGATGATCCTCGTAAGCTAAAGAGTCGTAGTAGCAAGCTTCGCACTCCGGAAACTCTACCGAGACAAACAATTCACAATAAGCATATAGCAATAGGATCACATAACACAACATAACAAAAGTAACATAACACAACAAAACAACCAAAACCAAATCCGAAAGAAAAACTCAAAGAAAACCACTCAAAGTTTTCCCTACTCCAAACAATAACTAAAATAGTTTTTATATAACAAAAATTCCTTAATATAACCTAATCATGGTTTTAAGTTAACTTAAGAGAAAAGGTTTCACTAAGCAACTAGGAGCAAAAAGAATTAATTAAAAGCTATTATAAAACTCATTTTAGGCCTAATCCAATTTCTATTAAGAAAAATAAATTAAAACTTTTATTAATTATAAATAAAAGTTCATCTACTAGAATGCCAGAAACTAACCTAGAATAACTAATCACAAGTTAAAAATAAATTTATTTACTAATTAAAATATTAGGAAAACAGAGCTAGTTAATTAATGAGGATTAATAGGATTCTGCTTAAAACTAATTATTTATTAATCCTAAAATACCCAAGTTAATTTTTATGGTTTGGCAATGTCAAAATAAAGTTGGGACAAGAAGAATCATGCAAAAATAATTTTTCTAACTCAAGTTATAGCAGATTTACTATTCTGGCTAAAACTAAATTAAAGCAATTTTAATTATTTTTAACATAGCTAAATATATATTCTACAGAAACTACATAAAATTTGCAATCCAACAAAAAAATAATCATCTAAAAATAATAAATAGAATAAAAGATATGAATTTTTGAAAACAGAAACTATTCTGTTAAAACAGAAAATCAAAATAAAAGAAAAAGGCCTAATGGGCCTATACTGTGCCCTGTGCGTCAAATAGTCTAATTGGGCCTAGGTTTAAACTAAACGAACCGGGCTAAAAGAATAAACCTAACTAATAAATAAACCGATTGAACCGGCCGGTTTTCTAAATAAAACTTACCCCTTCGGGGGTTCTAATCGTGGCCGTTTACTAGAGATCGGACGGGGGATGTTCGGTGGCTTACCGGAGTCCGGCGGACGGCCGTGGCGGCGAGAGTCGTCGGGGGCTTGGCGTCGGGAGGTCGGGAGTCGCCGTCTTGGTCTGGGGAGGTCGGTGAGTGGTGCAGTGGCGTTGTGGGTGGCCGGGAGGGCTGGGCGGCGGCAATGGCGACTTTGGCGCGGAGGAGCTCGGGTCTCCATGAGGCTAGGAGAGAGAGGAGAGGGCTCGGCGAGGCTAGGGGGAATGGGGTGCGGAGGGTTCGGCTTTATAGCCGGGCCTCGGGCGGCCGGGGTCGATCAGGCGGATCGAATCCGGATCGCCGGGATCCGCGATCTCAGCGTCTTGGCGATCGTGGGCGAGGGGAAGAAGATGGGCGGGCCCACGGGTCGAGAGAGAGAGGGAGAGGAGAGCTGTGCGGTCGGGTGGGCTGGCGGTTGGCAGTGGGCAGCTGGCGGGCGGGGGGGTGTGACCTTTGGGTGGGCGAGGGGGCTGGTGGCGCCGAGGGGTTTTCTTTTTTAATTTTGTTTTTTTATAAAACAAAAACAGAAATAAAACAATATCTATAAATATTTTATATAGGGTATATATATACCAAAATGATCAGGGGAATATTCCCTTTCATTTGAACATTTTTCCAAAGGCAAAATCCAAACTTTATAAAAATCCATTTTTTCAAATTCAAATAAAATTCAGATTTGAATCCAAATCTTTTGGCAATGTTTTCTTCGATATTTTTGGAGTGTCATGTTTGCTCCTCTCATACTTTTGACAAGTATTTTATCGGGCTTAGTTTTTGAAATGTTTCCCACTTGCCAAAGTTTGAAATTCAAATTCAAAACTCAAAATTCTCTGAAACTTCAAATGGCATTCAAGTTCAAGCAGGATGCATAGGATGCTTAGCTATAATTGTAAAACATTCCAAATAGGAAATTTGGGATGTTACAAACCTACCTTAAGATGAATCTAGCCCTCGAGATTGGGTTAACTAGCAAATAGGTGCGGGTGGTCTCGAAGGAGATCTTCTTGGCGCCCTGTGTGGCTTCTTCCTCGGTGTGGTGACTCCACAAAGACCTTGCAAAACTTGATGACCTTGCTGCGGGTGACTCTGCTTGCGGTCTCGAGAATACGGACGGGTTTCTCCTTGTAAGTTAGGTCACTGTCAAGCTGTATGGCCTCTAGGGGCACTGTGTCTCTCAACGGAACATCGGCCATGTCGGCATGACACTTCTTCAGCTGAGAAACGTGGAAGACATCATGAACTCCGGACAATCCATCCGGCAATTCCAACTTGTAAGCAACTTCCCCACGTCGTTCGAGGATTTTGTAGGGGCCAATGAATCGGGGTGCTAACTTTCCCTTGACACCAAACCTCTTGATTCCACGAAGTGGAGACACGCGAAGATATGCTCGATCTCCCACTTCGTAAGTCACCTCCTTGCGTTTACTGTCGGCATAACTCTTCTGTCTCGACTGTGCTATCTTGAGCCTGTCTCGAATCAGCTGGACTTTCTCTTCGGAATCCTTGATAAGGTCGGAACCGAAAAGTTATTGATCTCCAACACTATCCCACAGCAATGGTGTTCTGCACCTCCTTCCGTATAGAGCTTCGAAAGGGGCCATCTTCAAACTGGATTGATAACTATTGTTGTATGAGAACTCTGCGTACGGCAAATTATCATCCCAGCTAGACCCATAGTCTAGCACACAAGCTCTCAACATGTCCTCCAGAATCTGGTTGACTCTCTCGGTCATCCATCTCATTTGCGGGTGAAAAGCTGTCTTGAATTCCAGCCTCGTACCCAAAGTTTCATGCAATCGCTTCCAAAACTTTGAGGTAAACTGTGTTCCTCTATCGACACGATTTTCCTCGGAACTCCATGCGACATACGATCCTGGTCATGTATATCTTGGCCAACTTGGCACTGGTATAGGTAGTCTTCACGGGAATGAAGTGAGCTACCTTAGTCAAACGATCCACCACTACCCGGATAGAATCATAACCTGAGCGGGTCTGGGTAATCTGTGATGAAATCCATACCAAGTTTCTCCCATTTCCAATCGAGGAATCGCAGCGGTTGAAGTAACCTGCTGGCTTCGATGTTCTGCCTTTACACATTGACAAACATCGCATATCGCTACGCACTCGGCAATATCCTTCTTCATACCATCCACGAAACTTTGCTTCAAATCCGGTACATCTTGGTGTTGCGGGGTGAATCGAATACGGTGAATCATGAGCCTCTGAAGAATTAGCTTCGAGCTCGGGATCATTGGGCACATAAATCGATCCTCGAACCATATAGTCCGTGTTCATCCTTACGAAATCCTTTAGCTTTGCCTTCATCCATCTTTTGCTTTATCTCATCGATTTCCTTGTCCGACTTACAGGCTTCACGAATCCTTTCGGCCAAAGTGGACTGAACTTCGAGTTGCAACAAATCCTCTCGGAACTATCTCGATCGGAGATCTACGAGGTCATCGACTAACTCCGGGTAATCCTCCTGCTGTAAGAGTATTCACATGACTCTTACGGCTCAAAGCATCTGCTACAACATTAGCTTTACCGGGGTGGTAATGCAGTCTCATGTCATAGTCCTTTATCAATTCTAGCCATCTCCTCTGCCTGAGGTTCAATTCCTTCTGCGTGAAAATATACTTCAAACTCTTGTGATCTGTGTAGACATCACAACGATTTCCGATGAGGAAATGTCTCCAGGTCTTGAGTGCATGCACTACAGCTTCTAACTCCAAATCATGCGTGGCATAATTCATCTCATGAGGCCGAGCTGTGCGGAGGCATAAGCTACAACCTTACCTTCCTGCATCAATACTCCTCCGAGTCCTTGACGAGAAGCGTCTAATAAACCAGGTATTCCTTGTGTATGTCCGCAAAATCAACATCGGGCGGTGACCAACCGTTTCTTCAACTCCTGAAAACTGGCTTCACATTCCTCGGTCCAAACATACTTGGCTTCCTTCTTCAACAGCTCAGTCATGGGCTTGGCAATCTTCGAGAAGTTCTCAATGAACCTCCGATAATATCCTGCGAGTCCGAGAAAACTGCGGATCTCCTTTACTGAGGTGGGTGACTGCCAATCGGTGACTGATTCAACCTTGGCGGGATCAACTGCTATTCCTTCTCCTGAAATAACATGTCCGAGGAACCCAACTTCCTTCAGCCAAAATTCACATTTGCTGAACTTGGCATACAACTGATGTTCTCGAAGTTTCTCGAACTAGGCATAAATGTTCCTTATGCTCTTCCTCGCTCTTGAGAAAATCAATATATCATCGATGAACACCACGACAAACTTGTCCAGATATTCCATGAACACCTTGTTCATCAAATTCATGAAGTATGCAGGAGCATTAGTCAATCCAAATGACATGACGGTATACTCATATAAACCATACCTAGTAGTGAATGCTGTTTTGGGTATATCCTTTTCACGAATTTTCAATCGATGATACCCGATGAAGATCGATCTTAGAGAATACCTTGGCTCCAACTAGCTGATCAAACAAGTCATTGATCATCGGCAGAGGGTACTTGTTCTTGATGGTTACTTCGTTCAATGCACGATAATCCACAACCATCCTCAAGCTTCCATCCTTCTTCTCTACCAAAAGAACTGGGGCTCCCCAAGGTGATGAGCTTGGACGAATATATCCTTTCTCCAATAACTCATTTATTTGATCCTTGATCTCTTTCAACTCATTCGGTGGCATCCGATAAGGTCTCTTGGATATTGGGGCTGTGCCGGAAATAGCTCAATCAGAAATTCAATGTCCCCGTCCGTGGCATTCTGGTAATTCCTCAGGGAACACATCGGAAAGTCTTGCACTCTGGCACTTCCTCTGAACAACTCCGTGAGGGAATGCACTGATTCTTCATCTGGCTGTGCTGGCTACATACTTGATCCTCTTACGCTCCGGGGTGGTGAGCAGAATAGACTTCTGAGCACAGATCAATGTTCCTTCAAACTTTGACAACCAATCCATGCCTAGGATTACATCCAAGGTCTGGGTTTCCAACACTATGAGGTCCACGGAAATGTATGATTCCCGATGTTGAGGTTGCATGACAGCCACGCCGCCATCATTTCTCCTCGCTGCGGGCGACGCCGAAGGGGCTTCTAAGGGTTCTAGTCGCAACCCGTACTTTTCCACAACTACCCTTGATATGAATGAATCGTTGCACCGAATCAAAGAGAACCAAAACTGAGCGTGAATTCAATAAAACTTACCAACCACGATGTCCGGCTGATCATAGGCGTCCTCCACGTTGATGTGGTTCACCCGAGCACGAGGGAGCGGATTGGGCTTCTTCGCTGAGCCTCCATTGCCATTTCCATTCCTCTGCTTGGCTTCCGGCAGTCGGTGGCATAGTGCCTGTCTTCGGCACTAGAAGCGGTGATGTGGCTCAGATCCTTTGAGCCGGGCAGAACGGTGCTGATTGCCATTACTATTGCCATTGCCATTGCCATGGCCACGACTTGTTGTCCTGGCTGCGGTTGTTCCCATTTCCTCCATGGTTATGACCTCCATGGTTATGATGGGTGTGCCCTCCGAGTATGGTGCATAACGGGCTTCGCTGAGCTCCCGAGTTGTGCTTCCCTGGCTGTACTTCCGCTTGCTTTCTATCTGCTGCTGCTTGCCTTCAAGAATGGTGGCCTTGTCTACCAGCTCACGGTAGTTGTTGAAAGTAGCCACAATAAGCTGCATGCTCAGTTCATCATTGAGTCCCTTAAGGAACTTCTCACCTTGGCGGCATCTGTGGCCACATCATCGGGGCATAGCGAGCGAGCTTGCTGAATTCATCTACGTCTTGTGCCACAAGACGGTTCCCCGGGCGTAAGTTGCGGAACTCACGCTTCTTTCGACTCATGGCTCCAGTGAGACATGAGCAGTCGAAGGCCTGCTGGAATTGATCCCAAGTGATGGCACCAATGGGAAAAGTGGCGGTGTAATTCTCCCACCAAGAAGCTGCAGGTCCATCCGGTTGATGCTGTGCAAAGCGCACCTTCTCAAAGATCGGTGCATCCAACGGTGACTAGCTCTCTTCCGACTTTGTGGAGCCAATCATCAGCCACAATCGGCTCGGTGCTACTAGAGAACACTGGCGGATTCAACCTCGTAAATCGAGTCAAGTTGTCCACAAGTGGGTGGTGGCGGTGGCGGTGGATTGTTGGCGTTGTTGTTCGATTACGAATAAGGAGCTGCATCGGTGCATTACGCTGCTTTGGAGCAAGCTGGGTGAGCTCCGCGGAAACCAAATGTCACGTCTCGGAGGCATCTGGTGTTTTGGAGTGGATGAGAAGATTAGAATATAACAATGGTCTATGAGAAATACACTACCCATATGAATGCACAATCATAACACACCAATCATTTATTCATTCCACTCAAACATGGTTCAAACTCGATTACAAAAGCTCATGACTAATCGAAGGGAAAACATCGGCCTAACTGATCAACGAAAAAGTAAAAGATAACATGGTGGTCGACTAAAAGTCTTCATCAGTGGCGCCTCCTTTTGGGGTTTCCTTCAGTGGTACTCCCTTCAAAATCCTGATCATTTCTCACGAGGGGTGCTTCATGTCCACTCGGGTAAAGGTCCTCTCCCAAGTCCATCTTTTCCTCTATCGCGGCAAGCTTCATCTTCAGGTCATCGACTATCTCCATGAAGTCCGTGATTTCTTCCTCATGACCAAGGAAGTCCGCGCGTGCCTTCTCCTCCAGTTCCAGTTCGCGGAACAAAAGCTTCCGGTGTGTCTTTGAGTTACGGCGAGTCTGAATCTCCCGTTTCCTGAGAAGACACTCCAAGTCCTGAATGTAAGAGAGAGTGGAATCGTCCTCAATGGTACGGATGATATCTCCATTCCTTGCCCTGCGAGAAACCATGGCGAGGTCTCGAGTGATCGAGCTCGCCTGTACTCCTCTCGGAGATGTCCAAGTGCTCGATAGATCGCCACGTCCCTTCCGATGATCCAGTTGAACTCGGTGAACTCAAAGTTGATAGGCTCCGTGTGTCCTCCAAAGGTTCTCCCTGGGATATGCACTTCAATCCAGTAGCGGGTGTCCGTCGGAAGTGCATTAGTTGGCTTCCAGTGATCGAGGGCGAGCAATCTTCAGCTGCTTCACCATCTGGACCAGCTTTCTTCGAGGGCATCGTCTCATCGGGCTGGCAGAACTCCGGTAGCAAAACTGGGGTGAACTCGACGGCCATCTAGAATGTTGCAAAGGGGAGAAGAGTCAGAATTGAACAGGGGAGAATTATAGAATGAAAAGGATTCAAAGTAAATGGTCTCTTCCTATGGATTTCCGATCCTAGGGGTTACGATCTCACGGTCAGCGTGTGCTCGATACCATCTCTCATGAGCGACGACCCAAAATCGGTCAAATCTACGTATGCATACCATCCCAAGATCATTTGGTACTCACAATTACATCGATAAAGTAATCAAAGTTCAATCACACCTGAATATCATTAAACGATTCTCATATAGAGTCTTTATTACAAGAGAATAAATTTGGCTCAAGGCCAACTCATGAGAAATAAACTACAAATGCTGCGAAGCGTCGAAGATAAGTGAGTCCATCCGACCAAGGGCAATCGCCAAGCGTGGGCGTAGCCTCACTCTGATCGAATATATCTACGCAACATAATACGTTGCAGCCATGTAGGTCAGCTTTTGGAATAAGTGGCAAGTCATGAAGAATAACAATAATAAAGTTACTAACTCTATATGCATTTTGGCTGTGGAGCTCTAAGTTTCATCATTTTGCGAAAAAGCAAATTTTATCCTACTACAGTGGACTTGCTTGCAAATTACTACAATTGTTGGTAGTTATTGAGATGGTTCCGCCAACCAATATCTCGTTCCCAATTATTAAGTCATAAAAACCCCTCAAATTAATTCATTAGTTTTAGTGTTGAGATATCCGAATACTTCCAAGTTCCAGAGGCTCAAATGTCCGTAACCGGGGACACGGCTAATCGATTAGATCTTTAACTCTGCAGAGGGTTGTGCACTTTCCCCGCAAGAATCATTCCCTCCTTTAAAGTCTTCGCACTTCATGGTGTTTGAAGGCGGACTAATGAAACAGGTCTTCCAAAGAGTTCTTCGCTACTGCGGTACCCATCCAATCCTACCGTTCTTCTACTTCTCGTAGTACCGCCCAGCCAGCGTCACTACTAGGGTCAACCCAGCCAGAGCCCATAATGGCTTGCGGCTGCACAGTAAGCTTCGGTCATGGGGCATCCATCCTTCTCTTCGTGGCTGGGTGAAGCTTTCCAAGATGTCATGGCACTTCTCCATGCATCCCGCCACCACTGGGTTCTCCAGGGTGCCCGTCAACCATCCTCCACCCAGTAGTGATTTTCCGAAGTCCATCTTGATCATTGTAGTTCATGGGGTTGTCATCATCATTGACTCTCACATCTTGCTTATGGATTTCACTCAACCCAAAACCCGTCTACGAGCATAGCAAAGTAACTACTACGTCCCGGGGTCATGGTAACAAGGGGAATTGGTTCATCCTACCACATGATACTACTCAAGTTTAATGACTTCAAGATCTCACTACTGCATGCATGGTTGGGTGGTGACAACTACTAATGCACAAAAACATAGGTATGGAAATAACATGATCAAAACTTGCCTTGCTGATGATCCTCGTAAGCTAAAGAGTCGTAGTAGCAAGCTTCGCACTCCGGAAACTCTACCGAGACAAACAATTCACAATAAGCATATAGCAATAGGATCACATAACACAACATAACAAAAGTAACATAACACAACAAAACAACCAAAACCAAATCCAAAGAAAAACTCAAAGAAAACCACTCAAAGTTTTCCCTACTCCAAACAATAACTAAAATAGTTTTTATATAACAAAATTCCTTAATATAACCTAATCATGGTTTTAAGTTAACTTAACAGAAAAGGTTTCACTAAGCAACTAGGAGCAAAAAGAATTAATTAAAAAGCTATTATAAAACTCATTTTAGGCCTAATCCAATTTCTATTAAGAAAATAAATTAAAACTTTTATTAATTATAAATAAAAGTTCATCTACTAGAATGCCAGAAACTAACCTAGAATAACTAATCACAAGTTAAAAATAAATTTATTTACTAATTAAAATATTAGGAAAACAGGAGCTAGTTAATTAATGAGGATTAATAGGATTCTGCTTAAAACTAATTATTTATTAATCCTAAAATACCCAAGTTAATTTTACGGTTCGGCAATGTCAAAATAAAGTTGGGACAAGAAGAATCATGCAAAATAATTTTTCTAACTCAAGTTATAGCAGATTTACTATTCTGGCTAAAACTAAATTAAAGCAATTTTAATTATTTTAACATAGCTAAATATATATTCTACAGAAACTACATAAAATTTGCAATCCAACAAAAAAGAATCATCTAAAAATAATAAACAGAATAAAAGATATGAATTTTGAAAACAGAAACTATTCTGTTAAAACAGAAAATCAAAATAAAAAAAAAGGCCTAATGGGCCTATACTGTGCCCTGTGCGTCAAATAGTCTAATTGGGCCTAGGTTTAAACTAAACGAACCAGGCTAAAAGAATAAACCTAACTAATAAATAAACCGATTGAACCGCCAGTTTTCTAAATAAAACTTACCTCTGGAGTTCTAATCGTGGCCGTTTACTAGAGATCGGACGGGGGGGATGTTCGGTGGCTTACGGAGTCCGGCGACGGCGGCGGCGGCGCGAGAGTCGTCGGGGCTTGAGGCCGGGAGGTTCGGGAGTCGCCGTCTTGGTCTGGGGAGGTTGGTGAGTGGTGCTGGTGGCGTCGTGGGTGGCCGGGAGGGCTGGAGGGCGGCGGCGGCGACTTTGGCGGCGGAGGAGCTCGGGTCTCCAAGCGAGGCTAGGGAGAGAGGGAGAGGGCTCCGCGAGGCTAGGGGGGAATGGGGTGCGGAGGGTTCGGCTTTTATAGCCGGGGCCTCGGGCGGCTTCTGGGTCGATCAGGCGGATCGGAATCCGGATCCTTGGGATCCGCGATCTCAGCGTCTTGGCGATCGTGGGCGGGGAAGAAGATGGGCGGGCCCACGGTCGAGAGAGAGAGGAGAGGAGAGCTGGGCGGTCGGGTGGGCTGGGCAGATTGGCCAGTGGGCATTGGCGGGGGAAGTCTTGGCTGGGTGGGTGGGCCAGGGCACTGGTATGGCGCCTTAGGGGTTTTCTTTTAAATTTTTTTATAAAACAAAACAGAAATAAAACAATATCTATAAATATTTTATATAGGGTATATATATACCAAAATGATCAGGGAATATTCCCTTTCATTTGAACATTTTCCAAAGGCATAATCCAAACTTTATAAAAATCCATTTTTTTCAAATTCAAATAAAATTCAGATTTGAATCCAAATCTTTTGGCAATGTTTTCTTCTGATATTTTTGGAGTGTCATGTTTGCTCCTCTCATACTTTTGACAAGTATTTTATCAGGCTTAGTTTTTGAAATGTTTCCCACTTGCCAAAGTTTGAAATTCAAATTCAAAACTCAAAATTCTCTGAAACTTCAAATGGCATTCAAATTCAAACAGGATGCATAGGATGCTTAGCTATAATTGTAAAACATTCCAAATAGGAAATTTGGGATGTTACATGAAGGAGAGCCTCGACGACATGCCCGCTGAGCCAGTCGAAGAGAAGGGAGTTGACCGCCCGGCTTGGTGATCTTCTTTGAAGAAGAGCATTGCCTCGGAGAAGAAGGCGACTGGTGAAATCCTGCGACTTCAGGAGGACAAGGCGAAGCTCTGCCACGAGATCGACCTATTGAAGGAGAAGAACGTCGGCTGGAAGAAGTTGCATGAGAATAGTAGTTCCTCGATGAAGATGCTGTAGGCCCTCGTCATGGAACAGAAGGCGGAGTTGGCGAAGCTCCGCATCGAGCACCCGACTACTATCAAGGTACGTAATGCGGCCGTGGAATAGATGATGAAGGCTTGCGTCGAGAAATCCCGCGTCATGGACAGAATGAAGAAGATGGCGGAGGAGACGCGCAAGGAGATGGAGATCGTGGAGGCGATGAAGAAGCGATTCACGACTCATGGCGAATTAGATCATTTGGCACGATAATCTTCCTTCTTCTTTTCTTTGTTGTGTTTCATCTTTTGCTTGGTGTTTACGCCGACGTGTCATGTTCTCTGCGAGGCATGAATAGAACAATGGTTTCTTTTGAGGAATGAATAGAACAATGCTAACAATGAGATGGTGGCAAATTAGATCATTTTTGTCGCCATATGGCTTTGGGCTGCCGTGTTTAGTGCTCCTCCGTCGCAGTACGACTCCAGTGGAAAACTTGAGTATACCGCACGGTTCTTTGCTCCTCCTCGATCAAGTCGTCCGCGCATTTATACGAGCAGTCAAATCACAAGGCCCCGCCTTCCAGCAGTAATGAGCCGTCAAATCACAAAGGCCCTTGCCTCTCGTGAAACCGACCAAGCTAGACTGCCCCGCCCTCTAGCCTTTTAAAAAATGTATACTTTTGTACAACAGTAGTATCGATGGATTGGGCCATGGAGAAAAACTTGAAATTAAAAAAACGGTGGTACATATAGAGAGCGCTCGTCGCCAAATTATGCATATAGTACTATTAAAAAGGCTAGTCACAATAATGGTGTCCAGCACAACCAACCCCTCAAATAAACTAAGCACCCTGGAATTCTTTGACAAAACCAAGCACCCTGAAATTCTTTGACAACTAAACTGCTGGCTATATGATGTTAGCCATATATATTGTACGTATATAATGTGAAGAAACGAGTGGTAGTACTATACCAACTAAAAGATAAAATGTAAGAAATACTAGTATGTACATACTGAAGAGTTAAAGTAATAAGAAGAAACATAACATAGTTCTGCTGGGGGCTCAGCACAACACGCCCCTCAAATTAAATTAAGCACACCTGAAATTAAACTTTGCAACTATTCCGGTAGACACTGCATTAGAACCACCATGAGCAACGACACTACCACCTTACTCGGAGTCCTCATCCACATCCTCGACTTCGTCCTTGTCCCTCTTCCTCTTGGTCGATACTTCTTTGCTTGAACCGCCAACTTAGTTGTTGCTCTTCATCCAACCCTTGTAGATATTGAAACAAAGGTAGCCATCCATTGCAGCTTAGTGGATGTGGTCTATATCTAGTACATTCCGCTGCCATGCATAACGATGAAACGTGTATGGAGGTTTCTCCAGTTTACCATACGAAGGATGAACCATGGCTCCTGCCAGGGTCAGCATTGAAGGCTGACGAGAGGACACTAGCCGATTCTTTTGGAGGTCGAAGGTGTTGCCTACAACGAGGCATATCCGATGCAGGACTTCTTTGTCATTATCAAAGTCTACAGTAACGAAATTGACTAGGTTGCTCTCTAGGAAGTCCTTAAAATCCTGGCACTCAACGTCGGCATGGCATATGTGGTAGACCAAGCATAAGTCATGCACGCAAACCTGGATCACGGTGGGCTTCTTCCTCTCTTCATCCTTTAGATCCTTCTCTCGTCCCAGGACTGTGGTGTACTCAACATCTAGCCCAGCGACCCACTCATCATCTGAGTCTTGAACATGCTACCAAGCGAGAAAGGCATCCTTTCACCGTCGCGGAAGAACGGGTGTAGATGACGTCAAACTCATCGCTGTGATGGTTCTAACCTTGTACTCACCGCCGATCGGGGAGATTTGGGACGCCATGGATTTGGGAGGAGGGTTAGGATTAGTGGAACTGCCGTAATGTGAATGGACGGGACGACTAGGAGCAAACCGCCGTAGTATTAAAGGACATGCGGGCCGAGTAGGAGCGAACTGCCCGCGCGAACAGCAGGGTAGTGGCTTTCCATTCTCCCATGATACGGGCTTCCGAGAGCCCTTGGATCTGAGATCGAGCGGTTGCATGGCGTGATTCTAGACCTATGGGTGAATATCCTATCACGGAGGTTATTCGCAAATTTTCAGCAACTTAGCATCGACCATTTGATCTCAGATCAAGGGCTGCCAACAGCCGTATCATGGTCGCGCCTACCACGACCATCGTGTCGCTCACGCCGTCGTGCCCTTGGAGATTTAACACGGTGCGTTAGGCTATCTAATGTTGGCATGTCATACATAGTCATCACTTAGTCACTCATACTACACCAAGGTTGGCTATAAGTGTATTTTTTTACTCCTCTCTATCTCTTTCTTCATACTCCCTCTGTCCCATAATATAAGAACGTTTTTGACACTAGTGTAGTGCCAAAAATGTTCTTATATTATGGGACACAGGGAGTACTAGTATTTATTGCATTTGCCAAGGAGTGACCTCTTCCAATGAAATGGTGTTGCTAAGTTTGCTTCATTTAATTAGCTATAGACTCAAAATTGTCTTTTCACCTAGGTACACGCGCTTAGCACCGTTTCTTCCTTGGGTCACCAAACTAGTCTCTCTCTTCTTGATTAACTTGCCACATCAGACTTTATGCCTATGTGGAAAGCTTAAGCACCTGTAGGAGCAAGTAAGGTGCCCGTTCGTTGCACGGAAGAGTGAAATGCATTGATCGGAGTGTTGTTTATTTTGACAAAGGATGTGGGGGTTATCTCATGTGTAACAGGTATCGATAGGTTTCTTTGGATATTATTTCATCTCTAGAGCTCAGAAACATCCGGGTGAAATAGATAAAAAAGTATCTTTTGCAAACAAAAGCGTTCAACTGTTCAACCTGCATCCAAAACTTGTGAAGAAATAACTCTTATTGTGTTTTGCAGGAAATGGTTCATCACAAGTCTTTCACCGGTACTGTAGTAAAAATTCATACATGGAAGATTCTAGACTAAACCATAAATGGATACACTTTTATTCAAGCGCGATACTCCAATAGAGCAAGATCATGCATGGAAGTCTCCACATGCTTAGACAGCGGATTACATTGAGCGAAGACTAATGATCAACATTTAACTTAGTAATGCATATGTCCAGGTGAACCTCCTTGGAGTCCCCATGCACATTGTTGGGGGTCAAATAATACCATGCATCTTCCATGTCCACATCGGCGGGAAGGTCCCAGCTCGGCAGAGTCCAAGTCAGCTTGACGTAGCCAGTGTCGCCGCCCACGGACCTCCGAGGGGTACTAATAGTGAGCACGCACCCCGTATCATCGGCCTCGTGTCAGTGTCAGCGTCAGCGGCGTCGCCCCTGACGTACACTACACAGATGTGGCATCGGCCTGCGCGGGCCTCGCCGGTGGCCACGATCAAGAGGAAGATGCTGTCGTCCTCCTCCGAGACTAGTAGGAGGCGCTGATCCTCCAGCGACTTCGACATGGTGAAAGGGTAGCACGTCTCGTACTTGATGTTCTTCGCCAAGGGCCAGTGGTGATCGCCGCGCCGCGCTGCGTGGTGCACGATGTCCGCCGGTGAGCCCCAAAACGGCATCGGGCACTCATAGCAGTAGAGGAAGGGCTCCTTGGAGGCATCGACCAGGCCGTCCATGAAACGGGAGTGGCTGTAGGGGACGTTCCGCCAGTTGAATATATGAGCAAGTTACTACGAGATTTACTACAAAATTAATCATGACGGCTATAACAGATATTAAACTAATCATGCAGACTAGCATAGTAGATGAACAGATCGAGTCTAGGACACAGACTAGAAACATGAATTCTACCACGATTTTGAACAGGAAGGACAGAAACACATACGGTGCAACGGGAGCAGCACCATTGGCGTTGAGGTTGTCACCCATGTCGTTGAGGAAGAGGTTGCCGAGGTCGGGGAAAAGTCATCGTCGGTGAAGTCGTGGCTGCTAGCAGTCGCGAGAGTGTGCTCCCCAAATGTCAACAGCGCCCGCCGAATGGAGCGCAGGAGGGAGTGGCTATAGGGGACGTTGCGGCCACTGAATGGAGCGCGGGAGTAGCCTACGAAGCAGTAGATGGTGCTCCTCCCTAGTCTCTATTCTTATCTCTATCTCTACTACTCTTCTTTGTTTTTTATAATATACTAGTTGTAGTTGTCAAATCGAATAGTACTGCGCCGTCCACTGCACGCCCGGCTGAACACGCCTCCTCGCCTCCATTAAACCCGCATGCAAACCGAGAAACCTACTCCGGCCCGCGGGAGGAAATTTGCCGGTTGCCGTGGGAGGGTTATTCTGCAAATTTTCAGCAACTTAGCATGCGACCGTTTGATCTCAGATCCAAGGGCTGCCAGCACCCCGTATCATGGTCGCACCTACCACGACCGTCGCGCCCTTGGAGATTTAACATGGTGCTTTAGGCTATCTGATGTTGGCATGTCATACATAATCATCACTTAGTCACTCATACTACAACAAGGTTAGCTATAAGGTTGGCTATAAGTGTATTTTTTTTACTCCTCTCTATCTATTTCTTCGTACTCCCTCCGTCCCATAATATAAGAACGTTTTTTACACTAGTGTAGTGCCAAAAACGTTCTTGTATTATGGGACACAGGGAGTACTAGTATTTATTGCATTTGCCAAGGAGTGACCTCTTCCAATGAAATTGTGTTGCTAAGTTTGCTTCATTTAATTAGCTATAGACTCAAAATTGTCGTTTCGCCCAGGTACACGCGCTTAGCACCATTTCTTCCTTGGGTAACCAAACTAGTCTCTCTCTTCTTGATTAACTTGCCACATCGGACTTTATGCCTATGTGGCAAGCTTAAGCACCAGAGGAGCAAGTAAGTACAATAGTCGCTTTACATGGCATGTTTGCATATGTGGAGGAAAGAGAGGCAAGGAAAAAGTTGAGAAATGGGCTCTCATGCAAGAGCCAGCCTCTACTACATGGTGGAGCATTGGGAGAGGCACCTGTATGGAGGTGGTCAGGAATCGGGAGACTCATGCCGGTCGTAGCGCCACAGTGAAAATGATAATGGCAAGTCAAATCACGGGGTCCCACATGTCCAGAAGTAACTCACTGTCAAATCACACAGCCCTACGTTTGCAGCAGCCTACTCCCTCGTCTTCTCGCGTCTCTGTTGAACCGACTAGGCGGAACTGCCCCGCCGCCTACCACGCAGGAAAAGCCCCGGCCTCGACTTTTAAATAGTATACAGTATACTAATTTTGTATCCATGGATTGCGCCCGCGCCATGGAGCAAAGCATCTAGAAAATGGCAGTACACATGTAGTATACAGCACGCCCGTCGCGTTCGCGTGCACCCCAGACGGTCGCTCGGTCTAGCACGCTGCTCTCCGAATGGAACGCGCGTCATATTGCATTTGCACACACATGTGGGATGGAAATTGAGAACCGACCATAGGCACACTCCCCGGCCCCGCAAGTCGGGCGACTTAATAGAAGAGGGAGATGAGCGATAGTACTAGAGAAGTGTTGTACTATGTTGGTGCCTGGACGATCCCGGCAAGACACGGAAGATTAGTTCGTCCATACATGTGACCAGACTCCAGCAGACACGCCTGGATTGGCTATCGTCTACATATCATGTAGGTTGTGTTGTACATGGCTGTAGTTGTGGTGAGAAATCTAAAAAAAGGTTTCTTGTCATCTCGCAAAATTAGGTGTCATGTGCTTCAGATCACTGCGAGGGTTAAACAGCGACAACTGAGTTGGGCTAGTCATTGGGGCACATGCAAGAACAGTGACTACTCGGCTGCCATCTAGGTCAAGCCGACTATGTTAATTAGGACATCTATCGACCGACCCCTTTTCTACGAGTTTATCTTTAATTTGTGCTTTGTTCCTCGTCTAGTTTGTCCGTCGGGATTCATGTTGTCTCCTTTGGGCAGTGAGGTTATGATTTCTTGTCATGTGGCATTTTTTCGTGTTATATGTTATAATCCGGCGCTTCAGATCAAAATGACGACAACTGCGCCTCCGGGCCACGTGCATGAAGACTTCTCGACAGTCATTGACGAGGTCAAGCCGGCTCCGGGAGACAAAAGAAAACTAGTACTACTCCACTATATAGGCAGAAGCCTCCGCGCTTGCTTGCTAGTGTTGCTCTCTTCACACTGTCTCGGCCTCTCCAGATCTAAACACGATAGCGGTGGCCACTCTCTCTCTCTCTCTCTCTCTCTCTCTCTCTCTCTCTCTCTCTCTCTCTCTCTCTCTCTCTCTCTCTCTCTCTCTCTCTCTCTCTCTCTCTCTCTCTCTCTCTCTCTCTCTCTCTCTCTCTCTCTCTCTCTCTCTCTCTCTCTCTCTCTCTCTCTCTCTCTCTCTCTCTCTCTCTCTCTGCTCACCGCTGGTCACAGATCCAGCCAGATCCTCTCCGCCAGGAAGGTGAGAAGGTGCAATGTTCACGTGATCGTCCTCGGCGACAGCTCTTACCTTGTTGGGCGCGTCCCGATCAGCCTGCCTTGCTGTTCTCTCCCAAGCACCACTGGCGAGGGAGGGCCTCCGACCCTTCTTCCTTCTTTGTCGAGTGTGGGCAGATCCGGCCTCCTGCCGCCCACCTAGCGACATCCCGCGACCATCGGTATAACTTCCTTCAAACCGGTCTTGCTCTACTTCCCGAGCTCGACGTCGCTGCATTTGTATCTTTTACTATTTCTCGTGCCCCTCAGAGATAGGATCGATCGGCTGTTAGAAAACCACCTAATTTTTTATGTTTAAGAGGTAAAACTAGTTCATGCACTCGAATCTAGTACTACTTGGTTCAAACAAGGAAGAAAGGGGGGTGGGGTGGGGAGGATTTGTAGGACTTGGTCGAAAGAGGAAATAATGGGGGTGAAAAGTAGCAGAGACGGCTATCCAACTGGTCTCTAGGTCTAATAGGAAATAAAGGGAAACGAGTACAAACTCAATATAAACCCGATCTATTGGTTGAAAAAGGAAAGAAAGTGGGGACTGGGGACAAGTCAGCGAGTAAGTCCAGCACTAGATTTTCTAGCCTCACACAAGATAAGGTGGCTATACGAACAAAAATGGGACCAACCGAGATATCCTGTTCTAATGTTTGTTGCCCGAGCCACTCTTATGTAATGCCCACGGTAAAATGTAGCGATCGACTTGTTAAAAGTAAGGACACGTTAAACCAATGTTGTTTCCAATGTAATGCCTCGAGAATATGAATCAATGGCACTTCTTTACATGTCCCGCTAAAATTTCCCATTAAGATAAGTTGGTTCTTTTCGTTAGAAATGCAACTGTCCTAGTCCGCCTACTCTCCGTGCCCAAAATAATGTCGTATTTAACGGTTGTCATAGTTAATCCTAATGCCCACACTAATATCTAGCAATGCCTTTGCTTTAGAAATTGCTACTGTCCTTGTAGGATTGCCATTCAGATAAGGAACATGCTTCTTTTCATTTGATGCATGTTTCATCACTTGTTAGTCACCCTCCTTTCCACCTTTTTTGTGCAAATAGAGATATACATTTCACGCTCGATCTTAGTTGAACTACACAAATGATATCCAAATTATAGTTGAGCATTCCAGAGCTTCACAACCAACCTTGATGTTGCTCAATTTTATTGCAACTAATGAAGAAGAAGCTCTGTGGGTTTCGTTTTCGATGGAAATGGAACCGGGCCGAGCCCTTTTCTTAAAAAATTGAAGAAGAAGCTGCTAGCTCACGGGACATTGCTTCATTTTAGGTGAACTACACCAAAAGGTCCCATGAATTGAATCATCCATGTTGGTGGTGAAAGAGCCAGCTTGACATCGATCTAAGCACCCCCGGCCTCCATCCTTGCGATGCACGGTACACCTCGTTTGCCACCTGCTCGACCCTAGTGTCACTGATAAAATGAAGTAATAATACAGTTAAAATAGAGCGAGTGTCATCTCTATCATTTCATTTCCAATGTAGATAAAGAAAGTGCTTCTCTTTGTTAAAGTATGTTTCATCAACTAGTCCCATTGTTAATGTTTAAGAGTTTCGCAAATGGGGTGCTTAATTTTAGTTGATATGTACAAAATAGAGATTTGAATGTCTCAAGGCACCTCCTTGTACTATCGCTGTACATCGATGTTCATCATTGGCAGAAGGTGTATCTGGGAGACTTGGGACAATGTCCAGTATGAGGCGTACCGTATGAGGCGTCGCAGGGCCCATCTTTCCCTCGACATGGCATACTATAATACTATCACAATATTTTCTTCTATTTATTTTGTGTGTTTCATCAACTAGTGCCACTATAATGTAATCATGCTTTTTCATTATCTGTGCAAACAGGGTTATTCAGCTGCATTTTGGTGGAACTGCACAAATGTACGTATGGAACGGCATATATCAGAGTGCGAGGTGTGCCAAGTAAAATTACCGACACCAACCATGCTGCATGCACGCATTGGCATCCACCACCACCAAGTGGGATGTGTGGTGCTCTCGTGGACGGATCTTTCTCGGCAGCAAATCCTCTAACCAAATACTAGTAGCTTATATTGGCAGTTTTCTAGGGAGTACTCTTTTCTGAAAGAAGCACCAATGTATTTTTCTTTATTTGTACACTGTGTCACAACTTTGACCCAAAGGTCCAGAGCTATTTTAGGGTGATTGGCGTAGTACTCGGAGACTGATTGTAAGCATGATTTTCATTAGCTGTCACACTGATTGTAAGCATGAGCAGGTGGAAGATTAGGTTAGTGCGAAGCTTACCTTAAACCTTACCGCCACCACTGAAACGAGGCGAGCATCAAGGGAACCATGGAGAACGGTGGGGAAGCGACGTCGCGCCATCCGGCCTCCTCTTGCGGTGGGAGAACGAATACTCCTGTGGCTCCGGCTGGCTCTACACCCTCACGAACGGCACACCATACTCGATCGATTCGTTATCCTCTGGGTGCTCGACCTTCCACCTGTACGCCCACCACCTCCGCCTGACTGTCACCTCGGGCGAATCTTTCTGCTCCATCGCCCATAGGAGATACTCGATGAACTCGGAGGACTGCGGCGTGACTACCGCCGAGGAGTACATGTACATCGCCGTCGTCTCGCTCTTTCGCATACATTGCCACATGGCCCACACCGTCCTCGAAATCTCCCACTCATTGTCAAACCAACCAAGGATCTCCTTCAACCTGGCTAACTTTGCCTGGTCGCCGTCGGCGATCTGCCTGATTGGCTGCTGCATCCTCTCCATAGATGTCCTTCTGAGTGGTCCGGTGCTAGCTTTGGAAGATGGTAGGAGAGACGGTGGTCTTGCAATAGAGAAGAGGGAGAGGCGAGACGGTGGTTTTGGAATGGAGATGATGGAGAGGAGAGGAGGTGGTTTTGCAATGGAGAAGATCAGAAGAGGGAGAGGCGAGACGGTGGTTTTGGAATGGAGATGATGGAGAGGAGAGGAGGTGGTTTTGGAATAGAGATGATGGAAGGAGAGGAGGTGTTTTTGCAATGGAGAAGATCAGAAGAAGGAGAGGCGAGACGGTGGTTTTGGAATGGAGATGATGGAGAGGAGAGGAGGTGGTTTTGCAATGGAGAAGAGGGAGAGGAGCGTGCGGCGGCGATTTAGGATTGTGCGAGAGGGCCGGCGCGCTGTGACTGGATCAAAATCAAAATCAATTTACCCTTCAATTAAGAGAGCGACCCCACATTAACTAGTCTCCCTTTTATTCTGGGTCATAATTGACCATGATTTTCGCACATAAAATATATGTTATATGTTGCAAAAATAATATAATTTGAAAGTACATTCAGATACGAACCAAACGATACAATTTTTGGTGACATGCATTCACATTTTGCTTGTCAAATATAGTACATGGTCAAACTATATTTTGACCATGTACAAAACAGCAAAAAAATACTTCCAAGACCAGTGCCGCTCTTCCGCTCTTCTCCTCTTAAACCACCGCCGCTCCTCTCCTGTTCCAATCTAAATCCAGTGCCGCTCCTCTCCTCTTCCATTTCAAAACCACCGCACCTCCTCTCCTGTTCCAGTCCAAAACTAGGTCGCTCCTCTCCCATTGTAATCCAAAACCAGCGCTGCTCCTCTCCTCTTCCATTCAAAAACCACCGCCGGCGAGTGAAGGTGATGTGGATAAGTAGATCAATGGAGGAGTACAACCGATATGTGAGGATCACAGACGGCGACCCTGTGAAGCTAGCTAGGATGTTGGAGATACAGTCTTGGTTTGACAACAAGGACCAACTAGCGGCGACGGCGACATACATGGCCAAATATCTGCAACAGAGCGAAAAGGCGACGATACTCCCGGAGGGAGTCGCGCCGGAGTACATAGAGCTGCTCCTCTGGGCCATGGAGCAAACAGATTCATCGAATCGGATCGTGAGGGAGCGGTGGTGGGAGTATCGATCCCAGATGGAGCATCCAACAGAGATTGAAGGATCGAGCATCTACAGGGTGCCGTTTGTGAGGGTGTCCTGCCAGAGTGAGCCGGTGGAGTCTTCGTCGACCGAACCCAACTACAAGAGGAGAAAATCAGTTGGTCCGACAACACTTCCCCGCCATCGTCTCCCTCGGCGTTCACATCATCTCACGGGGCGGCTGTTTGCCACCGAGGAATAGGAGGGGGTTGCCCCCCCCCCCCCAGCCCAATAGTCGGGCAGGTTGTGAATTGTCAGGAGGAGCTTAGGGTTGTCAGTATTTGCAGGTTGTGAATTGTGTTTTGTGTTGTGTATTTTGAGAGTACTTTCAGATATGAATGTCTTTTGAATTTCAGATTTGCAGTATTGAGCATATGAAGAATTTTATGAATTCTAGAGATCTATTTTTAGCACTTAAAAAAATGTAGTTTCGTAGGAGTATAAAAGTGCAGACAATGTGATTCTCAGAGAAGAAACTGCAAGTTTCTGTAACATCCCCAACATCATGCTACAGTAATCTCCCCTAATGGTGGCCATGTCATCGTGATTACTATGCAGCTTGCCACTTGTCCAAAAATCAAAGCCTTTTTCAAATTTAAAATAAGTCAAATAAATTATTTCTCCAAACAGTAAAACAAAAATGTTCGCTGGGTTGCAAATTTTCATTAACTAAATGTCATGAGAGATTCAACATCATTTGAGATAGCTAATTTCCCCTGGGAATTAAAGCGGTTCCAAATCAGCATTTTTAAATGCTTTTCCATTTGTGAAAAATCCAAATCAATTCAAACTCCTCCCAAACTTTTTGTGGCAGGAGCCAAATATTGTATTGTATTTATTTGGCCAAGTCCCACCTTTTACAGAACCCATTTTGGCACCTCAAATGTTGCAAAGCATTTTCTGTAAAAAGAAATCAGTAAAAGAAAAGGCAAAAATTGAAAAGGAGAAAGGCCCCCTACCCCCTGGGCCTAATCCACCCAAGCCGGCCCATCCAGCTCACTCCCTGCACCGGACACCTCCCTCTCCCTGTTCCTCTGTCCTGGGTCGCTACAGGCTCCGTTCCCGCCGGATCACCTCGCCGGCATCGCCGCGAGAGGATAAGACCCCGACGCCTCGGTCCTCTCCCCTGCTCCCCACTCACTCCCCTGCTCTCCTCTGTCACCCCACTCCCCTCTGGGTTCTCCCCAGATCCCCTTCCCTCCACCTCCATGACGCGCTCGTCGTCGGCCACTTCACCCTGCCGCGACCACCGCCACCCCCGCACCTCGTCGACACGTCTACGAGGTCCATCATCGCTCTCTCCATCGACTAGTGCCGCCCGTTGGAGCTCCTCAACTCTGCAACGCGAGATCGCCGTCGTCTTCTTCCTCTTCGGTTGCCGGCGTCGTCGTCGATTCCGGCGAAGCCTGCAGCTCCTAACCTTCCAACGAGCCACCGTGAGCTCCTACGTAAGCTCCTCGACCTTTCCCCTATGCTAGCGCCGTCGACCTCGCCCCCTAGTTGCCGTCACCATTGGTGTTGCCCCGCCGCCATGGTGAAGCTTGTCGCCGTGGCCACCGTTGCCGCAGCTCGCGTTCGAGCTCGTAGACGAGCTCGTGAGGTTCCCAGGAACCCAACACGCACGCGCCTGCGTTTCCCCGAGCCCGCTAACGCCGTTTACATCCACGCCCGAACACCCCCGCCGCCACTGCTTGTCGCCGGCGCCACTCCGGACACCCCCGCCCCTGCTGCTTGCTCCATCGGATGCGCCACATCGCCAGCTAGCTCTAGCCGCAAACCGCGCGCGTTTTGGTGCCCCATAGCGCCCGCACGGTGAAGTTCCGCTGTCGGTAGCGTCGTCGCCGGCGTAAGTCCAGCGGTGCTAACGTGTCCGTCGTCATTAGGCGCTAATGACGCTGATTAGGATAGCCTAGAGTGAATGACAACAAGGCCCCACCGTTAAGTAAACTCTGTTTAATTTTCAGGTAGGATTAGATTAATAACCATTGGCCCACGCGTCAGCTTTGACGCTGCTTACGTGGCGTTTGTCTGGGCCCAGCGGTTAGTGGCTGTGGCCATATGACATGTGGGCCCCTTCGACTTCGTTGACCAGTCAACGGGTCAACGTCGACTGCTGACTGGGCAGTCAACGGGGCCCACTGTCAGCCTCTATGCTGCTTTGCTGTGTACACTTTGTGTGTGCACGTAGCTTTTTAATCTTTATTTTCGAATTAGTTTTAATTCCAAAATATTAATAAAACTTTGAATATTCATAGAATATAAACTGTAACTCGGATGAAAATGTTTTCTATATGAAAGTTGCTCAGAAAAATCCAACGAATCCGAATATGCGGTCCGTTCATCTGTCACATGCCCCTAGCATGCTGAACATGGAACATTCCCCCTCCGGTCATCTGTCTGGCACAGGTCCGGAACCGGGAAAGCATTCCTGGTTGAATTCCCCCTTCACCTATATTGTGTAGCCATACGTTACGTCACACCCGGCACATCATATTGCCATGCTATGCTTTGTGATGCTTTGTTTGCTTTATATTTACTGTTTCTTCCCCCTCTTCTCTCTGGTAGACCCCGAGACCGATGCTGCCTCTGTGATCGACTACGTCGACGACAACCCTCCTTGCCAGAGCAACCAGGCAAGCCCCCGTTTGATCATCCCTATATCGCCCATTCCATTCTCTCATGCTTGCATTAGATTTTGCTACTGTTATTGTTTGCTCCTATTCTGCTGCATAGCCTGTTTATTGTAACCTGCTATTGTTACCTACCTGCTTATCCTAAACTGCTTAGTATAGGTTGGTTAGAGACCCATAAGTGACAACCCCCCCACTTGACCCGACTGCCCTGCTGGATTATCAGAAGACCCGATCAACGGGATCGGAGACCAGGCCCCGACACCTCACGTCACATCACGCCCCTTCGTTGCTCGACTCTGCAGAGTTACCATCGAGTGCCGAGGGTGGAACCTCATACATCACTCCTGATGAGATCTCTGTAGAGTAGTTATTCGGTCGTGGTCATCGAGGGTGATTTCTCCTTAACCACTTCCGACACGACTACGTTGCAACCCTCAAGTGTGAACCTCGAGGGTGGTTCCTCTTACGCTCACCTTGATGTTTACATCGAGTGGGAATCCGACAAGGGTGATTCCTCGGTTTTCCCCTTGGTGTTAGACACATGGTTACTATGGTTACTATGACTTTGCACTGGACCCTGTTACTAAAGACGGGTTGGCCCTGAGGGGTACCCGCATGAGCTTAATTGCGAGTGAGTTGGAGTCGGGCGGACCTGGAAGGTGCCCGCGAGATAATTACGAGGCGTGGCCAGGCATTCCTAGCCCTTGCCCCAAGTCCTCGAGACGGGCAACGGGTCACATCTTCGTGAGTCTCGCTTGTTACGCGCTCCTAATCCACTACGATTTGGATATTTGATCCGAGGGGCATCTGGCCTGATAGCACTAACCATCACGTGGGCATAGTATGGGCGTTCTGCGTCGTATACATCAGCCGACGCTTAATAGACATCAGCGACTGAGCGACGCGCGCCGGGTTGGACTGCGTAAGCGCCTGCCTTGTTGTAGGAGGTAGCTAGGTCTGCTCACCGGCCAAGTATGCAACATGCAGGAGTTCCCGGGGAGATGGCCCATGACCCCTGGGGGCATAGGTTTAGTCCGGCGTGCTGGCCTATCTATTAAGCCTAGGTCGGGTTGCGGCGTATTGTTTGGCCGAGGCGGGGCATGACCCAGGAAAGTGTGTCCGGCCGGAGTTAATCGAGCGTGGTGGGTAAGTTGGTGCACCCCTGCAGGGAAGAAAACATCTATCGATAGTCTGTCCTACGGTAACGGACACTTGGAGTTGTATCCCGATCGATACAACTAGAACTGGATACTTGTGATGAGAATTGGATGGTGATGAGTAATGGATTGTGATAATAATCTGGATAGTATGGCTCGGGATTACTTTTCGCAGGAGTCGAGAAAGGATCTTCGCCAAGGTTGATAACACTACTACTACTTTACTTTATGCTACTCTACTCCCCTGTTGCTACAAGATTGTGGTTTCGGAAGATGCTAGTCTTCGATAGGACTAGGCCTTCTCTCTATTCTCGCATTTCGCAGCCCACCCACATATATAGCCTTCCTTTGATAATGTTGCATATGTAGTGTAGATCCTTGCTTACAGTACTTTGGATGAGTACTCACGGTTGCTTTGCTTCCCCTTTTCCCCCTTCTTTCTTCTTTCTGGTTGTCGCAACCAGATGGTGGAGCCCAGGATCCAAACAACAACACCGACGACTACTACTACCCCGAGGGTACCTACTACTACGTGGAGGCCGCCGACGACCAGGAGTAGTTAGGAGGCTCCCAGGCAGGAGGCCTTGCCTTTTCGATCGTTGCTGCTTTTGTGCTAGCCTTCTTAAGGCAAACTTGTCTAACTCATGTCTCGACTCAGATATGGCTGCTTCACCGACTCTTGTGTTTTCGAGCTTATGTATTCGAGCCCTCGAGGCCCCCGGCTTGTAATATAAAGCTTGTATTATTTTAATTTGTGTCTAGAGTTGTGTTGTGATATCTTCCCGTGAGTCCTTGATCTTGATTGTACACATTTGCGTGCATGATTAGTGTATGATTGAATCGAGGGCGTCACAGTTTCAGTTTCAGATAAGAAACTGCAAGTTCAGTTTCAGATAAGAAACTGCAACTTTCAGAGGCAGAGCATTTATATTAACACGGCCTTTTCAAACAGGGTTAACATCATGTTCGTAGTTTTATTCATGGTCGAAAATGGAACTACCAGCCAGTTAACATCATGCTGATCAACATTCATGCATAGCACATCTTCATATGATGCATAGTCAAAATGCCCACACGGTGTCGAGTGTGCGAAACACAGAGAAAACGAGGGACGAAGTTTTGGCAAGTGTTGGACGTGGTTTTGGGCTGCCCCGTCTAGGCTTTCATTTTTAACATGCGCAACCCACGACCTCGGATGGGAGGGCCTATTTGTATTTTTCTTAGGGCTGTCATGTATTGACCGGCCTATGGACCTCCCATCCGAGGTTTTATTTTTGGCAGCCCAATTTATGTGTTTTTTTTTGAAGAAAAAGCAGAGGTCTGTTCTATTTTTCTATATAAGAATAGGAACACCAGGTCCAACTTATGTTTCCCTTCTAACTATATTATATATATTTAAGTTATTTTATATGTTATTATATATTATTTTTATTGTCATCATATATTTATGAGATACTTACATATGTAAGAAAACAATATCCCACATCTTATTAACTTATAAAAATAATTTCTTAACAAATAAAATCCTGGATTGTTTTGGCACGAAAATCCTAGTGATTGTGTACAAAAGCTTGGTAAGATTTAAGGACGAATGTAATAATATCACTTATTATTTACATATATTTATAACAAAATGCTCAGCCCTTTTTATTTTTGATAACATTGCTGGCCCAACCCAACATTATAATTAGAATCAGCCCAAAGACAAAATCGTGTATTTCGAGAAAGTGCAAATGGCTTGTAATTTTTTAGGAAATAAAATAAATGGGCCGCATGGACGCTACATTATTTGTTCACCCAGCCCAGCTAATGGCTGTAATTCAAAAGAAAGATCAAATTGACTGTAAATTCTACCGCGCAAAAAAAGATCTGTAAATTTCGAAAAATGGGTTGAATACGTGCCACATTTTTGGAGGCTGAAATGTGGGCCAATAGGTGAAGCCAACGCAAGTCGTTGTCAATTTAGTCAACAAATGATTCTCGACATGTTAGCCGTTGGATTTACATCCAACGACCGCATCCATCTTCAATCTCTCGCCTTCTTCCTCCAGCGCCGTCGGGACCACCTCCGCCTCCTGCTGCTAGCAGCTCTGCTTAGCACGCCGCTATGAAGCGCTACTCCATCGCTGGCGTGCCATCCCTCCACCCCTACCGATCGCCGAACCACACCGCACTAGAACCATTAACACTCAGACACCTCTCCATCTGCGACTCTACTCCGCGCCTTCCCATCTCCGCTCATTGCTGTCGGGGCCTCGCCGTCGTCCATCACCTTGATGCGCTCGCACGGCGTGGTCAACGTGGTCAACGAATGACACCATCGAAGTAGAGGCGTGCGTGGAGAGGCTAACAGCTGGGTCCATGGCCGCACACAAGGAAATGCCTCCTTATTACGCCGAAAATAATGATTCCTCCACCGACATCCGGGACCCACCGTAAGGGCCTCTCAGATTTCGTGAAAAAACGTGCCCCCATCGACATGTCGGACCCACCAGCTATCTTCGCACGCAAGGAAGTGCCTCCTTATTACATAAAAAATGAATACTCCCCGCCACTGGAACCCAAAGATAGTGGGAGGCTGACTTAGGGCCTACCAAGTTGACAGGGCCGGAGGGCTTTGTCAACTTAGTCAATATGAACGATTCTAGCTCTTGTTACCGTATGATGTTCATCCAACGGCCGTAGTGCTTCTTCAACCTCTGGTCTTCTTGCTCCAGCCGCCCAAACCAGCGCTTGGTCGTGCTGCGTGCTCTCGCCTCCCGTGGCCTCGTCAGGATGCCGCGGAGGCCTCACTGCCCCCTACTACTCCCACCGCTGGCCAGGCCATCCCTCTACTCACCCACACCCCCTGTTATTATGCGGTGACAGCAGCCTCACACCGCAACCAAACCAGTGAACCTCAGACTCCTCTCTTCGTGGGCATCCATCGCGCATCTTCCCGGCCCGAAGTCGCCCCTTCCTAGGCCTCGCCGTCGTCCACCGCCGTAGTGCTCTCGGCGCGGCGTGGTCAACATGGTCAAGGAACGACTTCCATTGACGTGGATCAGACGTGGAGAGGCCGACACTGGGTCCACGGCCGGAGAAAGGAAGTGCCTCCTTATTACGCGCAAAATAATGATTCCTCCACCGACAGCTGGGACCCACCGGACGGGCCACCGATTTCATGAAAAAACGTTTCTCGATGCCGGGACCCACCAGCTACATCTTCGCACGCAAGGAAGTGCGTCGGGCAAAAACCGATTCGCTTCGATTGCCGGGACCCACCAGCTACATCTTCGCACGCAAGGAAGTGCGTCCGGGCAAAAATAATTCGCCCGATCGCTGGGACCCACCAGCTACATCTTTGCACGCAAAGGAAGTGCGTCGGGCAAAAAAACGATTAAGCCCCTCATTGCTGGGACCCACCAGCTACGTTTGCGACGCAAGGAAGTGCTCGATACGGGACCCACCTGGTCGAAGCGTATGTAGCGTTAGCATTCTGGTCGCGAACGTGTACGTACATACTGGTCATTGTAGAGGCGCGCACGTGTCGCAATAGAGGCGCGCACGTAGCATGTACACGTACGTACAGCGGCCAGGGTGCAAGAAAGAAAATGCGGCCACAAACGTACATACGGGAAGGGTCTCAAACGCCTACTCGCGCATACGTACGGCCAGGTCTCGTGTACATGGCTGGGTCGGAATGGAGAAACAACGTCATCATTGTGTTCATGGGGAGCCAACTGGCAGGGTCGGAACGGAATGCGTGGTCGTGTTCATCGGGAGGGCTTGGACGGAACAGGCGATGAAAACGAGGCCTAGCGTACCGCACAACGGAGGAAACGGACCTCCTACATTCGGAACGGAGTCCTGTTGATCGGGAGGGGTGTGGCGTACCGCAAAACGGAGGAAACGGACCTCCTACGGTCAAAACGGGGGTCCTATTGGTCGAGGGTGTGGCGATCGCAAAACGGATTTAAACGGACCTCCCACGATCAAACAGGGTCCTATTGATCGGGAGGGTGTGGCGCATCGCAAAACGGACGAAACAGACCTCCTACGGTCAAACGGGGTCCTGTTCATCGGGAGGGTGTGGCGCATCGCAAAACAGGACTCCATGGGATCTGTTCATCTCCACCGTCGACCTCCTCCAGCCTCCACGGGCCCTGCTCATCCAGCCTCCACCGCGCTACTCCACCGCCATCGCTCAACCACCCTCCACCGCCTAATGTTCATACAGCCCTCCACACCACGGTGGCCTGTTCAACCACCCTCCACGGGCACCCCTCCACCGCCTAATGTTCATCCAGCCCTCCACACCACGGTGGCTGCTCAACCACCCTCCACGGGCACCCTCCACCTTCTCTGCTCATCCAGCCCTCCACACCACGGGTCCTGTTCATCCAGAGGCAACGCCACCGCCATCGCTCATCCAACCCCCGCAACGCCTTTGCTCATCCAATCGATTGGCTTGATTAGCAGCAATAGCGGCGAATCGCCGATTGGGTTCGATTAACAACCATCGATCGATCGCTCGGGTTTAGTAACGTAGCCTCTGATCTGATCGCTTCGGGTTGATTAGAGCCCAACGCCCACTCGGGTTGATTAGAGCTAACGCCGCGACACACGCAGCAGCGACGTACGAGAGAACGCGCATCGCTCGACCCCGACCTCCCACCGTAACCGCAACTCCCGAAATTTTCCTCCCCTCGCTTCTACCACGGTTTTTCCGTCATGGACGGCCCAAAGAATGTCATGCAGCTGCGTCTCCGCCCGCCAGACGAAAAGCCCATTTTACATCATGATTTTTGTCATAGAAGTAGGAGCCCACCACATCTATGATGATACCAGGTTTTTTCACAATTATCGTCATAGAAGTGTCATATGTATGACATAAAAAAATTTGTTCGGCCCAAAATGTCACGGAAGTGTCTTTTTTTGTAGTGGAAAGACTAAATGATAGTTGAGTATGTGGACTTGCTACAAAGCTATGACATAGACTCTTTCTGATGTTATGATAAATTGCAATTGCCTCAATGACTGAGATTATAGTTTGTTAGTTCTCAATAAAGTTTCTGATTTATACTTTGCATTGTGAATAGATTATTACTTGAGCATAAGGAATCATATGACAATATCCATATATGTTGCTGTTATAAGAATAATCATGATGCCCTCATGTCCGTATTTTATTTTATCGACACCTCTACCTCTAAACATGTGGACATATTTATCATTATCGGCTTTCGCTTGAGGACAAGCGAGGTCTAAGCTTGGGGGAGTTGATACGTCAATTTTGCATCATGCTTTTATATCGATATTTATTGCATTATGGGCTATTTTTGCATATTATGTCATAATTCTTATGCCTATTCTCTCTTACTTTACAAGGTTTACATAAGGAGGGAGGGAGAATGCCGGCAGCTGGAATTCTGGGCTGGAAAAGGAGCAAATATTAGAGACCTATTCTGCACAACTCCAAAAGTCATGAAACTCCACGAAAGTTATTTTTGGAAATAATAAAAAATACTGGAAGAAGAATCTACATCAGGGGGGCCTCCGCCTATCCACGAGGGTGGGGGGCGCACCCTACCCCCTGGGCGCGCCCCCCTACCTCGTGGACCCCCTGTTGGCTCTCCGATGCCCATCTTCTGGTATATGAAGTCTTTCGTCCGAAGAAAAATCATAAGCAAGCTTTCAGGACGAGACTCCGCCGCCACGAGGCGGAACCTTTGTGGAACCAATCTAGGGCTCCGGCAGAGCTGTTCTGCCGGGGACACTTCCCTCTGGGAAGGGGAAATCATAGTCATCGTCATCACCAACGCTCCTCTCATCGGGAGAGGGCAATCTCCATCTACATCTTCACTAGCACCATCTCCTCTCAAACCCTAGTTCATCTCTTGTATCCAATTCTTGTCTCTAAGTCCGGGATTGGTACCTGTAGGTTGCTAGTAGTGTTGATTACTCCTTGTAGTTGATGCTAGTTGGTTTATTTGGTGGAAGATCATATGTTCAGATCCATTATGCATATTAATACCCCTCTGATTATGAACATGAATATACTTTGTGAGTAGTTACGTTTGTTCCTGAGGACATGGGAGAAGTCTTGCTATTAGTAGTCATGTGAATTTGGTATTCGTTCGATATTTTGATTAGATGTATGTTGTCTATCCTCTAGTGGTGTTATGTGAACATCGACTACATGACACTTCACCATTATTTGGGCCTAGAGGAAGGCATTGGGAAGTAATAAGTAGATAATGTGTTGCTAGAGTGACAGAAGCTTAAACCCTAGTTTATGCGTTGCTTCATAAGGGGCTGATTTGGCTCCATATGTTCCATGCTATGGTTAGGTTTACCTTAATACTTTTGTTCTAGTTGCAGATGCTTGCAATAGAGGTTAATCATAAGTGGGATGCTTGTTCAAGTAAAAACAGAACCCAAGCACCGGTCCACCCACATATCAAATTATCAAAGTACCGAACGCGAATCATATGAACGTGATGAAAACTAGCTTGACGATAATTCCCATGTGTCCTCTGGAGCGCTTTTCTCCATATAAGAGTTTGTCCAGGCTTGTCCTCTGCTAAAAAAAGGATTGGGCCACCTTGCTGCACTTCATTTACTTTTGTTACTTGTTGCTTGTTACCAATTATCTTATCACAAAACTATCTGTTACCTATAATCTCAGTGCTTGCAGAGAATACCTTGTTGAAAACCGCTTATCATTTCCTTCTGCTCCTCATTGGGTTCGACACTCTTACTTATCGAAAGGACTACGATAGATCCCCTATACTTGTGGGTCATCAACGTCCCAGGTGTCAGCCGATCTTGAGTTGTTCTCTTGTCTATTGACTATATACGCTCACAATGTCGTGGGTCCCAGATGTCAGGAAAACACTAGGAGGAAGCATTTTATTTTTCCATATGCTAACATGGTGGGCCCGTACTGTCATCCTCTCCACGTACTTCTGCCGATTCCGATTGTTTGTTGACCATGTTGACAACGCGAGCGAGCAGCGCCGCGGCGAGCGCACCAAAGTGCGCGGAGGATGATGGCGTGGCCTCGGACATCGGCGTTAACGATTTAGGAGACGGTGGGGCGGTGATGCATGCTTGTGAGGCGCAGCCACCGTGGAGGAGAAGCGAAGTGCCCACCGGGCGCTGGTTTGGTTTTGCGGCTAGAGGAAGACATGATCAAGAAACACGATGATCGTAAAAGCAGCAGGAGTACTTAACAACCTTAATGAAACCAGCAGGGCACTTAACAACCATAGCTGAAAGCAGTATGAGTACTTATACTGAGTTCAACCGCATAAAGCACGCCTCGAACAAGTGCTACTTTGCCTAAGCTAACCAAGGGTGAGGCCGCCAAGCCCCAGGACAAGGCCCAGGCGCCACCCCGTGCATCCACAACCTTCTGAAAGCGGCTTCATCTCGCAATGTGGTCAATAAACAGGATATTCGCTTTAGAGCCATGGAAAAGCAGGAACATAATCTTTTGTCCTATTCTCCAAGATGGGCGGGCCTTCATTATTTGATACCACACATGAATAAGTATCTTTTCACCTCCAAGGGGAATGGAGTAGGTCGACATAAACATCATTTGTGACCAAGCGCCAAGTCTGACCCGACCATGGTCGTGCATCCAGATAGGAACAATAGAACTGGGCGGTTCGCATTTCAAGAAGATCACAGCTGTAAAATTGTGTATAAGCAATAGTTTATGAACAACATATATAATGAGAAAACAGCTCGTACTATAAGTTTCTCGACACGGTTGGACCTGTTCAACGAGTGCAGCAGTGGCACACATATCCCACGTGGCCTTCCACCATTGAAACACCCCACAAGGACCTCGAGACGATCAATAAAGTGTAGGAACTTGTGGATGTCGTCCCAGTCAACTTCAAGGCATCAAGAAACAACCGAGTTGTTACAGAATAACAAACGAGCAGCCTGCTTAACTCTAAAAAAACCTACACGTGCCACCAATTATAAGAAAATATTAGTTAGAACTAGCATCTTCGTGAGAGATTCGTTGCTACTTCTAAAGTTAAATTGTGATTAGTTAGACAGAATAGGTAGATTAAGAAGTAATCGAGGCAGCAAGCAAGAACCAGATACAAAACTAACATGGATGAACAATTGGAACGACGTCGGGGTGGAAGATTGCAGTGAAGATAAGACTAGGTTCTGCTATTTCCATCAACATTCGTGTGCCAACTTTCAGTCTGTAACACTTGAGAAAGTTTATCCAAGTTCGGCCATAAAAAGAAGCAGCGATCTTCTTGGTTCATGAACCCAACTCAGAACTTATATCCATGGCTTGTCTTCACTGTGACCATTAAACTGGTGTATTCAGTTATGGCAAGGCCGAGCATCTTGAGTACATGTGTTCTGGCAGAGCAAATAATGCACTGCAGGAAAAATAATATGAGAAAACAGTGTATTCCCTATCCAAATCTAGAAATAACTTCCTCCTTCACGTCAGTGTTGACCATCGTAATGGTAGTACCTTTTATCCAAATATAGCAATCCAAGTTTCCAAATTAGTCGACAGCTTGTTCAAAAAAACCCACCCTCCCGGATAGAAAAGAGGATTCTAGGAACATACTGTGCGCGTTTTAAAATCATATGTTAGGATGAGAAGGAACAAGTGTGGCGTCTCGCCGAGGGCGCAGAAACATGTAGGGTCCTCGCACTTTGGGCACTGCAAATGAAACACACTAGATTCAGTAGGAAGAAAAATGCATCAACGGCGGCGGCTGCCATCCTAGGATTACCCGCGACCAAGGGACTTGGATTTATCGGGAATGGATGAAGAATTCATACCTGGTTCTCCATGAGAAAACCCTATGCAATCGCCGAGAGGGGGTTTTCTCTGAACAAGCGACGAGGAGAAGGGTATTCGGGCCTAGTGAAATATTGCCGCTTCGTCCGTCGACTTCTATCGCTAAAGCTGGAAAGGGGGGTTTGTGATTTGACGGCTCATTGGGCATTATCATGCACTACGACCGGGGTGTGTCTACCGTGCAGTTGCGCACTCTAATTTGTGCATATGGCACGTGGACCCCATTGCCGGATGCCCCACATATCAGCGAAAGGAAGTAGAAAGACAGGAGTAACAAGTTACACAAAAATATATTTTTGACAGAGAGATACTCCCTCTGTAAAGAAATATACACATCTTTTATATCACAACTTTATACATAAGAAAAATCAAGGGGAATATATATAACATATATAATTATAAAAAACAGAGTTGTTTTTAACACAGTATAGATGAGTTGGTGATGATGGTGTGCCTGCCATCCTGCAATATAGGTCGTCTGATTTATATCTGACGGATAGGAAGGAAACTATGGCAATTTTGCAAAAGGTACCCACAAACCTCTCCACATTTGCAAATAAGGCCTTCCCTCGTTCATCCTTTTCTCTCACAAGATAAAATACTCATACAAATGCATCTTGATGTTACGTGCAAGGCACGGGCATTATGGGGGTTCAGCTGAGAATATAATACTCAGACAGGCTCACGGTTCTGGACTGTGGGCCGCAGGCCCACCCTGCATGTTTGGGGGCCCATGTGTTCTACCTCAGTGCTTTTGATATTGCAAGCGATCGGCACGGCGCTGGTTTTAGATCTTTGTCGCAAGGCTTAATACACAAAATTGAATAAAGCACGGCAGCTGTTGGAATGAAATCGAACTACGCGGTTCCTAACCAGCAATGAGAGTTGCAATTTATCAACGATATACTATGTGATAAATAATATTGTCAGATTACTTATACACACAGACACTTATTTCACCATGCCGATTATTACATCTAAATCTCTCAGAGGATAGATCGATTCGGCGATTGCGTTGCCATCAAGAATTTCAAAGTTGATTTGGACCAGCTCTCCTTGTTGAGAAACTTCGATTTTGAGATCATCCCCTACCGCAAGATATGATTTATATTTGAACCTTGACCATTGTCGGTGTCAAAACCGGCGGATCTCGGGTAGGGGGTCCCGAACTGTGCGTCTAGGCGGATGGTAACAGGAGACAAGGGGCACGATGTTTTACCCAGGTTCGGGTCCTCTTGATGGAGGTAAAACCCTACGTCCTGCTTGATTGATATTAATATTGTGGATGTTTACAAGAGTAGATCTACCACGAGATCAAGGAGGCTAAACCCTAGAAGCTAGCCTATGGTATGATTGTAAGGGTTGTTGTTCGAGTCCTACGGACTAGAGCCATCCGGTTTATATAGACACCGGAGAGGGCTAGGGTTACATAGACTCGGTTACAATGGTAGGAGATCTACATATCCGTATCGCCAAGCTTGCCTTCCACGCCAAGGAAAGTCCCATCCGGACACGGGGCGGACTCTTCAATCTTGTATCTTCATAGTCTTGGAGTCCGGTCGATGATGATAGTTCGCCGATGATAGTCCGCCGATGATGGTAGTCCGCTATCCGGACACCCCTAATCCGGGACTCCTCAAGAGCCCCTAACCAGGCTTCAATGACGATAAGTCCAGCATGCGTGTAGTCTTCGGCGTTCAAGGCGGGTTCTCCTTCAAGTTCTATGTACCGCGAGCAGTGTCCAGCTTCCTCATCAATGTTGCGCGTCTTGGCTTCCATGCCCAATAATGGCCTTCTTCCACGTGTTTGCGAACGTGAAAAGCCGTGGTGTCTTTTATGTCTTACCCCTAGTTGTGCGAATGATCTGCCTATAAGGGAGGCAAGAATCAAATCCAAATCACCATCTTCCTCCCCATAAATACTCATCGGAGCGCTTTTGACCAAGAATCCATTCCATCATGGACCGTCAACGGCTCCTCTTCTCGCGCTCCCAGCCCTTTGCTAGGAGATTGGAGGAGATGCTCATTCGCACAACGAGCTGGTGAAGCTCCAAGTGGGGGATATCTCCTCCGCCTTCATGGTTCCGGTTCAGCCGGGCTGGCCACCTACAAAGGTAGGAAGCAAGCGGAGGTTACCCCAAATCCCAACAAAGGGAGCGGGTTTGCCGTCCCCTATCGATAAGGGGCTCGGATTTCTGTACATCCATTCCTCCGCGGGCTCCTCGGAGTTCTACGGACTCAGCTTCATCACCACGCCCGCCTCAATCCTGCATATTGCGGGTTACGTAACTCTTTGCGAGCTATTCCTGGGCGTCGAGCCCCACTTCACGTTGTGGAAGAGGTTGTTCTGCCTTGTACCCCGCTCTCACGAGGGGTCCATATATCAAGTGGGCGGCGCCGTAATATGGCGCATTGCCGGGACCGGATATCCATCCGGAACCCCTAAGAAGGTGCCCGAAGACTGGCCTTCGGAATGGTTTTATATAGAAGACGCTCCGCTGCCGGACCCTATTCGGATCGGCCTCCCAGAGTTCAGCAATGCTCCTCTGAAGAAACGCCTTAGTTGGCGTCCGCGGAGCCCCTGTCTGGAGGAAGATAAGAGCGTCCATTATTTGATGGGCCGAATAAGGTTACAGGCCCATGCCAGGTTAACCATGATTGGAGTCATGGCAACATGCATTACGCGGGGGGTGTAGCCACTACAATACAGGGGCCACCCCATGTGGGATTTCAACGGGAAAGACGATGCCACCCGTCATGGCCGCAAAGGGCCGGATTCGGCCGAAGATCTGGTGACGATCCTGTCCGGCTTGTATAAGGGGGAGAAGGAGGATTTCCTTCGGACGAACCTGTTAAATGGGTTCTCCATGAATAATCCCCGGCCTTGGGTAAGAGAACACTCTGCGCGTCCGACCCGTGCCTTTCGAAACTTAAGTTTCTTATATTGTGTTCTTCTTTCGACGCAGGAACTGCGCCGGACCGTGGAGGGCATGCTAAGTCCGGCTCCGCAGCCCGAGGATCCAGAGAGATCCCGGGATCCGGCCTCCGAAGAGGATCCGGACATAAAGGTGGAGCTAATCGACGGGGTGTTCCACCAGCTCAGCATGGACAATGCTTTAGTCGCCATCACGGCCGACTATCCCGGACTATATCCGGCTTCCCAGGTGATTGCGACCGAAGCCCTGACACCGTCATTCCTTCCTTGCTTATTTCTGACCACCGTATATGATGGCGCTATGCAGGAGGCGCCCTGGGGCGAGAAGCCGAGCACGCGGTGGCTGACCAACAAGGGTCAGTTCGGACCAGTAGGCGGAAGAGGAGCGCGGCGCGGAGTGAAACGTCGCCGCAAAGGTGTAGCTCACAATTCATTATTTAGAGCAACGTTCCTTGGAAGCGTTTGAGTGCTCATGACTTTTATAGGGAAAAAAGCGTCCGCCGAACAGCGGGCGTGGAGGTTGCCAATCCAACCTCTACCATCCAGGCTCCCGCACCTGGTCAGGAGGGGGAGGCGAGCGCAAGGCGCGAGCCAGACGTTCCTTCGACGGAGGATGCCGACAGACCGTCCGCCACCAAGTGCGAGGTGGAGAGTGCCTCTGAATCACAGCGCCGCGGATAGTATTTCGTGACGCGTGCTTCTCCCCGAGGCGTTGAATGCCTTTAACACGGGGACGCGCGACCTTCGTGCTGCTCAAGATGGTTTTACCGAGCTACGGAGCAGTATGTAAAAGACATACTGGTAAGAGAATTTAATAGTTATATATGCCAAGAGTCCCCGAGACTTAAAGTAGTTATATTAACTGATTTAAGGATCATATGAAACGTAGGATCTTCCGAGAAGAATACCCAACTGTCTCAGAGCTGCAAGAGTGCAAGGCCCAACTTGAGGCCGCACTCTCGGGCGCAGGAGGAAAGCGCAGGACCTCTCCCGTAACGTATTATTTTAGAAAGATAAGTAGCGTTTGGCCTTTGCGCAAGTCTGAAAGAAAAAATGGCGTTGCAGGTGCTGCGGACAAGATCCGAACAGGTAAGAACCTGCGCCAACTAAAGGTCGGCGAGAGGGTGCTGTATAAGGTGCAGCATGAAAGGAACAAGCTCCGGGATGCCCATGCCCAGCTTGGAGAAGAGCTGAAAAGCGTTCGGGCGAGCTGTCGGGCTCCGTTAAGGAGAATCAGCGGCTTCGTCGCGGCATATATAGTAAGTGCTTGAGCGAACTCCTTTGAAAAGAAGAGTTCGACGAGGAAGTCAATTTGATGAGAATATGTCCGCAGGTATGCTCACAGTGTCGCCTCTGGAGGAGATGCCCGTATCAACGGGTGATCAATTTCCGAATTGTTGCAACCGATCGAACGAGTTGGGCAGGCAATGAGCGGCGTCATCCAGGCGTTATGGCCAACCTTCTCCTTACCCGAGGGTCTTGGGGAGCTTGCGGAGAAGCTGCAGGGAGTGCGGCAGTGCTTCCATTTATGGAAGATTTCGGCCTGCCGCCAAGGTGCCAGGGAGGCCTAGGCCATGGTAAAGACGCGGTACAAGAAGGCGGATCCCAACCACATGGCCGAAGTCGGACCTGTGGGGCCCGATGGGAAGGAGATCCCTGTGAGTTTAGTATATGGCCAAGTAGAGTTGGCCGCTAAATTTTCCCAACAGGACTGTAAATTAGACAACCTGTTAGACGGGATTGAGGAAGAATACAATCAGTCGATTTGACAATGTATTATAAAATGACATACAAAATGCCTTCTAGCCGGATTGTAGATCGTTTGTCTTTGCCGACCTTTTCGCTTCGACCTCGGGACCCTAGAGTCCGGAGTGTCTCCGAATACCTTCTCGGTTATGAAACAACCGGGGTATGCATGGAGACCAGGCGTAGGGGTCATCGGTGCTTTATCAGACAAGTGCCCAACTAGTTATGTTATATTACATGGGTAGTAAGAAACATCTTCCAGGGAGAATAGTTCCGTTAAGGGTTCCTTTCCTCTCGGGGTGGCATGCCCTAAAGTGCATGTCGGACTGCATAAAAAGCAGAAAAACATCCGGGGCAGATAAATAAGTGGATAAAAGATCATCTTTTAAGTCACCGACCGAATATTCCCTTAAGAACGCTAGCTTTCGGCTTCACCCAGTCCGAGGTACACATCCGCTGACCCGCAAGAATAATCGCAGAGGTGCTCCTTTACCTCCTAGCCGAACAATCGGGAATGTAGGGGTAAGCACAGAGCCAGCAACCCAGCTTGGCCAAAACTTAAGTCATATCGATGCATATAATGGTGAATAAAAGGTACATGTGGAGGCTTGACACATGTGTTGGGCATGAAGCCCATATAATTAAGCTTCTGGTAAAGAAGCCCCCAGGTATAATGAGTGCAGATAGCACATCAATTGCGCGCGGATGTTGTGCAAGTAGGCCCTTTAAGGCTTGGATGAATAGGGTTGAGAAGAAAAAGATAAACAAAAGGCAGCTGAAGTAAAAAAAATTGGACGGGGGGAAAGGGACGAACTCTTAGTCCGGCGCTAGGCATAGAATCGTCGGGGGCGGGCTGCGTTCCATGGGTTCGGCTCGAGTCGGTTATCCGATGCATTTCGTAGACGGTACGCTCCGCCGGTCAGGACTTGATCGGTGATGAAGGGGCCTTCCCATTCGGGCTTGAGCTTGTCCTTTTTCTTGTCCGGCAGGCGTAGAACCAGTTCGCCAACGTTGTAAGTCTTGGCCCGTACTTCTCTGCTTTGATATCTTCGAGCCTGCTGCTGATAGAATGTGGAACGAGCCTTGGCGACGTCGCGCTCTTCCTCCAATGCGTCCAAGCTATCCTGCCGATCCAACTCGGCTTCTCTTTCTTCGTACATGCGCACTCGAGGTGAGTCATGAATGATGTCGCAGGGCAAAACTGCTTCTGCGCCGTATACCATAAAAAATGGTGTGAATCCGGTAGTACGGTTAGGCGTTGTCCGCAGCCCCCAGAGTATGGAGTCGAGCTCCTCTACCCAGTGCGTGTAAGATTTCGTAAGGGACCACACTAGTCTGGGTTTGATGCCGCCATTATTAGACCATTTGCTCATTCCACTTGACCGCTGGTTTGAGGATGATAGATGAAGCGTAATCGAGCTTGATGCCCATATTTTTGCACCATGATTTAACCTCATCGGCGGTGAAGTTCGTGTCGTTATCGGTGATGATGCTGTGGGGGACACCATAACAGTGTACTACCCCGGATATAAAGTCTATCACTGGTCCGGACTCTGCCGTTTTAACTGGCTTGGCCTCTATCAATTTGGTGAATTTATCCACCATGACCAATAGGTACCTTTGCTTGTGGGTTCCCCCTTTAAGTGGTCCAACCATGTCAAGCCCCCAGACCGCGAATGGCCAGGTAAAGGGTATAGTTTTGAGGGCAGTGTGTAGCGACCCGACCCAAAATCGGTCAAGTCTCTGTGTAGCTGTACCATCCCAAGATCATGCTGGCACACACAGTACATTGATGAAATAATCAAAGTTCAATCACACCTGAATTTATTACACGATTCTCATGTCGAGTCTTTATTACAATAGAATAAATTCGGCCGAAGGCCAACTCATGTGAAATAAACTAAATAAAGCTGTGGAAGCGTAGAAGAATAGCGAGTCCATCCGACTCCATAGGGCAATCGCCAAGCGTGGATCGTAGCCTCACTCCTGATCGGAATACTCCTCTGCAACATAAGACGTTGCAGCCGTGTAGGTCAGCATTTTGAATATGCTGGCAAGTCATGAAGAGAGAATAACAATAAAAATTACTAACACTATATGCAATTTGGCTGTGGGGTTCTAAGTTTCATGGTTTTTGCAAAAAAGCCGGTTTTTCCCTACAATAAGGACTTGTTTGCAATTACTACGAAATGTTGGTAATTATTGAGATGGTTCCACCAACCAATGTATCATTCCCAATTATTAAATAACCCCCTCAATTAATTTATTAATTTTGGTGTTGAGATATCTGAAATACTCCAAGTTCCAGAGGCTCAAATTGTCCGTAACCGGGGACACGGCTAACCGATTGGATCTTCACTCTGCAGAGGTTTGCGCACTTTACCCGCAAGGATCGTTCCCTCCTTTAAGTCTTCGCACTTCATGGTGTTTGAAGACGGGATGAACGAAACAGGGTCTTCCGAAGAGTTCCTCCGCCACCGCCGTACCCATCCAATCCTACCGTTCTTCTACATCTCGTAGCACCGTCCGCCAGAGTCACACCTAAGGTTGACCAAGCCGAGCCCATAATGGCTTGCGGCTGCACAGTAAGCTTCCGTCAATGGGGTATACATCCGCTACTTCGTGGCTGGGTGAAGCTTTCGCAAGATGTCATGGCGCTTCTCCATGCATCCCGCCAACCGCTGGTTTTCTCCAGGTGCCCGTCAACCGCCCTCCACCCAAGAGTGAATTTTGAAGTCCATCTTGAGCTTGAAGTCATGGGGTTGTCATCATCTTGACTCTCACATCTCCCTTATGAATCACTCAACCAACCCCGTCTACGAGCATAGCAAAATAAACTACTTCGTCCCGGGCAATGGTAACAAGGGGAATTGGGTTCATCCTACCTCATGATACTACTCAAGAACATAACTTAAAAATTATCCTACTGCATGCATGGTGGGGAGGTATAATTCTAATGCAATAAAATCATAGGTATAGTAAAAGAAAATATGATCAATGACTTGCCTTGCTGACGATCTTCGAAAGCTAGGGACTCGTGGTAGCAAGCTTCGCACTCCGGAAATTCTACCGAGACAAACAACAATCATATAAACATAAGTGCATACAATCAATTTAACATAACAGCATGCTAACATAAAACACACAAAACAACTGGACCAAAAACCCAAAGAAAACTCGAAGAAATCCAAATCAATATTTTCACCTCATCAAACAACAACTATGAAATAGTTTTACACAACCAAATTTTTCTTAATAGAACCTAAGCATGGGTTTTGCTAACTAATGAAGAGAAAACATCATGCAACTAGGAGAAAAAAATCACATCAAAAGCTATTATAGAACTCCTATTATGCCTATAACAATCCTAGCAAGGAAAAATAAAATAAAAATTTTATTTATTGTAAATAAAAGTCCACGTTCTAAAGTTACAGAAACTAACCTAAAATAAACTATCACATAGGAAAAATAAAATTATTTGCTAAATAAAACAATAGGAAAACAGTAGCTAGTTAAATAAATAAGAACCACATGATTTTGATTAAAACTATTTTTATTAAATCTAAAATGCCCAAATAAATTCCTACGGTTAGGCAAGGTCAAAACAAAGTAGTGACAAAAGAATCACTAAAATAAAATAATTCTAACTCACTTTATAGCAGAATTACTAATCTGTCTAAATCTAAAATAAAACAATTTCTAATAATTTTAACATGACTAAACATATTTTCTACAGAAACTACAACAAATTTGCAAACTAACAAAAAAAGAATCAATTAAAAATATTAAGTAGATTAAAAGATATGGATTTTTCAAAACTGAAACTATTCTGTAAAAACAGAAACGAAAAAAATTAACTAAAAAGAAAACCGGCGCTAATGGGCCTATCTAACGCTCAGGCGTAATATAGCTAAAGCGTGCCCGCGGGAATAAACCGAGTCGGGCCGGTCTAAACTAAACCTAAATAAAACCGGAACTAAACCGGATCTTTTAAACTAAAACCTAAATAAACCGTACGCCTTCGTACTTCTAATCTAAACCCTAGGATTTAGATCGAACGGCGGCGGGGTTCTCCGGTGACTCACCGCGGTGGTCGACGGCAACGGCGGCTCGGGCGATGACGGCGCGGCGGCTCCGGTGGTCCGGGGCGACGGCGGAGACCTCCGGCGGGTGCGGCGGAGCGAGGGGAGATCGGGGGTGGTGTCGGTGGAGCTCGGGGGGGTTCGGAGGCGGCCGGGGCAGGGCAATGGCGCGGCGGCGGCGGCGGACTCCGGCGAGCGATTGCGGGCGAGAGCGAGGGGTTGGCGAGGGGGAAAGCGGGGGAACGGGTCGAGGAGGTGGGGTTTATATAGGGGGCCTCGACTTGGGCGAGGGGGCGGATCGGGGAGGCGATCCCGGGATCCTCGGGATTCCGGCGAGGCGGCGGCGCGGGTTGGCTTGGAGTGGCGTGGGCGAGGGGAAAGGGAGAGGTGGGTCCGGGGCATCAGCGGGAGAGGGGAGAGGGGTGAGCGACGGGCGACCGAGGGGGAGGCGTTTCGGGCGCGGCGGCTCGGCAGGTGGGCTCGGCTGGCTGGCTGGGCTGCGCTGGTTGGCTGCGCTGCCGGTGGTCGGGCGGCGCTGATGGGCTGTGGGGCCTCTGGCTGGCTGGGCAGTTGGCTGGCTGGCGCCTGGGGTTTATTTTCCTTTTTTTTGAATTTGAGAGAGAGAAAATATAATAAATATATAAATTTTTATATAGGACATATATATATCAAAATGATCAGGGGAATATTCCCTACAATTTGAACATTTTTCCAGGGGCAAAACTCAAACTTTAAAAAAAATCATTTTTCTAAAATCCCAAATAAAATCAAAATTTGAATTCAAACTTTGGCAATGTTTTTCATCTGACATTTTTGGAGTGTCATGTTTACTCCTCTCATACCTTTTCTCAAGTATTTGTCAGGCATAGTTTTGAAATAATTTTCAACTGCCAATTTGAATTCAAATTCCATCAACTCAAAATCTTCTGAAACTTCAAATGCCACTCAATTTCAAACAATATGCATAGATGCTTAGCTATAATTGTAAAACATTCCAAATGGGAAATTTGGGATGTTACAAACCTACCCATTTTAAGATGAATCTAGCCCTCGAGATTCGGGTTGGCTAGCAAATAGGTGCGGTGGTCTCGGCGGAGGTCTTCTTCTCGCTCCCGTGTGGCTTCCTCCTCGAATGATGACTCCACAGCACCTTGCAAAACTTGATGATCTTCCTGCGGGTGACTCTGTTCGCAGTCTCGAGAATTCGGACGGGCTTCTCCTCATAAGTCAGATCACTGTCGAGCTGTATGGCCTCTAGGGGCACTGTGTCTCTCAACGGAATATCGTCCATGTCGGCATGGCATTTCTTCAGCTGAGAAACATGGAAGACATCATGAACTCCGGACAATCCTTCCGGCAATTCCAACTTGTAAGCAACTTCTCCACGATGTTCGAGGATTTTGTAGGGGCCAATGAACCGGGGTGCTAACTTTCCTTTAACACCGAACCTCTTGATTCCACGAAGTGGGGACACACGAAGATATGCCCGGTCTCCCGCTTCGTAAGTTACTTCCTTGCGCATCGTCGGCATAACTCTTACGCCTCGATCGAGCTACCTTGAGCCTATCTCGAATCAGCTTGACTTTCTTCGAATCTCGATAAGATCGGGACCGAAAAGTTTTCGATCTCCAACACCATCCCACAACAATGGTGTTCTCGCACCTCCTTCCGTATAGAGCTTCGAAGGGGCCATCTTCGATCGGTCTCGATAACTGTTATTGTACGAGAACTCCGCGATGGCAAATTATCATCCCAGCTAGACCCATAGTCTAGCGCACAAGCTCTCAACATGTCCTCCGGGATCTGGTTGACTCTCTCGGTCTGTCCATCTGCTCATGGATGAAAAGTCAGATCAACTCCAGCCTCGCACTCCAAAGTTTCATGCAACTGATTCCAAAACTTTGAGGTAAATTGTGTTCCTCTATCCGACACGATACTCCTCGAACTCCATGCGGACATACGATCCTGGTCATGTATATCTTGGCTAACTTAGCACTGGTATAGGTAGTCTTCACGGAATGAAATGAGCTACCTTGGTCAATCGATCAACCACTACCCAGATGGAATCATAACCTGAACGGGTCCCGGTAATCCTGTGATAAAATCCATTCCAAGTTTTTCCCATTTCCACTCGGGAATCGGCAAAGGTTGAAGTAACCCCTGCTGGCTTCTAATGTTCCGCCTTTACTCGTTGGCAAACATCGATATCGCTACATACTCGCAATATCCTTCTTCATACCGCCCACTAGAAATTTTCCTTCAAATCCAGATACATCTTGGTGTTACCGGGTGAATCGAGTACGGTGAATCATGAGCCTCTCAAGAATTAGCTTCTGAGTTCGGGATCATTGGGTACATAAATACGATCCTCGAACCATATAGCTCCGTGTTCATCTTTACGAAACCCTTTAGCTTTTCCTTCATTCATCCTTTTCTTTATCTCATCAATTTCCTTGTCCGACTTCTGGGCTTCACGAATTCTTTCGGCCAAAGTGGACTGAACTTCCAGAGCTGCAACATATCCTCTCGGAACTATCTCCAGTCGGAGATCTCTGAGGTCATCGACTAACTCTTGGGGTAATCCTCCCGCTATAAGAGTATTCACATAACTCTTACGGCTCAAGGCATCTGCTACAACATTAGCCTTTCCTGGGTGATAATGCAATCTCATGTCATAGTCCTTGATTAACTCTAGCCATCTCCTCTCGCTCGAGGTTCAACTCTTTCGTGTGAAAATATACTTCAAGCTCTTATGATCGGTGTAAACATCACAACGGTTTCCGGCGAGGAAATGTCTCTGTGTCTTGAGTGCATGCACTATCGCTGCTAACTCCAAATCATGTGTGGCATAATTCATCTCGTGAGGTCGAGCTGTCCGGAGGTATAAGCTACAACTTTTCCTTCCTGCATGAGTACTCCTCCGAGTCCCCGACGAGAAGCGCCACAATATACCGTAATCCTTGTGTATGTCCGCAAAATCATTATGGGGCTGTAACCAAACGCTTCTTCAATTCACGAAACCGGCTTCACAATCCTTGGTCCAAATGTACTTGGCGTCCTTCTTCAACAGCTCACCATGGGCTTGGCAATCTTCGAGAAATTCTCAATAAACCTCCGATAATATCCTGCGAGTCCGAGAAAACTGCGGATCTCCTTGATCGAGGTGGGTGATCGCCAATCGGTGATCGATACAACCTTGGCGGGTCAACTGCTATTCCTTCTCCTGAAATAACATGTCCGAGGAATCCGACTTCCTTCAGCCAAAATTCACATTTGCTGAACTTGGCATACAACGACATGTTCTCGGAGTTTCTCGTAACTAGACGCAAATGTTCCTTATGCTCTTCCTCGCTCTTGGAGAAAATCAGTATATCATCGATGAACACCACGACAAACTTGTCCAGATATTCCATAAATACCTTGTTCATCAAATTCATGAAGTATGCAGGGCATTAGTCAATCCGAATGACATGACGGTGTACTCATATAAACCATACCGTGGTGAATGCTGTTTTAGGTATATCCTTTTCACGGATCTTCAATCGATGATACCCGATCAAGATCGATCTTGGAGAATACCTTGGCTCCAACTAGCTGATCAAATAGATCATTAATCATCGGCAGAGGATACTTGTTCTTGATGGTCACGCTGCTCAACTAACGATAATCCACAACCATTCTCGTGGTTCCATCCTTCTTCTCTACCAAAAGAACTTGGGCTCCCCAAGGTGACGAGCTTGGACGAATATATCCCTTCTCCAATAGCTCATTAATTTGATTCTTGATCTCTTTTAAATCGTTCGGGGGCATCCGATAGGGTCTCTTGGATATTGGGGCTGTGCCGGGCAATAACTCAATCAGAAATTCAATGTCTCGTCGGTGGCATTCTCGTAATTCCTCCGAAACACATCGGAAAATCTTGCACCATCGGCACTTCCCCTGAACAACTCCCGTGAGGGAATTCACCGATTCTTCATCGGGATACGCCCGATACATACTTGATCCTCTTCGCGCCCGGTGGTGAGCAGAATCGACTTGCGGGCACAATCTATGTTTCCTTCAAACTTCGTCAACCAATCCATGCCTAGGATCACATCCAAGGTCCGGGTTTCCAATACTATGAGGTCTGCGGAAATTTATGGTTTCGATGTTGAGGGTTGCATGACAGCCTAAGCTCGCCATCATTTCACCTCCTCGCGAATCGACGTGAAGAGGGCTTCTAAGGGTTCTAGTGGGCAACCCGCATTTTCCACAACTACCCTTGATATGAATGAATGCGTTGCACCGAATCAAAGAGTACCAATATCGATGTGAATTTAATAAAACTTACCAACCACGTTGTCCGGCTGATCATAGACTTCCTCCACGCCAATGTGGTTCACCCGAGCACGAGGAAAAGGGTTAGGCTTCTTTGCTGAGCTTCCATTGCCGCTTTCCATTCCTCCGCTTGGCCTCCGGGCAGTCGGTGGCATAGTGCCCTGTTTTCCGCACTTGAAGCAGTGATGTGACTCAGATCCTTTCGAGCCGGGCAGCAGACGATGCTGGTTGCCATTGCCGCTTCCATTGCCTCGACTTGTTGTCGGGTTGCGGTTGTTCCTATTTCCTCCATGGTTATGTCCTCCATGATTATGTCCTCCATGGTGTGATGAGTATGCCCTCCCGAGTATGGGGCATAACGGGCTTCGCTGAGCTCGAGTTGTACTTCCCCGCCATACTTCCGCTATGCTATCAATCTGCTGCTGCTTGCCTTCAAGTATGGTGGCCTTGTCTACCAGCTCTGGTAGTTGTTGAAGGTAGCCACCATTAGCTGCATTCCCGCTCGTCATTGAGTCCTCGAGAAACTTTTCCTGCTTATGCATCCGTGGCCACATCATCCGGGGCATAGCGAGCTAACTTGCTGAACTCATCCACGTCGCCCCACAAGACGGTTCCCTGGCGTAAGTTACGGAACTCACGCTTCTTCGCACTCATGGCTCCGGTGATACATGAGCGGTGCGGAAAGCTCGCTGGAACTGATCCCACGTGATGGTGGCGATGGGATAAGTGGCGGTGTAGTTCTCCCACCAAGAGGCTGCAGGTCCATCAAGTTGATGTGCGGCAAAGCGCACCTTCTCTCGTGATCTGTGCATCCAGCAGTGGCTAACTCCTTCCGACCTTGCGGAGCCAATCATCGCCACAATCGGCTTAGTGCTGCTAGAGAACACCGCGGATTCAGCCTTAGGAAGCGGGTCAAGTTGTCAACAGGGGTGGTGGCGGTGGATTGTTGTTGTTGTTGTTGTTCGGTTCGGATGAGCATCCGCATGAGGGCATTCTCGCTGCTGGATCAGCGGGTGAGCTCCGCGGAAAGTTGAGACCGGGTCACGCCTCGGAGGCATCCGTGTTTTGGAGTGGATGAGAAAATTAGAATAGAACAAGGATCTAATGAGAAAATATCACTACCCATATGAATGCACAATCATAATCACACCAATCATTTATTCAATCAACTCAAACATGGTTCAATCTCGGATTACAAATTCTCACGACTAATCGAAAATAACGGCCTAACTGATCGACGGAAAAATAAAATAACATGGCGGTCGACTAAATGTCTTCATCAATTATCCTTGCGTCCTCTGGTGCGGCGTCCTCCGGTGTGACGTCCTCTGATGTGGCACCTCCTCTTGTGGCTTTCTTCAGTGGAGCTCTCTTCATAATCCTGATCATTGCTCACGAGAGGTCCGTCATCTCCACTCGGAAAAAGGTCTTCTCCCAAGTCCATCTTTTCCTCTAATGCGGCAACATCCATCTTCAGCTTGTCGACTCTCTCCATGAAATCCTTGATTTCTTCTTCATGATCAAGGAAGTCTGTGTGTGTTTTCTCCTCCAGTTCCAATTCACGGAACAACAGCCTCCTGTGTACCTTCGAGTTACGGCGAGTCTGGATCTCCCGTTTCCTGAGGAGACACTCCAAGTCTTGGACATATGAGAGAATGGAGTCGCCCTCCACGGCACGGATGATATCTCCATTCCTAGCTCTGCGAGAAATCATGGCGAGGTCGATGGGTCGAGCTCGCCCTGTACTCTTCTCGGAGATGTCCAAGTGCACGATAAATCGCCATGTCTCTTCCGAGGATCCAATTGAAATCGGTAAACTCAAAGTCAATAGGCTCAATGTCCTCCAAAGGTCCTCCCTGGAATGTGCACCTCAACTCAGAGCGGTATCCGTCGGAAGTGCATTGGTAGGCTTCCCGTGATCGAGGGCAGAGCAATCTTCAGCTTCTTCACGATCTGAACCAGCTTCTTGCCGACAGGCATCGCCTCATCTGGCCGCAAAACTCCGTAGCAAAACTGGGGTGAACTCGCGCCATCTAAAATGTTGAAAATCGGAGAGAAGTCGAAATGAACAGGGAGAATTACGGAATGATAAGGACATAAAATAAATAGTCTCTTCCTATGGCTTTCCGATCCTAGGGTTACGCCCCACGGTCAGCGTGTGCTCTGAATACCATCTCAGAGCGACCCGACCCAAAATCGGTCAAGTCTCGTAGCTGTACCATCCCAAGATCATGCCGCACACACAAGACATTGATGAAATAATCAAAGTTCAATCACACCTGAATTTATTACACGATTCTCATGTCGAGTCTTTATTGCAATAGAATAAATTCGCCAAGGCCAACTCATGAGAAATAAACTAAATAAAGCTGCGAAGCGAGAAGAATAGCGAGTCCATCCGACTCCATAGGGCAATCGCCAAGCGTGGATCGTAGCCTCACTCCCCGATCGAATACTCCTCCGCAACATAAGACGTTGCAGCCGTGTAGGTCAGCATTTTGAATATGCCGGCAAGTCATGAAGAGAGAATAATAATAAAAATTACTAACACTATATGCAATTTGGCTGTGGGGTTCTAAGTTTCATGGTTTTTGCGAAAAAGCCAGTTTTTCCCTACAATAAGGACTTGTTTGCAATTACTACGAAATGTTGGTAATTATTGAGATGGTTCCACCAACCAATGTCTCATTCCCAATTATTAAATAACCCCCTCAATTAATTTATTAATTTTGGTGTTGAGATATCCGAAATACTCCAAGTTCCAGAGGCTCAAATTGTCCGTAACCGGGGATCCAGCTAACCGATTAGATCTTCACTCTGCAGAGGTTTATGACTTTACCAAGCAAGGATCGTTCCTCCTTTAAGTCTTCGCACTTCATGGTGTTTGAAGACGGACGAACGTAAACAGGTCTTCGAAGAGTTCCTCCGCCACCGCCGTACCCATCCAATCCTACCGTTCTTCTACATCTCGTAGCACCGTCCGCCAGAGTCACACCTAAGGTTGACCAAGCCGAGCCCATAATGGCTTGCGGCTGCATGTAAGCTTCCGTCAATGGGGTATACATCCGTCTCTTCGTGGCTGGGTGAAGCTTTCCACAAGATGTCATGGCGCTTCTCCATGCATCCCGCCAACCGCTGGTTTTCTCCAGGTGCCCACAACCGCCCTCCACCCAAGAGTGAATTTTGAAGTCCATCTTGAGCTTGAAGTCATGGGGTTGTCATCATCTTGACTCTCACATCTCCCTTATGAATCACTCAACCAACCCGTCACGAGCATAGCAAAATAAACTACTTCGTCCCGGGCAATGGTAACAAGGGGAATTGGGTTCATCCTACCGCATGATACTACTCAAGAACATAAATTAAAAATTCTCCTACTGCATGCATGGTGGGGAGGTATAATTCTAATGCAATAAAATCATAGGTATAGTAAAAGAAAATATGATCAATGACTTGCCTTGTCGACGATCTTGAAAGCTAGGGACTCGTGGTAGCAAGCTTCGCACTCCGGAAATTCTACCGAGACAAACAACAATCATATAAACATAAGTGCATACAATCAATTTAACATAACAGCATGCTAACATAAAACACACAAAACAACTGGACCAAAAACCCAAAGAAAACTCGAAGAAATCCAAATCAATATTTTCACCTCATCAAACAACAACTATGAAATAGTTTTACACAACCAAATTTTTCCTAACAGAACCTAAGCATGGGTTTTTGCTAACTAACAGAAGAGAAAACATCATGCAACTAGGAGAAAAAAAATCACATCAAAAGCTATTATAGAACTCCTATTATGCCTATAACAATCCTAGCAAGGAAAAATAAAATAAAAATTTTATTTATTGTAAATAAAAGTCCATGTTCTAAAGTTACAGAAACTAACCTAAAATAAACTATCACACAGGAAAAATAAAATTATTTGCTAAATAAAACAATAGGAAAACAGTAGCTAGTTAAATAAATAAGAACCACATGATTTTGATTAAAACTATTTTTTATTAAATCTAAAATGCCCAAATAAATTCCTACGGTTAGGCAAGGTCAAAACAAAGTAGTGACAAAAGAATCACTAAAATAAAATAATTCTAACTCACTTTATAGCAGAATTACTAATCTGTCTAAATCTAAAATAAAACAATTTCTTATAATTTTAACATGACTAAACATATTTTCTACAGAAACTACAACAAATTTGCAAACTAACAAAAAAGAATCAATTAAAAATATTAAGTAGATTAAAAGATATGGATTTTTCAAAACTGAAACTATTCTGTAAAAACATAAACGAAAAAATTAACTAAAAAGAAAACCGCGCTAATGGGCCTATCTAACGCCAGCGTAATATAGCTAAAGCGTGTTCGAGGAATAAACCGAGTCGGGCCGGTCTAAACTAAACCTAAATAAAACCGGAACTAAACCGGATCTTTTAAACTAAAACCTAAATAAACCGTACCCCTTCGTACTTCTAATCTAAACCCTAGGATTTAGATCGAACGGCGGCGGGGTTCTCCGGTGACTCACCGCGGTGGTCGACGGCGAAGGCGGCTCGGGCGACGACGGCGCGACGGCTCCGGTGGTCCGTGGCGACGGCGGAGACCTCCGGCGGGTGCGGCGGAGCGAGGGGAGCTCTGGGGTGGTGTCGGTGGAGCTCGGGGGGGTTCGGAGGCGGCCGGGGCAGGGCAATGGCGCGGCGGCGACGTCGGACTCCGTTGAGCGATTGCGGGCGAGAGCGAGGGGTTGGCGAGGGGAAAGCGGTGGAACGGGTCGAGGAGGGTGGGGTTTATATAGGGGGGCCTCGACTTGGGCGAGGGGGCGGATCTGGGAGGCGATCCCGGGATCCTCGGTATTCCGGCGAGGCGGCGGCGCGAGTTGGCTTGGAGTGGCGTGGGCGAGGGGAAAGGGAGAGGTGGGTCCGGGGCCGCCGGGAGAGGGAGAGGGTGAGCGACAGGCGACCGAGGGGAGGCGTTTGGTGGGGCGGCTCGGCAGTGGGCTCGGCGCTGGCCGGGCGCTACTGGTTGGGCTGTGCTGCCATGGCTGGGCTGCGCCTGGTGGGCTGCCTCGGCGCTGGCTGGGCCGGTTGGCCTGGCTGGCGCCTGGGGTTTATTTTCCCTTTTTTTTGAATTTGAGAGAGAGATAAAATATATTAAATATATATATTTTTTATATAGGACATATATATATCAAAATGATCAGGGGAATATTCCCTACAATTTGAACATTTTTCCAGGGGCAAAACTCAAAATTTAAAAAAATCATTTTTCTAAAATCCCAAATAAAATCAAAATTTGAATTCAAACTTTGGCAATGTTTTTCATCTGACATTTTTGGAGTGTCACGTTTACTCCTCTCATACCTTTTCTCAAGTATTTGTGAGGCATAGTTTTGAAATAATTTTCAACTGCCAATTTGAATTCAAATTCCATCAACTCAAAATCTTCTGAAACTTCAAATGCCACTCAATTTCAAACAATATGCATAGATGCTTAATTGTAAAACATTCCAAATGGGAAATTTGGGATGTTACACGGTGGGTGGCATATGGCTCTGATTAGCAAAGAGCTGACAACCGACGATCTTTGGACTAAGTCCCGAGATCTGCTCGGGCCGTCGGCCAAGAAATCCTGCACGGAATGCCTTTCCTACAAGGTCCCGAGCTGCGGCATGGTGTCCGCCTAGTCCGCATGAATTTCAGCCAGGAGGTTTCGCCTTCCTCTTCGGAGATACACCTTTGAAGGACTCCGGTTGTGCTTTTCTTATAAAGTTCTCCTCCTAGACCTTGTAGGCTTTAGATCACGGACAATGCAGCGGGCCTCATTTTGGTCTTGGAAGCTCCTGCCAAGCAAGTAGGCGAGAATGGTTCTGTCCACGGGCAATTACTGCCATTATGTCGTGGGCGGAAGGTGTTATGTCATCGGCTGAATCGCCGTTGGTGCAGCTTGTTCCGGTTTGTTAGTTCCGGACTCCTCTTCCCATAGTACGGATGGCTTGAAGAGCCGCTCTGTGAAGATGTTAGGAGGGACAGCGTCGCTTTTGCGCCAATGCGTACAAGACGTCGGCTGCTTGGTTATTATCCGGGCTACATGATGGAATTCAAGTCCTTCAACCGGCTGACATTTTAGGACAGCGCTGCGATATGCTGCCATTTTCGGATCTTTGGCGCCAAAGTCTCCGCTTATTTGGGATATTGCGAGGTTTGAATCCTCACGCACCTCTAGGCGTTGAATGCCCATGGAGATTGCCATCCCGAGACCATATAAAAGGGCCTCAGATTCGCCGCGTTGTTGGAGTCCGTACATTATCTCAAGCACGATTGGATCTGTGTCCCGGTCGGGACGTCAATACGATGCCAGCCCCCAATCCAGCTAACATTTTAGAGCCGTCGAGGTGCATAATGCAGTTGGAGTATGCGCCGTATTCTTTAGGGAGTTCGGCTTCGGTCCATTCAGCGACAAAGTTAGCCAAAACTTGTGACTTTATAGCTCACCGAGGTTTGTAAGATATATCAAATGGTAAGAGCTCAATGGCCCATTTTGCAATCCTGCCCGTCGCGTCATGTTGTTTATAATGTCGTTAAGTGGTACTTCAGAGGCCATCGTTATCGAACACTCTTGAAAGTAGTGTCGAGCTTCCGGATGCCATGAACACCGCGTATGCTATCTTCCGATAGTGCGGGTAATGGACTTGCGTGGGGTTAACACAATGGATACGTAGTATACTGGTTTTGAAGAGGGAATTTATGCCCTTCTTTTTCTCGCTCGACGACGAGTACCGCGCTTACAACTTGATGCGTAGCTGCGATGTATAACAACATTGGTTCGCCTGTGTTGGGCGCAGCCAGACCGGATTTGTTGCCAATATGGCCTTTATTTCTTCGAGTCCGGCGGTGGCAGCATCCGCCCACTGGTGTTCGTGCGCCTAAGGAGGCGATAGAGGGTAATGCCTTTTCTCCTAGACGGAGATAAAGTGGCTTAGAGCCGCCACGCATCCAGTCAATTTTTGTATTTGCTTGAGGTCTTTTGGGATATCTAGCTGTGACAGAGCTCGGATCTTGGCTGGGTTTGCTTCAATTCCTCTACCGGATACGATGAAGCCTAGCAGCTTTCCAGCCGGTACGCCGAAAACGCATTTTTCCGGATTCAGCTTGATGTCATATGCTCTGAGGTTATCGAATGTGAGCCTCAAGTCGCCTACTAGAGTTTCGACGAGTTTAGTTTTGACGACTACGCCGCTCACGATGCCTCTACTGTTTTGCCGATCTGGGTAGCCAGACATGTCTGAATCATGCGCTGATATGTTGCGCCGGCGTTTTTAAGTCCGAAGGGCATCGTGTTGAAGCAGAATGGTCCATATGGAGTAATGAATGCCGCTGCGGCTTGATCCGCTTCGCCATCTTGATTTGATGATAGCCGGAGTATGCGCCCGTGAAGCACAATGAATCGTGTTTCGCAGTGGCATCGATGATTTGGTCGATGCGGGGGGGGAAGGATCCTTTGGGCAGGCTTTATTTAGGTCTTTGAAATTGACACATAGGCGCCAGGATTTGTCCTTCTTGGTACCATTACCAGGTTTGCTAGCCAATCCGGTGCTTGATGTCTCGATGAATCCGGCTTCCAATAGTTTGGCTAGCTCTTCTCCCATTGCCTGTCTTTTGGGTTCAAAATCGTCAAGAGCCTGTTTGGTCGGCTTGAATCCTTTTAGGATGTTTAGGCTGTGTTCTCGCCAATCTGCGTGGGATTCCGGCATATCCGAGGGGTGCCGTGCAAAATGTCCCAATTTTCCCAAAGGAATTTCGCAGTCTGGCGTCTACATCAGGTTCAATTGTGCCCCGATGGAGGCCGTCTTTGTCGGGTCCGTTGGTGGACCTGGAATTTTACTATTTCATCTGCTGGTTTAAAGGAGGTGGACTTGGATCTCTTATCGAGTATCACATCGTCCCTATTCACCACAGAGCGAAGCGTGGTGAGTTCCTCCGCCGCTAGGGCTTGGATAGTGCCTCTAAGGCTAATGCGGCTGTCTTGTTTTCGGCGCGGAGTGCTATGTCCGGATCACTAACGAGAGTGATTATTCCGCCGGGCCCAAGCATTTTGAGCTTCATGTACCCGTAATGGGGTACGGCTTGAAAAATTGTGAATGCCTCTCGTCCTAATATAGCGTGATATCCGCTGTTGAACGGGGCCACTTGGAACGTGACTTCTTCGGATCTATAATTGTCCGGCAAGCCGAATACCACATCGAGTGTGATTTTTCCTGTGCAGCGCGCCTCCCGGCTAGGGATTATTCCTCTAAAGGTTGTGCTGCTTCGCTCAATACGGTTCCATCTATTTCAATTTTTGAAGGGTTTCTCAGAGATGAGGTTTAATCGCTGCCGCCATCCATGAGGACTTCGTAAGTCGTAAAGCCGCTCACTATTGGACTAAGTACAAAGTCGGCTGGAGCTCGGGCTGTTCGAATTTAGGTTAAATCGCTGGCGTTGAAGGTGATGGTATGTGTCGCCCATGGATTGGTTGTTGCTACTTGGTAGACTTGGCGAGGCTGCGGATTGTTCGCTTCAGATATTGTTTGATACGAAAGTCTCAAGACTGTTGATACTGCATCGATGTTGTTGGAGTGGTTTTCCGGGCTAGAAGCTCCTCTCCACTTTTGGCCACCGTCGAATATCCAACATGCTCAAGGCTATGTGTTGGGACGGCGTCTTCAGATTGTGAATTTTGCAGGTCCGCTAAGCCATCCCTCTAGTACGGTTCCGTGCCCTTTATGGGGTTTTTGCTTTTTGGTTTTGTAGCTGGTGCCTCGAGTGTAATGCACCCTTTTGTTGCGGACTAGGGTTGTATTCGGGGCGGATTGTCCCAAAATTTATTTTCGGTTGTCTGAAACTCTCCATCGCACAAGATTTTCGCATTATGGACACCAGGTCGGCGGTTGTAATTTCACGACGGCCGACGGCGCTCAAGATTCCTCGTCCGTGCAATTATTGCAAAAATTGAGATTGCGTTTTCCTCTCGGCAGTCCTTTATCCTGTCCATAACCAGGAGGAATCTGGCCCAAAGAGTGATGTCTTGCCTCAGCGGTTTCTTGCCGAATTAGAGATAGATCGCATATGTCTGGGCGGGTGGGTGGAACTAAGTCCGGAACCCTACCCATCTCAAGGCTCGAAGGCCGAGAAGTTTCCAACTTTCGAAGCTTGGATTGCTGGACGTTGTCCAACGAGTCTGGTCCGATGCCTGACTTTAAGTTCGATGCTTGATCGAAGCCCGCCCCTCCGCGGGAATCCGCATGGGGGTTCGGGAGCCCGACATGACTAGTTTTCAATACAGGAGAAGCGCCGCCAAGATTGTTCCTCTACCACCGCAACGTGGTGGGTGGCCCGGGAGAGTTAATCTCTCTCGATCGATTTTAAGCCCAATCTGATCAGAGTCATGCGCGCCCTGAGGCGGCGATGCGATCCAAGAGCTCGCTTACTGGACGAGAGCTCTATTGATCCAGCCGCTTCGGCGAATCCGAGCTGACGCGAAATTGCTTTTGACGACTTGAGAGGTCATTGTCGAGCGATGGCGGACAGGCGGTCATAAGAAAACCACCTAGCCGGATAGTTTGGCGGTGCCAAGGCCTTTGATGAAAATACCGCCCTTGAAGACGGAGGAGGCATCCTTCCTATCGGTGACGGCACGAGGAACTCTCAATGAAAGCACCAATGTCGGTGTCAAACCGCGGATCTCGGTAGGGGGTCCCGAACTGTGCGCCTAGGCGGATGGTAACAGGAGACAAGGGGCACGATGTTTTACCTGGTTGGGCCCTCTTGATGGAGGTAAAACCCTACATCCTGCTTGATTGATATTGATATTGTGGATGTTTACAAGAGTAAATCTACCACGAGATCAAGGAGGCTAAACCCTAGAAGCTAGCCTATGGTATGATTGTAAGGGTTGTTGTTCGAGTCCTACGGACTAGAGCCATCCGGTTTATATAGACACCGGAGAGGGCTAGGGTTACATAGAGTCGGTTACAATGGTAGGAGATCTACATATCCGTATCGCCAAGCTTGCCTTCCACGCCAAGGAAAGTCCCATACGGACACGGGGCGGAGTCTTCAATCTTGTATCTTCATAGTCTTGGAGTCCGGTCGATGATGATAGTTCGGCCGATGATAGTCCGGCCGATGATGGTAGTCCGGCTATCCGGACACCCCCTAATCCGGGACTCCCTCAACCATCCTTTAGCATCAATCATCATGCGACCATCCTTTGTACTTATGGTATATTGAGCAGGTTCATTCGCACCAAGGCTGCGCATGGTAAGAGAAACTTGGTCGCTGTCGCCCGGATTGTTGAACGACTCCCTCTTTGCTCTAGGAATTGTCTGTTTGCAAACAAGAAGACATACCCAAACAGTTAGATCAACACAGTGAATCATGCGAAACAACATGGAAAGAAAAAAGAACGAAACACTTGAGCGGCCAATGCTTACCAAGAAGGTGGACATGTCGGTTTTTGTAAGGACTTCGGTATATGAAGTGCGAACGACAACCCAGTCTGTTGCCGGTGCAACTGCTCATTCGATTGCCGCTGCACGGGCCATAGCAGATGCAAGTGCAAGTGTTGGTGCAGGTGCCGAAGCCGCCGCTGCAGCCGGACATGGTGCTCCTTGTAGAGCTGGTGTCGGCGTCGGAGCAGGTGCCGGTGTCGATGCCCGATCCTCCGGTAGATCAGCCTGATCCGCTGACGCGGTCGGTGCCCAATCCTCATCTGGATCAGACTGAGCTGCTGCCACTGTCAGTGCTAGAGCAACTGCCGGTGCTCGATCCATTGCTGAAGGTGGTACCGACGTGCGAGACAACGACGATCGTGTCTGGTCTGCTATGATCAGCTTTCTAACTTGACTAGGCTTCGTGATCGTGTTCCAGTTTTTTTCTTCATTTCTTATAAATGCGAGAAGGACTAATTGTGGCGTTTTTGTTAAACCAAACTGCAGTTAATCATAGGGATTCAGCTTGTACTCAGACAACAGACTGATCCAATTTTTTCTAGTAATATAAGTGATGGACACTGCCTTCGTTACTGACACGATGATGACCCGCAAGTATATGGGATAGTTGTATCCTCTTTCGATAACTAAGAGTGTCGAACCCAATAAGGAGCTAAAGGTAGAACAAATACTCTCTCAAGTCCTATCGGCCACTGATATGACTCTATGCACGCTTGACGTTCGCTTTACCTAGAACAAGTATGAAACTAGAAGTACTTTGTAGGTGTGATCGGATAGGTTTGCGAGATAATAAAGAACACGTAAATATAAACTGGGGGCTGTTTAGATAAAGATGCAATAAAGTAAATATAGAGAGTGTGGAAAAGTGGTGGTAGGAGTTGTGAAATTGCCCCTAAGCAATTGACTATGTTACTAGACCGGTAATCACTATTGCAATTCTATTTGAGGGAGAGGCATAAGCTAACATATCATCCCTTACTTGGAATTCTATGCACTTATGATTGGAACTCTAGCAAGCATCCGCAACTACTAAAGATTCATTAAGGTAAAACCCAACCATAGCATTAAAGCATCAAGTCCCCTTTATCCCATATGCAAACAACCTACTTACTCGGGTTTGTGTTTCACCACCACGCAACCCACCATAAGCAAATCATAAACATATTGCAAACCCTAGAGCGGAATCCTCACGCTATGCCGACACGGAGGTCACAATAGGACAGCACCAATAATAAAACATGCAACTCAAACCAATCATAGCAATTCATCAATCACCGATAGGACAACGAAAATCTACTCAGACATCATAGGATGGCAACACATCATTGGAAAATAATATGAAGCATAAAGCACCATGTTCAAGTAGAGGGTACAGCGGGTTGTGAGAGAGTGGACCGCTGAATATAGAAGGGGGAAGGTGATGGAGATGTTGGTGAAGATGACGGCGGTGTTGGTCAAGATCGCGGTGATGATGATGGCCCCCGGCGGCGTTCCGGTGCCACCGGAAGCAAGGGGGAGAGAGCCCCCCTTCTTCTTCTTCTTCCTTGACCTCCTCCCTAGATGGGAGAAGGGTTTCCTCTGGTCCTTGGCTCCCATGGCTTGGGAGGGCGAGAGCCCCCAAATGGATCTATCTCTCTGCTTCTGCGTTCTCAGAATCTACCCTTCACCATTTCTTAAATATCGGAGATCCGTAACTCGATTGGGGTGAATCTTTCACCAGATCTTTCTCATAAAATTAGCTTTCTTGCGCCTAAAAGAAGAGCGTAAACCGCCTTACAGGTGGCCCACGAGAGCCCAGGCGCGCCAGGGAGGCGCGCCCCTGTCTCGTGGCCACCCCGAAACTGCGTTCAGCGCTGATTTTACTTCAGAAAATCATAAATATTCCAAAAAAATCTCCATCCATTTTTATCCCGTTTGGACTCCGTTTGATATTGGGTTTCTGCAAAACAAAAATCATGCAACAGACAGGAACTGGCACTAGGCACTGGATCAATATGTTAGTCCCAAAAAATAGTATAAAAAATTGCCAAAAGTATATAAAAGTTGAATAATATTGGCATGGAACAATAAAAAATTATAGATACGACGGAGACGTATCAAAATCCCCAAGCTTAATTCCTGCTCGTCCTCGAGTAGGTAAATGATAAAAAAGATAATTTTTGATGTGGAATGCTACCTAGCATAATCTTGATCATATGTCTAATCATGGCATGAATATTAAGACACGAGTGATTCAAAGCAATACTCTATCATTTGACATAAAAACAATAATACTTCGAGTGTACCAATAAAGCAATCATGTATTTTCAAAACAACAAGGCCAAAGCAAGCTTATCCCTACAAAATCATACAGTTTGGCCATGCTTCATTTTCGTCACACAAAATGCCCCCATCATGCACAACCCCGATGATAAGCCGAGCAATTGGTTCATACTTTTTAACGTGCTTCAGCTTTTTCAACCCTCACGCAATACATGAGCGCAAGCCATGGATATAGCACTATAGGTGGAATAGAATATAATGATGGAGGTTATGTGGAGAAGACAAAAAAGGAGAAAGTCTCACATCGACGCCGCTAATCAACGGGCTATGGAGATGCCCATCAATTGATGTCAATGCGAGGAGTAGGGATTTCCATGCAACGGATGCACTAAGAGCTATAAGTGTATGAAAGCTCAACAAAAGAAACTAAGTGGGTGTGCATCCTGTTGGGGAACGTAGTAATTTCAAAAATTTTCCTACGATCACGCAAGACCATGGTGATGGCACAGCAACGAGAGGGGAGAGTGTCCGCCCACGCACTGTGAGAACGAAAGCGAAGCGTTATAACAACGCTGTTGATGTAGTCGACGTCTCCACGATCCGACCGATCCAAGCACCGAACGACGGCACCTCCGAAGTTCGCACACGCTCAGCTCGATGACGATCCCGGACTCGATCCAGCAAAGTGTCGGGATGAGTTCCACAAGACGACGGCGCAGGACGATGTTGATGCTCCACCGACGCAGGGCTTCGCCTAAGCTCCGCGACGATATGACTTCTCCGGCGCAGGGCTTCGCTTAAGCTCGCATGGCGATATGACCGAAGTGGAATATGGTGGAAGGGGCACCGACACGGCTAAGGAAAGATCCGTAGATCAACTTGTGTGTATTGGGGTGCCCCTGCCCCAGATATAAAGGAGACAAGGGAAGGTGGCGGCCCTAGAGGAGGCGACTAAGGAGGAGTCCTACTCCCACCGAGTAGGACCCCCTCTCCTAGTTGGACTAGGATTGGAGGAGGGGAAGAGGAAGGCGCCGCCCCCCTTCCTTGTCCTATTCGGACTAGAGGGGGGGGGCGCAGCCCACCTTGGCCTGCCCTTCCTCTTCTCCCATGGCCCATTAAGGCCCATAGACTTCCCGGGGTTCCGTAACCTCCTGCACTCGATAAAATCCCGATTTCACCCGAACACTTCAAGTCCAAACATAGGCTTCCAATATATCAATCTTTATGTCTCGACCATTTCGAGACTCCTCGTCATGTCCGTGATCACATCCGGACTCAACAACCTTCGTGCATCAATACTTATAAACTCATTATGAACTGTCATCGAACGTTAAGCGTGCGGACCCTACGGGTTCGAGAACTATGTAGACATGACCTAGAACCATTCTCGGTCAATAACCAATAGCGGAACCTGGATGCCCATATTGGTTCCTACATATTCTACTTAAGATCTTTATCGGTCAAACCGCATAACGACATACGTTGTTCCTTTGTCATCGGTATGTTACTTACCCGAGATTCGATCGTCGGTATCCAATACCTAGTTCAATCTCGCTACGTAAGTCTCTTTACTCGCTCCGTAATACATCATCTCACAACTAACTCATTAGTTGTAATGCTTGCAAGGCTTTAGGTGATGTGCATTACCGAGAAGGCTCGAGATACCTCTCCGACAATCGGAGTGACAAAACCTAATCTCAAATACGCCAACCCAACAAGTACCTTTGGAGACACCTGTAGTACTCCTTTATAATCACCCGATTACGTTGTGACGCTTGGTAGTACCCAAAGTGTTCCTCCGTAAACGGAGTTACATAATCTCATAGTTATAGGAACATGTATGGGTCATGAAGAAAGCATTAACATACTAAACGATCAAGTGTTAAGCTAACGGAATGGGTCATGTCAATCAGATCATTCAACTAATGATGTGACCTTGTTAATCAAATAACAACTCCTTGTTCATGGTTAGGAAACATAACCATCTTTGATTAACAAGCTAGTCAAGTAGAGGCATACTAGTGACATACTGTTTGTCTATATATTCACACATGTATTATGTTTTGGTTAATACAATTCTAGCATGAATAATAAACATTTATCATGATATAAGGAAATAAATAATAACTTTATTATTGCCTCTAGGGCATATTTCCTTCAGTCTCCCACTTGCACTAGAGTCAATAATCTAGATTACAAAGTAATGATCCTTACACCCATGGAGTCTTGGTGCTGATCATGTTTTGCTCGTGGAAGAGGCTTAGTCAACGGGTGCGCAACATTCAGATCCGTATGTATTTTGCAAATCTCTATGTCTCCCACTTGGACTTGGTCCCGAATGGAATTGAAGCGTCTCTTGATGTGCTTGGTCCTCTTGTGAAATCTGGATTCCTTTGCCAAGGCAATTGCACCAAGATTGTCACAGAAGATTTTCATCGGTCCCGATGCACTAGGTATGACACCTAGATCGGAAATGAACTCTTTCATCCAGACTCCTTCATTTGCTGCTTCCAAGCAGCTATGTACTCCGCTTCACATGTAGATCCCGCCACGACGCTTTGTTTAGAACTGCACCAACCGACAGCTCCACCGCTTAATAAAAACACGATCCGGTTTGCGATTTAGAATCGTCCGGATCAGTGTCAAAGCTTGCATCGACGTAACCATTTACGACTAGCTCTTTGTCACCTCCATATACGAGAAACATATCCTTAGTCCTTTTCGTGTATTTCAGGATGTTCTTGACCGCTGTCCAAATGATCCACTCTGGATTACTTTGGTACCTTCCTGCCAAGCTTACAGCTAAGCATACGTCGTGTCTGGTACACAGCATTGCATACATGATAGAGCCTATGGCTGAAGCATAGGAACATCTTTCATTTCTCTCTATCTTCTGCTGTGGTCGGGCATTGAGTCCGACTCAATCTTACACCTTGTAACACAGGTAAAAACCTTTCTTTGCTCGATCCATTTTGAACTTTTTCAAAACTTTATCAAGGTATGTGCTTTGTGAAAGTCCAATCAAGCGCCTTGATCTATCTCTATAGATCTTGATGCCCAATATGTAAGCAGCTTCACCGAGGTCTTTCATTGAAAAATTTTATTCAAGTATCCTTTATGCTATCCAGAAATTCTATATCATTTCCAATCAATAATATGTCGTCCACATATAATATTAGAAATGCTACAGAGCTCCCACTCACTTTCTTGTAAATACAAAGCTTCTCCAAAAGTCTCAGATAAACCCATATGCTTTGATCACATTATCAAAGCGCTTATTCCAACTCCGAGAGGCTTGCACTGCACCATAAATTGATCGCTGGAGCTTGCACACTTTGTTAGCACCTTTTGGATCGACAAAACCTTCTGGTTGCATCATATACAACTCTTCTTCTAGAAATCCATTCAAGAATGCAGTTTTTACATCCATTTGCCAAATTTCATAATCATAAAATGCGCAATTGCTAACATGATTCGGACAGACTTAAGCATCGCCACGGGTGAGAAAGTCTCATCGTAGTCAACTCCTTGAACTTGTCGAAAACCTTTTGCAACAAGTCGAGCTTTGTAGACAGCTACATTACCATCGGCGTCAGTCTTCTTCTTAAAGATCCATTTATTTTCAATGGCTTGCCGAACATCGGGCAAGTCAACCAACGTCCATACTTTGTTCTCATACATGGATCCCATCTCAGATTTCATGGCTTCCAGCCATTTTATGGAATCTGGGCTCACCATCGCTTCTTCATAGTTTGTAGGTTCGCCATGGTCAAGTAACATGACTTCCGTAATAAGATTACCGTATCACTCAGTGCGATTTTACTCTGGTTGACCCACGAGGTTCAAGAGCAACTTGATCTCAAGCTTCATGATCATCATCATTAGTTTCCTCACTAATTGGTGTAGTTGTCACAGAACCATTTCTTGTGATGAACTACTTTCCAATAAGGGAGCAGATACTGATTATCTCATCAAGTTCTACTTTCCTCCCACTCACTTCTTTCGAGAGAAACTCCTTCTCTAGAAAGGACCCGAATTTAGCAACGAAAATCTTGCCTTCAGATCTGTGATAGAAGGTGTACCCAACATCTCTTTTGGGTATCCTATGAAGACACATTTTTCCGATTTGGGTTCGAGCTTATCTGGTTGAAGTTTCTTTACATAAGCATCGCAGCCCCAAACTTTAAGAAACGACAACTTTGGTTTCTTGCCAAACCACAGTTCATAAGGCGTCGTCTCAACGGATTTTGACGGTGTCCTATTCAACGTGAATGCGCCGCCTCTAAAGCATAACCCCAAAACGATAGCGGTAAATCGGAAATAGACATCATAGATCGCACCATATCTAGTAAAGCACGACACGACGCTCGACACACCATTTCTCCGTGGTGTTCCGGTGGCGTGAGTTGCGTAAACTATTCCACATTGTTTCAAATGTAAACCAAACTCGAACTCAAATATTCTCCTCCACGATCAGATCGTAGAAACTTTATTTTCTTGTTACGATGATTTTCCACTTCACTCTGAAATTCTTTGAACTTTTCAAACGTTTCAGATTTGTGTTTCATTAAGTAGATATACCCATATCTGCTTAGATCATCCGTGAAGGTGAGAAAATAACGATACCCGCCAAGGCCTCAACATTCATTGACCACAAACATCAGATGTATGATTTCCAACAAATCAGTTGCTCGCCCATAGTTCCGGAGAACGGCGTTTTGGTCATCTTGCCCATGAGGCATGGTTACAAGTACCAAGTGATTCATAATCAAGTGATTCCGAAGCCCATCAAGATGGAGTTTCTTCATGCGTTTTACATCGATATGACCTAAACGGCAAGTGCCACAAATAAGTTGCACTATCATTATCAACTCTGCATCTTTTGGCTTCAACATTATGAATATGTGTATCACTACTCGCCGAGATTCAACAAGAATAGACCATTCTTCAAGGGTGCATGACCATAAAAGATATTACTCATATAAATAGAACAACCATTATTCTCTCGATTTAAATGAATAACCGCCTCGCATTAAACAAGATCCAGATATAATGTTCATGCTCAACGCGGCACCAAATAACAATTATTTAGGTCTAAAACTAATCCCAAGGTAGATGTAGAGGTAGCGTGTCGACCGCAATCACATTGACTTTGGAACCATTTCCCACGCCGCATCGTCACCTCGCCCTTTGCCGCTGCTCGTCTATTCCGTAGTCCCTGCTTCGAGTTGCAAATATTAGCAATGTAACCAGATCAAATACCAGGTGCTACTACGAGCTCTAGTAAGGTACACATCAATAACATGTATATCACATATACCTTTGTTCACCTTGCCATCCTTTTTATCCGCCAAATACTTGGGGCAGTTCCGCTTCAAATGTCCGGTCTGCTTGCAAGAAAACACTCGATTTCAGGCTTAGGTCCAGACTTGGGTTTCTTCTCTTGATCAGCAACTTTCTTGCTGTTCTTTTGAAGTTTCCTTCTTCTTTCCTTTGCCCTTTTCTTGAAACTAGTGGTCTTGTTGACCATCAACACTTGATGCTCTTTCTTGATTTCTACCTCCGCTGCTTTTAGCATCGCCAAGAGCTCAGAATTGTCTTAGTCATCCCTTGCATATTATAGTTCATCACGAAGCTCTTGTAGCTTGGTGGCGTGATTGGAGAATTCATCAATGACACTATCATCCGGAAGATTAACTCCCAGCTGAATTAAGTGATTGTTATACCCGGACATTTTGAGTATGTGCTCACCGATGTAACTATTCTCCTCCATCTTGCAGCTATAGAACTTATTGGAGACTTCATATCTCTCAATCCGGGCATTTGCTTGAAATATTAACTTCAACTCTTGGAACATCTCATATGCTCCATGACGCTCAAAACGCCGTTGAAGACCCGGTTCTAAGCCGTAGCATGGCACATCGAACTATAGAGTAGTCATCAGCTCGCTTTGCCGACGCTCATAACTTCTCGCTCAAGATCTGCAGCAGCTCGCTACCCAGCGGTGCTTCCAGACGTAATTTTTTCGTGCAGCAATGAGGATAATCTCAAGTTCGGACCCAGTCCGTGTAATTGCTACCATCATCTTTCAACTTTGCTTTCTCAAGGAACGATTAAAATTCAACGTAACAACAGACGAGCCATCTATCTACATTAAACATAGATAAGCAAAATACTATCGGTACTAAGTTCATGATAAATTTAAGTTCAATTAATCATATTAAAACTCCCACTTAGACAGACATCTCTAGTCATCTAAGTGATCACGTGATCCAAATCAACTAAACCATGTCCGATCATCACGTGAGACGGAGTAGTTTCAATGGTGAACATCACTATGTTGATCATATCTACTATATGATTCACGCTCGACCTTTCGGTCTCCGTGTTCCGAGGCCATATCTGTTATATGCTAGGCTCGCCAAGTTTAACTCTGAGTATTCTGCGTGTGCAACTGTTTTGCACCGTTGTAGATGGACGAGAACTTATCACACCCGATCATCACGTGGTGTCCGGGTACTACGAACTTTGGCAACGGTGCATACTCAGGAGAACACTTCTTGATAATTTTAGTGAGAGATCATCTTATAATGCTACCGTCAAACAAAGCAAGATAAGATGCATAAAGGATAAACATCACATGCAATCAATATAAGTGATATGATATGGTCATCATCATCTTGTGCTTGTGATCTCCATCGCCAAGCACCGCCATGATCACCATCGCCACCGGCGCGACACCTTGATCTCCATCGTAGCATCGTTGTCGCCTCGCCAACTATTGCTTCTACGACTATCGCTACTCCTTAGTGATAAAGTAAAGCAATTACATGGCGCTTGCATTTCATACAATAAAGCGACAACCATATGGCTTCTGCCATTGCCGATAACTCGGTTACAAAACATGATCATCTCATACAATAAAGTATAGCATCACGCCTTGACCATATCACATCACAACATGCCCTGCAAAAACAAGTTAGACGCCTTCTACTTTGTTGTTGCAAGTTTTACGTGGCTGCTACGGGCTGAGCAAGAACCGTTTTACCTACGCATCAAAACCACAACGATATTTCGTCAAATAGACTCCGCTTTAACCTTCTCAAGGACCGGGCGAGCCACACTCGATTCAACTAAAGTGAGAGAGCAGACACCCGCCGTCACCTTTAAACAACGAGTGCTCGAGCGGTGAAACCAGTCTCGCGAAGCGTCACGCGTAATGTCGGTCCGGGCCGCTTCATCTCACAATACCGCTGAACCAAAGTATGACATGCTGGTAGGCAGTATGACTTGTATCGTCCACAACTCACTTGTGTTCTACTCGTGCATATGACATCAACGAATAAAACCAGGCTCGGATGCCATTGTTGGGGAACGAGTAATTTCAAAAATTTCCTACGATCACGCAAGACCATGGTGATGGCACAGCAACGAGAGGGAGAGTGTCCGCCCACGCACCCTGAGACCGAAAGCGAAGCGTTATAACAACGCTGTTGATGTAGTCGACGTCTCCACGATCCGACCGATCCAAGCACCGAACGACGGCACCTCCGAGTTCGCACACGCTCAGCTCGATGACGATCCCGGACTCCGATCCAGCAAAGTGTCGGGATGAGTTCCACAAGACGACGGCAGGACGATGTTGATGCTCCACCGACGCAGGGCTTCGCTAAGCTCCGCGACGATATGACTTCTCCGGCGCAGGGCTTCACTAAGCTCCATGGCGATATGACCGAAGTGGAATATGGTGGAAGGGGCACCGACACGGCTAAGGAAAGATCCGAGATCAACTTGTGTGTATTGGGGTGCCCCTGCCCCTCAGATATAAAGGAGACAAGGGAAGGTGGCGGCCCTAGAGGAGGCGACTAAGGAGGAGTCCTACTCCCACCGAGTAGGACTCCCCCTCTCCTAGTTGGACTAGGATTGGAGGAGGGGGAAGAGGGAAGGGGCGCCCCTTCCTTGTCCTATTCGGACTAGAGGGGGGAGGGGGGCGCGCAGCCCACCTTGGCCTGCCCTTCCTCTTCTCCCATGGCCCATTAAGGCCCATAGACTTCCGGGGTTCCGTAACCTCCTTGCACTCGGTAAAATCCCGATTTCACCCGGAACACTTCCGAAGTCCAAACATAGGCTTCCAATATATCAATCTTTATGTCTCGACCATTTCGAGACTCCTCGTCATGTCCGTGATCACATCCGGGACTCCGAACAACCTTCGTGCATCAATACTTATAAACTCATTATGAACTGTCATCAAACGTTAAGCGTGCGGACCCTACGGGTTCGAGAACTATGTAGACATGACCTAGAACCATTCTCGGTCAATAACCAATAGCGGAACCTGGATGCCCATATTGGTTCCTACATATTCTACGAAGATCTTTATCGGTCAAACCGCATAACGACATACGTTGTTCCTTTTGTCATCGGTATGTTACTTACCCGAGATTCGATCGTCGGTATCCAATACCTAGTTCAATCTCGTTATCGTAAGTCTCTTTACTCGCTCGTAATACATCATCTCACAACTAACTCATTAGTTGTAATGCTTGCAAGGCTTTAGGTGATGTGCATTACCGAGAAGGCTCGAGATACCTCTCCGACAATCGGAGTGACAAAACCTAATCTCAAATACGCCAACCCAACAAGTACCTTTGGAGACACCTGTAGTACTCCTTTATAATCACCCGATTACGTTGTGACGCTTGGTAGTACCTAAAGTGTTCCTCCGTAAACGGAGTTGCATAATCTCATAGTTATAGGAACATGTATGGGTCATGAAGAAAGCATTAACATACTAAACGATCAAGTGTTAAGCTAACGGAATGGGTCATGTCAATCAGATCATTCAACTAATGATGTGACCTTGTTAATCAAATAACAACTCCTTGTTCATGGTTAGGAAACATAACCATCTTTGATTAACAAGCTAGTCAAGTAGAGGCATACTAGTGACATACTGTTTGTCTATATATTCACACATGTATTATGTTTCCGGTTAATACAATTCTAGCATGAATAATAAACATTTATCATGATATAAGGAAATAAATAATAACTTTATTATTGCCTCTAGGGCATATTTCCTTCACATCCAACTTGTTTGCTCATGAAGACCTAGGGCATTTGAGGAAGCCCATCGTTGGAATATACAAGCCAAGTTCTATAATGAAAATTCCCACTAGTATATGAAAGTGACAACATAGGAGACAATCTATATGAAGAACACGGTGCTACTTTGAAGCACAAGATATGAGACTCACTACATGAAGAACATGGTGCTACTTTGAAGCACAAGTGTGGAAAAAGAGATAGTAACATTGCCCCTTTTTATTTATTTTCTTTTTCTTTTTCTTTTTTTCTTTTTTCTTTTTTCTTTTTTTCTTTTTCTTTTTTTTTCTTTGGCCTTTCTTTTTTTTTTGGCCTTTCCTTTTTTCTTTTTGGGGAGAATGCTCTAATAATGATGATCATCACACTTTTATTTACTTACAACTCGATATTACAACTCGATACTGGAACAAAGATATGACTCTATATGAATGCTTCCGGCGGTGTACCGGGATGTGCAATGATCTAGCGTAGCAATGACATCAAAAAACGGACAAGCCATGAAAACATCATGCTAGCTATCTTACGATCATGCAAAGCAATATGAAAATGAATGCTCAAGTCATGAATATGATGATGATGGAAGTTGCATGGCAATATATCTCGGAATGGCTATGGAAATGCCATGATAGGTAGGTATGGTGGCTGTTTTGAGGAAGATATAATGAGGCTTATGTGTGATAGAGCGATCGTATCACGGGGTTTGATGCACCAATAAGTTTGCACCAACTCTCGAGGTGAGAAAGGGCAATGCAGTGCATCAAGAGGCTAGCAATGATGGAAAGGTAAAAGTGCGTATAATCCATGGACTCACATTAGTCATAAAGAACTCATATACTTATTGCATAAGTTTGTTAGCCCTCGAAGAAAAGTACTACTACGCATGCCCCTAGGGGGATAGATTGGTAGGAAAAGACCATCGCTCGTCCCCGACCGCCACTCATATGGAAGACAATCAAAGAAACACCCCATGCTTCAAATTTTTCACACAACGGTTACCATACGTGCATGCTACGGGACTTGCAAACCTCAACACAAGTGTCTCTACAATCCACAACCACCCACTAGCATGACTCTAATATCACCACCTTTATATCACAAAACTATTGCAAGGAATCAAACATATCATATTCAGCGATCTACAAGTTTATGTAGGATTTTATGACTAACCATGTGAATGACCAATTCCTGTCATCTCTCTAAATAGATGTAAGTGAAGCAAGAGATTTTAATTCTTTCTACAAAAGATATGCCCACTCTCTAACAAATATAAGTGAATCAAAAGAGCATTCTACAAATGGCGGTTTTCTATGTGAATAGAAATAGGCAATCCAAACTTCAAAAGATATAAGTGAAGCACATGAAGCATTCTATAAAGCCATACTCAAAAGATTTAAGTGAAGTGCAATGAGAATTCTATAAATCAACCAAGGACTATCTCATACCAGCATGGTGCAAAAAATAAAAGTGAAAACTAAATGCAAAAGACGCTCCAAGACTTGCACATAATGCATGAACGAAACGAATTCGAAAACATACCGATACTTGTTGAAGAAAGAGGGGATGCCTTCCGGGGCATCCCCAAGCTTAGACGCTTGAGTCTCCTTGAATATTTACTTGGGGTGCCTCGGGCATCCCCAAGCTTAAGCTCTTGCCTCTCTTCCTTTTCCTCATATCGAGACATCCTCGATTAGACACTACATCCACACAAAACTTCAACAGAAAACTCGGTAAGATCCGTTAGTATAATAAAGCAAATCACCAATCTAAGTACTGTAGCAAACCAATTCATATTTTGTTTTTGCATTGTGTCTACTGTAATATAGCTTTTCCATGGCTTAATCCACTGATATGAATTGATAGTTTCATTAAAACAAGCAAACTATGCATCAAAAACAGAATCTGTCTAAAACAGAACAGTCTGTAATAATCTGAACATTAACCATAATTATGATACTTGAAAAATTCTGCCAAAATTAGGAAAAATAAACAATTTGTACATAAATACAGTGAAAAAATAATCAGAACCATTTGACGTTCCAGTAAAAAATTAAAATTCGCGCACTACAGCCAAAGTTTTTGTCCTGCACCGTACAAACCAACAAGCATTGTAAAACATCCTAAAGGCAAACCTTGGCACATTATTTTTATAATACAATGGAATTTTACAAGGGGATATTTATTTTTGTTGAAAAGTTTCTGTAATCAAGATTCACAAAGTTTCCATGAGCATGAACAAAGTTCAAGGAGCTCTCCCACTTCAACAATGCTTGTCTTTCTCACTTTCACTTTCCTTTTTGAGCAGTTTTTAGGTTCCCCTCTTTATTTTTTGTTTTTTTAAACTATATGAAAGCACTCAACAGAAATAAGTGACTCTCTAAAACTTCCGGGTTGTCTCCCTGGCAGCGCTTTCTTTAAATCCATTAAGCTAGGCATTTAGTTCTCAAGTAAAGAATCCACCCGGATCCCAAGGTATATCAAAGCCAATTTTAATTAACAATGATTTGTAATTTAGTAGTGAGCACAAAGTAACATAAATGAAGCAATGAATAAGTCTAAATCTCTTCCTATGCATCGGCATGTCATAAAAGAATAATTCATGCACACATAGTAAAGGCCAATGCATAGTATAAGCAGTTTCTTGCAATTTCATCGTATTGGAAACATAAAGAGGCGGAGACATAGTTCCTCTCTCATAATAATTGCAAGTAGGAGCATCAAGCACATGCATATTACATCTATCAAAATCATCATGTGCAATGGCAAAAGGCAACCCATCAATATAATCCTTAATAAGCACAAACTTCTCCGATATAGTGTAGTTTGGAGAATTCAAAAAGATAGTAGGACTATCATGCGTGGGTGCAATAGCAACAATTTCATGTTTAACATAAGGAACTATAGCAAGCTCATCTCCATAAGCATAATTCATATTGGCATCTTGGCCACAAGCATAGCAATTATCATCAAAAAGGGATATTTCAAACAAATTCAAGGGATCATAGCAATCATCCTTCGGTAAGCACGAAGGGGAATTAAATAATGTATGAGTTGGAGGGTTACTCTCATTAGAAGGTGGGCACGGGTAGCTAATCCGCACTTCCTCGTTTTGTTCTTCGCTCTCCTCATCATCTTTTTCATCCAATGAGCTCACTGTTTCATCAATTTCTTCTTCCATAGCTTCCTGCAAAATATTAGTCTCTTCTTGGACAGCGGAGAAGTCCTCAATATATGGTTTAACATAGGCATTAGAAGCATAATTATCATAACAATATTAAAATACGGCAAAATTTTCAGATTTGTAAAGAGTAGCATCATACTTTTCAATCAAAGAGTCAATCTCATAAGCACCTTTAAAAGCAACAAATTCTTCAATTTGTTGAACATCATAGTAATTGTAAACACCCTTAGCATACGAACATATGATTCCATTATCACTAAACAAGCATTGATAGGGTAGGTGTTTCTTAGGGTCTTCAAAACAACAAGTAAACTCATATATTTCACATAAATTCTAAGCATAGCATTGCAAACGTTGAATTTGATCCCATAATAGTTTCCCTTTTTCAGATATACGGTGTCGCACTAAACAAGCATGCTCATCTAAATATTTTCCCTCAACAAAACTAGTGGGGGTTTTAGCACGAGCACAAAGGGATCGAAGATGATCCAAGTAAAAAGCTTCAGGAGTGTGATAGATTTTGAGTGGTTCTTCAACCACTGGTTCAGTAGGTACAATAATTTTTTTGGTATTTTGTGTTTCCTACCCATAGCTAAAGATAGAAAACAACTAAGAACAGCAAATAAAAATTACTTAGTGATAAAGCAAACAAGCACACACAAGAATATTCACACCACGCTATGACTCCCCGGCAAAGGCGCCAGAAAAAGGTCTTGATGACCCGCAAGTATACGGGATAGTTGTAGCCTCTTTCGATAAGTAAGAGTGTTAAACCCAACGAGGAGCTAAAGGTAGAACAAATACTCTCTCAAGTCCTATCGGCCACTGATACGGCTCTACGCACGCTTGACGTTCACTTTACCTAGAACAAGTATGAAACTAGAAGTACTTTGTAGGTGTGATAGGATAGGTTTGCAAGATAATAAACACGTAAATATAAACTCGGGGCTGATTAGATAAAGATGCGATAAAGTAAATATAGCGAGTGTGGAGAAGTGGTGGTAGGAGTTTTGAAATTGCCCTAAGCAATTGACTATGTTACTAGACCGGTAATCACTATTGCAATTCTATTTGAGGGAGAGGCATAAGCTAACATATCATCCCTTACTTGGAATTCTATGCACTTATGATTGGAACTCTAGCAAGCATCCGCAACTACTAAAGATTCATTAAGGTAAAACCCAACCATAGCATTAAAGCATCAAGTCCCCTTTTATCCCATATGCAAACAACCTACTTACTCGGGTTTGTGTTTCAGTCACTCACGCAACCCACCATAAGCAAATCATAAACATATTGCAAACACTACAGCGGGAATCCCACACGCATGCACGACACGGAGGGCACAATAGGACAGCACCAATAATAAAACATGCCACTCAAACCAATCATAGCAATTCATCAATCACCGATAGGACAACGAAAATCTACTCAGACATCATAGGATGGCAACACATCATTGGAAAATAATATGAAGCATAAAGCACCATGTTCAAGTAGAGGGTACAGCGGGTTGCGTGAGAGTGGACCGCTGAATATAGAAGGGGGAAGGTGATGGAGATGTTGGTGAAGATGACTGCAGTGTTGGTGAAGATCGCGGTGATGATGATGGCCCCCGGCGGCGTTCCGGTGCCACCGGAAGCAAGGGGGAGAGAGCCCCCCTTCTTCTTCTTCTTCCTTGACCTCCTCCCTAGATGGGAGAAGGGTTTCCCCTCTGGTCCTTGGCTCCCATGGCTTGGGAGGGGCGAGAGCCCCTCCGAGATTGGATCTATCTCTCTGTTTCTGCATTCTCAGATTCTACCCCTTCACCATTTCTTAAATATCCAGAGATCCGTAACTTTGATTGGGGTGAATCTTTCGCCCAGATCTTTCTCATAAAATTAGCTTTCTTGCGCCAAAAGAAGAGCGTAAACCGCCTTTACGGTGGCCCACGAGAGCCCAGGCCGCGCCAGGGGAGGGCGCGCCCCTGTCTCGTGGCCACCACGGACACCGTTGCTGTTGATTTTACTTCGAGAAAAACATAAATATTCCAAAAAATCTCCGTCCATTTTATCCCGTTTGGACTCCATTTGATATTGGGTTTTCGCAAAACAAAAACATGCAATGATGTGAACCGCACTGGCAATCGGATCAATATGTTAGTCCAAAAAAATAGTATAAAAAATTGCCAAAAGTATATAAAAGTTGAATAATATTGGCATGGAACAATCAAAAATTATAGATACGACGGAGACGTATCACACGACATAAGAAGTGAAACCTGCAAAAATAGCCATCGTAGAGCAAACCAAATGGTTTATTCTGTGATGAATGTCACATGGCAAAACCTGCAACGTAAAATTGCAGGAAAAGAAAGAAAACGTGACATTAAATCAATAAGATTTAGACAGTAAATCAATAAGATTTACTTGATGTGACACGAGTGAATCCTTACCAAGAAATCACTATGTTGAAGTACTAAACAGAAGATTGATCGTCCAACTACGGGTTGCATGCAGGGGCCCCGCCTACTCCCACAAGCAGGACAGTCCAAAGGTCGTGACAAATCATATGGACCGAACATCCATGGGACTCCTGGTGGATGCGATAAACCATGCAGTGCATACAGATATTGGAGTGTAACCATAATTGATAAACCGTCCTCACAAAAAATATGATCTGGATACTTCAAAATATACAGACTGAATTGAGTGGACAGACATTAACATAGACCATTCTTAGGACTGACCACACACCAAAAGCGGCAGTACTAATATAACGCCCCGGATTCGATGCGCCAGGTGTCATCCAGTTATACGCCGTCGTTGCCATGTCATTTGTTTGCGTGTTGCATTTTATCATGTCATCATGTGCATTTCATTTTGCATACGTGTTCGTTCCTTGCATCCGAGCATTTTCCCCGTTCTCCGTTTTGCAATCCGGTACTCCTATATCCTCCGGCGTTCCCCTTTTCTCTCCTGTTGTGAGCGGGTGTTAAACTTTCTCGTAATGGCCCGAGGTTTGTCAAGCGGCCTTGGTATAGCACCGGTAGACCGCCTGTCAAGTTTCGTGCCATTTGGAGGTCGTTTGATACTCCAACGGTTAACCGGGTAACCGTAAAAGCCTCTTTTGTGTGCAGCCCAACACCCCTTTCAAAGTGGCCCAAAACCCATCCAAACCCCCTCCATGCTCTCGGTCGTTCGATCACGATCGTGTGGGCTAAAACCACACCCCATTTGGACTCTCCTAGCTCCCTCTACCTATATATAGACCCTCTCCCCCGAAATTCTCGGTCTAACCCTAGCCTCCTTCTACCTCGCGCCGCCGGACAAAAATCCCCGCACCGGACACGTCCGCCCCGCTTCCCCCGTCCACTCCGCAGCTGCCACGTGGCACGCCGCCGCCCACCGCCCATGCCCGTGGAGCCCACGAGGGCCCAGCGAGCCCGCGCCCCGCTGCCGTCGCCTCCGGCCCGGGTCGCCGCGCCGCCTCCTGGGCGCTGAGCCCGCCGCCCGCCGCGGATCCCGGCCGCCGCCTCCTCCGCCGCCAGGTCTCGCCGCCGCTGCCCCACGCCGCCTCCGCCCGGCAGGAGCTCGCCGAGCCCGAAGCCTCTGCCCCCGGCCGCGCCTCGGCCCGTCAGCAAAGCGCCATGGCGAGATCCGGCAGCGCCGCCTCGATCCGCCGCCCCGACCCTCCGGCGACCCTCCCTCGTCGTCCTCCGGCGCCGCCCCGTCCTCCGGCGACCCAGCTCCGTCCGTCCTCGATCCCCGTGCGAACTTGAGGTTGACCCCGAGATTCCTAAGTCCCCAGTTTCTTGCATTATCATGCCATTTTCATCGCATCATAACTTGCTGCATACTGCTCCGTTTCGTGTGTATAATATGTCAAATTGTTCGCCTCGACGAGTAATTCGTTTTGTTCCATTGCATCATGTTCATTTGGGTTCATCTTGACACCTGAATCATCGTTGCAAGAGTGCTTCATGATGTTAACCTGCTGAAACTGGTATAACTTGCTCATTTGTCATTTTTTCCATGATTGATGTGTGCATCCTATGAGGTTGATGTCTATATGTGTTTTGATCTACATCATGCCATCTTCACATTGGTGCCATCCATGGATTTTTGTGGGTCTTGTAGTGAGTGCATGGAGCTTGTTAAGCAGGGTACTTGCTATTGCTGTTTTGCTAGGCTGATTCTGTTATATTATGAGGCTATGTAAACCAGCTGCTACAAGTCATTCTATGCATAATCTGGAGATGCTCACTAAGGGTGTTTTGTTCTAAATGTCATGAACTATCCATCCATGCCCTTTGTTGCAATTATAGTATGCCGTAACTGGTTGTAATCTTGCTCTCAAATTGCTAAATAATGTTGCTGTCAGCCTGTTAACATTAAGTTCAATGTTGCCGTGATTTTTGTTAGTCATCCATGCAATCTATGAACTTGCTCTTGCCGTTTCTAGTTTCACAAACATGTCTTCTTACCGTGAGTTTCCTTGCCATGCCATGTATTGCTCTGTGGTGAGTTTTTCAAGCTCACCAACATGTCTACTTATTGTTGTTCCTGCCATGTATGAATCTGTCATATAACTTGCCATGTTTACATGGGTGCCATAATATTTTCTGATCCTTTTTGGCTCATGGTCAGTAAAGAACTTTTGTTCTATGCATTTAGTAGATTCATTCCATGCCTTTGGTTGCCATGTTAAGTTCCTTTAACATGTTGTTTGATAGCTCTAAACATTGCAACCTGATGTTATTTCTGCTAAAGTCTGAAACTGTTATTATTCGCAATCTTGCCATGTCTTTTTGAGCATGTTCTAGTAGTTTATGGAGATAGCTCAGTGTTCATGTTTTGTCATGCTTTACCTTTACATCATGCCCATGCCTTTTGTTTTCACGTTGCGATGCTGTAGCATAGTGTTTTGATGCTTGCAATATGCCAAGTTGCTGTTGTGGACAGATTGTTGTTATGTCGTATGTAGTGTATGTGTTGAACCGTTGCTCCGTTTTGAGTGTGCTCTATATGAAACTTGCTTTATTTTGCATGTAGTTTCATATTATCATGTTGCATCCTTGTTTTGAGGTGTTTGCGTGATGTTTGGATGCATTTTGTATCAATGCCATGCTTACCTTGTTTTGCTCATATCTTCTAGACCGTAGCTCCGATTTAAATGAACTCTATATGTATCTTGACTAGAATCTCGTGTAGATCATCTTGGTGCATCTTAACTTGCTGTTTAACAACTTGAACATAAGGTTTATTCAGATCTGGACCAATTTCGAAATTTGCATATGAGGACTTACCGGAATTGTTCTATGTTGTTTCCGGCCTCATTTAAACTTGCTTTGATGTGTTGCTCTTGTTTGCATCGTCTCTTGCCATGAGTAGTTTCATGTAGCATTGCCATGCATCATACATGTTTGAGTATCATGCCTTGTTCATGTGTGGTGTGTTTACCTTGTTGTGTGCTTCTCTCGATAGTTCCGCTTGCTGCGATCGTGAGGATTCGCTCGCTCACGCTTGGTTCGTCTTCGTGGCTTCATCTTCTTCATGGACTCGTTCTTCTTCCTAGCGGGATTTCAGGCAAGATGACCGTCACCTTGGATCTCATTACTATCATTGCTATGCTAGTTGCTTCGTTCTTTCGCTATGCTGCGCTACCTATCACTTGCTGCTCAAGCCTCCCAAATTTCCATGAACCTCTAACCTTTGTCACCCTTCCTAGCAAACCGTTGTTTGGCTATGTTACCGCTTTTGCTCAGCCCCTCTTACAGCGTTGCTAGTTGCAGGTGAAGATGAAGATTGCTCCATGTTGGATTATGTTATGTTGGGATATCACAATATCTCTTATTTAATTAATGCATCTATATACTTGGTAAAGGGTGGAAGGCTCGGCCTTATGCCTGGTGTTTTGTCCCACTCTTGCCGCCCTAGTTTCCGTCATATCGGTATTATGTTCCCGGATTTTGCGTCCCTAACGCGGTTGGGTGATTTATGGGACCCACTTGACAGTTCGCTTTGAATAAGACTCCTCCAGCAAGGCCCAACCTTTGTTTTACCATTTACCTCACCACCACCTACTTTTCCCTTGGGAGTAATTAACCCAAGGGTCATCTTTATTTAGCCCCCCCCCCCCCGGGCCAATGCTTGTCTAAGTGTTGGCCCGAACCGAGTAGACGACGGGGCCCCCTCGGGGAAACTCGGGGTCTGGTTTTACTCGAGGATGTCTCATCCGTGTTGCCTCGAGAACGAGATATGTGCAGCTCCTATCGGGATATTCGGCGATCGGGCGGCTTTGCTGGTCTTGTTTTATTACCGTCGAAATGTCTTGTAGCCGGATTCCGAGACTGATCGGGTCTTCCGGGAGAAGGAATATCCTTCGTTGATCGCGAGAGCTTATCATGGGCTTGTTGGGACACCCCCGCAGGTATAAACTTTCGAGAGCCGTGCCCGCGGTTATGTGGCAGATGGGAATTTGTTAATATCCGGTTGTAGTAAACTTGAAGTAAACTCTTCTAAAATACACCAACCGTGTGCGTAACCGTGAGTGTCTCTTTTCGGGGTTGATCGAGAGGAGAACACGGTTTCTGGGTTATGTCTGACGTAAGTAGGAGTTCAGGATCACTTCTTGATCATTACTAGTTGACGACCGTTCCGCTTGCTCTCTTTTCGCTCTTATTTGCGTTGGTTAGCCACCATATATGCTTAGTCGTTGTTGCAACATCACCGCTTTACCCCTTCCTTTCCCTTTAAGCTTTGCTAGTCTTGATACCCATGGTAATGGGATTGCTGAGTCCTCGTGGCTCACAGATTACTACACCAACAGTTGCAGGCACAGGTTATGCGATGATCATGACGCGAGAGCGATGTTTGCTTGTTTTGGAGTTCGTCTTCTGCTTCTTCGATCAGGGGATAGGTTCCAGGTCGGCAGCCTGGGCTAGCAGGGTGGATGTTGTTTGAGTTTCTGTTTATGTTTCATCCGTAGCTGGATGTTGATCTTGTATATGATGTATTGTTGTATTCATGTGGCATTGTATGCCCTTTTGGATGTATCCCCATCTATTATGTAATGTTGATGTAATGATATCCACCTTGCAAAAGCGTCTTCAAGATGCGCTTCTATCCTTGGTGGGACCTTCGAGTTCCTTTAGGATAGGGTCGCATCTTGGGCGTGACAACTAATAAACAATACCGGGTTCACAAACACAAATCAAGTATTGAACAATAGTACTTACTACAGACAAGAAAAGTTGCACTAATTAAACTCTGCAGACTATTTCTTGCCACCGACCTACGAGATGAACCCCGCATAATTGACTAGGACATGGACTTCGTGAGAGATGTCTACATGCACCATCACCATCTCGTCAACCTTGGAGAACCTAACAGAGTGGTCTTTCCACTCATAAACATGATCCTGAAGACAGGCCGCATCAGAATTGTTGGGAAGCTTTACAAGAACCACACCCTTTGTAATCAAGGCACATCCATGAAATTGTTGTGGCCAAGTACAGCCTCGAGAACACGCCTGACAACAATGCTACAGGAAAACACTAGTTCAGGACACGTGGCGACAAGGACACGAAGAATCGGATAGTTTAGCAAGAGAACTCATCCTCGTGTCTTCCAGCCACACGGCATGACTTTGAGAACTTCATCTCCACCGCGGACCTGGTTCTAATTCAAACAGAAACCATATTTTATTACTACCTCCTTTCAGAAATATAAGATGATTTTCGATATTATACTCCATATATGACTACATATACGCATGAAATGAGTGAACAAAGACACTAGAACATGTCTTCAAGGCATGAGAGCAGAGGGATTACTTGCAATATCCATAACACAAGTTATCGAGGCAAATATACCCTCTTCAAAGGTAGCATTGATAAATTATAGTACTCCCTCCGTCCCAAAATTCTTGTCTTAGATTTGTCTAGATACGGATGTATCAAGTCACATTTTAGTATTAGATACATCCGTATCTAGACAAATCTAAGACAAGAAATTTGGGACAGAGAGAGTAGTTGAAAGTAATTTATAAGATCGCATGTTTTGGTCAAAAGAGGAATTTAGAACCGTCATTTGGCACACAAAAATCACATGCAAGATCACCCAGAAAGTTGTACTACTAGTACTTACTGCGTGTTAGATGAAAAAGCAGGATCAAGATCGAGAAAAAGATCATCAACAAGAGATATTACCTGGACTTGCTTAGTGAGGGATCCCGGAGAGGGGGGCTTGGACAGGGCAATGGCTTTGAGCTTGTCTGCGGTAGTCTCGGCGGGGTGCTTGTGCTTCTTCGTACCATGAGCCTCGACGGTTTTGGCCAGAGCCATAGACATCACTACGGCCAGTGTTCCAGCATCCATCAAGAAACTGTGAAATAGAAATAAAAGAAAAGAAACCATAATCACAAACCAAAAAGAAGAAAAGAGAGGGAGTTATAGGATCAGTCTTGGGGTTGCAAGACCGGGCCTTGGCCAGAATCAACACCATTGATGCGCTCACCTTTCCTTCTTTGGGAGAGAAGAACAATGGTAGAAGCAGGTCGGGGTTTTCTTGAAGAAATGAGGAACAAGATGAGGGAGAAGCGAGTTGGGTAGAGAGGAAGCTAAGAGAGAAGAGTGAAATGATGGTTGCTTCGTCCGTCCAACTTACTGCTGGAAAGGAGGGGGTTTTGTGATTTGATGGCTCATTGGGCATTACTGCGGCGCTTCGATCGGGGTAGTCTACCGTCACTCTACTACGGAGTAATTTAGTGCATGGCTGGTGGACCCTGATGTTGGTTGTCCCACACGTCGGCGAAAGTGAGTAATTTTGTGCATGGCTGGAGGAGGATCTACACGGTAGAGCGTGTCCACTGTTTTTCTGAAGAAAAAAATGATTACAGCAAGCGTTTCCACTCTTACGACGGAGGAGTGCGAAACACGGCAACCACTTGAACATACACAGTGCTCCTACTACTAGGCATGTGCAGTGGTTCATACGTCAGTACTACATAATCTTGTTGCTAGTGTAGTAAGATATGACGACAACAAATGATGGTGTGCGCATGTCAACTATATGAACAGTAATGTAGTAACATAGTACCACTTTCTCGACTGTTCGGTCGAGAATGAACGGTGAGATCAATGTTAACAAAACTAGGTCTACAGCGCACGGAGAGTACGGTGCTACAGTACTCCACGAAACATGAACCATATGAAGCATGAATAGTGTTAGGCAGGGTGTATGAAGGGTGCACGGGATGGGAGCAAAAGTTCCCTTCTCGACCCACTTTTGGGTGTTTCACAGAGTGCATGAAGGGTGCATGAGTCCACACTAGTAGGTTAACACAAATACACGAAGAGGAAACAACTATATTGAGATGAGAATGCAACCAAACACACCCACACGCTTTGTGCTACAGTGACTGATCTGCACCGTCTGAGTTTGATCCAACGGTCATGTTGTGCCGAGACATGGACATGCCCATGTAAAGGGCGCCTAAACACCACCGAAGTCCCTCTGCTTCTCGAGGCGCACGACGTCGGTGATGCAGAGGGCGACACGGCTGAAAGGCAATGCAATCTACGGGAAGGCGGAGGGAGCCAGCCGAGGAGCGGGGAATCTTTTGGTTTTCACCATGGTAAAACACCAGTCGACGACTTCTCACATCAGGGAGCAGTGGGTTTTACACGCAGAGTCATCGTGACTAATTGCTGTCGCGCCTGCTCCCGTCAATCAAAAAATTAAAAATCCTGCCACGCTGCTCCCCGCCAATCAAAATTAAAATCATGCCGCACTCAAACACGAGCAACGCCGGTGGATATTTAAATTTACCGCCGCAAGTAGATAAAAAAAGGCGTGAAAAAACAAATGTGGCGGCGGCCTAGCTAATCAGTCGAACTAGCCCAACTAGCTAGCCACCGTGCTTCACTGATGTACTCGGCGGGAAAAGTGGTCTTTCGTGATTTGACGACTCATTTACTAGCTTCGTCGAAAACGCGCGGTAGGGCGTCCCACGTCAGGAACAATATATGCGTGCACCACCCAGGAGGACCCCGAAACCGCGCGGTAGGGTGTGCCATGTCTCGACACGGAGGAAATATGTGCGTGTAAAAATTTATTGTATCCGATGTAGTACCTATGGTTCGACCTCGGGACCCAGCCAGTCGGTCGAAAACACCCCACTATCCACACAGCTTCATCATGCTAACATGGCACGGAGGATAGGTGTGGTTAGCTCTGTCTTGACCAGCCACAATGTCTCTTGTTCTAGGCGATTCTTCTATTTCCCAAGCTTTTTTTAGTTGTAATAACACCACGGCAAGCTAGCGCCGCTCTTCGTGTGTGCCCGTGCAAAGGTTAGACGATGGAGAGAAGAGAGAGAACACAGACCTGGGACCCACCAGTAAGTGAGTCAACGGTCATGCACGTGTTGATGAGGCACTCCCTCTACTCTACTCAACGTAATACTGTATAAAATCAAGTTATGGGACAAAGCCAACAACCGTTGTTGTTTCAGGCTATCAACTTACGCTTTGTAGTCTAGGTTGCCAGTTCGAATCTCGTCTTTCAGATTTGTTAGTTTTAGGTCCAAATTTGATTAATGACAAGTGGGACCCCCGTGTGTTGTTCCGATATTTCAGTGTAAGATGGTTTTTTTGAACAAACACTTTGCGCGGTTAGACAAGTAACGGCACAAGTTACCCATATTTTCCAATTTTACGAACAAAAATGACAGCGGCATAGAATATCACATCCACCCCGTAGCTTAGATGCTATGGTGATACGAGTTTTTACACCGTTGGTAGTGAGATCCAATGGCTTGGGAGTAGTCTTTGTAATTATGCGCAATTTCCAAACTCTCCAAAGGTTTTTTTTGCAAATAAAACATTCAGGCCTCGTGTGTGCCACTGCATCTTGGATCCAACGGCTCCCCATTGCTCATATTAGGTGCTCCCTGTAGCTTAATTACCCGCTACGGTGATATGAGCATCTAGGTCGTATGATCAGTGATCAGATGGCACATGCGTAGTACTTGTACTTTCTGTGCAATTCCCAAACTCTCTCAGCCGTATATTGCAAAAACATCCAAACCTCCTACTGTGGGCCGTTAGATCTCCGTGAACTCGTATCACCATAGAATCTACGGTGCGGGAGCACCTATTCTCCCGTGCGAGAAAACATAAGGTGCTCTCGCAGCTTGGATGCTACGGTGATACGAGCTTCGAGGTTGTTTGATCTGAGATCCAATGGCATCTGAGAAGTCTTTGTGCTTGTAAGCAGTGGCCGAACTCTTTGGGGGCTTTTCTACAAAAAAACATTCGAACCACCGAGGAGGTGTTGGGTCACAAATCCAATGGCTCCGGAGAGCTTGTATCACCAAAGCATCTAAGGTGTGGTAGCACATGATATTCTTACATACAGGAGAATATGATGTCCTCCTGCATCTTAGATGCTACGGTGATACGAGCTTCGAGGTCGTTGGATATGGGATCCAAGGGCATCTAAGTAGTTTTTGTACAAATTGTGTGCAATTATCAAACTCATCAAGGTTTCCTGTAAAAATATTAAGACATCATGTGAGCTGCTATATCTCAGATCTACAAGCTCCAAGCAACTCATATCGGCATATAGCATCTAAGGTATGGAGGCACATGATATTCTCCCGGGGAGGAGGGGTGGGGGTGCACAACCAATCGGTGGTTGGGAGGGTGGGGACAAATATAATCTAAACAACCCTAAATAGAGCTTCACAATTTTATCTAAGGTCGAGGGGGTGACCCCCGACAATCATAGCTCCACCTAATTAAACACAACATTTGCATGTACTGTAGTACTAGACTTAACATTCATGCTTCAATTTCATGTTCGTTTTAAATATTGAATTGTGGACCATGCATGTCTTAAATTTTACTCCCTTCGTTCCTAAATATTAGTCTTTTAGAGATTTCAAGTGGACTGGCACATACGGATGTATATAGACATATTTTAGAGTGTAGATTCACTCATTTTGCTCCGTATGTAGTCGCTTGTTGAAATCTCTAAAAGAATAATACTCCCTCCATCCCAAAATTATTGTCTTAGATTTATCTACATACGGATGTATCTAGTCACGGTTTAGTGTTAGATACATCCGTATCTAGACAAATCTAAGACAAGAATTTTGGGACGGAGGGAGTATTTAGGAACAGAAGGAGTATTTTTTAATTCGTGTCATACATGCATGGTTTGGAAAAATAGATGCACTATACTTATTGGATTGTTGTTGTGTTCATGTGTGGGTGTCTCTCTCTATGTGTGTGTGTGTGTGTGTGTGTGTGTGTGTGTGTGTGTGTGTGTGGTCATATGCTTGATACATACAAAGTTTTCTCACCTCCATATTGTTCATCTTTTAAATTTGAATTTGCATTGAAAAACTTACCAGGGATACCATGAAATGTAAAATCCACATTGAGATCACTATATCACGAACTCACTCTAATTCAACAACTCGTCATAAATCAATTATGTTGAGATTAGTATTTGCAAGGAAAATACGGGCATTGTAATACACATAGATTCGTTCAGCAATTTAAAAGGTTCCTTTCGTATTCTCGAATGGTAGGACCCAACGGCGTACCAGCCAGACATTGGCTCGTGTTGATCCTAAAAAAATAAAAAATAAAAAAACCAGGTGGCATGCGTGGTACGCACATTAGGCAACCCCAACCAGTCAAGCCTCCGCGTTTCGAGTCGAAATATCTGGCGACCAGAATTCCAGCCCTAGGAAATTCCCCTCATGTCCCCGGTCCATAATGATTACCGATGAACAACGGAGGGATGCTTTAGTAACTAGACAACATTACCTACCATGCCGAGCACGGTTCAATTCCCTCGGTCGCCGCTTGCCAAGGTCACCCGTCAACTACATTGCCTAGTACTACTACTACTACACCAGGATGAGCACCGAATTGAGCCCGTTTGTTCGTGCCTAGTACTTGAGTTAATATATCAGGCAATGCACTGGTACAGAGGGATTATCCTTTTTCTCTGCATATATAACTTGTCTGAAGTCTAACTAAGCAAAATGTTTGAACAAATCCTTTCTTAAGAAATACAACAGGACATATGTATGGCTTGAAAATTTATTGCATGATGCAGGTTATGATATTGTTTCGAATCCTGGATCTTAAATTTCAGAAAATCCAAAAGTGACCATAAATTCTTCAAACTGAGCATGGTCACATGATATGGCACAAATATTACTTCGTAATTTTTTTCTTCAATTTGAGACAAGTTGTTTATGACAAGTTGCACAAATGAAGAGCCAAGGTATTTTGGAACAAAGACCTGTCACGTTAAGGCGAACACTTTCACTATTGAAACCGTGGGCGTTTACGTGCCGCCACGAGTCCCGCTTCTCATCGGCAGGTGCTGTCCGAGCAAGCGTGTGAATCGACGGGAGGTGTGCAAGCAGACCGCTGCGCCGGCTGACAGGGAGGCGTGCAAGCAGACCGCTGCGCAGGCTCATCGGGAGGCAAGCCCTTTGACCAGGCTCTGCCGCCCACCTTCGTCCCAACTGCTCCCACTTTTAATGTCGCCGGCGACGCAGTTTAAAATCAACCCCGCACTACCCGGTATCGCTACAATCTTCTCTCTTCCTCTCCGATTCTCCTGTCGTCTACCTCCAACCAGCCTGACCTAAACGTACGCCATGCCGCATCACGATGGTCTTCCCTTAGTCTTCCAGTTTCCTGAGGCAGATACCCAGCCGGAGTCTTAAGAACATAAGGCGCTTTGGGATGAGCTTGAACTGGCCTTGCGGGAAGACGCCGCGCCTGTCCCGGCTCCCGTTCCGGCCCCCGTCACCCCGACCATGCCAGCGCCCATCCCCGTGGCATTGATGGGCTGGGAGCCGCACATTGTCGCCGAGCTTGATGCCACGGGGTTCCATGAGGTCCCCACCGACTTTCACGCGCCCGCACCTGCGGCAAAGACATGCGCTGGGTGTGCCCGACGCAAGACGCCCGTGCGCGTTCGTGCACCTGCCAACAAGATGCGCCTGCGACGCAATCGATGTGCGCGCCCGTGTTGGTGCCCGTGCACACGAATGTCTTCGCCGCACCGATAATAGTGCATGTCCCCGTGCGGGTGCCAGTGCCCCCCTCAGCGGCATGGATGGCCGCCGTCGACCGCTTCCTTGCACCAACGCCAGTCACCTCCTCCCGCCAGTTGACTCGCTCCGAAGTCAAGAACATTTTGGCCTTCCTTGAAGCTAGGCCTACGTCCAGGAGTACTCCAACAACGGCACAAGGCGCCGCCGTCGCCGTCGTCAGTGGCCCGACGACACACAGAGCACGGCAGAGGAGCCGCTTCCCACCGCAAGACGCCGCCGCCGCCGCCGCGTAATCTAAATTTGCCATGAAAAATGTTCGGATTGCCATGCTTAAAATCCGAATGTTTATTATTTCCGTTTATTTTAGATCGATCGTCGTATAATTTAAAGTCGGAGTCAGACTGAACGAAATATATGGTTTAATCGATTGAATGTTCTTCTAGAGCCGTATCAAATTAAATATAAAACGTCATCAAGCCACATGTATTCCTTGTCATCCAACGACCTAGACTGCTTCAATGTCGAGCGCTCAACACGTTTAGCGTGAAGTTAATTTCAAAAATAGTGCTAATCACATAATAACACGCAAATAATATCCTACTTAATATCCGCATGCACTTAATATACTTCCAAATTAACATGCATTGCACGTACACATTGACTAGTGCTGCTAGCACGTGAAACTGGTGTCGTAACTTGTGAACGCGTCCAGATATGGTCAACGGCAACATCGCCCGCGAGTTCTTCGTGTTTGCCCGTGCGTCTAAACGCAGAAGGGGAGGAGAGAGAGAGCACACATGGAACCCACCAGTAAGTGAAGGCGAATAGTACTAAAAATAATATTACATGTTATCAATTAAATAGGTTGTGGTAATATAAAAACATTATGTGAACAAAGGGAGGTACAACAAACATTGTTGTTCTACGTATGTTGCCTATTAACGTGCGGCTTGAAGGCCCTGGTCGCATGTTCGATCCTCATCCTTTATTTTTTAATTTGTATATGGGTCCAAATTTGTTTCATGACATGTGGGCCCCTCAGTGTGTAGTTTGTAGCACTTTAATTTGTGGGTCAAAATTTGTTCCATTCCAAGTGGACTATCAGTGTGTAATTTTGTAGCTTATTTATAATAATTAAATAGAACAACAGAGTTTTTTGCAATAATACCATGGTGCGACGTTGAAGGCGAGAAAGGACGTGCGAGAGAGCGATGACCGAGCCAGAGGGAAATCAACTAGGGGAGTTGCGGGGGTTGCAACGGTGTTTCAAGTAGTTGTGGGCCGAATGCTACGAAAATATAATCTAAACCGACCGGAATAAATGCCTACACAAATTAATCCAAGGTTGGAGTGCCCCTCGCAATGTAAATATCTCCGGCTTTGCGAGGGATGGAGAGGTAGCTTCAATGTGTGCGTGAGAAAGCGAGGTCAATTGAGAGACATACAGATAGAGACACAAAGTGAGTGTGGTCCGACATTCATTGAACAAATATATATGCTCTGGAGAGATATTGTCCGATTGAGCTTTTGGCAAGGGTGAGGGCTGTAAGATAGAGCTTGAGAGATGATCCAGTCACAGACGTGTAGATATATTTTGTGTGTGGGAGGAAGCAAGGTCAATCGATCACATAGGGTCATCGTGCGATCAAAAGAGTGAGACGGGTTGGAGAGAGTGACCTAGATAGACAATGTGCGTGAAAGAGTATACAATGTGAATAAGTCGAATTGGGCTCAAACATGGTGATATATCGTTTTTGTCCGAGAAAGAGCGAGGTCAATCGAGACATACAAAGAGAGAGAGAGAGAGAGAGAGAGAGAGAGAGAGAGAGAGAGAGAGAGAGAGTGAGTGTAGCCCGCCATGAGGTCGAAAGAGTGGGGGCGGCTTCGATGGACTGGCCTAGATAGATAATCTGTGTGAGAGAGTATAGAGTGTGTCGGTCGAGGCCTGGACATGGAGATATATCATTTGTGTGTGAAAGAAAACGAGGTTAAACGAGACTCAGATAAAGAGAGCGAGATTGAGCGGGTGTGGCTTGTCATGCGGAAGAAAGAGTGAGACGGTCTCGAGGGAGTGACCTAGATAGACAATGTGCATGCGTGCGCACGAGAGGTTGTGGGGCTAGATAGGCAATGCATGTATTTAGCGCGAGAGGGTGAGAGGGAGAGGGAGAGAGAGAGCTCGACATGGGGTGCAATGGCGGGTGTGTGAGGTAAATACAATTCGTAACAGAGTGGAAAAGGGGGGTTGTGTAGTTGAGAGAGTTAGAGATCGAAACATGGAGAGAAAGAATGGATGTGTGTTGGAAACTGATAGCTTTCTAAGGTGGTTAGGAGAGGAAGATTGACCGATACAGAAAGTATGTAGCGTGTGTGCGGGGGGGGGGGGGCTAAAAACAACATTTGAATGTAGATATTACGAGACTTAATATCGATGTTTCAATTCGTTGTACATTGTAAGATTTGAACTGAGGACCATACATATGGGTAATTTTTCGAATTCGTGCCATACTAGGTTTCGAAAAGTTGACATTGACTCGATTTGTTGTGCTATTTTGTAGGTCATATGTTTGAATCCATCCAAATGTTTTCTCACTACCATGATGTTCATCATATACATGTGAATTTGTATTAAAAAAGTAGCGTGGATACAGTGAAATGCGAAATCCACGTTAGAATTGGAGATCACTATGTGACACACACACTCTAATTCAAATAACTAATTATGTGACACACACTCTAATCCACGTTAGCATGGATTCTGTTTTGATTTTTTTTCAAATGACTCATCATTAATTAATTTATAGTATCTCGTTTCGAATGACTAATTATTGCAAGGAAAACACGGGCATGGTAATACATAATACAGATTCGTTTGCAAATGAAAGAAGATTCGTTTGCATTCTCAAATGTAGGCGCACCAGGCAGACCAGGGTGGTGTCGTGGTGGTCGCGTGTGTGACGCAGCGTAGCACCCAGCCACCCACCCCCTCCCTCCCTCCCTCCCCCATAAAAAGGACGACGACAAAATAAGTTCGCGCTTCCACGTTTCGGATTGAAATATCTGGCGGCCCCAATTCCAGTCCTGCAAAATCTCCCTTCTCCACCGTCCCCTTCCGCGCCCAGATTGCTCAAATCCCTAAGTCGTCGCCAACCCAAGCAAAGTTCGAATCGCCCCTCGTCTCGTCTCTTTCCCCACCTCTGTGCCGGACGATGACGACGAAGACGACGGCCACGCTTCACCACAGCACCGGAGCTACCTCATCTACGCCCTCGTCCACCGCACCGGGTGGTCCACCTACAACGTCGGCCGTCGCAACCAACGTGCCTCACAGACACCGACATCCACCGCATCAGGTGTGCTTCACCAATGCCGTCTCCCAGCTCACCGCGGCTACTTCACCGAGCACATCGTCGCGCCTCCGCCCCCCGAGGCCGCTGGAGCTTCACCAACGGTCTCGTCCACCGCATCGTAGAGCTCCGCTGCCACTCAAGATCTGCATCTGTGCATGGCCAGCCAACGCCAGCGCATCACCCTCAACGGCTCTAAAGTGACCCACACTCTAGCTAGGAGAGCATGCCCAAACGCCGGCCCGAACTAGGTATCCACACATCACTCCCTTATGCACTGTTCCGACGATGTTTGGATATCCTTTCACTGCTCTCTTAGCTTACACGCCTATCCAACTCTGACTTTAACTCTTATTTCTTCCGAAATATCATCTGAAACAAGCAAATCCATTTTTTAGCGAAGCATGACGGCGCTACGGGATCTGGTACACATCCTGAACACCCGTATAATCTTGTAAGTATCTGTCCTCCGGTACAACAACAAGGTCGATTCCTCTTATTTGATCAGCCATTCGCCGTGTCATAAATGCAGAGGGGGATGCAAGGAGCACAAGGCCTGCACATCCAAGCAAGTGGTAACATGGACTTGTACATGGAACATCCCAAGCGCAAGCAGAGCTGCAGTGAGCTTGTACAACGAGCTAGCGTAAGTCCCTGTATTTCATTTAATTCGTACGGGCATTGTGTATGATTTGTGTGCAGTGGCGGATCCATGAATTCAAGTTACCAGGGGCGAACATTTAACTTAAAAAATACAAAGGCACTTGCACTCCGGAAATCAACATAACTTGAGAAATGTGAAGCTACATGCACTTTCAAAACAAGCTAATGATCCAAAGTAGTTCAGATTATAAACACTAAATGATGCAAGCACCAAAAAACACAAAATGCAACATGGTGTACAAGGACTACAAACATGGTCTGTACCTGCTTGAATTATTCGTTCTCTGGCTGAAAATATCAAAGTGTAATTGCACCTATAACCAGTGCGCAAACTGCATATCAATATATCTATCCTGCACAAGTATGCCAATAGTTTCAAACAACAGATTAGAAAAGTATTTATGCTACATTGTCATGATACGGGGACTTTCTGGTAGATGGCCACGATGTTTCCTCAAGCCATGAAAATGCACTATAATTTGCTTGTCATCAATGCCTGCAAATCTCTATGTCTCTCTCAACATAGCAGATCATCATTAGACACTAAATCCTTCACTGGGAGCTTGCAAAATGCTTGCATTAGATGCCTCATTAGACACTATATGTTCATCACCAGGAGCATGTAAAATGTTTGCATCAAATCCTTCATTAGCAGTCTGTTCATTAGACACTTCAGGCTCAAGAACAACATGAGCTTGGATGTTTGCACCGAAACTTGATTAGATACATCGATTCGATCGATTCAAGATTGATTGGGGAGTTATAAAATAAGTAGAAATTGGTTTCATTTTCTCATAGATTCCCTACATACAAGCAGTTTTACAACACCGTCAGGTTTAACTATTGTCCAGAAATTGAAGAGTTGAATTAGATATAATCAGGGATGTGATGTATCTGCTCGTTGTGCATGCTACTCTTGCAAGCTGCGACTGTCCGTTTGTGCAAGCTCGATGCCATGCCCGTGTTGCCGCCGCTGCCTCCCACGCAGGCTACACCCAGGGTTGGATCTTCATCTTCTTGTCATATCGTTCACTTGAAGCCCGGCGACCGCCCTCCAACGACGGCGTGAGGAAGTGTTGTGTCGGTCTGCCCAGCGGCGGCTAGGATAGGAGCGAACCAGACTGGAGGCTGGAGCGGATGAATTGGGATTTTTCCTGCTATCGATCGATATGGGAGGCGCTCGTTTGGGCCACGAGCCTGCTATAGGGCCTGCCTTGCACTTATGTTATTGGCCTATCCAAATTGAAACATTTTTCTTCATTTTTTACATTGCCTGCTCATGCGTTGGGACGAACAAAACTAGCTCGGCCAACTCGACGACTCAAACCAGGTGCACACTTTCGAGCCACCGAGGCGGCCTCCCATACTAGCACCTATTGTATGCCGCCTTTTTGTGTGTATGATAGGGGTAGTGAAAAATATTCGAGGGCGCTTTTGATTTACCCACAGAATGGTTGAATTGCTTGTTTCTATGAACTGAGTTCGCCAATAATGTGAAGGATGCCATCTTTTCATCCTATTGTAGATTGCTTAGATCTCGATATGCCAAAAGTAATCGCATGAAATATCTGATAAAAGCCGATGTGATGTGTGTGGCTACAACTAGTCGACTACATGTCCTCATATAACATATCAAGGACGCACCATCTTACTAGATTAACCATTCGACTTACCAATGCAGTGTGGGAAGAAAGAAGTATTGGGACTGCGTATCCGAGCAATTGATGCCATGGACTCCTTCGTACAACCTTGTAGTTTAAAAAGAAGTTGCAGTGTGCCTGTACAAAGAACTAGCGTAAGTTCAGTTACCTGCTTCTCGAAATTTTAGTTAGCCACTTATTGCAAAATTGTTTAATTACTTTGCTTGGCTTAATTTAGTTTGCTACTGATTACATAATGCCATAGCTTGTTAATCCTATTATAGACTGCGCCTATCTATGTGTTTGATACTTACTGTTAAGAATTACCTGTTTGCATGAACTTAAATAGCTACTTGTTTGTTTAACTGCTTTGCTGCTATAACAACGGGTTACAATGATGTTAATAACTACTTTTCAGCATCGAATTGAAACTCTTTAATTCCTTTTTTGTTTAACTGGTTTGCTGTTATAACTCCCAGTTGAGATGTTTTGCTAACTTCAACTTTTCTGAATCCAATCGGAACTTTAATGGCAAAACAGGTTAGCCCATGATCAAAGAGTGAGGTCCCCATGGACGTTGTATCATCCCACAGCAGTGGCACCAGCCCAATCGTGCATTATGAATTGCCAACTGTTGATGATCTAGAGGCTAAACTAGTGATAGAAAGAGATTCTGCTTCTGCACTTAGAGATGAAGTTGACATGAGGAAGCAAACAGCACAATCAGTAGCAGTACTCAAGACAACCATTAAATATTTGGTGGATTTTAAAACGAAGCAAGCTGAGACTGACCACATTGTTAAGGTCCTGAAGGAAAAAAGGAAATTAAATTCCCACTTGGTAAATCATAGGTGAAATATTCTTTCCATCGTTGAATAACCTTTGTGTTGTTTGTTCATGTAATCAATCAAACCATTTGTTTTAGAGATCATATAATAATTGTTTTTTGTTTTGTTTTTTTGGTTTGTAATTTTATTTGAGCACAAGTCTATATTAATTGATAAGACTCGGAGACATTTCATTTTGATTGATGTGCCAGACCTACAAATATGCCAATCAGGTTGAATGTGCATTCAGCAATAATAGTAGTATAGATGGACCATAAGTGGCACGCATAGGAAAGGGCGAAGATGTTGTAGTAGCTTGGCTAAAAAAAGGATGTTGTTGTAGCAAAGTACAGCGGCCTGGCTTATGTATGTCAGTTGATATTATTGATCCATATACTCTATAAGTGTTTATATGTCTGTTAGTTCTGTACATTCTTGGTTGATTGACTCGGTATTTGAATCTTGATACATCGCTTGTGTACATATCTATATGGGAGTACACATTATGTTGTGTATGACATTTGAGTTGGACATGAAGTGTTCCAAATATTTGAATTCACCTTAAACTGGATTCTAGCTTCTGAATTTGAGTATCGGCATTTGTAAACCATATTCATATATGACAGTGAAATACATCTTTGTCATCCTTTTGAAGATATATAAAAACACATAGAATGATTTATAAAGATTGGTATAGGAATACAAAATGGATTCGAATTTAGTTGCCAGGGTAAACGTGGATGCTTATTGTCCCAAAATTCAAAAGAAGCGGCAAAATGTCCACTCCCACGTCGGCTGCCCGAAGCCAAGTGTTTGGGAGATGGAAATTACTGTCTACCCATTACACGGACAATCCATCGGCCCGATTTCCACTGCTCTAAATAGGGGTAGGATGGTAACTTCAATAAGACATGACACGACCGCCTCTGAGCCCATTCCGACACGATGGGCGCCAAACATGGGCGGAAAAATACATTTGATTCAAGCTCGTCTGAAAGACCTATGTTTCTCCCTCCATTTCCCCATTCATACACAATGGGCGGCAAAACAAACTCGACTCGGCCGAAATCGATGTAGGCAAATATTTTCAATAGGGGCAGGTTTGTAACTTGACTTAGACGTGACACAACCGCCCTACCTGTCAACCCCGTTCATACACCATGGGTGCCAACCATGGGCGCCAACCACCCTCTCCTCGCCTGAAATCGCTCCGGGAAAATATTGGCGAGATGCGAGATTACCATCGTATCCCCAACCGACGAGACGTCCAAATTTTAATTGGGGGCTAAGTTCGTAACTTTCCCATATTTCAGACAGGCGCGTCCCAAAGACATGGTTCCCCGTACCTCTCCCTCCATTTTCCCATTCATACACCGTCCGCGCTAGAACACCATCCCCACACCAGCCTCCGTCCGCCACCCCATCCATCGCCGCCGTCCTCCACCACATCCATCGCCACCGTCCTCCACCATGCCGGAGCGCCTACCAAGACCGTGTTGTCCACTGCTAGAGATGGACGTTTCTCATCTATGGCGGCGGACCAAGAGCCTTGCATCACGTCCTCTCTCTTGATCGGCGTCGTCGTCCTCTTTGCCGGGGCCGCTCACACAACCTTCTCTTCCATTGCAACGGGACTTATCCCCCGATGCACCCGTCTACCGTCGTAGATCTGCTTCAACGGCACCGATAGCCATCGCACCCCCAATGCCTAAACGGCGCCGCAACAGAGGTGGTACTTCATATCTCCTCAACTTTTTGATCTCAACCAGAAAATAGATCTTAACTTGGTTACTCTACTTTCTTTTCAGCTCTTAGAATTTAGTTCTTAGTTTGAAGCAAACAATGGGTGCTAAATATCATTTCTCCGGTTTCCCCCTTTTATGATCACTATACGATCAGAATACGCGCTTCATGTCACAATAGCACTGCTCGACCCATCAAGCTAAACAAGCTTAGTTGTTCAAATACGAATCTGATATTATTAAAAAAGATTCGTTTAATTGGTCAGCTAAATGTTCCTAAATTAGTTTCGAAAATGCATGTTCGCCGCTTGGGTGTGTATCTCTACAGGGTGCCCATGGTGGGCTGGCCCACCCTGGGATTTTGGGTCGTCCCAGGCCCTGATTCACCTATGTTCATTGCGCTTCGATCTCTACTATTTCACCGCTTTGCCTCGCCGGCGACTTGCCGTCCCCGGACGGCATGACTCTAGGAGGAGACGCTGGACTAACAGGAGGTCAGGAGCCGCTCGCCCAACAGCGTCACCGCTGCCCGGGCGCGTCGTCGTGCCTACCTTCCCAGTCCGTTCAGGGCTCAGGCGTGCAGCACCCACTAAGCCAACCCGATTTATCCTGAGATAAGTCCTCAACACTCAGCAGCCACTCCTCATCACCCATTTTCTAATTGATTCATTACTCATTAGGCAGGACTGTCATTAGGGTTTGTTGTGTGCTCAGTGCTACCTACACTTAATGGTTCAGATGTATTTCGGTAATCTTTAGTACCTATAAAGTTCACAGGGTTTTCAAAATTTCGGACCTAGGAACAGACACTAGTCATTTTGGATTGTTGGTCGTAGTGACATTGACCCAGATTACTACTGCAAGCCAGGTTTGTTGACAATTTTACTTGTCTTTCTTACTCATTCGATATAATATCCAATTATTCATGTCGATTAGTTGCAAACAATAAGTGCTAGAAAAACTTCTTGATTCACATTTTGGACGGTCTCTTACTGTAGATACAATTCTGCATACTTGTCCTAGTGAGCTCACAAGTAAATGATTGATTCACTACATCTATGCTTGCCTTGTCATAGTTGTTGTCAATATTCTTTTAGGGTGGACCACCCTGTTTCTAAATACTGCAACCGTAGACATGAGTGAATAGTATTTCTCTATGTGATCTCTTCCATCATGTGTGGGCAACGAACACTGCATTGTATAGAAAGAAAGTATCATTTCCAGCTTTTACATAGGCTTCGATCTTTTACATGGAATACAATGTGCCTACTTGCTTTGTGTCACACTACCAACAATACACCCTTGAAGCTAAACATTATGCCACTCATAATTCCTTAGTTTATTTGTTCAAATACGAATTTCATATGATTCTAATGTTCCTACTTCATTTTTGAAATGTGTGCCTGCCTGTTATAGAGACATAAGGGGTTTGTATTTCTGTGTGTGGTATCGTCAACACGGTTGGGGGGTAAACTTTGCATATGCAGGGGTTTATAGGGAGACACTCTTCGAGTTGAATCTGCAATGCATTCCGTAGATAATCTGACTACTTTTTATGTTTTCATGAATCTCAGATTCTGAACAGCATCATAATGATTATGAGCTTGCGCACATGAAAAGAATAAAGCAGAACAATGCCATGGCTGTAAAACTTGGCATTAAGGGACTGAAATCAAGTCTGGATGCAATGCAAACGCTCTCCACCTCTGATTCATGCTCGTAATATGATCCTAACAGGATTACGAGCTAGAGGGAGACCTAAGTCAATGTAGCTCCCTAGTGGAGGAGTCGAGGAAGATGCCCTATCTTATTCACCCATCAAGGTGCTTGCTCTAACTTTCCAAGGTTATATTTGTCGCACATATCTTGCAACCGATGCTTTGCATTGCTTCTACTTTGTTGAACTGCCATTAGCTTAGTTTACACATCGTGTATGTGAATACCCGCCTATTCATTTTCAAGACATATTCCATCGTCATCATACCATGTTTATTCATTCAAATGTTGTTCTTGTGTATCGACGCTCAAAAGGAAGAGGGCGATTGCTGATCGTGGAGGAGCACAAGCAAAGTATTTGGAAAAGGTAGTGGCACCTGATAAATCAAATAGCCCATTAGGTGTAGTTGCAATACCACCTGACCCACAAAACACCCCAACTCTAGCAGACTCTAGCCTACTACACTGGTCATTTCTGATGCCCCAACTCAGCAGACCCCAAGTGCATCAAACATTATGATTATGCTAGTTGACATAGCACCAGCTCTACGATGCAAAACCCCCATTCTAGCAAAGAGTACACCAAATCCAGTTGCCAAATCCCTTTTCGAACCAGAGAGAGCCCCAATTACAGCAAATAGGACCCTGCTCCATTTCTTCCCAGTTTAGAAGACAAAGCTTATATTGTTGTCGAACTTTGTGCGATCTTTCCTTCATGGAAAGATTATACCGCAGAACACGTAACAATTTCAGTCTTCCTCCGCAACTTACGCGTAAGTAATGTACTAATGTTATTCATGGTCATTATCGCATATGTTTCTCACGACGAAGACACAAGATTTCATTCTTTTAAATAGGCGAGGACCAAACTGGATTGTGAAGACGAGCAAGGGTTGGTTGCGCTTTTCAAGCACTCGTTGATGAAGTATCGTTCCTACCTGAGGCAAGCGCACTTCGATGGCAAGCCTCTAAACAAAATTGCTGTAAAGTCTCCGGTGCTACATTTATCCGACGGTGACTGGAATAATCTTGTTACACATTGGTCTCGGCTGCAGCGTAAGGTACTATCTATGATATCGCATCACAATTTGAACTACATTTCTGCATTTGCCTTAACGTCTCACTTGTACGAAAACTGTTAGCAGAAGAACATTCATTCTCAAGGGACCACAGAATCTCGCAACTATCTCGCACACTTCATTGCTCTTGTGAGTACCTCTTGCCTGTATGACCATACTTACTTTCATAGCTGTTTGATTATGTAGCATCTTGCACATGTTAGCCTCGTTATCGTCCATTTGGTGGACATTATAAGATCTGTATGGACTCTTACATAAATTTAGAATCAACCCAATGCTTTTGAAGAGGTTTAGCTCCGCAGTCCTCTTGTAAGGACTGAACGTCGTCTATCACTGTACTTACATTAACAGCTACTCCCTCCGTCCCATAATATAAGAACGTTTTGTACAGTACACTAGTGTTCAAAACACTCTTATATTATGGGAAGAGGGATTGGTTCATTGTGTAGCATTCTGCATCTTATCTCCCTCACCCACCATTTACTAAAAAAGATCAGATCTACATTTAATCTTACCAAAAAGTAGAATACACAGACAATGCCAGTGCAGAAGTGTAGCTCATTGCTCTTGTCAGTACATTTTGTCCTATAATTCTTGTACTTCCAGGGATTGGTAGTTGATTATGTAGCATCAGTCTGCATCTTATCTTCATTATCCTCTATCCCTTCCAGTATTATCATATCTACAATTACTCTCTACAAAATGTAGAGTACAGGCAATGCTTATGAAGAAGATTATGTGCTGAAATTCTTGAGTTATCCTTCCCTTGACATGGAGAAGGGCATTATAAAGCCGGTGTTAACTGTTAATGTAAGTCAGTCCTTCTAAAGCCTTTATCCTCTGTTTAATTTGCTCATACTCCCTATCGTTTACTGCTGTTTAGTTTGTTGTTTCTACCAAAATGCATGTTCGCAAGAACCGTAAGCTCTAATTTTTACTTGTAAAACCAAATTCCTTATTCATACCATGCACATTACTCAATACTCTCTATATGTATGCTTGTTTTTGTGGATCTATAAGCCAGTGTGTGGTGAAGCAGCCCACGTTTGCACCTTGTCATCTCCTGTTTTATCTTACTGGTGTGGCTGATGATATGAACAACATGCCATGCACATTAACCAAAATAGATACAATGATTTTCTTTGCCCTTCATCTATGCTTGTTATGTTGATATGGTAATCCAGTAGTGTGGTGAAGCTCCCCGCATTATGAACAATGCCAAATTATGCTATTGATATTTTGAACTTACTCTTTATTTTCTAATTTGAAATTGGATGAATTGACAGCACAGTTATCATCTTTGTTTATTCACGTGCAAAACCTGCCATGTCTCTGCTTTGTTTCGGGGTGATATGCCTGATGGCATGCACAAGTCTGCTGAAGGCTGTGAGACAAACCCAACATATATTGCAGCAAAGAAGGCAAAACATCTTGAAGATAGCGAGACAACCCCAAAGTCTTGTCTTGATGCAGTGTTCAAGTTACTTGAGACTAGCAGTCAGACAAGCTCACAGAATTTGTTGTCTGAATCAGTTCAACTTCTTCAGTCCAAAGTTCTAGCAGAAAGGCATTCTGTAACTCAACTTCAACTTGAAGTCCTATCTCTAAGAAAGATTGCGGAGAACACCAGTGAGAACCTCATCGCTAAACAGCTACACCTGGAAGCTATGACCGACATGCTAGGCCGGTCTCACAGCCTTTGCTCAATAGCTTTTGCATGCAGCAGTTCCCCGCAAGGATAACCTTTCTTGAACTGTCTTGGAAGTGGTCTCGGTTCAGTATTATTTTGTTACGCTGCAATGGTGCCCAGTTTTTCTAATCTGCTTCTTCGTTGCGCTTTATGATCACTGGTGGCAAACTTCGATGCCCAGTGGATGTAATATACCATAAATCCTTTATTGTATAGTGTAGGTTTATTCTTAGTTACTATGCCGTAATTTATTTATTGTATAGAGTAGGTTTGTTCTTAATTCCTACTAGTTATTGCCATCATTCGCTATCTGAAAAAACCAGATGTAGTCGACCGGGCCGAAACATTCGCCTCTAACGGGCCTGGTGTTTAGCGGGCCACAATTGGGCCGGCCTGCATCTCTCTTGGGCCCGAATGATTGGGGCCTTCACACTTTGCGCGAGGCCCACAACTTACACCCGCCTATATTTTAGTTGGGCCTTTTGTGGACCCAGCGCTTAGTTTGGCCCAGGTAGCGTTGGGCCATTAACAGGCTGAATATTGTACTGGCCTGTTACGGCCCATATGAAACCATGGGCCTTTAGCAGGCCGAAATGCATATTGGGCCTCAATTTTCACTAGTCACCGACGGGCCTTCAAGAGTTGAAATGTAGATCGGCCTTTTTGGGCCCGATTATATCTGGCGATTACTCAGATGAAATATATCTCGGCCTTAGTTGGCCCATCGATATCATGGGCCTTTAAGAGGCCGAAAGCTTAGTACGTACATCAACGGGCGAATTATGCGACAGCCTTTAACAGGCCCAAAGTCACGTTGGGCTTAATCATGCCACCTTTATCACGGGCAGTTAGTGGGCCCGATGTCCCGTCAGACCATATATGGCCCATGGGCAAGACGGGCCATTCCCAGCCGAAAGTCACACCAGTGAAATGGGCCCATGTTCACATCGGGCCTCTAACGTGCCAAAAGTCACTGGCTGTAATTGGGCCCAAATATTCGCGAACAATTAACGGGCAGATCGGCTTCGGCCGTAAATGGGCCCAAATATTTGATTTAACAATTAACGGGCCGATCCGCTTCGGCCGTAAATGGGCCTTTATTAAGCAGGCCGTTATTGGGCTGGCCCACTAGTACTTGAGTAAGTACTACGGGCCTTTTGACTGGGCAGGCCTTTTTAACCTATATGGCCTCTGTTGGGCCGTGCCACGTGCCGACGTATCATAGGCGCTTTGGGTCCAATGAGTGGATGACATCTGTCCCAACGGTGAGCCGACACGTGTTTCCTCCAGCCAATGATGATTTTACATGTGGAAAATCCCCATTGGTCGAGGCTATTAACGGGTTATCGGATCCAAAACCGGACCCGATAGCTTAACGGCGTTCCGTTACGGTGGATGGCACGTGTCGGTCACCCTTGATGAAAGCACTTCTGTGACGCGCGATTTATCATCATGGAAGTGGACACTTCTGTGATGATAATTTTGGTAATGTCATGGAACACTTCTACGACAGTACAGGTATGACTATCTTGATTCTGTCATAAATTTGTCATGGATGTACATGCATGACAGAAAACGTGACCTACTGTGACAAACACGTATCATCACGAAAGTGTATTTTTTTGTAGTGTTTCCACCTCCTGTGTGCCACTGTGGAGACCCCTTTTGCCTATAAAAGGAGGCCTGAGGCGTCCAGGAGGAGGATTCGGACCTTTTGGGCAAGTTACACCCCATAGCTAGCTCAATAACACAAGAACACTAACCATAGAAGGGATCCCAATGACCCCATAGGTATCGTTCCCACCGACATGGAGATAAAGCGGCTTAAAGCTGCCATGCATCCGGCTAGTTTTTGGACTTGTTTGAGGTCTGTTGGTATAGCCAATTGTGACAAAGCCCGGATTTTGGCTGGATTGGCCTCAATTCCTCTATTGGAGACGATGAATCCCAGCAGTTTTCCAGCGGGAACGCCGACAACACACTTTTCCGGATTGAGCTTGATGCCATATGTACGGAGGTTGTCGAATGTGAGATGCAGGTCGTCTATTAGTGCCTCGGCGTGCGTAGTCTTGATGACTACGTCATCCACATATGCTTCAACTGTCTTGCCGATTTGTTTCTCGAGGCATGTTTGAATCATGCGTTGGTAGGTGGCGCCGGCATTTTTTAGCCCGAAGGGCATAGTGTTGAAGCAGAAAGGCCCGTATGGGGTAATGAATGTCGTTGCGGCTTGATCAGACTCCTTCATTTTGATTTGATGGTATCCGGATTCCGGAGTATGCGTCGAGGAAACACAGTGAGTCGTGTCCTGCGGTAGCATCGATAATCTGATCGATGCGGGGGAGGGGGAAGGGATCCTTAGGGCAAGCCTTGTTGAGGTCTTTGAAATCGATGCACAGGCGTCAGGATTTATCCTTATTTGGTACCATCACCAGGTTTGCTAGCCAGTCCGGATGTTTTATTTCTCTGATGAATCCGGCCTCGATTAACTTGGCTAGCTCCTCCCCCATAGCTTGTCGTTTGGGTTCGGAAAAGCGCCGCAATGTTCGCTTGACCGGCTTATATCCATTCAGTATATTGAGGCTGTGTTCAGCTAACCTGCGTGGGATTCCTGGCATATCAGAAGGGTGCCAGGAGAATATGTCCTAGTTTTCGCATAGGAATGCTCGTAGTGCAGCGTCAATTGTTGGGTCCAACTGTGCCCCAATGGAGGCTGTTTTCTTGGGGTTTGTTGGGTGGACCTGAAATTTGACTATTTTGTCTGTTGGTTTGAAAGAGGTGGATTTGGGGCGTTTATCAAGGATTACATCGTCCCTGTCCACCGAGGAGCGTAGTGCGGTTAACTCTTCGGCCGCGAGGGCCTCAGACAGTGCCTCGAGGGCCAGGGATGCGGTTTTATTTTTGGCGCGGAGGGCTATGTCCGGATCAATGGCGAGAGTGATAATACCGTTGGGCCCGGGCATCTTGAGCTTCATATACCCGTAGTGAGGTATGGCTTGAAAGCGTGTGAACGCATCTCGCCCCAACAGGGCATGATATCCACTGTTAAAAGGGGCCACTTGGAAGCTTATTTCTTCGGACCAGTAGTTCTCTAGCATGTCGAATACCACGTCAAGTGTGATTTTCCCCACGCACCGCGCCTCCCAGCTGGGAATGATTCCTCGGAAGGTCGTATTACTCTGACCCAGTTTGGAGTCCGGAGTTTGAAGAATTTCCGAGCTTAATAGTTCGGGCTCCGGGATGTCAACTGATTTTTCAGGCCCAACGCCTGACTCCAGGTTTGGAGGGCTGGGAGTGTTGTTCCGCAGACAGGTATTCGGCTGTTCGAGCTCGGATATCCGAACATAGTTCGTCTTCAACATAGAGGAAGAGTCGTTGTTTTGCTCCTCTACGACCGCTATCTGATGGGTGATCGGTGGAGATTTAATTTCTCTTTGATCGGGTTTAAGCTCAATATGATCATAGTCTGTAGCGACCCCCATGGCGGCCATGCGATCCAGGAGTTCGTTTAAAGACGACAATTTCGCCGGATTCATCCGTTTGGAGTATTCGGAGTCAACACAGAGGCGATTTTCGATGACCTCAGAGGTCACCTTTGGCTTAAAGGCCGAACGGGCGATCATGGTAAAGTCGCCTATCCGGAGGGTTTGGCCTGAGGCCAGGGCTCCTCCGGAGGTGATGATGTCCTTGATAACAAGGCGAACCAACGATCATGTTTTCGACGTCACAGTGGAACTCTCAATGAAAGCACCAATGTCGGTGTCAAAACCGGCGGATCTTGGGTAGGGGGTCCTGAACTGTGTCTCTAAGGACGATGGTAACAGGAGGTAGGGGACATGATGTTTACCCAGTTTCGGGCCCTCTCGATGGAGGTAATACCCTACTTCCTGCTTGATTGATCTTGATGAATATAAGGATTACAAGAGTTGATCTACCACGAGATCGTAATGGCTAAACCCTAGAAGTCTAGCATGTATGGTTGTGATTATGATCGCCTCTATGGACTAAATGTTGGAAATATGCCCTAGAGGCAATAATAAATTAGTTGTTATTATTATATTTCCTTGTTCATGATAATCGTTTATTATCCATGCTATAATTTTATTGATAGGAAACTCAGATACATGTGTGGATACATAGACAACACCATGTCCCTAGTAAGCCTCTAGTTGACTAGCTCATTGATCAATAGATGATTACAGTTTCCTGACCATGGACATTGGATGTCGTTGATAACAGGATCACATCATTAGCAGAATGATGTGATGGACAAGACCCAATCCTAAGCCTAGCACAAAGATCGTAGTTCGTATGCTAATGCTTTTCTAATGTCAAGTATCATTTCCTTAGACCATGAGATTGTGCAACTCCCGGATACCGTAGGAATGCTTTGGGTGTACCAAACGTCACAACATAACTGGGTGGCTATAAAGGTGCACTACAGGTATCTTCGAAGGTGTCTGTTGGGTTGGCACGAATCGAGACTGGGTTTTGTCACTCCGTGTAAACGGAGAGGTATCTCTGGGCCCACTCGGTAGGACATCATCATAATGTGCACAATGTGACCAAGAGGTTGATCACGGGATGATGTGTTACAGAACGAGTAAAGAGACTTGCCGGTAACGAGATTGAACAAGGTATCGGGATACCGACGATCGAATCTCGGGTAAGTACAATGCCGCTAGACAAAGGGAATTGTATACGGGATCGATTGAGTCCTTGACATCGTGGTTCATCCGATGAGATCATCATGGAACATGTGGGAGCCAACATGGGTATCCAGATCCCGCTGTTGGTTATTGACCGAGAACGCCTCGGTCATGTCTCAGATGTCTCCCGAACCCGAGGGTCTACACACTTAAGGTTCGGTGACGCTAGGGTTGTATGAATATGAGTATGCAGCAAACCGAATGTTGTTCGGAGTCCCTAATGAGATCCCGGACGTCACGAGGAGTTCCGGAATGGTCCGGAGGTAAAGATTTATATATGGGAAGTCTTATTTTGGTCACCGGAAAAGTTTCACACTTTATCGGTATTGTACCGGGAGTGCCGAAAGGGGTCCGGGGTCCACCGGGGTCCACCTGCCTGGGGCCACATGGGCTGTAGGGGGTGCCTTGGCCTATATGGGCCAAGGGCACCAGCCCCAAGAGGCCCATGCGCCAAGGAGACTTGGGGAGGGGAGAGTCCTAAAGGGGGAAGGCACCTCCGAGGTGCCTTGGGAGGATGGACTCCTCCCCCTCTGGCCGCACCCCTTCCTTGGAGGAAGGGGCAAGGCTGCGCCTCCCCTCTCTTGCACCTATATAAAGGGAGGGAGGGAGGGGCAGCCGCACCTGAAGCCCTTGGCGCCCTCTCGCTACACCTCCTCCTCCTCCCGTAGTTGCTTAGCGAAGCCCTGCCGGAGTTCTCGCTGCATCCACCACCACGCCGTCGTGCTGCTGGATCATCATCAACCTCTCCTCCCCTTGCTGGATCAAGAAGGAGGAGACGCCATCTGCTCCATACGTGTGTTGAACGCGGAGGTGCTGTCCGCTCGCATCGGGTCATCGGTGATCCGAATCACGGCGAGTACGACTCCATCATCCCTGCTCCATTGAACGCTTGCACGCGATCTACAAGTGGTATGTAGATGCAATCACTCTCCCATGACTCGCTGCTAGATGAACTCATAGATGGATCTTGGTGAAACCGTGAGGAAAATTTTAATTTTCTCGCAACGCTCCCCAACAAAGGGTATCGAGCTAGGTCTATGCGTAGTTCTCTATTGCACGAGTAGAACACAATTTGTTGTGGGCGAGATGTTGTCAACTTTCTTGACGCTACTAGTCTTATCTTGCTTCAGCGGTATTGTGGGATGAAGCGCCCGGACCGACCTTACACGACGCTTACGTGAGATCGCTCCGCCGTCCGACATGCACTAGTTGCATAAGGTGGCTAGCGGGTGTCTGTCTCTCCCACTTTAATTGGAGCGGATTCGATGAAAAGGGTCCTTTTGAAGGGTAAATAGAAGTTGAGAAATCACGTTGTGGCTTTCACGTAGGAAAGAAAACGTTCTTGCTAGAACCCTATTGCAGCCACGTAAAACTTGCAACAACAATTAGAGGACGTCTAACTTGTTTTTGCAGCAAGTGTTTTGTGATATGATATGGCCAAAGTTGTGATGAATGATGAATGATATATGTGATGTATGAGATCATGTTCTTGTAATAGGAATCACGACTTGCATGTCGATGAGTATGACAACCGGCAGGAGCCATAGGAGTTGTCTTTATTTTTGTATGACCTGTGTGTCATTGAAGAACGCCATGTAAATTACTTTACTTTATTGCTAAACGCGATTAGCCATAGAAGTAGAAGTAGTCGTTGGCGTGACAACTTCATGAAGACACGATGATGGAGATCATGATGATGGAGATCATGGTGTCATGCCGGTGACAAGATGATCATGGAGCCCCGAAGATGGAGATCAAAGGAGCTATATGATATTGGCCATATCATGTCACTACTATATAATTGCATGTGATGTATATTATGTTTATGCATCTTGTTTACTTAGAACGACGGTAGTAAATAAGATGATCCCTCATAACAATTTCAAGAAAGTGTTCTCCCTAACGTGCACCGCTGCTAAAGTTCGCTGCTTCAAGCACCACGTGATGATCGGGTGTGATAGATTCTTACGCTCACATACAACGGTGTAAGCCAGATTTACACACGCAGTAACACTTAGGTTAACTTGACGAGCCTAGCATGTACAGACATGGCCTCGGAACACAAGAGACCGAAGGTCGAGCATGAGTCGATAGTAGATACGATCAACATGAAGATGTTCACCAATGATGACTAGTCCGTCTCACGTGATGATCGGACACGGCCTAGTTGACTCGGATCATGTAATCACTTAGATGACTAGAGGGATGTCTATTCAAGTGGGAGTTCATGAGATGAACTTAATTATCCTGAACATAGTCAAAAGATCTTTGCAAATTATGTCGAAGTCTGCCGCTTTAGTTCCACTGCTTAGATATGTTCCTAAAAAATATAGTTGAAAGTTTGATGAGCGATTATGCGTAACAGAGAAAGCTTATGTCCTTAATGCACCTCTCAGTGTGCTGAACCCCAAACATCGTTTGTGGATGTTACGAACATTGGACATACACGTTTTGATAACTACGTGATAGTTCAATTGAACGGTTTAGAGTTGAGGCACCAAAGACGTTTTTCAAAACGTCACGGAACATATGAGATGTTTCGAGGGCTGAAATTGGGATTTCAGGCTCGTGCCCACGTCAAGAGGTATAAGACCTCCGACGATTTTCTTAGCCTGCAAACTAAGGGAGAAAAGCTCAATTGTTGAGCTTGTGCTCAGATTGTCTGAGTGCAACAATCACTTGAATCGAGTGGGAGTTGATCTTCCAGATGAGATAGTGATGTTTCTCCAAAGTCATTGCCACCAAGCTGCTAGAGCTTCGTGATGAACTATAACATGTCGTGATAGATATGATGATCCTTGAGGTATTCACGATGTTTGACACCGCGAAAGTAGAAATCAAGAAGGAGCATCAATTGTTGATGGTTGGTGAAACCACTAGTTTCAAGAAGGGCAAGGGCAAGAAGGGACACTTCATGAAACGGCAAATCAGTTGTTGCTCCAAAGAAGAAACCCAAGGTTGAACCCAAACCCGAGACTAAGTGCTTCGTAATAAGGGGAACAGCCATCGAGCAGAATTACCCTAGATACTTGGTAGATAAGAAGGTGGCAAGGTCGATAGAAGTATATTGATATACATTATGTTAATGTGTACTTTACTAGTACTCCTAGTAGCATTGTGGTATTAGATACCGTTCGGTTGCTAAGTGTTAGTAACTCAAACAAAAGCTACGGAATAAACGGAGACTAGCTAAAGGTGAGCTGACGATACGTGTTGGAAGTGGTTCCAAGGTTGATATGATCAAGCATCGCACGCTCCCTCTACCATCGAGATTGGTGTTAAACCTAAATAATTGTTGTTTGGTGTTCGCGTTGAGCATAGACATGATTGGATTATGTCTATCGCAGTACGGTTATTCATTTAAGGAGAATAATGGTTACTCTGTTTATTTGAATAATACCTACAATGGTCTTGCACCTAAAATGAATGGTTTATTGAAATCTCGATCGTAGTGATACACATTTTCATGCCAAAAGATATAAGATAGTACCACCTGCTTGTGGCACTGCCATTTGAGTCATATTGGTATAAAACACATGAAGAAGCTCCATGTTGATGGATCTTTGGACTCACTCGTTTTTTAAAAGGGTTGAGACATGCGAACCATGTCTATTGGTGTATACGCATGAAGAAACTCCATGCAGATGGATCGTTTGGACTCACTTGATGTTGAATCATTTGAGACATGCAAATCATACCACATGGACAAGATGACTGAAAAGCCTCGGTTTCAGTAAGATGGAACAAGAAAGCAACTTGTTGGAAGTAATACATTTTGATATGTGCAGTCCAATGAGTACTGAGGCATGCAGTGAATATCGTTATGTTCTTACTTCACGGATGATTTAAGTAGATATTGAGTATATTTACTTGATGAAACACAAGTCTGAATTATTGAATGGTTCAAGTAATTTCAGAGTGAAGTTAAAGATCATCGTGACAAGAGGATAAAATGTCTATGATATGATCATAGAGATGAGTATCTGAGTTACGAGCTTTGGCACGCAATTAAGACATTGTGGAAATTGTTTCACAATAAATACCGCCTGGAACACCATAGTGTAATGGTGTGTCCGAACATCATAGTTGCACCCTATTGAATATGGTGCGTACCATGATGTCTCTTATCGAATTACCACTATCGTTCATGGGTTAGGCATTAGAGACAACCGCACTCACTATAATAGGGCACCACGAAATTCGCTGAGACGACACCGCTTGAACTATGGTTTGGAGAAACCTAAGTTGTCGTTTTTAAAAGTTTGGGGCTGCGACGCTTATGTGAAAATTTTCAGGATGATAAGCTCGAACCCAAAGCGGATAAAATGCATCTTCATAGGACACCCAAAAACCAGTTGGGTATACCTCCTATCTCAGATCCGGAAGCAAAAGTAATTGTTTCTAGAAACGGGTCCTTTCTCGAGGAAAAGTTTCTCTTGAAAGAATTGAGTGGGAGGATGGTGGAGACTTGATGAGGTTATTGAACCATCACTTCAACTAGTGTGTAACAGGGCACAGGAAGTTGTTCCTGTGGCACCTACACCAATTGAAGTAGAAGCTTATGATAGTGATCATGAAACTTCGGATCAAGTCATTACCAAACCTTGTAGGATGACAAGGACGCGTACTGCTTCGGAGTGGTACGGTAATCCTGTCTTGGAGGTCATGTTGCTAGACAACAATGAACCTATGAGCTATGGAGAAGCAATGGTGGGCCCGGATTCCGACGAATGGCTCGAGGCCATAAAATCCGAGAGAGGATCCATGACTTTGGAAGAAATACTTGATGGTCGTAAGGCCGTTGGGTAAAGATGGATTTTAAAAGGAAGACAGACAATGATGGTAAGTGTCACCATTAAGAAAGCTCGACTTGTCGTTAAAGATGTTTTCCGACAAGTTCAAGGAGTTGACTACGGTGAGGCTTTCTCACTCGTAGCGATGCTAAGAGTCTGTTGGAATTGGATTAGCGCATCGCATTATTTATGAAATCTTGCATATAGGATGTCAAAACATTGTTTCCTTGACAGTTTTCTTGAGGAAAGGTTGTATGTGATACAACCGTAAGGTTTTGACAATCCCGAAGACGCTAACAAGTATGCAAAGCTCCAAAGAATCCTTCTAAGGACTGGAGTAAGCATCTCGAGTTGGAATGTACGCTTTGGTGAGATGATCAAAGATTTTGGGTCTATACAAAGTTTATGAGAAACTTGTATTTCCAAAGAAGTGAGTGGGAGCACTATAGAATTTCGATGAGTATATGTCGTTGACATATTGATGATCGTAAATGATGTAGAATTTTCGTAAAGCATATAGGGTTATTTGAAAAGTGTTTTCAAGTGAAAACCTGGTTTAAGCTATCAAACATTGAGCATCAAGATCTATGAGGATAGATCAAAACCGCTTAATGGTACTTTCAAATGAGCATATACCTTGACATGATCTTGAAGGTGTTCAAGATGGATCACCAAAGAAGGAGTTCTTGCCCGAGATGTAAGGTATGAAGTTAAGACTTAAAGCTCGACCACGGCAGAAAAGAAGGACGAAGGTCGCCCCTATGCTTTAGACGTAGGCTCTATAGTATGCTATGCTGTGTACCGACCGAAGTGTGCCTTGCCATGAGTCACTAAGGGTACAAGAATGATCCAGAATGGGGATCATTGGACAGCGTCAAAATTGTCCTTGGAGTAAATAAGGACATGTTTCTCGATTATGGAGGTGATAAAGAGTTCGGCGTAAAGGGTTACGCCGATGCAAGCTTTAACACCTATCCGAGTGACTCGAGTAGCAAACCGGATACGATAGTGGAGCAACCATTTGGAATAAGCTTCAAGTGGAGCGTGGAAGCAGCATTTACAATATGACATAGAGAATTGTGAAGTACATACGGATCTGAATGTTGCGCACCGCTGACTAAAACCTCTCACAAGCAAAACATGATCAAACCCGTAACTCATTGAGTCTTAATCACATGATGATGTGAACTAGTTTAGTGACACTAGTAAACTCTTGGGTGTTGGTCACATGGCGATGTGACCTGTGAGTGTTAATCACATGGCGACGTGAACTAGATTATTGACTCTAGTGCAAGTGGGAGACTATTGGAAATATGCCCTAGAGGCAATAATAAATTAGTTGTTATTATTATATTTCCTTGTTCATGATAATCGCTTATTATCCATGCTATAATTGTATTGATAGGAAACTCGATACATGTGTGGATACATAGACAACACCATGTCCCTAGTAAGCCTCTAGTTGACTAGCTCGTTGATCAATAGATGGTTACGCTTCGACCATGGACATTGGATGTCGTTGATAACGGGATCACATCATTAGCAGAATGATGTGATGGACAAGACCCAATCCTAAGCCTAGCACAAAGATCGTAGTTAGTATGCTAATGCTTTTCTAATGTCAAGTATCATTTCCTTAGACCATGAGATTGTGCAACTCCGGATACCGTAGGAATGCTTTGGGTGTACCAGCCACAACGTAATCGGGTGGCTATAAAGGTGCACTAGTGTATCTCCGAAGGTGTCTGTTGGGTTGGCACGAATCGAGACTGGTTTTGTCACCCGTAAACGGAGAGGTATCTCTGGGCCCACTCGGTAGGACATCATCATAATGTGCACAATGTGACCAAGAGGTTGATCACGGTATGATGTGTTACGGAACGAGTAAAGAGACTTGCCGGTAACGAGATTGCACAAGGTATCGGGATACCGACGATCGAATCTCGGGCAAGTACAATGCCGCTAGACAAAGGGAATTGTATACGGGATCGATTGAGTCCTTGACATCGTGGTTCATCCGATGAGATCATCGTGGAACATGTGGGAGCCAACATGGGTATCCAGATCCCGCTGTTGGTTATTGACCGGAGAACGTCTCGGTCATGTGTGCATGTCTCCCGAACCCGTAGGGTCTACACACTTAAGGTTCGGTGACGCTAGGGTTGTATGAATATGAGTATGCAGCAAACCGAATGTTGTTCGGAGTCCCGAATGAGATCACGGACGTCACGAGGAGTTCCGGAATGGTCCGGAGGTAAAGATTTATATATGGGAAGTCTTATTTTGGTCACCGGAAAAGTTTCACACTTTATCGGTATTGTACCGGGAGTGCCGAAAGGGGTCCGGGGTCCACGGGGGTCCACCTGCCTGGGGCCACATGGGCTGTGGGGGTGCGCCTTGGCCTATATGGGCCAAGGGCACCAGCCCCAAGAGGCCCATGCGCCAAGGAGACTTGGGAGGGAGAGTCCTAAAGGGGAAGGCACCTCCGAGGTGCCTTGGGAGGATGGACCTCCCCCTCTGGCCGCACCCTTCCTTGGAGGAAGGGGCAAGGCTGCGCCCCCCTCTCTTGCACCTATATAAAGGGAGGGGGGAGGGGCAGCCGCACCTCAAGCCCTTGGCGCCTCCCTCTCGCTACACCTCCTCCTCCTCCCGTAGTTTCTAGCGAAGCCTCGCCGGAGTTCTGCTGCATCCACCACCACGCCGTCAGCTGCTTTGGATCATCATCAACCTCTCCTTCCCCTTGCTGGATCAAGAAGGAGGAGACGCCATCTGCTCCGCACGTGTGTTGAACGCGGAGGTGCTGTCCGCTCGCACTAGGTCATCGGTGATCCGAATCACGGCGAGTACGACTCCATCATCCCCGTTCCATTGAACGCTTCCGCACGCGATCTACAAGTGGTATGTAGATGCAATCACTCTCCCATGACTCGTTGCTAGATGAACTCATAGATGGATCTTGGTGAAACCGTAGGAAAAAATTTAATTTTCTGCAGCGTTCCCCAACACTAAACCCTTCGGTTCATATAGACATGGGAGGGGCCTAGGGTTTTACAGAGTCGGTTTACAAAGGAAGGAATCTACACATCCGAATGCCAAGCTTGCCATCCACGCAAAGGAGAGTCCCATCCGGACACGGGAAGAAGTCTTCTGTCTTGTATCTTCATAGCCCATTAGTCCGGTCCATGTTACATAGTCCGGACAACCGAGGACCCCTTAATCCAGGACTCCCTCAGTCGTAATTCGGCCCAAATACTTAGCGTACTGTTAACAAGCCAGAAGTGACCATGGGCCGCGATGATGACAAGTTTAGGATGGGCCGTTGACGGGCCGATTTGACACTAGCCGTACGGGCCATAACTGAGAATGTTGGGCCTTTAGATGGGTCGGCCCATTATGGTTTGCAAAATCTTGTGGGCCTTTAGCTGGGCCGGCCCATTATGGTCTGCTAAATCTTGTGGGCCTTTAGTTGGGCCGGCCCATTTAATCTTTATGGGCCATTTTTAGGCCGGTCCACGTGTCAACATGTCATAGGCGCATCTTGCCCATTGGATGAGTGACACCTGTGCCAACGCGGAGCTGACACGTGGTTCCGTCAGCCAATGAGAATTTTACATGTGGAAAATCGGCATTGGTTGTGGCTGTTAGCGGGTTATCGGATCCAAAACCGGACCCGATAGCTTAACGGTGACCCTTTACGGTGGATGACACAGGTCGGTCACCCTTGACGAAAGCACTTCTATGATGCGCGATTTATCGTCATGGAAGTGGACACTTCCGTGATGATAATTTTGGTAATATCATGGAATACTTCTACGACAGCACAGGTATGACTATCTTGATTCTGTCATAAAATCGCCATGGATGTACATGCATGACAGAAAACGTGGCCTACTGTGACAAACACGTATCATCATGGAAGTGTATTTTTTAGTGAAACTAGGCAAATAATTTTATTTTAGTTCTGTCCAACTAGGGTCTGGGATCCTGCGCAACTAGGGATACATTATTGTGCAACTAGGGGAAATGTGCCTGGTAGTGAAACAGAAGTTCATATTTTCTTTTTCTTTTATCATATGGCCATTTATTTATGCTATTTTCTTTTACTCTCTCCGTAGTTCAATATCAAAACGGGCGGCTAAGCGGCTAAGCGGCAACCACGTGGCGCTGATAATGACGGGGATGGAGAGGATGATGATGTGTCCTAGAGAGTATATAAATGAGCTGGCATCCTCAGGCTTTTCTAGTTGCACAAGAGTACCTGATTAGTTGTCATCCTTAGCATTTCTAGTTGCACAATACCATCCAACTAGTTGGCATCCTCAATACTTTTGTAGCTGCGTTGACACCCTCAGCATTTTCTTCTAGAAGCCTGAAACCTGAATGTGTAATTTTTTGATTGATCATGCAAGTGTTGAATATTTCTTTTCCCAAGAGTATCTAATTAATTGGCATCCTCAAGATTTATAGTTGCACACGAGTATTCAATTACTTGTCATCCTCAGCATTTCTACTTGCACAAAGAGTATCCAACTAATTGACATCATCAGACACAAGAGTAACTATTGTTTAGTCCCATCTTCAAATTTTTGAGGGTTGCCCAAGAGTATCTAATGATTTGGCACCCTCAGCCTTTCTAGTTGCACCGGAGTATTTAATTAGTTGGCATCCTGAGCATTTTCTAGTTACACAATAGCATCTAACTAATTGACATCCTCAGCTTTTCTAGTTGCACAAGAGTAACTATTTTAGTTAGCATCCTCTGCATTTTGTAGTTGCACAACTAACTTAATATCAAGTTGACATCGTCAACCTTTTTTATCTAGTTTTTCTGAAGAAGAACAAATATTTTGTATGCAGTGTTAACTAATCACCTTTGGCTTGGATCCATGATTTAGTTGCATAAACATGTACTCCTTTTGCACAAACAGTAAATCCACCCCATGTTTCTAGTTTGGGCTGTTTGTTGCACATTTTTTTGCGGAACTACTCCCTTGTGTCTATTTGCACACATCCAGACAGAAGTTGGTTTTGCTACCAGGTCTAGTTGCACAGAGTGGTGTTTAATTACACAGACATCAGATTACTATTGCTACTGCCTCCAAGTGAAAACTACACGTCCATGAGTAGGAAGAAAGTTGCACATCGACTATCATTTAGTTGCACATCGACTGCTAGACAGTTGCACAAAACGAGGCATAAGTTGTACACAAAAAAATTCATCAAAATATAATCATGCGGGATCTAGTTTCGAAGAGCATGTCGCGAGGATTCTGACGATGAAAACGGATCTTAATTTTGATGTTTGGTTTAAAAGTTATGGCTTTTTAAAAATTCTAAAACCCAAATTAAATATGTTCACACTTGTTTACATGGTACATTTTATGGACTGGGAGGGCCTTGGGTGTGTCTTTTGCTATGCACGTGATCGAGGATCACGTGCTGGAAGTGGGCGGGGATCGGCTGGGAGTCGGGATGCCTTTCTTGGCGTGGGTGAGCTGGTGTTTCCTTTTCTGGAGTGGTGGGTGGGGGGACCAAAAGTTTCCTTTTTGGTCGGCTGCTCGGGAAGACTAATCGGCCAACGGTCGCTCCCTAGACACGTCCTTTTTCCTTTGTTGGTTTCGTTCGGCCGAATGCGTTCGCTGGTTCGCTCGCATCATGTTTTTTTGTTTTTTTATTTTTTATTTTTCTTTGAATTTTCTTCATTTCTTCATTGTTTTTCTGTTTTCTTTGCTTTTTCATCGGCTTTCTTTCTTTCTTGCTTGCTTTTCATCGGTTTTCATTGTGTTTTTCTTGTTTACTTTGGTTCTTTGTTTTTCTTTCTTTCTTCAGCTTTTGTTTCTTTCTTTCTTGGTTTCTATCGGTTTTCTTCCTTTATTTCCTGGTTTTCATCGGTTTTGTCATTTTTTCTTTGTTCTTATTTGTTTCTTTTCTTGATTTTCATTTTTTTGCGTTGCTCTCTTTCTTCGGGTCTTATTTATTTCTTTTCTGGTTTTCATCGATTTTCTTGGTTTTTTTCATTATTTTTGCATTTGTTTTTTTGGTTCTTTCATTTTCTTTTTTAGGCCTATTTTGTTTCATTTTCAGTTTTCATTATTTGGTTTTCTTTGTTTCTTTTGATTTTCATTCTACATTTTTTATATGTCAACAATATTTTCCTAATACACGCTTAACATTTTTTCAATCCAAATTTAACTTCTTTTAATACATGGTCAACGTTTTTCTAATACACATTTTTAAAATCAAATACAAGACTAACATTTTTAATATTTGGTCAACATTTTCCTATACACACTTTTAAACTTTTCTCAAATGCTTGAATAACAGTTTTCATATAAAAAGATTTAACATTTCTTTAATACATGTCAATATTTTTCTATACACATTTAATATTTTTGAACGCTTGATTAACATTATTCAATCACTTGTTCAAGACTTTTTCAAATGCTTGATTAACATGTTTATATACATGATCAAATATTTCATCATTTTTAATACATAGTCAATATTTTTTCTTTACACATTTAACATTTCCCAAATGCTTGTTTAATGTTTTTAAAATACTTTTTCAACATTTCTTTTTCAAATTCTTGATTATCATTTTTATATACAAGATTTTTGACGTGAGAAGGTCCCATAGTTAGCGGCAACACGGTTGTTCACACGTACTAGGCCCCTCCTAAACACAAAATCTGGAGATAATAAAGGCCCATTCGAAGCCCAAACATGGCCGGATGGCATCCTCCGTTCGGTTAGGGTCTCCCGTGATTAATTAGGCTCTCGATGATTAAATAAACTAGAAGAATGCCCGTGCGTTGCAACGGGGCCACATTAATTTTAAAAATTCAATATCAATTATGTTAATATTACATTTAATATTCTCATACATATTAAGTGACATTGACGACTTATTTTACCATCAAATTTTCACACACACACACCCTCTCCCTCCCTCTTCCTCACTCTCTCTCCCCCTCTCCCTCTCTCTCTCTAACACACACACATATCCATTTTATTGGGTACGGGACCATAATTCATTTATTTCACACGCACACGCTAGTGCATAACAATATGGATTATGTGTATTATATTTGCCACCACAACTGAGGGAATTAATTTCATGTAATCGGCAAGCCACAGCTCCGTAACAAACAATACATCTAAATTCTCAGCGTTATTTTTATGTAACATTGGCGAGACGTAAACGACGGTGATTGTTTCCTTTATTTGGAGATTGATTACCATCCGTGAGTTAAGCTGGGTACTAAAGAAGAATCTGATTGTGATACGTGAATTGATTGTTGCTTTGTACGTTTAGTTTTGGTATTTGAAGATTGATTACCATCCGTTAGTTGGGTTACCAAAGAAGAAATCAATCACCATATGTAGAAAAAGGAACTACATTGCACATGCTTACACCTCATCTACTCGTGAGAATATATAGAATTGGAGCAAACAAAATAAGTGCAGACAAGAGATAAAACATCAATGAGGATCCCTAATGTCTTGACTAATATGTTGTCCTCCAGCTTGAGAAGCACCTACAAGAAATTGGGAGGCGGGAGGGAGGACGAAAAAAACCCGGGGAAGGTGGGACAAAAATAAACCCGGAACGGAGACTACCAACTGAGACATTAGGAGTAGAGATCATTTAGTTAATAAGAATAAATAGAAAACGGTGTTAAAAAGGAGAAACAGATTAGAATACAATGAAAAACCAAAAGGACGATGTAAAGGGATTCGCCCGCCTTCGGGCCTTGCCACCGAACCGGCTGGGCCGGTCCGGTCCCGTCGCGGTCGTCTTCTCCTGTTCCCCGAGTCGCGTCGCTACAGAGTCGGGCTCCCGCCCGACCACCTCGTTGGCATCGAAGGGGAGTGGATAAGGGTGACGCCTGCCTTCCCTGCCCTCATGGCCTCACTCCTCCTCGACGCCCCCTTCCAAATCCACTTCTCCTCCTCGCTCGCTCGATCCCGTCGATCTGGACAAAGTCAGACGCCACGGCCATCATGACCGACCCCGTCCACACGGCCACTGCCCTCCCTGCGGGCTAGGAGCTTGTCGAGGAGCTCCGAACGCCTTCGCTACTTCGTCTGCGCCAACGATATCAAGTCCAGCACCCCCGCATCGACGTCGCTGCCATCTTCCTCAACCTTGGGCCACCGCGACATTGCCGTATGATCCGCGCCGCCCCAAGCTCCCATGTCTTCCCCTAGGCCGCCATTGACACCGTCATGATCTCCTCTTGCCTTTTCCCTGTTTCCCCTCTCGTTTTCTCTCGTTAGGTATTTCGCCGTGGCCGAGAACCGCCGTCCGCCATGGCCATTGCAGGGGTAGCCACCGAGCTCCTCGGATTAACCCCGTGGCACATGCCCGCTCCTATGCACGCCCATGCCCGAGCTCGCCGCTCTTCGCGCCGCAGGCTACTCTCTCCATGCCCACGCCTGCTACACCGTGTTTGCCGCACTCGCCGCTGCTGTCGCTCGCCGCCGCAGCCACCGCACCATCTGTGTTTCGCGCGACACACACACCCCGCCACGCCACACTCTCGTCGCGCGCGCTCGCCCGTCTGCTGCCGCCTATCCTTCGCTTCGCCATTGTCGCGCCCCGCTCGCGCCGCCTCGATCGTGGCCATCTTCGCCGCCGCCCCTCGGCCACGCCGACCGCATCTCGCCTCCACCGTCGGCCGCTTTCGCCGCTTTGTTGCGTGTTGCTTCCTCGCTGCTATCGTTGTTTCATCGCTGGTACGCTGCTGCGCCATGCCCTCGACACCGCCGTGGACAAATGTGGCGGAGGGATTGTTAATGGAGTGCGAGAAGGAGGTGGCGGAGAAGGTGTGGAGAGGCAGGAGGTCTGGGGCGGTGTCACCTGGCTGTGGTGGAGGTGTTTATGCGAGAAGGAGCCGGAGTGGAAGAAGGGGTCACAATTGGAAAGAATCGCAAAAAAAATCATAACCCGGAGATCTCAGTTTAAAAAAATGCTAATATCGATGAAGGGATGATTTCCTTCAATAGGTGGAAAACATAGGAAATATTGGTTGTTATCAAAGAAAGGTAAAAATTTAGGAAAGTTAGGATTTTTGAACTGATTTCTATGCAAATGGGGTTTTATTGTTTGGTAACGTGATATCAGTACATGCACGTTTGTGACGTGTCTGATTAGGAAAGTTTGCAAATGTTAAAAAATTATTTATTGGGAGGAAAGTTGTGACGTATCTGTTATTTGTTTCCTAAAACAAATTTCACTAATAAGAGAAATCGATTAATTTAGATAAGTTAGAAAAGTTAGATTAAAATTTATTATTTGTTTCCTGAAAATCTGTTATTTGTTTTCTAAGACAAATTAAACCAATAAAAGAAATCGATTGATTTGCATAATGTAAAGAAGTGAGATCCGTGATTTGTTATACGTTAGGAAAGTTCTGGTTGTAATAAAGAGTGGAGAGAAAAATAAACTGATGGACCAGGGTGGGAGAGGGTGGTGGGAGAAGAGACGAAAAAAACCAGCAAAAATAACCGTGAAGACTATTCACCAACTCGTCCATTAGGAGTAGAGATTCCCTATAGAAAAGGCTCTCCCGGATTACATCGCTGCGCACCCTTTGCTCCACCTGATAGCGATTTAGATTGAAATCCTAAGGCGACGGCGCGCCGGCTTAACCTCTACAGACCGCACCCATCAATTCTTCAATCAGAACAACGAAATAGCAGGGTTAGTAGTAGCACTATTGATTATTGTATTATCTTTCTCAGTTCTCATCTTATATATTTCGAAATTATACATTAGATTTAAGTTTTTTAGATAAAGATTTTAGTTCTTCTTTTTTCTAGGGGAAGATTTTATTTCTTCTGGTTGCTTGTTATGTGATGCCAGTTCTAAAACTTGCAGTTATGCTGTTATGATGACAAAATCGCTAAATAAACACTATATAGATTTATTCATCTTCCTAAATGGGAGACAACTTTGCTAGAGCATTGCGTGATAATCCACATTGAATCGAAATTAGCTGCTTAGCTCTCTTTGGTTAATTATTAACACTTTTTATATTACAGGCAATCGTAGAGTTGAATTATTTTGCACAAGAAAAGTGGCACATTATATAGTATTAAGATAGCTATTTTTTCAGGGTGGCCATGTTGTTTATCAACTTGGCTTGGCCCCTCCAGATAGCGGCAACATGACTTGACTTGCAGTATCAGTAACTGTCACCAGACCCTCTTTTCTTTCTGCCTAAATAACAGCAGTGACTAACTGAACCAAGCATAGTTTCAGTTGGAGAAAATATCAGTAACAGGCAAGTGACAGACCAGATTGCTCATTCAGTGAATCAATATCAACCACTCTCTAATGAAAAATATCAACCATACTCTAAAGAGTCACACCACAACACCCTACGATACGATCAGCAGAGCTACCACTGAGAATCTGAAACCAATAACGGGAAGCAAATTTACTTACTGCTAGTAAAAGAATGGTATCACCGTATCAGTAAACAAAATGGCCATCAACTTAGTTTGCAGGCAGACGGACAGTCGGACACTATCAGTATCAGACCTATTGTCTTCGCCTCAGGTGATCTGGGTGTGCTCTTCCCTCGGCTTGTCCTCGGGAGACGTCCTCGTCGTCGTCCCGGAGCCGGAGCTCCGGATCTCCTCGATCCTCCTGACGACCTGCTCCATCCTCGGCCGCTGGTCCGGATGAACGGCGACGCACGCCATGGCGACTTGGAGCAGCTGCACCATCTCGTCCTCGGTGTTGGGGTGCCTCTGCAGGTCGACGTCGAAGACCTCCGAGGTCCACTCCTCCCGGACCACGGACTGCACCCACCTCGGGAGGTGCTCGATGGAGTCGTCCCGGCCAGGGGACCGGAGGGGGGCCTTCCCAGTCAGCATCTCCAGGAGCAGCACGCCGAAGCTGTACACGTCAGACTTTTGCGTCGGCTTCTTGGCCTCCAGGACCTCCGGCGCGCGGTACCCGACTAGCCGCGGGTGGAAGTGAGGGGTGGCCATGAGCTGCGCGAGGCCGAAGTCCGAGACGCACGCGCTCAGCTCCTGCGAGAGGATGACGTTGTTCGACTTGATGTTGCCGTGGATGAACTTGCCCCCTGCTCCGGTGTGAAGATGAGCGACCGCTCGTGCGGCACCGAGCGATATCTTCACTCTCGTCTCCCAGTCTAGTGGTGCTCTTCCAGCAGATTTGTTCCCTGTGTGTTCACAATGGATGGTAAATCTGTGATCATGTAACTTCGGCGTTTCAATACATATGTGGTATTACAAAGATGCAAGTTAACTATACAGGTGAAGAAAATCGGCACCTATTCTTTTCTACACATTTCAGCATCCATAGAACAACAGTAGCTCAAAAGCATACAAATTTTAGCTACAAAACTACTCCCTCCGTTCCTAAATATAAGTCTTTCTAGAGATATCAACAAGTGACTACATACGGAGCAAAATGAGTGAATCTACACTCTAAAATATGTCTATATACATCCGTATGTGGTAGTCCATTTGAAATCTCTAAAAAGACTTATATTTAGGAACGGAGGGAGTACAACAGTAACTCCCGCAGAGTGTTCATCAGAACTTCAGAAAGTAAAAATTCTAAAATAAACAAATAAATTAGTGAGGAAGCAACTTTTTGACATCAGCTTGCACTGCCTTAATCTATCTTCCATTTTTCTTCCGCACGACTATGGCCGAGGGTCGAAAAGCAGTACATATATATGGCATGTGTATAAATTTACTGTTTAATACATCTTGTATTTATCGAATTCATAATAACCAACTCGGAGTTTCATATATCTACGGAATTGTTCATCGTCCAGTTCGAGATTTCAAAAGATTAGCTTAAAGGCAACCTCAGTCCGCACCATGCCAGAATGCATAATTCGCACACTTACTTAGATTGCATTGAACAAGCTGCAGGTTCCTAATTATTTCAGGAACAATTTCACATTGCTACATATTTAAACGCAATTTCTACCATAGAATTGCATGTACTTGTCATCTAAGTAAGTGATGAAAAACCAGGTCAAAACAAATTTCAAAATTCAAACAGGTAAATGAAATGCATACTTGCATAGTGGTTCAAATCAAAGACTTGAGATAAAGAGCATACCATGCAAAGCAGCTGAAAGGCTACCCGGTGTAACATAGTCATAGACCAAGAGCTTCTCGTCCTTGGAGTAATAGAAAGCACGCAAGGGAACAACACCCTGGTGCTGGCCAAGCCTGTCAATTATCTCCATTTGCTGTTCAAATTCCTTCTTTCCCGCCACCACCTCCTTCAGCCTCTTGACCACCACTGTCGTGCCATCCTCAAGAACAGCTTTGTAGGTCGTGCCGTAGCTTCCTTTTCCAAGGACTTCAGCTGAAGCCCTCAACAGATCCTCCAAGTCGAAATTATATGAACAGCCCTCAAAGAAAACTAATTTGTTCCTCTCTGCTTCTTGAACACCACTGCTGTATTCTGGCTTGGATTTGTCTCCTCTTCCACCCGCAACACCCTTCCCTTTGGATGAGGATGAAGCTGCGCGAGGCTCTCCGTCTCTCTTTCTCTTGCAGATGCATATCACGAGTATGATAATCAAAATCAACAATATTGCCGCTCCTCCAGCAAGTATTGCAATTATGATAATTTTGTGATGCTTTCCCCAAAACTTTTCCAAATTGCTTTCCTGGGAAGGTTGTGCATTCGGAGAAGGAGAAGGTGTGGTCCCTGGACATGGTTCCAGGGGAAACCCACATAGAAAAGCATTCCCCAAGAAAGAACTGGCTGGAAACTTCTGCAGAGAAGCCGGAATGGGCCCACTGAGGTTATTGTAGCTCAAGTTCAAATATCTCAGTTTGGGAAGGTGAAGATCAGGGATGGGTCCAGAAAGAGAGTTGTTCTGGAGAGACAACCCAGTAAGCTCAGTCATATTTTGCACTTTCAATGGGATTTCTCCAACAAATGAGTTGTACGACAGGTCGAGGTATGCTAGATTTGAGGATAGTGATGTAGGTATTATGCCCGACAAGTTGTTGCGCTGAAGGTAAAGAGAGTGCAGAGAAGGAATGGATGCTACATCAGGGGGTAGGCTAACAGTAAGACGATTGGACCGAAGGCTTAACACCTCTAAGGCATCAAGCTTGCCAAGTATGTTCGAGGGCATAGGACCAAATAGTCCTACTGCAGGTAGTCGCAGCATACGCACACGCTTCCCATCCGGTGTGCATGTAACCCCAACCCAAGATGTGCAGACCTGTGTTGTGAGGGTCCAGTTGATCTTTCTTGCATGAGGCAGAGACGAAGCAAATGCAAGAAGGGCTTGCTTGTCAGAGTTCAGATCAGCCCCTTTGACACAAGGAGGGTAAGGAAGGAACAGAGAAGCAGAAAGAAAAGCTATGAGCAAAAGATGTTGCATTGTTAGGATGGCTAGAGAACAAGGAGAACAAGAATTATAATCCGATGGTCATCAATGCTTCACTCCTGGTACACAAAAGGAAAAAGAAAGTCATGAGTAAGTGAGATTGGTTCTTATAGCATCAAGATAATATGCAGTTCATAATTGGAGAAACATAGTAGAAGTGCAAGGGATTTTGGATACAAAAAATGAAGTGATGAAGCATAGGGGTTTCCCAATGTAGATAGTTACTTCATGATTAAGCAACTAACAAAACATCATTGCTTTAGGGACCATGAGAAAAGGCAAAAGAGAATTAACTATTTCCTTCTGTCATTGCAATAAAGGACCAATAATGTAGAAGTACCAAGAGAGTTGTGCACTTGGATGGAAGAAAATGCTTTCATCCATTAACAGTTTACAAGATGAATGTTCACTCATGTTTGCAATCCTGGGTCTGGTTTTCGAAAATGTAATATCAGATTTCTGGTCTTGCCAAAGAATAGCAAATTTGATGACCAGAAAGGAGTCTATTGTGAGATTAATAGGTTTTGATACAAGGTGTGTCAGGCTATCAATCAACCACAGTTTCTAATGGCAAAAGAGACTACTTACACAGACAGTAAAAATGCAGCTCTGTTCAATAGTGCCAACATTACTTAAGATCCAAGGAACCTAGATACAGTGTCTCCCAGTGTTACAAACACCAACAGCTTTCCACGCTTTGCGTCATAATTGATCCTTGTTAGTGGCATCGAAAGCCGGAGGAAAGCTCATCATTGGAACAAAAACACAAACCCATAACAAAATGACAAAGTGCTACCACCCATCGACATGTTCAGAAGTCCATCAGATTTTCTCAACTGCTACATACCAACCTCCCCTCCCAGAGGAACATTACAACGAATGACACCCTTGTCTTTCCTTTAGACTAACCAATCCAAAGCCCCACCCCCGTAGTTAATCAGTGCAGCTCTGAGCTTTATATTTCTGAGATGGGACAGGTGCGATCATGTGCTACAAAAAACGAAACCTGCATATCTTTTTACAAAGCATCCCAGCGCTCCTCTTTATCCTTTTCTGTACTGTACAGGACACCCCAGTTTCCTTAACGCCTAAACAAGGCGCTCGCTCGGTCCTTACCAGAGAGGACACAGGGATAGTGACAAGGCGGGGTTCCAATAGGACTTGCAATAGATAAAGGAAAGCCACAGCACACTGGTGAACTCCTTGGCTGCACTGATAGAATGGAACATGCACAAAAGCAACAACGCAGAGCACCTAACCACCGAGGCTTGATTACTGTCTACATGTAATTTTCTCAAGGACCAAGCTAGCGCTTTGAAAGAAAGCAGCAGCACCGAACCAAAAGTCCAGCACATAAAGGCATGTGGTCTCAGATGCGAGCGGGGATGAGGAATCATTTTTTTCAAGGTTTCGGGGGGCGGCGTGGGGCTCTCTGCGGATTAATGGACGGATGCGCCATGTGTGTGTGTGTGATCATGGGCAGCACGGCACACGAGCTGGCACGATGGTAGAGCAGGGCATCTCAGGCTTCACGCCACGGGACAAATGCGCAGATATCACTGTCTTCGCACTACGTACAAACAGTTTGCTGAAAAACGCTGCATACAAACAGTCCACAGTTGTGGCTGTAGAGATGTAGCGTGGTGAGGTACTTTTCTTGCAACAGTAAGATTGTAATTTGTACTAGGAGAGTTCATGCTTCCATGTTCTCCTAGAGCATTTAAGCTTGGAAACTGTACAGGTAAATTTGCTCCTTGCACAGGCCTGGCTGGCTATTTTACAGTTTCAGGTTTTTAAATGGTCAGTGGAAGCAAGATAAAAGATTAAAGCGCCTACCAAATCTGCAAACCGAAGCAGAAATGGCATCGATTGAAACACTCCATGGCGGGTGTTCAGCTCCTGAATTTAACACTTTTCTAAAGCAAAACCCCAAATTAATATCACTAGGAAACGAACGTTGCCCATACATTCTACTAGTAGTATCTTTGCTTTTGCTTTCTTTTTAATGAAAAAGTGCAGGAAATCGCCTGATTTGCCGCAACGGAATTGAGAGGAATGAACTTTTTTTTAATGCAGGAAATGAGAGGAACGAACTGCATTGTACGTACTCAGGCACGAGGTCCCGTACATACCTCGCGAAAATCCCAGCCTCGGCGTGCTCGTGAGCGCAGCAAGAAGACCCAGCGCGAGCGCCCGGCCCCGAAGGAAGAGAACTCCGGCCTCCTTCGCGGCCGCTCGAATCGACCAACCGCCGCCGTTCGCCTCAGGGCCCAAGGCTTGCCGCCGCCCGCCGATTAGGGCCAAAAAGCGCGGGATCACGCGCCACAAATTCTGCTCCAGGGACAAACGACGGCCCGCAGCATTCCGCCGGCGCCTCCCCCTCCGGCCGGACCCGCCGTGAGCAGCCGACCTGCGTCGTCTCCCCCCTCCCTCCTCTGAGTCTGGGGTAGTGCAGTATACAGTGCGGTTGTGCGGGAGAAGTGTGCGGTCAGGTCGGGTCAGGTGCGCGCGCCTGTGTGTGCGCAAACTCGCTGTGGATTTAAGAGAAGAGGGGAGTTGGCCAAGAGGCTGCCAAGGGCTTCTTCCTGCCTCTCTGACCTGTGGGCCCGGGCATACGCTTTTTCTTTGCTATAAGGCCAACTCCAGCGCTAGACCCAAACGGATCTTTAGTTTTGTCCGGATTTTGCCTGCTTGGGTCGAAAAAATAGACGGCCATATCTGGTTCTGGATGTCCGTCTACTAGTGCACCCAACCGGCAGCTGTATCTCAACTTGTCCAGCTTGGACTTTGAAAAAAAGACGGCCGCACATTTATAAACTTAATTAAACATGCGTGTCGCGGTTCGAGGAGGCATGTGGCTCCGAGAGTTGAAGTGTGTGGACTGGCCGGTCCACAGCTTCCACGTTAAAAAGGACGAGGGCGGTTGGGTGGCTGACAAGTGGGCTCGCCCACGCGTGCAGCTTAAATGAAGTAGGTGGACGGCCGGCACGCATGCCCGAGGGTGGACGAGGAGAGGACACGTGCGCGTCTGTTTGCTGTCTGTCTAGACGCAAAGCAGGATCAAGTTTGCTCCGAAAATGAGGCGAGCCGGACGCCAAACGAACAGAATTTGGGGTTGCAATCGCGCGTTGGGCCGTCGCGTATGTCTGTTTGAGCCAAAACAGACACGGCCTGTAACATCCCAAATTTCCATTTGGAATGTTTTATAATTATAGCTAAGCATCTATGCATATTGTTTAAAATTGAGTGACATTTGAAGTTTCAGAAGATTTTGAGTTTGATGGAATTTGAATTCAAATTGGCAGTTGAAATTTATTTCAAATCAATGTCTGACAAATACTTGAGAAAAAGTATGAGAGGAGTAAACATGACACTCCAAAAATGTCAGATGAAAAACTTTACCAAAAGGTTTGAATTCAAATTTGATTTTATTTGGGATTTCTAGAAAAATGTTTTTTTTAAGTTTGATTTTTGGCCCTGGAAAAATGTTCAATTTGTAGGGAATATTCCCCTGATCATTTTGATATATATATGTCCTATATAAAATATATATATTAAATACATTATCTCTCTCTCCTTAATTCAAAAAAATAGAAAAAAACCCCGGGCGCCACCAGCTAACTGCCCACCCAATATGAGGCGGCCCACCAATGGCCAAGCCACTGCCAAAGCAGCCCAACCAAGTGAGCCATACCGAGCCGGCCAACCCGAGCCACGACCAACCCCTACCCTCGGTCGCCCAATCAATCCTCCTCTCTCTCCCATCGACGCTGGACCCCACCCACGCCACGCGCCGCCGCCACGGAATCCCAAGATCCCGGATCTCTCCCGATCCGCCTCCTCCAAGTCGACACCCCTATATAAACCCCCTCGACCTGTTCCCCACTTCCTCGCCCAACCTCGCCTCGCCGCGATTCCTCGCCGGAAACCCGACGCCTTGCCGCTCGCCATTGCCCTATTCCGCCTGTCTCCGACTCTCGAGCTCCCGACTCCACCATCGACTTCCTCGCTCGCCAGACCCACCCGACGCCTCCGCCGTCGCCTCGACCACCGGAGCCGCCTGACCGTCGTCGCCGAGTCACGCCGTCGACCGTCGCGTCGCCGCCACCGCATGATAAGTCAGCCGAACGCTTCACCGTCCGATCTAGGATCTAGGGTTTAGATTAGATCGAGCGAAGGGGTATGGTTTTTTTTTAAAGATCCGGTTTAGTTACGGTTTTTATTTTGGGTTTAGTTAGGCCGGCCCGAATCGGTTTATTCCATCGGGCGCGTTTTAGTTATTTGTCGCCCGAGCGTTAGATAGGCCCATTAGCGCCAGATTTCTTTTTAGTTAATTTTTTTCGTTTCTGTTTTTAACAGAATAGTTTCAGTTTTGTAAAATCCATATCTTTTAGGTTACTTAATATTTTTAATTGATTCTTTTTTTGTTAGTTTGCAAATTTATTGTAGTTTCTGTAGAAAATATGTTTGGACATGTTTAAATTATTAGAAATTGTTTTATTTTAGTTTTAGACAGATTAGTATTTCTGCTATAAAATGAGTTAGGATTATTTTATCTTAGTGATTCTTTTTGTCACTACTTTGTTTTGACCTTGCCTAACCGTAGGAATTTATTTGGGCATTTTAGATTTAATAAAAAATAGTTTTAATCAAAATCATGTGGTTCTTATTTATTTAACTAGCTACTGTTTTCCTATTGTTTTATTTAGCAAATAATTTTATTTTTCCTATGTGATAGTTTATTTTAGATTAGTTTCTGTAGTTTTAGAACATGAACTTTTATTTACAATAAATAAAAATTTTATTTTAGTTTTTCTTGCTAGAATTGTTATAGGCATAATAGGAGTTCTATAATAGCTTTTGATGTGATTCTTTTTGCTCCTAGTTTGCATGATGTTTTCCCTTCTGTTAGTTAGCAAAAACCCATGCTTAGGTTCTGTTAAGAAAAATTTGGTTGTGTAAAACTATTCCTTATTTGTTGTTTGATGTGGTGAAAACATTGGCTTGGATTTCTTCGAGTTTTCTTTGGGTTTTGGTTCAATTGTTTTATGTGTTATGTTAGTATGCTGTTATGTTAAGTGATCATATGTTTGTATGCTTATATGATTGTTGTTTGCCTCGGTAGAATTTCCGGAGTGCGAAGCTTGCTATCACGAGTCCCTAACTTTCGAAGACCGTCAGCAAGGCAAGTCATTTGACCATGTTTTTCTTTTACAATGCCTATGATTTTATTGCATTAGAAATTATACCACCCCACCATGCATGCAGTAGGAGAATTTTAAGTTATGTTCTTGAGTAGTATCATGTAGTAGGATGAAACCCATCCCCTTGTTACCATGGCCCGGGACGAAGTAGATTATTTTTGCTATGCTCGTAGACGGGGTTGGTTGAGTGAATCATAAAGGAGATGTGAGAGTCAAGATGATGACAACCCCATGACTTCAAGCTCAAGATGGACTTCAAAATTCACTACTGGGTGGAGGACGGTTGACGGGTACCCTGGAGAAAACCAGCGGTTGGCCGGGATGCATGGAGAAGCGCCATGACATCTTGCGGAAAGCTTCACCCAGCCACGAAGAGACGGATGGATACCCCATTGACCGGAAGCTTACCTGCAGCCGCAAGCCATTATGGGCTCGCTTGGTCGACCCTAGGTGTGACTCGGCCGGACGGTGCTACGAGATGTAGAAGAACGGTAGGATTGGATGGGTACCGGCGGTGGCCGAGGAACTCTTCTGAAGACCTGTTGCGTTCGTCCGTCTTCAAACACCGTGAAGTGCGAAGACTTAAAGGAGGAACGATTCTTGCGGGTAAAGTGCGCAAACCTCTGCAGAGTGAAGATCTAATCGGTTAGCCGTGTCCCCGGTTACGGACAATTTGAGCCTCTGGAACCTGGAGTATTTCGGATATCTCAACACCAGACTTAATAAATTAATTGAGGGGGTTATTTAATAATTGGGAATGAGACATTGGTTGGAGGAACCATCTCAATAACTACCAACATTCTGTAGTATTTGCAAACAAGTCCATTATTGTAGGGAAAAACTGGCTTTTTCGCAAAATAATGAAACTTAGAGCCCCACGGCCAAATTGCATATAGTGTTAGTAACTTTTATTGTTGTTCTCTCTTCATGACTTGCCGGCATATTCAAAATGCTGACCTACACGGCTGCAACGTCTTATGTTGCAGAGGAGTTTTCCGATCAGGAGTGAGGCTACGATCCACGCCATGCGATTGCCCTTTGCGATCGGATGGACTCGCTATTCTTCTACGCTTCCGCAGCTTTATTTAGTTTATTTCTCATGAGTTGGCCTTCGGCCGAATTTATTCTATTGTAATAAAGACTCGATATGAGAATCGTGTAATAAATTCAGGTGTGATTGAACTTTGAATCTTTGCATCAATGTACTGTGTGTGCCAGCATTCTTGGGATGGTACAGCTACACAGAGACTTGACCGTTTTCGGGTCGGGTCGTTACACGGCCACACCAAAGGGGTCTAGCGTTGGAGTTGGCCTAAGGGCAACTCCAACTGTCTGACGCAAACTAACGCAGTTTTTTTTGTTTTTTGTCTGTTTGGCTCGGTCGAGCGACCGCGCGTGTCCGATTTTGAATACGAGGGTGTCGGTGCGTCCAACGCGGCCGACGTATTAGTCTACAGGGTCTTAAGAAAAACTTAATGGACATATAAACCATTTAAATTTAAAGCATACATATTAATAAAACATAATTAAACAAATTAAAACACCGGCCAAAGTCCAATTCAAACATAATTAAGCATAAAAGCATTAATAAAAAATAAAACTCATCCGTCTAGGCACCCTAGCCTGCAGACATAGGCGTCGGCGGCGGTGTCGTCGTTGACGGAGCAGGTGAGGTCAAAGAACTCCGGAGGTGCAGCCCAAGGAAGCCCGCTGGTAGGACGCCAGTGCCACCTGCTCCGACGCCTACTGCTAAGGCGGCTCTAGCTAACGCGTGCGTGCCTCCTCCTCTTGCTCCCGCCACTCCTCCTTCTCCTCGCGCGCCCAACGCTGCCGACGATCCTCCTCCTCGCGCTCCAGCTGCATCCGGCACTCCCCGTCCTCCCGCTCCTCCTCCAACGTGTGGCCCTTCTACTGCTCGAGGTAGGCTGATGCCTCCTCCTTCGTCGTTGCTCCCAACCAAATGGGAGGTGCAAACACCCACTCCCACATGACGCCCACCCAAGGACTCTGTGGATGTGGGCGCTCCCCGGTGGTGGTAGCGGTAGACGTAGTCGCCGGCTGCCGATGAGGCCAGGCCAACGGGCGTCTTCCTCGCGCTTCGACTCCTCGAGAGCGCGTTCCAAGGCCTCCCCTATTGTCGTCCTCAGCCTCCTCGTCCTCCTGCCTCACCACCACCGTCAGGGGTGAAGGGTGTGCCTTGATCTGGACGGCGCCGCGGCGGCGCACGTCATGCTCGGTGGCGAACCAGCATCCCAGTTCGGGGAGTCTGGCGCGTACGCCGGGTAGCGGCGCTGCTCCGGCGTCAGGAGAGCACGCCGCCTACTGATCTCCTCCGCACGCGCCCGCTTGGACTGCGGCATGGCGGCCCCGAATGCGGTGGGGGTCAAGGTGTCAGCCGTGGGAAGGTTGACATCCAGCCATGGCAGCGGGATGTGGTACTGCACATGATGCACCAGGATGTACAACCGGTAGTGTGGCTGCCCCCAACCCAAAAGTGAACCTGGCCGCCTTACCCTTCACGGTGACTAGCCTTAGCACGTACAATACATACCTGCATGTTTCTTTCCCGTTGATGTATTATACTCGATCTCCAGTTGTACTTGGTCTTAGTAATTATTGATCCATCACAAGTTGTACGTAATAATTATCTTAGTGATGCGGTGGTACAACAACTGCTCTCTCCCTGGCTGATAGTGTAGCATCATGTAGACTTAATAACACTATCGATTGATTGATTAATCAAGCGGCCGGTGCCGCCGGTGCGTGCATTGACTACTCATCAGCTCAAGTACGTTGGTACCAACGTCTACAAGGTAAGCAAGGGGCAGATAAAATTGCAACACGGCGGGCTGGTGCTCTAGTTTATCATTTCCTTGGGTTGTCCACGCAGAACATTCTCTCTGGTCTGCCGTGGTGGAATCGTGTGGGCGTACGTGGTACGGACAGAAACCACTCTGGCCTGAGCGGTCCGGCACGCAAGAGCTTTACGATTGTGTTAAAGTAAAACTAGATTGAAAGGAAGTGAACAATTAGTCCTTTGATTGCGAACCAACTTGTAGTTGGATGGTTAGAGGGATCGTGGTATCTCCAGCCCATCAGGGTTTAAGTCTTGGTGCTCGTATTTATTCCTGGATTATTTCAGGATTTCCGGCGATGCACATTCAATGAGAGAAGACGTTCTCGTCGACGACGAGGTGTCGATGATGACTTTGTAAATTTTAAAATGATATACTGGCTCAGTCTTTCGAAAGTGCTTACAAGGGTAAGATGTGCGTGTGTGCGTTTATAGGGATGAGTGTATGCGCGTGTATATGAGTGCTTGCGTCTGTACTATGTTAAAAAAATTAGTCCTTTAATTATATTGATCTCAAGATATATACACATGTTCAAGGGATGGCTTCAAAAGGCAGCAGATACAAGATTAAGAGAGAGGGGAAGAGTCGCATGGACACATGGGTCCGTACGAGAGGTCTATTCGGGGTTAGGCACACCCCTTCTCTAATGACGTTTTACTAATGATGGTTCATTAATTAACACATGTCAATTAGCTATACAGAACATGGGAAACTATTCCTAACACTTCCCCCTATACAACACTGCTTCTTGAATGGTTCATCGTCGAAGACTTCTTGAATATTCATCATTGTAGGCTTCTTATGCATTTATCTTGAAAATTCCTTTGTATAATCTTGAAAGTCTTCCCCAAAAACTTCGTGGAAAAAATATGAGGAGAATAATGCAGATATGCTGCTAAAACTTCTTTAAACCCTATGGGTAAAATAATAAGAAGAAAATGATGCAATATATAATAATTATTTTCTTTTTCGTAACTCAAATGAGAAAAACCTTTGAGAAGGAAGAGAACTCATTGGTGAGTTTAGAGAACAATAAATATGTCTCGAGTACTTCCTTTAAAAACCCAATAGGGAAAATAAGAAGTATGACATATGATCTTTGAGAAGATATTGCCTAATTAAAAATCGTTATGAGAAACTTTGAGAGAAAACTCATAAAAAAATATTGCAAGTTGATATACCATTGAAAACTTCTTTAAAACCTAGTGGGAAAATATAAGAAGAAAATGATCTGGCATATATGAACATTTGTGTTTATATATGATGTTTTTTAATGATGATTCGTTAGTTAACAAGTGTCAATTAAACTATTCCTAACGGATTTCATCCAAAGTATGATCACAGTAACTCATGCATGGCGACTATCGACGACTAGATTAAGGCTGCCCATAGTGGGGGTAACATAAGTAGTATCATGCACTTGAGACTCGTAAACATGCTTATGTGGCAGACAATTAAAAAAGAGAGAGATGGTTATAGTAACATAGGTAGATACCATAACATAATAAATGTGATGCTACTATGTGTCATGCATGGCAATAAATGAGACCATCTATGATATTCCCTCCGTCTAGGTGTGTAAGTCATCTTGCGTTGTGCACCGCGACCAAGACGGAGAGGAAAACAAAAAAACTTAATGTCTTTTTGCTAATTAATAGCATTGCATGCAATGAACTAACCACTGCATGTCATGTTTGGTAGTCTCAAGTCATTGAAAGCATGCACGACCCACATCTCTTATTTGTTGATATGTCACAAAACAAAAAAACGAGGATGAAGTTAATGTACCGTGCCTAAGTATTTTGGGATTATTTGGTTTTTATTAGATGATTTACACACCTAGATGGAGGGAGTACTAATCTACTATGTATTATAGAGGTAGTAACATAAACCAGTAACATAAGCATATTATTAATCTAAGTTACTCCCCACTATGACCAGCCTAACCAGTCACTCTGTCCTCGGTAACATGCGGGTAATCGAATTGAATATTATAGACGTTGTGGTTGTGCGTAAGTAATGGAGGAGCTCAACGGCACTACTACCTCCTACTACCCCGATGGAAAGGTCCACGGATCATGCGCCAATTATGATCTACTGTACGCCAGTACATCCACCTACAACAAGAAGAGCTTCGCAATCACATCATCCAACTAAATACGTGCAAAGCGACGCTGGTGATCATTTACAGGGGTGGCAAAATCGGTCGACCAGCATGCACATGGACGCCATCACATCGATCCCGATCCCTCGATCCACCCATCTTTTTTCCGGATTCAGTTTCGGGCACTGCTGGCTGCCTTTTGGAGTGGGCACCCAGCGTACCTACCCACCGGGGTACGCAAATGGCCGATGCCCTGTACTGCGTACGTACAAGAGCAAAGTCCACAGAGAGCGGGAGACATAAAAGAAAGATGATCCAATGGCTCTGGCTTTTGTTTCGGCCTTTTGCTTTCGTGCTTTGCTGCTAATGGGCAATGGCGACCCATATGAATGATGTGGACGCATGTGATGGATGGATCCGCCGAGTGGTTGCAACGCAAAGCTGCTGCTGCATCCATGGATGGACAAGGATCTGGTCGATGAACGCGGGGCGGCACGCACCGATACATGACCACGAGTGATGTGTTGAGCACATGCCATGGCGATCGTGGCCTGCGTTTGCCAAGGGGGTGAGCCGTAGGTAGGGTCCGAGTGGGTACCCAGCTGACGGGGAAGCATCAGTATGCATGTATACGTAGATCACAGCTTGCAATTCATCGAAAGAATTGCTTTTTCCCGGAAAAGGAGGATTTCATCCATGGCCTCTGCTCCCGCTAATGCACACACAATAATAAAGACTACTATTAATTATTCAACATTGCTAAGTAAAGTCAAACCACTGATACAAGAAAGAGAAAACGAGGCCCCGAGTTGGAATTTCCATTGACCCGTCACAAAACCCTACCATGCTACGGAACAACCAAAAAAATACACTACACCTAGAGAGGTAATTGCACAAAACCAACACGTTGGGGTCCAACCTAACACCCGTGTACCGCCTGTGGTCACCGCGCTCCCCGTCGGCCCAACATGCAAGACACATCGGTCAGTTTTGCTGCTTTCACGAGCTAATTCGAGAATCATATCGATTTATTACTTGCATGCCTCAAAAATTGTGGTGTCGTGGAATTTTCTCCAAATATGGTGGCAGGCTGTTACACCGGCTTCAAATGTGATGGTTTTGGGTAATTACCTCGCACTTATACAAAACTTTCAAGAAGAATTTATCACACCTGCATCGAATGTTGACGAGTGCAACCAAAAGTCAAACATGAGATTTTCATCCTTGGAGAAGCCAGAGACAACATCTTCAACAAAGTCATGATGCGCGTGTGTCGACAATGCGACGTCTACTTAGAGAGGCGAGATCGTAGGTTTTTCACCCGAAGAAAATGCATATTTGCCGCCGAACTGTCACTTAACAACCTCGCTACCAGCTGACAAATCCTTGCAAGCCGGATCCCGGTGTTGGAGAGGCCAAGGACCCCCATATGCCGCTGGATAGAAATTCCACCTGAGAAGGTCGCCGCTGCACCTCCATACGATCTTAGCTCGGCCATGCTCAACTAAGAACAAGTCAATGTGTTGCTGCATAGATCCGGCCCCAATTGAAACATCTTACCGAAGATGCTAGCCGTCACCGACGCAATGCCACAACCTCATGCCAACCTTCATCATGTTTTGTCGCACGACTCCACGGCCAAGTACTGTGCCACCAAACGGATCTAGGCGGATGCATGATCTCCTCTGCACGCATTCGAGGGAGGCCGCCTGCCTTTCGCCATGTCGACGAACACTGTCGTGCCCGGCATAGCCGACGATGCCATGCCCCCCGCTCGAGATAGCCTTGTTGAGCCTGCGACAGCTTACGGCTCGATAAGGGGCCGACCTGGCTGGTTGGCTCGGGGCACGTGACGCAAGAGTCGGTGGCAGACCAGATTGGCCACCACCCGAGCCTAGCTAACTCAAACAAACTTAGGCCTCCTCTGATTTGAAGAATTTTGTAGAAATTCTGAATGATAGGAATTTTGTAGGGGGGGATCTTTGGAGCCCTTTGATTTGTAGGAAACGGAAAATTTTCTATCATATGAATCAAGTGACATCTCTTTTTCTATAGAAATAGAGATACATGCCATCTTACCTCCTATGATTTTTCTATCCTACGAACCAGAGAAGCCTTGAACTTAAATTATGATAAAAAATTCACAAGAGCAATCTTTTACACATGTTCTAAGTGTGTGACTTGTTTAAAAATTTGGAAGCTTAAGAATGTGAATTTTGCAAGTCTTAAAAAACACTTCCGCTTGCACGCAGACGCAGGCCGTGATCGCCACTTTGCACATGCAGTCCTAGATGCATCTCCTAGTTACCTCGATCGATGCAAAGACAGTATGGCCCATGGTCAGGTCGCGGTTCCTCTGGCCCGTGGATGCCTGGAGATCAAAAGGTCAAAGCACCCGCGGAAGAAAGTGAAAAGTCACACACACACCGCAAGTATTGTGCGTGAAGCAGTCAGGCTCCCTGACTGACACCGAGAGCGGTTGGGCGCGGGTTGCATTCGGAGGGCGACCACCCTTGTCTCACTCGTCCCCGTTGCGACCTGCGACAGAAACCGGTGCTGCACGGCAGTCCGGTCCGGTCCGGTCCAGGTCGCGCACGCGCGGACGCCCCGGCGCCCACGCTACAGCGGGCGGATGCACGCCACCCGTTGGTTGCCTTGCCGTGCCGTGCCGGGGCCGTCCGGTCTCGCGGGACCGCGTGCTCGATCGGACAGACAGACTCCTCGTGGGCCACTTGCCGCGGCCGGATCCAGCATAGTTGTTTACGGCTCCGGTTAACCAGGCTAAGCTTCCAACTTGTGTGATCAGGAGGCGTCGATTGGGAGTGCAGCAGACGCCTGAGATGGTCCAAAGTCGTCGTTGTCATCACACATGATTACAACAACTCACAAATGCTCTTTACTGTTCATCAAGTATCTATCTGTACCTTTTCGATTTTCAGTACAACAACAATCTTCTGTGAAGAAAACCAACCCTCCGGCCTCTAGGCAACAACAAATTAAGTTACACAAACCGGGAGCACTATCCATTTCGGCCCAACAAGGCGTGCCTGCAGAGGCCGCAGAGCCAACTATAAAACACAAACAGATCAAAGGGCATACAGGCTACACATCTTGTGCAAACACAGAACGAAGGGGCGTGGGAAACAGGCGATGGCCGGGGGGACAGACTTTACATACAGGCAGGGGGAGGCGGCCGTCAGCGTCAGAAGGGGCTGAAGGGCTCCGGGAGCGGCTCAAACCGGTGGTCGAACAGGGGGCTCTGGTCGGGCTTGTCGTCGTCGAACCCGCCATGCAGCCAGCTCGTGTTCCTCACGTCCTCCCCCCTCAGCAGCATCGCCTCGTACCGCGAGCTGCCGTAGATGTCCAGCTCGCTCAGGGACGTCTCCTTGGTCTCGAAGCTCCCCCGGTCCGGCGAGTCGGTTGAGCTGCCCCCGTTGCGAGACAGGGCTCCATAGGAGTCGCTGGAGAAGAAGTGCCCGTTGGCGCTGCCGTTGTCCGCGTAGTGCCGGTGGTCACTGTTCGAGGTGAGATGCCCGGGGTCAGACATTCGGACCGGACGGACCTTGCCGGTGCTTGAGCGGATGCTGTGCGGAAACAGGGATGCGCCACGGATGCCACCCAAGTTCTGCCGAATGTCCTATAAGGACAGAAGAATGCTGGTGTAATTAGTTTCTTCAACGGAATAAAACAATCAAAGTTACGAAATAGATCTAACAAGGAGCCAGTCCATAACATTTTTGGAGTTTCACATTACTTGACATGATATTCAAATGCAAAATGCAGTTTACCTACTCTGGTTTAGCTGCAATGGCGGAAGATGATTTTGGTACTCACCACATGCTTAAAGCAGTTTCTCAGCGATGATTATGTCTATTTTCGATTTTACATCACTAAAAGATGATTAATTTCCTCAAAGATGAATTTGCTACTCAGATGTGAAATAGTCCAAGTTTTCAATTCTGGTCTATATTCTAGACCATAAGATTAATTCACTTGCAGCGATGGCTTTTCCACCTTGAAATGAAAATATGCTGACCTTGTAATGTTGTATATTCAAGTTATACTTCGCCTCTGTAACTTAAATGCCAAAAGGCAAAAAGAAAAATCTTAACAGATGCTAAGATTTGAAGAATGTTTTTTTCTAAGGAGCTCAGTCAATAACACAACCGTAATGCAACAGAAACTAAGAAATTTATTATGATGTGGATACAAGAAGAAACATACCATGTGCTTGATTGCCATGTCAAGTGAATTCTTTGAAATTGTCCTCCCAAATCCATTATCTCCCGCAACTGCACCAGTCCGTGCAGTCCTAGTAGCTTGACTGTCAACGACAGACCTTTCAGACTGCCTATTTTGGTGTCCATTTGAGCGAGAAGGCACCTTTGATGGTGGATCAGAAAACTTATTACGACTTGCAGCAGGCACAGAGAGCTTTTTTGCTGGAGCCGAGGCAGCTAACTGTTCAGCATGTGGGTTTGATCTTATTCCTGAAGCCATTCCCGGGCGTGATCTACCAGCAGATAGTGGTCGCTCAGGTAGCTTTGTCCTTAGGTTTGGTGGTGTTTCATTTGGGAAATCAGGGATATCAAGTGGCCGCACCGGAGCTCGGGGCCGTGGACTTGGGGAGCTTGGACGAGATGAAGGAGCTGATGAAGGGGTATCATGTGGCCGCACTGGAGCTCGTGGTCGTGGACCTGGGGAACTTGGACGAGATGCTGGAGCCGATGAAGGAATGTCATGTGAGCGCACTGGAGCTCGGGGTCGTGGGCCTGGGGAACTTGGACGGGATGATGGAGCTGATGACGGTGCTGAACTTCGGCCACTACTAGCTGCAGGTCGGTTCATAGATGTCGTCAAGCTATTGCTACTAGAAGTGCGTCCAAAAGAAGGCGAACGGCCCATAGCTGGGGTCGATGAACGCACTGCAGGCTGACGTGTAGGTGTAGATGATCGTGAGCTGGAGCGACTCACTGAAGGAACTGTACCAGAAGACAATGAGATGGGATGATTTGTCCCATGACCATTACTTGAGGAAGCGCCTGGGCGGCTCGTTGCAGGAATGATACCTACGGATGGGCTTGGGCGGCTCATTGCAGGAATAGACCCTGAAGATGAATTCAACATAATTCGAGACCGAGAATTTGGAGTCGATGGCCTCGAACTTTGGGTGGCTGTGGTCCTGGCAGCAGCTACGTCAGTTGCAGAGTTGGATGTTGCTTGATGAGTTTTCACAGGAGTAGACGGGCGAGTTTTGGATGGTGTAGATGGACGAGGTTTAACAGGAGTAGATGACCTTGCTGGAACTGGACGTGAAGCTGGCACCAATTGTTTTGGCGCAGCAATGGTGCTGCTTCGCCTACTTGGGGTTGTAGGTCTTGAACTGACAGATGAAATACTCGCATTGAGAACTGCTGTCCTGTTATTGCTTGACATGAGAGTTGATTGGATAGAAGGGCGGGTTACAGAGTTACTTCTTGCTGGTCTAGCGGGAACTGCAGAATGTCCATTCTCTGTTTGAGACACCGAAAGCTGCACATGCAATGCTTATTGCCATTAGAAAACTATGATTATAATTGACAGAATTTAGATGAGAAAATAATCCATTCCAAGAAACCAGGCAATTCAAAAGAGTGCGTCTAGACTAGACAACAATTGTTTACCATACATGCATGTATCCAGAAGATGCATTCAATCCTGTTCTCTGGTTTTAAATACGTGCAATGCAACTTAGAAAAATTAGGCGAGGCCGGTCAACATATTACCGAATTCCAATTGTACAGAGCATGGTACCTAGAATTTACTGAAATCATTTCCGCAAAAAACATATCCTGGACTAGTTTGCAAACGAAAATCTTCAAGCAGTGGCATATTTCTTATGATTATTTTCCACAAAGATGGCACATCTTACATACCCTTGATGCTCTTGTAGTTGAGGAAGATCTAGTGAGGGTGCGCTTAGGTAATATATTTGAGGATGGTATTTTCTGAGCAACCTCCAGAGCAGGAACACGGGGCGTCCCAGGCGGAGTAAGAAGCCTGAGGAGTGCAACACAAAACATGTTACATAAGAGTGGAAACACATGCTGGCATGCATTAACAAGAGGAAACAAATAAGTACACCCTCTGTTCACAAATGTAGGACATTTTGGTATTTAAATTGAACTGCCAAAACGTCCTTCATTAGTGAACAGAGGTACTGTATTACTGAATAGCTCATTGCAATAACAGAAAACAAATCAATGATCATTCTTCACTACTAAAGCTCACAAATGTGCACATATGATTACGTGGGAGAAGCACTAAAATGGTATTCTCTTCATTTGCAAATATCATGCTAATGCCTCCAAATTGACCTGGTCACCTCACACGCGTCCTAAGTCTTGTCTCACCAACATTATGATTTTCCTTTCCCATATAGAGAATAAACTGAATTCAGATCATAAAGGTATTAGGTATGCATTCCGTTCCACCCACCATGTTTATTTGTTTGTTTCTATGGTCTACAAATTGAGTATGTATGTACTGAAGCCAAATAATGAGATCCCCCAAAGTTGGCCTTTTAAGGTTCGCTTTGCTCCGCACTTGCCTTAAAAAAGACAGGATTACATCCAACATCCACCACAGCTACTACTGAAGTAGACAGGCTACAAATGAAAATCTGACGTTTTTTTGGTACCCTCCCTGCGGAACAGAGCACACATGGCACCCCAATATCAAGCTTACTCAGGCCAGAAAGTACAGAGTTAACATCCTAACCGGTACAAATCGGCCCAAAATACAAAGAATTGAAGCCAGTGCAGAAAGATGTTTAACACCCTTGGTAAGCACGCTGCATTAATCATTTAATTCCAGCTTTTAAGAGCACTCACAGACGGATGATTCACTCGCCCAAAAACCCGGGAAATTAAATAAGAAAAGGATTCGTGCGAGTGACGCTCACCAGTCGTAGTCGTTCTTGCCGATCTCGGCATCCAGCAGGTCCTCCATCTCAGACCGCCCCGCAGCGAACCCCTTCCCGCCCCGCAAAAGGGCTCACCGGAGCACTAGCCAAACCGATGCCACCTCCGGCCGCGGCCCGCGCCGCCGGGATCCGGCTGGGCGGCCGGGGACGGGCCCGCCGGGTCGGATCTGGATCAGGAAGCTTCCGGGGGCTTCGATTGGAGCCCCTGGCTTTTCCCCCCTGCGAGGCTGGAGCCAATGCCGGTCCTCTCCTCGCTCCTGTGCGTGTGGTGTGCTCGCTGGCCGAGTGGTGGCTCTCGTGTGTGGCGTGGGTGCGGCTCTGTGGCTTTTTCCCTCGAGGAGGATGTGCGATGCGACGAGATGAGCTGTGCGGGATCGCGAGGAGGAGATGGTGGGGGCCGGAGGGAGGGGGGTGCGTGAGCGTGAGCTCTCTCTCTGCCTGCTGCTGCGTCTGGGGCTCTGCGCTGGGAAAGCTTTGTTTTGTTTAGCCGTAAAGGTTTCGCCACCCTCCGACGACGATGGTGCGTTGGGGCCCGGCGGGAGGGCCGCGGGGCTGCCGCGCGCTGTCAACGACGGATCGCACTTGCGGGGAGTAAATAAAACCTGTGTGATAGCGGAAATTGCTAATGGGTCCCCTGATTTTTTTTCGAACTTCACGTTTTTGTGTTCCAAAAAATAGCTACTCCCTCCGTCCGAGAATACTTGTCATCAAAATGGATAAAAATAGATGTATCTAGAACTAAAATACATCTAGATACATCTCTTTTTATCCATTTTAATGACAAGTATTTCCGGATGGAGAGAGTACATACGAGTAGATAGGGATGTACTCCCTCCGTTCCCAAATAGTATAAATCTTTATATAGATTCCAACGATTGACTACATACGGAGTAAAATGAGTGAATGTACACTTTAAAAAATGTCTACATACATCCATATGTTGTAGTCTATTTGAAATGTCTAAAAATACTTATATTTAAAAACGGAGGGAGTATACTGCATTGTTGTAAAGTTTCATGATGGGATATGTTTTGATGTGAGCTATACAAAAAAATCTTGTATTTCTAGCAAATGCACTATGCATTTTATATGATTTTGCTTTTTTTAATGGTTAAAAATGCATTTCATCATAAAAAGATTACAATGATGTGGTAAACATCAATATGTATGTGCATTTTTCTTAAATGGAGCTTCAATAAAAGAAGTGACTTTTGATTATTATTTCTGAAATTTTGGGCATCATGGAGCCTAGGAGTAAAATCATCAATAGTGTGACAACAACAAAATTAACGTACTATATGGGATGCGGCTTCAAGGTGAACAGTAAATTCATTTATAATAGTAAAAATATAAAAAAAACTGGTTTTTTTATTATGTTAGATGCTCATGTGCGTGAAATCCGTGCCAAATTTCATGGAGTTTAGACGTTTCAGTAGCTCTCAGCAAAAAATACAATTTTTGGGCTGTAAGAAAGTTTACTGTAAGTACTGTTTTTGACCGATTATATTTTTTTTGCCATGAGCTCCTCAGATGTTCGAACGAGCTAAAATTGGTACGAACATCTTCCATCTTTAAAAAAACATTTTTTGTATTTTTTAATTTACTATTCACTAGGTGCAAATGAGCACAGACACTGAATTTAATATCCGTACTATATGTCTCTTTATTTTCCGTCATACTGTGCTTTTAGTGTGTAGAGGTGTCTCATGGGTTGTTTTTTTCCTCTGCTCCAGCAACCTAGGGAAGGCGGTGGATAAACCTGCCCTAGTTTTGTTGGTGCCATTTATAATCATCGGGAGGCATGTGGAGTATGTGTGTCTCAAGATCTGGTTCTTCAGCTCTGGCATTTTCTTTTGCAAGTTTGTCTCGGTTGTACTGTCATGCGGCGTGGACAACACGGTTCTACGTCTTAATCCTTCGACTCCAGTTCCGATCGACCAAGGTTCACCAACTTCTGCCTCATCGAAGCAACGTGTGAGATTTGCATTCCCCAAGTTCAGTTGGCTAGACCTACATGTTCTACAAGCCATATTCGGCGTTTCTTCTCCATGCGACGATTTGCTACGCAAACGGCAGATAGCGGCCGTCGGCGGCTTCTGCTTTTGGTGTATATCGAACTTCCTAGATGTTGCTTCTACAAGTTATTGGGTTTCAACAAGTTTGTTTCGCTTAGACGGAGGCCTAAATGTGGCAACGTTCTTCGCTCACGGTGTGCAACCAGTGAATTCATGATGAAGAAGACTTTGACACTCCCAATGACTTAGATATATTTTCTAATTTGTAAGTGTGTTTGTAAGGGTCTATGCTCCTAACAACCGTGCTTGGGATCAAATTATGTTCGGATGTCAAATATCCCTTACAATCATATCACTTTGATAATTGGATTTTTTTTTTCGAGAAAACCTCTGATCAATTCATCTTCAATTATGGCAATACAATGAACACTAGAAATAATCAAAGACGGTTTTGATAGAAAATTATCCTAGCCAATTTCATCCTCACAACCATGTTTAATGAAGTTTTTTTAAGAATATGTTTAATGAAGGTTAATGAGACCCCAGAAAGGAAAATAATGTTGCTGGCATGTGGGACAGTGGGCAATTAGGGTCTGCTGCGGCCACTGCGAGAGATGCCGATAAGGCTCTAGTTAAGATACTGTACGTGGCATGTGCTGGTGGTGGGGATGAGAATAATCAGCTGGCTTGTCTGGTCGGTGGATGATTTGCTGCCCGATGAGATGACGATGAGATGATAATCATTCATTCCGTTTGCCAAGAAAAAAGATGATCATTCTCAACTCGAGGCGATGGTATGGATATGTAATAAGAGGTGTTTGGATACTCTCTAGTCATGTGACTAGTAGTAGTCAGACTAGAAGTTTTAATCGGTACTTGTTTGGAAGGCGCGACTACTACTAACAAGATTAAACGTCTCCAAGATTAAATGTTCTTGCAAGCAACACCAATTAGAGAGAGAGAGGGACTTTAGTCGGTAAAAGTCGGGGGTATTTGGAGGTTTCTTGACTAAAGGTGACTACTACTAGTCTTTATTCAGTAAAAGTTGGGGGTAGGGTGACTAGGGACTAAACTAGTTTTAGTCACCCACTAGTCAGGGGTGTTTGAAGGTTTACGGACTAAAGGTGACTACTACTAGTGTTGAGGCAGGGGTGTTTGAAGGTGTCTCTAGTCTCTAGTGATCCAAACACCCTCTAAGTGTTGAGGCAGCCGGCAGCCTGTCAAAGTCCCTCCTCTGACAAATCGTGTAGTCAAATGCCGGCAACATGCGCCTGCAGGCTGCAGCTCAGCTCATGAACGAGAGACCCTAGAGAGCGCACGTGCATCGGCCTTGCTTTCGAGGTACGTCGCTCGATCCAAAGCGCGGGATGAGATGAGATCGTACCCGGGTTGCTCGGTTCCCCTAGAATCACTACTTGCAGATTCAGATAAATCTTCTCCGGCGAGTACTTGTTGCCGTGCCAAGATAAATCTTGTGCCATTTCGTGCCAGGAAAACCCAAACATTCCGGCGAGCGTGTAGGCATGCCATGAGCCGGACGAGCAGGGGGAACTGGAAGTGGAACTGCTGTGCGAGTAAAGTAAGACAGGAGAGCGCCATCCAAACCACCGGTTATGTCGATCCCAGTCCAGGTTCTTTTTTATCGTACGTAGGAGTAGATCCCAGTCGAGTGATCAGTCTACCGCGGCGTGCGTAGGTTGGTGGCGGCGTCTCGGGGACGGCAGGGCACGGACGAGCGGTCGACGGCTCCCGGCCGCGCGCGTCGGTTGGGTGGGCGACGGACGGCGACAGGTGGTTGCCGCGTCTCCATCGGCCGGGAACCGGACACCGCGGCACTGTGCTGTGATCTGGGCATGGCCCGAGTTGCCTCCGTGCACCGGAACTTTCCTCGCCGTCTCGCTGGGCGCTGCTGGTCACGCACGCACGCCCGTACGCCGGGCCGATCTTGTTAGTTCCAGCCGTGCAAGGCCCCTAGCTTTGCTTTGCTGTGACCTGTAAATCCGAAGATGATGCTCCGTTCTGCGGTAAAATTTGTATTGGCACTGCAGTTTACGAAATATCAACAGAGATTCCATGCTACTCGCCGATGCAGATGCGGGAATCCTCAATGGTTGGTGGCGGGACAAGGAGAAACTGCTGGCGCCTCGTGCCGGGGACCGATCGACCGGTTACATGTAGTAACATGCCCTTGTGCACATGCACATGCCATGCATCGCCGGATGCCCCCATCCGTGCTAACCCATCTGTGGTAGTGTTGCATAATGCGCGGTCCTGCCGTAGCAAAACTGTCTGCACCGTACCGGACGACAGTGCAATAACACGTATGGTTTGTCCTCCCAACTACAGGAGAGGAGAAAGAGATAACGCGAATGGTGGACCGTCCAGGAGCATTGCGGTGCCAACTTGTTGAACCGTCGATGCGCAAGCAACTTCCCCCAGTGATGTTCGTTTTCAGGCACAGCACGATCGAGGATAAGGTCCAGTCCGGGAGCCCTGGTATTGTCTATGCTAATAATCGGTCACCAGATCCGGTGAACATGCGAGCTCACTCTACTAATGTATACTAGTATGATAGATCAAGCCTTGTCAAGGATTGTAGTACTAGCTAGTCGCGGTTCTTTGTGTCAGAGAGCTTACTGATGCAGTGCTTTGATTGTAGAGTATATATCTATTTTTCAGATGCTAAATTGATTGTCAAATGATGCAATGCACCCCGGATTGTACTTCGTGTGAACTCTTGGAAACTTGCAGCTGATGGTAAATCACGAGCTCAATCATAGGGCGTAAAGATGGCACTGCTAGTACAGCTTAAAGATCCATGTCAAACTCCACAAGGTTTTATGAGGCCATGCGTTTTCACCGGAAAGGAAAAGCAAAAGTGACGTCTTTGCTGTGGGTCGATTAATTTGGTCTCAAAGCAAGAATGATGGCGCCTGCACGTACGCGCGTACCAGTTGCCTTCAACTCGGCCGTTAATCATTTGTGCTTGGGGTACCATTTTCACTTTGCCAACGCTTCATCTCCAGCCTTCTTGGTGCCGATCCTTCGGCTGCAATAAACCTTGCAATCGGCCCACTCATGAGCAGTTGCCGAGCTTGGCCCCATTGAGCTTTTCTTGGCTGTAAAGAGCTTTGGTACCTTAAGCATGTACGAGATCCAATCTAACAAATGAAAAGGGAGCAATAAGTTTAACCATTTTACCTAATAAAGAACAGTTTATGGTGTAAACTCAGACGATCAACACTGATAAAGGCGGGCAAAGCTGAAAAGAAGGTAGTATATGCAAAAGTGCACAACAGTAAACCATATTGAGATTGCAGCAGGTTTTACTTAGAGCAACTCCAATGAGGCGACCCATTTTGTCCGTTTGGGTTATCCGAACACAAAACTTGACCCAACGGGGCGACCCAAACGGACGCGCATGTCCGCGTGCTGTCCGTTCCCGACCCAAACTTGGCCCAAATCTGGGAAGAAATGGGTGCAAGCGGCGATGAAGCGACGCCTTCTGCTTTCGACCATTGTCGTCCGCCTTGGTCCCACTAAGCGATGGCCAAGACGAGCTGGCGTCACCGCCTCCTCCTTCCCCGCCTTCTCCGCCGTCCCGCTCACAGGCGCAGGCCGCCGCCATCCCCACCCAGTCCTCCTTCCCGCCTCCTCCCCGTCCCCGAGGCCCGCCGCCACGCTCAGTGGCGCAAGCTGCATCCCACGCCATGGTCCAGGACGGCGGGGAGATCTCCGCTGCCGCCTCCCATTCTGAGCCGAGCCGACGGGGCCGGGGAACTGCACGCAGGTTGGCGCGGCGCCGGGAAGAGCCGGGGAACTGCATATCTCGGCGGCGGCGGCGCATGGTGGGACGAGCAGCACTGGCTCGCCGGCGAAGTCGTCGGGAGGCTGCAGAGCTTCAGGTTGCAGAGATGCAGAGGCGCTCGCTCTGCGGCGACCCGCAGGACGTCTGGTGCGCGCCACGGCGAAGAAGAAGGAAGAAGGGAAGCGAGGGCGAGCGGCGAGGCGGGCCGAAGCGGCGAATGACGGAGTGCGGCCGGCGCGCGAAGCCGGACGGGGCGAAGCGGCAGCAGCGATGAGCGCGAAGCAGCAGAGGCGTGAGGGAAGGGGCTAAACGGCGGCGATGGGCGGCGGTCTTGGCGCGCAAGCGCATGGCCGTGGCGGGACGAGCAAGGCTAGCGCGTGGCGCGGTCGTTGGCGCGGCGACCGCGAGCGAAATAGCACGGCCGTGATGGGAGCACAGGGGCGTAGCAGTGCGAGGGGGAGCGGCGGGGCCCGACGGCGCGAGGGGTAGCAGAATGGCACGGCGGCGCGAGGGGTAGAGGAGGGGCGGCGAGAGGAGGTGCCGGCCGGCACGGAAAAGGTGGGGCGCCTGGTGTAGCCGTTGTCCGCTTTTGCGTTCTGGCGTTGGATGCTCGCCGTGTCTGCTCCATGTCCACCAAGCGGACATGAGACCCAAACGGACAAAAAAAAGACAAAATTTATGTCCGTTTGGGTCCCTGCGTTGAAGTTGCTCTTAGTCCTTGAATTTCAACTATGGACATCTTTTGTTAGTCAGTGTCGAAACCATTCAGATTCGATTTCTTGCATGGAGACAATTTTGACATGTGGCTTCCTGATTATAGAAATTTGAGAAAAAATAAGCAAATTTGAAAAGTATGTTTTCCCAAAGAAGTGATTAAATATTCTAGCATAAAATATATGTGCATGAAAGACCCATGTGTTATTATATGTTCAAAATGATTCATTTTCTCATTTCCCTTTTTCAAGCATCGTATCTTCAAAAAAAATTCTAGATATTTTATTATTTTCTTAAATACTTCAATGATATTTTCGATCATTTGGTCATAATTAGTTTAAAATTGGAGTGTTCAATAATTCTTTATTTTCATAAATAAATATGTTTTTAATGAACAATTGTTACTGTTTTCCTAAATCCTCAAATTCTTTGGATTTTCTAAAAGAATATTCTTTTTTCCCTTTTTTCATATTTTTCATGATAACATGGGTTACCACTATCTTGAAATTAGAGGGCACTAAACTTACACCACAACGACAATCAGGGTTCAAAGTATATGCTTCTTGTCGGTTTGGCTTCGGTATATAGAATATTAGATATCGGGCGATATATTAGACAATTTGTAGTTATATTAAAGAAAATATATCCATTTTATATTATTTGTTGTCCAAACCATGTCCTTTTAGTACAAAAAATATACTATGTGAATGCTTGTGCAGAAAAAATTACGATTCGATGTTTGTCAAGAAATAATTGAAGAAAGACTAAAGAAATCCCTACTCTAATTTTTATTTATTTATGCACATGTACAAAGAATTATGCATGATTTTGATAATTTGATGAATTCTTAAATATATAATCTTATTTTCAACATTTTAGAAAGGAAATTATCATCTATGTATTAATTGGTCCATATAGGTGGACGTAAAGTGTCAAATTATCGGTCATATGTTTAAATATGCTGGTTCGTATCCGCTGATATCAGTACAAGTGATATTTACAAGATAACAAAATGGTATATGCCCCAGGGATACTTCCTGGCCCAATAGGCGCCGAAGAGAAGCTCTCACCCGAGACCTCCTATATGGCGCGGTGCGCGGCATCGGTCGGGGAAGCGTGCAACCAAAGCGCCGCCCCTAGTCCTGGCCATCCCAGGCCCAGCCCTGTCAGCCCACCCAGGCCCAGCCCTAAAATCCAGGGCCTAGGCCCGATGAGCTTGCCCATGGGCCGGGCTTGGGCCTGAGTTTTGAGCCCATCAGTAAGGCTTGGACGGGCTTGGGCTTGGCATATTGACATTTTAAGGAAGAGGCCCGGCCCACGACCCTAAGCCCTAAGGGCTTTTTACCAGATGGGACGGGCTTGGCCTTGAAAAGTAGGCCCAGTGATAGGGCTTGGGAGGGCTTGGGCCTCAGTTTTCTGCCGTGGGCTTTTTTAGGCCCGGCCCAAGCCCGGCCCGGCCCGGCCCATGGCCAGATATAGCCCCCCCCCGCCCTGTTGGGCCGGCCCATGCGCGGAGATGGACTCTCCCTATTTGTTCTGTTTTTTTTTTCAGTTTTTTATTCTATGTCAAAATAATTCAGGATTATAAAAAGGTTCTAAAATTTCAAAAATAAAATTTAGTTTTGAATTGTGAAAACAATTATTAAATTCAAAAAAATTCTGTGATTTCAAAAAATAAACATTTTTAAAATTTTAATGAGCAATTCTTAATTTTAATGAAAACAATTATGAACATTATTTAATAATGATGAACAATTGTTAAACTTGAAGAACAATTTTTGAATCTGATGAAAAAATTTGAACTTGATGAAGAAAATTTGTATTCAACACATTTTAAAAAATTGGATGAATAAAATTTCTAATTTTGTGAATATTTTTTGAAAATGATGAACAAAATTTGAATTTAGGGAAAAACAATTAATTGTTGAACATTTTTTTACATCGATGAACATTTTTTGAAGTCGATGCAGGAAAAAATGTTCACAAATTGAAATGAAATTCGCAACAAAAGTGAAAAATTAAAGATGAAAAAGAGGAAAGAAAAAGGAAAAAAAGAGAAAAGAATAGGAAAAAAAGGAAAAAGAAAAAATGGACTGGCCCATGAGAAAGCCCAACGCGCGAGGGGGGCGCGCGGTACCCGCCGTATAGCGTTCGCCAGGGGGCTCCTATTTCTTGCAGCATGCGCAGGGAGGCCGACGCGCGCGCACCCCACGCTCCCCACGCGCACATTCTGGCCTGCCCATGAGCGGCGGCGGGGTGCCCCCTGTTTTCTTGCTTTCTTCTTTACATAATCTGGGATTTTGAATAAGTTCCAAATTCAAAAAATGCGAATTTTGAAAAGTTCGTGGAGGAAAAAAATGTCCCTGAATTCAAATAATGTTCACGAGTTTGGAAAATAATGGTAAACATTTTTTTGTCAGATGAACAAATTTGAATTTGATGTACATTTTTTGAACTTGATGAACAAATTCTCAATTGAACGAAAATTATCTGGAAATAGGATGAACTTTAAAAAAATGAATGAACATTCTTCAATTTGATGAACTTTTTTGTATTAGGTGCACATTTTTCATTTTTTTGAACTTGATGAACAAATTCTCAATTCAAGAACACTTTTTTGAGATCAGATGAACTTATTGAAAAGTGGATGAACATTTTTTAAAATTATGGTAAACACATTTTTAATATGATGAGAAAATTTTGAATTTCATGAACAGTTATTATAATAGATGAGCATTTTTTTCAAACAAAAAATTGGAGATGGGGAGGGAGGGGGGGGGGGGGCACGGTCGCTTCGCGATGTCCTACACGCCGAATAGGAGGTGCCCTCTCGCCCACAGACGTCAAAAAATTGGCGCGACGCCTGCGAGCGCTCGCTCCTGGGCCGTGTTTGTTAGCTTCCCAGCGTTTTTATTGCACTTTTTTTGTGGTTCGGGTTGGTTTTTGTCATTGTTCTTCTCGTTTTTAGTGGTTTGTTCTTTCTTTTCTTCAGTTTCTTTGTTTTGATCCTCTTTTTTTATCATGTTTCTTTTTTCCCTTGTGCCTTTTGTGTACTTTACAAAACTGTTCATCGTATATTAAGAAAATGTTCACCGTATATTACAAATAAGTTCATATTTCATTATAAAATTGTTCATCGTATATTTAAAAATATTTAACATATATTTGTAGTGTATTTATTTTTTAGCGTATAGTACGAAAAATCTCAATGTACTTAAAATATATTCATTGTAAATTGAAAAAAAAAGTTTAGCGCCAATTTTAAAAAAATGTTTATCAATATTCAGAAAAGTTCAGTGTGTACTTAAAAATAAGAATCGAATGGAAAACATGATTGCTGTAGTGAATCAGATGCTACTTTACATGGTGCTCTCCACCTCCAAGCAAAACATCTGCCATGCCATGACTCGTGATGGACTTCAGGCTTGTATTGGCCCCAGGCCGGTTTACAACTTGTCGTCGCGCATCAAGGTCTTGAGGAAGCCGTGATGTGATGCTGATGTAGTGACACTTGTATATATTTGGGTGTCGTGAAGTTATTTCTTCACCTAGCGAGCCTTTCCATGTTGTCTTGGGAAGACACCGGGCCTTGGATCTTGCTCCTTCTTGCGACATCTATGAGCTCTTCTTGGGATCGACCTCTGCACCCCTAAACCATACACAGACATGGCCAAGGCGCGGTAGGAAAGTCCTCTGGAAGTTCGCCTTCGTGTTCGGCACGATCTCTTCCTTCGAAGGATAGTTGAACTTCTCAGTGACGGGGGGAAGGTCGCCATCCATTGCTTGACCCTTCACTCGGCTGCACTCCAAGAGTACCGCAAAAGGCAAGGTTCTTCTCGGTTGATTCATTTGCTTTTATCAGCCTCCTGCTGAGGTTGAGCCTCCCCAGTTGGTCCACTTTTTCAGAGGGAAGAAGAGGAGGCTCTCTATGGGAAGTGTTGCGTGTGTTGCCACCACGGAAGCTGCTACATCAGAGGAGGAGGTCGCAGACTTGGCTGTTGGGGAACGTTGCAGAAAATTAAAATTTTTCCTACGGTTTCACCAAGATCCATCTATGAGTTCATCTAAGCAAGGAGTCAAGAGAGAGAGTTTGCATCTACATACCACTTGTAGATCGAGTACGGAAGCGTTCGAAGGAGTGGTGATGATGGAGTCGTTCTCAACGTGATTCCGATCACCGATGACCAAGTCTGAACGGACAGCACCTCCGCGTTCAACACACGTGCAGTGCAGGCAACGCCCCTCCGTCTTGATCCAGCAAGGAGGAAGGAGAGGTTGAGGAAGATGGCTCCAACAGCAGCACGACGGCGTGATGATGGTGGAGTCACAGATTCTCGGCGAGGCTTCGCCAAGCGCACGCGGAGGAGGAGAGGTGTTGGGAGGGAGGGCTGCGCCTTCAATGTGTGTGCAGCCCTCCCCTCACCCCTCTATTTATAGGGGAAGGGAGGAGGGGGGCCGGCCCCCTCTAGATGCATCTAGAGGGGGCGGCGACCAGGGAGGGGCTTGCCCCAAGCAAGGCGCCCTTAGGGTTCCCCCTCAACCCTAGGCGCATGGGCCAAGGGGAGGGGGTGCGCCCAGCCCACCAGGGGCTGGCTGCCTCCCACGCAGCCCAAAGTGGCCCCCGGGAGGGGTGGCCCCTCCCGGTGGTCCTCCGGAACCCTTCGGTGGCCCCTCCATAATTCCGATATGACCCGAAACTTTTCCGGTGTCCGTTTGACAACTTCCCATATATAAATCTTTACCTCCGGACCCTTCCGAACTCCTCGTGACGTCCGGGATCTCATCCGGACTCGAACAACATTCGTAATCACATACAAGTCTTCCTAGTAACCCTAGCGCCACCGAACCTTAAGTGTGTAGACCCTACGGGTTCGGAGACATGCAGACATGACCGAGACGCTCTCCGGTCAATAACCAACAGCGGGATCTGGATACCCATGTTGGCTCCCACATGCTCCTCGATGATGTCATCGGATGAACCACGATGTCGAGGATTCAAGCAACCCGTATACTATTCCCTTTGTCGACGGTATGTTACTTGCAGAGACTCGATCGTCGGTATCCCAATACCTCGTTCGGTCTCGTTATCGGCAAGTCACTTTACTCGCACCGTAATGCATGATCCCGTAACGGACACTTGATCACTTTGAGCTCATTATGATGATGCATTACCGAGTGGGCCCAGTGATACCTCTCCGTCATACGGAGTGACAAATCCTCGTCTCGATCCGTGTCAACCCAATGACACTTTCGGAGATACCGTAATGCACCTTTATAGTCACCCGATTCGTTGTGACGTTTGGTACACCCAAAGCATTCCTACGGTATCCGGGAGTTACACGATCTCAAGGTCTAAGGAAGAGATACTTGACATTGGAAAAGCTCTAGCAAAACGAAGCGACACGATCTTGTGCTATGCTTAGGATTGGGTCTTGTCCATCACGTCATTCTCCTAATGACGTGATCCCGTTGTCAATGACATCGATGTCCATAGTCGAAACCATGACTATCTCGTCGACCAATGAGCTAGTCAACTAGAGGCTCACTAGGGACGTATTGTGGTCTATGTATTCACACGTGTATCACGATTTCCGGATGATACATTTATAGCATGAATAAAAGACAATTATCATGAACAAGGAAATATAATAATAATGCTTTTATTATTGCCTCTAGGGCATATTTCCAACAGTCTCCCACTTGCACTAGAGTCAATAATCTAGTTTACATTGTGATGAATCGAACACCCATAGAGTTCGGTGTTGATCATGTTTTGCCCATGAAGAAGAGGTTTAGTCAGCGGATCTGCGACATTCAGATCCGTATGCACTTTACAAATTTCTATGTCTCCATCCCGAACATTTTCACGGATGGAGTTGAAGCAAGCTTGATGTGCTGGTCTTCTTGTGAAACCTGGGCTCCTTGGCAAGTGCAATAGCTCCAGTGTTATCACGAAGAGTTTGATCGGCCCCGACGCATTGGGTATGACTCGTAGGTCGGTGATGAACTCCTTCACCCAAATTGCTTCATGCGCTGCCTCCGAGGCTGCCATGTACTCCGCTTCACATGTAGATCCCGCCACGACGCTCGCTTGCAGCTGCACCAGCCATTGCTCCACCATTCAACATATATACGTATCCGGTTTGTGACTTAGAGTCATCAGATCTGTGTCGAAGCTAGCGTCGGCGTAACCTTTTACGACGAGCTCTTCGTCACCTCCATAAACGAGAAACATGTCCTTTGTCCTTTTCGGTACTTTAGGATATTTTTGACCGCTGTCCGATGTTCCTTGCGGGATTACTTTGGTACCTTCCTACCAAACTTACGGCAAGGTTTACATCAGTCAGTACACAACATGGCATACATAATAGATCCTATGGCTGAGGCATAGGGATGGCACTCATCTCTTCTTTATCTTTTGCGTGGTCGGGCATTGAGCCGAGCTCAATCTCACACCTTGCAGCACTGTGCAAGAACCCTTTCTTGGACTGATCCATTTTGAACTTCTTCAAAATATTATCAAGGTATGTGCTTTGTGAAAGACCTATGAGGCGTCTCGATCTATCTCTATAGATCTTGATGCCTAATATATGAGCAGCTTCTCCAAGATCCTTCATTGAAAAACACTTATTCAAGTAGGCCTTAATGCTGTCCAAGAATTCTATATCATTTCCCATCAAGTATGTCATCTACATATAATATGAGAAATGCTCTGAGCTCCCACTCACTTTCTTGTAAACGAGGCTTCTCCATAAGTCGCATAAACCAAACGCTTTGATCATCTCATCAAAGCGAATGTTCCAACTCAAGATGCTTGCACCAGCCCATAAATGGATCATTGGAGCTTGCATACTTTGTTAGCGTTCTTAGGATCGACAAAACCTTCCGGCTGCATCATATACAGCTCTTCCTTAAGATAACCGTTAAGGAACGCTGTTTTGACGTCCATCTGCCATATCTCATAATCATAGTATGCGGCAAGTGCTAACATGATTCGGACGGACTTAAGCTTCGCTACGGGAGAGAAAGTCTCATCGTAGTCAATCCCTTGAACTTGCCGATAACCCTTAGCGACAAGTCGAGCTTTATAGATGGTGACATTACCATCCGCGTGAAGGAAATATGCCCTAGAGGCAATAATAAAGTTATTATTTATTTCCTTATTTCATGATAAATGTTTATTATTCATGCTAGAATTGTATTAACCGGAAACATAATACATGTGTGAATACATAGACAAACAGAGTGTCACTAGTATGCCTCTACTAGACTAGCTTGTTAATCAAAGATGGTTAAGTTTCCTAACCATAGACAAAGGAGTTGTCATTTGATTAACAAGGTCACATCATTAGTTGAATGATCGATTGACATGACCCATTCCATTAGCTTAGCACCCGATCGTTTAGTATGTTGCTATTGCTTTTATCCATGACTTATACATGTTCCTATAACTATGAGATTATGCAACTCCGTTTACGGAGGAACACTTTGGTACTATCAAACGTCACAACGTAATCGGGTGATTATAAAGGAGTACTATAGGTGTCTCCAAAGGCGGATGTTGGGTTGGCGTATTTGAGATTAGGATTTGTCACTCCGATTGTCGGGAGGTATCTCGGGCCCTCTCGGTAATGCACATCACTAAGCCTTGCAAGCATTACAACTAATGAGTTAGCTGTGAGATTATATATTACGGAACGAGTAAAGAGACTTGCCGATGCTGAGATTGAACTAGGTATTGGATACCGACGATCGAATCTCGGGCAAGTAACATACCGATGACAAAGGAACAACGTATGTTGTTATGCGGTCTGACCGATAAAGATCTTCGTAGAATATGTAGGAGCCAATATGGGCATCCAGGTCCCGCTATTGGTTATTGACCGAGGCGTGTCTCGGTCATGTCTACATTGTTCTCGAACCGTAGGGTCCGCACGCTTAAGGTTTCGATGACGGTTATATTATGAGTTTGTGTATTTTGATGTAACGAAGGAGTTGAGTCCCGGATGTGATCACGGACATGACGAGGAGTCTCGAAATGGTCGAGACATAAAGATTGATATATTGGACGGCTATATTCGGACACGGAAAGGTTCGGAAGTTTCGGAGAAAACCGAAGTCTTGGAGGGTTACGGAACCCCGGGAAGTAATGGGCCTTATTGGGCCAAGAGGGAGAGAGAGGGCGCACTGGGAGGTGGCGCGCCCCCATGGGGAGTCCGAATAGGACAAGGAGGGGGGGCGCCCCTTCTCCTCTCCTCTCCTCTCTTTCCTTCCCCTTCCTCCTTCCTAGTTGGACTAGGAAAGGGGAGTCCTACTCCCACTAGGAGGAGGACTCCCCCCTCCCTTGGCGCGCCTCCTAGGGCCGGCCGGCCCTCCCCCTTGCTCCTTTATATACGGGGGCAGGGGGGCACCCTAGATGATGAGGACATCAATACCATTGTTACACCCACAGCCCCTGCTGCTATACATACTGGACCAATTACTCGAGCTCGCGCACGCCAATTGAATTATCAGGTACTTTCGTTTCTTGGTAACGATTCTAATGTTCATGAGAATATGATGCTGCCTAAATTGGATACGTTTGTTTTGCTTACAAATGAAGGGCCTACCATGGACAAGAAAGATGAACCTTGGAGCAAGTTCAAGCATGGAGATGTTGGCATGCGCAAGGGGAACAAGAACGGAGTTACAAGTGATGATTCCAGGACTTTGAAGCCACCCTAATGAGTGCATGAGGCCTTGGACGAAATATACAAGATGCCACTTCATAATATTCGTCCATAGGCTATTCTAGGTGCTGCGTCACCTTATTATTGGGCCAGCCCATGTAATTTCGAAATACTTAAGTATAGGCTGTTTTAGAGTCCGTATGTGGGGAAACAAGAGTTAGGGTTGATTTGGACCCCTCCACCAAGGGCCACGAAATTCCCCTCTTCCTCCATATATACAGCCCTTAGGGCACCGTTTAGACCTTGGGTTTTGTTTAGATTAAAAGTTCGCCATAGCTGCAACTTGGCGTGCCGTTTGTGTTCCACGACCGGACAAAGCGCCACAGAACCCCACCTTGATCAATAAAGCTTTCATCTTATATTCGCAATATCCAGATTGCAATCTCAGTTTCTTGCTTGTTCTTCGTTTGCTCGCAGGAAAGCAGACCCTCGTGGTCGAGTTGATCGTGCTCGGCGTGGTCAATAACCTCTCGGAGTTGGTTTAGCGATTGCTAAAGCGCGACGTCCTCGCAGACGTTCGTAGTCGGATCGTCAAAGTCGACTTCCTCCAAAGCGAAAACCAACATCTCATCGAAGACGGACACCTTTGCCCTATCACTAGAACACACAAGTTGATCCTTGAGATCGTTCCTTAGCCGTGTGCGGTGCCCCCTCCACCATATTCCACCTCGGTCATATCGTAGCGGTGCTTAGGCGGCGCTGCGTCGATAGAACATCAAGATCGCCACCACGCCGTCGGCCTTGTGGAACTCTCTCTCCCGGAGCTTTGCTGGATCGAACTGAGGAGCGCCACCGAGCTGTACGTGTGTCAAGAACTCGGAGGCGCCCGAGTAACGGCGCTGGGATCGGTTGGATCGCGAGGAGAGCGTCGACTACTTCCTCTACGTTGTGATCGCTTCGCTTCGGTCTCGAGAGTGCGTAGACAAAACTCTCCCTCTCGTTGCTTTGCATCACCATGATCTTGCGTGTGCGTAGGAAATTTTTGAAATTACTACGTTCCCCAAGATGGCATCCGAGCCAGGTTTTTATGGTTTGATGTTTTGCACGAGTAGAACACAAGTGAGTTGTGGGCGATACAAGTCATACTGCCTACCAGCATGTCATACTTTGGTTCAGCGGTATTGTGAGATGAAGCGGCCCGGACCGACATTACGCGTACGCTTACGCGAGACTGGTTTCACCGTTACGAGCACTCGTGCTTAAAGGTGGCTGGCGGGTGTCTGTCTCTCTCACTTTAGTTGAACTGAAGTGTGGCTCGCCCGGTCCTTGAGAAGGTTAAACGGAGTCTATTTGACGAAGTATCGTTGTGGTCTTGATGCGTAGGTGAGATTGGTTCTTGCTTAAGCCCGTAGCAGCCACGTAAAATTTGCAACAACAAAGTAGAGGACGTCTAACTTGTTTTTGCAGGGCATGTTGTGATGTGATATGGTCAAGACGTGATGCTATATTTTATTGTATGAGATGATCATGTTTTGTAACCGAAGTTATCGGCAACTGGCTGGAGCCATATGGTTGTCGCTTTATTGTATGAAATGCAAGCATACTGTAATTGCTTTACTTTATCACTAAGCGGTAGCGATAGTCGTAGAAGCAATAGATGGCGAAGCGACAACGATGCTACGATGGAGATCAAGGTGTCGCGCCGGTGGCGATGGTGATCACGACGGTGCTTGGAGATGGAGATCACAAGCACAAGATGATGATGGCCATATCATATCACTTATATTGATTGCATGTGATGTTTATCCTTTATGCATCTTATTTTGCTTTGATTGACGGTAGCATTTTAAGATGATCTCTCACTAAAATTATCAAGTAGTGTTCTCCCGAGTATGCACCGTTGCCAAAGTTAAATCGTGCGAGACACCACGTGATGATCGGGTGTGATAAGCTCTCGTCCATCTACAACGGTGCAAGCCAGTTTTGCACACGCAGAATACTCAGGTTATACTTGACGAGCCTAGCATATGCAGATATGGCCTCGGAACACGGAGACCGAAAGGTCGGCGTGAATCATATAGTAGATATGATCAACATAGTGATGTTCACCATTGAAACTACTCCATCTCACGTGATGATCGGACATGGTTTGGTTGATATGGATCACGTAATCACTTAGAAGATTAGAGGATGTCTATCTAAGTGGGAGTTCTATAGTAATATGATTAATTGAACTTAAATTTATCATGAACTTAGTCTGGTAGTATTTTGCAAATTATGTTGTAGATCAATAGCTCGCGTTGATTGCTTCCCTATGTTTTATATGTGTTCTGGAGAAAATTGTATTGAAAAATGTTAGTAGCAATGATGCGGATTGGATCCGTGATCCGAGGTTTATCCTCATTGCTGCACGTAAGAATTATGTCCTTAATGCACCGCTAGGTGACAGACCTATTGCAGGAGTAGATGCGGGCGTTATGAGCGTTTGGCTAGCTCAATATGATGACTACTTGATAGTTTAGTGCACCATGCTTAACGGCTTAGAATCGGGATTTCAAAGGCGTTTTGAGCGTCACGGACCATATGAGATGTTCCAGGAATTGAAGTTAATATTTCAAGAAAATACCCGAGTTGAGAGATATGAAGTCTCCAACAAGTTCTATAGCTAAAAGATGGAGGAGAATCGCTCAACTAGTGAGCATGTGCTCAGATTGTGCAGGTACTTCAATCGCTTGAATCAAGTGGGAGTTAATCTTCCAGATAAGATAGTGATTGACAGAATTCTCTAGTCACCATCACCAAGTTAGTAGAACTTCGTGATGAACTATAATATGCAAGGGATGACAAAAGTAATTCCCAAGCTCTTCGTGATGCTGAAATCGACGAAGGTAGAAATCAAGAAAAGAGCATCAAGTGTTGATGATTGACAAGACCACTAGTCTCAAGGAAAAGGGCAAAGGGAAGAAGGGAACTTCAAAAGAATGGCAAGCAAGTTGCTACTCGAGTGAAGAAGCCCAGGTCTGGACCTAAGCCTGAGACTAAGTGCTTTTGCTACAATGGAATTGGTCACTGGAAGCGGAACTACCCCAAGTGTTTGGCGGATAAGAAGGATGGCAAAGTGAACAAAGGTATATTTGATATACAGATTATTGATGTATATTTTACTAATGTTCATAGCAACCCCTCGGTATTTGATACTGGTTCAGTTGCTAAGAGTAGTAACTTGAAACGGGAGTTGCAAAATGAACAGAAACTAGTTGAAGGGGAAGTGACGATGAGTGTTGGAAGTAGTTCCAAGGTTGATATGATCATCATCGCACACTCCCTATACTTTCGGGATTAGTGTGGAACCTAAATAAGTATTATTTGGTGTTGAGCATAAATATGATTTGATCATGTTTATTGCAATATGGTTATTCATTTAAGTAAGAGAATAAATTGTTGTTCTGTTTACATGAATAAAACCTTATATGGTTACACACCCAATGAAGAATGGTTCATTGGATCTCGATCATAGTGATACACATATTCATAATATTGAAACCAAAAGATGCAAAGTTAATAATGATAGTGCAACTTATTTGTGGCTTCGCCGTTTAGGTCATATTGGTGTAAAGCGCATGAAGAAAACTCCATGTCGATGGACTTTTGGAATCACTTGATTATGAATCATTTGATGCTTGCGAACCGTGCCTTTTGGGCAAGATGACTAAAACTCCGTTCTCGGAACAATGGAACAAGCTCTTGACTTATTGGAAATAATACATACCGATGTATGCGATTCAATGAGTGTTGATGCTCGTGGCAAGTATCATTATTTTCGACCTTCACAGATGATTTGAGCAGATATGCGTATATCTTCTTGATGAAACATAAGTCTGAAATAGTTGAAAAGTTCAAAGAATTTCAGAGTGAAGTAGAAAATCATCGTAACAAGAAAATAAGTTTTCCGCGATCCGATCGTGGAGATGAATATTTGAGTTCTGAGTTTGGTCTTCAATTAAAACAATGTGGAATAGTTTCACAGCTCACGCCACGGAACACCACAACGTTATGGTGTGTCCGAACGTCAGAATCCGTACTTTATTTTGATATGGTGCGATCAATGATGTCTCTTACCGATTTACCAATATCGTTTTGGGGTTATGCATTAGAGACAGCTGCATTCACGTTTAATAGGGCACCATCTAAATCCGTTGAGGCGACACCGTATGAACTATGGTTTAACAATGAAACCTAAGTCGTTTCTTAAAAGTTTGGAGTTGCGATGCTTATCTGAAAAGTTTTCACCGATAAGCTCGAACCCAAATCGGAGAAGTGCGTCTTCATAGAATACCCAAAGGTAGCTATTGGGTACACCTTCTATCACAAGATCCGAAGGCAAGTTATTCGTTGCTAAGGTGGATCCTTTCTAGAGAAGAAGTTTCTCTCAAAAGAAGTGAGTGGGAGGAAAGTAGAACTTGATGAGGTAATTGTACCTTCTCCCTTATTGGAAAGTAGTTCATCACAGAAATCAGTTCCAGTGATTCCTACACCAATTAGTGAGGAAGTTAATGATGATGATCATGAAACTGCAGATCAAGTTGCTACCAAACCTCGTATGTCTTCCAGAGTAAAATCCGCACCAGAGTGGTACGGTAATCGTGTTCTGGAAGTCATGTTACTAGACCATGATGAACCTACGGACTATGAGGAAGCGAAGATGAGCCCAGATTCCGCGAAATGGCTTGAGGCCATGAAATCTGAGATAGGATCCATGTATGAGAACAAAGTATGGACTTTGATTGACTTGCTCGATGATCAGCAAGCCATGTTAAATAAATGGATCTTCAAGAGGAAAACGGACATTGATAGTAGTGTTACTATCAACAAAGCTCGACTTGTCACAAAAAGGTTTTCGACAAGTTCAAGGTGTTGACTACAATGAGATTTTCTCAAAGCTGTAGCGATTCTTAAGTCTGTCCGAATCATGTTAGCAATTGCCACATTTTATGAAATCTGGCAAATGGATGTCAAAACTACATTCTTTAATGGATTTATTAAAGAAGAGTTGTATATGATGCAACCAGAAGGTTTTGTCAATCCTAAAGGAGCTAACAAAATGTGCAAGCTCCAATGATCCATCTATGGACTGGTGCAAGCATCTCGGAGTTGGAATAAACGCTTTGATAGTGTGATCAAAGCATATGGTTTTATACTGACTTTTGGAGAAGCTTCGTATTTACAAGAAAGTGAGTGGGAGCACTACAAGCATTTCGATAAGTATATGTGAATGACATATTGTTGATCGGAAATAATGTAGAATTATTCGCAAAGCATAAAGGAGTATTTGAAAGGAGTTTTTCAAAGAAGGACCTCGGTGAAGCTGCGTACAAATTGAGCATCAAGATCTATTGAGATAGATCAAAAACGCTTGATAAGTTTTTCAATAAGTACATACCTTGTCAAGATTTTGAAGAAGTTCAAAATGGAACAGTCAAAGAAAAGTTCTTGCCTATGTTGCAAAGGTGTGAAATTGAGTAAGACTCAAATCCCGACCACAAGCAGAAAATAGAAAAGAGAATGAAAGTCATTCCCTATGCCTCATCATAGGTTCTATAAAGTATGCTATGCTATGTACTGGACCTATTGTATACCTTGCTCTGAATTTGGCAAGGAGTACAATAGTGATCTAGGAGTAGATCATGGACATTGGTCAAGAACATCCTTAGTGAGGACTAAGGAAATATTTCTCGATTATGAAGGTGATAAAAGAGCCCGTCGAAAGAGTTACATCGATGCAAGCTTTTTACACTGATCCGGATGACTCTAAGTCTCAATCTGGATACATATTGTAAGTGGGAGCAATTAGCTAGAGTAGCCCGTGCGAGCATTGTAGACATAGAATATTTGCAAAATACATACGGCTCTGAATGTGACAGACCCGTTGACTAAGCTTCTCTCACGAGCAAAACATGATCATCCCTTAGTACTCTTTGGGTGTTAATCACATAGCGATGTGAACTAGATTATTGACTCTAGTAAACCCTTTGGGTGTTGGTCACATGACGATGTGAACTATGGGTGTTAATCACATACGAGATGTGAATATTAGTGTTGAATCACATGATGATGTGAACTAGATTATTGACTCTAGTGCAAGTGGGAGATGAAGGAAATATGCCCTAGAGGCAATAATAAAGTTATTATTTATTTCCTTATTTCATGATAAATGTTTATTATTCATGCTAGAATTGTATTAACCGGAAACATAATACATGTGTGAATACATAGACAACAGAGTGTCACTAGTATGCCTCTACTAGACTAGCTTGTTAATCAAAGATGGTTAAGTTTCCTAACCATAGACAAAGGAGTTGTCATTTGATTAACAAGGTCACATCATTAGTTGAATGATCTCATTGACATGACCCATTCCATTAGCTTAGCACCGATCGTTTAGTATGTTGCTATTGCTTTTATCCATGACTTATACATGTTCCTATAACTATGAGATTATGCAACTCCGTTTACGGAGGAACACTTTGGTACTACCAAACGTCACAACGAATCGGGTGATTATAAAGGAGTACTACAGGTGTCTCCAAAGGCGATGTTGGGTTGGCGTATTTGAGATTAGGATTTGTCACTCCGATTGTCGGGAGGTATCTCTGGGCCCTCTCGGTAATGCACATCACTAAGCCTTGCAAGCATTACAACTAATGAGTTAGCTGTGAGATGATATATTACGAACGAGTAAAGAGACTTGCGAAGTGAGATTGAACTAGGTATTGGATACCGACGATCGAATCTCGGGCAAGTAACATACCGATGACAAAGGAACAACGTATGTTGTTATGCGGTCTGACCGATAAAGATCTTCGTAGAATATGTAGGAGCCAATATGGGCATCCAGGTCCCGCTATTGGTTATTGACCGGAGACGTGTCTCGGTCATGTCTACATTGTTCTCGAACCGTAGGGTCCGCACGCTTAAGGTTTCGATGACGGTTATATTATGAGTTTGTGTATTTTGATGTACCGAAGGAGTTCGGAGTCCCGGATGTGATCACGGACATGACGAGGAGTCTCGAAATGGTCGAGACATAAAGATTGATATATTGGACGGCTATATTCGGACACCGGAAAGGTTCCGGAAGTTTCGGAGAAAACCGGAGTCTTGGAGGGGTTACGGAACCCCGGGAAGTAATGGGCCTTATTGGGCCAAGAGGGGGAGAGAGGGCCGCACCAGGAGGTGGCGCGCCCCATGGGGAGTCCGAATAGGACAGGAGGGGGCGCAGCCCCCCTTCCCTCTCCTCTCCCTCTCTTTCCTTCCCCTTCCTCCTTCCTAGTTGGACTAGGAAAGGGAGTCCTACTCCCACTAGGAGGAGGACTCCCCCTCCTTGGCGCCTCCTAGGGCGGCCGGCCCTCCCCTTGCTCCTTTATATACGGGGCAGGGGGCACCCTAGAACACACAAGTTGATCCTTGAGATCGTTCCTTAGCCGTGTGCGGTGCCCCCTCCACCATATTCCACCTCGGTCATATCAGAAGCGGTGCTTAGGCGAAGCCTGCGTCGAGTAGAACATCAAGATCGTCACCACGCCGTCGTCTTGACGGAACTCTCTCTCCCGGAGCTTTGCTGGATCGGAGCCTGAGGGCGTCACCGAGCTGTCGTGTGTCAAGAACTCGAGGCGCCGAGTAACGGCGCTGGGATCGGTTGGATCACGAGGAGAACGCGTCGACTACTTCCTCTACGTTGTGATCGCTTCGCTTCGGTCACGAGGGTACGAGACAAAACTCTCCTCTCGTTGCTATGCATCACCATGATCTTGCGTGTGCGTAGGAATTTTTTTGAAATTACTACGTTCCCCAACACCGCGTCCGTCTTCTTCTTAAAGATCCATTTGTTTTCTATCGCTCGCCGATCATTGGGCAAGTCAGTCAAAGTCCACACTTTGTTTTCATACATGGATTATATCTCGGATTTCATGGCTTCTAGCCATTTGTTGGAATCTGGGCCCGCCATCGCTTCTTCATAGTTCAAGGTTCACCGTTGTCTAACAACATGATTTCCGTGATGGGTTGCCGTACCACTCACTGGTGCGGGCGTGTCCTTGTGGACCACGAAGTTCAAGAGCAACTTGATCCAAGTACCTTGATCATCATCATTAATTTCCTCTTGGTTGGTGTAGGCATCACGGGAACATTTTCTGAGCTGCACTACTATCCTGTTCAAGAGGTAGTACTTCATCGAGTTCTACTTTCCTCCCACTTACTTCTTTCGAGAGAAACTCTTTTCCGTAAAGGATCTGTTCTTGGCAACAAAGATCTTGCCCTCGGATCTTAAGTAGAAGGTATACCCAATGGTTTCTTTAGGGTATCCTATGAAGACGCATTTTCCGACTTGGGTTGGAGCTTTTCAGGTTGAAGTTTCTTGACATAAGCATCGCATCCCCAAACTTTTAGAAACGATACTTAGGTTTCTTCCCAAACCATAATTCATACGGTGTCGTCTCAACGGACTTAGACGGTGCCCTATTTAAAGTGAATGTAGCTGTCTCTAGAGCGTATCCCCAAAATGATAGCGGTAAATCAGTAAGAGACATCATAGACCGCACCATATCCAATAGAGTGCGACACGACGTTCGGACACACCGTTCTGTTGAGGTGTTCCAGCGGCGTTAGTTGTGAAACGATTCCACATTTTCTTAAGTGTTTACCAAATTCGTGACTTAAATATTCTCCTCCACGATCTGATCGTAAGAATTTTATCTTTCGGTCACGTTGATTCTCTACTTCATTCTGAAATTCCTTGAACTTTTCAAAGGTCTCGGACTTGTGTTTCATCAAGTAGACATACCCATATCTACTCAAGTCATCGTGAGAGTGAGAACATAACGATATCCTCCATGAGCCTCAACGCTCATTGGACCGCACACATCGGTATGTATGATTTCCAACAAGTTGGTTGCTCGCTCCATTGTTCGGAGAACGGAGTCTTGGTCATCTTGCCCATGAGGCATGGTTCGCATGTGTCAAATGATTCATAATCTAAAGACTCCAAAAGTCCATCAAGCATGGAGCTTCTTCATGCGCTTGACACCAATGTGACCAAAGGCGGCGAGTGCCACAAGTATGTGGGACTATCGTTATCAACTTTACATCTTTTGGTATTCACGCTATGAACATGTGTAATACTACGCCGAGATTCATTAAGAATAAACCATTGACCATCGGACATGACCATAAAACATATCTCTCATATAAATAGAAAAACCATTATTCTCGGATTTAAATGAGTAGCCATCTCGCATTAAACGAGATCCAGATACAATATTCATGCTCAAACTTGGCACCAAATAACAATTATTAAGGTTCATAACTAATCCGTAGGTAAATGAAGAGGTAGCGTGCCGACGGCGATCACATCGACTCTGGAACCATTCCCGACGCGCATCGTCACCTCGTCCTTTGCCGATCTCCGCTTATTCGCAGCTCTGCTTTGTGAGTTACAAATATGAGCAACGGCACGGTATCAAATACCGGGAGTTACTACGAGTCTTGGTAAAGTACACATCAATTACATGTATATCAAATATACCTTTGGTGTTGCGGCCTTCTTGTCCGCTAAGTATTTGGGGCATTTCGCCCAAATGACCCTCCCTTGCAATAAAAGCACTCGGTCTCGGGTTTGGGTCCATTCTTTGACTTCTTCCCGGCAACTTGCTTGCAGGCGCGGCAACCTCCTTGCCGTCCTTCTTGAAGTTCTTCTTGCCCTTGCCCTTCTTGAACTTAGTGGTCTTATTGACCATCAACACTTGATGTTCTTTCTTGATTTCAACCTCGGCTGACTTCAGCATAGAGAATACTTCAGAATGGTCTTTACCATCCCCTGCATATTGTAGTTCATCACAAAGCTCTTGTAGCTTGGTGGAAGCGATCGGAGGATTACATCAATGACCGCCTCATCGTGGAGGTTAATATTCAGCTGGGTCATACGGTTGTGCAACCCGGACATCTTGAGAATGTGCTCACCGACGAGAACTATTTTCCTCCATCTTACAACTATAGAACTTGTCGGAGATGTCATATCTCTCGACCCGGGCGTGAGCTTGAAAAACCAGTTTCAGCTCCTCGAACATCTCATATGCTCCGTGATGCTCAAAACGCTTTTGGAGCCCGGTTCTAAGCTGTAAAGCATGCCGCCTTGAACGAGGGAGTAATCATCAAGACGAGACTGCCAAGCATTCATAATGTCTTGGTTCTCTCGACGGAGCGTCACCTAGCGGTCCTTCTAGGACATATTGTTTCTCGACAGCTATGAGGATGATCCTCAAGTTCGGACCCAGTCCGTATAGTTGCTGCCGTCATCTTTCAGCTTGGTTTTCTCTAGGAGCGTTGAAGTTCAAGTTGACATGGCGTTGGCCATTTGATCTACAAGACATATTATGCAAAAGTTTTAGACTAAGTTCATGATAATTAAGTTCATCTAATCAAATTATTTAAATGAACTCCCACTCAGATTAGACATCCCTCTAGTCATCTAAGTGTTACGATCCGAGTCGACTAGGCCGTGTCCGATCATCACGTGAGACGGACTAGTCATCATCGGTGAACATTCTCATGTTGATCGTATCTTCTATCGACTCGTGTTCGACCTTCGGTCTCCGTGTTCGAGGCCATATCTGTACATGCTAGGCTCGTCAAGTTAACCCTAAGTGTTTTTGCGTGTGTAAATCTGTCTTACACCCGTTGTATGTGAACGTAAGAATCCATCACACCGATCATCACGTGGTGCTTAGAAGCTTACGAACTTTAGCAACGGTGCACAGTTAGGGGAACACTTCTTGAAATTGTTGTAAGGATCATCTTATTTACTACCGTCGTTCTAAGTAAACAAGATGTATAAACATAATAAACATCACATGCAATTATATAGTAGTGACATGATATGGCCAATATCATATAGCTCCATTGATCTCCATCTTCGGGGCTCCATGATCATCTTGTCACCGGCATGACACCATGATCTCCATCATCATGATCTCCATCATCATGATCTCCATCATTGTGCCTCCATGAAGTTGTCGCCAACGACTACTTCTACTTCTATGGCTAACGCGTTTAGCAATAAAGTAAAGTAATTTACATGGCGTTCTTCAATGACACGCAGGTCATACAAAATAAAGACAACTCCTATGGCTCCTGCCGTTGTCATACTCATCGACATGCAAGTCGTGATTCCTATTACAAGAACATGATCTCATACATCACAATATGTCATTCATCATTCATCACAACTTGGCCATATCACATCACATGACAATTGCTGCAAAAACAAGTTAGGCGTCCTCTAATTGTTGTTGCATCTTTACGTGGCTGCAATTGGGTTCTAGCAAGAACGTTTTCTTACCTACGAATAACCACAACGTGATCTTGTCAACTTCTATTTACCCTTCATAAGGACCCTTTTCATCGAATCCGCTCCAACTAAAGTGGGAGGCGGACACCCGCCAGCCACCTTATGCAACTAGTGCATGTTAGTCGGTGGAACCGGTCTCACGTAAGCGTCACGTGTAAGGTTGGTCCGAGCCGCTTCATCCCACAATACCGCGGAAGCAAGATAAGATTAGTAGCGGCAAGTAAGTTGACAAGATCCACGCCCACAACTAAATTGTGTTCTACTCGTGCAAAGAGAACTACGCATAGACCTAGCTCATGATGCCACTGTTGGGGAGCGTTGCAGAAAATTAAAATTTTTCCCACGGTTTCACCAAGATCCATCTATGAGTTCATCTAAGCAAGGAGTCAAGAGAGAGTTTGCATCTACATACCACTTGTAGATCGAGTAGTGAAGGCGTTCAAGGAGTGGTGATGATGGAGTCGTTCTCAACGTGATTCCGATCACCGATGACCAAGTGTTGAGCGGACAGCACCTCCGCGTTCAACACACGTGCAGCACGGGCACGCGCCCCTCCGTCTTGATCCAGCAAGGAGGAAGGAGAGGTTGAGGAAGATGGCTCCAACAGCAGACGACGGCGTGATGATGGTGGAGTCCAGGATTCTCGGCAGGCTTCGCCAAGCGCCGCGGAGGAGGAGAGGTGTTGGGGAGGGAGGGCTGCGCCTTCAATGTGTGTGCAGCCTCCCTCACCCCTCTATTTATAGGGGAAGGAGGAGGGCGGCCCCTCTAGATGCATCTAGAGGGGGGGCGGCAAGAGGGGGCTTGCCCCAAGCAAGGGCGCCCCTTAGGGTTCCCCCTCAACCCTAGGCGCATGGGCCAAGGGAGGGTGCGCCCAGCCCACAGGGGCTGGCTGCCTCCCACGCAGCCCAAAGTGGCCCCGGGAGGTGGCCCCTCCGGTGGTCCTCGGAACCTTCCGATGGCCCTCCATAATTCCGATATGACCGAAACTTTTCCGGTGTCCGTTTGACAACTTCCATATATAAATCTTTACCTCCGGACCCTTAGGAACTCCTCGTGACGTCCGGGATCTCATCAGGGACTCGAACAACATTCGGTAATCACATACAAGTCTTCCTAGTAACCCTAAGCGTCACCGAACCTTAAGTGTGTAGACCCTACGGGTTGGGAGACATCTGAACATGACCGAGACGCTCTCGGTCAATAACCAACAGCGGATCTGGATACCCATGTTGGCTCCACATGCTCCTCGATGATGTCATCGGATGAACCACGATGTCGAGGATTCAAGCAACCCCGTATACTATTCCCTTTGTCAGACGGTATGTTACTTGCCCGAGACTCGATCGTCGGTATCCCAATACCTCGTTCAGTCTCGTTACCGGCAAGTCACTTTACTCGTACCGTAATGCATGATCCCGTAACCAGACACTTGATCACTTTGAGCTCATTATGATGATGCATTACCGAGTGGGCCCAGTGATACCTCTCCGTCATACGGAGTGACAAATCTTTGTCTCGATCCGTGTCAACCCAACAGACACTTTCGGAGATACCTGTAATGCACCTTTATAGTCACCCAGTTACGTTGTGACGTTTGGTACACCCAAAGCATTCCTATGGTATCCGGGAGTTACACGATCTCAAGGTCTAAGGAAGAGATACTTGACATTGGAAAAGCTCTAGCAAAACGAACTACACGATCTTGTGCTATGCTTAGGATTGGGTCTTGTCCATCACGTCATTCTCCTAATGACGTGATCCCGTTGTCAATGACATCGATGTCCATAGTCGAAACCATGACTATCGTCGACCAACGAGCTAGTCAACTAGAGGCTCACTAGGGACGTATTGTGGTCTATGTATTCACACGTGTATCACGAATTCCGGATGATACAGTTATAGCATGAATAAAAGACAATTATCATGAACAAGGAAATATAATAATAATGCTTTTATTATTGCCTCTAGGGCATATTTCCAACATTGGCTACTTCAACACCATCCATCGGTGCGGCCGTCGTTGTCGGCGTCTTCTGGTCCACCAATGAGGGTGGTGTTGTGGTTGTCTTCACGTACTTATCATTCTTCTTGGGAGAGGATGAAAATGGCATTGCCTTGTTCCTTTGTTCCATATTGCTTATCGATGGCTTGCGCGGTCTTGGCACTAAGCGGCTGAGCAGGTAGTTATACCGCTCATGGCACTCCAAGTCAGGGGAGATGCAAAACTTTATCATGTCATTTTCTTGAATGACTCCATGATCGGGTCGTAAACGTACCTGAGTGTACTGAAGCACTAAGTCCGACGGTTTCTTCGACGTCTCTCATGCTTGCGTTGGTTCTCCATCGGAAAACCTCCAGTCCTCAATGGCACTGGTGGCACGGATAGAAGTGTTGGTGTAGGGCGCCGTGTGGATGATGAATTCATGTCCATCGTCGCCTGCAGCTGTGGCCAATCTCCCGGCCCGGGAGGGGACAAATGTCGTGGTGGAAGTGTCGGCCGCGGAGGCTCCCGTAGTCGCCACTATTGAATGGGGCGAGGGTTCCTCTCATTGCCTTGATGTCTTGACCATCAGCTCCATCGTGGAGGCATGTTGGGATGGCCCCGTTGGTGGAAGTGTCGGGTTGGTGAAGATTATCGTCGAGGCACCAAAGTCCGACGCTCATGTTGAGGACGATGGCCTTGGGCTTGGCGCCTCATCCTCCCCGCAACTTGTGTTGACAATGTACTTGGCGTCGTTGCGTCATGGAGCCTTCTCTGAATATTGTTCATCTTCTCTGAAAGATTGATGCACAACTATTTTGGTACTCCACCAGTTTTACTAGAGAGCTATTTCGTCATAATTTCAGGATATCCAAGGATTTGTTTATTGACATTTGCAATTCCGTGAAGCAACCTTATCGAGCCTTCAAGTAGCGGAGGAATGGCGCCGGTTTGCTTGGACGTAGCACTGAAGACTGGCTAGATATTGGGATCAGAAGAACCTTTGGTACATCATGACTGCCTTTGTGATCAAACACAACATGATCGTTGAGAATGACCGTGAACAAAATTTGGATTAGATCTTTATGACCTCATGGAAATACGCTTTCGGCCGAGTAGAAGGGAAGACCAAATCAGGTGTTTCATGCAGGTGTACCATGACATCAGAGAGTCCGATACGCACGATGATCTTCAAAAATATATCATGGAAGTCAAGCCTCCTAGTTTCATCTCAATATTTGTTGTATTGCGAATGAACTATGTTGTATTTTTTTGCTGAGCCTTGTTGTATTTGTGTTGCATTTCATGTTGTGGATTTCATGAATTATGTAATAATTTGATGTTGTGGATTGATGAAATTGTTGTCATGTTTGTTTAAGTATTAAATTTGAGATGATTTTGCTTCAAATATGTTTGAAGTTGTCGCGCTGCTGGCCTTTTCTACATCATTCATTGGAGCGGCTTCCGTGCGGCTGTCCTATTTTACATTATCTGTTGGAGTTGAACGTTTCTGATAATTTAAAAAAGCATATTTTGGTGATATAAATTTTATTTGAATTATTTTTTGGTGATGTATTTTACATTATGTATTGGAGATGCTCTTAAAGGCAACATTTGTTGTAAAAAAAAACTTGTAGCATGTATTTGCTGGCGATGAAACAACACAGGCACACATACACAAAGCAAAGGGTTTTTTTTTCCACAACAAACCACAGATGTTTTACTTTTTCATTGAGAAAGAGGGTACCAACAGCATGCACACACTCATATATTATTGATTATTGAATGACAATGCCAAGCAAGCTAAGCATTGATGCCGATGAATCGGCCTACAAGAAGGAAAATAAAAACCCTAAGGTGAGGCACATTAGATATGGCTCGTGACGGTATAAAATGCCTTCACAGTTTCCTCAGGGCTACCAGGAGATATGTGTAGGAATACACGATTGATTACTGTGGCATGGAGATGCCAAAGTCAAATCCGGTGCCTTGCAGCGCCTGTTCGACGATTGCATCGAGCCTTGCCACCATCTCCGGCGTCATGTGGTTGATCCAGTCACCGGACACCCCCTTCCTGAAGAAGGAATGGTTCATCATGGGTTCGTCCTTAATCTTGTTACCGCTTTGGTTCACCTCCAGCTTCTTTAGCTTGCCGAGGCTGCACAGCCCCAAGATGGCGTCTAGGACGCCGGCCTTCTCCTCCGCCTCGGAGAATGCGCACCCCAAAAAGTCCGCCAGCCTCCTAAGATTGCATTGCGGGTCCTGTAGCATCTCCTCATACCTGAGGAACAACACCTTGTGGGGCCTTCTCCGGCTCTCCTCCCAATGCTCGAGAGCGTGGCGCCAATAAGGGCCCGCGCCTGTGCGGCCCTCGCAGAACAAATCGAAGACCTCCTCGAACCGGACCTGCTCGGGGTTTGGGAGGTAGGTGCGCATGAACCACCACCACGAGACGACCACGTCCTTGGGATCCCGGCAGATGTAGACGATCCGGCAACCGCAACCATCACCATTGATGCGCTCCGGCAGCAAGGACAATGGGAAGTGGGAGCCGAAGATACGCGGGGAAGGGTACGCCTTGACGATGTCCCGCACAACGTCGACCGGTTGCCGATAGATTGTGTGGATGAACTTGACGCAGTCATGCGGGTTTCTGTGGAGCAGAGGGTGCTCCCGGCCGGATGGCGGGTGGACGTCCCGGTGCACAGTGGCGAAGGCGAGCGATTTAAGCCAGGTGGTGCCAGACTTGGGGCAGCTCACCAGGAAGATGTCCGTTGGCTTAGGCTCGAAGTGATCGCGGGCTGCCGCCAGGGCCGACAGGTGCCACTCCGGGAACCAGTACCCACGGTACTGTCGCCTCTGCATGTCGGCGGCCGGCGGCACTAACCGCTTCTCGACGGGCAGCGACGGGATGAGCTCGGCGAGGTTGTCCGCATCATTCCTTGCCGTCAGCGCGTCACCGAGGCAACTAGGCTCGAGTTTTTGCTCTGCTACATGGGCCATCTCGTGCCTATTACAAACCTCGTAGGAGTAAGTGCAAGTCTGATGAGCAAGCGCCAAGGAGCAAGCTGCACATAAATACTCAGTTGAAGGCGTGCAGTTGCGGAGTCACTTTCATTCATGTTTGTTACTACTCTCTTTCTCGTGTTGGGCGTGGGATTTTTCTATCACTCCCTCCGTCCCACTAACAAGTGGTTGCCGCGTCCGCGGACGTATCCATCGGCCGTGAACCGGACACCGGGGCGCTGCGCTGGGATCTGGCCACGCCCGAGTTGCTTCCGTGCAACGGAACGGAACTTTATACTCTCTCCTTTCCGGTTTATAAGGCTCAATTTAAAAATCTCACCAACCAAGGTAGATGGTGAGTGGTGGAATACTTTTTATAGTTTGCAAAAGCACCCAATTAATGCTCTTGTTTTTCTAAAAAAGTATGTTTACCAATGCATTAATTGCAATGCATGCATGCATAAATTACATGCATTGATCAATTTTCTCTTAGGCTGGTCATAGTGGGAAGTAACTTAGAGTAGTAACATGCATATGTTACTAGTCTATGTTACTACCTTCATAGTGGGTAGTAACATAAGTTTAGTGTCATACAAGCCTTCATTTATTAGATTGTAGACTCATTTTGCATTGGGGTGCGTTATGTTACAGTAACATAGTATGTTACCACAAACACCTCTTTCCTCATTAACTCTTTGCCACATAAGCATGTTTGTCTTGGGATGTGTTATGTTACTAGCTAAGTTACTCCCACTATGGCTAGCCTTAATACTTGCATGCAATGATTTAATGCACCTTGGAATCTGAACATGTGATGGGAAACAACCAAATTGAGCCTTATAAAATGGAAAAACTAAAATTTTGAGATAAGCCCTATAAACCCGAAAGGAGGGAGTATATCCTAAAAAAAACGGAACGGAACTTTCCCGGTCGTCTCGCTGTGCAGGGCGCTGCTGAGCACGTACGCCGGGTCGATCTTGTTGGATGCAGCCCTGCAAGGGGCAAAAATGGAGCTGGAGATAGCCCGGCGGATGCTAGCTTGTTCCACCTTAGGACGTGTACATTAGTTTAGACACCGGTTCTCCAATCCACCCCCTGTTCATCATGAGCTGCTTCCAACTTATCAAGAAATTGTGCGGGAATCTGATATCTATTTCTTCTAACTTTTGGTGGGGCGAAGCAAATGATGAAAAAAAGGTGCATTGGATAGCTTGGAGGAAAATGTGCATGAGTAAAAAGGATGGCGGAATGGGTTTCCGGGATATGGAGGCCTTCAATCAAGCGTTGCTTGCGAAGCAAGCTTGGAGGATCTTGCAAGTACCTACCTCTCTCTGCGCTCGGGTACTCAAAGCTAGGTACTTTGTCGATGGATCGATACTTAATGCCACATGCCCGAGTGGTGGGTCGTATACGTTTAGAAGCATTCTCTTTGGTAGGGATTTGTTGCTTGAAGGACTGATTTGGAGAGTGGGAGACGACATTAGTATCCGGATACACCACGACAACTGTATACCGCGCAAAGGATGCCTACTGCCACTGGGTCAGGTATATGTCAACGGAAGAACGCGCGTATGTGATTTACTTGATGACACGGGAGGGGCGTGGGACTTGGACAAGCTAGAGGGCATGTTCACGCCGGATGATGTACATGATATACTCCAAATCTGTGTGGGAGGACAGGGTTCGGTGGATTTTATCGCATAGAATTTTACCAAGAGTGGGCAATTTTCTGTTAGATCGGCTTATCATTTGTGCATGGAGAAGAAAAGGGCGAGAGCAGGACGGCTTGCCTCGCCGTCATCGTCCGCGACAGCTCACCGGAGCTGGCTTGCGCTATGGAGTACCAATGCACCTGGTAAGGAGCTGATTCATACTTGGAGACTGATCAAGAACGGTTTAGCGGTGAGTGCAGAACTTCTCCGGCGGAATATCAAACAAGGAGTCTTTTGCCCAGCGTGTGGCAGAGAAGAAACGCTGCACCACCGCTTTTGGTCCTGCCACCACTTGGTCTTATTCTGGAAGGAAGTGGGCTCGCTATTGGGTGCTAGGGTGGCTATCCCACTTGTATCGTTGTGCACTCAGAGCTCTCTGGAGTCCTGGATGCTACAATGGCTGTCAGAGGCGGAGGAAGATGAAAAGGTTGTGATGATACGAGGCCTATACGCATTGTGGCTAGCCAGAAACGATGCTCGGGACGGGAAGAGGATCGAGAATCCGGAGCAGATAGTAAGGAGACTGATACGTCTCCAACGTATCTATAATTTTTAATTGCTCCATGCTATATTATCTACTGTTTTGGGCAATATTGGGCTTTATTTTCCACTTTTCTGACTAACCTATTAACCGGAGGCCCAGCCCAGATTTGCTGTTTTTTGCCTATTTCAGTATTTTGAAGAAAAGGAATATCAAACGGAGTCAAAACGGAACGAAATCAACTGGAGAAGTTATTTTTGGAAGGAAAGCCACCGGATAGACTTGGACTCTACGTCAGAAGATACGAGAGCTGGCCACGATGGTGGGGGGCGCGCCCACCCCCCTAGGGCGCACCCCCTGCCTCGTGGGCCCCTCGAAGCTCCACCGACGTACCCCCTGCACCCATATATACCTACGTATCGTAAAACTTCCAGAACAGAAGATAGATCAGGAGTTCCGCCGCCGCAAGCCTCTGTAGCCACCAAAAACCTCTCGGGAGCCTGTCCGGCACCACGGGGGGGAACCCATCACCGTGGCCATCTTCATCATCCCGGCGCTCTCCATGACGAGGAGGGAGTAGTTCACCCTCGGGGCTGAGGGTATGTACCAGTAGCTATGTGTTTGATCTCTCTTTCTCGTGTTCTTGATTTGGCACAATCTTGATGTATCGCGAGCTTTGCTATTATAGTTGGATCTTATGTTTCTTCTCCCCCTCTACTCTCTTGTAATGAATCGAGTTTTCCTCTTGAAGTAATCTTATCGGATTGAGTCTTTAAAGATTTGAGAACACTTGATGTATGTCTTGCGGTGCGTATCTGTGGTGACAATGGGATATCACGTGCCACTTGATGTATGTTTTGGCGATCAACTTGCGGGTTCCGCCCATGAACCTATGCATAGGGGTTGGCACACGTTTTCGTCGTGATTCTCTGGTAGAAACTTTGGGGCACTCTTTGAGGTTCTATGTGTTGGTTTGAATAGATGAATTGAGATTTTGTGATGCATATCGTATAATCATGCCCACGGATATTTGAGGTGACATTGGAGTATCTAGGTGACATGAGGGTTTTTGTTGATTTGTGTCTTAAGGTGTTATTCTAGTACGAACTCTAGGGCTGTTTGTGACACTTATAGGAATAGCCCAACGGATTGATTTGAAAGAATAACTTTGAGGTGGTTTCATACCCTACCATAATATCTTCGTTTGTTCCCCACTATTAGTGACTTTGGAGTGACTCTTTGTTGCATGTTGAGGGATAGTTATATGATCCAATTATGTTATTATTGTTGAGATAACTTGCACTAGTGAAAGTATGAACCCTAGGCCTTGTTTCCTATCATTGCAATACCATTTACGCTCACTTTTATCATTAGTTACCTTGCTGTTTTTATATTTTCAGATTACAAAAACCTATATCTACCATCCATATTGCACTTTTATCACCATCTCTTCGCCGAACTAGTGCACCTATACAATTTACCATTGTATTGGGTGTGTTGGGGACACAAGAGACTCTTTGTTATTTGGTTGCAGGGTTGTTTGAGAGAGACCATCTTCATCCTACGCCTCCCACGGATTGATAAACCTTAGGTCATCCACTTGAGGGAAATTTGCTACTGTCCTATAAACCTGTGCACTTGCAGACCCAACAACGTCTACAAGAAGAAGGTTGTGTAGTAGACATCAGAGACTGGCTGCTCTGATGGAGGAATGGAAATCTATCCACGGTGCTCAGGTCATTGCGGGGTGTACCAAACAAAAAGAAACTTGGAAACCCCCTCAGCATGGGTGGACGAAGGCCAACGTGGACGGAGCGATGGTTCGAACAGGACTTGGTGGTGGCGGGGGAGTGTGATAACCCACAAGTATAGGGGATCGCAACAGTTTTCGAGGGTAGAGTATTCAACCCAAATTGGTTGATTCGACACAAGGGGAGCCAAAGAATATTCTCAAGTATTAGCAGCTGAGTTGTCAATTCAACCACACCTGGAAACTTAATATCTGCATCATATGGAAACAAAGTAAAGACAGCAAAAGTAATGTTTTTGGTATTTTTGTAGTGATGATAATAGTAGCAACGGAAAAGTAAATAAGCGTAAACCAGTATATGGAAAACTTCAGAGGCACCGGATCGGTGATGGATAATTATGCGGATCACGGTTCATCATGTAATGATCATAACATAGGGTGACATGAGAACTAGCTCCAGTTCATCAATGTAATGTAGGCATGTATTTTATAAATAGTCATACGTGCTTATGGAAAAGAACTTGCATGACATCTTTTGTCCTACCATCCCGTGGCAGCGGGGTCCCATTGGAAACTAAGGGATATTAAGGCCTCCTTTTAATAGAGAACCGGAACAAAGCATTAGCACAAAGTGAATACATGAACTCCTCAAACTACGGTCATCACCGGGAGTGGTCCCGATTATTGTCACTTCGGGGTTGCCGGATCATAACACATAGTAGGTGACTATAGACTTGCAAAATAGGATCTAGAACACACATATATTCATGAAAACATAATAGGTTCAGATCTGAAATCATGGCTTTTCGGGCCCTAGTGACAAGCATTAAGCATAGCAAAGTCATAGCAACATCAATCTCGTAACATAATGGATACTAGGGATCAAACCTAACAAAACTAACTCGATTACATGATAAATCTCATCAACCCATCACCATCCAGCAAGCCTACGATGGAATTACTCACGCACGGCGGTGAGCATCATGAAATTGGTGATGGAGGATGGTTGATGATAACGACGATGACGAATCCCCTCTCCGGAGCCCCGAGCGGACTCGAGATCAGCCCTCCAGAGAGATTAGGGCTTGGCGGCGGCTCCGTATCGTAGCGCGATGAAACTTTCTCTGATTTTTTCTCCCGAAAGCCAATATATGGAGTTGGAGTTGGCGTCGGAGGGCATCGAGGGCCCACGAGGTGAGGCGCGCCTAGGGGGGGCGCCCCCACCCTCGTGAGCAGGTGTGGGCCCCTGGTGTTCATCTTTGGCGAGGATTTTTATTATTTATTCTAAGATATTCCGTGGAGTTTCAGGTCATTCCGAGAACTTTTGTTTTCGCACATAAAACAACACCATGGCAATTCTCTTTGAAAACAGCGTCAGTCCGGGTTAGTTCCATTCAAATCATACAAGTTAGAGTCCAAAACAAGGGCAAAAGTGTTTGGAAAAGTAGATACGACGGAGACGTATCAACTCACCCAAGCTTAAACCCTTGCTTGTCCTCAAGCAATTCAGTTGAAAAACTGAAAGAGAAAAAGAAAAACTTTTACAAACTCTGTTTGCTCTTGTTGTTGTAAACATGAAAAGCCAACATTCAAATTTCAGCAAATATTATGAACTAAACATACTCACAATAACAAGTAGGTCTCACAATTACTCATATCAATAGCATAATCAACTAGCGAGCCATAATAATAAAACTCGGATGACAACACTTTCTCAAAATAATCATAACATGATATAACAAAATGGTATCTCACTAGCCCTTTCTGAGACCGCAAAACATAAATGCAGAGCACCTTTAAAGATCAAGGACTGACTAAACATTGTAATTCATGGTAAAAGAGATCCATTCAAGTCATACCCGAAATAAACCAATTATAATGAATGCAAACGACAGCGTGCTCTCCAGCGGGTGCTTTTTGATAAGAAGGGTGATGACTCAACATAAAATTAAATAGATAGGCCCTTCGCAGAGGGAAGCAGGGATTTGTAGAGGTGCCAGAGCTCGATTTTTAAATAGAGATAAATTATATTTTGAGCGGCATTGAGGGAGTCCTGGATTAGGTGCCCACAAAGAGAGCACCTACCTTCTTCTTCTTCATATTGAGATGCATCATTTGAAACTGCAGAATAATGGTTAGGACCGAAGAGATCCATATGAAGCAATTCAAATGGTCGAGTAGTGGTCATGATAGTCTTCGCTGGATGCTTAGCCTTTGTCATCTTCCCAGCTTCACAGGCTCCGCATAAGTGATCCTTGAGGAATTTGACATTCTCAATGCCAATGACATGCTTCTTCTTCGCAAGCATGTGCAAATTCCTCATGCCTGCATGACCAAGTCGTCGATGCCATAGCCATCCGTCGGAAGCTTTTGCAAGTAGGCACACGGCTGGTTGTGGTCCTGTAGAGAAATCAACAATATACAAGTCTCCTCTCCTAAAGCCTTCGAATACTTTGGAATTGCCAGCTTCCATGATCACAACACAACGATACTTGCCAAAGACAACAACCATATCAAGATCACAAAGCATTGAGACAGACATGAGGTTGTATCCTAAGGACTCGACAAGCATGACTTTGTCCATGTGTCGATCCTTTGAGATCGCAACCTTACCTAGACCCAATACGACTTTTGCCTTTGTCGTGAAGATGATATGCTTCAGATGCGATGGAGATAAGGGAGCATCCATCAATAGATTCTTGTCACCAGTCATGTGATTTGTACATCCACTATCAAGGACCCACTCAGTGGCTTTGGGTTGATCATCCTGCAGATGAATTAGTGCAGCTTACGAACTCATATACTTCATCAGTGAAGAATATGACATCACAATTCATCATATCAATTTCATCAAGCAATGCAATAGATAAATCAGTATGAGGACGTGAGAAATGAGAGTTCATTTCTTCATGATTAGCCTGCGTCCTTTCAGGCAATTTTCAGATCTCCAGCAAATTCTTCAGACATTTGAGCACGTCTGGAGACCTGACCCTGCAGAAGCGATTAGTTCTTTTTCTTCACCACCCACATCTGAAGGGGTGGCAAAGAGTTCATCACTCTGCGAGCTCCATACTAGAAAGGTGGCATAGAAGCCAGCCCATTTCGTTTCACATAAGAGGAGTTAGGATAAGCATATGAATAAGAAGAGAAATTCTTCGAGGACTTATGAACATAATGGTTAGAAGAATAATGCTCATATTCACAGCCTTTAGCTCTTCCCTGGGAAACAGAGTTGTTAGCACGATGATATTCATATGAGGACTTCGATCCTTTTGAGGAATTTGATCCACGCGAGGATTTTGGTCTGTATGAGGACTTGGATCCATATGAAGAATTTGGTCCATATGAAGAATTTGATCTGGGGTTCCTATTCTTCACAGGTGGTGTCATGAGGACATTCACCTCAAGACTTTCAAGGCACCTTTTGGGAACCCAGATTTTCTTCATAGGGGAACCGTTCCTGCAGTTAGTGCCAACATATCTAGCAAATACTTCACCATTCTGATTTTTGAACAGTTTATAGTTGGAGTCAAATGACTCATCAGAAGAATGAGGAGATTCACATGTAAAGCCAGATAGATTAGATGGATCTACTGGAGGTCCCTTTGCAGCAACCCATGAGGTTTTGGGGTATTGCTCAGGCTTCCAATATGTACCATCAGCATTGAGTTTCCTCTCAAAGGCAATACCCTCTTTCCTAGGGTTCCTGTTGAGGATCTGCTTTTTAAGCACATCACAAAGAGTCTGATGCCCTTTGAGGCTTTTTTACATGCCTATCATGTACAGTTCCTTCAGCCCTACATCATCAGTGATACTAGCAATGTCCTCAGATGAGGAATTAGTGAAAGCAGAGACAGTTGAAGAATTTGTAGCACTAGAAGCATTTGAACATTCAGGTGAAGAATTAGCAGATTCACGTTCAATGCATTTCAAACATGGAGGAACAAATTCTTCCTGAGAAGCGCTGATTTGTTGAGCAAGTAATGAATCGTGCTCCTTCTGAAGATCTTCATAACTCACTCTTAGCTTTTCAAGATCTTGCTTTGTTTGAAGAAATTCATAAGAAAGCTTCTCATGATCAGACAAGAGAGTGTTATGATGACTTTGAAGGTTGTCAAACCTAGTCCGAAGTCTCTGAAGATTTTCAGTCAAGGTTTTAGTGCGATCCATTTCTTCACCCAACATATCATCACTTTTGTCTAGCATGTTTTGAACCTTTTCAAAATCCTTTTGTTGTTTCACAGCAATCTTAGCAAGTTTAGAATAGTTGGGCTTGAGGTTTTCATCAGATTCATTCTCACTTGATTCAGAGGAGGTATATTTGAGTACCTTGGCACCCTTTGCCATGAAGCAATAGGTGGGAGCGTAGTCACCATTGCCTTCATCAGCCTTGTTGGTGAAGTCATTTTCTTCAGAGTTGAAGATAGAATTGCCGACGAATGCAGTGGCGAGAGCTAGACTCGGACTCCTCAGATGCCTCCTCTTCCTCATGTTCCTCAGATTCAGCCTCAGAGTCCATTTCCTTGCCAATGAATGCCCGAGCCTTCTTGGAGCTGCTCTTCTTGTGAGACGGAGACTTCGAGGATTTTGATGATGAAGATTTTGAGGATTTCTTCTTTTTCTTTGCATCATCAGAACTATAATCCTTGTATTTCTTCTTGTTTGATTCCTTTTCCAACTGAGGACAATCTTGAATGTAGTGTCCAGGTTTCTTGCATTTGTGACAAAGCCTCTTCTTGTAGTCACTGGATGAGGAATCATTGCTCCTTGAGGGTTTTCCAAATCAACCACGTCTTGAGAACCTTTGGAATTTCTTCACGAGCAGTGCTAGCTCCTGGCTTAGTTCTTCAGGATCACCAAGGCTATTAACAAAATCTTCACCTTCAGATTCAGAGACAGCCTTGGCCTTCAGGGCACGTGATCTGCCATAGCTCGAACCATAGAGATCTCTCTTCTCAGCAAGTGGAACTCATGAGTATTTAGCCTCTCGAGGATATCAGCAGGATCAAGTGACTTGTAATAAACACGTTCTTGTATCAACAATGCCAGAGTATCAAATGAGGAATCCAGTGATCTCATCAATTTCTTCACCACCTCATGATCGGTGATGTCAGTGTCACCAAGCGCTTGAAGCTCATTTGAGATGTCAGTGAGGCGATCGAAGGTTTGTTGAACATTTTCATTGCCGAGTCTTTTGAAGTGGTTGAAGAGATTGCAAAGAACATCAACTCGAGAGTCACGCTGTGTTGAGACTCCTTCATTGACTTTGGACAGCCTATCCCAGATAAGCTTAGCAGTTTCCAAAGCACTCACTCTTCCATACTGTCCTTTACTCAGATGGCCACATATGATATACTTCGCTTGAGAATCGAGTTGCTTGAATCTCTTCACATCAAGATAGCGTTCGGAGAAGGTGTGGTGAGGAACATCATTTTCCACAACATACGTAGATCATTATCAATTGCCTCAAGATGCATTCGCATCTTATTCTTCCAGTAGGGGTAGTCCGTCCCATCGAAGGTAGGACACCCAGCAGATACCTTGATCATACCTGTGGTCGACATAACTAAAACTACAGGCGGTTAAACCAAAATCACACAGAACAAAGGGAGTACCTTGCTCTGATACCAATTGAAAGTGCGTTATATCGTCTAGAGGGGGGTGAATAGGCGATTTTTACGAATTCTTCACCGAGGAATTTGCAGGTGAGGAAATTCCTTAGCGAAGAACTACTAGCAGCGGAATAAGTACTCAAAAGTAAACATAACAGAACACAAGCATGTTCATCATGATGAAATGAAGACAAGCACAGAGTACAGAAAGCGTAAACACAGGATACCACAGGATGAAGACAAACAGACTGAAGAAATTGAACTGAGGAAATTGAGAAAGTCTTCAGTCAAAGTCTTCAAACACAGATATGAACAAGCGCACAACACAGTTATGAGGAAATGAAAGAGTTGAGGAAATAGAACAACTGTTGTCTCAGTTGTACATCTGGTTGGAGCGGCTAGGTATTTAAACCTGAGGACACACAGTCCTCACCGTATTCTCCTTGAGCTAAGGTCACACAGACCTCGCCCAATCACTCGTGGTAAGTCTTCAGGTGACTTCTGAACCTTCACAAACTCGGTCACTCGGCGATCCACAATTCCACTTGGATGCTCTAGACCATGACGCCTAACCGTCTGGAAGAAGCACAATCTTCAAAGGTAACAAGCGTCGGATCCACGCAGGATCAATCTCTTCAGTGATGCTCAATCACTTTGGGTTTGTAGGTGTTTGGGATTGGGTTTTCCTCACTCGATGATTTTCGCTCAAAGTCCTCGGAGGATGGGATGCTCTCAAATGACAAGTGTCAGTTTCTCTCGGAGTAGCCAACCAGCTAGTGGTTGTAGGGGGCGGCTATTTATAGCCTAGGGAGCAGCCCGACATGATAAGATATAAATGCCCTTCAATGATATGACCATTAGGTGGATAAGATATTTTGGGACAGCAGGCGCGTAGCACATCAACGGTCGGAAATTTGAGGCTCAAATTCCTCAGGGCTATCATGTTCCTCACTGTGTGGACAATCCGCACTGGCGAATTCCTAACTCCTCAGTCAGAACAAATTCCCCAGCGACCAGAAGAACTTCGTCTCTGTCACTGAAGAATATGACCGAACTGTATGAGATTTCCAATGGCTTCACTCGAAGGGATTGATAGGTGTAGGATTTTGAGTTGAGCATCACATGGAAATTTTTCCTTAGTATTTCCTCGACCCCCTTTAACAGTACGGTGTTTCCTATGACTCAAGAAAGAGAAAATCAAACTACGAAAACAAAAGTCTTCACGCTTCATGTTCCTCGAATGAATACTAAGTCTTCAAGGTCACACCAATTTCTTCACTTTCAAAGTCTTCAGAAATCCAAAGTCGTCAGTTGAAGAACTTCATTTTTAGGGGTCGACTTTCTCTTTAAATATCAAACTCCTCATAGACTTATAGACATGTGTACACTCATAAACACATGAGTCCCTTAACCTGTAAGTCTTCAATACACCAAAATCACTAAGGGGCACTAGATGCAGTTACAGCTCTTGCAGGCCCGCAGCTCGTCCGAGGACAGCATGTCGCCGGTGGGCCCCTCGCCCCCACCTTTATCCGCCTCGCCAGCCAATGGTAGGCCTTGCGAATCGCCTGCTGACGGCCCGATCCTCGCTCCTTCCGAGGACGATCCTTCCGTGCCGACCGACAGCTTTGGGGCCACCCTGGGCATGGGCCCGTGCGCCTCGGATCCCGAGGCCAGGCCGATCCCATCTGCTCCTGCCGCTTCATGCATGCCCTCTGGCGATCATGCATTGGCTCCTCCCTACATGCCCATGCAACTACCCGCCCCGCCTGCTCGGTCTACTGCTTCTAGTCTGGATGTTTTTATTGGCACCGTGCAGGATGAGATTGATCGCGTCCTCCCCACCCCTGCACCGCGTAGGCGGCGCAACAAGATGCCCCCCAATTTTATGCCTCGCTGCAGTGCTAGGATCGCCGAGGCCGACCGAGGCTTGGACTCTGGGATGAAGGCGAAGCATGTCCTCCTTCGCCATCTGGGATTGCTCAAGGAGGACGACCCGGTGGACGAGGCCACTCTTGCCAAGTACGTTGCCTTGTTTGAGCGGCCGCCGGCGGAGGATATCATCTGGGCCTTCGGACTTCTATGGCTGACTAATCCCTTCCGCTCCCAGTGGGGGCACACCGCAGCACGCCGGCGGCCCGTGCCTTGTGGAGATTTGATCTTGGCGGTTGTCCAAACCCCACGCCCCCATCTTCTTATGGATACAAACTTAAAAATCATCTTCTGGAATGTTAGAGGTCTCAATTCTCGTGCGAAGCGTTCGGCAGTTCGTAGCGTCATTTCCTCGGCTGCCCCGCACATCGTCTATCTCCACGAGATGAAGCTTGCAGACGTTTCGGACTCCTTGGTCCTCAAGACCCTTGGCGCATCCTTTCTGGATTTCTTCTTCCTCCCTGCTAATGGCACCCGTGGCGGCATCCTGCTTGCTTGGTGCAGAGAGCTGATTTCATTATCTAGGCCGACCATCGGAGACCACCACGTTTCGGCACTCAGTTTCCCCCTTGTGGGTGATCAGGATTGGTGGCTGACCACAGTCTATGGCCCACAAGGGGACGCTGAGAAGATCGCTTTCCTCGATGAACTGCAAGATTTCCGAGACACCTGCGCGGGCCCGTGGCTTATCAGGGGCGACTTGAACATGATCACGTCTGCTGCGGACAAGAATAACAATCGCCTCAACCACTGGACCATGAGCCGTTTCCGTCGCTTCATTTCTGATTTGGAGCTATGTGACATCTACCTGCATGGCCGCTGCTACACTTGGTTTAACGAGAAAGACAACCCCATTTTGGTTCGTAATGATCGAGTTCTCTGCACCTCCAGTTGGGACGTGATGCAGCCCGCTTGCCTCCTCCGTTGTCTCTCCTTGGGGGCCTCGGACCATTGTCCCCTCTTCGTCCACTGCGCGGCTCACTGCAACATCGCCAAACGCTTCCACTTCGAGCGTTTTTGGTCGAAACTTGATGGCTACCTGGACGTGGTTGACAACGCTTGGAATTCCATTCACCCTGACCCCGACCCATGCAGGCGCATCTGCGCCCGCCTTAAGGCCACTGCTCGTTGTTTACGGAGTTGGGGAACCAAGCGCCTTTCAGGCATCTCGCTTCAGATTACCGACGCGCGCGAGCTCATTGCGCGTCTTGACGAGGCTCAGGACCGGCGCCCGCTTTCCACCATCGATACCTGGTTTTGTCGCCGTCTCAAGTGCACCTACCTCGGTCTCGCGTCACTCGAGCGGACGATCTTGCGCCAACGATCAAGATTCTCCTGGCTGCGCAAGGGTGAGACCAGCTCGGCCTTCCTTAGAATCCATGCTTCCCGACATCTGCACAAGAATAGGATCCTTGGGCTGCAGCAGGATGGGCAGCTCCTCTCCGATGATGCGGCCATGGCCGAGGCGGCCCACACTCACTTCTCGCGCCTACTCGGCTCGGTGGACGACCGTGATTTCATGCTTGATCCCCAGATGCTCGGTATCAACACCTCGGACCTCTCTAGGCTCGACGCGCCTTTCTCCGAAGACGAGCTTTGGGCTGCTATGAAGTCACTGCCCCATGGGAAAGCTCCCGGGCCGGATGGATTGACCGCTGAGTTCTTGTGCTCTGCATGGCCGGTGATCAAGAAGGACTTCTACGAGGCCTTTGACAAGCTTTATGCGCTGAATGGCAGGGTTTTGGGAAGCTCAATGAGGCGCTCATCATTTTGCTGCCCAAGAAGCAGGACGCCTCCTCCCTCATCGACTACATGCTGATCAGTCTTATTCACCTTTTGGCTAAGCTGTTCGCCAAGGTGCTTTCTCTCCCGCTCGCTCCGAGGCTCCCCGACATTGTCTCTGTCAACCAAAGTGCTTTCATTGCCGGCAGATGCATTCATGACAATTTTCTTCTGGTCCAACAGACAGCTAAGCACCTCCACAGCCGCAAGCTCTCTCGCGTGCTCCTCAAGCTCGACATCGCCCGGGCTTTCGACTCGGTCTCATGGCCTTTTCTGCGCCAAGTCCTACTCCATCGTGGTTTCGGCCCCCGTTGGTGTGAGTGGATCACAATTATGATGTCTACCGCAAACACTGAGTCCTCATCAACGGATCGCCAGGCCCCCCGATCATCCATGCCAAGGGGCTACGCCAGGGCGACCCGGTGCCGTCCATGCTAGTCGTCATCGTCATGGACGTGCTAAACTCCCTCATCCTGCGTGCGATCCAGGCCGGGAATCTGCACCGGCTTACCCCCACCCACATGGCCTCCAGCGTCTCACTTTACGCGGACGATGTGCTGATTTTCTACCACCGGGATAGACAAGATCTCGTCGCGCTCCGAGAGCTTCTGCGCGTGTTTGACGGCGCCTCCGGCCTCCATACAAATTTTGGCAAGTGCTCTGCTACCCCCATCCAATGCTCTCCCGCACATGAGATGACCATCGCGCATGAGCTAGAGTGGCCGGTCAAGCCGTTCCCCATTACCTACCTTGGGTTGCTGTTGTCAATTCGAAGAATCCATTCTTCTCATCTTCTACCGCTCGTGGACCGGATCCGCAAGAAGCTATCCACCTGGCGAGCATCCCTATTGGCCAGAGGCGAGCGGTTTGCCCTGGTGCGGCATGTGCTCTGTGCCATGCCCGGGCACCTACTCGCTGCCATCATCCTCAACGCTCACATTCTTAAGCTAGTTAACCGGGTCATCCGCGACTTCTTATGGCACGGGAGGAAGGATTCTGCAGCGGATCACTGCGCAGTCAATTGGCGCCGTGTCTGCATGCCCCTCGAGCTTGGCGGGCTGGGCGTCCGGGACTTGCGGTGCACTGGGATCTCCCTCCGCACCCGCTGGCTGTGGCTGCAATGCACGGACCAGTCGCGTCCCTGGAGTCACCTATCTATCCCCTCCGACCCCAAGGTCTTGGCCATCTTCCGTGCCTCTACGCAATGGGAGCTTGGCGACGGGCGCTCGTGCAAATTTTGGACGGACCACTGGATTCATGAGCAATCTGTTGCCGAAATCGCGCCCGCAATCTACGCCATGGTGCCAAAGCGACGCCGCAGGACTCGCCTGGTGGCTGGTGGTCTCGCGGACCAGGCTTGGGTTCAGGACATTGCGGGCGCTCTAGGACCCCTTGCCACGGTGCAATACATTGAGCTTTGGCGGCGTGTGCGCCTCATCACTCTTGCGGACCATCCTGACAATCTACGTTGGCGTTGGACTGCCAATGGCCTCTACTCCGCCAAGTCCTGCTATGACGCACTCTTTCTCGGCTCCACAAGTTCACCGCATGCTACTCTCACCTGGAAGACTTGGGCCCCCCTCAGTGTCAAGTTCTTCATGTGGCTCGCCTTACAGGACCGGTGTTGGTCAAGTGAGAGACTGGCACGCCACGGCCTTCCGCATTCCCCTGCGTGCGTGCTCTGCGACCAGGCCCCCGAGTCTATGCAACATCTCCTGATCGGCTGCCCCTTCTCCCGCACGGTCTGGCATGACATCTTCTCCAAGCTTAGGCTCACCGCTACCATGCCCATCGAGCATGAGTCTTTCTTCGACTAGTGGCAGGAGGCCACTACGTCTGCCCCGCCCTCTCTTCGCAAGAGCACTGCTTCGCTCGGAATCATCGTGGCCTGGACCCTCTGGAAGCACAGGAACGCTTTTATCTTCGACAACGCCAGCCCCTCCACTGCCGAGGCCACCAAGGCCGCCCTTGCCGAGGCTAGGTTTTGGGCAATGGCAGGTGCCAAGGGGCTTCGTGTTTTCATTTTCGAACCGCCTTGAACCTTGTTGCTGCTCCTGTAATATATTGCTGACCTAGCCACCAAATGTGTGGCTTCATTAAGCACATGTAACTCTCTCCTTATATCAATGAAATGATACGCTATCTTGTGATATTCGAGAAAAGTTGGGTTAGGGCATCGTGCGCCGCCGCGCCGGCGAGCATCAACAGTCCAAGGGCAGCCGGCTGCGCGTAATTCTTTCCACGACGTCCTTGGCATAACGGATCAGGAACTGAAGGCGCCGGTTTCCGGTGATGTAGACATAAACCTAGGATAGGGTAATAGGCCTGACCTATACATCCTACCCAAGGTCCTAGTCCTAAGAACAAAGAAGTTCAAGTATCAGAAGAAGGGATCCAGTAAAGGTGTCGAGTGAAGTCCACTCGACCTACCATCCATTCCGAGATCTCACTTTATCCAGGTCACTCGACCATCAAACCACTCGATGATAAGAAGACCTAAAGCCGCCCTGCGCAGCAATGGTCGAGCATTCACTCAGATATTTAATGACCATTTACAGCGTTTCAATACAGGTGTTACCTATAACGCCACCTCTTTATGTACATTGAATCCTACGTAACGGAGGGGAGCTGGGGTCCTGGCGCACTCTATATAAGCCACCCCCTCCTATGGGACAAGGGTTCGCACCCCCTGTAACTCACACACGTATAATCCAATCGACCGCCTCCGGGCTCTGAGACGTAGGGCTGTTACTTCCTCCGAGAAGGGCCTGAACTCGTAAAACTAGCGTGTACAACTCCTCCATAGCTGAGATCTTGCCTCTACATTCCTACCCCCCCCCCCCCTATTCTACTGTCAGACTCAGAACCACGATAGTTGGCGCCCACCATGGGGCTGGTGTCTTAGCGATTTGTTGGAGAAGTTGCAATTTTTCCGATCCCCTTCATCATGGTTTCAGGCGGAGGTTTGGCTTAGGGCCGCGAGATCCGTCTCGGCGCGCTTGTGTTCATCGCCGATGACTTCGCCTGGCTTCAGGAGGCTCCACTCGACGTCGATGCACTCCCCGTCCGCAGGGCAACGCACTTTCGCGCGTGCGTCCGCGGCGTCCTCCTGAGGCAGCCGTCGACCCAGTATCGGTCGGCACCTGTGGCATCCTCCCTCCACGTCGCCCGCCGGCGCAAGCGCTCTGGTTGGTCAAGGCTTCTGCGATGGGTGAGGCATGCAGTGGCTCGCCAAACAGCCACCCCTCAAGTCGCAGCGATCGAGCCCGACGAATCTCTCTACGGCCTGTTCGACTGGCTCCGCAGAGACCGCATCCGAGTGCGACAGCAGTGATCCAGCGGCGGAGGTCCTGATGGTCGATAGACCTCGCAATCCTCCCGGCTTCCCTCGCACCGATGGTGGCGTCGGCAGAGGCGACCCGTCGCATGCTCATGAGGAATACCGCCCCGAGCCCCTCTCTTCGGAGCAGAGGGAAGAGCTTCGCCGCCGGAACATGGATGCTCTTCACACTCCTATCGTTGGAGAAACCCCGAGGCCCGGGCCTTGGAGGACGCGCGCCTGGCCAATCTGGATAAGCGCACTCGACTGGAAAATCTCCAGCGAGTACTCGAAGGCGTCTTGTGACAAAGGGTTCAAGAATCCGATCGACGTAACTTTTTCCACCTCCGACTCAGGTATATCGAACTCCGATTCAAAATCTTACAGCTGCAGCTCGAATAGCAGAGTCAATTCAGCCCTCCCAGTCAGAAGCCGGCAGGGGTTTAATGCAGATTAGAGCTTTGCTCCGAGCAGCGGGAGAGCAGAATACGGCTGTGTCACAGTCCCGGAATAGGATCCATAGTAGGTCCATTGTTGCAGATACAGTCCAGTTGGCTCATAGCCCAAGATCGCCCCCGAGGCGTGAGGGACATGGTGTTCGACGTGATCACCACAGAAACCGTGAGCAGTATGATCACCGACTCGATCGTGACGATCATCGTAGAGTGCCCACACCTCCCCCAAGGAGTGGATCGTACGTGCCTCAACAGCAGGATGACAGGCGCCCTCATAGTTTTGGGGAAGTATTCCAGTCGACCCCAGGTGAAAGTGCGTTATATCGACTAGAGGGGGGGGGTGAATAGGCGATTTTTATGAATTCTTCACTGAGGAATTTGCCGGTGAGGAAATTCCTTAGCGAAGAACTACTTGCAGCGGAATAAGTCCTCAGAAGTAAGCATAACAGAATACACGCATGGTCATCATGATGAAATGAAGACTAGCACAGAGTACAGAAAGCGTAATCACAGGATAACACAAGATGAAGACAAACAGACTGAAGAAATTGAAATGAGGAAATTGAGAAAGTCTTCAGTCAAAGTCTTCAAACACAGATATGAACAAACACTCAACACAATAATGAGGAAATGAAAGGGTTGAGGAAATAGAACCAGGTAGGTTGGTGAAGACAATGATTTGGTAGACCAGTTCCAACTGCTGTCTCAGTTGTACGTCTGGTTGGAGCGGCTGAGTATTTAAACTCGAGGACACACAGTCCCGGACACCCGGTCGCTGAGCACGCAGCTCAGGACACCAAGTCCTCACCGTATTCTCCTTGAACTAAGGTCACACAGACCTCGTCCAATCACTCGTGGTAAGTCTTCAGGCGACTTCCAAACCTTCACAGACTTGGTCACTCGGCAATCCACAATTCCTCTTGGATGCTCTAGACCATGACGCCTAACCGTCTGGAAGAAGCACAGTCTTCAAAGGTAACAAGCGTCGGATCCACGCAGGATCAATCTCTTCAGTGATGCTCAATCACTTTGGGTTTGTAGGGGTTTGGTTTTGGGGTTTTCCTCACTTGATGATTTTCGCTCAAAGTCCTCGGAGGATGGGTTGCTCTCAAATGACAAGTGTCAAGTTCTCTCGGAGCAGCCAACCAGCTAGTGGTTGTAGGGGGCGGCTATTTATAGCCTAGGGAGCAGCCCGACATGATAAGACATAAATGCCCTTCAATGATATGACCGTTAGGTGGATAAGATATTTTGGGACAGCTGGCAAGCGACACAAAGAACGGTTGGAAATTTGACTCTCAAATTCCTCGGGGCTATCATGTTCCTCATGTAGGCAATCCGACTGGCGAATTCCTAACTCCTCGGTCGAACAAATTCCTCGTGACTGGAAGAACTTCGTCTCATCCATCAAGAAATTGACTAAACTGTATGAGATTTCCAAAGGCTTCACTCAAGGGATTGGTAGGTGTAGGATTTTGAGTTGAGCATCACATGGAAATTTTTCCTTAGTATTTCCTCGACCCCCTTTAACAAAGACGGTGTTTCCTATGACTCAAGAAAGAGAAAATGAAACTACGAAAACAAAAGTCTTCACGCTTCATGTTTCTCAAATGAATACCAAGTCTTCAAGGTCACACCAATTTCTTCACTTTCAAAGTCTTCGAAAGTCTTCGAATATCAAAGTCTTGATCGAAGAACTTCATTTTTAGGGTCGACTTTCTCTGTAAATATCAAACTCCTCATAGACTTATAGACCTCTGTACACTCACAAGCGCATTAGTTCCTTAACCTATAAGTCTTCAATCCACCAAAATCACTAAGGGCACTAGATGCACTTACAATCTCCCCTTTTGGTGATTGATGACAATATAGGTTAAGTTTTCAACGGGATAAACATATGAAGTGTAAATACTGATAATGAGTAATTTGATTGCAAGATATAGAAGAACTCCCCCTGAAGATGTGCATAGTGAGGAATTTGCTTTTGAGGCAATGCACATTTGAAGAGTTGAATCATGGAGATCTCCCCCTATATCTTGTTATCCATACACGCATTTGACATATAATATGAAGAATTTGAAATGCATGATGAAATATGGTGCTTGATGTAATTCAGCATGCGTGCGATAACATTAATGAGGAACAAGCATGCAAAATAACGCATCAAGAGTATCAGAGCTCAAGAAGCTCAAGAGAATCAGAGCATAGTGCATCAAAAGTATCAAAGCACCATCGGGTTTAAGATTACAACTCGATCCAATAAAAATTTCAGAAGAACGAGAGTTGTAACTTAATAAAAATAAATTGTTGTATATGGGCAATAAAATAGACCCGCTTGAAGACTAACTCAAATTTCTCCCCCTTTGTCATCGAATGACCAAAAGGATCGAAACTGAGGACTAACGCTCCTGAAGAATTTCAAGTTGAAGAAGGAGCGCCAGCGTTGTTGGGGTCGGTTGTTGTAGTAGGAACTTCTGCGGTGTCGTCCAAGTCTTCATTTTCATCGATTGTCATACGATGAAGAATAGGAGCTGGCCACCAAGGAAGGAACTTTGACCTTCTTGTATTTCTTCGGAGGAGGTGCAGACCAGTCAAATTCTTCCTTGAGTCCCATTGATGTCAGTTCTTCCGCACTGTAGACATGTGAAAGAACAGCCCAAGTGCGTTTGAAGGTTTCATGGAGGTAGAGGTGGTTTTTCTTCACTGCATTGTGTGTTGAGGTCATGTTGTGAAGAATTGAACCAAACTGACGCTTGACCCATTTATGATTGCGATCAACCTTCTGATGAAGACTGAGGAGTAACTCACGATCAGTCATCACCCTGGGTGCAGTAGCTTGAGGACTTTGCTTGACTGAGGTATTTGCGGCAGAGTCATGTGTGGCAGAGTCATCATTGGTGGAGTAGGATGCTGCTTTGCAAAACTGTCCATCCAATGGACGAATGCCTTCATCGATCACAGCAGTAGCCTTGCCCTTGTCATCAGCTGAGGTAAATGTCCGTTTGAGGACTTCAATCGGGGGCAAGTAGCTGCAGTGGTTCAGAGTATCAGCCTTGTAATTGAGTGAAGACCTTGTCCTGATGAATCTCATTATCCAAGGCGCATAAGGCTTCAGCTCAAATGGTGACATAGCAATGTTTGCCAGAGTCCTCATGAAGAAATCATGGAAGTTGACGGGAACGCCATGAATGATGTTGAAAAGCATATTCTTCATGATGCCAACGACTTCTTCATCATTCGAGTCGTGGCCTTTGATAGGACTCATTGTCTTCGTCAGAATCCGATAGACAGTCCGAGGCACATACAATAATTCCTTGACGAGGAATTTGGTTCTTGGGGCCTACCTTGGCTTCAAAGGCTTCATCAACACTTGCATATAGTGATTTGAAAGTTCGGTTCGTTGTAGATACAACGAGCACCATCAAGTGGAGGACTCGAGTGGTAGAGCACGAAGCAATTCATTCTTTGGTGCCTTGTAGTGAGTATTTTCAGACATCCAGTCTAATACCCATGAGTTCACGTCTTGAGCGTCTCCGTGATGTGCAGCGTTGCATAGAATTGAAGAATGGGTTCTTCATTCCATCCACGATATCGGTGCAGAAATTCAGAAGTCCTGCGTCGTGAAGAACACCGAGGACTGGCTCAAAGCGGGCAGAGACTCCATGTCCACATGAGGAATATGAGCATGATCAAGACTTTGTCTTTGTTGAAGAGCACCGAGGAATAGAAGTTGGCTTGGTGGCAGTCCGAAACGCCTCTTCCTTATGCGAGCGTAATCATATGGATTATAGTTAGTGAAGAATACGTGCTCGGCAAAGAAATCTTCAGCCTTGAACTTTTGTTTGCTTGAGAGCGGATTCTTTTGCTTGGGCAGAGGGGTGTCGGTGAGTTGCATCACCACCTCAGAATCATGAGCTCAGGTTCTTCAGGTGAGGATTTCTTGTTCCTCAACAGTGCGATCGAGGATCAGCAGAAGCAGGTTCATCGACACTAGTGGCTGGAATTTCTTCATGCCTGAGCAAGTGGGTTGAGTTTCTTGAGTCCATTTGAACTGTTGGTGCAGGGGACTGAGGAATCTGTTGGAGCGGGGTGAAGAGAGGAGTATTGGATGCTGACTTTCCCAAAAGTCATCATTCATCACAGGTGTGGTGCACCCTATATCCCATCTTCATCTTCAATTTCCTCAACACCAGCCTCTTCACTGTGAACCGAGGCATAGGTGAGAAATGGCTGGGGTTGAAGGGATTGCGTCCACTTCAATTTCTTCATCAATCTGCTCTGACGAAGCAGCAGAATGATTTTCTTCATCAGATCCGCTTGGGATCACATAATCTTCTCCAAAAGGAACAAGGTCCTTTGATGGCATGGAGGAAATAGGAACGACATCAATTGGATTTTCAAAGGAGCTCGTCATTGGCTTCATTTTCTTCGCAGCCGAAGAATTTGACGCAGCTGATGCCTTTCTTTTCTTCACTGCAGCTCGTTCTGCGGCCTTGGTTTTCTTCACATCAGAGGTAGATGGAAGAACTGGAGTTGGTGTTGGCGCAGGAGGAGCCGAGGAATCTGGTTGAATTTCTCTCGCAATGGATGCAGCGATTGCCTGTCTTGTTCGATTTCTTCAGCGCACCACTAGTGGATGCCCAGCAATTTCTTCGGCTGGAATGGGATCATCAGCCTCGAACTAGCATTTTCATCAGCCGCTGAACTTCATCAGTGGTCTTGGCATGTTCTTGATCGGCTGAGCCGAGGCTTCACTGAGGAATTTCATGTTGCGTTGGGGCAGCAACATTGGTGAATTTCTTCGTCAGTTGCGAATATGACCTTGGCTCCTTGCCAATCAGCATAATAAAAATCAAGTTTTTGCTGGTCTTGAATTTCGTCTGGACCTTGAGAAGTTCCTCGGTGTCATTTTGACAACGCTTTTCTTGAGAACTTCTCCTTTCGTATTGAGCCTTCTTGATCTCTCTTGCCTTTTCAAACTTCCATTTCTCTTGGCGATGAAATGGGTCAACATATGACTTTGTCCAGGGTCGATGAAAATCAGGCATAGGGGTGTTTGGATCCTTGTGCCAGAGATCAATATAATCGAGGATTTTCCTCGGATCCAACAGCAGTGGCACAGATGTGCCTTTGGCTCTAGCAGCCCTTTCTTGGCGATCTCTGATGATTTCCGCAAGTTCATCATCAGAAGCTTCATCATCAGAAGGCACATGGAATGCAACCTGTTTCTTCTTTGGACTTGGCCGAGGACCTCGTCCAGCTGTTGCTTTGGTCTTGATGAGAGTCGGGCGGATGATGAAATTGGTGCTGCCGAGGAACTTGTGAAACTCCAGAGGCAATCGAGAAACCAGCAGTCCTTTGACATGTAGCCAGATGCACAGGAACTGAGGACTTTGAAGGAGCTGTTGAGGACTTTGGTGGAGCTGTAGCAGTGTGAGGAATTTGCCTTGAGGGCGCTGATGGTGAAGCACTTGGCTTATGAGCAGGCTTTTTTGGCATGGATTTCCTCGGTTTGATCGAGGCCTCGAGAGCGATAGCGATGGCAGAATCCTCATTGAATTTCTTCTGCCTCCTTGGCTTGTCTTGCCAATTTAGCTTGGCGCTTAGCCCATTCTTCAGAAAGTCCTCACCACGCTTGATGCTGGTGGGGTCGCCTACTTGGCCAGTGCCAATGGAGCTCTTGGGCATGGAGGATTGAGAGCGAATTTCTTCATGTACTTTGGAGTCACATATCTGTATTCCTCCATTCCCTTGCCCATCTCCGTTCAATCTTCTGAATGCGCACCTTGCGCTGATTTTTGTTATCTTTGCCAAATTTTGCTTCATCGGTGTACAATAGTCAGCATAAATTTCCTCGGGGATCTCAAAAGCAGTCATAACCTCGGGTTTCTTTCCTCCTTTCGTGGCTTCTTTCATACGCCATATTCTTGGTGAGGAATTTGAACAAATGAATTCTCTAAAGAAGTATGCAACTTTTCTTCGAGGAACGCTGCAAATGAGTTAAGTTGATGAGAACCTAGTGATTCAGCAGCGGACATGAGTACCTGTGAACAGAGTATAGTTGCGAGGAATTTGGAGAGGTCATATGCGTTCTCAGAAGGTTTTTCGAAAAGAACAAGTTTTGAGGATTTTGACCAGATGAGCCTTGAAGAATTTCACTAAGCGTTCTTTGTCTTAGGTTCCAGAGTTGTACAGATCGAGGATCCACACAATTGAGGAATCTTGAAGAAAATGATTGCTTAGAGAAACGAATCAAGAGCATATAACTTGTGAGGTGTTTGTGTGTGAGGATTTGAAGAATAAAACACCTTTGAAGATTTTGTAGTGTAAGATTTGGATCAACGAGGGTAGTAAAAGTAACTTTTAATTACCTAAATGAAGAACACGATTTAACTGAGTGTTGTAGATGTGAAGCTCGTCATTTAGATCTTCCACGCCCTAACTTGGCGGAGGAAGATAGCTACGGCGATGGCGGAGTGAGGATTTCCATGATCGGCGCTGAGTACGTCGGCGACGAGGTCGAGCGATGAAGCTCTTCCTCACCGGCTGACGATGGAGAAGCGGCGCTTAGGGTTTGAGGAGCTCGGCGGAGAGAGAGGTCGGCGGGTAAAAGAAGTGAGGATGGAGAGAGGGTATTTATAGAGGCAAGTGAAAAACTGTTCGCTCAAGATTTAGGACTAACGTGCCTGACCATTCTCCTTCTCACGACATGTGTCACCCACGTACTGTGTAGTGGAGATCGTGTACGATCGTGGGTGAGTAAAATAATGCATCATGGGATGCGGAACGGTTTGAGCAGCAAAACGGAAAGTTTGGATAAGATCAGTTTTAAAGTTTCATTCGCAATTTCTTCAGCTGACAAGGACTCAATGAAGATTTTGAACGAGTTTCAAATAGAACGCACATGAAGAATTTGTGAATAGATTGGGTTGAGTATAGCATAGAGGGGGAAGGGTCCGATCACATTCACTTAGCAGAAAAAACAGCTTCAAGAAATAACTATAAGTGAATGCTGTAGAGGACATAAACCCATATATATGTATATAACCAATGAAGAAAGACGACGGAAACAGTGAAGACTTTGCAAAGTTGAAGAATTTGAAAAACTGAAGAATTTCAAAACTGAGGAAAAACTCAAATTGAAAATTTTCAACTTTGGTGGTGGCGTGACCCACCGTATAAGAATGATGATTTCAGACACGCGTACAATTGTCGAGGGTTACGAGAATCAAATTCTTCATTAATTTCTTCACACTTAGAGTGTTATTCTTCATTGATTGAAGAAAACGTTTCTTCATGTGTTGCACATCTAAGTCATCAATTTTGCATAAGTGTCGGGATGTGTGTCATTTTCAAAGAACGTTCAAGATTCTAAGATATTTAGCTCACACCGCAACTTGCTAAATCTCTTCTCATCCAAGGGCTTAGTGAAGATATCAGCTAGCTGTTCTTGATCTTCACGTGCTCGATGGAGATGTCGCCTTCAACACATGATCACGAAGAAAATGATGACGAATCTGAATGTGCTTTGTCTTGAGTGCTGAACTGGGTTGTGAGCAATCTTGATGGCACTCTCATTGTCACAATAGAGAGGCACATTCTTCACGTTGATGCCATAGTCCTTGAGAGTTTGCTTCATCCATAGCAATTGAGCACAACACGAGCCAGCAGCAATGTATTTAGCTTCCGCAGTAGACAGTGATACGCAGTTCTGTTTCTTCGAGGACCAACAGACCAAAGATCGTTCGAGGAAATGACAAGTGCCAGAAGTTGACTTGCGGTCCACACGATCACCAGCATAGTCGAGTCGAGAATATCCAATGAGATCAAAAAAGAGCCCTTGGGGTACCATAATCCTAGTGTTGGTGTGTGAGCTAGATATCGAAGAATATGCTTCACAACCTTATGGTGTGATTCCTTGGTGTAGCTTGAAATCGGGCACACATGCAAACACTAAGCATTATATCTGGCCTAGATGCACATAAGTACAATAAAGAACCAATCATGGAGCGGTATACCTTGTGATCAAGTCAATACCATTTTCATCGATTGCATAGATGGCCATTTGTGGGCATAGGAATTTTGACGCCTTTGCAATCTTGCATGCCGAATTTCCTCGTAACATCTTTGAGGTATTTCTCTGAGATATGAATATGCCATTGTGTTGTTGATTGAATTTGAAGACCTAAGAAGAATTTCAACTCTCCCATCATAGACATTTGATATTCTTCACTCATCATATAGGAAAATTCATCACTATAACGTTGGTCAAGACAGCCAAAGATAATATCATCAACATATATTTGGCACACAAACAGTTCACCATCATAAGATTTAGTAAAGAGAGTAGGGTCGAGTGAACTGGTGTGAAGCCATTCTTCACGAAGAATTCCTTCAATGTATCATACCACGCTTGAGGGGCTTGCTTGAGGCCATAGAGGGCCTTATTAAGTCGAAGACTTTGTCGAGATTCTTTGGATCTTCAAAACACGGGGTTGAGCAACATATACTTCTTCCTCAAGCTTACCATTGAGGAATGCACTTTTCACATCCATTTGATATAAAGTGATATTGTGATGGTTAGCATAGGCGAGTAATATGCGAATAGACTCAAGTCTAGCAACAGTGCAAAAGTTTCATCGAAATCAATTCCTTCAACTGGTGTAGCCTTGAGCTACTAGTCGTGCCTTATTCCTCACCACAAGGCCATTTTCATCTTGCTTGTTGCGGTAGATCCACTTTGTGCCAATGATATTATGTTTGCGAGGATCTGGACGTTTGACCAGTTCCAGACATTGTTGAGCTCGAATCGATGTAATTCTTCTTGCATAGCCTGAATCCACTCCGGTTCGTAAATGCTTCATCTACCTTAGTGGGCTCTGTGATAGAGACAAAAGCATAGTGCCCACAAAAGTTAGATAAATGTGAAGCTTTTGAGCGTGTGAGAGGACTGGCGCTTCAATGTCATCGATGATCTTCTCCACTTGCACTTCTTTTGCAACGCGAGGATGAGCTGGTTGTCGTCGAGGAATTTGATCATTTTCCTCAAGCACCATTGTCTTGAGATTATCTTCAGTGCATCACTCGACGTTCTTGGCGACAGAATGAATTCTTCAGCAGATTCTTGAAGAGGAATGACATCCTCGGTTGCCTTGAACTTGATAGAATCCTCGGTGCTGGTTCATCTAACATGAAGGTAGGTGCTCTCTTTGCGAGCCATTAGTTTCATCGAACCGCACATCTACTGATGTCAACAATCTTGTGAAGAGTGATGTTGAAGACTCAGAGGTGTGCGAGTCCTTTCCGTAACCAAGCATAAAACCTTCATGTGCTTTGGTGCAAATTTAGAATTGTGATGAGGATCTCTAATCCAGCATTTAGCAATCAAGACTTTGAAATAACTTACATTGGGTTTCTTGTCGTTGAGGAGTTCATAGGCAGTCTTCTTGAAGAATTTGTGAAGATATACTGTTGATGATGTGGCACGCAGTATCAATTGCATCAATCCAAAAACGACTAGGCATTTTGTATTCATCAAGCATAGTGCGAGCCATCTCAACAAGAGTTCTATTCTTGCGCTCCACGACACCATTTTCCTGAGGAGTATAAGGAGCAGATAACTCATGAGTAATACCAAGTTCATCAAGATAGGCATCAAGACCGAATTCTTGAACTCAGTTCCATTGTCACCCCGATGTGTTTGATCTTCACACCAAAGTTAGTTGAAGCCCTCGAGGAAAATCGTTTGAAGACTTCCTGCACTTGATTTTTGTAAGTAACAATGTGTACCCATGTGTAACGAGAGTAATCATCAACAATAACAAAGCCATATAGAGATGCATCATTAACGACGGCTGAGTAATGATTGGGACCAAAGAGGTCCATGTGAAGCAATTGAAGGGACGAGTAGTGGTCATGATAGTCTTATTTGGATGCTTGGCCTTGGTCATTTTCCAGCTTCACAGGCTCCGCACAAGTGATCCTTGAGGAATTTGACATTTTCAATGCCAATGAAATGCTTCTTCTTTGCAAGCGTGTGCAAATTCCTCATGCCTACGTGACCAAGTCGCCGATGCCATAGCCAGCCTTCTGAAACTTTTGCAAGTAGACACACGGTTGGTTGTGGTCCTGTAGAGAAATCAACAATGTAAAAGTCTCCTCTCCTAAAGCCTTCGAAGACTTTGGAATTGTCAGCTTCCATAATCACAACACAACGATACTTGCTAAAGATAACAACCATATCAAGATCACAAAGCATTGAGGCTGACATGAGGTTGTATCCTAAGGACTCAACAAGCATGACTTTGTCCATGTGTATGTCCTTAGAGATCGCAACCTTACCAAGATCACAAAGCATTGAGACTGACATGAGGTTGTATCCTAAGGACTCAACAAGCATGACTTTGTCCATGTGTATGTCCTTAGAGATCGCAACCTTACCAAGACCCAATACGACTTTTGCCTTTGTCAAAGAAAGATGATATGCTTGAGATGTGACGGTGATAAGGGAGCATCCATCAATAGATTCTTGTCACCAGTCATGTGATTTGTACATCCACTATCGAGAACCCACTCAGTGACTTTGGGTTGATCATCCTGCAGATGAATTAGTACAACTTACAATCTCATATACTTCATCAGTGAAGAATATGATATCAAGTTCATCAGATGAATTTCATCATCAAGATAAAGAGATAAGCGGTATGAGGACGTGTGAAATGAAAGTTCATTTCATCATGATTAGCCTGCGTCCTTTCGAGCAATTTTGTCGAGGTCCCCAAAGAAATTCTTGAGACGTTTAAAACACGCCCGAGACCTGACCGCAGAAGAAGTTAGTTCTTTTTCTTCACCACCCACATCTGAAGGGGTGGCAAAGAGTTCATCACTCTGCGAGCACCATACGAGAATGGTGGCATAGAATCCAAACCATTTTGTTTCACATAAGAGGGGTTAGGGTAAGCATATGAATAAGCAGAGAAATTCTTCGAGGACTTATGAACATATTGGTTTGAAGAATAATGCACATATTCATAGCCCTTAGCTCTACCCTGCTAAACAGAGTTGTTAGCACGATGATAATCATATGAGGACTTTGATCCATATGAAGAATTTGGTCCATATGAAGAATTTGATCTGGGGTTCCTATTCTTCACAGGTGGTGTCATGAGGACATTCACCTGAAGACTTTCAAGGCACTTCTTGGGAACCCAGATTTTCTTCATAGGGGAACCGCTCCTGCAGATTAGTGCCAACATATCTAGCAAATACTTCACCATTCTGATTTTTGAACAGTTTATAGTTGAGTCAAATGACTCATCGGAAGAATGAGGAGATTCGCATGTAAAGCCAAATAAGTTAGATGGATCAAGCTGGAGGTCCCTTTGCAGCAACCCATGAGGTTTTGGGATCCGCTCGGGCTTCCAATATGTTCCATCAGCATTGAGTTTCCTCTCAAAGGCAATACCCTCTTTCCTAGGGTTCGTTGAGGATCTGCTTTTAAGCACATCACAAAGAGTCGATGCCCTTTGAGGCTTTTGTACATACTGTCATATACAATTCCTTCAGCCCTGCATCGTCAGTGATACTAGCAATGTCCTTAGATGAGGAATTAGTGATAGCAGAGGCACGTGAAGAATTTGTAACAGTTGAAGCATTTGAACATTCAGGTGAAGAATTAGCAGATTCACGTTCAATGCACTTTAAGCATGGAGGAACAAATTCTTCCTGAGAACTGCTGATTTGTTGAGCAAGTAATGAATCGCGCTCCTTCTGAAGATCTTCATAACTCACTCTTAGCTTCTCAAGATCTTGCTTTCTTTGAAGAGATTCATAAGAAAGTTTCTCATGATCAGATAAGAGAGTGTTATGATGACTTTGAAGGCTGTCAAACCTAGACTGAAGTCTCTGAAGATTTTCAGTCAGGGCTTTAGTGCGATCCATTTCTTCACCCAACATATCATCACTTTTGTCTAGCATGTTTTGAACCTTTTCTAAAGCCCTTTGTTGTTTGGTGGCAATGCAAACAAGTTTGGTATAGCTAGGTTCAATATCATCATTAGATCCATCATCATCAGATTCATCTTCACTATACTCAGATGAGGAACATTCGGTTACCTTGTCACCCTTTGCCATGAGACATGATGCAGAAGATGATGATTCTGGTTTGAAAGTCATCGTTTTGAGAGATTCCTTGAAGTCCTCAAACCAAGGATCATGACGGGTTCGATGACCTTCATAGACGTCGGAGATTCGGTCCCAGATAAGCTTCGCATTGCAAAGATGCATAATGCGCTTGAATTCATCTCTAGATAGGCAGGAACAGATGATATCCTTCGCCATGATGTCAAGTCGAGTGTACTTGCGAATATCATCTACGTTCGCCGTCTTGCATGATCAAGTAAGACCAATTTGTTGACGGTCCACAGCTCGCTGTCCATTGCCATGAGGCGCTTCCTCATCATGGCCTTCCACTTGGGATAATCATGACCGTCAAAGATAGGGCATGTCACTTTCTTCATACCTGCGGTCGACATAACTAAAACTCCGGTGGTTAAACCAAAATCACACGAACAAGGAGTACCTTGCTCGATACCAATTGAAAGTGCATTATATCGACTAGAGGGGGTGAATAGGCGATTTTATGAATTCTTCATCGAGGAATTTGCGGTGAGGAAATTCCTTAGCGAAGAACTACTTGCAGCGGAATAAGTACTCAAGTAAGCATAACAGAATACACACATGGTCATCATGATGAAATGAAGACTAGCACAGAGTCTGTAAAGCGTAATCACAGGATAACACAAGATGAAGACAAACAGATCAAGAAATTGAAATGAGGAAATTGAGAAAGTCTTGATCAAAGTCTTCAAACACAGATATGAACAAACACTCAACACAATAATGAGGAAATGAAAGGGTTGAGGAAATAGAACCAGGTAGGTTGATGAAGACAATGATTTGGTAGACCAGTTCCAACTGCTGTCTCGGTTGTACGTCTGGTTGGAGCGGTGAGTATTTAAACTCGAGGACACAGATCCGGACACCCGGTCGCTGAGCACGCAGCTCAGACACCAAGTCCTCACCATATTCTCCTTGAACTAAGGTCACACAGACCTCGTCCAATCACTCGTGGTAAGTCTTCAGGCGACTTCCAAACCTTCACAGACTTGGTCACTCGGCAATCCACAATTCCTCTTGGATGCTCTAGATCATGACGCCTAACCGTCTGGAAGAAGCACAGTCTTCAAAGGTAACAAGCGCCGGATCCATGCAGGATCAATCTCTTGATGATGCTCAATCACTTTGGGTTTGTAGGGGTTTGGTTTTGGGTTTTCCTCACTTGATGATTTTCGCCAAAGTCCTCGGAGGATGGGTTGCTCTCAAATGACAAGTGTTAAGTTCTCTCGAGCAGCCAACCAGCTAGTGGTTGTAGGGGCGGCTATTTATAGCCTAGGGAGCAGCCCGACATGATAAGACATAAATGCCCTTCAACGATATGACCGTTAGGTGGATAAGATATTTTGGGACAGCTGATGCGCAAAGATAACAACGGTCGAAATTTGACTCTCAAATTCCTCGGGGCTATCATGTTCCTCATGTGTAGGCAATCCAGACTGGCGAATTCCTAACTCCTCGGTCGAACAAATTCCTCAATGACGTAAGAACTTCATCTCATCCATCAAGAAATTGACTAAACTGTATGAGATTTCCAAAGGCTTCACTCGAAGGGATTGGTAGGTGTAGGATTTTGAGTTGAGCATCACATGGAAATTTTTCCTTAGTATTTCCTCGACCCCCTTTAACAGTACGGTGTTTCCTATGACTCAAGAAAGAGAAAATGAAACTACGAAAACAAAAGTCTTCACGCTTCATGTTTCTCAAATGAATACCAAGTCTTCAAGGTCACACCAATTTCTTCACTTTCAAAGTCTTCAGAATATCAAAGTCTTCAGTCGAAGAACTTCATTTTTAGGGGTCGACTTTCTCTGTAAATATCAAACTCCTCATAGACTTATAGACCTGTGTACACTCACAAACGCATTAGTTCCTTAACCTATAAGTCTTCAATCCACCAAAATCACTAAGGGGCACTAAATGCACTTAAACCAGGGAGCCAGGCTTTGATGCGAGATCTATTCTCGTTCAAGGTCTGGTCGACAGGAACAGAGCTCACCGAGAAGGTCATGACAGAGATGTGCCCACAGGCAGCAGGGTGCGTGCCTCAGGTCCAGAGTGTTTCAGCAGAGCCATCAGGGCCACGGTGATTCCTCCCAACTTCAGGTTGGCGACTGGAGTCAGTAAGTTCACTGGCGAGTCCAAGCCGGACACTTGGCTCGAGGACTACCGATTGGCTGTTCAGATTGGTGGCGGCAATGATGAAGTGGCCATGAAACACCTGCCTCTGATGTTAGAAGGATCGGCCAGAGCACGGCTGAATCAATTAGCACCCATCAGCATTTACACTTGGGAAGATCTTGCATGAGTGTTTGTCAGAACGTTTGAAGGGACGTGCAAACGACCCGTAGGGTTGACAGAGCTGCAATCTTGTGTGCAGAAGACAAATGAAACTTTGAGGGATTATATCCAGAGATGGATCACACTGCATCACATAGTTGAGAACGTGTCTGATCACCAAGCAGTCTGCGCCTTCAAGGAAGGCATCAAATATCGAGAGTTGAACTTGAAGTTCGGTCGGACCGGAGACATGTCTCTGAGTCGAATGATGGAGATTGCCACCAAGTATGCTAATGGTGAAGAAGAGGATCGACTCTGGAGTGGCAAGCACAAATCAGTCGCCCATGAAACCGGGGGAGGAAACTCCAGTCGGAAGTAGAAGCGCAAAGCCGAGCCAGCTGCTCCTGGGGAAACCTTGGCCGTGACTCAAGGAAAACCCAAAGGGAAGCCCAAGGGGCCATGGAACCCTAAGAAGATAAAAGATCAAGATGGAAATGATGTGCTAGATTTGCCATGCCACATCCACACAAAGAAAGATGAGGAGGGTAAAATCATTTACCCGAAGCATACCACTCGGCAAAGATGTCGGCTCTGATCCGGCGAAGCCCGGATAAACAGCCCAAAGACAAGGAAAAAGAGTCAGACAAGGTTGAGGACAAGGAGGAGAGTGATGATGGTTACCCTCACGTCAATTCCACTCTGATGATTTTTGCTGATGTTGAGAGTAAGAGTCGATTGAAAGTGATCAACAGAGAAGTGAATATGGTCGCTCCTGCGACGCCCATTTATTTGAAATGGCCTCAGACTGCCATCACATTCGACCAGGCTAATCACCCGACACACATAGCCACCCCTGGGAGGCAAGCTTTGGTGGTCGATCCAGTTGTCGAAGGCACTCGACTGACTAAAGTTCTGATGGATGGTGGCAGTGGCCTGAACATTCTGTATGCAGAAACATTGAAATGGATGGGCATTCCGATGTCCAGACTTAGTGAAAGCAATATGAGTTTCCATGGAGTCATTCCAGGCAAGAAGGCTGAATCACTCGGCCAGATTGCTCTTGACGCGGTTTTCGGTGATTACAAGAATTACCGCAAAGAAAAGTTGACATTTGAAGTGGTGGATTTCCAGAGTGCTTATCACGCCATTCTGGGCAGGACGGCTTATGCGCGTTTTATGGCTCGACCATGCTATGTGTACCTCAAGTTGAAAATGCCTGGTCCCAAGGGAGTGATCACTATCACTGGCAATCGAAAGAAGGCAGAAGAGTGCTTCCAGAAGGGCTCAAAGATCGCGGATGCGCAGATGGCAGTGGTGGAATTGCAGGAGTATCAGAAAAATGCAGATCCGAGTGATTTGTCTGCGAGCTAAGAAGCACCTGCAACGGATTCACATTTGATCGTCGGTGAAACGAAATCGGTTCATATCCACCCGACTGATCCCAACACTGCTCCGACCCACATTTCAACAACTCTCGACTCCAAATAGGAAGAAGCGCTCATCAGTTCCTCCGTGAGAACTGGGACATCTTCGCACGGAAACCTGCTGACATGCTGGGTGTTCCCAGGGAACTGGCTGAGCATCGTTTGCGAGTCGACCCAAAGATAAAATCGGTCAAGGAACATCTTCGACGGTCCGCCGTACAGAAGAGAAAAGCAATCGGTGAAGAAGTGGCTCGGCTCCTAGCAGCTGAGTTTATTCGAGAGATTTACCACTCCGAGTGGTTAGCTAACGTTGTCATGGTCCCTAAGAAGGACAATTCACTTCGCATGTGCATCGACTTCAAGCATATCGATCGGGCCTGCCCGAAAGATCACTTTCCTCTCCCTCGCATCGATCAGATAGTCGATTCGACTGCGGGATGTGAGCGTCTGTCCTTTTTGGACGCCTATTCCGAGTATCATCAGATCCGTCTGTTTGGACCCAATGAAATTAAAACAGCTTTCATCACCCCATTCGGGTGCTTCTGTTATGTCACTATGCCATTCGGTCTGAAGAACGCTGGAGCCACATTCATGCGAATGATTCAGAAGTGTTTACTCACCAAATCAGTCGAATGTGGAAGCGTACATGGATGACATTGTGGTCAAGTCACGAAAGGTTTCGACCTCACCGACCGGCCTTGCTGAAACCTTTGCCAACCTCGGAAGGTGCGATATCAAGCTTAATCCATCAAAGTGCACGTTCGGAGTTCCAGGAGGAAAGTTACTCGGTTTTCTCGTTTCCGAACAAGGGATCGATGCTAACCCCGAGAAAGTTGGTGCCATACTCCGAATGAAACGCCCAGTGCGTGTGCATGATGTCCAGAAGCTTACCGGTTGTTTGGCCGCCCTAAGTCGATTCATTTCCAGACTTGGTGAGAAGGCACTACCTCTCTACCGACTGATGAAGAAGTCAGATAAGTTCGAGTGGACTCCCGAAGCTGATGCAGCGTTTGCAGAGCTAAAAGCCCTGCTTTCCACCCAGCCAGTGCTTGCTGCCCCAATCAGCAAAGAGCCTTTACTGCTTTATATAGCAGCCACTGGACAAGTCGTCAATACAGTACTTACGATCGAGCGAGAAGAGGAGGGAAAATCCTATAAAGTTTAGCGCCCAGTTTATTATGTTTCTGAAGTTCTGACTCCGTCGAAACAGAGATATTCGCACTATCAGAAGCTTGTTTATGGGATTTATATGACCACGAAGAAGGTTGCACACTATTTCTCTGACCACTCCGTTAGCTTGTCGCCGACGCCCATTATCGAGATTACGCACTGTGAGAGATGCGACAGGTCGAGTGGCAAAATGGGCGATTGAACTCCTTCCCTTAGATGTTCAGTTTGAGGAAAAGAAAGCTATCAAGTCCCAAGCAATAGCTGATTTCCTCGCCGAGTGGTTCGAACAGCAACTGCCGACTCAAGTTCACTCGGAGCACTGGACCATGTTCTTTGACGGTTCCAAGATGCTTAATGGTTCGGGTGCCGGGGTGGTATTAGTATCCCCCCGAGGAGACAAGCTCAAATATGTACTCCAGATTCACTTTGATTCCTCCAATAACGAAGAAGAATACGAAGCACTCTTATATGGGTTGCGCATGGCCATTTCACTCGGCGTCCATCGCCTCATGGTCTATGGCGACTCAGATTTGGTGGTCAATCAAGTGATGAAAGAGTGGGACGTCAGAAGCCCAGCCATGACTGGCTACTGCAATGCGGTGAGAAAGTTGGAAAGAAGTTTGAGGGGTTGGAGCTCCATCATATACCCCGACTGAAAAATCAAGCAGCCGATGATTTGGCGAAGATATGTTCCAAGAGAGAAGCCATTCCCAGCAATGTGTTTCTGGAACACATTCACACACCATCAGTTCAAGAAGATCCTTTTACAGAAGAGCCCCCGCAGCCTAAGAGCACCACAGATCCGACTGAAGTCGAGGTCCCAGCCGTGGTCGACCTAATCATGGAAGTTCTGGTTATCACTCCCGACTGTTCATTACCTTACATCGCGTACGTCCTTAGGAAGGAACTCCCAGAGGATGAATAAGAGGCTCGACAGATCGTCTGTCGATCCAAGGCCTTTACGGTGATAAAGGGACAGTTGTTCAGAGAAAGTGTGACTGGGGTCAGTCAGAAATGCATAACACCAGAAGAAGGTCGAATGATCCTCAACGACATCCACTCGGGGACCTGTGGTCACCATGCGTCCTCTTGGGACATTGTGGCTAAAGCATACCGAGCCGGATTTTATTGGCCCCGAGCAAATGAAATGGCGAAAGATATAGTCGACAGATGTGAGGGTTGCCAGTTCTACTCTGATATGTCTCACAAGCCTGCATCAGCCCTGAAGACCATTCCCCTTGTCTGGCCTTTTGCTGTTTGGGGGTTGGACATGGTTGGGCCGCTGAGGACTGGTAGGAGCGGATTTACTCATGTGCTTGTAGCAGTCGACAAGTTTACCAAATGGATCAAAGCTAAACCTATCAAGAATCTCGAAGCCAGCACTGTTGTCAGCTTCATCAAAGAATTGACATTCAGATATGGAGTCCCACACAGCATCGTCACTGACAATGGATCGAACTTTGATTCTGATAAGTTTAGAGCATTCTGCGCTTCTCAAGGCACACGAGTCGACTATGCTTCAGTCGCTCACCCACGGTCGAATGGTCAAGCAGAAAGGGCGAATGGTCTAATCCTCAAAGGACTGAAACCCCGACTGATGCGTGATCTCAAACACGCAGCAGGTGCCTGGGTCGATGAACTTCCGTCAGTTCTTTGGGGTTTGAGGACAACTCCCAATCGATCGACCGGACGAACCCCTTTCTTCTTGGTCTATGGAGCCGAAGCTGTTCTGCCAAGTGACCTGCTCCACAACGCTCCCCGAGTCGAACTCTTCTCTGAAGAAGAAGCGGAACAAGCCTGACAGGATTCGGTCGATCTCTTAGAAGAGGAAAGAGAGATGGCATTGATCCGTTCGACCATCTATCAGCAAGATTTGCGTCGATTCCATGCCAGAAACGTGAGGGGTCGAGCTTTTCAAGAGGGAGACCTGGTTCTTCGAGTGGATCAACAGAAGCCACACAAGCTTGCCCCTGCTTGGGAAGGTCCCTTCATTATCACCAGAGTTCTCCACACTGGAACATACCATCTTTACAATGTCGAACATCAGAAAGACGAGCCACGAGCTTGGAATGCGAAGCTGCTCCGCCCCTTTTATACTTAAGTACTCACTCGGATGAGATGTAATAAGAAACACCTTTGTAGTTTATTTATCAAAGACAAGAGCTTTATAATCTTCCTAAACGATTGTTGTTGCTTTAGTTTCAGTTTGAAATCCCCCAGTGGGTGACTTCACTGCGAATCCATTTCGCCCAAGTCTGAAAAATCCTACCGAGTGGTGAGCAAGCCTCTCACTCGGAGGCTTAGCTGCGAATCCGTTTCGCCTAAGTTCAAAAAATCCTACCGAGTGGTGAGCAAGCCTCTCACTCGGGGGCTTAGCTGCAGTCCAGTACTCGCCTAAGTTTGAAAAATCCCACCGAGTGGTGAGCAAGCCTCTCACTCGGGGGCTTAGCTGCAGTCCAGTACTCGCCTAAGTTTGAAAAATCCCACCGAGTGGTGAGCAACCCTCCCACTCGGGGGCTTAGCTGCAGTCAAGTACTCGCCTAAGTTTGAAAAATCCTACCGAGTGGAGAGCAACCCTCCCACTCGGGGGCTTAGCTGCAATCAAGTACTCGCCTAAGTTTGAAAAATCCTACCGAGTGGAGAGCAAGCCTCTCACTCGAAGGCTTAGCTGTAGTCAAGTACTCACCTAAGTTTGAAAAATCCTACCGAGTGGAGAGTAACCCTCCCATTCGGGGGCTTAGCTTCAGTCAAGTACTCGCCTAAGTTTGAAAAATCCTACCGAGTGGAGAGCAACCCTCTCACTCGGGGGCTTAGCTGCAGTCAAGTACTCGCCTAAGTTTGAAAAATTCTACCGAGTGGAGAGCAACCTCCCACTCGGGGGCTTAGCTGCAGTCAAGTACTCGCCTAAGTTTGAAAAATCCTACCGAGTGGAGAGCAACCCTCCCACTCGGGGGCTTAGCTGCAGTCAAGTACTCGCCTAAGTATGAAAAATCCTTCCGAGTGGGGAGCAACCCTCCCACTCGGAGGCTTAGACGTAGTCCTGAACTCGCCTAAGTATAGAAGCCATCCCTATCCACAAGGATGACGAGGTGCAGGTCGACTGCAACCTTCTCCTTCGGAGCTACGTCACAAGTACAACGTCCGCTCCATCCCTATCTGTAAGGACGACGAGGTGCAGGTCGACTGCAACCTTCTCCTTCGGAGCTACACCACAAGTACAACGTCCGCTCCATCCCTATCTGCAAGGATGACGAGGTGCAGGTCGACTGCAACCTTCTCCTTCGGAGCTACCTACGAGGATGATGAAGCGCGGGTCGATTGAAATCACTACCCCATAGCCGCATCTCAAACACCAAGATTGTTCCGAGTGAAGAACAAATTCCACTCGAAGGCAAACGCAAGCATATTCAGAAATAAACCAAGTTCGGATAAAATCCTAAGGTTTCGGACGACGGTTCAAAAGTATTCGAGCATCAAGCCTGAAGAAGTTTAACGGTTACACAATCACTCGGCATCCCGAGGCAAATAAAGGTGAAGCTTAATGTTTTTTCGATCACGCATCAGGAGAAGGACTGGCTGGGTCGCAGAAACTGTCAAGGTCGATGCTGTCTGCAATGCGAGTGGCGGCGACAAGGAAGGTGTCCATGAAAGACTGGAAAGTATGCTTCTTTGTGTTAGCAACCATGAGCTCCACCAGCTTGTCTTCTTTGGCATCCTTGCAGTGCACTCGGACCAGAGACAGAGCGAGGTCGGCACCACAACGAGCAGAGGACTTTTTCCATTCTTGCACACGCTCAGGGATTTGATTCAGTCGAGCCATCAGTGACTCGAGATCTTGAGACAGTTCCACCTGAGGCCAAAGTTCTGCATCAACCCGGGTCATCGCAGCTTTCAGACGGGCCAAATAAGCAATTGCACCGTCCATACGAGACTCCAACCGCATCACGTTCATTGCAACATCATCCTTGACTGGACAGTTAATGGGGTCAAGACCCGTCTCGACCCGCCCAGTTTACGCTTCAAAGTCTTGGCAAAATTCTGCACAGTCGAGTGAATGATGAGTCGACGGCACAATTAGAATTGTCAGTCGACAGAAAAAAGACAGATTAATCGGTACCTTCAAGTTTCAAGACCAGCTTCGCTGCAAGTTGGCTCAGATAAGACTCTAGCTCGCCGTTCTTGATTTTGAGACTTCCAAGTTCGTCAGTCAGTTTCTCCTTGTCCTTCTTCAGTCTCTCGACCTCTTGGTTGGCGTCAGAAACAACAGTCTTCAGTTTGGAGTTTTCCTCTTCTAACTTGCCGACTGAAGCAAGCTTCTTGTCAGCAAGCGTTGTCTTCTCGCACGCCTCCTTCCGAGCTGCAGCTAGGTCCAGGTCCTTCTGCTCCAAAGCCTGCTTCATTTTCTCTAAAGAAATAACATTCTTCAGACGGGCTTGAAGTTGGCGGTTTTCACTACATACATCTGCTCGAGTGGAGTCACTCGGTTCAAAAAAATGGAAATAAAAAGTGCCAGCAGTGGGATAAACAGTCGGCGATTGATTACCTCCCATGGCAGCTACTTCATCACGAGCGCTCTGGAGATTCTTCTTGGCCAACTCCAGATCAAGGTTGAGGCTGATTTGCTGCTTGTTCATTGCAGAGAGCTGAGCCCCAAGATCACAAGATTTCTATAGTCACAAGTCATATCAGTTGACAGAGATAAAAAGACACCACAATGCTAGCTACTCTAAGACTACCACTGAATCAAACATCCAATGGCAGTCTCGGGGACTACACCCAGTGGGTGCACTTAGCGTGCCCCCACTGATTTGGCAAAAAGAGAAAGAAAGAATGTTCTCAGACCATAGTCGACTGCCCTCAGTCACCTATGGTCTCGGGGACTACACCCAGTGGGTGCACTCAGTGTGCCCCCACTGGTTTCGATTCCACTTGGCATGGTCTGCCCAGCTCGAGTGGCAAAAAAAAGAGAGGAGAGAGGTTCCCATTCTTAGACCACAGTCGACTGCCCGCATTCACCTATGGTCTCGGGGACTATACCCAGTGGGTGCACTCAGCGTGCCCCCACTGGTTTCGATTCCACTCGGCATGGTCCGCCCAGCTCGATTTGAATCGACACAAAGAGACATTCAGCATCAAAATAGCCACACCCCAGTGGGTGGTCAGACAAGAAATATGGTCGATCCAAAAGACAACTAACCTGGAGATTGGCTTGCAGAGAGCTCCGGCGTTGAAGGCTACCTGACAAGCCTCATGCACCATTTTCATCTATCCCATCACAAGATTCAACTGAAGAAGAGCTTCCTTGTCAGCAGCTGGCGGATCGTCTGGAGTTTGATATGCAGTGAAAAGTGATGGAGGCAGAGCAATCGAAGCAACCGCCGGATCTGAGGCAGAGAGTTGTATCGGAGCAACAGAAGTCTGAGCAGCCGATCTCGAGGGGCAGTCAATCAACAGTGGAACAGCGAAGGTGACGCTGGTTTGAGCCGGATCTGTCGTGCGCTTGACCACCGTTCCAAGCGTCACAGTCGACTGAGGAACCTGGGCCTCAGGCGCCTTCCTGCCCAGCTCCATGTCCTTCTTCCTCCTCCCTCTCAGTGGCACCTCTTCATCGTCATCCAGAAGCACAACAACATCTCGTGGATCTACAAAGAACAAAGAGAACCATAAAGATAACTGACAAACCATTCAGTCGACCAGACGAATTCGAATCGACCTTGCTTACTGGCTTTGGAGTGACGGCGTCGTCAGCTTCCTCCTCAGCTGGACTCTTGTCGATATCCATGTCAGTCGCAGCTGAGGTCGGGCTACACAAATTCATCATCCACTCGGTCAGAACAAAAAGGCCGGTTGAAACAGAAAAATTGATCGGAACAAAAACGTATGGGAGGAGCGTTTACCCAGAGGCAACAGGGACATCCATCTTAATCTTAGGTAAGGTCTTCCGAGCCTTCGAAGGGTTAGCTTTGGGCTGCTTGGTGACCTTCTCAGTCAGATCCGGAGTCGGGGACCGAGCGCGCTTGTGAGATGGAACACTTGACGCCACGGCCTTGCCGCGCCTGTTCGCGGGGTCATGCTTCTGCTTGGATCGACGTTCGGAGCGAGGCGGCGAGTCGGCTACCGACTCGTCTTCCGACTCGTCGCTCTCATCTTCATCGTCATCAGCTGGGGACTCCCACTCGCCGCTCTCCTTAGCACTGTCCTCGCCCTCTTGGTCTTGCTCCAGAGCTTGTTCACCATTGGGCATCGAATACATCTCCACGTAGATCTGCAAAGCAAGAGACCAATCCTAAGTCAGTCAAAACAACAATCAGTCGGAAAATGCGTTCAAAAACTCAGTCATGATGACCAGACCTTCTCTGGCGGGTTGCTTTCGCTGAAAGGGTCGACTCTCCTAGCACCCCTGGGGTTGTCCTTGTTCCCGGTGATACCCATCAACCACTCGGCTATGGTTTTGGCCTCCACCTCCTCCGGATGAACCCGAGCAGTGTCACCAGCCCCGGAGTACATCCACATGGGATGGTCACGAGCTTGGAGAGGCTGGATCCGCCGACTGAGAAACACCTCGAGCAGATCCATACCAGTGACACCTGGTTGATCAGCTTGTACCACTCTCTCAACTAGCATGCCTGTCTCGCCTTTCTCCGTGATCAGTCACTTTCAAGGAAGATGGAGTTTGAACACGGTCAAAAGAGAAAGGAGGAAGCCCAGTCGACTGGCCTGGGGTTGCGAGGTCCTTGCAGTAGAACCAGGTCAACTGCCAGCCCCTTATCGACTCAGGAAGAGTCATCGGAGGGAAAGAGCTCCTTTTCCTCTTCTGAATGCCTAGGCCCCCACACATCTGAATGACATGGGTTTTCTCATCTTTCGAGTTCGCTTTCTTCACAATTTGGGATCGGATGGTAAAGATGTGCTTGAAAAGACCCCAGTGCGGTCGGCACCCTAGGAAATTCTCACACATGGAGACGAACGCAGCAAGATATGTGATAGTGTTGGGAATGAAATGGTGGAGTTGGGCCCCAAAGAAATTCAGGAATCCGCGAAAGAAGGGATGCGGGGGAAGTGAAAAACCACGGTCGACGTGGGTGGCGAGCAGGATACACTCACCCGGCCGCGGCTGTGGCTCCGTTTCTCCCCTCGGCAGGCGCGCGGACTTATGGACGATCAGCCCCAGCTCGGCCATATCGTCCAAGTCCTCCTGTCGGAGCGAGGATCGGATCCAATCTCCCTGTATCCAACCCGATGGCAACCCCGAGCGCGACGAAGACCCCCGATTCACCTTCTTGCTCTTCGCCGCCCCCGTCGCTTTCTTCACACGCTCCAGCGCCGCCGTTTTGTCCTTCCCCATGGCGGCGGGGCGACGGCGTCGAGAGTGGATGGTCTGGGCAGAGCAGAGTCGCGAGAGGAAGAAGAAGGGAATGAGCACGCACAGTGCAAACGCTTCGGTCTCGCCGCTTTTAAGGGCCTACTCCCGAGTGGCCGACGCATGGGCCCGAGCGGTCCTGTCAAATCTCCCCAACATTTGCACATGGGATACATGGCGAAAAAGGTGGCACAGTAATCGAAAAGTCCTATTTATCTACTCCACTTATCATGGACGCCCACCGCACGCCCTACCAAAATTTCAAATCCCAGGAAATCCGGGATCCTCTGCAACCGATCACGCCAAAGATTTCGTGTTAGAGATTTCGTTCGACGGATGTGGTGGTATAAACCAGTCGGTAATTTCTGAATCGATCAAGGCGACTGAAACGAAGCTGAAATTTTGTCAACTGGCCTCTACTTGGAGATATAGACGAGACAATCAAGAGTACAAGCAAGGTCAACTCCGTCCTTCTTTTTCACTCAAACCTCGATCCATTCGGGGGCTAATGATGTAGACATAAACCTAGGGTAGGGTAATAGGCCTGACCTATACATCCTACCCAAGTTCCTAGTCCTAAGAACAAAGAAGTTCAAGTATCAGAAGAAGTGATCCAGTAAAGGTGTCGTGTGAAGTCCACTCGACCTACCATCCATTCGGAGATCTCACTTTATCCAGGTCACTCGACCATCAAACCACTCGACGATAAGAAGACCTAAATCCGCCCTGCGCAGCAACGGTCGAGCATTCACTCAGATATTTAATGACCATTTACAGCGTTTCAATACAGACGTTACCTGTAACGCCACCTCTTTATGTACATTGAATCCTACGTAATGGAGGGAGCTGGGGTCTGGCGCACTCTATATAAGCCACCCCCTCCTCTGGGACAAGGGTTCGCACTTCGTAACTCACACACGATAATCCAAATGACCGCCTCGGGCTCCGAGACATAGGGTTTTGGATTGATGGAATATTAGGCATAGTTTCCATGATTAATTCGAGCATATTAAACATGACGATAGCAGCTACTAACATGTGAAACTCCAATACAGTAGATGTACTAATCAACATGCAAAATAGCATCAACAGATCGCTAAACACGCATACACACTAAACATGTTTAGACAACGAATAGAGACACCGCGACGCATCGGCGTTTGCAGATGAAGCAGTGGTGCCCGTTGCGGCGATGTTGTTGATGACAACGTTTGTGATGATCGGTCGAAGACGGCGTCGGTGGCGAACCGCCGCAGCAGCAGGTAGACGAGCCGTGGTGGAAGCAGCGAGCAGTCGCGCGAGGCGCTTCCCAAAAACCTAATTCGCCCTCTCCCGTACAGGATCACAAGAGCGAGTGGTTCCGGAGACCTGCTCTCCCGTTCGACGGTGCACGCCGGCGCTCGGGATGGAGTAGACTTCGGTGGCGGCACAAGGAACGAGAGTAGCAAAACCCTAGATTTTTTCCTATCGTTTGCGTCGCAGGCAGTGCACAACTTATATAGTGCGGCTCAGGAAAAACCCTAATGGAGGCGAACGTGGGCCGAGTCCACGTCGGGTCGGTTCTGAGAGCTCACGATCCGGAGCGACCGAATTGGCTAACAATTGACACGTCTGTCACGTTTTCCTCACAGCAAAAATAAGCTCGGCTCGGCGAGATTCCGCAACCAGGCGCGCGCCGTGACGAGACGAGGCGGGCGGGCGAGCGCGTGCGCGTCGCGCGCGGGCGCTGCGTCGGAGGAGGAGGCGCGAGAGGCTCTCCTGTTCTCACTCACTTACAAGTGGTAGAACACTCCACCTTATAAGGTGGTGTACATCTCCTCCAACTTCCATGGTGGGACTAAACTTTAGCTCCCACTCCCCACTCCACTAGCAAGTGAGCTGCCACAAACATGGGCCCATTTGAGATTTTAGAATTTGCTTATTGGGCTGCCCCAAATAATGGGCCCAATTCTAACAATCCCCCACCAGATCTCAAATGCCCATTTAGAGTTTTGCCAATCCTCGCTACTTGTTTATATACCGGTGTTTCAGCAGAGATCTGTTAAGTTGAACTTCCGCCTAGAGCTTTAAGCTACATCTGCCAAAGAACTTGAACAATGGACTATGCCTTGAATTGCAAGCTTGTGCCAACAGACTTCACTCAAAGTCATAACCAGTACGGCTGCCAAGAGCCTACCCTGCTGGTGGAGCATATCGTCGTACTCCTGGTCTCTTCATGAGTTTACTAGAGATCACCCAAATCTCATAGATCATGACGTTTGACATCGGACTCATATAGGTGTGTTCTTTCAAGAATGCTCAGAGGACAGCATCTTTGCTATGAATAGCCAACATGAACACATTAAGGCAATATTGCCAACCTGCCTTACAAAGACTTGAGAGTTCTGCATTTTCACTAGAGAGGGTCTCACATAGAACTCTCCTCGGTTAAACCAATAGCTTGGTCTTCCTGTGTCCTAATTCATGGGATCTCCAATCACATAGGTTGGGTTGCCACTATGGTGTAACATCCACGGGTCTCGCACCCATCTCTCGATGCACCTTCTATCACATTCGCGATAGTCCCTTCGTAAAGGGATCTGCCAGGTTTTTTGTCCGTCGAATATATGTGACAGCTTATCACTCCGGAGTTTCTCATTTTCCGACAGACTTGAGACGTCTCTTAATGTGTCTTGATGACTTCGATTATCCTTAGTACTGTTCACTTTGACAATTACTGTTTGGTTGTCACAGTTCATAAGGATCGCCGTAATGGTTTTTCAACCACCGCAAGTCCATCAAAAGCTCACGCAGCCAATCCGCCTCAACGGTGGCTGTATCTAAAGCGATAAGTTCTGCTTCCATGGTTGACCTCGTCAATATTGTTTGTTTACAAGACCTCCATGACACTATGCCACCTCCAAGAAGAAATGCATATCCACTTGTGGCATAGAGCTCATCAACATCGAGATCCAGATTGGCATCACAATATCCCTCGAGCACACGGCGAGGTGCCCCTGAATAGTGTATCCCATAGCTCATTGTACCGTTGAGATAACGCATGACCCTTTCAAGTGCATGCCAATGATCGATGCCGGGTTAGACATGAACCTACTCAATTTGCTCACAGCAAAAGAGATATCAGGTCGTGTTGCGCCAGAAGGTACATGAGCGAACCGATCACTTGAGAGTATCTCGGTTGATCTCTCGGTCCTTTCTTATTCTTTCGCGATGTCACGCTGGGATCATAAGGCGTTGGAGAAGGCTTGCTGTCTATAAAGCCAAACCGCTCAAGACCTTCTCAACATAATGTGATTGCGTTAACGTAATCCCACTCTCATCCTTAATCAGCTTAATGTTCGAATCACATCAGCTTCTCCCGGATCTTTCATATCAAAGCAACTTGATAGAAAAGACTTGACTTCATTATCACACTCATACTTGTACCAAAGATCAAGTATGTCGTCAACATACAAGCACAAGATAACCGTATCGCCCCCACCATGGCGATAATAAACGCATCTATCAGCCTCATTAATGACAAAGCCCTTGAAGTTAGAGTTCATCAAACTTCTCATGCCATTGCTTAGGTGCTTGCTTCAGCCCATACAAAGATTTTAACAATTTGCACACTTTCTCTCTTCACCCTTTACCACAAACCCATCAGGCTGATCCATATAGATTTCCTCTTCCAACTCTCCGTTATGAAAGCTGTCTTACGCCCATTTGATGAACGATAAGACCATAAGAGGCAGCCAGGAAAGTAGTACACTAATGGTGGTCAGTCTAGCAACAGTGAATAGGTGTCAAAATAATCTTCGCCTTCTCGTTGAGTGTAGCCCTTGGCTACAAGTCGTGCCTTGTACTTTTCAATAGTACCATCAGGCCTTAGCTTCTTCTTAAACACCCACTTACAACCCTTTGGTTTGCAACCATAGGGTCGTTCAGATAACTCCCAAGTTCCATTGGAAAGAATCGATTCCATCTCACTATTGACACTTCTTTCCGGTCATCTCGCATCGGGAGATGCAAATGCCTCTGCAATGGACGTGGGAGTATTGTCCACAAGGTACACAATGAAATCATCACCAAAGGATTTTCCAACCCTCATCTCTTACCCCTCTTGGGAGCTTCATTGTCATCCTTCTCATGGATTTTCTCAACATGTGGTTGTTCGAATAATCACTAGATGTACTAGATTCAGGAATGAGCTCGGAAGAAAATCTAGCAGGTCTATGCATATCTTTCATAGGAAACATATTCTCAAAAATGTTGCATCACGAGATTCCATAATACTATCAACATGCATATCAGCTACCTCAGATTTAACCACTAAAATCTATAGCTAACGCTTCTACTGAGCATAGCCTAGAAAGACACAATCCATCGTCTTTGGTCCGAGTTTATGTTTCTTGGTAATTGGAACGTTGACCTTAGCCAAACATCCCCAAGTGCGCAAATAAGAAAGTGATGGTTTCTCCCAGCCCACTCCTCATAAGGGTCTTATCTTTATTCTTGTTCGAATTCTATTCAGACATGACATGAAGTCAATAAAGCCTCCCCCACCATGCCTTAGATAAACCAGCAGTGTCCAACATGGCATTCACCAAGTCGGTCAACGTGCGGTTTTTCCTCTCAAGAACCCCGCTTGACTAAGGCGAGTAGGGAGGCGTCCTCTCGTGAATAATACCATGTTCCTCACAGAAATCATCAAAAACTTTGGGAAAATACTCTCCACCACGATCCGACCTAAGACGTTTGATCTTTCTCTCTAATTGATTTTCAACTTCAGCCTTATAGATTTTAAAGTAGTCTAATGCCTCATCTTTAGTTTTCAACAGATAAACATAGCAGAATCTAGTAGCATCATCAATTAACGCCATGAAATATCTCTTTCCACCTTTTGTCAACACACCATTCATCTCACACAGATCGAATGTATGAGTTCTAGAGGTGCCAAGTTTCTCTCCTCGGCTGCCTTGTGAGGCTTCCGAGGTTGCTTTGATTGCACACAGCTATGGCACTTAGAACCTTTGGCAATAGTGAAATTCGGAATTAAACTCATACTGGAAAGCCGAGACAGTAAACCAAAATTAACATGACATAAACGAGAGTGCCAAACACTAGCATCCGAATCAACATTGTCACAAATATGGTATACTGACTTATTACAAAACTCAGAAAGTGATAAGCGGAACAAGCCTCCGCACTCATAGCCTTTACCAATAAATTGTCCAAATCTCGACACAACTACTTTATTGGACTCAAATACTACTTTAAACCCATCTCTGCAGAGTTGGGAGCCACTAACGAGATTCTTGTTTATAGTAGGGACATGCTGCACGTTCCTTAGCTGCACGATCTTTCCCGAAGTAAACTTCAGATCTACCGTGCCAACACCATGAACAGTAGCATGCGAACCGTTCCCCATTATGACGGGAGAATCTCGGACGACCTGATAAGAAGTGAACATAGAGATGTCAGCACACACATGAACATTAGCACCGTATCAATCAACCAACTTGAGATTGAAAAGCTGAAAGCACAAACGGTAAATTACCGTACCCATTAGCACCGCTTAGCGGTCACGACGTTGACATTCTTCTTCCGTCTGCACGGTGCAGGCAGTCCTTGGAGAAGTGGCCGACTACTCCACAGGTGTAACACCCTAGTCTGGCCAGCTTGTTCGGCTTCTTCTTCTTCTTGAAGGAAGCAGTATTGACAGCACATTTGTCTGAGGCTTGTAGTTCCCTTTCTTGCTGTTGTTGCTGTTCTTGTAGTGTGAGTTTTTCTGCACCATGTTGGCGCTTAGATCGACCTCAACACCTCTCTCATGAGCGCCCTTAGCCGAGCTTTCTCCTCAACATCAAGAGACGCTATCAGGTTTTCAACCGATATCTCCTGTCTCTTATGTTTGAGCGCCAGGCGAAGTTCCTCCACGAAGAAGGCAACTTTGCAATTATGCACCCAGCCACAAACTTGTCGTAGGACGACTTGAGTAGTTCAAGCTCCTTTGCAATAACCTGTATTTCATGAGCCTGTTCGACCACGCCACGGTTGTTCACCATCTTGTAGTCGTTAAAGCTCTCCATGACATACTGATTCATCGCTCGCATCGGTTGCATCAATTTAGCATCCAAGTGCATCCCGAGCTCTTTGGCGCCTGTTATGTGCATATACACATCTCTCGACGACCCTCAAGAACACTCGAACACAGCCTCTCAAGGCGTAGTGGCATCCTTGAACTTAGTCCGATCTTCCTCGAGACATAGCTCCTTCGGTTTGCCCTTCGACCTCCCAGATCTTCAGGGCCTCAAGCCGAGTTGGCACTGAATCGCCACCTCTTGAAGTTGACCCCGTAAACTTATCCGGTTTCATCGCATCGGTAAATCCAGCCATTGATAAATTAGGAAAATGCCTACACTTAGGTTTTTGGATTGATGGAATATTAGGCATAGTTTCCATGATTAATTCGAGCATATTAAACATGACGATAGCAGCTACTAACATGTGAAACTCCAATACAGTAGATGTACTAATCAACATGCAAAATAGCATCAACAGATCGCTAAACACGTACACACTAAACATGTTTAGACAACGAATAGAGACACTGCGTACGTACCGAGCGTTTGCAGATGAAGCAGTGGTGCCCGTTGCGGCGATGTTGTTGATGACAACGTTTGTGATGATCGGTCGAAGACGGCGTCGGTGGCGAACCGCCGCAGCAGCAGGTAGACGAGCCGTGGTGGAAGCAGCGAGCAGTCGCGCGAGGCGCTTCCCAAAAACCTAATTCGCCCTCTCCCGACAGGATCACAAGAGCGAGTGGTTCCGAGACCTGCTCTCCCGCTCGACGGTGCACGCCGCGATCGGGATGGAGTAGACCGGTGGCGGCACAAGGAATGAGAGTAGCAAAACCCTAGATTTTTTCCTATCGTTTGCGTCGCGCAGCAGTGCACAACTTATATAGTGCGGCTCGGGAAAACCCTAATGGAGGCGTAACGTGGGCGAGTCCACGTCGGGTCGGTTCTGAGAGCCCACGATCCGGGAGCGACCGAATTGGCTAACAATTGACACACTCATCACGTTTTTCCTGCACAGCAAAAATAAGCTCGGCTCGGCGAGATTCCCGCAACCAGGGCGTAGGTCGTGTGAGACGAGGCAGGCGGGCGGCAAGGCGTGCGTCGCGCAGGGCAAGGCGGCGTCGGAGGAGGAGCGCGAGAGGCTCTCCTGTTCTCACTCACTTACAAGTGGTAGAACACTCCACCTTATAAGGTGGTGTACATCTCCTCCAACTTCCATGGTGGGACTAAACTTAAGCTCCCACTCCCCACTCCACTAGCAAGTGAGCTGCCACAAACATGGGCCCATTTGAGATTTTAGAATTTGCTTATTGGGCTGCCCCAAATAATGGGCCCAATTCTAACAATCCCCCACCAGATCTCAAATGCCCATTTAGAGTTTTGCCAATCCTCGCTACTTGTTTATATACCGGTGTTTCAGCAGAGACTGTTGTTGAACTTCCGCCTAGAGCTTTAAGCTACATCTGCCAAAGAACTTGAACAATGGACTATGCCTTGAATTGCAAGCTTGTGCCAACAGACTTCACTCAAAGTCATAACCAGTACTGGCTGCCAAGAGCCTACCCTGCTGGTGGAGCATATACGTCGTACTCCTGGTCTCTTCATGAGTTTACTAGAGATCACCCAAATCTCATAGATCTGCGACGCTTGTGATCGGACTCATATAGGTGTGTTCTTTCAAGAATGCTCAGAGGACAGCATCTTTGCTATGAATAGCCAACATGAACACATTAAGGCAATATTGCCAACCTGCCTTACAGCACTTGAGAGTTCTGCATTTTCACTAGAGAGGGTCTCACATAGAACTCTCCTCAGTTAAACCAATAGCTTGGTCTTCCCAGGTCCTAATTCATGGGATCTCCAATCACATAGGTTGGGTTGCCACTATGGTGTAACATCCACGGGTCTCAGACCCATCTCTCTCGATGCACCTTCTATCACATTACGCGATAGTCCCTTCGTAAAGGGATCTGCCAGTTTTTATGCGTCTCGAATATATGTGACAGCTTATCACTCCGAGTTTCTCATTTTCCGACAGACTTGAGACGTCTCTTAATGTGTCTTGATGACTTCGATTATCCTTAGTACTGTTCACTTTGACAATTACTGTTTGGTTGTCACAGTTCATAAGGATCGCCGTAATGGTTTTTCAACCACCGCAAGTCCATCAAAAGCTCACGCAGCCAATCCGCCTCAACAGTGGCTGTATCTAAAGCGATAAGTTCTGCTTCCATGGTTGACCTCGTCAATATTGTTTGTTTACAAGACCTCCATGACACTATGCCACCTCCAAGAAGAAATGCATATCCACTTGTGGCATAGAGCTCATCAACATCGAGATCCGATTGGCATCACAATATCCCTCGAGCACAGCAGGTGCCCCGAATAGTGTATCCCATAGCTCATTGTACCGTTGAGATAACGCATGACCCTTTCAAGTGCATGCCAATGATCGCACCGGGTTAGACATGAACCTACTCAATTTGCTCACAGCAAAAGAGATATCAGGTCGTGTTGCGCCAAGAAGGTACATGAGCGAACCGATCACTTGAGAGTATCTCGGTTGATCTCTCGGTCCTTTCTTATTCTTTCGCGATGTCACGCTGGGATCATAAGGCGTTGGAGAAGGCTTGCTGTCTATAAAGCCAAACCGCTCAAGACCTTCTCAACATAATGTGATTGCGTTAACGTAATCCCACTCTCATCCTTAATCAGCTTAATGTTCGAATCACATCAGCTTCTCCCGGATCTTTCATATCAAAGCAACTTGATAGAAAAGACTTGACTTGATTATCACACTCATACTTGTACCAAAGATCAAGTATGTCGTCAACATACAAGCACAAGATAACCGTATCGCCCCCACCATGGCGATAATAAACGCATCTATCAGCCTCATTAATGACAAAGCCCGCAGGTTAGAGTTCATCAAACTTCTCATGCCATTGCTTAGGTGCTTGCTTCAGCCCATACAAAGATTTTAACAATTTGCACACCTTTCTCTCTTCACCCTTTACCACAAACCCATCAGCTGATCCATATAGATTTCCTCTTCCAACTCTCCGTTATGAAAGCTGTCTTACGCCCATTTGATGAACGATAAGACCATAAGAGGCAGCCAGGAAAGTAGTACACTAATGGTGGTCACCTAGCAACAGTGAATAGGTGTCAAAATAATCTTCGCCTTCTCATTGAGTGTAGCCCTTGGCTACAAGTCGTGCCTTGTACTTTTCAATAGTACCATCAGGCCTTAGCTTCTTCTTAAACACCCACTTACAACCCTTTGGTTTGCAACCATAGGGTCGTTCAGATAACTCCCAAGTTCCATTGGAAAGAATCGATTCCATCTCACTATTGACACTTCTTTCCGGTCATACGCATCGGGAGATGCAAATGCCTCTGCAATGGACGTGGGAGTATTGTCCACAAGGTACACAATGAAATCATCACCAAAGGATTTTCCAACCCTCATCTCTTACCCCTCTTGGGAGCTTCATTGTCATCCTTCTCATGGATTTTCTCAACATGTGGTTGTTCGAATAATCACTAGATGTACTAGATTAGGAATGAGCTCGGAAGAAAATCTAGCAGGTCTATGCATATCTTTCATAGGAAACATATTCTCAAAAATGTTGCATCACGAGATTCCATAATACTATCAACATGCATATCAGCTACCTCAGATTTAACCACTAAAATCTATAGCTAACGCCTACTGTTGAGCATAGCCTAGAAAGACACAATCCATCGTCTTTGGTCCGAGTTTGCGTTTCTTGGTAATTGGAACGTTGACCTTAGCCAAACATCCCCAAGTGCGCAAATAAGAAAGTGATGGTTTTCTCCCAGCCCACTCCTCATAAGGGTCTTATCTTTATTCTTGTTCGAATTCTATTCAGGACATGACATGAAGTCAATAAAGCCTCCCCACCATGCCTTAGATAAACCAGCAAAGTGTCCAACATGGCATTCACCAAGTCGGTCAACGGCGGTTTTTCCTCTCAAGAACCCCGCTTGGTCGAGGCGAGTAGGGAGGCGTCCTCTCGTGAATAATACCATGTTCCTCACAGAAATCATCAAAACTTTGGGAAAATACTCTCCACCACGATCCGACCTAAGACGCTTGATCTTTCTCTCTAATTGATTTTCAACTTCAGCCTTATAGATTTTAAAGTAGTCTAATGCCTCATCTTTAGTTTTCAACAGATAAACATAGCAGAATCTAGTAGCATCATCAATTAACGCCATGAAATATCTCTTTCCACCTTTTGTCAACACACCATTCATCTCACACAGATCAGAATGTATGAGTTCTAGAGGTGCCAAGTTTCTCTCCTCGGCTGCCTTGTGAGGCTTCCGAGGTTGCTTTGATTGCACACAGCTATGGCACTTAGAACCTTTGGCAATAGTGAAATTCGGAATTAAACTCATACTCGAAAGCCGAGACAGTAAACCAAAATTAACATGACATAAACGAGAGTGCCAAACACTAGCATCCGAATCAACATTGTCACAAATATGGTATACTGACTTATTACAAAACTCAGAAAGTGATAAGCGGAACAAGCCTCCGTGACTCATAGCCTTTACCAATAAATTGTCCAAATCTCGACACAACTACTTTATTGGACTCAAATATTACTTTAAACCCATCTCTGCAGAGTTGGGAGCCACTAACGAGATTCTTGTTTATAGTAGGGACATGCTGCACGTTCCTTAGCTGCACGATCTTTCCAAGTAAACTTCAGATCTACCGTGCCAACACCATGAACAGTAGCATGCGAACCGTTCCCCATTATGACGGGAGAATCTCGGACGACTGATAAGAAGTGAACATAGAGATGTCAGCACACACATGAACATTAGCACCGATCAATCAACCAACTTGAGATTGAAAAGCTGAAAGCACAAACGGTAAATTACCGTACCCATCAAGACCGCTTAGCGGTCACGACGTTGACATTCTTCTTCCGGTGCGCACGGTGCAGGCAGTCCTTGGAGAAGTGGCCGACTACTCCACAGGTGTAACACCCTAGTCTGGCCAGCTTGTTCGGCTTCTTCTTCTTCTTGAAGGAAGCAGTATTGACAGCACATTTGTCTGAGGCTTGTAGTTCCCTTTCTTGCTGTTGTTGCTGTTCTTGTAGTGTGAGTTTTTCGCACCATGTTGGCGCTTAGACTGACCCTCAACACCTCTCTCATGAGCGTCCTTAGCCGAGCTTTCTCCTCAACATCAAGAGACGCTATCAGGTTTTCAACCGATATCTCCTGTCTCTTATGTTTGAGCGCCAGGCTAAGTTCCTCCACGAAGAAGGCAACTTTGCAATTATGCACCCAGCCACAAACTTGTCGTAGGACGACTTGAGTAGTTCAAGCTCCTTTGCAATAACCTGTATTTCATGAGCCTGTTCGACCACGCCACGGTTGTTCACCATCTTGTAGTCGTTAAAGCTCTCCATGACATGATTCATCGCTCGCATCGGTTGCATCAATTTAGCATCCAAGTGCATCCGAGCTCTTTGGCGTCTGTTATGTGCATATACACATCTCTCGGGCGACCCTCAAGAACACTCGAACACAGCCTCTCAAGGCGTAGTGGCATCCTTGAACTTAGTCGATCTTCCTCGGACATAGCTCCTTCGGGTTTGCCCTTCATCGACCTCCCAGATCTTCAGGGCCTCAAGCCAGAGTTGGCACTGAATCTGCCACCTCTTGAAGTTGACCCCGGTAAACTTATCCGGTTTCATCGCATCGGTAAATCCAGCCATTGATAAATTAGGAAAATGCCTACACTTAGGTTTTGGATTGATGGAATATTAGGCATAGTTTCCATGATTAATTCGAGCATATTAAACATGACGATAGCAGCTACTAACATGTGAAACTCCAATACAAGAGATGTACTAATCAACATGCAAAATAGCATCAACAGATCGCTAAACACGCACACACTAAACATGTTTAGACAACGAATAGAGACACCGCGACGCGTGCGGCGTTTGCAGATGAAGCGGTGGTGCCCGTTGCGGCGATGTTGTTGATGACAACGTTTGTGATGATCGGTCAAGACGGCGTCGATGGCGAACCGCCGCAGCAGCAGGTAGACGAGCCGTGGTGGAAGTAGCGAGCGATCGCGAGGCGCTTCCCAAAACCTAATTCGCCCTCTCCGTACAGGATCACAAGAGCGAGTGGTTCCGAGACCTGCTCTCCCGCTCGACGGTGCACGCCGCGATCGGGATGGAGTAGACCGGTGGCGGCACAAGGAACGAGAGTAGCAAAACCCTAGATTTTTTTCCTATCGCTTGCGTCGCAGCAAAGTGCACAACTTATATAGTGCGGCTCAGAAAAACCCTAATGGAGGCGAACGTGGGCGAGTCCACGTCGGGTCGATTCTGAGAGCCCACGATCCGGAGCGACCCAATTGGCTAACAATTGACACGTCATCACGTTTTTCCTGCACAGCAAAAATAAGCTCGGCTCGGCGAGATTCCGCAACCAGCAGCGGCGCGTCGTGACGAGACAGGCGGTAGGCGGTGCGTGCGCGTCGCGAAGCGGCGGGCGGCGTCGGAGGAGGAGTCGCGAGAGGCTCTCCTGTTCTCACTCACTTACAAGTGGTAGAACACTCCACCTTATAAGGTGGTGTACATCTCCTCCAACTTCCATGGTGGGACTAAACTTAAGCTCCCACTCCCCACTCCACTAGCAAGTGAGCTGCCACAAACATGGGCCCATTTGAGATTTTAGAATTTGCTTATTGGGCTGCCCCAAATAATGGGCCCAATTCTAACAATCCCCCACCAGATCTCAAATGCCCATTTAGAGTTTTGCCAATCCTCGCTACTTGTTTATATACCAGTGTTTCAGCAGAGACTGTTAAGTTGAACTTCCGCCTAGAGCTTTAAGCTACATCTGCCAAAGAACTTGAACAATGGACTATGCCTTGAATTGCAAGCTTGTGCCAACAGACTTCACTCAAAGTCATAACCAGTACACGGCTGCCAAGAGCCTACCCTGCTGGTGGAGCATATCGTCGTACTCCTGGTCTCTTCATGAGTTTACTAGAGATCACCCAAATCTCATAGATCATGACGCTTGACATCGGACTCATATAGGTGTGTTCTTTCAAGAATGCTCAGAGGACAGCATCTTTGCTATGAATAGCCAACATGAACACATTAAGGCAATATTGCCAACCTGCCTTACAAAGACTTGAGAGTTCGCATTTTCACTAGAGAGGGTCTCACATAGAACTCTCCTCGGTTAAACCAATAGCTTGGTCTTCCTGGTCCTAATTCATGGGATCTCCAATCACATAGGTTGGGTTGCCACTATGGTGTAACATCCACGGTCTCGCACCCATCTCTCTCGATGCACCTTCTATCACATTACGCGATAGTCCCTTCGTAAAGGGATCTGCCAGGTTTTGTGCATGCGAATATATGTGACAGCTTATCACTCCGGAGTTTCTCATTTTCCGACAGACTTGAGACGTCTCTTAATGTGTCTTGATGACTTCAGATTATCCTTAGTACTGTTCACTTTGACAATTACTGTTTGGTTGTCACAGTTCATAAGGATCGCCGTAATGGTTTTTCAACCACCGCAAGTCCATCAAAGCTCACGCAGCCAATCCGCCTCAACGGTGGCTGTATCTAAAGCGATAAGTTCTGCTTCCATGGTTGACCTCGTCAATATTGTTTGTTTACAAGACCTCCATGACACTATGCCACCTCCAAGAAGAAATGCATATCCACTTGTGGCATAGAGCTCATCAACATCTCGAGATCCATTGGCATCACAATATCCCTCGAGCACAAAGTAGGTGCCCTGAATAGTGTATCCCATAGCTCATTGTACCGTTGAGATAACGCATGACCCTTTCAAGTGCATGCCAATGATCAGTACCCGGGTTAGACATGAACCTACTCAATTTGCTCACAGCAAAAGAGATATCAGGTCGTGTTGCGCTCGCAAGGTACATGAGCGAACCGATCACTTGAGAGTATCTCAGTTGATCTCTCGGTCCTTTCTTATTCTTTCGCAGTGTCACGCTGGGATCATAAGGCGTTGGAGAAGGCTTGCTGTCTATAAAGCCAAACCGGCTCAAGACCTTCTCAACATAATGTGATTGCTAACGTAATCCCACTCTCATCCTTAATCAGCTTAATGTTCGAATCACATCAGCTTCTCCCGGATCTTTCATATCAAAGCAACTTGATAGAAAAGACTTGACTTGATTATCACACTCATACTTGTACCAAAGATCAAGTATGTCGTCAACATACAAGCACAAGATAACCGTATCGCCCCCACCATGGCGATAATAAACGCATCTATCAGCCTCATTAATGACAAAGCCCGCAGAAGTTAGAGTTCATCAAACTTCTCATGCCATTGCTTAGGTGCTTGCTTCAGCCCATACAAAGATTTTAACAATTTGCACACCTTTCTCTCTTCACCCTTTACCACAAACCCATCAGCTGATCCATATAGATTTCCTCTTCCAACTCTCCGTTATGAAAGCTGTCTTTACGCCCATTTGATGAACGATAAGACCATAAGAGGCAGCCAGGAAAGTAGTACACTAATGGTGGTCGGTCTAGCAACAGTGAATAGGTGTCAAAATAATCTTCGCCTTCTCATTGAGTGTAGCCCTTGGCTACAAGTCGTGCCTTGTACTTTTCAATAGTACCATCAGGCCTTAGCTTCTTCTTAAACACCCACTTACAACCCTTTGGTTTGCAACCATAGGGTCGTTCAGATAACTCCCAAGTTCCATTGGAAAGAATCGATTCCATCTCACTATTGACAGCTTCTTTCCGGTCATACGCATCAGAGATGCAAATGCCTCTGCAATGGACGTGGGAGTATTGTCCTAAGGTACACAATGAAATCATCACCAAAGGATTTTCCAACCCTCATCTCTTACCCCTCTTGGGAGCTTCATTGTCATCCTTCTCATGGATTTTCTCAACATGTGGTTGTTCGAATAATCACTAGATGTACTAGATTCAGGAATGAGCTCGGAAGAAAATCTAGCAGGTCTATGCATATCTTTCATAGGAAACATATTCTCAAAAATGTTGCATCACGAGATTCCATAATACTATCAACATGCATATCAGCTACCTCAGATTTAACCACTAAAATCTATAGCTAACGCTTCTGTTGAGCATAGCCTAGAAAGACACAATCCATTGTCTTTGGTCCGAGTTTATGTTTCTTGGTAATTGGAACGTTGACCTTAGCCAAACATCCCCAAGTGCGCAAATAAGAAAGTGATGGTTTTCTCCCAGCCCACTCCTCATAAGGGTCTTATCTTTATTCTTGTTCGAATTCTATTCAGGACATGACATGAAGTCAATAAAGCCTCCCCACCATGCCTTAGATAAACCAGCGGTGTCCAACATGGCATTCACCAAGTCGGTCAGCGTGCGGTTTTTCCTCTCAAGAACCCCGCTTGGTCGAGGCGAGTAGGAGGCGTCCTCTCGTGAATAATACCATGTTCCTCACAGAAATCATCAAAACTTTGGGAAAATACTTCCACCACGATCCGACCTAAGACGCTTGATCTTTCTCTCTAATTGATTTTCAACTTCAGCCTTATAGATTTTAAAGTAGTCTAATGCCTCATCTTTAGTTTTCAACAGATAAACATAGCAGAATCTAGTAGCATCATCAATTAACGCCATGAAATATCTCTTTCCACCTTTTGTCAACACACCATTCATCTCACACAGATCGAATGTATGAGTTCTAGAGGTGCCAAGTTTCTCTCCTCGGCTGCCTTGTGAGGCTTCCGAGGTTGCTTTGATTGCACACAGCTATGGCACTTAGAACCTTTGGCAATAGTGAAATTCGAATTAAACTCATTTCGAAAGCCGAGACAAGAAACCAAAATTAACATGACATAAACGAGAGTGCCAAACACTAGCATCCGAATCAACATTGTCACAAATATGGTATCTTGACTTATTACAAAACTCGAGAAAGTGATAAGCGGAACAAGCCTCCGCACTCATAGCCTTTACCAATAAATTGTCCAAATCTCGACACAACTACTTTATTGGACTCAAATATTACTTTAAACCCATCTCTGCAGAGTTGGGAGCCACTAACGAGATTCTTGTTTATAGTAGGGACATGCTGCACGTTCCTTAGCTGCACGATCTTTCCCAAGTAAACTTCAGATCTACGTGCCAACACCATGAACAGAGCATGCGAACCGTTCCCCATTATGACGGGAGAATCTCGGACGACCGATAAGAAGTGAACATAGAGATGTCGGCACACACATGAACATTAGCACCCGTATCAATCAACCAACTTGAGATTGAAAAGCTGAAAGCACAAACGGTAAATTACCGTACCCATCAAGACCGCTTAGCGGTCACGACGTTGACATTCTTCTTCCGTCCGCACGGTGCAGGCAGTCCTTGGAGAAGTGGCCGACTACTCCACAGGTGTAACACCCTAGTCCGCCAGCTTGTTCGGCTTCTTCTTCTTCTTGAAGGAAGCAGTATTGACAGCACATTTGTCGGAGGCTTGTAGTTCCCTTTCTTGCTGTTGTTGCTGTTCTTGTAGTGTGAGTTTTTCGCACCATGTTGGCGCTAGACTGACCCTCAACACCTCTCTCATGAGCGCCCTTAGTTCGAGCTTTCTCCTCAACATCAAGAGACGCTATCAGGTTTTCAACCGATATCTCCTGTCTCTTATGTTTGAGCGTTGCCAGGCGAAGTTCCTCCACGAAGAAGGCAACTTTGCAATTATGCACCCAGCCACAAACTTGTCGTAGGACGACTTGAGTAGTTCAAGCTCCTTTGCAATAACCTGTATTTCATGAGCCTGTTCGACCACGCCACGGTTGTTCACCATCTTGTAGTCGTTAAAGCTCTCCATGACATACATTCATCGCTCGCATCGGTTGCATCAATTTAGCATCCAGTGCATCCCGAGCTCTTTGGCGTCTGTTATGTGCATATACACATCTCGCAGGCGACCCTCAAGAACACTCGAACACAGCCTCTCAAGGCGTAGTGGCATCCTTGAACTTAGTCCGATCTTCCTCGGACATAGCTCCTTCGGGTTTGCCTCATCGACCTCCCGGATCTTGGGGCCTCAAGCCGAGTTGGCACTTGAATCTGCCACCTCTTGAAGTTGACCCCGGTAAACTTATCCGGTTTCATCGCATCGGTAAATCCAGCCATTGATAAATTAGGAAAATGCCTACACTTAGGTTTTTGGATTGATGGAATATTAGGCATAGTTTCCATGATTAATTCGAGCATATTAAACATGACGATAGCAGCTACTAACATGTGAAACTCCAATACAGAGATGTACTAATCAACATGCAAAATAGCATCAACAGATCGCTAAACACGCACACACTAAACATGTTTAGACAACGAATAGAGACACCGCGACGCATCTGCGGCGTTTGCAGATGAAGCAGTGGTGCCCGTTGCGGCGATGTTGTTGATGACAACGTTTGTGATGATCGGTCAAGACGGCGTCGATGGCGAACCGCCGCAGCAGCAGGTAGACGAGCCGTGGTGGAAATCCATGGCGCCATGGACGCGAGTGCAAGCACATTAGCGCTCAGACGTACGCTCGAAGCCATGGAACGGCACGTACGGGCCGAGTCCCAGACTTGTCGTAATCTCACGTCCGCGCCAATAGGCTACATGCACAGCGCCATGCGTGCCATAGCCAACCTGAGTCGCGGTGGCTGAGACTCGCAGATTCACCAATGCTCAGATTTAGTTCACAAGTGGCAGTCAGCCATAAGGCCTGCACTCGAGGGTGACCAGGCTCTCTGACTCACCACTCACTATAAGTGGAGAACTGCCACTTAGTGCTCATTGACAATCTCCTGATGCTGCGACTACAAGCATACGCTCAATGCCCCATGATCTACACTGTACATGGGCCATTAGACTACTTCAATTACCATAGGCTAGCTAATCATCTGACTCAGCATAGCTTAACCTTGCAGCTTACATACTACAATCGCACGTCAGCTTATGAACTATGGCTCAGAGCTCTGGAATCCGACCTGCACTTTGAGATGACATCATAGTAGACGTTCGAATGGACTTGCGTGCACATCCAAGACTGACACACTGAGCATTCCACTCACGTGACCATGATGCATATAAGCTCAGTAGATCTCCACCTCAGTGTCAGTAGCTCAAATTGCCTAATAGGTGTCTTACGATTCTACATCAATCTAAGTCTACTGCCATATGGCATAGTCCGACTGCTTCACGAATCTGACAGTTCGTTGCATAGTCCAATTCAACATAGGCATCTTGCTGTACAATTGTCTGCATTCATTTTACATAGTGTTCCATTCGACTAGTCTAGTGCTATACATCCATGTCTTCCTCTGCATATTCATATCACCTATGTTCTACACTTTCACAGTCACAGCTTCGACAATTCGCAGCTCTAAGGCTCTGCTTCAATAATCTCCAGACTATCCTTGAGTATACATTGCCATAGCATGATGCAACGTTGTAAGCACTCACATCCGAGTTCATGATCCATAATCTGTACAGCATGATCTAGTGTCAATTAGACTCCCAGTACCTTATTTATTTGCTTCAGTGATCACTGATGCGTCTAGAGATCGCATAATCAATGGGCTTCTCATACTAGTTAAGATCGACGTCATGCGCCTCATCACAGCTGCTCAAACTCTACTCTATCTACTGTAGTTCACATCCTCAAATGACATCACTAATGATCAGACGCTTCGTTACATAAGACTCTAACTACCATCTGATCAAAGTATATCCTCATAGCACAGCTAACGTCGCTCACAGATCTTCAATATCTCTTAATATACAAGTTGACAAGTTTAGTTAGCTATGCTCTAAATAGTCCCGCTACAAATTAACCACTCACTGCTCAACTACACCACATCGCTCATAATTCATATGCAATCACGAATCACTTCTTGAGTGCCACATTATGGGATATGTACCATACTGTACAGATTTCGATCTTCAAGCTGAGAATTCAATAACCTTGCGTCTATAAGACTTCAATCTAGCTAGACTTCTTCATTAAGACTTAGACTCAATGTCTATATGTGTATCATTAACTATCATTCAATCCTTTCTCCAGTACCATTCAACCACTTACTTGACATCATCACAACTGTCAAGAACAATCTGCATTACATACCTAAATAGTCCAGAAGATGATCCATCTGAGCAATATACATTTCTTCCACAAGTCATTGAGTCTAAGCCTATTGTAGCTTCTATGCAATCTATTCATAGCCTACATGCTATCTTAACAGCTTCGCAACCACTTAAATTTCTAAACCACCCTCGAGTTGACACTCAGATTCTCTATTGGAATTCCTAGTCTACAACAATCTGCCAGTCTATGAATAGCATCTTGATGCCATAATTGTCTAACTTGACTGCAATGCTATACTCAAGAAGACTACTGCATCTCCATGTGCATTAATTCTTTCTAACCTTACTAGAAGATAGTCAAACTCTGCCATTAACTTTCAAATGACCACAGCTGTTAGTCCATTCAATCACTTATCTAATAGTTCCCATTAACCTCAGTAATCATACTCAATTCACAGTTCTAAGCATGCATTCCTGTCACCATTATCATAGATTAGCTTAAGCCAATCTATCCAGTCAAACATCAGTTTCTCCAGTTACACATGACTAGGTCATTGATCCTACTCAGTTCAATGTAATTATCTATATATCTCGGCCATCCTTGTCGAAATCACATAGATGTCTATTCAACGAATCAATTCAAGACTGTCTAGACTAGTAATTGAAATACTCGCTTGCAATATACCATTCATACAAATATCCAATTGTACATGCCTAATCCACTGCATTTCACACTATCGTTACTACCATCTTTGAATACTCATAGCCTGAACTCAGTTCATAATCAACTAGCTAGCTGCAACCATTGAATGTGATTGAATTACTCTTCACCACATCACAACTCACTGCATAACGAAGTGCAAGGCATATGCCGACCGTTTACACATACTGTCTACTTATAGTGAATCTTGTGCCATACTTGACTGCAAACCTTGAACAGCTTCATCCAAGCTGCCAAATTATAGCATGAGTTCAACATTACACTAGTGTACGATTCGATCAATCACTAGTTGTAAGCAGAGCTCTCGACATCAGTCTACGACTCATAACATTACAATTTCGACCGTCATCCACTACACATATCCTTCTATTGCACAGACTTAATTAGATCTCATCTCATAGTTGCTAGCATAACAGTACCTTAGAGATTAGCCTAGCCATCTTATCTCTAGCATTACAACTCTACTTTCCAATCACTCACAGTTACGTCGATGGTGCAGGCTCTAGAATCTCTCCATTGTAGAACCGTGACAGTGTCAAACTTCTTGCATCTAATGACATGAGAATTGTCCTATAGCCTTGCTAGTCCGACTTGAGTTGCTTCTGATTGCACTTAAGTGCACTCATATCACCAGTCTGCAAGTTCCATCTCATAGAATCGCCACTTTACAACGATGCATGACATTGACGAGCCTTCTCACGGAATGAAGCTACTGCATTTCGCTAGATCATCCTAACGTCTACAAACTATGCTTAGCCTATTACCTACAAACTCGAGGTTCAGATGCCTGCCCTAGTGTTTCATTTTACTAACTAGGTCTAATTCATGCTAATGCACCTTCATAGAACTGTCTGACAAGATTAGTACGAGTTTCATATCAACATATAACCCAGTATCTAACTGTATAGATGTACATCTTCGAACAGCCTGATACATCTCTACAAGCTGATAAGTCAATCACGACTAACAGTGAAACACAGTATCAACTACGCTCTGAGCTGACACATGCAAGTCGAATCTCAGAACGCTAGTCACTGAGTACACCGTTAGGCCCTACGCGATACATATCTTCCGTGCTATGCTATCCGACAGCGTACATTCATGAACATGCAACTAGTCGTCACATTGTCAATCGCCATGTATGGAGTCTCTGGAGATATGCAGGACTAATGTCAGATCTGTCAAGTGCCATTATGCCTACTCAATGGAACAGTATCTCACTAATGCTCTACATGTCAACAATCTCGCAATTGGCTCTAATATGCATGCAACAACGCTCGCTATGTCAAGCAGTAGCCTGTTGTAGCGAATCGGTCGCCTTGCAGTAACCGAGACAAGTACTCAATTGAACAGCACATACCTGTCGGTGCTCCATTCATGTCACAAGGCTAATTACCGACTCGACTGACAGCCTGAGCAAACTGCTCTGAACCATGACTAAGCCCATGCATACTAACAGTTGATCATGATTAATGAGCTCCAAACCTGTAGCGTCTTGCCATTAGCATTGCATCTTCTGCGCCTCGAAGCTATCTGCAACTCGACATCACAAGTCGACTCAAGTTTACGACTTACTCCAGTCTGACATAAGGCCTCGCAGCTGTATGTTACGGTCTCGATCGAGCATTGCAGTCTAGTCTCATGCGAAGGTCTGCTTTACCATTACGTTGACTCGATTCTGTAGTCTGTAGCAACTCACTGAATAGTCCAATCCATAATGCTTCAAATGTCCCTTAAGGTCATGCATACTCCCTAACATTCAACTACCATCGACTAATGTTATCTAACATGTATCTGCTTCTTATTCGTTATGTCTCTACTGACTCAGACACTTACACAGACTTGAATCACTAAAGACTAACTGACTGCTAATTGTCAACATGCTATCACTAATCTAGTACGTCAGACTCTAGTGACCGCGCATGCTAAGTGGATTCGTTAGTTACCCATGAATACTGTCGTCACCCAGATTCTATCATCGCTACTTTATCAGCCAGATGCTCATACTCACAGAACCAACGGAGGTCGCTAGATGAGCCTATCTCCCATACAATCTTAGAGCTTACCGAGCACTAGATCTGCTCCTGAACACAGCTGCTCCACACCGCTATCTTCGAATGCAATATACTGCTGAACAATTGACCTATGCATCCAGGCATACCTGAGCACTTATCAGCAGGTCTCAAACTATATAGCGTCGTGCAAGATCCATAGGCTCCGATCTCATTGCGCTTCATTACATTCATTGACCTTAATCCTTAAACTGTGCTTCTAACAAACTTCCTGATGTCATAATTCTAAGCAATCATTCCACAGTAGATGTAGCTGAAGTCTCACTAGCGCTCAATCTTGCAGATTAGCTATCTATGATGCCATGATTATCGCCAATTAACATCACAGTCTCTACATCGCACCTTGTATGCAACATGTATTAAGTCACAGCATACACTCAACTACTGTCACATCCGTCCCATGAGTTCATAGCATTAGATTCACATAATGCAACACCATGTGACCATTCGACCTCATGCATCAGATGCATGACCCTGACTAACATGTACGACTGTTGTGAGATAAGTACTCTATGAGACCATGAGATGAACACTGCACTGAAAGTGATCGAGCTCAACAATGCACTCGCATAGGTTGCTAGGTACCAGAGCACTGCTTAAGATACTCAACCTTAATTACCGCCTTCATGATTCTGACGAGTTGCAACTCAATCTAAGTGATTCAGCTCGCTCTTACAGACTAGTATATCGATGTTGCAATTCTGCATCCGATCATCAGCATTGTAGAATGCACGACTCTTCCACGCATCTATTGCAACCTTCAATCAAGCTGAGCTTCAGTGTCTCACTCCATATGACGTTAACGCGAGTCTCCTAGCATAATCAGTCTACGAGTGACTTCGATCCAATGCTAGCAATTCAGGTGTCTGTCTCCTCGATGTTAATCTTTGATCACAATTTGCCACAGATCATAATACCTCATGCAATCGCCTAGTGTTTACTCAAGTTCATACATCGACGCATGGTTGCATAGACCATGAACATCGCTCTCATTGTCACTTGCACTTACAGTATGAGTAGCTCTCCACTTATGCAAGTTCTAGTCGATGCATGCACAGTCCATGGCAATCGACTAATGGTTCACTACTCTTGAATGAGTCAACAACCTGAGCAAAGTCCACTGTATTATCGAACTACGTGCTGTCCAGTCAGCCCTTGCGTAAAGACAACACCACATGCAGTGTTCTCAACATCTGGCTTCAGTATCATCCCATCCGAGAGATATCTTCGAGTTTATCATTTCACACAGCCCTCAGATCATACTCTAGCCTACGACTTTTACATCAGTACAAATTGAAATCTCAAGCTGAATTTTCAACTTCAACACATGACTTCATTCAACATGATTCGCTAATGACATGATGTCTAGTCAATCATTCTGCATAGATTCAGAGTTGCCATTCTATTATGCATCATCAGCTCTAGACAAAGTTGCATACACCAAACTCAATGGACTTCACTAATGATTCAGTCTAATGCTATCCTTCAAGACAAGCAAATCATGCTTTGATCCATAGCATCTGATAACAACTTCACATTTCCAACTGCTAACAAAATGAGGATTTCCGTCACCACTAAGGCTTCAATAGTCAATTCACTTCAACTATTGATGCAACACACCATTCATCTCACACAGATCGAATGTATGAGTTCTAGAGGTGCCAAGTTTCTCTCCTCGGCTGCCTTGTGAGGCTTCCGAGGTTGCTTTGATTGCACACAGCTATGGCACTTAGAACCTTTGGCAATAGTGAAATTCGAATTAAACTCATCTTTGGAAAGCCGAGACAAGAAACCAAAATTAACATGACATAAACGAGTGCCAAACACTAGCATCCGAATCAACATTGTCACAAATATGGTATCTTGACTTATTACAAAACTCGAGAAAGTGATAAGCGGAACAAGCCTCCGCACTCATAGCCTTTACCAATAAATTGTCCAAATCTCGACACAACTACTTTATTGGACTCAAATACTACTTTAAACCCATCTCTGCAGAGTTGGGAGCCACTAACGAGATTCTTGTTTATAGTAGCGAGATGCTGCACGTTCCTTAGCTGCACGATCTTTCCCGAAGTAAACTTCAGATCTACCGTGCCAACACCATGAACAGTAGCATGTCTTATTTCGTATCACAAATGGTGTGTGGTTAATTAATTCTTAGTGACGAGCAGATGCGACAAGTTACAGTTTTCCTATCAGGCTTCGAAGCTCACAGCAACAGCAATATGTTCTTGCTTGTGAATATGTGAAAGAAAATAGGAATGCAGAAGCACCAGCTGATAGTATGGTCCGGTTCAGCTGTACTACATCATGTGCTGAACACCTCAAATTGCCAATAGGAATTAGGCAGTAATAAATTTTTTGTTTCTCAAAATCCACAACAAGTCATACTCACTTGTTTCTGAAAATCAATACTCACCAACGAGGTACAATTCACATTCTAAACTCTGAAGCTACATGCGCATTACAAAGACCAACTACCATCCATCGGTGAGCTCACAAGCTCAATCTGCAAGTGCCAGAAAACAAGAACTAGAAAAATACAGAGGCATGTTCCTTGTTGCTATGCCGACTCTTGTATCAGGTGGAGGAACAACTGTTGGATGAGAGCGCAGTGTAGTGGAAGGTGTGCAGGTTGCGGACGGTGGCGTTGGGGACTGTTGGACTCGGCGTTGGGGACCACCGAGACGGTGAACGGGCGCGGAGGTAGGCCAAACGTGGTGGATCTCGCCGCCGCTATGGAAGGATCGCCAGTACCGTGGAGCAGTTTGGGGCGTACGGACGCGGAGGCAGGGCAAGAGCGGCCGGCGTTGAAGGGTTCACCGGGGCTGTGGAACCATTTGAGGCAGACAGAGACAGGCGCGGACGCTGCCGGTTCACCGGGCCGTGCCGCCATGGAGCGATTGGAGGAGACTACAGAGGAGTGCGCATCCTGAGGCAGAGATGTGCTTAGCTGAGGGGTTATTAGCAAATTGGCGTACTTAACTAAGAGCGGCCGCGGGCCTGTTTTTGCAAATCTGCGTTGCTTTTGACCCGATGCGTGCGATGTCAATCGGCCGGCTGAGGACTCGATGGATACAGGGATGCACGAACTAGCCCGGATGCATATGATACGACGCTCTGCCGGCCAGTCACTCCGGGTTGTTTAAGGCCGTTTGACACGTTCATCTAGATCTTGTTTTCTTTTTACTAGTCACTGACCGGGCCGTCCATCCGGCGTATGTATGAAAGAGATTTGAGGCGTTCAGTTGTAGATGCTCTTGATATCGGGTTGATCGGTCCCTGGCACCAGGAGCCAGCAACCGGTCCCTGGCACCAGGAGCCAGCAACCTATGGCCATGGGCATTCCTGCATCCGGCAGGTTGTCGAATCTTTGCATTGGTATATATATTTCGTAGAAGAGCGTGTATACTGCAGAAGTGAACCTCATCCCATCTCCGGATTAGTTGGATTTGCAGGTTACGTAAGGCATGTTCAACAGTGTCCGGTCAGCTGTCTGAAAGAGAGGACAGCTAGGATTTTAGAAGATATGGAAGAGAGAGAAACAATATGTCGGTAGAATTACCAACGATCTGTAGCCCTGAAAATCAGGTTGCTACAGACGGCTTTTTACCGTTGTATGGAGTGACGTCTGCAAAGCTTCGGGGAACTGCCTTCTTAAGCGGTGGATTAGTCTTTTACTCCTTCATATCTTACATTCTTAAGAAGTTGCTCCCCACAACAAGGCATTCTCTTAACATGCAAATGGTCCAACTCAGCATGTCATGTCATCAGATACCAGCCAATCACAAATCAGCATTTACAGGAGGGACCCACCATAGGTTGAAAACAAATCATGTAGTTATTCCCTGGTCACCAAAGAGACCACCGTTTCCTCTCCAATTCAGTTAGAACTACATAACGCACCCACCACAAGATAATCCGCGTACTACACGACCTTCTCTATCCTTCGTATTTTCCGTGGCTATAATAGGGTGCTGTGTCTGGGATCTCATCTCTGTGTGAGGAAGCTCCTTCGGTCCAGATCGCATCTACGACTCTTCCTAATTATCTGAGGTATGTCCCCCTCCGTTGTGGTGAATGTATCCTCAAGATGGTGTCCGTGGTGCGCTGGCCCTCTCCATTCTCTCTCTCCGTTCCTGCCAAGATCCGTTCAGTTCGACCGGATCAGACCAAACGCTGTGGTTCTGGAGCTGGCTTTGTTTCCGATCTAGTGGTCATGCCAACCTCTGCCATGTAGCGGAGGGATTCTTTTTGGCCTTGAGGGGCCGTGCTGGTGACGACGCAGGACATGGCCTCCTTATCCAGCAAGAACTTGTAGGAGCCCTGGATCCAAATCCTTCCGCCGATGTCGTCCGGGCTGATGCATAGATGAGCTTCTAGCCTTCTACTACGGCAATGGTAGCTTTATTTTTTTTGGCAAGTCGACCTGCAGTCTCAGTCTGATCTCTAATCTCTAATTTTGTATTCAATATTCACAGTCCATGGCTCCTCTAGGTACCACCCATTCTTATGCTCTCATGTCTATACATCATGGTAAATTGGTAACCGTCAATATTGGGCTTTCAATAAGAAACCTTCCCTTGCAGCGGCGTGAGAGGCAGTGATTAGCAGTTGGCACACGAGTAGATCTACGAGGTGATGCCGGTGGAGGATTGGCGGTGACACACGTTCCATATAGGCAGGGGGTTCTTCGCGGCTGCCTTGGAGTTGAGCTCACGTGACTACGGCCATAAGTCTGGGTACCATTGCTTCCCTGCTGATGCATGTGGGTTAAAGAAATTTTGTTTCTGAACATGCATATACTCCGTATATCACAATAAAATCTTTCTCCCTTTATGGTACTACAAACCTTTTCAAAAAAGGATGTATACTACAAGATGTGAGGTGCCTCTTCTTATTCAGCCGCAATTCTTTCATGAATACAATATGGACCATAATAAGTTTCAGTTTTACAAGCAAAATCCCATACATCACATGCCATTGTTTTTTTCAGGCAACTACAGTGGACATTCACGTGTCTCTTCTTTTACTTAATTTCCTATTTTTCATATTTGTAGTTGCTATGATTTAGAATGACGATTGCAAGACTCTTGCCTGTACCTGGCTTACTCAAGCATCTTTGAGAGGGAAAAGAAGATGTTGAAGAAATGCTTAAACATGGTTGCATGGTGTGGTATGTACTGTAGTCTTATATTTTTCCAAAGGGCCCAAATTTGTGATGGATTTATGTTGCGTGGCCGATCAGGGAAGATGAAGAGGCATGCATTATGCCCTTATATCTATTGCCTGCAGCAGATACATGTAAGCTTCCTTCATTTATTTTCAATCTCTTCTTTTACCAAGGCTAGATTTCAGAGTAGTAGAGACCACTAATATTTTCTTTTCTTGCAGATTTGCTACATAAACTGGTTGGATGCCACTTGAGTATTAATGCACTGAGGTGACATCCTCTGTGATTTCACATTAGTTTCTAATTCCAATCCACAAATGCAGCCAATGTGTCTTCCTCCTTTAATTGCTTTGTATCATTTCAGGTTATTCACCTTTGGTTACTCCAGAACTATTTTTGTTCCACATCTTTAGTTTAGCAATAATGTTTACTTATCCAAAACTGGTCATTCTCATTTCTTTGTATCTATCTTCATCATCAAGGTTATGAAAGGAGAAACATGCGATTGACCTTATTTGGAATATATTATATATTCTAACCATTAAATTATGATTATGAGAAAAGCACCGTTCAATTCATGAGCTGAAGTCATGGTCTGTGATTTTACGAGTTCTTAGTTTTAAGAGCCATGTACGAGCAAACTGATTCACATTTTTTGTGTGTTTTCACTGTCCAATATTAACCATTTAATTTTGCTTGCCCAATATTAATTGATTAAGTCTTTCCTTTTCCTGATGCTGATTGGTCATTATGTTATTCGGACTTTTCGTACAATCAAAGTATTTTGATAGCCATTTTATTGCTCATTTCGCAAATAATTTGCAGGTGGAATATCTCCATGTTTCACCTCAGACTATGACCCCCTGCACTAATGTTATTCATACTCCGTGTTTCACTTCAGACTATGACCCCCTTCACTGATGTATATTGTACTCATACCATTTTAAACCACATACTATTTCTATTACTTTTTGCCTTCTGAACGCTTCAATACACTTCTATGATATGCATTAAACACCTTTTATCACTCTTCATTACTTTTTGTTGTGTGCATCTTTTCTGTCCTCTGTGTGTTAAACCGATTTACGATAACTTATGATAGACAATGTCTTTCTCTACATGATTACTTGGCCAACATTAATTGAATTGATTGATTTTCCAAGATGGCAAGTTGCACCTTTATTTGAGGCATGAATAAAGTACAAAAATTATCTATCATCCTCACAAGATGAAATTAGTTTTGTATCTTCCTCCGGACTTCTGTAAACTATATTCTATGAAATGTCCTATTAGTCAGGTATCATTGAATTAAGATTTCAAAGTTTTGACTCATATATTGATAGATAAAATGATACCAATTCAGACTATTTTATAACCATGTGTGCACCCTTTATATAGGTGTAAAGGGACATAACCTTTTTAAGGTTTTTGGGTTTATGACCAATCGCTAAATATTGCTCCATTTCAAACTATTATTCAAATCTTCAATTAGCGGTCACAATACTTAATACATTTTCTTCTTGTTTTTTTGCTAATCCAGATTGTTAGTTTGTGGTGTAAGCAACCATTCTTATTTATAGGTCCAGCCGCAACGTGCGGGGTATCATCTAGTTTTAGAATGCTACAGACAGTAGAACGACCAGTCTATTGTATGTGGTGTTTTTACCTCTGTATATAGTTGAGGTGGAGTGTCGTTAGAGACAACCGTTGTCTAAACTTTTTTTTTGAAGTTCAGACCTCCACTTTATTAAACTAAAAGAGCAATCTCGTCTGATACAATGCGAAGAATACAATCAGTGGGGACTGAATCCTAAAACAGCAAAGTTCTACTACTAACTCCTTCCCTCGCCAGCCTATGGGCCGCCCCATTTGCTGTCCTCCGCACCCAGGAGATCTTAACCTCCTGCACCAACCTGATGAGGCCCTTCGCCTCCTCCACCATTTGCCCTGCATAGGATAGATTCCGTTCCTGGTCGTTCAGCATCCCTACAAGTTCTTGGCAGTCCGTCTCGAGGTGCAGCTTGTGTATATCTCTCTGAATAGCCATTAAGACTGCTCTCCTGCACGCCAAGAGCTCAGCAACTAACGGCTCAGCTATGTGTGGAAAGAAGTCTGTTGCCGCTCCTCTGAAAGCACCATCTTCATCTCTGAAGATCACTCTGATACGTCTCCATCGTATCTACTTTTCCAAACACTTTTGCCCTTGTTTTGGACTCTAACTTGTATGATTTGAATGGAACTAACCCGGACAGACGCTATTTTCAGCAGAATTGCTATGGTGTTGTTTTATGTGCAGAAAACAAAAGTTCTCGGAATGACCTGAAACTCCACGGAATATCTTAGAATAAATAATAAAAATCCTCGCTAAAGATGAACACCAGGGGCCCACATTCTGCTCACGAGGGTGGGCGCGCCTCCCCAGGCGCGCCCCTACCTCGTGGGCCCCCTGGATGCCCTCCGACGCCAACTCCAACTCCATATATTGGCTTTCGGGGAGAAAAATATCAAAGAGAAAGTTTCATCACGTTTTACGACACGAGCCGCCGCCAAGCCCTAATCTCTCTCGGGAGGGCTGATCCGAGTCCGTTCGGGGCTCCGGAGAGGGGATTCGTCGTCGTCGTCATCATCAACCATCCTCCATCACCAATTTCATGATGCTCACCGCCGTGCGTGAGTAATTCCATCGTAGGCTTGCTGGACGGTGATGGGTTGGATGAGATTTATCATGTAATCGAGTTAGTTTTGTTAGGGTTTGATCCTAGTATCCATTATGTTACGAGATTGATGTTGCTATGACTTTGCTATGCTTAATGCTTGTCACTAGGGCCCGAGTGCCATGATTTCAGATCTGAACCTATTATGTTTTCATGAATATATCGTGTTCTAGATCCTATCTTGCAAGTCTATAGTCACCTACTATGTGTTATGATCCGCAACCCGAAGTGACAATAATCGGGACCACTCCCGGTGATGACCATAGTTTGAGGAGTTCATGTATTCACTTTGTGCTAATGCTTTGTTCCGGTTCTCTATTAAAAGGAGGCCTTAATATCCCTTAGTTTCCAATGGGACCCCGCTGCCACAGGAGGGTAGGACAAAAGATGTCATGCAAGTTCTTTTCCATAAGCACGTATGACTATTTACGGAATACATGCCTACATTACATTGATGAACTGGAGCTAGTTCTGTGTCACCCTATGTTATGACTGTTACATGATGAACCGCATCCGGCATAATTATCCATCACTGATCCGGTACCTACGAGTTTTCCATATACTGGTTTACGCTTATTTACTTTTTTGTTGCTACTATTATCATCACTACAAAAATACCAAAAACATTACTTTTGCTTTCTTTACTTTGTTACCGTTACCACCACTATCATATTACTTTGCTACTAAACACTTTGCTGCAGATATTAAGTTTCCAGGTGTGGTTGAATTGACAACTCAGCTGCTAATACTTGAGAATATTCTTTGGCTCCCCTTGTGTTGAATCAACAAATTTGGGTTGAATACTCTACCCTCGAAAACTGTTGCGATCCCCTATACTTGTGGGTTATCAAGACCTTTTTCTCGTCGTTGCTGTGGGGAGCATAGCTCTATTCTTTGAGTCACTTGGGATTTATATCTGCTGGACACTATGAAGAATTTGAAAGACGCTAAGACAACAATTTATCCCTCAACTACGAGGGAGGTAAGGAACTGCCATCTAGCTCTGCACTTGATTCACCTTCTGTTATAAGTAAGCTAGCGACACCTAAACCTGCTTCTGCTATTCGTTCCAATATGTCGCATGTTATTGATGATGCCACTTCTGCTATGCATGATACTTATGATGAAACTGAACATGATGATGTTAGTGATGATGAAAATAGGCCTGCTATTCCTGAGGGTTACCTTTTTAATGCTGAATCTACTGAAGCTATTCTTGCTTGCCAGGATAGTCTTGAACGTAATAGGTTGCTAGTTAAATGGAGTAAAGAATCTTTTAGAGGTAGGATGAGACCCGACCCTGCTTTTGCTACTTCACCTATTTGTGTTCCTGATCAGGATTATTATGATTTTTCTGTTGATCCAGATATAATTACTTTGGTTGAATCTGATCCTTTTTATGGCTACGAATCTGAAACTATTGTGGCACATCTTCGTAAGTTAGATGATATAGCTGCCCTGTTTACTAATAATGAGAGATCGCGCTACCTTTATTTACTCAAAATATTTCCGTTCTCTTTAAAGGGTGATGCTAAGATATGGTTTAATTCTCTTGATCCTGGTTGTGTGCGTAGTCCCCAGGATAGGATTTATTACTTCTCCGCTAAATATTTCCCTGCTCATAAGAAACAAGCTGCTTTGAGGGAAATATATAACTTTGTGCAAATTGAAGAAGAGAGTCTCCCACAAGCTTTGGGGAGGCTTCTCAAGTTACTTAATGCTTTGCCTGATCATCCTCTTAAGAAACCTGAAATATTTGATATCTTTTACGATGGACTAACTGATGCTTCCAGAGATTACCTGGATAGTTGTGCTGGTTCTCTTTTCAGGGAAAGAACGCCGGATGACGCTGAAATTCTATTGAATAATATGTTGGCTAATGAAAATAATTGGGCACCTCCCGAGCTACCTCCTGAGCCAATTACTGAGCCTATTCCTAAACCAACTCCGAAGAAGAGAGGGGTTCTATTTCTTAGTCCCGAAGATATGCAAGAGGCAAAGAAATCTATGAAAGAAAAAGGTATTAAAGCCGAAGATGTTAAGAATTTACCTCCTATTGAAGAAATACATGGTCTTAATTTACCGCCTGTTGAAGAAGTGTATGATCTCAATTACTTATTTACTGAAGAACCTCTCGATATCCCGACACAGGTAGTAAAGGTAAATTCTCTCTATAGATATGATAAAGCTGAAGTCCCTCCTACTAAAATCACTAGTCAATGCTTGGATGAGTTTGATGACTTTATGTTTAAGCAAGATGACTTTAATGCTTATTTTGGTAGACAATTAAAACAGAATACCTTTATGATTAAACGCTTGAGTGATTATATGGCTGATATTAGAAGTGAACTTAAACTTGTTAGCAAACATGCTTCTATGGTTACCACTCAAGTAGAACAAGTACTTAAAGCTCGTAAAGAAATGCTTGATGAAATGAATAGTAAGAAAATGATTATCTGTTAGAGTGGCTACTAGAACTGGTAGAATGACTCAGAACCTTTGTATCCTGAAGGCCACCCTAAGAGAATCGAGCAAGATTCTCGGAGAAATAATATTGATATGCCTAGTTCTTCTAAAAGGAAGAAAAAGAAAATGATAGAACTGTGCAAACTTCTAGTGAACCTATTGCTGAACCACCTGATAATCCAAATGATATCTCTATGTCTGATGCTAAAACACAATCTGGTAATGAACATGAACCTAGTGAAAATGTTAATGATAATGTTCAATGATGATGCTCAACCTAGTAATGATAATGATGTAGAAGTTGAACCTCTTTGTTGATCTTGATAACCCACAATCAAAGAATCAACGTTATGATAAAAGAGACTTCGTTGCTAGGAAACATGGTAAAGAAAGAGAACCATGGGTTCAGAAACCCATGCCTTTTCCTCCCAAACCATCCAAGAAAAAGGATGATGAGGATTTTGAGCGCTTTGCTGAAATGATTAGACCTATCTTTTTGCGTATGCGATTAACTGATGTGCTCAAAACAAATCCTTATGCTAAGTATACGAAGGATATCATTACTAATAAAAGAAAGATACTGGAAGCTGAAATTTCCACCATGCTTGCTAATTACACTTTTAAGGGTGGAATACCAAAGAAATTTGGAGATCCTGGAGTACCTACTATACCATGCTCCATTAAAAGAAATTATCTTAAAACTGCTTTATGTGATCTTGGAGCCGGCGTTAGTGTTATGCCTCTCTCTTTATATCGTAGACTTGACTTGAATAAGTTGACACCTACTGAAATATCTTTGCAAATGGCTGATAAATCAACTGCTATACCTGTCGGCATTTGTGAGGATGTGCCTGTTGTGGTTGCAAACGTTGCTATTTTAACGGCCTTTGTTATTCTTGATATTCCCGAGGATGATAGTATGTCTATTATTCTCGGAAGACCTTTCCATAATACTGCAGGGGCTGTTATAGATTGCAACAAAGGCAATGTCACTTTTCATGTTAATGGTAATGAGCATACGGTACACTTTCCAAGGAAACAACCTCAAGTTTATAGTATCAACTCTATTGGAAAACTTCCATCGATTATATTTGGAGGTTTCGAATTTCCTCTCCCTACTGTCAAGAAAAAGTATGATATTCTTATTGTTGGGGATTTTCATATCCCCGTTGAGGTAACTTAGTGTCATTCGAAATTTCTTCGGTTCCGTGATTATTCGGAATGAGTTTGTTAACAAGACTTGATCGACCTTGTTAGTGGGTTCATTTTGATGATCACGAGATGGATGAAACTAGAACCACAACCTTGTGTACCCTCTTTATATTTAATGTTATTTAGTAGAAATAAAGTAAAATAGTAATTTTTTTGTCTGTTTCCTGACTTATCCGTACAATATAAAAATATCCCGAAAATAAAAGTCCTCAGAATACCATGCCAATTTTATATGATTTTTTCGGGAATATTTGAGAATTCACTGTGCAAAAATTACCACGGGGGGAGCTGCCACCTGGCCACCAGGGTGGAGGGCGCGCCCTACCCCCTTGGGCGCGCCCCCCTGCCTCATGGGCCCATGGTGGCCCTCCTCCACTTATCCCTGCACCCATCTTCTTCCTCTGCCTCACACAAACCCGAAAAACCAACTCAAGCACGAGTTCCAGCCCCCGTTGCTGTGATTTTCGATCTCCTTGCTCAAAGCACCTCTCGCAAAACTGCTTGGGGAGATTGTTCCTTGGTATGTGACTCCTCCATTGGTCCAATTAGTTTTTGTTCTAGTGCTTTATTCATTGCAAATTTGTGCTGCATAGGTGACCATGTTCTTGAGCTTGCATGTCAAATTTATATGGTTCCAAGTAGTTCTAATGCTTGATATATGCTCTAGGCACTTGTATGAGTAGTTGCTATCAGTTTTATTGAAGTTGGTTCACTTTTGTTTGAAGTTACTAAAAATTTCAGATTATTTCATAAATAATGAAGAGACTTTTGAGGGGCTCGTCGAGCCGAAGCTCTAAGGAGAAACAAAAGGAAGAAGAACAGAAGCCCAAATTTAATTTGCCTTGCATCGAGGAGGTTCGGCCGTGTGAATGGCCTTCCGATGACTTCTTGAGGAGAGCCGGGATTTATGAGGATTTCTATCTATTGATTGAGAACGCCGGCCTCACCAACTTCCTCCGCGACCAACGTCATCAGTATCTCTTACTCACAAATACTTTTGTGCAGAACTTCTACTTTTTCCCTAAGAAATCACCTCCAACAGTAGAGTTCCATTTATATGACATTGTTAAGGAAATGCCATTAGCTGAATTTTGCGAGGTTTGCAAAATACCCTTTGAGGGCAACTTAGATGAACCACACCGTAATGAAGTAGACGCTTTCATTGACACTATCACTGTGGGAGAAACCAGGACGGTTTCTGATGCAAGAATCACTAGCATACATTTTCCTGTTTTACGTTATTTTGCCTTATTTGCTAGTCATTGCTTGATTGGACGCGGGAACTGTGGGAACCTTAGCATTCCTGATATTATCATTTTGTTCCATGGTTTATACCGCAATAACTCTGTTAGTATGGGTGGAATTGTTGCTAGACGGTTAAGTCTGAACCGTACTAAAGGCCCCATCTTTGAAGGTATTTATGCTTCGCGCCTAGCTGAATATTTTGAAATACCTATTAGGCATGAGGAGAAAGAAGAAACAGCGCTGCCCCGTGCTTATTTAGATTATAAGAGTATGCTAGTGCATGATTTTCTTGTTAAGAGTCGCAAAGGGGAGCTCAAATATAAATTGTACTTTGATAAACATCACCCTGGGACTATTACTTTGCCTGCTCCCTCTTTGTTTAACTTGTCTACAAGTCCTTACATTGTTACGTAGGCGGCTGTTCAAGCCTATCGAATCCTGCACCAGCCCGGAACCGGAGCCACAAGATGAGCCTCCACGAATGTCATTTATTCTTGGGATCTGAGGCGGTTGCCACCGATGGCGATCGAGTCCTCTTCATCACATTATGATCCCAACTATCCTTCATCGCAAAGATGCGACCCAGCTACACCTACGGATATCAGCCAGGCTATCCCTGGCAATAGACCAACTTAGGCCAAAAGCCTAAGCTTGGGGAAGTACGTATTTCTCACCGACATTACATTTATGTTCACACACACTCATTGCTAGATGTCGGTGCTCATACTCTTTCATTGTAATATCCATGCTAGTTTATTTTATTTTTCCTGCTTTCTTCTTGTGTGTTTAATAAACCTTAGAAAAACAAAAAAAATTAGTTAGTCTACTTTCCTTGCTTGTAGTAGAATTAAAAAGAAAACCCAAAAATATTTCCCGTTCTTCTTTTTACTTGTTGGGAGCTTTCCCGTGTAAATAGTTTTTTATTTCTTTTCCTTTCTTTGGGGGTCGAGAAGACCATATTGAAAATGCTTAGTGGCTCTCATATGCTTGATCGTTTATTTAACTTAGAGCCCATATTAGTTGTCTTCTCTCTTGAGTTGAATGCTTGCAGATTCCAGCTTAGTCCAATGCACGTGCACTCTTATTATTATACGCACGTTGCTCGGTCGCAAGTGAAAGGCAATAATGATGATATATGATGGACTTATTGGGATGAGAAAAGCTGGTATGAACTCGACCTCTCTTGTTTTTGTAAATATGATGATTCATCGTTCCTGATTCAGCTATTAGGAAGTAAACATATTTGCAATGACATTTGGAGATTATAGTTGCTTGTGCCATGCTAGATTAGCTATGAGTTATAATGGTTTACCTTGCGTGCCAACATGCTATTAGAATGATTATGATATGGTATGATGGGATGGTATCCTACTTTGAATGAATTGAGTGACTCGACTTGGCACATGTTCACGCATGTAGTTGAATCAAATCAACATAGCCTTCATGATATTTAGGTTCATGGTGGATTATATCCTACTCATGCTTGTATTCGGTGTAAATTAATTTTAGTGCATGTTTACGACTGTTGTCGCTCTCTCAGTTGGTCGCTTCCCAGTCTTTTGGTAACCTTCACCTGTACTAAGCGGGAATACTGCTTGTGCATCCAAACTCCTTAAACCCCAAAGTTGTTCCATATGAGTCCACTATACCTTCCTATATGCGGTGTCTACCTGCCATTCCAAGTAAATTTGTATGTGCCAAACTCTAAACCTTCAAATGAAATTCTACTTTGTATGCTCGAGCAGCTCATGTGCAACTAGGGCTGCCTATATCTTCCATGCTAGGTGGATTATTCTCAAGAGGAGTGGATTCCGCTCCTCATTCACGAGAAAGGGCCCGTAACCGGGATGCCCAGTCCCATGATCCAAAAAGATCAAAGTAAATCAAAATAATTAAACAAAACTCCCCTTGGGACCCGTTGAATGTTGGAGGCACTCGTTGTTTCGAGCAAGCCATGGATTGATGCTTGTGGAGGAAGGGGAGTATAAACCTTTACCATTCTGTTTGGGAACTGCCTATGATGCATGTAGTATGGAAGATACAACCATCTCATAGTTGTTGCGTTGACAGTGAAAGTATGCCTGTCGGTGTCAAAACAGGTGGATCTCGGGTAGGGGGTCCCGAACTGTGCGTCTAGGCGGATGGTAACAGGAGACAAGGGACACGATGTTTTTACCCAAGTTCGGGCCCTCTCGATGGAGGTAAAACCCTACTCCTGCTTGATTAATATTGATGATATGGGTAGTACAAGAGTAGATCTACCACGAGATCAGAGAGGCTAAACCCTAGAAGCTAGCCTATGGTATGATTGTTGTTCATCCTACGGACTAAAACCCTCCGGTTTATATAGGCACCGAATAGGGTTAGGGTTACACAGAGTTGGTTACAATGGTAGGAGATCTACATATCCGTATCACCAAGCTTGCCTTCCACGCCAAGGAAAGTCCCATCCGGACACGGGACGAAGTCTTCAATCTTGTATCTTCAAAGTCCAGGAGTCCAGCCAAAGGCTATAGTCCGGCTATCCGGACACCCCCTAATCCAGGACTCCCTCAGTAGCCCCTGAACCAGGCTTCAATGACGACGAGTCTGGCGCGCATATTGTCTTCGGCATTGCAAGGCGGGTTCCTCCTCCGAATACTTCATAGAAGATTTTGAACACAAGGATAGTGTCCGGCTTTGAAAGATAAGTTCCACATGCCACCGTAGAGATTATAATATTTACCCAAATCCAATCCGCTGACGTATTCCGCAGCGTGTCATCACACCACGGCCAAGCCTTTATTCGTTTTAACTGTCCCACCTCAGCGCGTTTAGCGAGGCGGTTTCCTTGGCACGTCTTGTCGAAGCAGAGATCGTGTCCCCTTATTCCGGGATTCTCATCAATACGGGCGTGGGTAACCCAATCGTGCCCGTCGGCACGCCTCCTCTATCGAAGGCGAGTCCCGAACGGTCACGGGGAGGGCTCCTGGTATTCAACCTCTTTATAAAGAGACCAAGGCCCCGCTCCTTTTCTCAATATCCATCGTAACCGCCCCTCGCTTCGAGTTCCAACACCCAAAGCTCCAGATTCAAGCACTTCGGACCTTTGATGATGTCTGGCTCCGACCTCCAAGACCGGTGGATGCCTTCCTCCGTCACGGAAGAAGACGTCCTAAAGCTAAGAGATGCCAGGTATCTAACCAGCGAAATCTCGCATAGGCTGCCTGCTCAAGGGCAGGTTATTCCCACTCCCAAGCCCGGTGAAAGCGTGGTGTTCGCATCTCACTTCCTTCGGGGGCTAAGTTTCCCGACGGACCCCTTCGTGAGGGGGCTCATGTTTTATTGCGGGCTGGAATTTCACGACTTGGATCCGGAGTCCATCCTCCACATCTCATCATTCATCGTTGTGTGTGAAGCCTTCCTCCGCATTACCCCTCACTTCGGATTATGGCTCAAGACCTTCAAGGTGGAGCCGAAGATGATCAAGGGGCAACAGGCAGAGTGCGGAGGGGCTGTTATAAGCAAGAATGCCGACGCTCCATGGCCCGAGGGCTCTTTTCAAGAGGAGCTCGGCCTATGGCAACAAGAGTGGTTTTATATCACAGCTCCCAGGGGCACCAAATGGGTGGCGCCACCTGCCTTTCGCTCGGGTCTTCCACCGCGGCTGGCGTCATGGGTCAATAAAGGGCTTGACTGGGGGCCGTCCAAGGACGTGCCCTTGTTGCAGGGATGTATTCGAGACCTCCTAGAGAGAGAGGTCAATCTGGTCATAGTAGCGCAGGTCATGCTGATTCGTCGCATCCTGCCCTGAAAACGTCGCCCCCTCCGCCTGTGGGAGTTCAATCCGGAGGGACCACGAGCTCTCCAACATTTTATGGGCGCAACGCCCTTGGAGATGTACAAACTGTTCTTCGGATCACAAGCAATGCGTCCGGATTTGACCGAGGACGCAGGTCTGAGCTGCAATCGCCCGGATGCTCAAGTAAGTAGTCCCGTACCCAGACGCGCTATCCGTATATTTATCATAAACTTGCCCTTAAAAGAGCTGTCCCCTAAACAGGAGTGGATAGCGAAAGCAAAACTGATCAGGTGTCCGGCCCCCCTCCCTGAGACCACGCCGGATCCCGTGTTAACCAAGATGCTGGAGGCTGCGCCTTTAGAAGAAGGCGAAGGGGGGAACAAGGAAGCTACTGTCTCCGCGAAGGAGGTTATCAAGCAAGGAGGGATCGACAATCCCTCCGTCCAAGGGGAGAAGAGGACCGCCTCTGAAGATCCGGAGACCAAGGCCTCAAAGCGTGGGAAGAAATCCTCGCCAGAGGGTCCTATGCCGGAGGATGCCCCGGCCGCATTATTTCCCCAAGGAGATCAGCCCTCCAGTGAGCCGTAAGTAGAGAGGGAGCTTTTCCTAAAATAAGAGACATCCCTGTTTTATCTCTGAAGATGACCGAAATTTTACCTTGTAGTTCGGATCTCAGCCCTTCTCAGCAGAGCTCGTCTTCGGGGGATCTTCGTCCGGAGATGATGGAGAGCAGAACGCCTCCCCATGCCGGACCGCCTAGCGAGGCGGACGATCCTGAGGTGTCGTCGTGGAGGGTTTCCCCGAATCCGGCAGGGGTGGAGGGCGGTCGTAGGGCCCCCCAGAGCCCTCCGTGTTCGGCCTTCGAAAAAGGCCATTAGACGAGTCCGGCACCTCATGGTGCACGGTCGGAGGAGTTGAAGGGTCTGCTCGGGCGAGTGTCTATCTCAAAGGATCACCGTGCATTGATGGGTACGGTGATTGAAAAGATTTCGTCCGCAGAAAGCGGGTTGTACGAGGCCGCCAGAAGTTTACTGACAGGTTTTGAGGTACATGCAATGATGTACCTTTTGACGGTTCCGCATATATAAGATGTGTCCTGTGTAGATAGTAGCCCCTGAGACTCGGTGCGTTTGTCAAAAATGGCAGCGTGCCGAGGATCATAATCCCAGGTTATAATATGTCTCCCTTCATATGTAGGTGGCGGAGCGTCCGGTGGCTAGCCGGACTGATGATTTTGCCGAACTAAAGCGGCAACTTGACGCGGCGGATGCCGACATCGCGCTTGTCAATAAGCAGCTTGATGAGTCGCAAGGTATGCGGTTTCTCCGCGAACACCTGGTAAGGGAGCTTGATGCCCATGCCTTACAGCATGTATGCTTGATGCAGATGGTGCCGCCGCCATGGAGAACCTTCGGGCAGAGCTTGCCCGAGCCAAGGAGCAGGCCAGAAAAAGTGATGCGGCTGCCTTAAAGGCGGCCGAAGAGCTAAAAGCCGAACAGGCTGCTCACTGCCAAAGCAAAAAGGAAATGGCCGAAATGGCTGTGAAGTTGAAGAATGCTACCGACCGCTGCGAGCTTCTTGAAAAACAAGGTCGAGCGGAGCAAGAGGACCTGAAGAAGGCCACCACCGAGGCCAAGGATGCTCGCTCTGCGATGAGAGCTATGAAGGAGGAGCTACGTCAAGCCGGAGATATCGCGGCTGGAAAGCCTTTTCTGCTGCGGAGGAAGTTCACGGATCCTAAATATGCTCAGTTGGACCGGTTGTGGAGTAGTGAGGATGCTTATCTGGACTTGGCGGCGAGTGCCACGGACGCGGCCGAACATTTCGGAGATCAAAAGGATCATGAGATGGAAGAGCTTTTTTGGTCGCAGTTCCGTAGTCCAGAGCATCCACTTCCATTAGCCGATCGTTTGGCCGAATGGGCGGAGCTGAATAGGTTGTCCGGACTTGCCATGAAGAATGCCGTGACTCATTTGTGGCCGAAAAGGCCCGAGCCGAAGAGTTATTTTGGCTTGGTGCAGCAGTTCCTTGGTGCGGTGCTACATATCAAAGCAATGAGGCGGTCAACATGCATAGAGGGTGCGCGGATGGCTCTTGCCCGTGTCAAGACATACTGGGCGGAGATGAAGGCCACCGATGTTGCATCCCAAGATTCGGACGGAAGCCGAGTACCTGTCGAGCACTATTTTCAGGAAGTTCTGCAGGGCGCTCGTTTAATAGAGACGCGGTGCTCGAAGGATATTATGTTCGAATAACATGTATTATTGTGAAACAATGTTTCGATGGAATATAAAAGCTTTTTATACTTGTGCCTTCAAGAATTAAAAATACCTCCTGTGCGGCCGTTAATGTATATGTGTATATAACCTGAAAGATGGCAGTCTTTGGCTTCAGCCCCCACGCATATAATGCGGGGGTGTTTGCAGAAAACACATTTTCACACTTGATCCAACGTCTTGGTCCTACAAAGGAGGTGATAGCGTAGCAAACTAGGCAACCGGACTATAATGCTTTATCACTTTCACTTAGCCATAGGAGTTCGACAGTGGGGCTACTATATAGCCCCTAGGGGCACCGCGCTCACCCGAATTCGGGGCGCGTATGTGCCTGGCCGGGAAACGGTCCTTCGTCAGTGCGGAGGAATTCTAAAGATTCCAGCGGGTCATCGAGTGGTTGACCAGTCTCATGCTATATCATCACAGTCAGTTTTCGGCTTTCTCTACTGAGGTGCTCCCCTTGCCGAACCGGGGGCACAATCGCAGTTGTTCTCCTGGTGCCGCATTAGCCAATAGAGCGGAAAGTGAGGCAGCAAAACACAGGAGCCGGGCAAACCCAACATTTGACCAAAGACATGATTCGGAGCTAATGCATATAAGGCCTAACTCGAGACGCCGAACACTCCCTAAGGTATTCGGTCTTTATGAAAACGGGTCGAACAATTGCCCTTGGTAAAAAGCCCCTGGTGTCCAGGTACACGCGAAATTCTGACATGGCCTATGCCAAAACGACAGCCTCCTCCTCGGTTATAGCAAGAAACCGGGGGATGTGTATCAACAAGAGACAATGAAAAAGGTTTACGCAGGGTCATAATCTGAAAAGAATCCTTGCAACGGGTCCCTACTGCACGTCTGCGCCCGTGTCTCTGTTGTGCCGTATCCTGGACGGGTGTAGCACGGTGTTCATCTGTAAAAGAGAGGAACTTAGTTGAAAAAGGTTGTGCGAAAATGTACGTTTTATTAAATAAACAAAGTACAATTCAAAGAATGAACAAAATTGAGCTTTATTGTCTCTTGTTGTGGATGCGCGGAGCCCCTTGTACGGGGGTATGCATCTAGCGAGCCCTTCTATGTTTACGCCGGACTCGTCCAGCCGTGTCCGGGGTCTGGACGACCTGTCTAAGTGCTTGCATTGGTGAAGCCGCTTTATTGTGGGGCTGTCAAGGCAACCGCACAATTTCCGGACTCGAGGAACCCTCGATGTTTCCCTTTAATGAGATGATGCCGTGTGGACCGGGCATTTTAAGTGTAAGAGATGCATAATGCGGTATTGCGTTAAAGCGGCGAAAGCTTCGCGTCCCAATAGTGCTTGATAGCTACTTGTAAATGGGGCAAGGTGGAAGGTTAACTTTTTGGCGGAAGTTGTCGGGTGAGCCGAACACAACTTCGGCGAGAGAGCCCGTATAATGGGCATATGGACTGGCATTACCCTTGAAAGGAAGTGTTGCTATGGCGAAATTTGGTTGGGTCTATCCCCATTTTATGGATTGTGTCTGGTATAGCTGGTTTAGATCATCGCCGCCGTCCATTAAGACTTGTGAAAATTGGAGTCCGCCAATTATCGGATCTAATATCAAGGCAGTCCAACCTGCGTTCCGTATACTTCTATAGTAATCCCGATGGTCGAAGGTGATTGGTTTTAACAACCAGTGGCAGGACTCCTCCGGGATAGGCCGTCTGGTGCGTACCTCTATGGGCGCCGCTCTATTTTTCCCTTTTGTCATGTGAAGTGGGTTCACTGTTTTGATTTCTTGTGGGAAATTCTTTTGTTTTCCGGTGCTCTGCTTTTGGGGTTCGTCATCGTCCTCGCTTGGTGTGTCGAGCCCCTTGTGTTCGGCGTTGAGTTTGCCGGACTGCTTGAAGACCCAACAATCTCTGTGGGTGTGGTTTGCAGGCTTCCCGGGAGTACTGTGGATTTGGCATATCTTGTCCAAGATTTTGTTTAAGTTAGATAGCTCGTCCCTGTTATCCTTAAGGGGCAGCTTTTTATGATTCTGCCGAGAGCTTTTGAATCCGGCATTGATCGCCGTGCTCTTGGGCTGTTTCCTTGGTCCGACGCTGGTCCTTGTTGCGTCGTGGTTTCCCGTTCCATCCCCGACTTGGATGTACTTGGGTCGCTGGTGCTGCATCTTGCTAGCCAGCTATCCTCTCCAGCATAAGCGGGTCATGAGGCTTGTTAATGCGGCCATTGTTCTTGGCTTTTCTTGGCCGAGGTGTCTGGCGAGCCATTCGTCTCGGACGTTGTGTTTGAAAGCTGCTAAGGCTTCGGCGTCCGGACAGTCGACTATTTGGTTCTTTTTAGTAAGGAATTTGTTCCAAAATTTCCGGGTTGACTCTCCGGGTTATTGAGATATGTGACTTAAATCGTCGGCATTCGGAGGTCGGACGTAGGTCCCTTGAAAATTTGCCCGAAAGGCATCCTCGAGCTCCTCGCAACTTCCAATGGTGTTTTCGGGAAGGCTTTTAAGCCAATGCCGGGCTGGCCCTTTGAGCTTCAGGGGTAAGTATTTTATGGCGTGGAGATCATCTCCTCTAGCCATGTGTATATGGAGGATGTAATCCTCAATCCGACTGTGGTCTGTTGTTCCGTCGTATGCCTCTATGTTTACGGGTTTGAATCCCGCTGGAAATTCATGATCCAGCACCTCATCGGTGAAACATAGGGGGTGTGCGGCACCCCTATATCTAGGTGTACCGTGATGTTCGGATACTTGATGTGTTGCATTGCTTACTGGAGCTTGCTTTCTTGGCCCGTAGATAGATCTAATGGGCCATCTTTTGATGCGAATCCTTGTGCGGATCGCGTCGGCTTAATGTCTGGCGCCGCTTGCTCTCTGCTTGCCATGGGGTCGCCCATCCAACCGGTGGCCTCTTTGTTTTTTGATTGCGGGGGCTCTACAGCCTCCTCATCAAATTCAGGTAGTAGTTTTCGCTTGGGGTAGCTCTTCGTTCGGCGATTGTCGCCGTATTTGTCTACGGTGTTGAGTACTTTGCTCCATTTGATTCTAAGTGCATCTTCCGCTGTTTTGAGCTTCCGCTTCTGCTTTTTCAGGCTGCGTGCTGTGGCGACGAGACTTTCGTGGAGGTTCTTCTGCTCCAGCAACTTGTCCGGCGTGAGATCGTCCGGACTGTTATCTTCGCCGGGGACGGGTTGTTTATCCAGATTGTCCTGTTCGGACGGTTTCTCGATAGCATGTTCGTCGTCCACCGGTTCACCCTACTCTATAGCTGGGTCTGTATGGCTGTTGTCTATGTCGAGGCGGGACTTTGAGCGGCGCTTACGTCGCTGTTTTGACTGCTTTTCGATGGAGCGATCCTTCGTAGCGTCCCATTGTTCCTCGTCGTCGCTTCCTTTAGGTGTGTCCACCATGTATACATCGTGAGATGAGGTGGTTCTCCAGTGCCCTATAGGCGCTGGTTCATGCTCCTCCCCTACATCGTCGTCCATACCGTCGATGTCTTCGGAGTCGAAGTCGAGCATGTCGGTTAAATTATCGACAGTGGCTACGAAGTGAGTGGTGGGTGGGCTTTGAATTTCTTCATCATCCGCATCCCAACCTTCCTGACCATAATCCGGCCAGGGCTCTCCTGATAAAGAGAGAGACTTTATTGAATTCAGGATGTCGCCATAGGGCGAGTGCTGAAAGATGTCCGCGGCAGTGAATTCCATGATCGGCGCCCAATCGGATTCGATTAGTGGGGGCGCGGAAGGCTCGGAGTCCGGAGAGGAGTCCGTCACCTTGGAGTCACGAGCTTCGCAAAGGATGGGGTAGGTGTAGGGCTCAATCGCCGTAGAGATCGCAGCCCCCGAGGCAGTGTCCAGCCACCCGTCCTCGATCGGCGCAGTCGGCTCCGAGCTAAAGGTCGGAGCGGACATTAGTGCGACCTCGGAGACTTTGCTCGTGGCGAGCTAGATCATGCCCCTCGTGACGGTCTGGCGCGCTTGGCTGTGGCTCGAACCGTCGAAGATCAAGTCTCCGCGGACGTCGATCGTGTAGTTCAAACTTCCAAATCTGACGATGGCGGGGATGTAGCTTTCAATCTGCCCCGGATGGCCAAGCGAATTGGCCCGCGGTGCAAAGCCGCCCGAATCTGAAGTCTGTCCGGGAGAAAAATCTCACCTGGGCGCATCGTTGTTGATAATCGGAGGAGCCATCGGGCCTAAAGATGGCGACGGAGGAACTCTCAATGAAAGCACCAATGTCGGTGTCAAAACCGGCGGATCTTGGGTAGGGGTCCCGAGGCTGTGCGTCTAGGCGGATGGTAACAGGAGACAAGGGACACGATGTTTTTACCCAGGTTCGGGCCCTCTCGATGGAGGTAAAACCCTACTCCTGCTTGATTAATATTGATGATATGGGTAGTACAGAGTAGATCTACCACGAGATCGAGAGGCTAAACCTAGAAGCTAGCCTATGGTATGATTGTTGTTCGTCCTACGGACTAAAACCCTCCGGTTTATATAGGCACCGAATAGGGTTAGGATTACACAGAGCCGGTTACAATGGTAGGAGATCTACATATCCGTATCGCCAAGCTTGCCTTCCACGCCAAGTGAGGGAGTCCTGGACTAGGGGGTGTCCGGATAGCCGGACTATCATCACGGCCGGACTCCAAGATTATGAAGATACAAGATTGAAGACTTCGTCCCGTGTCCGGATGGGACTTTCCTTGGCGTGGAAGGCAAGCTTGGCGATACGGATATGTAGATCTCCTACCATTGTAACCGACTGTAACCCTAACCTATCCGATGTCTATATAAACCGGAGGGTTTTAGTCAGAGGATCTAACAACAATCATACCATAGGCTAGCTTCTAGGGTTTAGCCTCCTTGATCTCGTGGTAGATCTACTCTTGTACTACCCATATCATCAATATTAATCAAGCAGGAGTAGGGTATTACTCCATCGAGAGGGCCCAACCTGGGTAAAAACATCGTGTCCCTTGTCTCCTCGTTACCATCCGCCTAGACGCACAGCTCGGGACCCCTACCCGAGATCCGCCGGTTTTGACACCGACATTGGTGCTTTCATTGAGAGTTCCTCCGTGTCGCCACCGATAGGTCCGATGGCTCCTTCGATCATCAATAACGACACGGTCCAGGTGAGACTTTCTCCCGGACAGATCTTCAGATTCGGGCGGCTTTGCATCGCGGGCCAATTCGCCTGGCCATCCGAGCAGATCGAAGCTACGCCCGCCATCGTGTCGATTTGAAGTTTGAACTATACGCCGATGTCCGCGGAGACTTGATCTTCAACGGATTCGAGCCGCAGCCGAGCATGCCACACCGCCTCGATGGGTATGATCTAGCTCGCCGCCAACAAAGGCCTCGAGGCCGCACCAAAGATCCGCCCGACCTCAATCCGGAGCCGGATTCCCGATCAAGGACGAGTGGTTGGACACCGCCGGGGCTACGATCTCACGGTGATTGAGCCAACTCCATCCCTGTCCGCTGCGAAGACCCCGACTCTGTGGTGCCGGACTCTCTCCGGGACCAACCTCGCGCCCCGCCAATCGAGTCCGATTGCGCGCCGTCATGGAGTTCATCGTCATGACATCTTCAAAGACTCGCCTTTGGTGACATCCTGAATTCACTAAAGTCTCTCTTTATCCGGAGAGCCCTGGCGGACTACGGACAGGAAGGTTGGGATATGGACGACGAAGAAATTCAACGCCCACCCACCACCCACTTTGTAGCCACTATCGATGATTTAACCGACATGCTCGACTTTGACTCCGAAGACATCGACGGTATGGACGACGATGCCGGAGACGACCAAGACCCAGCGCCTACAGGGCACTGGAAGGCCACCTCGTCATACGACATATACATGGTGGACATCCCAAAAGATGGGAACGGCGATGGAACAACGGAGGATGACCCCTCCAAGAAGCAACCGAAGCGCCGACGTCAGCGGCGCCGCTCTAAATCCCGCCACAGCAAAAACGGTGATTCCGGCACGGGAGATAATAACACCCCGGACAGTGCCGAAGACAACCCCCTCCAGCAGGACTCAGCGCAGGAGGAGGGAGAAGCAAGTCCGCACGACAGTGCGGCAGAAAGAGAGGTCGAGGACGATAATTATGCGCCTCCCTCCGAAGATGAGGCAAGCCTCGACGACGACGAATTTGTCGTGCCCGAGGATCCCGCCGAACAGGAGCGTTTCAAACGCAGGCTTATAGCCACGGCAAGCAGCCTCAAGAAAAGGAGCAACAGCTTAGAGCTGACCAAGACCTGCTAGGCGACGGATGGATCAAGTCCTTGCAGCCAAGAGTATGAACTCAAACGCCCCTCCAAAAGCTACCCCAAACGCAGGCTGTTGCCTCGATCAGAGGAGGAGGCACCCAAGTCACCAGCGCACGACATGGCAGACCGGCCACCCCATGGCCGCGACAGAGAAGCCTCTCAGCCCTCCGCTCAAGCCACACCCCGACGCTGCTCAAAAAGTACCAAGGCACGGGAAAATGCGCCGGACTTGCGAGATATATTGGAGGATAAGGCAAAACATACAAGATCGATCTACGGATCGCGTGGGCTCCCAACGACTCGGGATGATTACCGTCGCGCCGGATACAGCAAACCCGGCCGGGCCGAACACAGCAGACAAAGCTCATATGAGCTACGTCGTGATATAGCCCAATACAGAGGCGCCAAGACACCCACTATGCTTCACAGATGAAGTAATGGATCATCAAATCCCGAGGGCTTCAAACCCGTAAACATCGAATCATACGATGGTACCACAGATCCTGCGGTCCGGATCAAGGACTATCTCCTCCATATCCACATGGCCCTTGGTGATGATCTACATGCCATCAAATACCTCCCACTCAAGCTTAAAGGACCAGCTCGGCATTGGCTCAACAGCTTGCCAGCAGAATCAATTGGTTGTTGGGAGGACCTGGAAGCCGCATTCCTTGATAACTTCCAAGGCACATATGTGCGACCACCAGATGCCGATGACCTTAGCCATATAATTCAGCAGCCAGAAGAATCGGCCAGATAGTTCTGGACACGGTTCCTAACAAAGAAAAATCAAATCGTTGACTGTCCGGATGCAGAGGCCCTTGCAGCCTTCAAACATAACATGCGCGACGAATGGCTTGCCCGGCACCTAGGACAGGAAAAGCCGAAATCTATGGCAGCCCTCACAACACTCATGACTCGCTTTTGTGCGGGAGAGGGCAGCTGGCTAGCTCGAAGCAACAACTTGGCCAAACACCCTGATAGTTCGGATACCAAGGACAGCAATGGCAGGTCGCGTCGCAACAAGAACAAGCGCCACATTAATGGCGATAATGCTGAAGATACGACCGTCAATGCCGGATTCAGAGGCTCTAAACCCGGTCAGCGGAAGAAGCCATTCAAAAGAAATACCCAGGGCCCGTCCAACTTGGACCGAATACTCGATCGCTTGTGCCAGATACATGGCACCCCGAAAACCAGCCAATCACACCAACACGGATTGTTGGGTGTTCAAGCAAGCAGGCAAGTTAAGTGCCGAACTCAATGACAAGGGGCTGCATAGCGATGACGAGGAAGAGCCCCGGCCGCCGAACAATAGAGGACAGAAGGGCTTTCCCACACAAGTGTGGACGGTGAACATGATATACGCAACCCATATACCCAAAAGGGAGCGGAAGCTTGTGCTAAGGGACGTATACGCGATGGAGCCAGTCGCCCCGAAGTTCAACCCATGGTCTTCCTGCCCGATCACCTTCGATCAAGGACCACCCACTAGCATCCGTCACGGCAGTTTCGCGCATTGGTTCTTGACCCAATTATCGACGGATTTCACCTCACCGAGTCCCGATGGACGGGGTAGTAGCCTGAACCTGCTTTATCGGGATACGGTCGCAAAATGGGCATATACCCTCAAGGATTAAACCTACAAAGACGACATTTAAAGGCGCCATACCGGTGTAGAGGCCAATTGTACAGGCTCGATTACACTCAAGTGGTCTTCGAACCCCAGATAACTTCCGGCGAAGAGTTAATCTTCGACATAGTCCCGCTCAGCGGCTATCACGCGATCGCTTGGACGAACCGCATTTGCAAAGTTCAATGCGGTGCCGCACTACGCATACCTCAAGCTCAAGATGCCGCCCTCGAGGAGTAATCACGGTCAATGGAAACACCGAACGCTCTCCGAACGGAGGAGCACACGGCGCCCTAACGGCGGAGGTGCAAAGCAGCCTCTCACGGCAATTCTCGAGTCCGCCACTAAGCGTCCGGACACCGCCAAGCGCCCGAGTAACCTACAACAAGACCGCTGGCACGATTCAAGCATCGCGTAGTAATCCGCCCCAACCCCAGCCCTCGCGAAATTGCGAAGCTAGTACTACGCGTACATAACTACGCTCTGGAGATACCATGGGCATAAGGGGAGGGGCACGACCACGACACGCCCGGAATGTGGCTCAACCGCACCAGGGGCTCCCGATTGTGTCATTCTTTTTCTTTTTTTCTTTTTTTCTTCCTTTTCTTACTTTCAGGACTCTGTTTTCCAGAAGTCCTGTCCGGCACTAGAATCGCCGAACTCACGATGCAACAGCCAAGGAAGCAGAAAGCCACGTCGAGTGTTCAGGTGGTCTCTATTACGAGCATTATACCTGTTTTACGTACCATCCCGCAGCTTACCCTCGGAGAGGACATGTTAGATAGTCCCATCCCTTGCTTATCGCACTATTTGTATCGTTCTGCTTTCATTGCAGTACCTTTTTGAATAAACAATACATAGCTTTTGCTTATTATTGCACTCCTTTCTTATTCTATACATATGTTCATTTTATGACATGTTGCACCCGTACACTTTGGTACGGCCAATACACCAGGGGCTTAAGTACCCCAAATTCATGGTGTGATAAGTCCGAACACTTTCACAAGTGCGGCACCCCGAACTTATAGCATTATATGAATCGGCTCCGAATCATGTCTTGGGTCAATAGTTGGGTTTGCCTGGCTCCCGTGTTTTGGTACCTTACGTTCCGTTATATCGGCTAAGGTAGCACCGGGAGAACCACTGCGATTGTGCCCCGGTTGAGCTGGTTGAGCACCTCAGTGGAGAAAGCTAAAACTGACCGTCATGATAGGGCGAGAGCCGGTCGCTGTTCGAGAGGTTTTTTCGGGTCCTAAAGACTTATGCCGCTTAGAGCGAGGAACCGAATTGTCCGCCAAGGCGTGGATAGCGCCCGAACTCGGTCTTCGAATACTAGGGGCTTCACGAAATTTAAAATTATAGAATTCTATGGCTAAGTGAGAGTGTTCAAGCATTATAAGTCCGGTTGCCTTGTTCGTTGCATTGAGCGCCTCCTAGATGGACCCAATAATGGGAACAAGAGTGATCAAGTTTATCCCGAACACCCCAAAGACTGTGGCATGGGGGCTGAAGCCAACGACTTGCCATCTCTCAAATTTGATAAACGGCCGCATGAAGGTAATATTTTAAATTAACAAGAGTTGCTTAGCGCATATGAACAAGTTTTCAGCGTACAGGATAACAAATGCAAGTCTATTCAAAAATTACATCTTTGGAGCACTCATCCGCTATTCGGCGGGCACCCTTCAGGAGGCCCTCATAGTACATTTCGGCGTGCGATGCTCCTTGCCCTTCGGTGGCCGTCGTCACAAGCTTCTCCGCATCCAGCTTGCCCCAGTGCACTTTAGCACGGGCAAGGGCCCGACGGACACCTTCAATACAGAAGGAGCGCTTGATGACTTCAATCCGTGGACAGGCGTCCACCAGCCGCTGCACTAAGCCGAAGTAGCTCCCAGGCATGGCTTCCAATGGCCACAACCGAACTATAAGGCCCTTCATGGCCTGTTCGGCAACCTTGTGGAGCTCGACCAGCTGCTTCAGCTGGTCGCTCAGGGGCACCGGACGTTCGGCCTCAGCATCTTGAGATCGTAACACCTTCTCCGTCGAGCTCCCTCCTTGGCGCGGTAGAATGCGGCGACATCGGATACACTTCGGGGCAAATCTGCGAATGCTCCTGGAGAGCTCCGAATCCGGGTAAGTAATAGGTAATTCACTTTCACATGCTTGCTTTGCATAAAGAATGCCTTACCCGCCGCTATCTTATTTAATTATTCAATTTCTTGGAGGGATTTTTGGGCCTCGGCCTTAGCAGCTTTGGCACTCTCAAGAGCCGAGGCAAGCTCGGACTCTCGGGTCTTCGAGTCATGCTCCAAACCCTCGTGTTTTTTCACGAGAGCCTGGAGCTCTTGCCGCACCTCCGCCAGCTGCGCCTCCCCCTTCTCTCGCTCGCTGCGTTCCGCAGCCGCTTTGTTTTCGGCCACGGACACTGCTTCCTTCAGGGTCGCCACCTCGTTCGTGGCCCCTGCAGTACCCATGTTATTCCTGTTATTTTTTGCAACCGAAACCTTTCTATAAGGTATTTCTTTAATAAGGTACTACTTACCTTCCTTGTCCTCAAGCTGCTTCTTGGCTTGGCCGAGCTCGTTCTCGTACCGCTCGAGGCTCTGCTTCAATGCATTGACCTCCATGTCAAGGCGGGCAGAGGTCGGCAATAAGAGCCTGCATTCCCATCTTGACATACTTATGTTAGACTCCAGCGTATATCTTTTTAGATCCTTAGTCCGGCTTTTCTTTCCGAACACCAAACTAAGCATCGGGGCTACTGTCTATGCGGTAATATTTTACATATTCTAAACTTACCTCAAAGCCTGTTAGAAGATCTGGTACAGGCTTGGTCAGCCCGCTCTTGGCGGACTGAACTGTCGGATCACCGCACTCATAACAAAGGCGGTGCTCCTCCTCGATGGAGGCGCTGTTAAGCGCCTCGATGCTATCCGGTGCCTCGGTTGGGACGGAGGACACGGCGTCTTACCTTCTTCTGAAGGGACCGCTGTCGGACTCGGAACCGCTGAAGGTTCCGGCATGGAGTCCGGACAAGGGTCGGGCTTAGAGCCCCTAGGGGTCTTGCCCCCCACGCGCCTGGAGTCTGGGAGGTTGCCTCGTGGCGCCTCCTGCGCCACCTCCTCTTGACCAGGCCCCCCTTGGGGCACCACCTCAGCGTCGTCCGCAGCGTGAGGCGAGGAGGCGGCCGGAAGCGATGTACTCTCCATTTCCGGCGAAACCGTGGACCCGCCGATGAAGCGGCGAACTCGCCCTTGGGCGGGCTGCATGATTGTTCGACATTAGAGAACACTATGCAATAATAAAAAAGCCATGGGTATCCGGACACTTACGATCTCGCCAGGGGCTTGGCCCTTGTTGGCCAATCCTCCTCGACGTTGTCGACGTTGGTGGAGAAGTCCGGAGGAAGGGTTCTTCCCTTCTTGGACCTTCCGGCCTCCCCAGTTGGGGCGGCCTTCCTTTTCCTTTCCTCCCCCGCTGGGGGAGAGGCTTCTTTTTCCTCCTACTCGTCCTCAGGAGAAGATTCTGCTTCAGAATCTGACAGCACCTGGCGTTGGGAGCTCCTTCGAGTTCCCGTGGCCTCCTACTTGGCCTTCTTCTCCAGCACCACATGGGGTACCGGAGCCAGCAGCCCCGTCAATCGGGCGTCCGCTGGGTCTTCCGGCAAAGGAGCCGGACAGTTAATATGTCCGGACGTCTTCAGCCAGTCCTGTCAAAGATTAGGGAGTTTTAGATCCCACATAGAGTCAATCTATGAAAAAAGAGTCCCATAAAGGTTAAAATAATTTACCTCACCGGCTTGACGCTGCGAGTTGTATCCGCGATCTTCAGTAGCGGATGAGGGAGCCTCGGCGCCCTTGAACAGCACCTTCCAGGCATCTTCGTACATCGTGTCGAAGAGCCTTTTTAGAGTCGAGTGCTGTGCCGGATCGAACTCCCACAATTTGAAGGCCCGTTGTTGGCATGGGAGAATCCGGCGGATGAGCATCACCTGGATTACGTTGACAAGCCTGAGATTCTTGTCCACCAGGTTTCGGACGCATGTTTGGAGTCCGGATATCTTGTCCGAATTCCCCCACGTCAGGCCCGTCTCTTTCCATGATGAGAGTCGTGTGGGGAAGCCATATCTGAATTCGGGGGCCGCCGCCCATTTGGGGTCGCGCGGCTCGGTGATATAGAACCACCCCGACTGCCACCCCTTTATCGTCTCCACAAAGGAGCCCTCGAGCTATAGGACTTTGGCCATCTTGCCAACCATGGCGCCTCCGCACTCCGCTTGACGGCCGCCCACTACCTTCGGCCGGACGTTGAAGATCTTCACCATAAGTCAAGTGAGGCTGGATGCGAGGAAGGTTTCGCCTACACGACGATGAACGCCGAGATGTTGAGGATGAAATTCGGGGCCAGATCGTGGAAGTCCAGGCCGTAGTAGAACATGAGCCCCCGGACAAATGGATCAAGTGGAAAACCTAGTCCGCGGAGGAAGTGGGGGAGAAACACCACCCTCTCATGGGGCCTGGGGGTTGGAATGAGCTGCCCCGCGTCGGGCAGCCGGTGCGCGATGTCGCCGGACAAGTACCCGGCCTCCCGCAGTCTTGTGATGTGCCCCTTCGTGACGGAGGAGGCCATCCACCTGCCTCCCGCTCCGGACATAGTTGGAGAAGGTTGAGGTGGGGTGTGCGGACTTGGGCGCTGGAGCTCGAGTGTGCGAAAATGGATGAGCAAAGGAGGAAGAAGGCGTAGGTGAAAAGGTGGATCCTTATCCCCTTATATGGACGGACGAAGCTATGCGTCCCCCACCCGCCTGGTAAAACTCGCTTATCTCCCAAGCGCCGTAATCAATGGCGCAGATGGGTTACCCACGTCCATATTGATGGGAATCCCGGAATAAGGGGGCACGATCTATGCTTTGATAAGACGTGCCATGGAAACCGCCTCGCTAAACGCTACCGAGGTGGAGCAAGAAAAGCGATTCATATAAAGGCCTGGCCATGGTGTGATGTCACGCCGCGGAATACGTCAGCAGATCTGTGCAAAAAGTTATTCTCTCTAAGGTGGTATGTGGAACTTGTTTTGCAGAGCCGGACACTATCCTTGTGTTCAAAACCTTCTATGAAGTATTCAGAGGAGGAACCCGCCTCGCAATGCCGAAGACAATCAACGCGCCGGACTCGTCGTCATTGAAGCCTGGTTCAGGGGCTACTGAGGGAGTCCTGGACTTGGGGGTGTCCGGATAGCCGGACTATCATCACGGCCAGACTCCAAGATTATGAAGATACAAGATTGAAGACTTCGTCCCGTGTCCGGATGGGACTTTCCTTGGCGTGGAAGGCAAGCTTGGCGATACGGATATGTAGATCTCCTACCATTGTAACCGACTCTGTAAAACTAACATATCCCCAGTGTCTATATAAACCGGAGGGTTTTAGTCCGTAGGACGAACAACAATCATACCATAGGCTAGCTTCTAGGGTTTAGCCTCCTTGATCTCGTGGTAGATCTACTCTTGTACTACCCATATCATCAATATTAATCAAGCAGGAGTAGGGTATTACCTCCATCGAGAGGGCCCGAACCTGGGTAAAAACATCGTGTCCCTTGTCTCCTGTTACCATCCGCCTAGACGCATAGTTCGGGACCCCCTACCCGAGATCCGCCGGTTTTGACACCGACACCAAGGAAAGTCCCATCCGGACACGGGACGAAGTCTTTAATCTTGTATCTTCAAAGTCCAGGAGTCCGGCCAAAGGCTATAGTCCGGCTATCCGGACACCCCCTAATCCAGGACTCCCTCAATGCCGCTCAAAATATAATTTATCTCTATTTCAAAATCGAGCTCTGCACCTCTACAAATCCCTGCTTCCCTCTGCGAGTGTGTGGTTCGATGAAACTTATAGATGAACCAGCACCTAAGAAAACTATCAAGTTCAAGGCTACTGAGGATGTCATTCCGACTGAAGAATCTGCTGAAGAATTCATTCCAGAACGTGAAGAACGTTGAGCTAATGCACCTGAAGAAAATGCTGAAGAAAATGGTGCTGAAGAAAGTGCTGATCAAATTCCTCGACGACAACTAGCTCATCCTCACGTTGCCAACAAAGTGCAGATTGAGAAAATCATCAACGACATCAACATTCCAGGTCCTCTCACACGCTCAAGAGCTTCACATTTATCTAACTTTTGTGGGCACTTTGCTTTCGTCTCTATTACAGAGCCCACTAAGGTAGATGAAGCATTTATGGAGCCTGAGTGGATTCAAGCTATGCAAGAAGAATTACATCAATTCAAGCTCAACAACGTCTGGGAACTGGTCAAATGTCCAGATCCTCGCAAGCACAATATCATTGGCACAAAGTGGATCTACCACAACAAGCAAGATGAAAATGGCCTTGCGGTGAGGAATAAGGCACGGCTTGTAGCTCAAGGCTACACACAGGTTGAAGGAATTGATTTCGATGAAACTTTTGCACCTGTTGCTAGACTTAAGGCTATTCGCATATTACTTGCTTATGCTAACCATCATGATATCACTTTATATCAAATGGATGTGAAAAGTGCATTCCTCAATGGTAAGCTTGAGGAAGAAGTATATGTAGCTCAACCCCCGGGTTTTGAAGATCCAAAGAATCCTGACAAAGTCTTCAGACTCAATAAGGCCCTCTATGGCCTCAAGTAGGCCCCTCGGGCGTGGTATGATACTTTGAAGGAATTCCTCATGAAGAAAGGCTTCAAACCTGGTTCACTCAACCCTACTCTTTTCACTAAATCTTATGATGGTGAACTGTTTGTGTGCCAAATATATGTTGATAATATTATCTTTGGCTGTACTGACCAACGTTATAGTGATGAAAATTTGCCTATATGATGAGTGAAGAATATCAAATATTTATGATGGGAGAATTGAAATTCTTCTTAGGTCTTGAAATTCGTCAACAGCGCAATGGCATATTCATATCTCAGGAGAAATACCTCAAGGATGTACTGAGGAAATTCGGCATGCAAGATTGCAAAGGCGTCAAAATTCCTATGCCCACAAATGGCCATCTATGCACTGATGAAAATGGTATTGACTTTGATCATAAGGTATACCGCTCCATGATTGGTTTTTTATTATACTTATGTGCATCTAGGCTAGATATGTGCTTAGTGTTTGCATGTGTGCCCGATTTCAAACTAAATATCCTAGAATCTTCGAATGTTCTTTGAAAAGGACACTCATCCTAACACTTATGCAAAATTGATAACTTAGATGTGCAACACATGAAGAAACGTTTTTTTTCAATCAATGAAGAATAACACTCTAAGTGTAAAGAAATTAAAGAAGAATTTGATTCTCAGAACCCTACGACAATTGTACGCAGTGCCTGAAATCATCATTCTTATACGGTGGGTCACGCCACCACCAAAAGTTGAAAATCTTCAATTTGAGTTTTTCCTCAGTTGTTCATTTTCTTCAACTTTGCATTGTCTTCACTGTTTTCGTTGTTTTTGTTCATTGACTATATATATATATATATGAGTTTATGTCCTCCACAGCATTCACTTATTGCTATTTCTTCAAGTTGTTTTTTCTTGTTAAGTAAATGTGATCGGACCCTTCCCCCTCTATGCTAAACTCAACCCATTCTATTCACAAATTCTTCATGTGCGTTCTACTTGAAACTCATTCAAAATCTTCATTGTGTCCGTGTCAGCTGAAGAATTGCGAACGAAACATTAAAACTTATCTTATCTAAAACTTTCGTTTTGCTTCTCAAACCGTTCCGCATCCCACGAAAACACTTATCTATTCACCCACGATCTCCACTTCTCAGTACGTGGGTAACACATGTCAAGCGAATGAGAAGGGTCAGGGGCACGTTCGTCCAAATTCTTCGGGCGAACCGTTTTTCACCGTGGCTATAAATACCCCTCCCCTTCCTCACTTCTCCTTTACTCCGCTCGACCTCACTCCAGCTCGAGCTTCTCAAACCCTAGCGCCGCCGCTACTTCATCATCGCTGGTGAGGAAGAGCTTCACTGCCTTGACCTCGTCGCCGTCGTACTCGCGCCGGCCGCAGATTTCTTCCCTCCTCCGCCGCCGTAGCCGTCTTCCTCTGTCAAGTTAGGGCGTGGAAGATCTGCACTGACGAACTACACATCTCCACTCCCCAGTTCGTCGTGTTCTTCATCCAGGGTAAATTAAAAGTTACTTTTAACTACCCTCTTTGATTCAAATGATTTCTACAAAATCTTCAAAGGTGTTTTTCTTCAAATTCTCACACACTAAAACACCTCACATGTCATCTGCTCTTGATTCATTTCTCTAAGCTATATTCTTCTTCAAGATTCCTCAATTGTGTGGATTTTTGATCTGTACAACTCTGGAACCTAAGACAAAGAATGCTTAGTGAAATTCTTCAAGACTTATCTGGTCAAATTCCTCAAACTTGTTCTTTTTACAAAACCTTCTGAGAACGCATATGACCTCTCCAAATTCCTCGCAACTATACTCTATTCACAGGTACTCATGTCCGCTGTTGAATCACTAGGTTCTCATCAACTTAACTCATTTGTAGCGCTCCTCGAAGAAAAGTTGCATACATCTTCAGAGAATTCCATTGTTCAAATTCCTCATCTGAAGAAAATGGCTGATGGAAAGAAGCCACAGAAAGGAGGAAAGAGGCCTGAGGTCAACACTGCTTTTGAAATCCCTAAGGACATCTATGCTGGGTACTGCACACCCCCTGAGGAGGATAAAAATCAGCGCAAGGTGCGCATTCAAAAGATTGAGAGGAGTTGGGCAAGAGAGTGGAGGGAGTACATAATGTAACTCCAAAATACATGAAGAAATTCGCTGTTACCCCTCCATGCTCAAGACCTCCATTGGCACCTGGCCGAGTAGCAGATCCCACCAGCCTCAAGCGCGGTGAGGACTATCCTGAAGAATGGGCCAAGCGCCAGGCCAAGTTGTCCAAACAGGCAAAAGATGCAGTGAGGAAATTCAACGAGGACTCTGCTGCTGCTGCCTCTGCTGAGGCATCCGCTATCAAGCCTAAGAATGAAGGAAATATGCCCTAGAAGCAATAATAAAGTTATTATTTATTTCCTTATATCATGACAATGTTTATTATTCATGCTAGAATTGTATTAACCGGAAACATAATACATGTGTGGATACATAGACAAACAGAGTGTCACTAGTATGCCTCTACTTGACTAGCTCGTTAATCAAAGATGGTTATGTTTCCTAACCATTGACATGAGTTGTCATTTGATTAACGGGATCACATCATTAGGAGAATGATGTGATTGACTTGACCCATTCCGTTAGCTTAGCACTCGATCGTTTAGTATGTTGCTATTGCTTTGTTCATGACTTATACATGTTCCTATGACTATGAGATTATGCAACTCCCGTTTACAGGAGGAACACTTTGTGTGCCACAAAACGTCACAACGAATCGGGTGATTACAAAGGTGCTCTCTGGTGTCTCCGAAGGTACTTGTTGGGTTGGCGTATTTCGAGATTAGGATTTGTCACTCCGATTGTCGGAGAGGTATCTCTGGGCCCTCTCGGTAATGCACATCACTTAAGCCTTGCAAGCATTGCAACTAATGAGTTAGTTGCGGGATGATGTATTATGGAACAAGTAAAGAGACTTGCCGGTAACGAGATTGAACTAGGTATTGAGATACCGACGATCGAATCTCGGACAAGTAACATACCGATGACAAAGGGAACAACGTATGTTGTTATGCGGTCTGACCGATAAAGATCTTCGTAGAATATGTGGGAGCCAATATGAGCATCCAGGTTCCGCTATTGGTTATTGACCGGAGACGTGTCTCGGTCATGTCTACATAGTTCTCGAACCCGTAGGGTCCGCACGCTTAAAGTTTTGATGACAGTTATAATATGAGTTTATATGTTTTGATGTACCGAAGGTGGTTCGGAGTCCCGGATGTGATCACGGACATGACGAGGAGTCTCGAAATGGTCGAGAAATGAAGATTGATATATTGGAAGCCTATGTTTGGATATCAGAAGTGTCCGGGTGAAATCGGGATTTTACCGGAGTACGGAGGGGTTACCGGAAGCCCCCGGGGGCTTAATGGGCCATAGTGGGCCTTAGTGGAGAAGAGGAGAGGCGGCCAGGGCAGGGCCACGTGCCCCTCCCCCTAGTCCAAATAGGACAAGGAGAGGGGGGCGGCGCCCCCCCCCCCTTCCTTCCTCTCTCCCTCCTCTTTCCCCCAAGTCCTAATCCAACTAGGAAAAGGGAGGGAGTCCTACTCCCGGTGGGAGTAGGAATCCTCCTGGTCGGCCGCACCCCCCTTGCTCCTTTATATACGGGGGCAGGGGGGCACCCCAAAGACACAACAATTGATCGTTTGATCTTTTAGCCGTGTGCGGTGCCCCCCTCCACCATAGTCCACCTCGATAATACTATAGCGGTGCTTAGGCGAAGCCCTGCGTCGGTAGAACATCATCATCGTCACCACGCTGTCGTGCTGACGAAACTCTCCCTCAACACTCGGCTGGATCGGAGTTCGAAGGACGTCATCGGGCTGAACGTGTGCTGAACTCGGAGGTGCCGTACGTTCGGTACTTGATCGGTCAGATCGTGAAGACGTACGATCTTACATCAACCGCGTTGTGCTAGCGTTTCCGCTTTCGGTCTATGAGGGTACGTGGACAACACTCTCCCCTCTCGTTGCTATGCATCACCAAGATCTTGCGTGTGCGTAGGAAAATTTTGAAATTACTACGTTCCCCAACAGTGGTATCAGAGCCTGGTTTTATGTGTAGATGTCATATGCACGAGTAGAACACAAGTGAGTTGTGGGCGATATAAGTCATACTGCTTACCGGCATGTCATACTTTGGTTCGGCGGTATTGTTGGATGAAGCGGCCCGGACCGACATTACGTGTACGCTTACACGAGACTAGTTCTACCGACGTGCTTTGCACACAGGTGGCTGGCGGGTGTCAGTTTCTCCAACTTTAGTTGAACCGAGTGTGGCTACGCCCGGTCTTTGCGAAGGTTAAAACAATACCAACTTGACAAACTATCGTTGTGGTTTTGATGCGTAGGTAAGAACGGTTCTTGCTAAGCCCTTAGCAGCCACGTAAAATTTGCAACAACAAAGTAGAGGACGTCTAACTTGTTTTTGCAGGGCATGTTGTGATGTGATATGGTCAAGACGTGATGGTATATTTTATTGTATGAGATGATCATGATTTGTAACCGAGTTATCGGCAACTGGCAGGAGCCATATGGTTGTCGCTTTATTGTATGCAATGCAATCGCCCTGTAATGCTTTACTTAATCACTAAGCGGTAGCGATAGTCGTAGAAGCATAAGATTGGCGAGACGACAACGATGCTACGATGTAGATCAAGGTGTCGCGCCGGTGACGATGGTGATCATGACGGTGCTTCGGAGATGGAGATCACAAGCACAAGATGATGATGGCCATATCATATCACTTATATTGATTGCATGTGATGTTTATCTTTTATGCATCTTATCTTGCTTTGATTGACGGTAGCATTATAAGATGATCCCTCACTAAATTATCAAATATAAGTGTTCTCCCTGAGTATGCACCGTTGCGAAAGTTCTTCATGCTGAGACACCACGTGATGATCGGGTGTGATAGGCTCTACGTTCAAATACAACGGGTGCAAAATAGTTGCACACTGCTACCTCTTGAGCACTGCGTTGGATTTCCCCGAAGAGGAGAGGATGATGCAGCAAAGTAGCGTAAGTATTTCCCTCAGTTTTTGAGAACCAAGGTATCAATCCAGTAGGAGGACACGCACAAGTCCCTCATACCTGCACAAAACAATAGCTCCTCGCAACCAACGCGATTAGGGGTTGTCAATCCCTTCACGGTCACTTACGAGAGTGAGATCTGATAGAGATGATAAATAATATTTTGGTATTTTTGGTATAGAGATGCAAAGTGAAAAGTAAAAGGCAAAGTAAAAACAAAGCAAGTATTAAAGTGATGGAGATTGATATGATGAGAATAGACTCGGGAGCCATAGGTTTCACTAGTGGCTTCTCTCAAGAGCATAAGTATTCTATGGTGGGTGAACAAATTACTGTTGAGCAATTGACAGAATTGAGCATAGTTATGAGTATATCTAGGTATGATCATGTATATAGGCATCACGTCCGAGACAAGTAGACCGAAATGATTCTGCATCTACTACTATTACTCCCCTCATCGACCGCTATCCAACATGCATCTAGAGTATTAAGTTAAAAATAGAGTAACGCCTTAAGCAAGATGACATGATGTGGAGGGATAAATTCATGCAATATGATAAAAACCCCATCTTGTTATCCTCAATGGCAACAATACAATATGTGCCTTGCAACCCTTTTTGTCACTGGGTAAGGACACCGCAAGATTGAACCCAAAGCTAAGCACTTCTCCCAATGCAAGAACTACCAATCTAGTTGGCCAAACCAAACGGATAATTCGAAGAGACTTGCAAAGATAACCAATCATACATAAAAGAATTCTGAGAAGATTCAAATATTATTCATAGATAATATGGATCATAAACCCACAATTCATCGGTCTCAACAAACACACCGCAAAAAGAAGATTACATCGAATAGATCTCCACGAGAGAGGGGGAGAACATTGTATTGAGATCCAAAAAGAGAGAAGAAGCCATCTAGCTACTAGCTATGGACTCGAAGGTCTGAAGTAAACTACTCACACTTCATCGGAGGGGCTATGGTGATGATGTAGAAGCCCTCCGTGGTGGATGCCCCCTCCGGCGGAGCTCTGGAACAGGCCGCAAGATGGGATCTCGTGGATATAGGAAGTTGCGGCGGTGGAATTAGGTTTTGGCTCCGTATCTGATTGTTTGGGGTACGTAGGTATATATAGGAGGAAGGAGTACGTCGGTGGAGCAACAGGGGGCCCACGAGGCAGGGGGCGCGCCCTGGGGGGGGGGGGGGGGGCGCCCCCACCCTCGTGACCGCCTCTTTTGTTCCTTGGAGTAGGGTCCAAGTCCCCTGGATCACGTTCGGTGACAAAATCACGTTCTCGAAGGTTTCATTCCGTTTGGACTCCGTTTGATATTCCGTTTCTTCGAAACACTGAAATAGGCAAAAACAGTAATTCTGGGCTGGGCCTCCGGTTAATAGGTTAGTCCCAAAAATAATATAAAAGTGGAAAATAAAGCCCAATATAGTCCAAAACATTAGATAAAGTAGCATGGAGCAATCAAAAATTATAGATACGTTGGAGACGTATCAGGCATCCCCAAGCTTAATTCCTGCTCGTCCTCGAGTAGGTAAATGATAAAAAGAGAATTTTTGATGCAGAGTGATACTTTGGCATAATTTCAATGTAAATCTTCTTAATTGTGGTATGAATATTGAGATCCGAATGAATACAAAATAAAAGTTCATATTGATAAAAGAAATAGTAATACTTCAAGCATACTAATCAAAGTAATCATGTCTTCTCAAAATAGCATGGCAAAAGAAAGTTCATCCCTACAAAATCATATAGTTAGGCTATGCTTCATTTTCATCACACAAAGATGTTCCCAACTTCTAAACCCCCGATGACAAGCCAAGCAATTGTTTTATACTTAAATAATCTCAAACTTTTTCAACCTTCACGCAATACATGAGCGTGAGCCATGGATATAGCACTATGGGTGGAATAGAATATGATGATGGGGATTGTGTGGAGAAGACAAAAAGGAGAAAGTCTCACATTGACGAGGATAATCAACGGGCTATGGAGATGCCCATCAATTGATGTCAACATGAGGAGTAGGGATTGCCATGCAACGGATGCACTAGAGCTATGAATGCTCAACAAAAGAAAACTAGTGGGTGTGCATCCAACTTGCTTGCTCATGAAGACCTAGGGCATTTGAGGAAGCCCATCGTAAGAATATACAAGCCAAGTTCTATAATGAAAAATTCCCACTAGTATAAAAAGACAACTTATGAGACTCACTACATGAAAAACAAGGTGCTACTTTGAAGCACAATAAATGAGACTCACTACATGAAAAACAAGGTGCTACTTTGAAGCACAAGTGTGGAAAAAGAGATAGTAACATTGCCCCTTTTTATTTATTTTCTTTTTTTTGGGCCTTTATTTTTTTCTTTTTTGGCCTTTCTCTTTTTTTGGAAATGCTCTAATAATGATGATCATCACACTTCTATTGATTACAACATAAGAATTACAACTCGAAACTAGAACAAGATATGACTCTATATGAATGCCTCCGGCGGTGTACCGGGATGGTGCAATGAATGAAGAGTGACATGTATGAAAAATAATGCATGGTGGCTTTGCCACAAATACGATGTCAACTACATGATCATGCAATGGCAATATGACAAAAGTAAATTATGTCATGATGATGATGAACGGAACGGTGGAAAGTTGCATGGCAATATATCTCGGAATGGCTATGGAAATGCCATAATAGGTAGGTATGGTGGCTGTTTTGAGGAAGATATAGGGAGGTTTATGTGTGATAGAGCGTATCGTATCACGGGGTTTGGATGCACCACCGAAGTTTGCACCAACTCTCAAGGTGAGAAAGGGCAATGCATGGTACCGAAGAGGCTAGCAAAGGCGGAAAGGTAAAAGTGCGTATAATCCATGGACTCAACATTAGTCGAAAGAACTCATATACTTATTGCAAAAATTTAGAGGTCATCAAAAATCAAGTACTACGCGCATGCTCCTAGGGGGATAGATTGGTAGGAAAAGGCCATCGCTCGTCCCCGACCGCCACTCATAAGGATGCACAAGCCAGGTACACTTCATGTTTCAAATTTGTTACACAACTTTAACCATACGTGCATGCTACGGGATTTGCTAACTTCAACACAAGCATTCTTTAAATTAATAATCACCCAACTAGCATGACTTTAATATCACTACCTCCATATCTCAAAACAATTATCAAGTATCAAACTTTTCTTAGTATTCAACGCACTCAAAAGAAAGTTTCACATATCTTGAATACCAAGTATATTAATTTTAAGCAAATTACCATGCTATTAACGACTCTCAAAATAATCTAAGTGAAGCATGAGAGATCAATAGTTTCTTTAAAACAAATCCACCACCGTGCTCTAAAAGATCTAAGTGAAGCACTAGAGCAAAAATTATCACGCTCAAAAGATATAAGTGAAGCACTATGAGCAAAACTATCAAGCTCAAAAGATATAAGTGAAGCACAAAGAGTATTCTATCAAATTCCAATTTATGTATGGCTCTCTCAAAATGTGTGTACAGAAAGGATGATTGTGGTAGACTAACAAGAAAAGACGCAAATAATACAAGACGCTCCAAGCAAAACACATATCATGTAGTGATTAAAAATATAGCTCCAAGTAAATTACCGATGGAAGTAGACGAAAGAGGGGATGCCTTCCGGGGCATCCCCAAGCTTTAACTTTTTGGTGTCCTTGGATTATCTTGGGGATGCCATGGGCATCCCCAAGCTTAGGCTATTGCCACTCCTTGTTCCATAATCCATCAACAGAATTTACCCAAAACTTGAAAACTTCACAACACAAAACTCAATAGAAATCTCGTGAGCTCCGTTAGAGAAAGAAAACAAAAGACTACTTTAAGATACTGTAATTAACTCATTCTTTATTTATATTGGTGTTAAACCTACTGTATTCCAACTTCTATATGGATTATAAACTATTTTACTAACCATAGATTCATCAAAATAAGCAAACAACACACGAAAAACAGAATCTGTCAAAAACAGAACAGTCTGTAGTAATCTGTAACTAACGCAAACTTATGGAACTCAAAAAACATTACCAAAATTATAAGACCTAGACAATTTGTTTATTGATCAGCAGAAATTGGAATCAGTATTTTATCACATTCTGGTGATTTTTAATAATTCGGGCACTGAGTGCAAAGTTTCTGGAAATTACAGCAAGATCAAATAACTATCATCCAAGAAGATCCAATAGGTCTCGCTTGGCACAAACACTAATTAAAACATAAAACAACATCTAAACAGAGGCTAGATGGATTATTTATTACTAAACAGAAGCAAAAGAAAAAAACTAAAAATAAAATTGGGTTGCCTCCCAACAAGCGCTATCGTTTAACGCCCCTAGCTAGACATAAAAGCAAGGATAGATCTAGGTATTACCATCTTTGGTAGGCAATCCATAAGTGGCTCTCATGATAGATTCATATGGTAATTTTATTTTCTTTCTAGGAAAGTGTTCCATGCCTTTATTTAATGGAAAATGGAATCTAATATTCCCTTCCTTCATATCAATAATTGCACTAATCGTTCTAAGGAAAGGTCTACCAAGAATAATAGGACATGAAGGACTGCAATCTATATCAAGCACGATAAAATCTACGGGCACATAAATCCTATTTGCAACAATAAGAACATCATTAATTCTTCCCATAGGCTTTTTAATAGTGGAATCCGCAAGATGCAAGTTTAGAGAGCAATCATCAAAGTCACGGAAATCTAGCAAATCACACAAAGTTTTGGGAATAGTGGAGACACTAGCACCCAAATCACACAAGGCATGAAACTCATAATTTTTAATTTTAATTTTAATAGTTGGTTCCCACTCATCATAGAGTTTTCTAGGGATAGAGACTTTCAACTCAAGTTTTTCTTCATAAGATTGCATCAAGGCATCAACAATGTGTTCGGTAAAGGCCTTATTTTGACTATAAGCATGAAGAGAATTTAGCACGGATTGCAACAAGGAAATACAATCAATTAAAGAGAAATTTTAATAATTAAATTCCTTAAGATCCAATATAGTGTGTTTAGCAACATCTAGGTTTTTATTTCTTTCAATCCCACTTTTATCAATTTCATCATCAAGATCTAAAAACTCCGAATTCTTAGAACGCCTTCTAGGTAAGGGAAGATCATATTCAGTTTCATCAAGATTCATGTTGCAAAACAAAGATTTAATGGGGGACACATCAATAACTTTTAGATCTTCATCTTGATTTTCATAGGAATTGGAAGAACATGCTTTAATAAAGGCATCTTTGGAAGCATGCATCCTAGCGGTTCTTTCTTTGCACTCATCAATGGAAATTCTCATAGCTTTGAGAGACTCATTGATACCATGCTTAGAAGGAATAGATCCAAGCTTTAAAGAATCAAATTCAAGAGAAATTCTATCAACGTTCCTAGCCAAATCATCAACTTTAAGCAATTTCTCCTCAAGCAAAGCATTAAAATTCTTTTGTGAATTCATAAACTCTTTAACACTACTCTCAAATTCAGAGGGCATCTTATTAAAATTTCTGTAAGAGTTATTGTAGGAATTTCCATAATTATTAGAGGAATTACTAGGATAAGGCCTAGGATTAAAATACCCTCTATATGCGTTGTTACCAAAATTATTCCTACCAACAAAATTCACATCCATAGATTCATTATTATTCTCAATCAAAGTAGACAAAGGCATATCATTAGGATCAGAAGAAACACTCTTAGTAGCAAATAATTTCATAAGTTCATCCATCTTTCCATTCAAAACATTAATTTCTTCTATCGCATGCACTTTTTTATTAGTAGATCTTTCGGTATGCCATTGAGAATAATTAACCATAATATTATCTAGAAGTTTAGTAGCATCTCCTAGAGTGATTTCCATAAAAGTGCCTCCCGCGGCCGAATCTAAAAGATTTCTAGAAGCAAAATTCAATCCAGCATAAAAGTTTTGTATAATCATCCACAAGTTCAAACCATGAGTAGGACAATTACGTATCATTAATTTCATTCTCTCCCAAGCTTGTGCAACATGTTCATGATCAAGTTGCTTAAAATTCATAATATCGTTCCTAGAGAGATAATCTTAGCGGAGGAAATACTTAGAGATAAAAGCATCTTTACACTTGTTCCAAGAATCAATACTATTTTTAGGCAGAGATGAAAACCACGCTTTAGCACGATCTCTAAGCGAAAAAGGAAATAGCTTAAATTTAACGACATCATTATCGACATCTTTTTTCTTTTGCATATCAAATAAATCACCGAAGCTATTCAGATGAGTAGCGGCATCTTCACTAGGAAGGTCGGCGAATTGATCTTTCATAACAAGATTCAACAAAACAGTGTTGATTTCACAAGATTCAGTATTGGCAAGAGGAGCAATCGGAGTGCTAAGGAAATCATTATTATTGGTATTGGTGAAGTCACACAATTTGGTAGCATCTTGAGCCATCGCGACAAACAAGCAATCCAACACACGAGAAAACAAAAGGCAAACGAGAAAAAGAGGAGGAGATTGGGAAAGAGAGGGCGAATAAAACGGCAAGGGTGAAGTGGGGGAGAGGAAAACGAGAGGCAAATGGCAAATAATGTAATGCGAGAGATATGGATTGTGATGGGTACTTGGTATGGTGCTTGACTTGCTCTTGCGTGAGCCTCCCCGGCAATGGCGCCAGAAATTCTTCTTGCTACCTCTTGAGCACTGCGTTGGATTTCCCCGAAGAGGAGAGGATGATGCAGCAAAGTAGCGTAAGTATTTCCCTCAGTTTTTGAGAACCAAGGTATCAATCCAGTAGGAGGCCACGCACAAGTCCCTCGTACCTACACAAAACAATAGCTCCTCGCAACCAACGCAATTAGGGGTTGCCAATCCCTTCACGATCACTTACGAGAGTGAGATCTGATAGAGATGATAAATAATATTTTTGGTATTTTTTGGTATAGAGATGCAAAGTGAAAAGTAAAAAGAAAAGTAATAACAAAGCAAGTATTGAAGTGATGGAGATTGATATGATGAGGATAGACCCGGGGCCATGGGTTTCACTACTGGCTTCTCTCAAGAGCATAAGTATTCTACGGTGGGTGAACAAATTACTGTTGAGCAATTGACAGAATTGAGCATAGTTATGAGTATATCTAGGTATGATCATGTATATAGGCATCACGTCCGAGACAAGTAGACTGAAACGATTCTGCATCTACTACTATTACTCCACTCATCGACCGCTATCCAGCATCATCTAGAGCATTAAGTTAAAAACAGAGTAACGCCTTAAGCAAGATGACATGACGTAGAGGGATAAATTCATGCAATATGATAAAAACCCCATCTTGTTATCCTCGATGGCAACAATACAATATGTGCCTTGCAACCCTTTTTGTCACTCGGTAAGGACACCGCAAGATTGAACCCAAAGCTAAGCACTTCTCCCAATGCAAGAACTACCAATCTAGTTGGCCAAACCAAACGGATAATTCGAAGAGACTTGCAAAGATAACCAATCATACATAAAAGAATTCAGAGAAGATTCAAATATTATTCATAGATAATCTGGATCATAAACCCACAATTCATCGGTCTCAACAAACACACCGCAAAAAGAAGATTACATCCAATAGATCTCCACGAGAGAGGGGGAGAACATTGTATTGAGATCCAAAAAGAGAGAAGAAGCCATGTAGCTACTAGCTATGGACCCGAAGGTCTGAAGTAAACTACTCACACTTCATCGGAGGGGCTATGGTGATGATGTAGAAGCCCTCTGTGGTGGATGCCCCCTCCGGCGGAGCTCCGGAACAGGCCCCAAGATGGGATCTCGTGGATACAGGAAGTTGCGGCGGTGGAATTAGGTTTGTGGCTCCGTATCTGATCGTTTGGGGGTACGTAGGTATATATAGGAGGAAGGAGTACGTCGGTCGAGCAACAGGGGGCCCACGAGGCAGGGGGGCGCGCCCTAGGGGGGAGCCCCCCACCCTCGTGACCGGCTCTTTTGTTCCTTGGAGTAGGGTCCAAGTCCCCTGGATCACGTTCGGTGAGAAAATCACGTTCCCGAAGGTTTCATTCCGTTTGGACTCCGTTTGATATTCCGTTTCTTCGAAACACTGAAATAGGCAAAAAAATAACAATTCTGGGCTGGGCCTCCCGTTAATAGGTTAGTCCCAAAAATAATATAAAAGTGGAAAATAAAGCCCAATATAGTCCAAAACAGTAGATAAAGTAGCATGGAGCAATCAAAAATTACAGATACGTTGGAGACGTATCACACACGCATAATACTCAGGTTAAACTTGACGAGCCTAGCATATAACTAATATGGCCTCGAAACACGGAGACCGAAAGGGCGAGCGTGAATCATATAGTAGATATGATCAACATACTGATGTTCACCGTTGAAACTACTCCATCTCACGTGATGATCGGACATGGTTTAGTTGATATGGATCACGTGATCACTTAGAGGATTAGAGGGATGTCTATCTAAGTGGGAGTTCTTAAGTAATATGATTAATTGAACTTAAATTTATCATGAACTTAGTACCTGATAGCATCTTGCTTGTCTATGTTGATTGTAGATAGATGGCCCGTGCTGTTGTTCCGTTGTATTTTAATGCGTTCCTTGAGAAAGAAAAGTTGAAAGATGATGGTAGCAATTGCACGGACTGGGTCCGTAACTTGAGGATTATCCTCATTGCTGCACAGAAGAATTACGTCCTGGAAGCACCGCTGGGTGCCAGGCCTGCTGCTGATGCAACTGATGATGTTAAGAACGTCTGGCAGAGCAAAGCTGATGACTACTCGATAGTTCAATGTGCCATGATTTACGGCTTAGAACCGGGACTTCAACGACGTTTTAAACGTCATGGAGCATATGAGATGTTCCAGGAGTTGAAGTTAATATTTCAAGCAAATGCCCGGATTGAGAGATATGAAGTCTCCAATAAGTTCTACAGCTGCAAGATGGAAAATAGTTCAGTCAGTGAGCATATACTCAAAATGTCTAGGTATAATAATCACTTGATTCAACTGGGAGTTAATCTTCCGGATGATAGTGTCATTGACAGAATTCTCCAATCACTACCACCAAGCTACAAGAGCTTCGTGATGAACTATAACATGCAAGGGATGGATAAGACAATTCCCGAGCTCTTCGCAATGCTAAAGGCTGCTGATACGTCTCCAATGTATCTATAATTTTTGATTGTTCCATGCTATTATATTACCCCTTTTGGATATTTATGGGCTTTATTTTACACATTTATATCATTTTTGGGACTAACCTACTAACCGGAGGCCCAGCCCATATTGTTGTTTTTTTTTTGCCTATTTCAGTATTTCGAAGAAAAGGAATATCAAACGGAGTCAAAACAGAATGAAACCTTCGGGAGCGTGATTTTTGGAACAAACGTGATCTAGAGGACTTGGAGTGCAAGTCAAGAAGCAGCCGAGGCCTCCACGAGATAGGACGGCGCCCCTAACGCATTCTCGAAAACATCCAGGGGCACCACGAAACACAATTTCCACCACCGTAACCTTCTGTATCCGCGAGATCTCATCTTGGAGCCTTCACCGGCACTCTGCCGGAGGGGGAATCAACCACGGAGGGCCTCTACATCAACATCCTTGCCCCTCCGATGAGTTGTGAGTAGTTTACCACAGACCTACGGGTCCATAGTTATTAGCTAGATGGCTTCTTCTCTCTTTTTGGATCTCAATACAATGTTCTCCCCCTCTCTTGTGGAGATCTATTCGATGTAAACTCTTTTTGCGGTGTGTTTGTCGAGATTCGATGAATTGTGGGTTTATGATCAAGTTTATCTATGAATAATATTTGAATCTTCTCTGAATTCTTTTATGTATGATTAAGTTATCTTTGCAAGTCTCTTCGAATTATCAGTTTAGTTTGGCCTACTAGATTGGTCTTTCTTGCCATGGGAGAAGTGCTTAGCTTTGGGTTCAATCTTGCGGTGTCCTTACCCATTTACAAAAAGGGTTGCAAGTCACGTATTGTATTGTTGCCATCGAGGATAACAAGATGGGGTTTATATCATATTGCATGAGTTTATCCCTCTACATCATGTCATCTTGCTTAAAGTGTTACTCTGTTCTTATGAACTTAATACTCTAGATGCATGCTGGATAGCGGTCGATGTGTGGAGTAATAGTAGTAGATGCAGGCATGAGTCGGTCTACTTGTTATGGACGTGATGCCTATATACATGATCATGCCTAGATAATCTCATAACTATGCGCTTTTCTATCAATTGCTCGACAGTAATTTGTTCACCCACCGTAATACTTATGCTATCTTGAGAGAAGCCACTAGTGAAACCTATGGCCCCGGGGTCTATCTCTTATCATATTTGCTCCTGATATACTTTTATATGCATCTTTACTTTTTGCATCTATATCATAAAATACCAAAAATATATTTATCTTATCATACTATCTTTATTAGATCTCACTTTCGCAAGTGGCCGTGAAGGGATTGACAACCCCTTTATTTTGTTGGTTGCGAGTTCTCAGTTTGTTTGTGTAGGTGCGTGGTACTTTTGAGGAGCCTCCTACTGGATTGATACCTTGGTTCTCAAAACTGAGGGATATACTTACGCTACACTCTCTTCATCACCCTCTCCTCTTCGAGGAAAACCAATGCAAGCTCAAGACGTAGCAAGAAGGATTTCTGGCGCCGTTGTCGGGGAGGTCTTCGCTCAAGTCAAGACATAGCAAGTACCCATCACAAACCCATCTCCCTCGCATTTACATTATTTTCCATTTGCCTCTCGTTTTCCTCTCCCCCACTTCACCCTTGTCGTTTTATTCGCCCTCTCTTTCCCAATCTCCTCCTCTCTTTTCGCTTGCCCTTTCGTTTGCTTGTTTGGTTGGAATAGATGCTTATTTGTTGCTAAATAGAGAACCTAAGATCTATGGATCCTCATCCGCTTGCTAATCTTTTTAGGAGATCCAATTATGATGAACACATTGCTAGTGAGTTTTGTGCACTAGATTATCTTTATGAAGTTTTGCTTGAAATTTGTGAATCTGAAAATTGTGATGAAGAAATTTATGAAGAGATTCACGATGGCTCCTTGAATAAAAAGCATGATTGCAATGATTTTACTATAAATTCTCTTGATGTCAATTGTGCTAATAATATGCAAAACCCTAAGCTTGGGGATGCTAGTTTTGCTATGTCTACTACTTGTTGCCATGATCATGATTGGGGTGATTCTTCTTGTGATCTTGAAAATTTATTTAAGCCCCATGATGAATATGATATTGATAATAGTGTTTGCAATAATTTTGAAAGTTGGTTTGGAAGATCAACTTTAGATCCCACATATTTGGAGAATGTTCAATCTTATGATATTTTTGATAAAGGTGGGTTCGGAAAGGTCATGACTTTAGCTAATGTTAATCCCACTATCTTGGAAGAGTGTCAACTTTGCATGCATGTGGATAATGTTGAGAATATGTTATGTGATAGCTATTTTGTTGAATTTTCTTATGATCCTACATGTAATTATTATGAGAGAGGAAAATATGGTTGTAGAAATTTTCATGTTACTAAATTACCTCTCGTCATGTTGAAATTGCTATCGTCTCTTTCTTATTCCTTGCATATGCTAGTTTTTGCTTGCCTTGCAAATTTGTTTGCTTATAATATGCCTATTCATAGGAAGTATGTTAGACTTAGATGTGTTTATCACATGTTTCATGATGCTCTCTTTGCGCTTCAATTCTTATCTTTCATGTGAGCATCATTAAAATTATCAATGCCTAGCTACAAGGCTCTAAAGAAAAGCGCTTTTTGGGAGACAACCAATATTTTTCCTTGCTGTTATTCAATAAATAATCCATCTACCTTCTGTTTAGATGTTGTTTTATGTTTTAATTAGTGTTTGTGCCAAGTTAAACCTATAGGATCTTCTTGGATGATAGTTATTTGATCTTGCTGTAATTTTCAGAAACTTTCTGCTCACGAAAACAATTGTTAAAAATCACCAGAACGTGATAAAATAGTGATTCCAATTTATGCTGATCAATAAACAAATTTCCTAGGTCTTCCTATTTTTGCTGAATTTTTTGAGGTCAAGAAGTTTGCGTTAGTTACAGATTACTAAATACTGTTCTGTTTTCGAAAGATTTTGTTCTTCGTGTGTTGTTTGCTTATTTTGATGAATCTATGGCCAATAAAATAGTTTATAATCCATAGAGAAGTTGGTATACAGTAGGTTTAACACCAAATTAAATAAAGAATGAGTTCATTGTAGTAGATTATGTGGTGGTTTTGTTTTCTTTCACTAACGGAGCTTATAAGATTTCCTGTTGAGTTTTGTGTTGTGAAGTTTTCAAGTTTTGGGTAAAGCCTTTATGGACTATGGAATAAAGGGTGGCAAGAGCCTAAGCTTTGGGATGCCCAAGGCACCCCAAGATATTCAAGAATAGCCAAAAGCCTAAGCTTGGGGATGCCCCGGGAAGGCATCCCCTCTTTCGTCTTTGTTCATTGGTAACTTTACTTGGAGCTATATTTTTATTCACCACATGATAAGTGTTTTGCTTGGAGCGTCGTGTATTATATTAGTATTTGCTTTTTAGTTTACCAAAATCATCCTTTCTGTACACACCTTTTGGTAGAAGCCTATTTGATTAGAATTTGCTAGAATACTCTATGTGCTTCACTTATATCTTTTGAGCTTGATAGTTTTTGCTCTAGTGCTTCACTTATATCTTTTAGAGCACGGTGGTATCTTAATTTTGAAGAAATTTCTAGTCTCTCATGCTTCAGTTATATTATTTTGAGAGTCTTTTAGAACAGCATGGTATTTGCTATGGTCATAAAATTGGTCCTAGAATGGTAGGCATCCAAGTTGGGTATAATAAAAACTATCATAGGAAGTGAATTGGATGCTATGATCAATTTGATGCTTGATAATTGTTTTGAGTTATGGAGGTAGTGATATTAAATTCATGCTAGTTGGGTGATTATGAATTTAAAGAATGCTTGTGTTGAAGTTAGCAAGTCCCGTAGCATGCACGTATGGTTAAAGTTGTGTAACAAATTTGAAACATGAAGTGTACCTGGCTTGTGCATCCTTATGAGTGGCGGTCGGGGACGGCGATGGTCTTTTCCTACCAATCTATCCCCTAGGAGCATGCGCGTAGTACTTGATTTTGATGACTTCTAAATTTTTGCAATAAGTATATGAGTTCTTTTGACTAATGTTGAGTCCATGGATTATCGCACTTTTACCTTTCCGCCTTTGCTAGCCTCTTGATGCAGTGCATTGCCCTTTCTCACCTTGAGAGTTGGTGCAAACTTAGCGGTGCATCCAAACCCCATGATATGATCGCTCTATCACACATAAACCTCCCTATATCTTCCTCAAAACAGCCACCATACCTACCTATTATGGCATTTCCATAGCCATTCGAGATATATTGCCATGCAACTTTCCACCGTTCCGTTCATCATCATCATGACATACTTTACTTTTGTCATATTGCCATTGCATGATCATGTAGTTGACATCATATTTGTGGCAAAGCCACCATGCATTATTTTTCATACATGTCACTCTTGATTCATTGCACCATCCCGGTACACCGCCGGAGGCATTCATATAGAGTCATATCTTGTTCTAGTTTCGAGTTGTAATTCTTATGTTGTAATCAATAGAAGTGTGATGATCATCATTATTAAAGCATTGCCAAAAAAAGAGAAAGGCCAAAAAAGAAAAAAGAAGGGCCAAAAAAATAAAAAAATAAAAGGGGCAATGTTACTATCTCTTTTTCCACACTTGTGCTTCAAAGTAGCACCTTGTTCTTCATGTAGTGAGTCTCATATATTGTGCTTCAAAGTAGCACCATGTTTTTCATATAGCGAGTCTCATAAGTTGTCTTTTTCATACTAGTGAGAATTTTTCATTATAGAACTTGGCTTGTATGTTCCTACAATGGGCTTCCTCAAATGCCCTAGGTCTTCGTGAGCAAGCAAGTTGGATGAACACCCACTAGTTTTCTTTTGTTGAGCATTCATTTATAGCTCTAGTGCATCCGTAGCATGGCAATCCCTACTCCTCATGTTGACATCAATTGATGGGCATCTCCATAGCCCGTTGATTATACTCGTCAATGTGAGACTTTCTCTTTTTTTGTCTTCTCCACACAATCCCCATCATCATATTCTATTCCACCCATAGTGCTATATCCATGGCTCACGCTCATGTATTGCGTGAAGGTTGAAAAAGTTTGAGATTATTTAAGTATGAAACAATTTCTTGGCCTGTCATCGGGGGTATAGAAGTTGGGAACATCTTTGTGTGACGAAAATGAAGCATAGCCTAACTATATGATTTTGTAGGGATGAACTTTCTTTTGCCATGCTATTTTGAGAAGACATGATTACTTTGATTAGTATGCTTGAAGTATTACTATTTCTTTTATCAATGTGAACTTTTATTTTGTATTCATTTGGATCTGAACATTCATGCCACAATAAAGAAAATTACATTATGAATTATGCTAGGTAGCATTCCACATCAATAGTTCTCTTTTTTATCATTTACCTACTCGAGGACGAGCAGGAATTAAGCTTGGGGATGCTTGATATGTCTCCAACGTATCTATAATTTTTTATTGTTCCATGCTATTATATTACCCCTTTTGGATGTTTATGGGCATTATTTTACACATTTATATCATTTCTGGGACTAACCTACTAACCGGAGGCCCAGCCCATATTGATGTTTTTTTGCCTATTTCAGTATTTCGAAGAAAAGGAATATCAAACGGAGTCCAAACGAAATGAAACCTTCGGGAGCGTGATTATTGGAACAAACGTGATCCATAGGACTTGGAGTGCAAGTCAAGAAGCAGCCAAGTCCTCCACGAGATAGGAGGGGCCCCCCCCTATAGGGCGCGCCCCCTGTCTCGTGGGCCCCTCGGGCGGCCACCGACGTACTTCTCCCTCCTATATATACCTACATACCCCGAAAACATCCAGGGGCACCACGAAACACAATTTCCACCATCGTAATCTTCTGTATCCGCGAGATCTCATCTTGGAGCCTTCGTCGACACTCTGCCGGAGGGGGAATCAACCACGGAGGGCCTCTACATCAACATCCTAGCCCCTCCGATGAGTTGTGAGTAGTTTACCACAGACCTACGGGTCCATAGTTATTAGCTAGATGGCTTCTTCTCTCTTTTTGGATCTCAATACAATGTTCTCCCCCTCTCTTGTGGAGATCTATTCGATGTAAACTCTTTTTGCGGTGTGTTTGTCGAGATCCGATGAATTGTGGGTTTATGATCAAGTTTATCTATGAATAATATTTGAATCTTCTCTGAATTCTTTTATGTATGATTAAGTTATCTTTGCAAGTCTCTTTGAATTATCAGTTTAGTTTGGCCTACTAGATTGGTCTTTCTTGCCATGGGAGAAGTGCTTAGCTTTGGGTTCAATCTTGCGGTGTCCTTACCCAGTGACAGAAAGGGTTGCAAGGCACATATTGTATTGTTGCCATCGAGGATAACAAGATGGGGTTTATATCATATTGCATGAGTTTATCCCTCTACATCATGTCATCTTACTTAAAGCGTTACTCTGTTCTTATGAACTTAATACTCTAGATGCATGCTGGATAGCGGTCGATGTGTGGAGTAATAGTCATAGATGCAGGCAGGAGTCGGTCTACTTGTTATGGACGTGATGCCTATATACATGATCATGCCTAGATAATCTCATAACTATGCGCTTTTCTATCAATTGCTCGACACTAATTTGTTCACCCACCGTAATACTTATGCTATCTTGAGAGAAGCCACTAGTGAAACCTATGGCCCCCGGGTCTATCTCTTATCATATTTGCTACCGATCTACTTTTATTTGCATCTTTACTTTTTGCATCTATATCATAAAATACCAAAAATATATTTATCTTATCATACTATCTTTATTAGATCTCACTTTCGCAAGTGGCCGTGAAGGGATTGACAACCCCTTTATTGCGTTGGTTGCGAGTTCTCAGTTTTTTTGTGTAGGTGCGTGGTACTTTTGAGGAGCCTCCGACTGGATTGATACCTTGGTTCTCAAAACTGAGGGAAATACTTATGCTACACTTGCTGCATCACCCTCTCCTTTTCGAGGAAAACCAACGCAAGCTCAAGACGTAGCAGCTGCGGAGGTAGAAATCAAGAAAGAGCATCAAGTGTTGATGGTCAATAAGACCACCAGTTTCAAGAAAAAGGGCAAAGGGAAGAAGAAAGGGAACTTCAAGAAGAACAGCAAGCAAGTTGCTGCTCAGGAGAAGAAACCCAAGTCTGGACCTAAGCCTGAGACTGAGTGCTTCTACTACAAGAAAACTGGTCACAGGAAGCGGAACTTCCCCAAGTATTTGGCGAATAAGAAGGATGGCAAGGTGAACAAAGGTATATGTGATATACATGTTATTGATGTGTACCTTACTAATGCTCGCAGTAGCACTGGTATTTGATAACTGGTTACATTGCTAATGTTTGCAACTCGAAACAGGGGTTACGGATTAAGCGAAGATTGGCTAAGGATGAGGTTACGATGCGTGTGGGAAATGGTTCCAAAGTCGATGTGATTGCGGTCGGCACGCTACCTCTACATCTACCTTCGGGATTAGTTTTAGACCTAAATAATTGTTATTTGGTGCCAGCGTTGAGCATGAACATTATATCTGGATCCTGTTTGATGCGAGACGGTTATTCATTTTAAATCAGAGAATTATGGTTGTTCTATTTATATGAGTAATATCTTTTATGGTCATGCACCCTTGAAGAGTGGTCTATTTTAGATGAACATCGATAGTAGTGATACACATATTCATAATATTGAAGCCAAAAGATGCAGAGTTGATAATGATAATGCAACTTATTTGTGGCACTGCCGATTAGGTCATATCGGTGTAAAGCGCATGAAGAAACTCCATACTGATGGACTTTTGGAACCACTTGATTATGAATCACTTGGTACTTGCGAACCGTGCCTCATGGGCAAGATGACTAAAACGCCGTTCTCCGGTACTATGCAGAGAGCAACAGATTTGTTGGAAATCATACATACAGATGTATGTGGTCCGATGAATGTTGAAGCTCGTGGCGGATATCGTTATTTTCTCACCTTCACAGATGATTTAAGCAGATATGGGTATATATACTTAATGAAACATAAGTCTGAAACATTTGAAAAGTTCAAAGAATTTCAGAGTGAAGTTGAAAATCATCGTAACAAGAAAATAAAGTTTCTACGATCTGATCGTGGAGGAGAATATTTGAGTTATGAGTTTGGTCTTCATTTGAAACAATGCGGAATAGTTTCACAACTCACGCCACCCGGAACACCACAGCGTAATGGTGTGTCCGAACATCGTAATCGTACTCTACTAGATATGGTGCGATCTATGATGTCTCTTACTGATTTACCGCTATCGTTTTGGGGTTATGCTTTAGAGACGGCCGCATTCATGTTAAATAGGGCACCATCAAAATCCGTTGAAACGACACCTTATGAACTGTGGTTTGGCAAGAAACCAAAGTTGTCGTTTCTTAAAGTTTGGGGCTGCAATGCTTATGTGAAAAAGCTTCAACCTGATAAGCTCAAACCCAAATCGGAGAAATGTGTCTTCATAGGATACCCAAAGGAGACTGTTGGGTACAACTTCTATCACAGATCCGAAGGCAAGACTTTTGTTGCTAAATTCGGAATCTTTCTGGAGAAGGAGTTTCTCTCGAAAGAAGTGAGTGGGAGGAAAGTAGAACTTGATGAGGGAACTGTACCTGCTCCCTTATTGGAAAGTAGTTCATCACAGAAACCGGTTTCTGCGACACATACACCAATTAGTGAGTAAGTTAATGATGATGATCATGAAACTTCAGATCAAGTTGTTACTGAACCTCGTAGGTCAACCAGAGTAAGATCCGCACCAGAGTGGTACAGTAATCCTGTTCTGGAGGTTATGTTACTAGACCATGACGAACCTATGAACTATGAAGAAGCGATGGTGAGCCCAGATTCCGCGAAATGGCTTGAAGCCATGAAATCTGAGATGGGATCCATGTATGAGAACAAAGTGTGGACTTTGGTTGATTTGCCCAATGATCGGCAAGCAATTGAGAATAAATGGATCTTCAAGAAGAAGACTAACGCTGACGGTAATGTTACTATCTATAAAGCTCGACTTGTTGCAAAAGGTTTTCGACAAGTTCAAGGAATTGACTACGATGAGACCTTCTCACCCATAGCAATGCTTAAGTCTGTCCGAATCATGTTAGCAATTGCCGCATTTTATGATTATGAAATTTGGCAAATGGATGTCAAAACTGCATTCCTGAATGGATTTCTGGAAGAAGAATTGTATATGATGCAACCGGAAGGTTTTGTCGATCCAAACGGAGCTAACAAAGAGTGCAAGCTCCAGCGATCCATTTATGGACTGGTGCAAGCTTCTCGGAGTTGGAATAAACGCTTTGATAGTGTGATCAAGGCATTTGGTTTTGTACAGACTTTTGGAGAAGCCTGTATTTACAAGAAAGTGAGTGGGAGCTCTATAGCATTTCTAATATTATATGTGGATGACATATTACATATTTGAAATGATATAGAATTTCTGGATAGCATAAAGGGTTACTTGAATAAGAGTTTTTCAATGAAAGACCTCGGTGAAGCTGCTTATATATTGGGCATTAAAATCTATAGAGATAGATCAAGACGCTTAATTGGACTTTCACAAGGCACATACCTTGACAAAGTTTTGAAGAAGTTCAAAATGGATCAAGCAAAGAAAGGGTTCTTGCCTGTGTTACAAGGTGTGAAGTTGAGTAAGACTCAATGCCCGACCACTGCAGAAGATAGAGAGAAAATGAAAGATGTTCCTATGCTTGGACATAGGCTCTATCATGTATGCAATGTTGTGTACCAGACCTGATGTGTGCCTTGCTATAAGTCTAGCAGGAGGTACCAAAGTAATCCAGAGTGGATCCTTTGGATAGCGGTCAAGAACATCTGAAATACCTGAAAAGTACTAAGGATATGTTTCTCGTTTATGGAGGTGACAAAGAGCTCATCGTAAATGGTTACATTGATGAAAGCTTTGACACTGATCTGGACGATTCTAAATCGCAAACCGGATACGTGTTTACATTGAACGGTGGAGCTGTCAGTTGGTGCAGTTCTAAACAAAGCGTCGTGGCGGGATCTACGTGTGAAGCGGAGTACATAGCTGCTTCGGAAGCAGCAAATGAAGAAGTCTGTATGAAGGAGTTCTTATCCGATCAAGGTGTCATACCTAGTGCATCGGGTCCAATGAAATTTTTTTGTGACAATACTGGTGCAATTGCCTTGGCGAAGGAATCCAGATTTCACAACAGAACCAAGCACATAAAGAGACGCTTCAATTCCATCCGGGATTTAGTCCAGGTGGGAGAGATAGAAATTTGCAAGATACATGCGGATCTGAATGTTGCAGACCCGTTGACTAAGCCTCTTCCACGAGCAAAACATGATCAGCACCAAGACTCCATGGGTGTTAGAATCATTACTGTGTAATCTAGATTATTGACTCCAGTGCAAGTGGGAGACTGAAGGAAATATGCCCTAGAGGCAATAATAAAGTTATTATTTATTTCCTTGTATCATGATAAATGTTTATTATTCATGCTAGAATTGTATTAACCGGAAACATACTAGATGTGTGGATACATAGACAAACAGAGTGTCACTAGTATGCCTCTACTTGACTAGCTCGTTAATCAAAGATGGTTATGTTTCCTGACCATTGACACGAGTTGTCATTTGATTAACGGGATCACATCATTAGGAGAATGATGTGATTGACTTGACCCATTCCGTTAGCTTAGCACTCGATCGTTTAGTATGTTGCTATTGCTTTCTTCATGACTTATACATGTTCCTATGACTATGAGATTATGCAACTCCCGTTTACCGGAGGAACACTTTGTGTGCCACCAAACGTCTGGCGAATCGGGTGATTATAAAGGTGCTCTATAGGTGTCTCGAAGGTACTTATTGGGTTGGCGTATTTCGAGATTAGGATTTGTCACTCCGATTGTCGGAGAGGTATCTCTGGGCCCTCTCGGTAATGCACATCACTTAAGCCTTGCAAGCATTGCAACTAATGAGTTAGTTGCGGGATGATGTATTACGGAACGAGTAAAGAGACTTGCCGGTAACGGAATCTCGGACAAGTAACATACCGATGACAAAGGGACAACGTATGTTGTTATGCGGTCTGACCGATAAAGATCTTCATAGAATATGTGGGAGCCAATATGAGCATCCAGGTTCCGCTATTGGTTACTGATCGGAGACGTGTCTCGGTCATGTCTACATAGTTCTTGAACCCGTAGGGTCCGCAGGCTTAAAGTTTTGATGACAGTTATATTATGAGTTTATATGTGTTGATGTACCGAAGGTAGTTCGGAGTCCCGGATGTGATCATGGACATGACGAGGAGTCTCAAAATGGTCGAGACATGAAGATTGATATATTGGAAGCCTATGTTTGGATATCTGAAGTGTTCCGGTGAAATCGGATTTTACTGAGATGCGGAGGGTTACGGAACCCCGGGGCTTAATGGGCCATAGTGGGCCTTAGTGGAGAAGAGGAGGCGGCCGGGGCAGGGGCGCCCCCCCTAGTCCGAATAGGACAAGGAGGAGAGCCCCTTCCTTCCTCTCTCCTCCTCTTTCTCCCCAAGTCCTAATCCAACTAGGAAAGGAGGAGTCCTACTCGGTGGGAGTAGGACTCCTCTGGCGGCCGCACCCCCTTCTCCTTTATAAGCGGGGCAGGGGCACCCCAAAGACACAACAATTGATCGTTTGATCTTTTAGCCGTGTGCGGTGCCCCCCTCCACCATAGTCCACCTCAATAATACTGTAGCGGTGCTTAGGCGAAGCCCTACGTTGGTAGAACACCATCATCGTCACCACGCCGTCGTGCTAACGAAACTCTCCCTCAACACTTGGCTGGATCGGAGTTCGAGGGACGTCATCAGGCTGAACGTGTGTTGAACTCGGAGGTGACGTACGTTCGGTACTTGATCGGTCGGATCGTGAAGACGTACGACTACATCAACCGCGTTGTGCTAACGCTTCCGCTTTCGGTCTACGAGGGTACATGGACAACACTCTCCCCTCTCGTTGCTATGCATCACCATGATCTTGCGTGTGCGTAGGAAAATTTTGAAATTACTACGTTCCCCAACAAAGAAGGCCATGGCAAAGAAGCCTACGCATAAGCCCAGTGCTTCATCTTCAATGCCCTCAAGGCCAAATTCCTCAGCAATGCCCTCACGGCCAGATTCCTCAAAGCCCTCACGGCCAAATCCTCAAACTGCTCCTGCTCCTCCAAAGTCCTCAGCTCCTCCGCAAAGTCTTCGGCTGCTCCGACTAAACCCTCTGCACCTGTGCATCTCGCCACGTGCCAAAGGACAACAGGCATCTCTATTGCCTTAGGAGCTTCTGCTAGTTCCTCAGCTGCACCAAATTCTTCAATGGGACCCTCTCTACTGAAAACAAGGGCAACCTCTAGTGTTGCAGATGAAGAACAAGCCAGGCCATCTGAAGGTTCAGTCGATGTGCCTGAAGAAACTGAAATTGCCAGGGCATCCACTAGTGGTGCGCCTGAAGAAAATGAAGAAGTCAGGGCAACTGCATCAGTTGTGGCTGAAGAAATTCAACCAAATTCCTCTGCTCCTCCTGCGCGTACCCCAACTCCGATCTTTCCATCTGCATCAGATGTGAAGAAGACCAAGGCTGCAGAGCGTGCAACGGTGAAGAAAAGGAAAGCATCAGCTTCATTAGATTCTTCAGCTCCGAAGAAGATGAAGCCTTTGACCATCTCAGTTGCAAATCCCATTGATGTTGTTCCTATCTCAACCATGCCATCTGTCGGGGATATACCCCGCAGCGTAAACCGACAGGAACTATAACCCGGCCGGGCTTGGTGGTTTACTTGAGACCCGATTGACACTTGGCGATTCACTGGCGAGCTGCCTTGACCAGACAGTTTACAAGCAACCTGCCTGGACATTATAACTCACTGGTAACCCGGCGGGCAGGGACAGACGGATGACAAGGCCCAAGGCCCAGAGGGCCGGTTTATATTAATGGTGGGCCGGTTTACAAGGAAAGGCATAAGGAATATTTACTTTATAAGGAGTTATGACCCGGACTTGTATCCGGTTTGTATTAGAAGGTAGACTAGTCCTAATCCTAATAGGACTCCACATGTAACCCGCCCCTTCAACATATATAAGGAGGGGCAGGGCTCCCCAAATAGGGAAAAGCGACAAGCAAGAAGAAACAATCTCTAGAGCTAGACACAAAGAGTCGGTTTACCGGCGACTCCCTGGCGATGATAATGAAACCTAGCCTCAAACAACATGTAGGGCTATTACCGGATGATGTTTCCCGGAGCACGAAGCTGTCTAAAACCTTGTCTTATGTTGCGTCTCTCGATTCCGCTCAACCCCTCTCAAGCTACCACATAGATGCGTTGGCCTCGTGACTAAGTCCTGACATTAAGGACATATGCCGTGACAAAACTACGACAATTGGCGCCCACCGTGGGGCTCGCGCACGGTGGTGTTGAGTTCTTGTAGGGCACTATTCCAGGGATTGAAAAGTTTCACCCAGCTGATTGAAAAGTTCCGACTGGCTCGTCGGAGAGTTCCTGCTGGCTCACCGAAAAGTTCCATCAGGCTCAACAAAAGGTTCTGCCGGCTCGTCGGAAAGTTCGGGCCGGATCATTTAAAAGTTCCGACCACCTCGACGAAAGGTTCTGTCTGAATCACCGAAGAGTTCCGATCGCCTCGACGAAAAGTTCGGTCCGAATCGCTGAAGGGTTCCAGCCGAATCACCGAAAGGTTTCGTCCGAGTCGTCAAAGAGTTCCGACTTAGGCTACAAAAAAGTTCCAAATTATCAAAAAGTTCCGGCCGGATTATCCAGAGGTTCCGGCTCAAAAAGTTTCGACCAGATTATCCAGAGGTTCCGGCTCAAAAAGTTCTGGCCGGATTATACAAAGGTTTCGGATTATCAAAAAAGTTCCGGTTCAAAAAATTCAGGGTCATTTATTGTTACTGACAGTAGTAATATGCCCATCCGTGCCACTGTTGGCCATCCATATATAAGTTAATTTCTGCACTATGAAAAAATCATCTGGCGTTCAGATGCATCAGGTGATATTTGTCCAACTTTATTTTTTTAACATATATTGTCTTTAAGAACAGTTTATCTTTGCCTTGGTCTGCAATATTGTTTATGCAGGACAATTGTTCATTGCAAGAGCGATGGTCGTATCAGGGATGTATGGCTCGCGCCACCATTATAATGCGCTAAGTATCTTACCATGCCATCAAGATCGATGAATATATGTGCAAGCTGCCATTCTACAGACCGGTTTACGTCAATATGATGTGTCTAACTCGCCCGCCCGCGCCGGCTTACAACGCCACGGCCGACTCATCTGTCTGTGCCGCCTCTGAAGCCGCGGTCGTCTTTTGTCGTCCGTCTATCTCAGCCTGGTATACATCAACATACCGGGCCGCACCTGTCTGCAAGCTGTTTATTGAGTATGAACAAGTCACAGCTTGGGTAGCCCGGTTTTTTCTTTCAACAAATTGGAGACAAATTATCATATTCTACCAACCGTCGTCTGCACTGGGTGGCTCAATGGGCAGGCGCACAAGTCGCCGCCACTACAGTTTGGTTAACTTCAAATCGCCGGTTGGAAGGAACCATTGGCCGAGTTGCTGACACGACTCATACGGGATCATTTATAACCCGCCGCAGTCACCTCAACCTTCTGTGGATTCACATCATGCTATCAACACCAATTATATACAAGTTATGCGGGTTTACATAACGGTCAAATATGGAGAGTCTCAAGCCAACTTCTCGAGTCACCTTTGAGACTCTGGGGCTATGATGACATGACTCAGCAAATCTTGCCAGTTTCAGCAAATTTAAGAACCCCAGGACGATGGAGGGAAAGATAACCCGGTCCCGGAGGCTACTGTTATATTGATGAAAATTTAAAGGCCATCGGAGAATTTCCGGTTTAGAAAGTATATGACAGTTACAAAATCCCGGCTCAATGAAGATGTTCCGGGTCATCAGAAATGACTCCAGTTTAAAATCCGGCTCAAGGCAAATCAGTCTCACTGAAGCTCTCAAATATCCGGTTTACAATCCGGTTCAAGGGAAAGATGTCTCCCACAAAGCTCTGACGCTCTCAATATCCGGTTCAAAATCCCGGTTCAAGAAGAATTTATCTCTTGCAAAAAGTTAAAGGTTGCCGAAGAGGACATGTTGCCATGATGCACGGTTCAAACATGGGTATTCCGCCTTATTTATCATATTATTGATCACTTGGGGGCTTGGTCGTATATGAACCATAGCTACACCTCTTTATCGGTGCTATGCCACGGCATCACTTGGGGGCTTGGTCGTATCCGAACCATAGCTACACCTCTTGATCGGCGCTATGCCACACCATCACTTGGGGGCTTGGTCGTATCCGAACCATAGCTACACCTCTTGATCGGCGCAATGCCACAACATCACTTGGGGGCTTGGTCGTATCCGGACCATAGCTACACCTCTTGATCGGCGCAATGCCACAACATCACTTGGGGGCTTGGTCGTATCCGAACCATAGCTACACTTCTTGATCGGCGTAATGCCACAACGTCACTTGGGTGCTTGGTCGTATCCGAACCATAGTCACACCTCTTGATCGGCTCAAAGCCTCGACTACAACGGTTTTTATTTGCCTTTTGCTAAGTTTTTCTTTCTTTTGATAAGATTTGTGATGTTTTTAAACCGGTGTTTATCAACTCGGTTAGGCTGTCAACTACAAGTTGTCAGTACACGATCAAATTATAATCCGGAGACTATCAGCCCGGTCTGATTTTGACTCAAAGTCACCAGTATGGAATAAACCGTTGTTTATCACAACCCGGAACGGTTTTATCATAAACCAGCACAATATGGGAGGAGTTATCAGTACTCAAGATTTGGGTTGTCACCCTTACTACAAAAAGTTGGTAAACCAACGATGTGATTCAATGTCACAGAAACAGGTTGAATAAAGCATGATTGTAAATTATCCGGTGTTTATTAAACCGACCTGGCTAGGGACTATAAGTAGCTAGTATATATCTGGATTGCGCCATTGGAATCATGCGCTCATAAATCATTGGATTATATTATTCAAATCTTCAAATAGCCAACATGGCTGGATTTTATTATGGTTATCAGTAAACCAGTATTATGATTAAGATTTTCAAAGTTGCTTTAGCGCAATGGTTATTATATTATAAATGGATATTATTTATTCTAAAATTAAAGGAATAGTCTCGAGTCGCTGCAGGCTTACGGCCCGGCACTTGGGGGCTACATTATTTAAGTTGAGATTATATCAAATATGCAAGTCTCATGTTGCTGCAAGCATGCACCATGACACTTGGGGGATAATGCAAAGTCATTTTTTGGCCTTATTGAAGACCCGACTCATCACATCATAATGAGCCGGCCCTTGGGGGCTACACGTTGCTGTTAAAATCTACATGAACATATTTTCGAAGTCCCTGCTCATTATTGCATAATGACCTGGCCCTTGGAGGCTACACTGGTAGCCATATGAGGTAGGAACCTCTCAAGTACGGTTCTAAGGGAAGGAACTTCCTAAGTTTTTATGAGCATAAGGCAATTACAAGTCCCAGGTTGCTGCAAACATGACAACCCGACACTTGGGGGCTACATATGTGGAATATTCAGTTTACGACTAATGATTGAGAAGAACAAACCGGATTTCTTCAAAGGTTGCAACACTTATATTGGAGCAAGTCTTAAGCTATCACTATGTTCTCCTCTTAAGACTTGGAGGCTACAGGTATTATGCATATATAAGGAGGAACATCTTCAAATTATCAGTTTTGAGCAAATCAGGAAGATCAATTACATGACCCGATGTCAACAACGATTATGACCCTGCATCGCCTGTTATATAACTCGGCAATTTTGGTAATATTAAACCGGCAAGTTTTACATCTTCAAACTGGCTGAATATCAGATGAGTATTTCAAGACCAATATTTCTTAAGCCGACGCTTTGGAAGCCGACTCAAGTGGATTATTCTTCACAATATTTCTCTGTGAGAAACCAATGTCAGCAAATTGAGTATGAAGCTGGCTTATTGACCTGGATTTTCTAGAAGAAGGAAATGACAAGGACTTAAAGATGATCAGGTGCCGGTTCAAGAAAATATTAAAACCGGAGCACAACCCGCCAAATTTGTTCTTGTGTTTATGTTGCAGATCAGTTTAACATGGATAAATCCAAATTAAACTGGGGGCTAATGTCGGGGATATACCCTGCGGCGTAAACCGGCCGGAAGTATAACCCGGTCGGGCTTGGTGGTTTACTTGAGACCCGATTGACACTTGGCGATTCACTGGCGACCTGCCCTGACCAGATGGTTTACAAGCAACCTGCTTGGACATTATAACTCATTGGTAACCCGGCGGGCAGGGACAGACGGATGACAAGGCCCAAGGCCCAGAGGGCCGGTTTATATTAATGGTGGGCCGGTTTACAAGGAAAGGCGTAAGGAATATTTACTTTATAAGGAGTTAAGACCCGGACTTGTATCCGGTTTGTATTAGAAGGTAGACTAGTCCTAATCCTAATAGTACTCCACATGTAACCCGCCCCTTCAACATATATAAGGAGGGGCAGGGCTCCCCAAATAGGGACAAGCGACAAGAAAGAAGAAACAATCTCTAGGGCTAGACACAAAGAGCCGGTTTACCGGCGACTCCCTGGCGATGATAATGAGACCTAGCCTCAAACAGCATGTTGGGCTATTACCGGATGATGTTTCCTGGGACCCGAAGCTGTCTAAAACCTTGTCTTATGTTGCGTCTCTCGATTCCGCTCAACCCCTCTCAAGCTACCACATAGATGCGTTGGCCTCGCGACTAAGTCCTAACACTAAGGACATCTGCCGTGACAAAACCACGACACTATCAAAGGAAATCGTCCCTTTTGATGAAGATTATGTGATTCCAAGTGAATCCGATGAAGACATTCCTTCTGTTGCTTACTCAGAGCAGATGGATGAAGAAATTGAAGCGGATGCAATCCCTTCAACTCCAATGGTCTCCTCGCCCATGCCTCAGTTCATTGCTGAAGAGGCCGACATTGAGGAATTGGATGAACAAAATTCTGACGTGGACATTGGGAGTACTACTCCATTGATGAATGATGATTTTTGGGATAGTCAGCATCCCAACTCCCCTCTGTTCACGCCATTGCAACAAATCCCTCAGTCCCCAGCACAAATTGTTCAAATGGGCTCTGAAGAACATCAACCCACTACATCTGTTCATGAAGAAATTCCAGCCACTAGTGCTGAAGAAACTGCTGCTGCTGAATCACTGAAGACACAGACAGCCACTGAAGAGGAACCAGAAATTCCTCAGCCTGAAGAACCCGAGATTGCGATTCCTGAGGTTGTGATGCAACTGACTGACACTCCTCTGCCCAAGCCAAAGGATCCATTCTCAAGGAAGCAAAAATTCAAGGATGATGATTTCTTTGGCGAGCACATATTCTTCACTGATTACAACCCCTATGACTCTGCTCGCATTAGGAAGAGGCGTTTCTGGACTGCTAGCCAAGCCAATTTCTATTCCTCAGTGTTGTTCAACAAAGACAAAGTCTTTGATCATGAGCACATTCCTCACGTGGATATGGAATCTCTGCCGTGCTTCGTGCCATTCCTTAGTGTTCTTCGCGACGTTGGACTGTTAAATTTCTGCACTGATATATGTGATTGGAACGAAGAACTCATTCTTTAATTTTATGCAACTCTGCACATCACCGGAGACTCTGAAGATGTGAATTTATGGGTGCTAGACTAGATGACTAAAAATACTCACTACAAGGCACCAGCTACTGAATTGCTTCGTGCTTTGCCTCCTAGTCCTCCCCTTGAAAGCTGCTCGTTGCGTCTACAGTGTACCTGAGCTTACAGATCACTATATGCAAGTGCTGATGAAACCATTGAAGCCAGGTCAGGCCCCAAGAACCAAATTCCTCGTGAAGGAATTGTTATATGTGCCTCGGACTGTCTATTGCATTTTGGCGAAGACATTGAGTCCTATCAAGGGCCATGACTCGAATGAAGAAGAAGTCGTTGGCATCATGAAGAATCTGCTTTTCAATACCATTCATGGCGTTCCCGTCAACTTCCATGATTTCTTCATGAGGACTCTGGCCAATGTCGCAATTTCACTGTTTGAGTTGAAGCCTTATGCACCTTGGATTATGAGATTCATCAGAACAAGGTCTTCACTCAACTACAAAGCTGATACACTGAAACATTGCAGCTACTTGCCCCCGATTGAAGTCCTCAAACGGAAATTTTCCTCAGCTGATGACAAGGGCAAGGCTACTACTGTTATTGATGAAGGCATTCGTCCATTGGATGGTCAATTTCGCAAGGCTGCATCCTACTCCACCAATGACGACTCTGCCACCCATGACTCTGCCGCCAACACAACCAAGCCAAATCCTCAAGGCACAGCTCCCAGGGTGATGACTGACCATGAGCTTCTCCTCAGTCTTCACCAGAAGGTTGATCGCAATCACAAATGGGTCAAGCGTCAGTTTGGTTCAATTCTTCACAACATGACTGCTACCCACAATGCAGTGAAGAAAAACCATTACTACCTCCATGAAACCTTCAACCGTACCTGGGCTATTCTGTCTCACATTTACAGCGAAGAAGATCTGAGGAAAATGGGTCTTAAGGAAGATTTTGACTGGTCTGCTCCTCCACCGAAGAAATACAAGAAGGTCAAGGTTCCTTCCTTGATGGCCAGCTCATATTCTTCATCGCGCGACACCGACGAGCATGAAGACTTGGGCGACACTGCGGAGGCCCTACATCAACAAACGACCCCGACAACACTGGCGCTCCTTCATCAACTTGATATTCTTCAGGGGCGTTAGTCCTCATTTTTGATCCTTTTGGTCATTCAATGACAAAGGGGGAGAAATTTGAGTTAGTCTTCAAGCGGGTCTATCTTATATGGGCGTTTTTTGCTAAGTTACAACTCTCGTTCTTCTGATGACTTTGCTAGATCGAGTTGTAAACTTAAACTCTATGGTGGCCTGATACTTTTGCTGTATTTTCTGCATGCTTATTCCTCATATATGTTAATGCACGCATGTTGAATTACATCAATCACCATATTTCATCATGCATTTCAAATTCTTCATATCAAATGCGTGTATTAATTACAAGATATAGGGGGAGATCTCCATGATTCTACTCTTCAAGTGTGCATTGCTTCAAAAGCAAAATTCCTCACTATGCACATCTTCAGGGGGAGTTCTTCTACATCTTGCAATCAAATTCCTCAATATCAGTATTTACACTTCATATGTTTATCCCCGTTGAAAATTTAACCTATATTGTCATCAATCACCAAAAAGGGGGAGATTGTAAGTGCATCTAGTGCCCCTAGTGATTTTGGTGTATTGAAGACTTATAGGTTAAGGGACTAATGTGTTTATGAGTGTACACATGTCTATAAGTCTATGAGGAGCTTGATATTTACAGAGAAAGTCGACCCCTAAAAATGAAGTTCTTCGACTGAAGACTTTGGATTTCTGAAGACTTTCTGAAGACTTTGAAAGTGAATAAATTGGTGTGACCTTGAAGACTTGGTATTCATTCGAGGAACATGAAGCGTGAAGACTTTTGTTTTCGTAGTTTCATTTTCTCTTTCTTGAGTCATAGGAAACACCGTACTGTTAAAGGGGGTTGAGGAAATACTAAGGAAAAATTTCCATGTGATGCTCAACTCAAAATCCTACACCTACCAATCCCTTCAAGTGAAGCCATTGGAAATCTCATACAGTTCAGTCATATTCTTCAGTGACAGAGACGAAGTTCTTCTGGTCTCTGAGGAATTTGTTCTGACTGAGGAGTTAGGAATTCACTAGTGCGGATTGCCTACACAGTGAGGAACATGATAGCCCCGAGGAATTTGAGCCTCAAATTTCCGACCGTTCTTGCTACACGCATGACTGTCCCAAAATATCTTATCCACCTAACGGTCATATCATTGAAGGGCATTTATGTCTTATCATGTCGGGCTGCTCCCTAGGCTATAAATAGCCGCCCCCTACAACCACTAGCTGGTTGGCTGCTCCGAGAGAAACTGACACTTGTCATTTGAGAGCATCCCATCCTCCGAGGACTTTGAGCGAAAATCATCGAGTGAGGAAAACCCAATCCCAAACACCTACAAACCCAAAGTGATTGAGCATCACTGAAGAGATTGATCTTGCGTGGATCAGAAGCTTTTTACCTTTGAAGACTGTGCTTCTTCCAGACGGTTAGGCATCATTGTCTAGAGCATCCAATAGGAATTGTGGATCGCCGGGTGACCGAGTTTGTGAAGGTTCGGAAGTCACCTGAAGACTTACCACGAGTGATTGGGTGAGGTCTGTGTGACCTTAGCTCAAGGAGAATACCGTGAGGACTGTGTGTCCTCAGGTTTAAATACCTAGCCGCTCCAACCAGATGTACAACTGAGACATCAGTTGGAATTGGTCTACCAAATCATTGTCTTCACCAAGCCTACTGGTTCTATTTCCTCAACTCTTTCATTTCCTCATAACTGTGTTGTGCACTTGTTCATATCTGTGTTTGAAGACTTTGACTGAAGACTTTCTCAATTTCCTCAGTTCAATTTCTTTAGTCTGTTTGTCTTCATCCTGTGTTATCCTGTGTTTACGCTTTTTGTACTCTGTGCTTGTCTTCATTTCATCATGATGACCGTGCTTGTGTTCTGTTATGTTTACTTTTGAGTACTTATTCCGCTGCTAGTAGTTCTTCGCTAAGGAATTTCCTCGCCTGCAAATTCCTCAGTGAAGAATTCATAAAAATCGCCTATTCACCCCCCCTCTAGTCGATATAACGCACTTTCAAGAGCTGGCAGGATCCAAGGTGCGGGCATTCTCACAGAGCAGAGAAACGCGCTCGACAATCGGCCCGTTGGAACCAGCGGACAGGACAACATTACGGCGGTGCTGGCAGAGGCGGCCAACTGGCGATGAAGGAGTTTGAATAGCGGTCAAGACGCCCGCGCCGTCGTCAGCAGGAGCGTCAAAAGCCTGGGCAGTGGCGCTTTCCAGAAGCGCAGTTCGGGCCACGACCGGATCCCAAGCATCCCAGGCGGCCGCGGCGGGATCACGTGGCGAATCCTGGGCGGGCCCAGCTCCAGCAAGGGGGGAGGTGGCGCCGAGGCGCAGTCGAGCTGGGACCTTGGGGGCCGCATCAGAGACTGGGGGGTGCGGCCCATGGATGCCATGCCACTCACGGTAGGATGGCGGCGCACGGCCGTGTCGCCGGCCGTGGTCACCACGCCCCGAGGACAGACGGTGAGACGCGTCAGGTCTACGCTCTGGGAATTGGTGAATGCGCGGCCAGGGGTCAGGCACAAGGGGGAGCTAGGGGCGTCTCCATTATCGGCGGGGGTGCAGGGCGGCGGTAGTCGTCCGAGCTGACGACATGGATCTGAACGGGAAACCGCATCAGTCCAAGCGCCAGACGCTCCGCGCGCTCCGGGTTTGCCTCATCATCAACGACATCCAGCTCCGGCACGAGCAGCTCCAACGAGCGCGGGATGCCATCGGGGTTGGTGGTCCAGGCCGTGAGGCGAAAGACCGACATGTCGGACGCGTCCCTGGTCTCCGGGGCAAGGTGCTCAACCCGACAGAACAGCGACAGGAGGAACTCAGCAGAGGACCGATGCCAAGCATGGTCGGGGATGCTCGTGATCTCGATGGAGACGAGGAAGCGCGCCTTCACTGGGACAGCGTCGCGGGAGCAGCTCCAAGGGGTGAAGAGCAGGCGGAAGCCACCGGTGCGCAGACCACCAGTGGTGACACGCGTGCGCGAAGCGGCGGATGAGAACTTGATGAGGAAATCATCGCCGGCTTGGATGTGGACGAAGAACTCGTGCGCTGCCAGGCCATAGTGCGCGCGGAGAGCATCGTAGACGACCTCGCGGGTGATGCCGAGGCGACGACCGGCCACCGAGGCGAGCAACGTCCGCTCGAGATCCAGCTCCACCGCCACCAGATCCGCAGACCGAGGCAGGTAGCAGATGGCGCCGGCAGGGTGACCCGAAAGCGGAGTGGCCGCCGAAGAGGTGGAGCCGGCCGGCGAAGCGGAGGCGGTGCGCAGCCTGGAAGACGCAGGCACGGACCCGCAGGAGCACGACTGCCCAGCGCTGGTCGACCCGAAGGACGCGGGGCGGCCGGACGAGCCAGTGGAGGAGGGACGCGTAGAAGGCGAAGCGGAGCCCGCCGGGCCCGAGCCAGAGGTAGGACCACGGCGGCGCAGCAGAGGGGGGGCGCCCTGGGACGAGGAGGAGGAGGTGGCAGAGCGCAGAGGGCAGACACGGGCCTTGTGCCCGAAGAAGCGGCAGTCCGAGCGCGGGTGGCCGGGGCTGAGGCACTCGCCCTCCTGGAGCCAGGACGGCGGCTGGCGAGGGGCATCTCCAGGCCCGCGGCGAGGATGCCGCGGCCGGGAAGGGCGGTGGCGTTTCCACCCACGGGCGAGGAGCCAGTTGTTGCGGGCGTCGTCCACAGGCACCCGATAGATCTCGGAGTGCAGGGGAGGGCGCGTGGCCGGCGGCGAGGGGGGCTGGCTGGCCTCCACCGGCGACGGCTGGGCGCCGCAGAGCGCCAGGAGGTAGGATGACGGCCAGGGGCCCGCGGAACCGGCAGAGGAGGGGCTCGACTCAAGCCAACGGTCCGAGCGTGAGCGGCCCCCAGCCGGCGGAGAAGGGGAGCGCATGGCTGGGAGGAGGGGTGGGCGGCGGGGCCGGAGCGGTCAGCGACACATAGGGGTGGACGCCGGAGCCGGGGTGGCTACCGGCCGGAACCTAGCGAAGAGCGGAGTCTACCTTCCTTCTCAGAAACTTTTCGTACTACTGATTTGTCCACAGGCATGGTTTTTCCTTTGTTGCGAAATCGATGTGGTAAATGTCAGGTCACTCCCTAACCCAACTTGGAGGACCTTCTTCCACTCACACGTGCGGAGGCTTTAGGGGCCATCGTGGTGTGATAGGGATTGATGCAAAATATGGAGATCGATAGCCCCGTCCAAGATCGGCCGCGAGCGTGTTTTTGCAAATCTACCTTGCTTTTGACCCGACACGTGCGATGTCAATCGGCCGGCTGAGGACTCGATGGATGCAGGGATGCATGAACTAGGCCGGATGCATATGATACGACGCCGACCAAATATGGGATAGATATTGGGAGGCATAGGCCGCTGGGCGCATCCGTCATGCCGGACCTGGCTCACGCTGGCATATCTGATCCCACATATATTCGTCCTCATCCCCTCTTCGGACCAAACCCTAGCCACTCCCCTCCACTCAGCCAACCAAGCTCCCTCCGACCTTTTTCTGCATGGCGGGCAGCGGATCCGAGTCCTACACCTCCAAATCCGTTGACCCTGAGCTCATCTCGCGCGACCCCGTGGAGGATATGGCCGTCCAGCTTACGCTTCGCCTCTCCTAGGAGGAGGTTGCTTGACGGCAACGCTCGAACTCCTTCCGTCGGGAATCCATTGTGTCCGCCCAAATGTCGCATAAATCCGCCGCACCAGCAATTTACACAGTGATTAGTAAAACGCTCGTGCATTGCTACGTGCTACAATCCATATAAATGGATCAAACAATGATCTTCTCCAAGGTCAAAGTCATTTCTCCCTCGTACGTCCGGACGTTTTGGACATCAACCGGGCACCGAGCCGCTCCTCAAAATCTAACTGTCTGGACAGCCCGGGCTCCCTCAAATCTAGCCCATATATGTGGCAAAAATGTAGTTGTTCGGACTATCCGTCATATTATCTCCAACATGCGGTCCCAACATAAAAACAATATCTTATGACGCATCCTTCCCTTTTTCCTGTCAGACCCTCTCATTCCTGCTCGATTTCTCACTGTAGCGGGACACTTCTTGTTGGATCCCTCTCCTTTAAAACTAGATGAAGTCACCTCACCTCCGCCATGGCACCCTCCCTCCTTCATACCTTAATTCCCCACATACCGCCAAGGAGGAGTCCCCCTCCAACCGCCCCGCTCAATACGCCATGTTCCCCTCCCCCATGTTCACGTCGATCCGCCACCGCCATCAAGGGGACAAGGCGTGCTCCGGCCGTGACGCCCCTCAACCAAATAAGGCAAATCAGAGGGCTCCCGAGCCATTGCCATTTTGTAACATATAGATGAATGTCGTGCCTTACCACGAAACATAAATCTGATGTATATTGTGGGGCATGCAACTAATATGCCACAATGTCCTTTATTAACTCTTGAAAGTTGAAACAATGAACCAATGCATTTACCCTTCTATCCTAACCAAAAAGTTGTACAACTTGATGAAAAAAATGAAGGGCTCCCTCATGCAATTTACTGCAAGGCCATCTCTAATGAATAGCAATTCGCCATATTTTCTAAAGTAGGGAAATTATTCCACTGAGACCTCTCATTTCTCGCTCTTATCACAAAATCTATACTAACTCGTTTTCTAAATGAGCCAGTGATCGACGTTGCCGTGCCAGGCCAGCAGATTTTTTTTATTCCATATGGCATGATTTTTTAGATTGAATCATCATTTTAGTTAACACCTTTTGTACTTCAACAAATACTAAATGCAAAACAAGCAAACTTAGGAGGCCGATTCGGATAATTACCACTAGACAAGTAATCTTGAACTCCTTTGGTGTTCTCTGAATAACTGAGAGGATAATATACTAAGGCTGCGTTCGGTCTGTAGGTATAGAAAACACAGGACCAGAAAACTACGAAGGAATATGATTGGTTGTACAGTAGCAGCCTATGAGGTTGTAAAACAGAGGAAGAGAAGCATGCGGGCGTTCGGAGCTTAGGTGTGAAAAGCTTTGCCGTGGCAGATTCTATGGTATTTTTTATTCGCATGTTACGCTGTCAGTTTCTCTCTTACCTCATGCATGGCTGTACTGTTCAGTTTTTTATTCGAGGTTGTGTTGCTTTGCCTCGGGCATCCGCCCAGAAATGAGATTCTAGTAGATTTTTATAATCCTCTGGAATGAGCACTCCAAGGCAGGGTTCCCTTCAAATTTCTGTAGCACAATCCTATGAAGCGAACGGTTCACAGGTAGACAAAACTACAGGATTGCAAATCTGTAGATTTCCATTGTTTTTCCTGCAGACCGAACGGAGCCTAAGAATAACTTTATATTGCGGCAAAGAGAAGCAAATATTTATAATTGACCAAAAAATTGTTACATCGCCAGATCATCGTATATTTAGAGACATCACAACTCCAGGTCATATGAAATTGAGACGACCCACTATGTGATGTTGGCATTGTTTAACCAGAAGATACCACCCCGATCATTAGTGTTGACAACTCAATCAAGGGCAAGCTGCATGCTTGTGCTCGGCATCTTCTAACAAATCAGGAAAATGCACTTGCAGCCCTTCATGTAACCAATAGTGATAATACAATCCAACAAAATCATAGAATGATTTATTTCAATGGAGTTGAACATTTGTATTCTTATATATATATATATATATATATATATATATATATATATATATATATATATATATATATATATATGTGTGTGTGTGTGTGTGTGTGTGTGTGTGTGTGTGTGTGTGTGTGTGTGTCCTGCAAAAGAATTGTTTCAAGACCAACAACAGTATCTTGTGTCCACAAGCTTAAACATATATGTATCACTGTGACCATCGTTGTCACCCCCCTAATTTTATAAACTGCGTAACAATTATCTCGCCCCCCTAATTTTTAGGTGGGTGGGGCCCCTCCCCCCTTCTCCAATCCTAATTATCTATGTTGCCCTTCACGTAAACAACATAACTTTATTTATGTAAGTGTAGCATTACTCATTGAAGAGACTCACGTGATGAGGCTTTTTATACGTACGTACCTCGGTTGAGATCTTTCTAGAGGGAGAAAAAAAGAATAGAGAGAAATCTGGAAACCGCCGCATGCACGGGAAGACAAAAAAAATGCATGGCACCACAACATTGATATGATGCATTGTTGACCGGGAACTGCTTCATCATAAAAATGCAAGATGAATCCAAGATTGTACCCGGCCATATCCCAAGGTAATGCACATGTCAACGCGTGATTGCTTGATTAAAGGCGTGAAAAAGAAAACTCAAAGAACATCAAAAAAGAAACCTAGTTAGAAATAGTGCGTTGGGTATAACTTATCTGTCTGTTTATCTTATCTAAATATCTATGTGTATAGATATGATTTTATAGTTTATTTGAACTTTATTCTTATTTCTCTAATTTTAAAATTATTTGACTTTTCTAAATTAATGTTGATTTTTTTTCATTTTCCTTTTTTTGAAAATTTGTGGTAGTTATGTCGCCACTGTATTGAACATTAGGGTCTAAACTTAGACTATTTCAGTAGTCAATTTTAAAAATATCGAATATCAAGTTCACATCGGTTTGGTTTCTTGCTCAAAAAATGTCACCATGGTACAAAATATGTAAGATGATAGTGTCATAGAATAAAATAATAAGATTAAAATTTATTAAGAAATAAACTAGGAAAAACTCATAGAATATTTCCCAAGATAAAAAGAGGTACATTACATATGCATATCTAAAAATTGTTATGCATGAATTTGATGCAGTTGCAAATACATAATCTTATTTCCAACCTTTTCTAGAAAGATTTATCCTCATCTACATACTCGCTCAATGACAAAATGAAATTCATATTAGTTTAATCTTTAGTCAAACTTTGTAAACTTCAAACAAGTTTATAGAAAAATTATCAACTTCTACAATATCAAATGAGTACCATTAGATTCATCATGAAATATATATTTCTTATGGTGTATGTTTGATGTTGTAAATGTTTGCATTCTTGTATAAACTTTTAAGTTTACTGAGTTTGACATTGGACAAATCTTACTTTGACATCGATAAAATATTGGTCTATATCATGGACATATCAGATAAAAAAAGGTCATAGCTTTCGATATATCAGCAGACGAGTGTGAAAATAACTTTTACATAATGATATTTACTGATAGTTTGGAGTGTGTTATATATGTATCATTAAACTCCAGTGCCAACCTATCGGCCGATATAACCGTTGTATCAGATCTAGAAGATTGGCAGTATTTTAAAGCCAATAATGAACTTCCTGCAAAATAAAACCAAGAATGAACTCACTTTTGTTAGCAATAGGAACACATTAGGGATTGAGAGAGAGAGAGAAGGAGAAGAAGAAGAAGAAGCAAAATCCCCCTCCCCGATTTGCTCGTCCCCATGCCCCCGCTCCCCTCCCCCCTCCCCTCCCCACCGTCGACGCCACCGCACTTCTCGCCACCGGCCTACGGGGCCGATCCCTGCTCTTCGGTCGGGGTCAGGCTCTCCTCCCAGAGGCGTGCCGCGCCGCTCGGCGCAGGGCTGCGGGTAGCGCTGCGGTCGCCATCAGGGGGGATTCGCTCCGGTCCGATTTCGGTGAGTACCGCTGATGGCGGCGCCTGGCGGAGGAGCTGTGGCGTCGGATCAGAAGATCCGGAGGCTGCTGGGGGAGGTGGCGAGGTTGCGGGAGACGGAGATTCAGGCACGGATGGCGGCGGCTCGAGCTGCTCGAGATGCAGAGATTGCGTCAGGGGCAGTGAGGGATGCCCGCATGCTTCTGGCTCTGCGAGCCTTGTCGCGGACAAATCAGGAGGAGAGAGATCGCCTGCTCGCGTTGGGGTGGCCGCTCATGCCGGATCTGATTCTGAATTGGGCGGCGGAGGAAGCGTCTTCCACTTCCCGTGTTCAGAGGGCAAAGTAGCGGCTATTCAGGGTGGACTAGCTCTAGATGCTGAGGTTGGTGGTTCTGATGCGGAAGCTCGATGTCGCCGGTGATCCAGGAAGTTCCCGGCGAGCAGATTCAGGGGTGGAGAGGCTCCGCCATTGTTTCTGCTCACGGCGGGGGGCGGTTTCAAATTCAGTTTGGAGGGCCCCGGTCACGTGGAGGGGGCGGATGGATGGGCCACGGTGGTCAGCGGGGAATGAGAGGTGGATGCAGGTTACTTTGGGCAGCTGTGGGATCCGCCACTTCCCCCTTCCTCACTTTCCCCTCCTCCCCCACTTTCCCCTCCTCCTCCTGATCGAGATCGTGGCGGCGCAAGGCAGAACCCTAAGGGTGGAGAGACTTTGGTTTGGATCCTGAAGGAGCGATTTACTAGTGGAGTATTCTCTGCGGCTGATTGCTTCCCAGCAAGTGAGGAGGATTGTAGGTTCAACAACAGCGCCAATTTCAGTTGCAAGAGATCGTCGTGGGGGAGAGGACCGCGACCAAGCTTCACCGAAATCCAGGGGAAGTGCGTGATGGCCGACAGCAGAGGTAGGGGGAGAGGGCGTGGATCTCGCCCGGTTTCCTCTCTACCACCGCAGCAGGGGTCGTTGCCTGAGTCGGGAGGGATGCAGCAATTTGGTTACCCACCTCCGTTCTTCGGTTTCCCAGGGGCTCCAGCGCCATGGATGTTTGCTGGAGATACCCTCCCTACCCTGCCCCTCCCATGGTTCACCAGCAGGGTCAACAGTGGGATCACCCTGGTGGGCAGGGCCAGATGAGGCCGCAGGTCCCTGATGCGCAGTTGAAGAAGCAGGGGAGTGGTAAAGTGCAAGCTCAACAGGGCCAAGGTGGAGTGCCAGGAAAAGAGAAACTGAAGAGAAACTTGGATAAGGGTTTTGGAGGAAGCATCGCTCAGTCTCAGTTGCAAGGTTCTGGCAGTAAGGAGTTCACAGATTATGCTCAGGTGACATGCTTTAACTGTGGTGACCCAGGGCACCATAGGGCCATGTGTGACTTACCAAAAAAGTGTTTCAGCTGCAAATCCACTGCTCATCAAGTGGATGCCTGCCCAGTCAAGAAGAGGCCACATCAAGTGGCAAAATACATTGGGAGTGCTGCTCCAGGGCTATGGTTCTACCATGTAGAAGCCCCAGATTTGGGTGCAAATGCCCTGGGAAATATGAGGAAATTGTGGGATTGTCTATGTGGAAGCTGGAGAGTTGTCTAAGGAGGAGCTGATAAAGGAATTTTCTGAGATTTACAAGACTAATTGGCCTTGGCAAGTGAGGGCACTGGGGTGATGGTCTTATGTGGTGAAATTCCCACCACACATTTCAGTTGAGCAAGTTGCTGGATACCCTTGTTTTGGTTTAACCAATCCAGATATCACTGTGAATGTGGAGGTGTGGAAAGAAGACCTGAAATGCATGGAAGATTTGAAGGAAGTCTGGGTGCAGATCAGGGGGCTGCTGCCAAAATGGTGTGAGTGGTCTGTCTTAGACCAGTGTACCTCAGCTTTTGGCCTGCTGATTGATCTTGATTGGCATGGGATGTTTCAGTCTCTTTTTGAGTGTGTTAGAGTGAAAGTCCAATGTAGGGACCCCTCCAAGATTCCTACTGAGAGAGTGTTTGGTATTGGAGGAAAAACTTTTAAAGTCAAGATGGTAGTTGAGGTTCCAATTGTTGATCTAGCAGGCAAGGATAATGTGGGAGTTGGAGGAGATGATGACAAGAGTGAGGATTCAAGCAAACGCAGAGAAATGGACACTGATGGCATGGATCAGGACAGCACAGAGAAAAGCAGTAATACATCTGGTAGCAATGAGGGAACCTTGAGTGGCAAGGGAAGCTGCAGTAATACTGCTGTTCAGAAAAGGTCTCTGCAAGGAAATTCATCCCATTCAGCTAGCTTGGAATGCGAGAAATCTCAACCTCAGTGTGATGAAGGCTTGGATGGTTCGTCTGTAATGCCTGTGGAGAACCCTGAGATGGAGGCGACTACCTTCATGTTCTCTGAGCTGCAGCAGCTGGATGAGGTGGCTGAAGAGCTGGAAGAGCTGGAGATTGAGGTTCAAGAGGATCCTTTGGAGGAGCTGGGCCAGGCAGATGATCTTCCTGAGGATATCATGCCCACCTTTCAGTCTTTGGGTGATGCTGAGGTGTTTCAAGGACAGAAAGTGCCTGAGGAACAGGGGGTCCAGAAAAGGAGGAAGCAAAAAAATTGGGGCCCTGTACAAGCTGCTAGGAAAAGTGCCAGGGTGACTGGGAATCAAAATACTATTGAGAAAGCTCAAATGTTGAAAATGAAGCAAAATCTTGAGATTCCTACAATGAGAGGTATTGCTTCAAAAAACCCTTTTTGTGTTCTTCCTGTCGATGAGTTAGTTGATATGACTAGTAGTGTTGGTGTTAGAATTGGTGAAAAAATGTCTTCAGATGCTAGTAGTAGTTTAAATGAGTCTATTATTGTTTCTGGAAATCTAGACCAAAATAGTGGTGTGGATAAAAGAGGTGTGGTAGCTGAGGGAGCAGGATGGACTCCTGTTAGACATAGATGGGGCAAGCACCCCAGGGTGGATTGTCCATGAGATACATCTTCTGGAATGCCAGGGGCATTATGGCTCCTGGGAGAAAGAAATGTATTGAGGATATGATCCTTCCCTTGAATCCTGTTTATGTTGGTTTTCAGGAGACTAAACAGGGTAGTTTTACTAGAAATTATCTTAAGAACCTGCTGGGTAATAGAAATTTTGAGTGGAATCTTTTACCCTCTAATGGTTCTGCTGGAGGCATTTTATTAGGGGTAGATCTAGATTACTTTGATGTTATTAGCTGGGATATCAGACTTTTTTCAGTTAGTGTTCTGGTCAAGGAGAAAAGTAAAGTGCTGGTTTCTAGAATTACTACAGTCTATGGCCCTGTGTATGATGTAGATAAATATGCCTTTCTTTCTGAGTTGCATAGTCTTTTCCTAGATTGGGGTGGTGCTGCTATTATTGGTGGTGACTTCAATCTTGTTAGAACTGTAGAGGACAAGAACAATGGCAATATTAACTTTAGGTGGGCTTATAAGTTTAATGTGTGGGTAGGCATTTGGTCTCTGTTGGAGATCAACATGTCTGGTAGATTATATACTTGGGGCAACAATCAAGAGAATTTGATTATGTCTAAAATTGATAGGATTTTCTACACCACTGAGTTTGATGCTGCTTACCCTTTGGCTAGTGCTAGAGTATTACCTAGGGTGGGTAGTGACCATACTCCTGTGGTTTGGGAATCTGGGATCAATTTGATTCCCAAGTGCTGTAGCTTTAAGTTTGAGAAATGGTGGTTGACCAGGCCTGACTTTAAAGATTTAGTGGAGAAAGCTTGGTCTAGTAGGTGTAACAGTAATAATCCTATAGATGTTTGGCAGCATAAGGTTAGAACCTTTAGGAGGCTAGCCAAAGGGTGGAGTAGAAACATAGAGGCTGCCCTGAGGAGGGATAATAAAGAGCTTATGGAGAAATATGATTCTCTAGACATCAGAGCTGAGTCTGGTACAGTGACTGATGAGGACAAGGATAGGATGTGTTGCATCCTTAAAGAGTTGCAACAGATGTGGGAGATAGAGGAAATTAAAGCTAGACAAAGGTCTAGAGATAGAAATATTTTAGAAGGGGATAGAAATACTGCTTATTTCCAAGCAGTAGCTAACCAGAGGAGGAGAAAAAAGATAATTCATGTACTGGAAGGGGATGATGGCCCAGTTAGTGATAGTGCGGGTATGCAGAAGATAGCTATTGATTACTATAAGAAATTATTTGGGTGGGAGGCTAAACCTGACATACATCTTCAGGATGACTTTTATAGTGAGCAGGACAAAGTGTCTCCTGAGGAGAATGCTAGATTAGAGGCCAAGTTCTCAGAAGAGGAGATCAAAAATGCTGTGTTTGGGTCATACTCAGATGGGGCCCCGGGTCCTGATGGGATACCCTTTATGTTTTATCAAAGCTTTTGGGATTTGGTTAAATATGATCTTATGGAGATGTTTAATGCTTGGTTTAATGGTAGCCTGGACCTTTTTAGACTTAATTTTGCCATGATTACATTGATTCCTAAAGAGAATGAGGCTAAGACTATGAACAAATTTAGACCTATTAGTCTCCTTAATTGTGTGTTCAAGATTTTTACTAAGGTTCTTACTAATAGGCTTGCTGGGGTGATTGGTAGGTTGATTTCTGACTTCCAATCTGCCTTTGTGAGGGGGAGATATATTTTAGAGAGTGTGGTGTCTGCCCATGAAGTAGTGCATGCAGTGCATTCCACTGGTAGACAGGGTTTAGTGTTTAAAATAGACTATGAAAAGGCCTATGATAAAGTTAACCTGGATTTCCTTTATGAGATGTTGGCTCTGAGAGGATTTGGGTCTAAGTGGATTAGTTGGATTAAGAGTATTACTCAAGGAGGCTCTGTTGGAGTCAAATTAAATGGGGAGGAAAGTGACTTCTTCCTCGCTGGTAAAGGTTTGAGGCAGGGGGACCCTGTAGCTCCTTTACTTTTTAACTTGGTGGTTGATGTGTTCTCTAGGATGTTAATCAAAGGATCCCACTCAGGCTTGATTAGGGGCTTGTGTCCTGAGTTGGCTCCTGGTGGGGTCTTGTGTTTGCAATATGCTGATGACACATTATTGTTCCTAGAAAAGGATAGTAGAGTAGCCTTAAATCTTAAATGGATTCTTACCTATTTTGAACAGGTGTCTGGTATGAGAATCAACTACCACAAGAGTGCTTTAGTTCCCATAAATGTTGCTCCACAGGAGTTGGATGAGTTTGTAGACATTTTCCAATGTGTGGTGGGATCCTTCCCTATCAAATATCTAGGCATCCCATTACACTTTGACAAATTAAGCAGGGAGGACCTGCAATACCTGATTGATAAGATTCTGGCAAGAATAGCAGGGTGGAGGGGAAAGTTGTTGTCATATTTAGGGAGGATTATTCTTATTAAAACCTGCTTAGCTAGCATCCCTATCTATCTCCTGTCTTTTTTCAAATTCCCTAAGTGGGCTCTTAATTTGATTAATTCCCATATGGCCAATTGTCTATGGAGTGACACTGATGGTGCTCATAAAATTCATTTGGCTAACTGGCCTTCCATTTGCATGAAAAAAGAGTTTGGGGGCATGGGGGTTCCAAACCTCCAAGATATGAACCTCTGCCTGATTGGATCTTGGGTTAAGAGATACATTGCTGGAGAGGGTTCTTTGTGGAGGAAAATTGTAGATAACAAATATAATACTAAAAGCCCCAACATCCTTTGCTGTAGAGACCCACACCCCTCCCAGTTTTGGAAAGGGTTGATGTGGGCATTGCAGGCTGTGAAAGTAGGGTACAAGTGGCAAGTGGGTGATGGTAGGTTGATTAGATTCTGGGAGGATACCTGGTATGGTAACACTCCCTTAGCTACCCAATACTGGGACTTGTATGTCTTGGTGAATGAAAAAAACAAAACCATTGCAGAAATCTGGGATGGCCAGGAGCTCAAATGCACCTTTAGGAGGACCTTCTCAGATGAGCTGATGTCACAATGGTTTGAATTGGTTGAAATTTTGTCACTGACTGTTTTCTCTCAGGAGGCTGACTCTTTGATCTGGAAATATGAGTCAAAAGGGGTTTATTCTTCTAGATCCCTGTATGCCATTGTGAATTTCAGGGGGGGTGCAACCTGTTTACCTCCCTGCTGTCTGGAGTGTGAAAGTTCCACCCAGGGTGCAAGGCTTCCTGTGGCTCTTTTCGCGGAATAAAATCATGACTTGTGATAATCTTAGGAAGAGAGGCATAGTGAAGCCATTAGAGTGTGTTTTTTGCAAGGAGATTGAATCTGTTCGCCATTTGCTTTTTGAATGTGTGGTAGCTAGGCTAGTTTAGGCTGATGTTAATAATGTCTTTAACATTGCTGTGGTTGGTTTTGAATCTGTAGCTAAATACTGGCTGTGCGCCAAAAAATGCAAGCAACTGAATGTTGTGAGCTCTGCTATCCTGTGGGGATTGTGGAATTTTAGGAATTCTGTAGTGTTTAATAGGTGCTCTTGGATTTCTTTGAAACAGGTTCTGGGGCTAGTTTACCGCTATCTGAGGGACTGGACCAAGCTGTTCCAAGATCTCCAAGGGGGGAAAATGCAAGAGTTTCAAGATCTGATCTGGAGAACCCTGAGAAATCCATTGATGTTGGAACCAGGCCGAGCTGCCGCAAGTGGTTTGAAGACCAAATCGTTGATGCTGGGCTCTGGAAAAAGGCAGTTGGAAATGCTGCGCACGGAGGAAGGGCCACGCTGGAGTACCAACTACAGCACCCAGATGAAGCCGACAGCATCCATGTGGTCAGCACCGGTGGGGGGGGGGGGGGGTTCTTGCCGTCTAGGTCAGCCTAGAGTGTGTTGGCCCTCGTGTTTGGAGTGGATTGAGTGTAAGGTTGGTGGTCGAGAGTAAGTAGATGTTGCTGTCTGTTTGCGGAATGTTTCGGTAGTTTTTATTTCAGAGTCTGTTTTTGGGAGGTAGTTCTCCTCCTGAGACTATTCTGGCTGTAGTCTGTTCTCTGTATGGGTGTTTTCGGGTCTTACTGCTATGCTGTGGTTTCTTTCTATATGAAATGGAGCCGGGGGTGATCCCCTGTTTATCAAAAAAAAAAAACTTTTGTTAGCAATAATAGATTATATACACAAGATTTTTTTTAGAAGAATACAGAATGCATTTTTCGATTATATACACACAAGCTGGGTTGCAACGAACAGCACGAACCGGGCTGGGCTTGAGTAAGCCTTTTGAATCAGGAGTAATGGCAACGGGCCTGCTAAAGTTGAGGCTTGGGCTTTCTTTAATGGGCCTCCGAATGTGGGCACTACAGGATGTTTATGTTTTTTACCAAAAAAATTAAGGATGTTTTGTGTTTTTTTTTCTTCTAAATAAAGAAGCGAAAGGGAGGGGCTGCAGTGCAATGCCGCATGCATGCATGGTCAGTACTCAGTACTCGGAGAGGAGAGAGCCAAATTTGGCGCGGAATGCATGGAGGACCAGTTCTCTCCTCTCTGCCACCACCCCACGCATGGGATCCGAACTCCGCGTTGGTCTTCTTCCGCTCCCCGTCTCTGCCTTGGCGTCTCGTCCACCCAATCCAAGGAAACGCAAGATCGAGCGCCCCGGTACACTTCCCAACCCTTGGAGACAAACAATTTCGTTTGATCGGTTTGCGAGATAGTAGATCACACAGAGATCCCGATCCGAGAGCAAGTAGGCACGCAGCTAGCTCGTGGATCAATCATCGATCCAAGATGAACGATGCCGACGTCGGGAAGCAGATCCAGCAGATGGTCCGGTTCATCCAGCAGGAGGCCCAGGAGAAAGCCAGCGAGATCTCCGTCGCCGCAGAGGAGGTATGTACTGTATCTATCACTGTGTCAATCGATCGATCCTCTGTATCAATCTGTTCAACTTTAAAAGGTCGAGGCTGAATTAATCTGAATATCTGATCCCTGGCCGCAGGACTTCAACATAGAGAAGCTGCAGCTGGTGGAGTCGGAGAAGAGGAAGATCAGGCAGGAGTACGAGCGCAAGCAGAAGCAGGTGGACATCCGCAGGAAGATGTGAGTCGTCGACATCTATCCCGTCTCGTTCTCTCGTGTAGCTGCGCCGGCTGGCCTGGCCTGACTAGCATGATGCATGCATGCAGCGAGTACTCGATGGAGCTGAACGCGGCGCGCATCAAGGTGCTGCAGGCGCAGGAGGACATCGTGGGCGAGATGAAGGAGAACGCGTCCAAGACGCTCGTCCGCGTCACCAAGGACACCAACGTCTACCGGAAGATCCTTAAGAGCCTCATCGTGCAGGTGAGTCGGTTAACTGTCGCGCCTCGCGCGCATATGGCAGTTGCTTCTGAAGAAGATGCAGTGCAGAGGGACTGACAATGAAGGGGTGGACGGACGGAGCAGAGCCTGCTCCGGCTGCGGGAGTCGTCGGTGGTGCTGCGGTGCAGGGAGGCCGACCGCGTCCACGTGGAGCCGGTGCTGGAGGCGGCCAAGAAGGAGTACGCCGAGAAGCTCAAGGTGAACCTCCCCAAGATCATCATCGACGGCAAGGTCCACCTCCCGCCGCAGAGGCTCAACGACGCCGCCCATGGACCCGCTTGGTATATAATTGCATCGCTCAGCTGCATATATTCGTTCCTCCATTAATGCCGATCAGTCGCCATTGAACCTTCAACTGATTGTTGAGTGCACTATCGTACAGCTCTGGGGGCGTGGTGCTCGCCTCGCAGGACGGCAAAATCGTCTGCGACAACACGCTGGACACCAGGGTGGATGTTTGCTTCAGGCAAAAGCTTCCTGAGGTACGTACGTGATACATACGTGCTGCGCATGCAGTTGTTTCCTTAATCCTCATCGTCATTCAGCATTTGAAATGTTTCTCGTCTTGGTCCTGTGTCGCAGATCAGGAAGAAGCTCTACAGTCAGCAGGTGTCACAATAAGCCTCTTAATTTAGTGTGCGCTGCCATTGTGTGTTTTTTCTTCTTCTTGAATAAAGCACCGCAACCGGCCGGTTCGTGATGTGTTTGTTGTACTCTAATGTTCCCCTATCTATATATCGTCGGCTCATCGCCAACAATACCTACCTGCAATGATACATTCTTGCATTTGTAAGCTGTAACTGGGTATATTATCTCCGCGTCACCTATCACTTTAACTAGATTTCAGTCAGCTGACTTTTAGTTTTGTGGTCAGTCAATTTTCTGGCCGTTGGATTATGCTTTAAGATTTATGTAGTTTTTCTTTTTTTTCTGTCACGTTTTGCTGGTCGTACTGGGCTGTTTGGATTCGATTTTGGGTCAGTCGACTTCCTTTTTGGGCTGGATTTTGGTGTGTGTGCATGCTTTTTTTCATGGGCTTGCTTTGTTTTCTGCACGTGTATGCTTTTATTTTTCTATTTTTCAGTTGTCGACTTCCTTTTTGGGCTGGATTTTGGTGTGTGTGCATGCTTTTTTTCATGGGCTTGCTTTGTTTTCTGCACGTGTATGCTTTTATTTTTCTATTTTTCAGTTTAGTTTTTTTACATGTATTTCCGGATGTAGAGTGTGTGTAATGTATATATGCAAGGATTACATGTACAAATTATATTAGAGTACGGAAACTTCACTCGTATATATTAATTCAACATATTATAAATAGTGCATTTTTGTGCTAATTGTGTGAAATTTTTATTTTTTATTTTCTTTATTCTTTTGAGGGTAATACCAATGCTAATTTTTTGTGCTAACTAAATACATTTTTCTATTATTATGTGTATGTATGCACGAAAGTACTATACAATATGTGTGTAAATTATACTAGACTACTAAAGTTGCATTATTATATTATAAAAAGTGCAATTTCACTGTAAAATTGTGTACAAGTTTTTCTTTATTTTCTTTCTTCTTAAGAGTAATAGCAATGTCACTAATTTATTCTCTCTTAGAAAACTTTATTTGCTTTATTATGTTTAGTAAGTATATACGCAAGTTTGATACACCATGTGTGTAAATTATAGTAGAGAGCAAAAATTGCACTATATATGCGTATTTTTTTGCATATTAACAAAACTGCAAACTCAGGGCATACTTGTGTGCAAGCTATTTTTTAATTTTCTTTGTTCTTAAAGGGTTGCATTTTCCCTAGAAAACTTCATTGTTTTGTTTTTGTTTTAGTTTATATATTTTATTTCTTCTTAAAGGGTTTCATTCTTGCATACAAAACTTCATTATTTTGTTCTCATTTTTATTTTTATATTGTTTTCATTTTCTTTTTAACGGTAATACCAATATTGTTCCACTATTATATGGTTATTCTTTTGTATTATAAAATCACAGTTTTTGTGCAAATGTGTGCAATTTTTTCATTTTGTTGTTGTTGTTATTATTATTATTATTATTATTATTATTATTATTATTACTATTATTATTATTATTATTATTATTATTATTATTATGATCATCATCATCATCATGTTCTTCTTACGAGGTAATACAAACGCCAATAATTCATTCATGCTTAGATAATTTCATTTTTATTTCCATGTGTAGGTATACACACAAATACTATACAATATGTGTGTAAATGACCTTTTATCTGTAAATTGTCTGCAAACTTTTTATTATTTATTTTAGCTTTGTTTTCATTTTCTTTCTACTTAAAGGGTAATATTAATGCCACTAATTCATTCTTCCTTAGAAAACTTATAGTTTGATTTTGTTTTAGTTTTTATTACATTTTATTTCTTCTTTAAGGATAATACAATGCCACTAATTCATTCCTTCATAAAAACTTTTTTCGTTGTGAAATTCCACCATTATATGCTTATTCTGGCATATTATAAAAGTGCAATTTCTTGTATTTTTGTTATTATGTGTTTCATTTTCTTTGTTTTTAAGGGTAATTGCAATGCCACTAATCCATTCTCCCTTAGAAAATTTCATGTTTTTAATTTGTATTTAGTTTTATTTTACTAGCTTCTTTTCTAAGAGTAGTAACAATTCCACTAATTCATTCTTTCTTATGAAACTTCCTTTTTGTGAAAATTTCACTATTATAAGCTTATTTGTGCAAATCATAAAAAAGAGCAATATCTGCGTATGTTGTGTGCAAGTTTGTTCATTTTTTAATGTGTTTCATTTTCTTCTTTAAAGGGTAATACCAATGCGACTAGTTCATTCTCCCTTGGGATACTTTATATTTTGATTTTATTTTAGTTTTTATTCCATTTCTAGCCTTCTCAAAGGGTGATACATATGCCACTAATTCATTCTCCCTTAGAAAACTTCATTATTTTGATTTGGTTTAAGTTTTTATTTCATTTCCTTCTTCTTTAAGAGTAATACCGATGCCACCAAGTCATTCCCTCTTAGGAGCCTTTTTTTTGTGAATGTTTGACTATTATACATTTATTCTTGCATATTATAAAAGATCGCAATTCATTTGTAAATTGTGTGCAAATTTTGTCCATATTTATTATATCTTTATTTTCTTTCTTCTTAATGGGTAATACTAATGCCACTAATTCATTATGCCTTAGAAAACCTCATATTTTGATTTTGTTTGATTTTTATTTCATTTTTTTCTTCTTGAAGGACAATACCAATGTTCTTAATTCATTCCTTCTTATAAAAATTTCTTGCAAAACTACACTCTATATGCTTATTATTGCATATTATTAAAAACACAATTTATTTGAAAATTATGTGCAAATTCTGTCATTAATTTTTATTTTATTTTTTATTTTATTTTCTCACCATTGCTTCTAATTTATTCCTATTTAGAAAGCATTTTTGTTTTAATTTTATTTGACAGTCAAAACATGGTGCGCGGCCTTCTGTCCAAGGCCGGACTTTCTGATCCAAAACGAGTTATCTATCATGAGATTAAAAGTTTCGATAGACTAAAATTCAGTGACGATTTGCCTTTTTGTACTGTCATAGGAACGGATTGTAGTAAATAGCCCATGAACATGCAGCCTTTGGTGTTGATCGCACTAGGCTTTCGCGGTTTGGCTGAATGATTTGTCAGCTGATGTATGCATGAGTTTGGGGCTTTGGGCATCACGTTTGGACGTTCGGTGACCTTGAAAGTTAACAAAATGTTTTTTTTCCCTGGCGTAAGAAAAATTGACTGACCTAAATTATAATTTCAGTCGACTGACTGTTAGTCGCTCCCGTCACCTATTGTATACTGAAGCAACAATTTGTTTAATTTACATCTAGATGTTTTTTTAAAATGTCACATGTAAGCTCCACAAATATATAATGCAGCAATAAGAAACAAAAAAACTACAAACAAATAGACCACGAACAGAGTGGACATCACCAGCGTACCAGCAATAAACGGCATACCAGCAAAAGACCATGAAAGGTTCCCGCAAAAAAGAAAAAAAGACCATGAAAGGTTTTCGTTCGAAAAAAAAGAGAAGGGAACCATGAGGCAGCAGGGTGCCACTAGTGCACTCATTTTCCTCCTGGTTCTCCTTTTTATTCTCGATCGATCAACGATTATGGCATGCATCGTGATCGATCCACTCGAAAGGACGATACAAAATGCGACAGGGCAGGAGGTTCAGTAACCAACAGCTCCCGGCCGGTAACAGAGCAGAGCAGTCAGCTGAGCGTGGCAAGGAACTCCTGCATGCTCCGGTGGCTGGACCCGCCTTCGGCGACGGCCTTGGTCGCCTCCTGGCTGATTTCCTTGGCCCTCGCCGAGATCGCCTCGTCGCCCATCACCTCCTTCACCTTCTCCGCTATCTCTGCGCCGCGGACCAGCGAGTCCTCCCCGCCATCCCAGCTCCAGTGCTCCACCCACAGACCGAACCCGCCGCTCTTTATCACCTTGGCGATCAGGCGCTGGTCGCCCAGCGTCGGCCACGCCAGCATCGGCACGCCGTACGCGGCCGACTCCGTCACCGAGTTCCACCCGCAGTGGCTCAGGTACAGCCCCACGGCCGGGTGCTGCAGGACCGCCTCCTGGTCCACCCACTCCTTGGTCACCAGGCCGCGCCCCCGCACACGCTCCAGGTACCCGTCGCCCAGCACGTCCTTGAGCTCCGCGGTGTCGTCGCGGTCCACCACCGTCGTCTTCACCACCCACAGGAACCGGCAGCCGCTCGCTTCCAGCCCGGCGCCGATCTCGCGGATCTGCTCCAGCGCCGCCGCGTTGCGGTTGCCGAAGGCCACGTACACCACGGACCGCGCCGGCTGCTCTCCGAGCCAGGCAATGGGTGAAGACGCGCCGCTATGTGCCGCCTCCTTATCCGTGGCCGTCGACTTGAGCGGGCCGACTGCGTAGACCGGAGGGAACCCGGGCACGACCTTGCCGTCCCGCAGGGCGGCGAGTGCCTCTGGCTCCAGGGCGTCGAACGTGTTGACGAGAATGCCGTCTATTTCGGCGATCTCGCGGCCGTTGGCGATGAACTGCTTGGTGAAGAGGCTGTCGGGGTTGCGCAGCACGTTCGGGGGGTAATCAACCGGGATGCGTCCAATGCCGGGGATCTCGACGTCGCCGGCGAGGTGGTCCGCGTTGGCGCCGTCGAGGTAGGTGGGGAAGTAGGCGAGGAAGGACAGCATGGTCGCGCAGGAGATGAAGAGGATGTGGCATGGGAGGTGCAGCTCCTTCTTAGCTATGGGGATGACCTGGGAAGCCAGAGTGACGTCGGTGACGACGGCCGAGGCGCGTGGCGTGGCGCCGGCGATGAGCGGGCCGAGGAGGTGGGCGGAGCGGCGCAGGGACTCCCACCGCAGGACGAAGGGGTCCGTGCCGGCGAGGGTGGCGTCGTCGAGCGGCAGGAGGTTGAAGTCGATGCGCCGGATGGCGGGGAAGGCGGCGAAGAGGGCGGCGAAGTGCTCCGACTCGGCCTCCGAGACCGTCGGCAGCGCGGTCACGATGGAGATGTCGACGGCGCCCTCGCTCGCGAGGGCGGCGATGAAGCGGGAGAAGGGGAGCAGGTGGCCCATGCCGGCGCTAGGGATGAAGACGAGATGCGGTGCGCCTCTGGCCTGGTCGCCGGAGCTCGGCTTCGCCGCGAGAGCCATTGGCGAGTTAGCTTGGTCTGTGACTGTGAGTGCGAGAGGACTGGTGACTGTTTGGTGCTGCGTCCGCCACTGTAGTTATCGGCTCGTTTTAATGGCAGATCCATGGTAGCTCTGCTGCCGTGCTGCGTGTCCTTGTCGGGTAGCAAGTCTCTGTCCACGTAGTTGTACGTTTGTTTGAGTGTTATTATGAATTGGTCCTAAGAAAGCGGATCAGCGCTGAGCCATGTGGCTATTTACGCTCCTGCGTGGCCTTTATCAACCGACTGAGTAGTTAAGCTTCGAGCGAACACTGAACACTCATTTTTCGCCGAGCTCATCCCAAGAAACGTTGAACTTTGTAGTACAACGAGCTAGCTCACAGTGAACGAGTCCCTCCCAAGTAGTACTAGAAAATTGGTGCAGGTCCATCTTGGCCCTCACATCAAATTTGGTACCCCTCGGTCACAGTTTTCAGGCTGGTCATGGTGAGAGTAGCACAGATAGTAACATAGATGCCACATAAGCAAAAATGTTGATGTGGTAAGTAGTTAATAAGGAGAAAGGCAAATAGAGTCGATAATTCATTCTGGAGCCCGGGCTCATCTGCTCCCGCTCAGTAAAAAATTCAAAAAAATACTAAAAAAATTCAAAAAATTCTAATTTTTTTATGGTGGTAAATAATTTGACGCGTGAGGTGCGCCCCAAAATTCAACTCATTTGGAGATCTGAGCAGCTCTCGGCAAAAAAGACAAATCGGGTCAAAACAGTGTGTGAACAGTACACATTTTTACAGACCCTGATTTTGTCTTTTTTGCCGAGAGCTGCTCAGTTGCTCAAATGAGTTGATTTTTGGGGCGTACCTCACGCATCAAATTATCTACCACCACAAAAAAATTTGGAATTTTTTGAATTTTTCTAGTATTTTTTTTGAATTTTTTTCTAAGCATGGGTGCAGATGAGCCCGGGAGCCAAAACTCCGCGTCCAAATAGAGTAACCTAATATGTTACCATCACATAGCGCTTTTCAATGCAAAATGAATCTACAAAACAATAAATGAACTCGGCAGGTGTATACGCAAGATGGAATAACTGCATGCGTGTGTGTACAGGTGGAAGCACTCCATGTATATTTTTTTTCGGAAAAACTTCTAATCTATTCATCTTCAATCATGGCAGTACAACGAACATCAGAAATAAAAATTATATCCAGATCCGTAGACCACCTAGCGACGACTACAAGCACCGAAGCGAGCCGAAGGCGCGCCGCCGTCATCGCCCCTCCATCGACGGAGCCGGGCACAACTTGTTGTAGTAGACAGTCGGGAAGTCGTCGTGCTAAGGCCCCATAGGACCAGCACCCCAGAACAGCAACCGCCGCCGATGAAAAATAAGATAGATCGGAAGGATCCAAACCGAAGACACACGAACGTGGACGAACAACGACGAGATCCAAACAAATCCACCAAAGATAGATCTGCCGGAGACACACCTCCACACGCCCACCAACGATGCTAGACGCATCGCCGGAACGGGGACTAGGCGGGGAGACCTTTATTCCATCTTCAGGGAGCTGCCGCCGTCTCGCCTTCCTGAGTAGGACATGAACCCTAACAAGATTGAAAAAACGACTAAAAGCGGAGCCTCCCGCCGCCCTTGCCAGATCTGCAGCGCCTCCATGGCCCTAGGGCCACCGGAGACGAGGCGGACTCTGTCGGCGCCCGGCGAGAGGCACAAACCCTAACTTTCTTTTTTTGGAGGAGGAGGAGGAGGAGGAGGCAAAGCCCTCGCTCCATGTATATGTGTACGAGTTAATTCTTTCATTAGTTAGACGCCATGCTATAATCACCGATGCTATTTTTCAGTTCAATCACTAATCATCTTGATCCCCGAGATTGTTGATTGTTGAAACACGCCCGATAAACTGTGACGGAGGGAGTATGCCGCATTGACTCATAGGGCGCCTCGACCTAAACTCCACTGCCAAAGTATCAAGGCGTGTGGTGGAGAGGGGACTTGCTGAAATGGGGCAATCACATTTTTTGCACAATGTGTGAACTCTGTGACACCTATCGAGAAGGTACAGCTCTACTATCATTTTCAATGGGAATCAAGTGACACCATGGGATGTAGCGATAAAACTATGGAAATAGGATGAGAGTTTTTTGTTTGTTTGTTTAAATAGGTCTCAAGTGAAACTTGCAGTGATGTATGCAGTGAAGCCGCTCATATGTGTGAACGAACAAACAATTTGAACCATGACAAACAACATTGCTAGGTTGTGCTATATGAGTCCAATATTTCATGTAACTAGGTCGATGAACCTCCTAGTAGCTTTATTAATAAAAACCTCGTGGTGGATGATGTGACTACTTTTTTTATATCAATAAAGCTAGTAGTTATGACTCACAAAAAAGCTACTCGATCCATTTTCCGAGACTCCCTTTGACTAGGTCGCCGGAGATCGGCTTCGCCGCGAGAGCCATTGACGAGGTAGCTTGGTTTGTGAGTGCGAGAGAGACGAGTTAGCTGGTTTGTGAGTGCGAGAGGCCAAGGCAATTATCGGCTCGTTTTAACGGCAGATCCAGGGTAGCTCTGCTGCCGTGCTGCGTGTCCTTGTTGTCGGGTAGCAAGTCTCTGTCCTGTGATGATATAACAATTGATAGCTGAGAGGGTGCTTGGATACGTTTTAGTCTTAGGACTAAAAATAGTGAGACTAAAACTTGCTAGCCTCACCCATGCTTGGATTCAAATACTAAAGAGATTAAAATCAAGTTATTAAGCATTTATTATCCTCTAAACCCTTCAATCCAGAACTTGCATGTGTTAAAGGAGAGGAATTAAATGAGGAGAGAGGGCTAATACATATTTTAGTAGGTTTCCTATGACTAAAAGTTTTAAGCGCCAAGACTAATCTGCCTCTCTTTAGTCGGTCTTGGACCTTTAGCTCTAAAAAGACTATTTTAGTCGGGTAAAAATAGTCCCTTGGATCCAAGCACCCTCTGAGCCATGTGGCTATTTACGCTCCTGCGTGGCCTTTATCAACCGGCTAATCTGCGTGGCCTTTTCGCGTGAACACTGCACATTCATTTTACGCCGAGCTCAGAGTACTCTTGGCCCTCACATTAAATTTTGCACATTGAGCGCCTCGACCTAAACTTTTTTTTTTGCGTCGACCTAAACTTCAGTGCCAAAGTATCAAGGCATGTGCTGGGGAGGGGACTTGGTGAAATGGCGCAACCACATTTTTGCGCATTGTGTGAACTTGGTGACACCTATCGGGAAGGTAGAGTTCTATCATTTTTCATGGGAAGCAAATGATGCTACGGGGATGGACTACGGGGATGGACGAGACACGAGACTTAGCGGCGAGACGGGCCGTCTAAATAGGTGCCTAGTGAAACCGGAGTGATGTATGCACCTAGGGCATCATAACGAACGAACAATTTGACCCATGATGCACGTCGTTATTGGGTTTGTGCCATGACTTCAGTGTTTGTTTTTCTCTGCTCAAGCGCCTAAGCACTCGGCTATATGACACTATGTGAGAGAGAGAGAGAGAGAGAGAGAGAGAGAGAGAGAGAGAGAGAGAGAGAGAGAGAGAGAGAGAGAGAGAGAGAGAGAGAGAGAGTAGCTGAGTTTTTCCCAAGTTGTTTCATTTTCAATTAATTCAAGTTATCAATTTGGGAAAAGCTTCCCAAATTTTGAAAATGGTTTCATGTTTTTTTATTGAAAAAATGCTCATGAACACAAAAAGTTCACAATTTTAAAAGTATCTTCACGACTTCATTTTTTTGCAAATTCGAAAATGCTCAAGTGAATAATATATCTCAAACAACTTTTGATAAAGGTGAATGATTTTTGAAATTCGTTATAAAGAAAAATGGTGATGAATTTTTGAAAATCCAACCATCTTTGCACTGTAAATAATTTTTGAATTTTTTTTTAAAACATGATACTTTTTGAAAGTGTGAACAATTTGTTAAATTTCAAAATAAATTTTAAAATTGTGATTTTTTTTAAATCCAAACATGTAAAAATAGAAACGTAAAAAGAAAGAGTAAATAAAAGGAATAAAATAGTAAAATAAAAAATTGGTTTGCTTGCTCGTCAGAAGGTTCCTAAAATCGGTTGTAACCGTTCGCTCGCTCGCTCTCTAAATCGACCGGCCCAGCCCTCACAATGACGATACGTAGCATTTGTGACTACGAGTTCTATGCAAACACGCACCCGCTCCCCAAGGGGCCGCAACCCATTTTGATACAACATTGTTTTTCTCAAGCTGTTTCATTCCAATTAATGATAACTATCAATTTTGAAAAAAGTTCTCAAATCTGAAAAATGATTTGTGAGTTTTTTGAATTCAAAAATTGTTTCTAAATATAAATGTCAGGGTGATCTCACGGCAGATGCCATGGGATGGCTAAAAGAGGGGACAGACACAAGGGCACCGGTGAGCTCGAGAGGTGAGGTTGGCACGAGCAAGTGTGTGACACGAGACGTACCCAGGTTTGGAGCTCTTCGGAGAGATAACACCCCTAGTCATGCCGAGTTTGGTTTATATGAAGTGGATACAGGCTTGCTCCTAGAGCTGTTCTGGGGAGGTAGAAGACAGGCCAGTGCATAGGTTGTTCCCTCTCCGCGTTTATGTGTGAGTTCTCCTGATAATCGCCTCGAGCATGGAGGCCTCCTGGGGGGTCTTATAGGTTGCCCCCTCGGGGTTATAATGGAAATATTACATGGGCGCGGGGCCTGATGTCAGTATCTAGGAGCCGGCAGTGGGGGCCGTCGGGTTCGCTGGGTGCGGGTCTCGCCGGGTCCGTCGGGTGTGGGCCGTACCGGGGCCGCCGGGCGCGGGTACGGCCGGCTGCTGGGTACTGTGGCACGCCTTGCCGGGCGTCATGGGACGGTCAGCGCCGCCACTCTGGTCGTGCCCCAGACCGCCGCCCGGACGGGGCGTGGGAGCATCACGCCACGCCTGTCGGGCAGCGCGAAGGAGGGAGCACTGTAGCCATGCCTACTTGTCGTTGTGGGTTGACTCCTTGCGGGCGGCCGGCAGGGTCGCTTTGGGGAGCCGGCCGAGGGCGAGCCAGATTGAGGGGCTTTGGCTAGCCCCGATGTTTTTGAAAAAGATCCGAGTTCCGTTGCCTGCCAGGGGGCCACCCCCCCGACAGTAGTCCCCGAAGCTGTGAAGGCCCGCCGGCTCCAAGCGGGGGGAGGGGGCTTCACAGTTTCACCCCCCTGAGGAGGCGGTTGTGTTGATGAAGCGTGTGATCACCGGGTCCTGGCAACACCCACTGTGTGCCAGCTTCCGGAAGCCGGATCGCGGCACCCCGGCATGGGCGGGAAACCGAGGTGCCGACCGAGTCTTGAAGTGAAAGGACACGCCCTCCGCAACCCAAGGCATCGCCACGTGGTGAACAGCGGCGGGCGAGGCCCTGCCAGGCCACACATGCGATGGGACACAACCGCGGGTTGGGGCCCTCCACGCTGCGCCCTCGGCCCGCGCGTGGGGATTTATTGTGGCTGCCGTGGGTGGTTGATATTATCATGCAGTTAAGTCTTGGGGGATAACGTGCCCACATAATGCGGGGAAGTGGAATCATGGGCGCAATCAATCCCACTTCCCCACGTCTCGTAGTGGTTATAAAACAGGGGGAGGGGCGCGGTGGAGACGCCCTCGCACCCTCCCCTCATACCCTCTTCGTCTTCCTCCTCTCCTCCTTGTCCAAATCTCGAGCTCTCCCTTGCCGTAGCGCTCGGCTGCCATCCGCCACATCCAACGATCGCCCGCGCCTTATCCTTGCCGCCGCGTCTCATGCCTTTGGCGAGCTCCACTGATGGCACGGCCAAAGGGTTCCTAGGAGAGGTCCAAGGCCACCGAGGAGGACCTCCAGTACCTTCGTGACACTAGGCGACTGCCGCCGGCAACGCAGGAGGGCGAGCCTGTGGTCTTCCTCAGCCACTTCAAGCGCGGGTTTGGCCTCCCTGTGAGCAATTTCTTCCGCACTTTCCTTAACTTCTTAGGGCTAGTGGCCAGGTGACCATGTCGAGCCCCCAGACGACAAAGGGCCAGGTGATCGGGATGGTTTGGAGGGCCGAAGCCGGCTGGTGGCTGCGCTTGCTGAAGCACTGGCAACCCTCGCACTTGAGGACGAGCGAGTCGACGTCTTTGAGGGCTGAGGGCCAGTAGAAGATGTGGCGGAAAGCTTTTGCCACCAAGGACCTCGAGGCGGCGTGGTGCCCGCACTCGCCCTGGTGGCTGTCGAGGAGGATCTCAATGCCCTTGTCTTGCTCGACGCAGCGCTGGAACACGCCTGTCGCGCTGCGCATGACAAGCTTGTTGTTGATGATGCTGTACACGGACGCCCGTGCGCTGACTTGCCGAGCCTTGGTCTCGTCCATGGGAAGCGCTCCGCTTTCCAGAAAAGCAAGGATTGGCTGGGCCCAAGACGGTGCCGTTACCACAGTGAAGACGGCCACTTGGACAGGGTCCAGCGTGGTAGCCCTCGAGCCGAAGCCGGTAGCCCCCGGGCCGGGATACGCAGCCCCCGGGTTGGGGACGGCAGCCCCTGGGCTGGAGCCGACAGCTCCCGGGACTGGGCTGGGATCCGCAGCCCCCGAGACTGGGCCAGCGGCCACCGAGCCGGAGCTGGCAGCCCCCGGGACTGGGCCGGGGTCTTCAGGGTTGTTGGGGAAGCCGCGGGGTCGTCCGGGACGAAGATGGACTCGGAGTCGGGAGATGGCTTGATGGACGGCTTGTGCAAGTGCTCGAGGGAGACGCAGGGTGGGATTGCTTGCCGGTTGGAACTTATCTTGGCCAGCGCATCAGCGGCTTCGTTCTTAGTGCGCGGCATGTGGAGAAACTCGCAGCCGTCGAAGTTGCCAGAAAGCTACTGGACCAAGAAGCGGTAGCTAGCCATGTTGACATCGCGGGCGTCCCACTCGCTAGAAGTCTGCTGCACCACCAGACCCGAGTCGCCGTAGCAGAGGATGCGCCGGTTGCCGAGCTCTTTAGCCACCCGGAGGCCGTGCACGAGGGCTTCGTACTCGGAAACATTGTTTGAGGCGGTGATACGTCTCCAACGTATCTATAATTTATGAAGTATTCATGCTATTATATTATCTGTTTTGGATGTTTATGGGCTTTATTAAACACTTTTATATTATTTTTGGGACTAACCTATTGACCAAGAGCCCAGTGTCAGTTCCTGTTTTTTCCCTTGTTTCAGTGTTTCGGCGAAAAGGAATATCAAACGGAGTCAAAACGGAATGAAACCCTCTGGAGAAGTTATTTTTGGAAAGAAAGCAATCCGGGGGACTTGGAGTCCACGTCAAGGAAGCAACGAGGCAGGGGCACGCCCACCTCCCGATCGCGCCCTCCACCCTCGTGGGCCCCTCATGGCTCCCCGACGTATTTCTTCCGCTATATATATATATATATATATATATATATATATATATATATATATATATATATATATATATATATAAAACCCTAAAACGATCAGGAACACAATAGATCGGGAGTTCCGCCGCAAGCCTCTCAGAGCCACCAAAACCAATCGGGACCTGTTCAAGCACCACGGAGGAGGAACCCTCATCCGTGGCCATCTTCATCATCCGGCGCTCTCCATGACAAGGAGGAGTAGTTCACCCTCGGGGCTGAGGGTATGTACCAGTGTGTTTGATCTCTCTCTCTCTCTCTCTCTCTCTCTCTCTCTCTCGTGTTCTTCATTTGGCACGATCTTGATGTATCGCGAGCTTTGCTATTATAATTGGATCTTATGTTGCTTCTCCCCCTCTACTCTCTTGTAATGGATTGAGTTTTCCCTTTGAAGTAATCTTATCGGATTGAGTCTTTAATGATTTGAGAACACTTGATGTATGTCTTGCTGTGCGTATCTGTGGTGACAATGGGATATCACGTGATTCACTTGATGTATGTTTTAGTGATCAACTTGCGGGTTCCGCCCATGAACCTATGCATAGGGGTTGGCACACGTTTTCGTCTTGATTCTCCGATAGAAACTTTGGGGCACTCTTTGAGGTTCTATGTGTTGGCTGAATAGATGAATCTGAGATCGTGTGATGCATATCGTATAATCATACCCACGGATACTTGAGGTGACATTGGAGTATCTAGGTGACATCAGGGTTTTGGTTGATGTGTGTCTTAAGGTGTTATTTTACTACGAACTCTAGGGCTATTTGTGACACTTATAGGAATGGCCCAATGGATTGATCGGAAAGAATAACTTTGAGGTGGTTTCGTACCCTACCATAATCTCTTCGCTTGTTCTCCACTATTAGTGACTTTGGAGTGACTCTTTGTTGCATGTTGAGGGATAGTTATATGATCCAATTATGTTATTATTGTTGAGAGAACTTGCACTAGTGAAAGTATGAACCCTAGGCCTTGTTTCAACGCATTGCAATACCGTTTATGCTCGCTTTTATCGCTTGCTACCTTGCTGTTTTTATATTTTAAGATTACAAATACTCATATCTATCATCCATATTGCACTTGTATCACCATCTCTTCGCCGAACTAGTGCACCTATACAATTTACCATTGTATTGGGTGTGTTGGGGACACAAGAGACTCTTTGTTATTTGGTTGCAGGGTTGCTTGAGGGAGACCATCTTCATCCTACGCTTCCCACGTATTGATAAACCTTAGGTCATCCACTTGAGGGAAATTTCCTACTGTCCTACAAACCTCTGCACTTGGAGGCCCAACAACGTCTACAAGAAGAAGGTTGTGTAGTAGACATCAGGCTCTTTTCTGGCGCCGTTGTCGGGGAGGCTAGGTAAGCGGCACTCACACCTCGTCAACTAAGCTCTTTTCTGGCGCCGTTGCCGGGGAGGTGAATGCTTGAAGGTATATCTTTAGATCTTGCAATCGAATCTTTTAGTTTCTTTTTTATCACTAGTTTAGTCTATAAAATAAAATTACAAAAAAAATGGAATTGAGGGTACCTCATATGCTTCATCTTTTTAATGTCTTCCGTGAAAATAAGGATACCGATAAATGCATTAAAATGTTTGGCACTAAATCTTTGAATGAAGAGCATGATTGCAATGTTGTTAGTATGAATTCTTTGAATACCCATGATGCTAATGATATGCAAAGCCACAAGCTTGGGGATGCTATGTTTGATGAAGATGATATGTTTAGTCCCCCAAGTTTTGATGAGCAAATTTATTATGATGAAAGCATGCCTCCTACTTATGATGATTATACTGATGAAAGTGGGTTTGTAAGAGTGTCAACTTTAGGAAGTAATGATCCCACTATTTTGGAGGATGTTGAATCTTATAATATTTATGAAAGTGGATTTGGAGAGGTCATGACTTTATTTAGTGATGAGTCCACTATCTTGGAAGAGGTTTCAATCAATTATGATGAGAACAAAGTTGCTACATATGATGATTATTGTGATGAAACTTATGCTATAAAAAGTAGTGATGATTATATTTATAAAACTTGTCATGATTATGATTACCCTTTTTCTGAACATTACTCTTTTAATGTGGAAACAATTTATAGTATTCAAGTCTCTTATGAAACTCCCACTATTCCGAATGAAAAGAATTTTGCTTATGTGGAGAGTAATAAAATTTCTATGCAAGTAGATCATGAAAAGAATGCTTTAGGTGCTGGTTATATTGTTGAATTCATTCATGATGCTACTTAAAATTATTATGAGAGAGTATCATATGCTTCTACATATTGCAATAATATCAAGTTTCCTCTCTATGTGCTTAAAATCTTGAAGTTATGCTTGTTTTACCTTCCTATGCAAGTTGATTCTTGTTCCCATAAGTTGTTTGCTCACAAAATCCCTATGCATAGGAAGTGGGTTAAACTTAAATGTGCTAGTAATATTCTTCATGATGCTCTCTTTAATTTTCAATTCTTATCTTTTATGTGAGCATCATTGAAATCATCATGCCTAGTTAGGGGCGTTAAACGATAGCGCTTGTTGGGAGGCAACCCAATTTTATTTTCGTTTCTTGATTTTTGGTTCTGTTTAGTAATAAATAATCCATCTAGCTTCTGTTTAGATGTAGTTTTATGTTTTAATTAGTGTTTGTGCCAAGTAGAACCTTTGGGAAGACTTGGGTGAAGTCTTTATGATCATGCTGTAAAAAACAGAAACTTTAGCGCTCACAAGATTAGCTAAAACTTTTTACTGGAGAGTGATATTTAGTTGATTCTTTTTGCAGATGATTACTAGAAAAATTCCTCAGGTCCACCAATTTATTTTAGAAATTTTGGAGTTCCATAAGTTTGCTTTAGTTACAGATTACTACAGACTGTTCTGTTTTTGACAGATTCTGTTTTTCGTGTGTTGTTTACTTATTTTGATGACTCTATGGCTAGTAAAATAGTTTACAAACCATAGAGAAGTTGGAATACAGTAGGTTTAACACCAATATAAATAAATAATTAGTTCATTACAGTACCATGAAGTGGTGTTTTGTTTTCTTTCGCTAACGGAGCTCACGAGATTTTCTGTTAAGTTTTGTGTTGTGAAGTTTTCAAGTTTTGGGTAAAGATTCGATGGACTATGGAATAAGAAGTGGCAAGAGCCTAAGCTTGGGGATGCCCAAGGCACCCCAAGGTAATATTCAAGGATAACCAAGAGCCTAAGCTTGGGGATGCCCCGGAAGGCATCCCCTCTTTCGTCTTTGTTCATCGGTAACTTTACTTTTATTCACCACATGATATGTGTTTTGCTTGGAGCATCGTTTTATTTTCTTTAGCTTTGCTTGCTGTTTGAATAAAATACCAAGATTTGAAATTCTTAAATGATAGAGAGTCTTCACGTATCTACATAATTATTTAACTACTCATTAATCTTCACTTATATCTTTTTTGAGTAGTTTGTCATTACTCATGTGCTTCACTTATATCCTATGAGTAAATAGTTGAATGATTTGAATGTCATAAATCTTAAATTATATATGTTTCATATGCCTTTACCACGGGGAGTAATGCCTTCCCATATAAGAAGTAGAGGTAGTAAATTTATTGAAGGTTAGCAAACATTGTATTGGTCACCTGAACAATTCATGAAAGAATATTGAAGGAAGAGAGATTTCACATATAAATATACTATCTTGGACATCTTCTATGATTGTGATCCCCATTAATTATTTTCAAACCTGAGCAAATTAGTTGAAGTTGGACAAGGAAGACAACATAATGAGTTATGCTTTGGTATATTTGTATAAGTTATATTGTTTTGGATCCTCTAACATGTGGTGCTTGCTATTTAGAATCCTTTGCTAGCCAAAATATCTGTACTAAGCGGGAATACTGCTTATACATCCAAACTCCTTGAACCAAGTTTCTTCCATGAGTGTCCACCATATCTACCTATATGCGATATTTACCTGCCGTTCTAAGTAAATTTGCATGTGCCGAACTCTAAACCTTGTTTGACACGAGAAAAATCTTATAACGCGCGTATTCGGTGGTCCACAAATAGGAGGAGTATGGATTTCTCTCATGCGCCGGGGAAAAGAAAAATGCGGGCGTGCCAGTGTATCGTAGTACACAAAGAAAAGTGGTACGGATACAAGTATTTCATTAATCTCATCGGATAAACAAAACTACAAGATACCGTAAAAAAATATTGCGCTCCGTGGCCTACTAGCGCGGCCAGCTTGACTGTAGCGATTGCAGTCTCTGGTTCCCGGGGCCTTGGAAGGCTCCCGGTTAATTACTCCCGCGGGTTGCTCCGCGAGATACCTCCGATTAAGCCGTGTGGTCATCTTTGTCGTCCTCGCTTCACGTTCTCCATGCATGATGATGATGGTGTGTGTAGGGTGTGGGCAGCGGCAAAGCCCGTGTCCTCGTCGGTACACGTGCCGCTCAAAACATGGCTTTGTGCTAGCCACGCCCGCCCTCGCCGTCACGCCTCGTCAGTCTTGACTGGGTTGATGTAATCGGTGTTGGGGTAGCATGGATCCTGTTTGGCTCGGACTTCTTGACGATGTAGCAGCTTCGTCGAGGTAAGCAAGGGGTTGCCTCGTGGGAGTATTCTTTTGTGGAGACCGGTGTCGGTGTAAAACCAACCGCCGCTCGAATCGTCATTGCCGGTGTGGTTGGTGCCTTGTATCGACTAGATGCCGAGGTTACGATGCTCTGTGAAGATAAAGACTCCGCCTCACGAGACTGTGGAAGGTAGCATCTTAGAGGGGCGTGGTGGATGCCTCTACTTGGCCAGACGCCGTATTCGGTGGTCTGCCAAAACAAGGATCACGCTGCGGGGCCGAAGAAAGGTAACATTATGGAGGGGCGTGGTTGATGCCTCATCTCAGCTAGACGCCGTATTCGGTGGTCTGCTAAGACAAGGATCACGCCACCCGTACGAGAAACGAGACCTGATGCAATGAAGGGTGCACCTCGTCTCGTCTGGACGCCGTATTCGGTGGTCCACCAAGACAAGGGCAAAGCATCGCGGTGCAGAAGAAAGGTGACATCATGGAACGGCATGGTTGATGCCTCATCCTAGCTAGACGTCGTATTCGATGGTCTACTAAGACAAGGAGCACGCTGCCTGTACGTTGAGACCTGTACGCCATGAAGAGTGCAGCTCGTCTCGGCTGGACGCCGTATTCGGTGGTCCGCCAAGACAAAGGAAACACATCACAGGGATTGTGCTAAGGGTTGGTGAAGACGTGTCATTGCGTAACACCATCTTCTTCGTATCGCGGGCTCCATGTTGCGGGCAGCACCGGGGGCGTATGTCATCTTCATGGGCTCCAGGTCGCAGGCTCCGTCTTGATGAGGTAGAGATCGGTGGTGTCGTCCCGCGAGCTCCTTGCCTCCGCCCACCGCGGCACCAGCTTGATGATGTTGACGATGAACGTCGTCCTAGAGAGATCCACACCACTATCCTCCGCGGCACCAGGTTGATGATCTTGGCGATGGGCCTGGAGGTGTTGATGTAGTCTACTGGTCCGGCGTCGTCGTCCACCGCCTGCATTGTATCTAGTACAAGAAGAGCGCCACATCGTCCGTGGCCACATCCGTCGGGTGTGTCGTCATCCGCCGCCTCCATTGCACCAGGTATGAGAAGAGAGCCGCATCGTCCGCAGCCACCTCCGTTGGGCTCGTCGTGCACCGCCTCCATTGCACTAGGTACGAGAAGAGCGTCGCGGTCTTTCCCACTGAGTGAGTCATCCGCCACCTCCGTTGCACCTGGTACATGAAAAAAAGATGTACATACCATAGAGAAAGAAGAGTGCCCAGCCATTATTTCATCGGCGTGCTCAGCTCCATGACATGTCAGCTTCTCCAATGGAACGCGTCCGTAGTCGCAGCGTCGCGCTCGTTCTCTTCATCTCGGTCTCCCAGTTGATGGCTTTGCTGCTGGCGGATGCATCGCCTCCGGCTGTGTGAGGGTACCGTATGTGCCCTTGCGTGCATGTGCCATGCAACGCATATGTACTGGCACCATTGTGAGCCAGGCCGCCGTACACGCCGCCACCGGCGGCGCGTCTCGCCCGGCTGGCTTCCGTTTCCTCTCCTCCCCGGGTTGCGTGAGATTTCTGACCTCCTCTACGCTGCCTCCAGGGGCGTGTCGCTGCCCCGGTTTGGACGGCTCCTCCTTGTATTTATACGCTGAGGGATAGGGACTGGCCCCTCGTCCAAGTTGATCTGATCGGGCAGGTGTATAGAACGCAATCCGAATCTCAGAGGCAATTGCAGCAGACCGCCCGGACACGTTGATTGCTCGGCAAGTTGATCCTCTTAGTTTTCTTTTCTGATCAGCTTTCTTTCGGTAGCGCAATTATAATTCCTTGCTTAGTCCGCCTGCATTTATTTAATTTAGAACAAAAATCAAGAAAGAAAACTTACCTCATCAGTTATCAGCCGCACGCAGGATTGCCCTCTAGCAGCGGCTATGTGATTTCCATGCCAAAGATACGCCCGCGTATTCGGGTATGTACGAATGTACATGTGCTGCCGGCCGGAGCACCGAACACCCGAATACGTACTCATACACATGGTTACTCATACGCATGTATTTGTAGGTACTACCTGCTGTGCACATACACCACATACATAGTCATCTACTTACATACTTATCCTTCAAATGCATGCATGAATGGCTACGTGTGCTAATTGACTCCATGCACTAATTTAATAGCCAAGAAGCATGCATGTGCAAGACAACGGGTGCACATTTCCTTCTCTGTGTCGAATCTATTGATGCATGCTACTTCTGTGTATGGCCTTGTATCCATGCAAGCACGTAGACAATTTTGCCATGCACAAGGTACAAAGCTAGCTACCCAATGAATAGATATGTCTCTTCCCGTGCATCCAATCATTGAAAAAAAAATTCTCTTCTTTCTTACAAAAACACGTCGAACAAATGCCCCCTCACCAAATAAAGTTTGAGCGTGAAACGATCGAACTTAGTTTGGTGAAAACATTTGTCTTTTGGATTGATTCGGCGCATCAACTTGTGTGCGGCCTGAATAACTGAGGAAGTGTCGACCCGTGGAGATGGTGACTCATTGTTCCGAAGATGCTCAAGTATTATTCATATATCAATGTTGTATGGTGTAGGTATTTTCATCCACACTTGTATTTTATAGGGAACTCATTGGGATCGTATAACAAGCACGATGCCGGCCCGCGAACCAACCCTATTCGGTCTTCATTCCAAGGCGAAACATCATGCCTTATCATGAAAAAGAAAAGAACTTTTTTACCAATCTGGCCGCGACCGTTTAGCTGCTACGGTGCCAGCCGACTTGATTGGAGGGTTTCACAGATTCACGCTGGCCGCACTGGCGCGTTGCACTGCTCCCGTGATCTCCTGGTGTTGATGTAGGCGAGGCATCGGTAGACCGTCGATAGCTCCCCTTCGTTGAGCGAACCGTCACACCATCCATGGTGTGATAATTCTGGTGGTGCGCCGGGACGCCATCGGCCTTACGAATAATCAAGGAGTTGACGTTGCCCCCATGCTTCATTGTTGTCGGAGACGGGGTTGCTGAGATGAATCGGCTCCACCTTCGTGAGCGCCGGTGTTGACTTCTGGCGCCCGTTGTGCGTGTCGGTGTAGACCATTGGTTGTCGGGCGGTCGTCGGTGTTGTCAGGGACGCATGGGTATTGCTGCACCCAAACACCCTGGACGTAGTTGGTTGTAGTGGTTGTTGTCGGAAAGCCGTCGATGATGACATGGAGTGCCTCTCCATGGCTGCAAAGATTTTGGAGGAACACAACTAGGAACACCAAACGAAAACAGGCGACACAGAGACAGAATAAAAAAAATTGTTTGCGGGTTTTAAAATGTTGGCTTTCCCGTTATACACCAGCTATAGGCGTGATATCCGAGATGTTGGGGAACGTTGCAGAAAATTAAAATTTTTCCTACGGTTTCACCAAGATCCATCTATGAGTTCTACTATGCAACGAGTAACGAGAGAGAGTTTGCATCTACATACCACTTGTAGATCGAATACGGAAGCGTTCTTGAGAGTGGTGATGACGAAGACGTTCCCAACGTGATTCCGATCACCGATGACCAAAATCTTGAAAGGACAGCACCTCCGTGTTCAACACACGACGGGACGATGGCGTCTCCTCCGTCTTGATCCAGCAAGAGTGAAGGAGAGGTTGAGGAAGACAATTCCAATGGCAGCACGACGGCGTGGTGCAGCTGGTCTGGTAGTTCTCCGGCAGGCTTCGCCAAGCTCGCGAGAGAAAGAGAGGTGTTGGGAGGGAGGGCTGCGCCTTCAACTGTGTTGGCAGCCTCCCCCACCCCTCTATTTATAGGAGGAGAGGGTCAGGGGGCCGGCCATCTAGGGTAAACCCTAGATGGGGCGGCGGCCCAAGGGAGGAGGGAGGTGGCTTGCCCCCAAGCAGGGGCGCCTTTAGGGTTTACCCTCCCAAACCCTAGCCGCATGGGCCTAGGTGGGAGGCGCACCCAGCCCACCAGGGGCTGGTTCCTCTCCCACTTAGCCCATGTGGCCCCGGAGAGGTGGCCCCTCCGGTGGACCTCGGAACCCTCCGGTGGCCCCGTACTTTACCAGTATACCACGAAACTTCCGAGTCCGTTTAACCACTTTCCATATATAAATCTTTACCTCCGGACCATTCCGAACTCCTCGTGACGTCCGGGATCTCATCCGGACTCGAACAACATTCGGTAATCACATACTTGTCTTCCTATTAACCCTAAGCGTCACCGAACCTTAAGTGTGTAGACCCTACGGGTTCGGAGACATCTGAACATGACCGAGACTACCTCAAGTCAATAACCAACAGCGGGATCTGGATACCCATGTTGGCTCCCACATGCTCCTCGATGTTGTCATCGGATGAACCACGATGTCAAGGGTTCAAGCAACCCGTATTCTATTCCCTTTGTCGACGGTGTGTTACTTGCCCGAGACTCGATCGTCGGTATCCCAATACCTCGTTTAGTCTCGTTATCGGCAAGTCACTTTACTCGCATCCGCAATGCATGATCCGTGACGGACACTTGGTCACTTTGAGCTCATTATGATGATGCATTACCGAGTGGGCCCAGTGATACCTCTCCGTCATACGGAGTGACAAATCCGATCTCGATCCGTGTCAACCCAATGGTCACTTTCGGAGATACCTGTAGTGCACCTTTATAGTCACCCGATTCACGCCAGACGTTTGATACACCAAAGCACTCCTACGGTATCCGGAATTGCACGATCTCATGGTCTAAGGAAGAGATACTTGACATTGGAAAAGCTCTAGCAAAGCGAACTACGATCTTGTGCTATGCTTAGGATTGGGTCTTGTCCATCACGTCATTCTCCTAATGGCGTGATCCCGTTGTCAATGACATCGATGTCCATAGTCGAAACCATGACTATCTGTTGACCAACGAGCTAGTCAACTAGAGGCTTACTAGGGACGTATTGTAGTCTATGTATTCACACGTGTATTACGATTTCCGGATAATACAGTTATAGCATGAATAAAGACAATTATCATGAACAAGGAAATATAATAATAATGCTTTTATTATTGCCTCTAGGGCATATTTCCAACAGTCTCCCACTTGCACTAGAGTCAATAATCTAGTTTACATTGTGATGAATCGAACACCCATAGAGTTACGGTGTTGATCATGTTTTGCCCGCGGAAGAGGTTTAGTCAGCGGATCTGCGACATTCAGATCCGTATGCACTTTACAAATTTCTATGTCTCCATTCGAACATTTTCACGGATGGAGTTGAAGCGACGCTTGATGTGCCTGGCCTTCTTGTGAAACCGGGCTCCTTGGCAAGGGCAATAGCTCCGGTGTTGTCACAGAAGAGTTTGATCGGCCCGACGCATTGGGTATGACTCCTAGGTCGGTGATGAACTCCTTCACCCAAATTGCTTCATGCGCTGCCTCCGAGGCTGCCATGTACTCCGCTTCACATGTAGATCCCGCCACGACGCTCTGCTTGCAGCTGCACCAGCATCTTGCTCCACCATTCAACATATACACGTATCCGGTTTGTGACTTAGAGTCATCGGATCGTGTCGAAGCTAAGCGTCGGCGTAACTCGTTATTCTGACGAGCTCTTCGTCACCTCCATAAACGAAACATGTCCTTAGTCCTTTTCGGTACTTCAGGATATTCTTGACCGCTGTCCGGTGTTCCTTGCGGGATTACTTTGGTACCTTCCTACCAAACTTACGGCAAGGTTTACATCAGTGCGGTACACAGCATGGCATACATAATAGATCCTATGGCTGAGGCATAGGGGATGACACTCATCTCTTCTTTATCTTTTGCCGTGGTCGGGCATTGAGCTGAGCTCAATCTCACACCTTGCAAAATAGGCAAGAACCCTTTCTTGGACTGATCCATTTTGAACTTCTTCAAAATCTTATCAAGGTATGTGCTTTGTGAAAGACCTATGAGGCGTCTTGATCTATCTCTATAGATCTTGATGCCTAATATATAAGCAGCTTCTCCAAGGTCCTTCATTGAAAAACACTTATTCAAGTAGGCCTTAATGCTGTCCAAGAATTCTATATCATTTCCCATCAAAAGTATGTCATCTACATATAATATGAGAAATGCTCTGAGCTCCCACTCACTTTCTTGTAAACGCAGGCTTCTCCATAAGATCAAGCATAAACTAACGCTTTGATCATCTCATCAAAGCGAATGTTCCAACTCGAGATGCTTGCACCAGCCCATAAATGGATCATTGGAGCTTGCATACTTTGTTAGCGTTCTTAGGATCGACAAAACCCTCGGCTGTATCATATACAGCTCTTCCTTAAGATAGCCGTTAAGGAACGCTGTTTTGGCGTCCATCGCCATATCTCATAATCATAGTATGCGGCAATTGCTAACATGATTCGGACGGACTTAAGCTTCGCCACGGGAGAGAAAGTCTCATCGTAGTCAATCCCTTGAACTTGCCGATAACCCTTAGCGACAAGTCGAGCTTTATGGATGGTGACATTACCATCCGCGTCCGTCTTCTTCTTAAAGATCCATTTGTTTTCTATCGCTCGCCGATCATCGGGCAAGTCAGTCAAAGTCCACACTTTGTTTTCATACATGGATTCTATCTCGGACTTCATGGCTTCTAGCCATTTGTTGGAATCTGGGCCGCCATCGCTTCTTCATAGTTCGAAGGTTCATTGTTGTCTAACAACATGATTTCCGTGACAGGGTTGCCGTACCACACAGTGCGGAGCGTGTCCTAGTGGACCTCTGGGTTCAGAGCAACTTGATCCAAGTACCTTGATCATCATCATGAATTTCCTCTTGGTTGGTGTAGGCATCACGGAACATTTTCTGAGCTGCACTACTATCCTGTTCAAGAGGTAGTACTTCATCGAGTTCTACTTTCCTCCCACTTACTTCTTTCGAGAGAAACTCTTTTCCGAAAGGATCCATTCTTGGCAACAAAGATCTTGCCCTCGGATCTTAAGTAGAAGGTATACCCTACGGTTTCCTTAGGGTATCCTATGAAGACGCATTTTTCCGACTTGGGTTCGAGCTTTTCAGGTTGAAGTTTCTTGACATAAGCATCGCATCCCCAAACTTTTAGAAACGACAGCTTAGGTTTCTTCCCAAACCATAATTCATACGGTGTCGTCTCAACGGACTTAGGCGGTGCCCTATTTAAAGTGAATGTAGCTGTCTCTAGGCGTATCCCCAAAATGATAGCGGTAAATCAAGTAAGAGACATCATAGACCGCACCATATCCAATAGAGTGCGATTCGACGTTCGGACACACCATTCTGTTGAGGTGTTCCGGCGGCGTTAGTTGTGAAACGATTCCACATTTTCTTAAGTGTGTACCAAATTCGTGACTTAAATATTCTCCTCCACGATCCGATCGTAAGAATTTTATCTTTCGGTCACGTTGATTCTCTACTTCATTCTGAAATTCCTTGAACTTTTCAAAGGTCTCGGACTTGTGTTTCATCAAGTAGACATACCCATATCTACTCAAGTCATCTGTGAGAGTGAGAACATAACGATATCCTCCGCGATCCTCAACGCTCATTGGACCGCTTTTACATCGGTATGTATGATTTCCAATAAGTTGGTTGCTCGCTCCATTGTTCGAGAGAATGGTGTCTTGGTCATTTTGCCCATGAGGCATGGTTCGCATGTGTCAAATGATTCATAATCAAGAGACTCCAAAAGTCCATCAGCATGGAGCTTCTTCATGCGCTTGACACCAATGTGACCAAGGCGGCGATGCCACAAGTATGTGGGACTATCGTTATCAACTTTACATCTTTTGGTATTCACGCTATGAACATGTGTAATACTACGCCGAGATTCATTAAGAATAAACCATTGACCATCGGAGCATGACCATAAAACATATCTCTCATATAAATAGAACAACCATTATTCTCGGATTTAAATGAGTAGCCATCTCGCATTAAGCGAGATCCGGATACAATATTCATGCTCAAACTTGGCACCAAATAACAATTATTAAGGTTCATAACTAATCCGTGGGTAAATGAAGAGGTAGCGTGTCGACGGCGATCACATCGACTGGAACCATTCCCGACGCGCATCGTCACCTCGTCCTTCGCGATCTCCGCTTATTCCGCAGCTCCTGCTGTGAGTTACAAATATGAGCAACGGCACCGGTATCAAATACCCGGGAGTTACTACGATTCTTGGTAAGGTACACATCAATTACATGTATATCAAATATACCTTTGGTGTTGCCGGCCTTCTTATCCGCTAAGTATTTGGGGCAGTTCCGCTTCAATGACCCTTCCCTTGCAATAAAAGCACTCAGTCTCGGGCTTGGGTCCATTCTTTGACTTCTTCCGGCAACTTGCTTGCGGGCGCGGCAATCTCCTTGCCGTCCTTCTTGAAGTTCTTCTTGCCCTTGCCCTTCTTAAACTTAGTGGTCTTATTGACCATCAACACTTGATGTTCTTTCTTGATTTCAACCTCGGTGACTTCAGATAGAGAACACTTCAGAATGGTCTTTACCATCCCTGCATGTTGTAGTTCATCACAAAGCTCTTGTAGCTTGGTGGGAGCGATGGAGGATTCTGTCAATGACCGCCTCATCGGGGAGGTTAATATTCAGTTGGGTCATACGGTTGTGCAACCCGGACATCTTCGAATGTGTTCACCGACGTAACTGTTTTCCTCCATCTTACAACTATAGAACTTGTCGGAGATGTCATATCTCTCGACCCGGCGTGAGCTTGGAAAACAAGTTTCAGCTCCTCGAACATCTCATATGCTCCGTGGTGCTCAAAACGCTTTTGGAGCCCGGTTCTAAGCTGTAAAGCATGCCGCCTTGAACGAGGGAGTAATCATCAAGACGAGACTGCCAAGCATTCATAATGTCTTGGTTCTGCAGGGGACGGAGCTTCACCTAGCGGTCCTTCTAGGACGTATTGTTTCTGGCAGCTATGAGGATGATCCTCGGGTTCGGACCCATCCGTATAGTTCTTTGCCGTCATCTTTCAGCTTGGTTTTCTCTAGGAAGCGTTGAAGTTCAAGTTGACATGGCGTTGGCCATTTGATCTACAAGACATATAATTCAAAAGTTTTAGACTAAGTTCATGATAATTAAGTTCATCTAATCAAATTATTAATGAACTCCCACTCAGATTAGACATCCTCTAGTCATCTAAGCGACACACGATCCGAGTCGACTAGGCCGTGTCCGATCATCACGTGAGACGGACTAGTCATCGTCGGTGAACATTCTCATGTTGATCGTATCTTCCATACGACTCGTGTTCGACATTTCGGTCTCCGTGTTCGAGGCCATGTCGTACATGCTAGGCTCGTCAAGTTTAACCCTAAGTGTTTTGCGTGTGTAAATCTGTCTTACACCCGTTGTATGTGAACGTAAGAATCCATCACACCCGATCATCACGTGGTGCTTAGAAGCGACGAACTTTAGCAACGGTGCAGTTAGGGAGAACACTTCTTGAAATTGTTGTAAGGATCATCTTATTTACTACCGTCGTTCTAAGTAAACAAGATGTATAAGCATAATAAACATCACATGCAATTATATAGTAGTGACATGATATGGCCAATATCATAAAACTCCATTGATCTCCATCTTCGGGCTCCATGATCATCTTGTCACCGGCATGGCACCATGATCTCCATCATCATGATCTCCATCATTGTGCCTCCATGAAGTTGTCACGCATAGCGACTACTTCTACTACTATGGCTAACGCGTTTAGCAATGAAGTAAAGTAAGTTACATGGCGTTCTTCAATGACACGCAGGTCATACAAAATAAAGACAACTCCTATGGCTCCTGCGGTTGTCATACTCATCGACATGCAAGTCGTGATTCCTATTACAAGAACATGATCTCATACATCACAATATGTCATTCATCATTCATCACAACTTGGCCATATCACATCACATGTCAATTGCTGCAAAAACAAGTTAGGCGTCCTCTAATTGTTTGTTTGCATCTTTTACGTGGCTGCAATTGGGTTCTAGCAAGAACGTTTTCTTACCTCGAATAACCACAACGTGATCTTGTCAACTTCTATTTACCCTTCATAAGGACCCTTTTCATCGAATCCGCTCCAACTAAAGTAGGAGAGCAGACACCCGCCAGCCACCTTATGCAACTAGTGCATGTTAGTCGGTGGAACCGGTCTCACGTAAGCGCACGTGTAAGGTTGGTCGGGCGCTTCATCCCACAATACCGCGGAAGCAAGATAAGATTAAGTAACGGCAAGTAAGTTGACAAGATCCACGCCCACAACTATATTGTGTTCTACTCGTGCAATAGAGAACTACGCATAGACCTAGCTCGATACCTTTGTTGGGGAGCGTTGCGAGAAAATTAAAATTTTTCCTACGGTTTCACCAAGATCCATCTATGAGTTCTACTATGCAACGAGTAACGAGAGAGAGTTTGCATCTACATACCACTTGTAGATCGAATACGAAGCGTTCTTGAGAGTGGTGATGACGAAGACGTTCCCAGCGTGATTCCGATCACCGATGACCAAAATCTTGAAAGGACAGCACCTCCGTGTTCAACACGTGACGGGACGATGGCGTCTCCTCCGTCTTGATCCAGCAAGAGTGAAGGAGAGGTTGAGGAAGACAATTCCAATGGCAGCACGACGGCGTGGTGCTGGTACTGATAGTTCTCGGCAGGGCTTCGCCAAGCTCGCGAGAAAGAGAGGTGTTGGGGAGGGAGGGGCTGCGCCTTCAAGCGTGTTGGCAGCCTCCCCCACCCCTCTATTTATAGGAGGAGAGGGTCAGGGGCCGGCCATCTAGGGTAAACCCTAGATGGGGGGCGGCCCAAGGGAGGAGGGGAGGTGGCTTGCCCCCAAGCTGAGGCGCCCCTTTAGGGTTTACCCTCCCAAACCCTAGCCGCATGGGCCTAGGTGGGGGCGCACCCAGCCCACCGGGGCTGGTTCCTCTCCCACTTAGCCCATGTGGCCCCCGGAGGTGGCCCCTCCGGTGGACCTCGGAACCCTCCGGTGGCCCGGTACTTTACCGGTATACCACCGAAACTTCCCGAGTCCGTTTAACCACTTTCCATATATAAATCTTTACCTCCGGACCATTCCGGAACTCCTCGTGACGTCAGGGATCTCATCCGGACTCGAACAACATTCGGTAATCACATACTTGTCTTCCTATTAACCCTAAGCGCCACCGAACCTTAAGTGTGTAGACCCTACGGGTTCGGGAGACATCGAACATGACCGAGACTACCTCAAGTCAATAACCAACAGCGGGATCTGGATACCCATGTTGGCTCCCACATGCTCCTCGATGTTGTCATCGGATGAACCACGATGTCAAGGGTTCAAGCAACCCGTATTCTATTCCCTTTGTCGACGGTGTGTTACTTGCGAGACTCGATCGTCGGTATCCCAATACCTCGTTTAGTCTCGTTATCGGCAAGTCACTTTACTCGCACCGCAATGCATGATCCCATGACCGGACACTTGGTCACTTTGAGCTCATTATGATGATGCATTACCGAGTGGGCCCGTGATACCTCTCCGTCATACGGAGTGACAAATCCCGATCTCGATCCGTGTCAACCCAATGGTCACTTTCGGAGATACCTGTAGTGCACCTTTATAGTCACCCGATTCACGTTGTGACGTTTGATACACCCAAAGCACTCCTACGGTATCCGGAATTGCACGATCTCATGGTCTAAGGAAGAGATACTTGACATTGGAAAAGCTCTAGCAAAGCGAACTACGATCTTGTGCTATGCTTAGGATTGGGTCTTGTCCATCACGTCATTCTCCTAATGGCGTGATCCGTTATCAATGACATCGATGTCCATAGTCGAGAAACCATGACTATCTGTTGACCAACGAGCTAGTCAACTAGAGGCTTACTAGGGACGTATTGTAGTCTATGTATTCACACGTGTATTACGATTTCCGGATAATACAGTTATAGCATGAATAAAAGACAATTATCATGAACAAGGAAATATAATAATAATGCTTTTATTATTGCCTCTAGGGCATATTTCCAACACGAGAAGACTACCAAAGGACTTGTCATTGGGAACCGTCAAAAGACCTTGACGACTGCAACTCAACAACTTAAATAGCTTTGGTGTACATGTATGAAGATGCCGTGTTTCGGGATGCTTCCGAGAGGCAACAAAAAATTCACACTCTAGTCCATCATCATACTGAGGGCCCCCACAGCTTAACATGCCCCGTGCACACGCCCGATGAACCCAGAGACTTGGGTGTGATAAGCAGGACAAATGGTTTTGGGACAACGGCTTGGCGATTTTTCTTCATGCATATTGAGGGGTGGTGAACAGCTACCTCCCGCCTTCCGTCCAGTGGGTTCCTTACTGGTTGGGACCGTTTGATTGCTTCTTAGACTGGTGGGATTTTCTTTCTTGAATTTGCTTCTCGGACTTTTGGAATTTCATCTTGATTGCTCACGCGGATGATTGATTGGCCGCGGACTTCATGGACTTGTTTTGACATTTGGCTCGAACTTCTTGAGGACTCTTCTTCCAGGATTTCTTGGGAACCCACCTTGGAACTTGGAAGGGAACTGTTCACCTATGTGGACTAGGAAAAACCCTCTAGCACTTCATCCGGGGCTTCTCGTGGCGCACCCCAGGGTTGCCATGTGACTATGCACCAAACCAACTTGTGTTGGGTCAGGCAGCCCTCCATGATCTTTTCCTATAGTCTTCCCTGGAGTGCGAGCCTTTGTGAACACGAGGCATGCCGAGAAACATGAAGAGCGTGGGGTCTCAATACTCAGAAGTGCCTAAGTAATCATCTCCGCTGCCTCCGGAAGCATACACCTGGTACGTGTCGTGCGTTGTGGGTGTAGGGGCCGCTCCACGTGCGAATCGACACATTGTGCCGCCCTCCAACAAGTCCTAGGGTAGCCAAAACTTCGATCGACAACATGGTGTGACTGAGGAAAACCAATTTTTGGACTTAGTCCATAAAAATTGGGGAAAACTAGATATATCCACGAAATGCTAAGGAGAATGCATCATGGATCCGAAAGCCCACAGAAAAAGTTTCCCCAATGAAAATCGAAAAGGCAACAAAAGAGGCAAAATTTTAAGAATTTTTTTAGGAACCTTCCGTTGATTGGGGGAATAGGTCGGACTCCCTGGGAATCGACGAGCTGGTATGCTCCCCTGTTGTAGAATTTCTTGATGACGTATGGCCCTTCCCACTTTTGCTCAAACTTTCCCTTCGTCCTGTGCGTCACGACGATGTGCCGCCTGAGTATGAGAACCAACTCACCTTTATGGAAGACGCGTTGCTTGATGAGCTTGTCGTAAGCTCTCACCATATTCTGGTAAAGCTCCAGGTTATGTAGGGCACGAAGTCGCCCCTCTTCAAGGGCATCGAGCTCTTGAAACCGCAGTTGCACCTGTTCGTCTTGGGTGATCTCATATTGGATAGCCACCCGCAAAGAGGGTAGCTGGACCTCCAGTGGAAGGACCGCATCACTCCCGTAAACGAGAGAAAACGGGGTTGCCTGTGTTGGGGTACGGATCGTAACGTGTTACGCCCACAAGGACTCGAAGAGACGGTCATGCTAGTCTCTCATGTTCCTTGTCACCATCTTCTTGAGTATCTTGTTGGGTGTCTTGTTGAAGGCTTTGATTGCGCCGGTGGCTTGGTGTTTATTTATATGGTGGGGATGTAGTGATGAAGTGAAGGGGGGAGCGGTACGTCCATCGCTCTGGCTCTGCTTAGCCGTATCCCTCTGTCTTGTCGTTGCCTGATGATGAAGTGGGCGGCCTTCGCCTCGTCAGTGCCTGGCCTGGTGGTGTCCGCCTTGTCGGTGTCAGACTGGATGACTTGCCTTTGCCTCGTCGGTGCCTGGCAAGATATGGATTGCTTCATCGGGAAAAGACATGTCGGTGGTGTACAGCTTCGCCTCGCCGGTGCTAGGAGGATGTTGATGATGTGTGTTGATGTGGATGTTGGGGTAGATGTTGACGATGTTGCTGCCTCAACAAGCGGCAACGCAGGATTAGCATGAAACCATGCAAGGCGGCCTTGGACAGGCTTCGTGTCAGCAAAGGTGTAGAGATTGAGCTCCGCCTCAGTGACGGTGTAGAAGGTACGCCCGCCTTGGGCGAGCTCTGTGTTGGTGTAGATGTCGCCTGCCTTTAGGCGAGCTCTATGCCAGCGACGGGGTAAATGTTGTTCCCACCTCAGGAAAGCTCATTTTCCAATGACGTAGATGGAGACCTGCCCGGACGGTCTCCATATTATCAACGTTATGGCCGGCGCTCCGCCTCAGCGGCGATGTAAATGACAGCCCACGTGGGGTGAGCTAGTGCCAGTGACGATGTAGGCAGTGTCCCTACCTTAGGCATGTTCAACAACATAGATTGCACAACACCTTGGGCGTGCTCCGCGTCGACGGCAGTGTAGACCGAACCCTCCCCGGGCCAAGCTCCACGTGGACGGTAGTGTCGACCAAGCCCCGCTTTAGGCAAGCTCCATGTCGATGCTGGTGTAGATGGTGCCCCAACATTGATGGGCTTCCTGTCAATGGAGGTGTGGGTGTCCCGCCTTGGGCAAGCTCCATGTTGTCGATGGTTAACAGAGCCCCACCTCGGATGAGCTTCGCGGTGGTGTAGAAGATGCGTGCCCTTAGGCGAGCTCCAGGTCGCCCACTATGCAAAAAGTTCACCGACCTCGGGCAGGATCCGAGGACATGTAGATGGCACCCGATTTTATGCAAGCTCCATGTCGACGGTGGTGTAGAATGTGCTCCAACTTCGAGCTAGCTCTACATTGGTAGCGACGTATAGAAGGTGCCCCATCTTCACCGAAATCTATGTCGACGGAGGTGAAAAAGGATCCCCGCCTAGCTGAGCTTCGTGTTGACGAAGGTACATGGTGCCCCGCCTTGGGGGTACACCATGTCGACGAAGGTGTAGATGGCGCCCCGCCTTGGGAAAGCTCCACGATGAAGGCAGTGTAGATGTCGCGCCACCTTGGGCGCGGGAGTTGCAAATGGCAACACGTCTAATGGAGATCCATGTTGACAGAGGTGTAGACAGCGCCCCGCCTTGGGGTCATTCCATGTCGACGACGGCGATGTCGATGGAGTCCCGCCTTGGGCAAGCCCCGCGTTGGTGGTGGCGTGGATGGCGCCCCACCTCAGGCGAGCTCCATATCAACAATGGTGTGTGTCGGTGTCAAAACCGGCGGATCTCGGGTAGGGGGTCCCGAACTGTGCGTCTAGGCGGATGGTAACAGGAGGTGGGGGACACGATGTTTACCCAGGCATAACAAATGATCCTTAAATCAGTTATTCTAACTATTTTAAGTCTCGGGGGCTACTAGCATATATAACTGTCAAATTTCCTCACCCGTATGTCCTTTACATACTGCTCTGTGGCTCTGGCTAGACCATCTTGAGCGGCATGGAGGTGCGCATCTCCCGAATTGAAGGCATTCAAGGCCTCTTGGGAGAAACATGCGTCACGAAGAACTGTTCGGCGGCGCCTGTGATTCATGGCGCTCTCCACCTCGGAGTTGGTGGCGGACAATCTGTCGGCATCCTCTGTCGGAGGAGCATCCGGCCGACGCCTCGTCTTTCGCCTCCGCTTGGACCCGGCTTTGGAGCCTGGTGGCGGAGGTTCGATTGGCAACCTCTCGGACTCGGTCCGCGGCGGTTTTTTTCTGAAAAGAGCACCAGCGTTAATACGCCTTCGAGAATCAATCACGGGAATATGGTGACAGCTATACCGTTGCGGCGGAGTTTCGATCCGGACCGCACTTCTTTTTAGCTCTTGGGCCGACCGCCTTGTTGGCTAGCCGCCACGGGCTCGGCCTCTGTCTCGAAGGCACCCTGCGAAACACCATCAAATACGTGGTGATTAGAAGGAAAGCACGGGTGGGTCATGGTATCCGGACTTCGGTCACGGTTACCTGGGAGGCCGAAAATAATCCGGGGTAGTCGGCCGTAATGGCAAACAAAGCATTGCCGATGCTAAGTTGGTGGAACACCCCATCGATCAGCTCCACCTTTATATCCGGGTCCTCTTCGGAGGCCGGATCGAGGGACCGTTCCGGATCCTCGGGCTGTGGGGGCGGGCTGTGTATCTTCTCCACGGCCCGGCGCAGTTCCTGCGTAGAAACCATGAAATGAGATATTTAACCACGGGAACATGGATCGGACATGCCACAAAGATATTTGCTTACCCAACTTCGAGGATTATTCGAAGAAAACCCGTTCAGTGGACTGACACGGAGAAAATCCTCCTCTTCCCCTTTGTACATGGCGGACAAGGTCTTCACCAGTTCGGTGACCGATCCCGGCCCTTTGCGGCCATGGCGGGTGGCATCGTCCTCCCCGTTGAAGTCCCACATGGGGTGGCCCCTATATTGGAGCGGCTGCACTCCCCTCATAATGCAGGTTGCCATGACTCCAATCATGGTCAATCCGGCATGAGCCAGTAATCTTATTCGGCTCATCAAGTAAAGGATGTCCCGGTCATTTTCCCCCTGGGGGCTCCGTGTGCGCCAGCTTAGGCGCTTCTTTAGAGGAGCGTTGCTAAACTCCGGAAGGCCGATCCGAACAGGATCCGGCAGTGAGACGTCCTCCATGTAAAACCATTCCGAGGGCCAGTCCTCGGACGCCTTCTTTGGGGTTCCGGATAATTATCCGGTCCCGGCGATGCGCCATAGTTCGGCTCCGCCCACTTGATATATTGACCCTTCATGAGAACAAGGCACAAGGCAGAACAATCTCTTCCATAGAGCGAAATGGGCCTCAACGCCCAGAAACAGCTCGCAAAGGGCCACAAAGCCCACTATATGCAAGATGGAGGCAGGCGTAAGGTTGTGCAGCTGGAGGCCGTAGAACTCCAGAAGCTCCCGGAGAACGGATGGATTGGAAATCCGAGTCCTCTCATTAGGTAAGAGGCGAAGCATACCCGCTCTCCCTTAGAGGATCGGGGCGCTCTCCGCTTTGCTTCCGCCCTTATAAGTGGCGAGTCCGAACGCACCGGAACCATGAAGGCGGGAAGGAATCCCTTGGTTTGGAGCATCACCAAGTCACTGTGCGGGACTTAGCATCTCCCCCAATCTCCGGGCTGAGGGCTGGGGCGCGAGAGGAGGAGCCAGCGTCATTGTCCATGATGGAATGGGTTTTTGTCAAAGGCGCTCGATGAAGGCTCATGAAGGGAGGATGGTGTGATCCGGGCTGGATCCCGTCTCTTTATAGGCGGCTCATTTGCACAACAAGGGGGTAAATGTAAAGATACCCGACTTTTCACATTCGTTAAACCGTGGAAGATGGCCATTATTGGGCGTGGAAGCGAGAAGCGATATTCACAAGAAAGCGGACACTATTCAACACGGGGTTCGGAGGAGGAACCCGCCTTGCAATGCGAAGACAATCAACACGCGGACTTATCATCATTGAAGCCTGGTTCGGGGCTCTTGAGGAGTCTGGACTAGGGGTGTCCGGATAGCCGAACTATCGTCTTTGGCCGGACTCCTAGACTATGAAGATACAAGATTGAAGACTTCGTCCCGTGTCCGGATGGGACTTTCCTTGGCGTGGAAGGCAAGCTTGGCGATGCGGATGTGTAGATCTCCTACCATTGTAACCGACTCTGTGTAACCCTAACCCTATCCGGTGTCTATATAAACCGGAGGGTTTTAGTCCGTAGGACGAACAACAATCATACCATAGGCTAGCTTCTAGGGTTTAGCCTCTCTGATCTCATGGTAGATCTACTCTTGTACTACCCATATCATCAATATTAATCAAGCAGGAGTAGGGTATTACCTCCATCGAGAGGGCCCAAACACAGGTAAAAACATCATGTCCCTTGTCTCCTGTTACCATCCGCCTAGGCGCCTGATTCGGGACCCCCTACCGAGATCCGCGGTTTGACACCGACATTGGTGCTTTCATTGATAGTTCCTGCGTGTCGTCACCGATAGGCCCGATGGCCCTTCGATCATCAACAACGGCGCGGTCCGGGTGAGACTTTTCTCCCGGACAAATCTTCAGATTCGGCGGCTTTGCATCTGCGGGCCAATTAAGCAGCCATCTGGAGCAGATCGAAAGTCACACCCTGGCCATCGGTCAGATTTGGAAACTTGAATTATCGGCCGACATCGCGGAGACTTGATCTTCGACGGATCCGAGCCACAGCCAAGCGCGCCGCACTGTCTCAATGGGCATGACCTAACTCTGCCGCTGAGCGGTGTCACGGAGGTCGCACTAGTGTCCGCTCGAACATTGATTGGAGCCGATCTCGCCGATCGAGGATGGTTGGTTGGACGCCACCTCGGAGGCTGAAATCTTTACGGCGATTAAGCCGAACATAATCCCTGTCCTTTGCGGAGACCGTGACTCCCAGGTGCCGGACTCCTCTCCAGACCCCGAACCCTCCGCGCCCCTGCCAATCAAATCCGATCGGGCGCCGGTCATGGAGTTCACTGCCGCGGACATCTTTCAGCACTCGCCCTTTGGCGACATCCTGAGTTCACTAAAGTCTCTCTCTTTATCCAGAGAGCTATGGCCGGACTACGGTCAGGAAGGTTGGGATGAGGACGACGAAGAAATTCAACGCCCACACACCACCCACTTCGTAGCCACTGTCGAAAGCTTACACGACGTGCTCGATTTCGACTCCGAAGACATCGATGGTATGGACGACGATGTAGGAGACAACCATGAACCAGCGCCTATAGGATGCTGGACAACCACCTCATCCCATGATGTATACATGGTGGATACACCTAAAGGAAATGAAGACGAGGAACAACGGGACGCTACGAAGGATAAATCCCTCGAAAAGCAGTCAAAACGGCAACGTAAACGCCGAACATAGAAAATGAGGACGGAGGAAGGAGACGAACTTGGAGTCCGGCGCTTAGGCGTAGAATCTTCGTAGACGGGCTGCGTTCCATGGGTTCGGCTCGAGTTGGTTATCCGATGCGTTTCGCAGACGGTATGCTCCGCCGGTCAAGACCTGGTCGATGATGAAGGGACCTTCCCATTTGGGCTTGAGTTTGTCCTTTTTCTTGTCTGGCAGGCGTAGAACTAGTTCGCCAACGTTATAAGCTTTGGCCCGTACTTCCCTGCTTTGATATCTTTGAGCCTGCTGTTGATAAAATGCGGAACGAGCTTTTGCCACGTCGCGCTCCTCCTCCAATGCGTCCAAACTATCCTGTCGATCGAGCTCGGCTTCTCTTTCTTCATACATGCGCACGCGAGGTGAGTCATGTATTATGTCGCAGGGCATGACTGCCTCTGCGCCGTACACCATAAAAATGGTGTGAATCGGTAGTGCGATTCGGCGTGGTCCGCAGCCCCAGTCTGGTCGAGCTCCTCAACCCGGTCGTGTTAGATTCCTTGAGGACCGCACTAGTCTGGGTTTAATGCCGCTCATGATTAGACCGTTTGCTCGTTCGACTTGACCGTTGGTTTGAGGGTGATAGGCGAGGCGTGTCGAGCTTGATGCCCATGTTTTGCACCATAATTTGACCTCATCGGCCGTGAAGTTGGTGCCGTTATCGATGATGATTGTGGGGGCGCCATAGCGGTGCACTACCCCGATATGAAGTCTATCACGGTCCGGATTCAGCCGTTTTAACAGACTTGGCCTCTATCCATTTGGTGAATTTATCCACCATGACCAATAGGTATTTTTGCTTGTGGGTTCCTCCCTTAAGGGGTCCAACCATGTCAAGCCCCGGACCGTGAACGACCAGGTGATGGGTATAGTTTTGAGGCGGTGGGTGGCATGTGGCTTTGGTTAGCAAAAGCGGCAACCGACGCATCGTTGGACTAAATCCTGCGCATCTGCCGGGCGTCGGCCAATAAAATCCTGTCTGGAAGGCCTTGCCTACAAGGGCCCGGGCTGCGGCGTGGTGCCCACCCAGTCCGGCATGAATTTCAGCTAGGAGGTTTCGCCCTTCCTCTTCGGAGATACACCTTTGAAGGACTCCTGTTGTGCTTTTCTTATAAAGCTCTCCCTCGTGGACTTTATAGGCTTTAGATCGCCATACTATGTAGCGAGCCTTATTTTGGTCTTCGGGAAGTTCCTGCCTAGTTAGGTAGGCTAGGAATGGTTCCGTCCATGGGGCGATGACCGCCATTATTTCGTGGGCGGAGGGTGTTATTTCGTTGGAAGAGCCTCCGATTGTGTCAGAGTGTTCGGTGTCAGGCAGTGCAGTTGGGTCCGGATTGTTATTTCCGGACTCCCCTTCCCATAGTACGGATGGCTTGAACAGCCGTTCCAGGAAGATGTTGGGCGGGGCGGCATCGCGTTTTGCGCCGATCGTGCCAATCGTCCGCCGCTGGTTGTTATCCGGGCTATATGATGAAATTCGAGCCCTTCGAACCGTGCTGACATTTTTAGGACCTCTAGGCGTTTAATGCCCATGGAGACTGCCATCCGGAGGCCGTGTAGAAGGGCCTCGTATTCGGCTGCGTTGTTGGAGTCCGTATACATTATCTGAAGGACGTATTGGACTGTGTCCCGGTTGGGGACGTCAGACGACGCCAGCCCCTAGGCGGCCAACATTTTGGAGCCGTCAAAGTGCATGATTCAATTGGAGTATCGCCGTACTCTTTAGGGAGTTGACGGCGGTCCATTGGCCACGAAGTCGGCCAAAACCTGCGACAATAATAGCTCGTCGTGGCTTATAGGTTATGCGAATGGAAGGAGCTCTATGGCCCATTTAGCAATCTGGCCCGTCGCGTCGCGGTTGTTTATAATGTCGTTAAGAGGTACTTGGAGGCTACTGTTATCGAGCACTCTTGAAAGTAGTGTCGCAGCTTCGGGATGCCATGAACACCGCGTATGCTATCTTTTGATAATGTGGGTACCGGGACTTGCATGGAGTTAGGACAGTGGACACGTAGTAAACCGGTCTTTGAAGAGGAACTGTGTCCGTCAGTTTCTCGTTCGACGACAAGCACCACGCTAACAACTTGATGTGTTGCGGCGATATATAATAGCATTGGTTACGCCCATGTTGGGCACGGCCATGACGGTTGTTGCCAATATGGCTTTTATTTCTTGAGTCCGGCCGTGGCGGCATCAAATCCACTCGAAGTGTTGGTCTTGCCGGAGGAGGCGGTAAAGGGTAACGCCTTTTCTCCCAAACGGGAAATAAAGTGGCTTAGAGCCGCTACGCATCCAGTCAATTTTGGTATTTGCTTGAGGTCTTTTGGAATATCCAATTGTGACAGAGCTCGGATCTTGGCTGGGTTTGCTTCAATTCCTCTACCGGACACAATGAAGCCCAAGAGCTTTCCGGTGGAACGCCAAGACGCATTTTCTGGATTGAGCTTAATGTCATATTTTGGAGATTGTCGAATGTGAGCCTCAAGTCGTCTACTAGAGTTTCGACATGCTTGGATTTGACGACCACGTCATCTACATATGCTTCCTTTGTTTTGCCGAACTGGTTTGCGGACATGTACGAATCATGCGCTGATATGTTGCGCGGCGTTTTTGAGCCGAAGGGCATTGTGTTGAAGCAGAATGGGCGTATGGAGTGATGAATGCTGTTGCAGCTTGGTGCAGCTCCGCCATCTTGATTTGGTGATAGCGAGTACAGCGTCGAGGAAGCACAATGAGTCGTGTCCTGCTGTGGCGTCGATAATTTGATCAATGCGAGGGAGGGAATGGATCCTTTGGGCAAGCCTTATTAAGGTCTTTGAAATCAACACATAGGCGCCGAGATTTATCCTTCTTTGGTACCATCACCAGATTTGCTAGCCAGTCCGGATGTTTTATATCTACGATGAATCCGGCTTCCGAAGTTTGGCTAGCTCCTCTCCCATGGCCTGTCTCTTGGGTTGGAAAAGCGCCAAGAGCCTGTTTGACGGGCTTGAATCCTTTTAGGATATTTAGGCTGTGCTCGGCCAGCCCGATGTGGGATTCTGGCATGTCCGAAGGTGCGAGCAAAAATGTCGATTTTCTCGTAGTCTGGCGTCTACATCAGGGTTTAATTGTGCCCCAATGGAGGCCGTCTTTGCGAGGTCCGTTGGGTGGACTCGAATTTGACTATTTCATCCGCTGGTTTAAAGAGGTGGACTTGGATCTTTTATCAAGTATCACATCGTCCACATTCACCGTGGACCGCATCGCGATGAGTTCCTCGGCGCTAGGGCCGGATAGTTCCTCGAGGGCTAGTGCGGCTGTCTTGTTTTCGGTAGCGAGTGCTATGTTCAGATCACTAGCGAGTGATAATTCCGTTAGGTCCGGGCATTTTAAGCTTCATGTACCCATAATGCGGTATAGCTTGAAAAATTGTGAATGCCTCTCGCCCCAATAAAGCGTGATATCCGATGCTGAGCAGGGCCACTTGAAATGTGACCTCCTCGGACCTGTAATTGTCCGCGAGCGAACACTACGCCCGGTGTGATTTTCCTGTGCAACATGCTTCCGGCTAGGGATTATTCCTCTAAAGGTTGTGCTGCTTCGCTCAATGCGGTTCAGTCTATTTCCATTTTTGGAGGGTTTCCTCGTAGATGAGGTTTAGTCCGTTGCCGCCATCCATGAGTACCTTAGTAAGGTGAAAGCCGTCCACTATTGGACCGAGGACCAATGCGGTGGTGCTCGGGCTGTTGAATTTAGGTTAAATCACGGCATTAAAGGTAATAGCCGTGTCACTCCATGGATTTATTGTTGCTACTTGGTAGACTTCGGCAAGGTTGCGGAGTGTTCGTTTCTGCGTGTTATTTGATGCGAAAGTCTCGAAGACTGTTAATACCGTACTGGTGTTGCTGGGCTGGGATTCTGAGGCTAGAAGCTCTTCACCACTTTTGGCCACCTGCCGTAGTATCCAACATGCTCGAAGGCTATGAGTTGGAGTGGCGCCCTCTGTGCTATGAATTTTGCAGGGTCCGTTTAGCCAACCCTCCAGTACGGTTCCATACCCTTTAGGGGGGTTTTGTTTTTTGATGTTTAATCCAGGTGCTTGTAATGATGCACCCTTTTATTTTGGACTGGGGATGTATTCGGGGCCGGATTATCCCAAAATTTACTTTCGGTTTTCCAAGCACTCTCCATCGCACAGTACTTTTGTACTATGGTCACCAAGTCAGCAAAGCGTGTAATTTCACGGAGACTTATGGCGTTTAGGATTCCCTTGTCCGTGCAATTATTGCAGAAAAGTGAGATTGCGTCCTCCTCTCGGCAGTCCTTTATCCTGTCCATAACCAGGAGGAATCTGGCCCAATAATGATGTACTGTTTCAGCGGGCTCTTGCCGAATTCGGGATAGATCGCTAATGTTTGGGTGGGTGGGCGGAACTAGATCCGGAACCCCGTCCAATCTAAGACTCAAGGGCCGAGAAGTTTCCGAACTTGGAAGTTTGGATTTTTGAATGCTATCCAGTGAATCCAACCCGCCGCCCGACTTTAAGTTCAGGGCTTGATCGACATCCGTCCCTCTGCGGGAATCCGGCATGGAGGGATTGGGAATCCAGACGTAGCTAGTCCTTAAGATAGAAGAAGAATCGCCGTATTGCTCCTCTATCACAGCAACATGATGGGTAGCACGGGAGAGTTGATCTCTCGGATCGGTTTTAGGCCTGATCTGGTGCGTGAGTCTGTGGCGACTCCTGGCGGCGATGTGATCCAAGAGCTCGTTTACGGAGGAGAGCTCGATCGGATCTAACTGCTCGGCAAGTTCCGAGTTAACGTGAAGATTGTTTTCGATGACTCGAGAAGTCATCATCGGCGCGGTGGCCGAACTGGCGGTCATAAGAAAACCACCTAGTCGAAGAGTCTGACCAGTGGCCAAGGCTCCTTTGGCGATAGTATCGTCTTTAAAGACGGGATGAGGCATCCTTCCTGACGGCGACGACACAGAGGAACTCTCAATGAAAGCACCAATGTCGGTGTCAAAACTGGCGGATCTCGGGTAGGGGGTCCCGAACTGTGCGTCTAGGCGGATGGTAACAGGAGACAAGGGACACGATGTTTTTACCCAGGTTCGGGCCCTCTCGATGGCGGTAATACCCTACTCCTGCTTGATTAATATTGATGATATGGGTAGTACAAGAGTAGATCTACCACGAGATCAGAGAGGCTAAACCCTAGAAGCTAGCCTATGGTGTTCGTCCTACGGACTAAAACCCTCCGGTTTATATAGACACCGGATAGGGTTAGGGTTACACAGAGTCGGTTACAATGGTAGGAGATCTACACATCCGCATCGCCAAGCTTGCCTTCCACGCCAAGGAAAGTCCCATCTGGACACGAGACGAAGTCTTCAATCTTGTATCTTCATAGTCTAGGAGTCCGGCCAAAGATGATAGTTCGGCTATCCGGACACCCCCTAGTCCAGGACTCCCTTAGTGTGGATGGCACCCCATCTTGGCCATGCCTCGTATCACCTCGGGCGAGCCCCAGTAGGCACCTGCATTGACGACCCTTCGCCTACAGAGGATGGGGTGGCGCATGGTGCCGAGTGGATGATGTATCCCTGTCCGCCGTCACCTAGATTTGCGAGTTCTGACCGATCTCCCCGCCTAGAACGGGACATAAGTCGTGGTTGAAGTGTTTGCCATGGAGGGTCCCATGGCCGCCATCGTTGAGTGGGTCGAGGCTTTCTCTCATCATCTTGATGTATTCACCATCGGTTCCAACATGGGGGCATGTTAGGATGCCCCCGCTCCAAGTGGTGGGTTGGTGAAGACTGTCATCGAGGCGCTCATGTTGAGGACAATGACTTGGGGATTGGCGCCTCATCATACCTGCAACCTGCATTGATGAAGTATTCGGCGCTTCTTGACAATGGTGCCGCCTAAGGATATGGTTCACATTTTCCTGGAGTTGGTGAAGATCCGTGCCTTGAATCCTCGCCACCTGGTGTTATCGACTCGCAGGAGAGGATAGAGAACCTATTGTCGTTGTGGAATGATCGTCCATCGACCGCCAGGTTGTGGAGGCATGGCTCCCATGCACCTCATCGATGTTGATGGAGACTATAGGGACTTGTGCACCTATAGTTGCGTAGAGGATGCGGGCTTTCGGAAAAGCAAGTATTCACCATGGGCCTATGCATGTTGTGGGAGATGGCCTCCAAGCCTTCATGCAGCTTGACTTCGGTGCGCCATGGTGTGTTGGCGGCTTCGAGTGTGAAGTCGTGGTAGAGGCGTGAAGGGAAGCCGCACTTGCTCGCCTGTTGGTGGTCTTATAGCGGAGACATTGAGCTCCCTCCACATCTCCATGGATGTCCTCCCATGTTGACTCCTTCAATAGGGAGAGGCTTGAGCATAAGCTCACGACGCTCCTTCTTTGCCTTGGGTGTTGCCTGATACGTCTCCAACGTATCTATAATTTTTTATTGCTCCATGCTACTTTATCTACTGTTTTGGACTATATTGGGCTTTATTTTCCACTTTTATATTACTTTTGGGACTAACCTATTAACCGGAGGCCCAACCCAGAATTGCTGTTTTTTGCCTATTTCAGTATTTCGAAGAAACAAAATATCAAGCGGAGTCCAAGCGGAATGAAACCTTCGAAGCGTGATTTTCTCACGAGCGTGATCCGGAGACTTGGACCCTACTCCAAGAAGCAACAGAGGCGGTCACGAGGGTGGGGCGCCCCCTAGGCGCGCCCCGCCTCGTGGGCCCCTGTTGCTCCACCGACGCATCTCTTCCTCCTATATATACCCACGCACCCCCAAGCGAACAGATCACGGAGCCAAAACCTAATTCCACCGCCGCAACTTCCTGTATCCATGAGATCCCATCTTGGGGCCTGTTAGGAGCTCCTTGAAGGGGCATCCACCACGGAGGGCTTCTACATCAACACCATAGCCTCTCCGATGAAGTGTGAGTAGTTTACTTCAGACCTTTGGGTCCATAGCTAGTAGCTAGATGGCTTCTTCTCTATTTTTGGATCTCAATACAATGTTCTCCCCCTCTCTCGTGGAGATCTATTCAATGTAATCTTCTTTTTGCGGTGTGTTTGTTGAGACTGATGAATTGTGGGTTTATGATCCAGCTTATCTATGTATAATATTTGAATCTTCTCTGAATTCTTTTATGTATGATTGAGTTATCTTTGCAAGTCTCTTCGAATTATCCGTTTGGTTTGGCCAACTAGATTGGTAGTTCTTGCAATGGGAGAAGTGCATAGCTTTGGGTTAAATCTTGCGGTGTCCTTACCCAGTGACAGAAAGGGTTGCAAGGCACGTATTGTATTGTTGCCATCGAGGATAACAAGATGGGGTATTTATCATATTGCATGAATTTATTCCTCTACATCATGTCATCTTGCTTAAGGCGTTACTCTGTTTTTAACTTAATCTGTAGATGCATCTTTGGATAGCGGTCGATGAGTGGAGTAATAGTAGTAGATGCAGAATCGTTTCGGTCTACTTGTCTCGGATGTGATGCCTATATACATGATCATACCTAGATATACTCATAACTATGCTCAATTCTGTCAATTGCTCAACAGTAATTTGTTCACCACCGTACAATACTTATGCTCTTGAGAGAAGCCACTAGTGAAACCTATGGCCCCCGGGTCTATTCTCATCATATCAATCTCCATCACTTTTATACTTGCTTTGTTTTTACTTTGCTTTTTACTTTTCACTTTGCATCTCTATACCAAAAATACCAAAAATATTATCTCTATCAGATCTCACTCTCGTAAGTGACCGTGAAGGGATTGACAACCCCTTATCGCGTTGGTTGCGAGTAGCTATCGTTTTGTGCAGGTACGAGGGACTTGTGCGTGGCCTCCTACTGGATTGATACCTTGGTTCTCAAAAACTGAGGGAAATACTTATGCTACTCTGCTACATCATCCTCTCCTCTTCGGGAAAAACCAACGCAAGCTCAAGACGTAGCAAGAAGGATTTCCGGTGCCGTTGCCGGGGAGTCTACGCAAAAGTCAACATACCAAGTACCCATCACAATCCCTATCTCTCGCATTACATTATTTGCCATTTGCCTCTCGTTTTCCTATCCCCACTTCACCTTTGCCGTTTTATTCGCCCTCTCTTTCCCAATCTCCTCCTCTCTTTTCTGTTTGCGTTCCCGATACCATGGCCGAATCAAAAAGAACTACGGGTTTTCTCCCGAGCTCTAGTGCCTTGGATAACCCCTCTATCCTCTCTAAGCTCATAAATAATGATGCTATAGAAAGACCCACCAGAGGCTCCAATGAGAGCTTGAATAATTTTGATGAGAATGACTTTGGATTTTTTCGCTATTTACTTGATGAGTCTTAAAAGATGCTTGGGATAGGTTACTTAGGATTCAGGCTAGTTATGTGCCACAATATCAAATTGAAATCTAGTTAAAAAGTTTTTATGTTGGCTTGCCCGCTTCCTTTAAACAAGTTTTAGATTCCATCTTTGAAGAAGGTTTTCTTGAAGGGGATGCTATAGATACCTATGAAAGAATGAAAACTATATTTGGGCATCCCATGAATGATAAGGTTGAATCAACTACCCTCTTGTGCTTTTACCAAAATGAAATTATTAAAGAGATGAAGTCTAGTTTAGAGGCAAATTTCCGTAATGTGCTTAATCATAATTCTTCCATTAATGGCCATGTGCTTAACTTAAATATAAGAATGAATGCCATAGAAAGGAGATCCTCCTCTCCGGGTACCAAAGATGGCAATACCTAGATCTATCCTTGCTTTTATGCCTAGCTAAGGGCGTTAAACGATAGCGTTTGTTGGGAGGCAACCCAATTTTATTTTTAGTTTTTTAGTTTTTTATTCTGTTTAGGAATAAATAATCCATCTATCCTATGTTTAGATGTGGTTTTATGTTTTAATTAGTGTTTGTGCCAAGCTAGACCTATTGGATCTTCTTGGATAATAGTTATTTGATCTTGCTGTAATTTCCAGAAACTTTGCGCTCAGTTCCCGAATTGTTAAAAATCAACAGAACGTGATAAAATATTGATTACAATTTATGCTGATCAATAAACAAAATTTCCAGGTCGTCTAATTTTGGTAGAATTTTTTGTGTTCCAGAAATTTGCGTTAGTTACAGATTACTACAGACTGTTCTGTTTTTGACAGATTCTGTTTTGCGTGTGTTGTTTGCTTATTTTGATGAATCTATGGCTAGTAAAATAGTTTATGATCCATAGAGAAGTTGGAATACAGTAGGTTTAACACCAATATAAATAAAGAATGAGTTCATTACAGTACCTTAAAGTAGTCTTTTGTTTTCTTTCTCTAACGGAGCTCACGAGAATTCTATTGAGTTTTGTGTTGTGAAGTTTTCAAGTTTTGGGTAAATTCTTTTGATGGATTATGGAACAAGGAGTGGCAAGAGCTTAAGCTTGGGGATGCCCATGGCACCCCCAAGATAATCCAAGGACACCAAAAAGTAAAAGCTTGGGGATGCCCCGGAAGGCATCCCCTCTTTCGTCTACTTCCATCGGTAATTTACTTGGAGCTATATTTTTATTCACCACATGATAAGTGTTTTTCTTGGAGCGTCTTGTATTATTTGCGTCTTTGCTTGTTAGTTTACAACAATCATCCTTGCTGTACACACCTTTTGAGAGAGCCATACATGAATTGGAATTTGATAGAATACTCTATGTGCTTCACTTATATCTTTTGAGCTTGATAGTTTTGCTCATAGTGTTTCACTTATATCTTTTGAGCGTGATAATTTTTGCTCTAGTGCTTCACTTAGATCTTTTAGAGCAAGGTGGTGGATTTGTTTTAAACAAACTTGATCCCTCATTCTTCACTTAGATTATTTTGAGAGTCGTTAATAGCATGGTAATTTGCTTAATGTTAATATACTTGGTATTCAAGATATGTGAAACTTTCTTTTGAGTGCGTTGAATACTAAGATAAGTTTGATGCTTGATAATTGTTTTGAGATATGAAGATAGTGATATTAGAGTCATGCTAGTTGAGTAGTTGTGGATTTAAAGAATACTTGTGTTGAAGTATGTGATTCCCATAGCATGCACGTATGGTGAACCGTTATGTGATGAACTCGGAGCATGATTTATTTTTTGATTGTCTTCCTTATGAGTGGCGGTCGGGGACGAGCGATGGTCTTTTCCTACCATTCTATCCCCCTAGGAGCATGCGCTTAATACTTTGCTTTGATAACTTCTAGACTTTTGCAATAAGTATATGAGTTCTTTATGACTAATGTTGAGTCCATGGATTATACGCATTTTTTCCATCCTTCCACCATTGCTAGCCTCTCTAATACCGCGCACCTTTCGCCGGTATCATACACCCACCATATACCTTCCTCAAAACAGCCACCATACCTACCTATCATGGCATTTCCATAGCCATTCCGAGATATATTGCCATGCAACTTTCCACCATTCCGTTATTATGACACGCTCCATCATTGTCATATTGCTAGCATGATCATGTAGTTGACATCGTATTTGTGGCAAAGCCACCATTCATAATTCTTTCATACATGTCACTCATGAATCATTGCATATCCCGGTACACCGCCGAAGGCATTCATGTAGAGTCATATTTTGTTCTAAGTATCGAGTTGTAATTCTTGAGTTGTAAGAAAAATAAAAGTGTGATGATCATCATTATTAGAGCATTGTCCCAGTGAGGAAAGGATGATGGAGACTATGATTCCCCCACAAATCAGGATGAGAATCCGGACAAAAAAAAAGAGGCCATAAAAAAAGAGAGAAAAGGCCCAAATAAAAAAATGAGAGAAAAAGAGAGAAGGGACAATGCTACTATCCTTTTACCACACTTGTGCTTCAAAGTAGCACCATGATCTTCATGATAGAGAGTATCCTATGTTGTCACTTTCATATACTAGTGGGAATTTTTCATTATACAACTTGGCTTGTATATTCCAATGATGGGCTTCCTCAAATTCCCTAGGTCTTCGTGAGCAAGCGAGTTGGATGCACACCCACTTAGTTTCTTTTGTTGAGCTTTCATATACTTATAGCTCTAGTGCATCCGTTGCATGGCAATCCCTACTCACTTACATTGATATCTATTGATGGGCATCTCCATAGCCCGTTGATACGCCTAGTTGATGTGAGACTATCTTCTCCCTTTTTGTCTTCTCCACAACCACCATTCTATTCCACCTATAGTGCTATATCCATGGCTCATGCTCATGTATTGCGTGAAGATTGAAAAAGTCTTGAAAATGTTTGTATGAAACAATTGCTTGGCTTGTCATTGGGGTTGTGCATGGTTTAAATATTTTGTGTGGGGAAGATGGAGCATAGCCAGACTATATGATTTTGTAGGGATAACTTTCTTTGGCCATGTTATTTTGAGAAGACATAATTGCTTAGTTAGTATGCTTGAAGTATTATTATTTTTATGTCAATATGAACTTTTGTCTTGAATCTTTCGGATCTGAATATTTATACCATGGTTAAGAAGATTTACATTGAAATTATGCCAAAGTATCACTCCGCATCAAAAATTCTCTTTTTACCATTTACATACTCGAGGACGAGCAGGAATTAAGCTTGGGGATGCCTGATACGTCTCCAACGTATCTATAATTTTTGATTGATCCATGCTACTTTATCTACTGTTTTGGACTATATTGGGCTTTATTTTCCACTTTTATATTACTTTTGGGACTAATCTATTAACCGGAGGCCCAGCCCAGAATTGATGTTTTTTGCCTATTTCAGTATTTTGAAGAAAGATAATATCAAACGGAGTCCAAACGGAATGAAACCTTGAAGCGTGATTTTCTCACGAGCGTGATCCGGAGACTTGGACCCTACTCCAAGAAGCAACAGAGGCGGTCACGAGGGTGGGGCGCCCCGCTAGGGCGCCCCTGCCTCGTGGGCCCCTGTTGCTCCACCGACGCATCTCCTTCCTCCTATATATACCTCACGCCCCCAAAGCGAGCAGATCACGGAGCCAAAACCTAATTCCACCGCCGCAACTTCTCAGTATCCATGAGATCCCATCTTGGGGCCTGTTAGGAGCTCACTTGAAGGGGCATCCACCACGGAGGGCTTCTACATCAACACCATAGCCTCTCCGATGAAGTGTGAGTAGTTTACTTCAGACCTTTGGGTCCATAGCTAGTAGCTAGATGGCTTCTTCTCTCTTTTGGATCTCAATACAATGTTCTCCCCTCTCTCGTGGAGATCTATTCAATGTAATCTTCTTTTTGCGGTGTGTTTGTTGAGACTGATGAATTGTGGGTTTATGATCCAGCTTATCTATGAATAATATTTGAATCTTCTCTGAATTCTTTTATGTATGATTGAGTTATCTTTGCAAGTCTCTTCGAATTATCCATTTGGTTTGGCCAACTAGATTGGTAGTTCTTGCAATGGGAGAAGTGCATAGCTTTGGGTTAAATCTTGCGGTGTCCTTACCCGTGTGTAAAGGGTTGCAAGGCACGTATTGTATTGTTGCCATCGAGGATAACAAGATGGGGTATTTATCATATTGCATGAATTTATTCCTCTACATCATGTCATCTTGCTTAAGGCGTTACTCTGTTTTTAACTTAATCTCTAGATGCATCTTTGGATAGCGGTCGATGAGTGGAGTAATAGTAGTAGATGAGAATCGTTTGGTCTACTTGTCTCGGACGTGATGACTATATACATGATCATACCTAGATATACTCATAATTGTGCTCAATTCTGTCAATTGCTCAACAGTAATTTGTTCACCCACCGTAGAATACTTGTGCTCTTGAGAGAAGCCACTGAAACCTATGGCCCCTGGGTCTATTCTCATCATATCAATCTCCATCACTTTTATACTTGCTTTGTTTTTACTTTGCTTTTTACTTTTCACTTTGCATCTCTATACCAAAAATACCAAAAATATTATATCTATCTGATCTCACTCTCGTAAGTGACCGTGAAGGGATTGACAACCCCTAATCGCGTTGGTTGCGAGTAGCTATCATTTTGTGCAGGTACGAGGGACTTGTGCATGGCCTCCTACTGGATTGATACCTTGGTTCTCAAAAACTGAGGGGAATACTTACGCTACTCTGCTGCATCATCCTCTCCTCTTCGGGGAAAACCAACGCAAGCTCAAGAAGTAGCATTGCCCACCTTTGCACCTTCTTGGACTGCATAGTTTGAAACTACACAGATTCTGAGACTTGGTGCACATAGACTTTGGCGCCAAGCTCGATGACAATCATGGACGGTATTGATCCAAGTTGAATCACCACCGGCTCCGAGTTGATGCCACGGGAAAGTCCACCATCTTGAAAGTGACCTTGATCAGCGGAGCCCCCTGCCGATTCTTTATCATGCACCATGCTATACAGACTGGGAGATGGGTGAAGACGATTTCGATGACCACAGCGAATCAAAGATGGCAGGAGAACCATGTCCCACCGGGCGTGCCAATTTTTTTGACACGAGAAAAATCTTATAACGCGCTCCGTGAGAAGGGAAGAGGAGGAGTATGGATTTGTCTGATGCGCCGGGGAAAAGAAAAATGCGGGCGTGCCTGTGTATCGTAGTACACAAAGAAAAGTGGTACGGGAAACAAGTATTTCATTAATCTCATTGGTTAAACAAAATTAAAAAATCCCGTAAAAAAATATTGCGCTCCGTGGCCTACTAGCGCGGCTAGCCTGACTGTAGCGATTGCGGTCTCTGGTTCCCGGGGCCTCGGAAGGCTCCCGGTTAATTACTCCCGTGGGTTGCTCCGCGAGATACCTCCGATTAAGCCATGTGGTCATCTTTGTCGTCCTCGCTTCATGTTCTACATGCATGATGATGATGGTGTGTGTAGGGTGTGGGCAGCGGCAAAGCCCGTGTCCTCGTCGGTACACGTGCTGCTCGAAACATGGCTTTGTGCTAGCCACGTCCGCCCTCGCCGGCGCGCCTCGTCAGTCTTGACAACGTTGATGTAATCGGTGTTGGGGTAGCATGGATCCTGTTTGGCTCGGACTTCTTGACGATGTAGCAGCTTCGTCGGGGTAAGAAAGGGGTTGCCTCATGGGAGTATTCTTTTGTGGAGACCGGTGTCGGTGTAAAACCAACCGCCGCTCACATCGGCATTGCCGGTGTGGTTGGTGCCTTGTATCGACTAGACACCGAGGTTATGACGCTCTGTGAAGATAAAGACTCCGCCTCACGAGACCGTGGAAGGTAACATCTTAGAGGGGCGTGGTGGATGCCTTGTCTTGGCCAGGCGCCGTATTCGGTGGTCTGCCAAAACAAGGATCACGCCGCAGGACCGAAGAAAGGTAACATTATGGAGGGGCATGGTTGATGCCTCATCTCAGCTAGACGCCGTATTCGGTGGTCTGCTAAGACAAGGATCACGCCACCCGTACGAGAAACGAGACCTGATGCAATGAAGTGTGCACCTTGTCTCGTCTGGACGCCGTATTCGGTGGTCCACCAAGACAAGGGCAAAGCATCGCGGTGCAGAAGAAAGGTGACATCATGGAACGGCGTGGTTGATGCCTCATCCTAGCTAGACGCCGTATTTGGTGGTCTGCTAAGACAAGGAGCACGCTGCCTGTACGTTGAGACCTGTACGCCATGAAGAGTGCACCTCGTCTCGGCTGGACGCCGTATTCGGTGGTCCGCCAAGACAAAGGAAACACATCGCGGGGATCGTGCTAAGGGTTGGTGAAGACGTGTCATCGCGTAACACCATCTTCTTCGTATCGCGGGCTCCATGTTGCGGGCAGCACCGGGGGCGTATGTCATCTTCATGGGCTCCAGGTCGCGGGCTCCGTCTTGATGAGGTAGAGATCGGTGGTGTCGTCCCGCGAGCTCCTTGCCTCCATCCACCGCGGCACCAGCTTGATGATGTTGACGATGAACGTCGTCCTAGCGAGCTCCACACCACGATCCTCCGAGGCACCAGGTTCATGATCTTGGCGATGGGCCTGGAGGTGTTGATGTAGTCTACTGGTCCGGCGTCGCCGTCCACCGCCTGCATTGTATCTAGTACAAGAAGAGCGCCACATCGTCCGTGGCCACATCCGTCGGGTGTGTCCTCATCCGCCGCCTCCATTGCACCGGGTACGAGAAGAGAGCCGCATCATCCGCGGCCACCTCCGTTGGGCGCGTCGTGCACCGCCTCCATTGCACTAGGTACGAGAAGAGCGTCGCGGTCTTTCCCACTGGGCGAGTCGTCCGCCACCTCCGTTGCACCAGGTACATGAAAAAAAAAGACGTATGAACCATAGAGAAAGAAGAGTGCCTAGCCATTATTTCGTTGGCGTGCTCAGCTCCATGACATGTCAGCTTCTTCAATGGAGCAGCGTCGCGATCGCGGCCTTGGCGCTTCGTTCTCTTCATCTCGGTCTCCTAGTTGATGGCTTTGCCGCTGGCGGATGCATCGCCTCCGGCTGTGTGAGGGTACCGTATGTGCCCTTGCGTGCATGTGCCATGCAATGCATATGTACTTGCACCATCGTGAGCCAGGCCGCCGTATCGCCGCCACCGGCGCGCGTCTCACCCCAGCTAGCTTCGTTCCTCTCCTCCCCGGTTGCGTGAGATCTCGACCTCCTCTCGCTGCCTCCGAGAGCTGTCGCTGCCCGGTTTGGACGGCTCCTCCTTGTATTTATATGCTGAGGGAAAGGGGCTGGCCCCTCGTCCAAGTTGATCTGATCGGGCAGGTGTATAGAACGCAATCTGAATCTCAGAGGCAATTGCAGTAGATCGCCCGGACACGTTGATTTCTTGGCAAGTTGATCCTCTCAGATTCCTTTTCGGATCAGCTTTCCTTCGGTAGCGCAATTATAATTCCTTGCTTGGCCCGCCTGCATTTATTTAGTTTAGAACAAAATCAAGAAAGAAAACTTACCTCATCAGTTATCAGTCGTACGCAGGATTGCCCTCTAGCAGCTGTAGGATCTTGAGAAGAGGTGTCTAGAGGGGGGGTGATTAGACACTAAGTACCAAAGTTGTAGTTTTTAACCTTATTAAAGTTTAAGTGGAGTTTAGGCACAAGTTTAACTTTTTCAATACATAACAAGCAAGCATGCAAAGAGTATATGAGAAGAGAAAAGTAAAGCATGCAACTTGCAAGAAAGTAAAGGGAAGGGTTTGGAGGATTCAAACGCAATTGGAGACACGAATGTTTTTGGCGTGGTTCCGATAGGTGGTGCTATCGTGCTTCCACGTTGATGGAGACTTCAACCCACGAAGGGTAGCAGTTCTTGTGAGTCCACGGAGGGCCCACCCATGAAGGGTCCACGAAGTAGCAACCTTGTCTATCCCACCATGGCCGTCGCCCACGAAGGACTTGCCTCACTAGCAGTAGATCTTCACGAAGTAGGCGATCTCCTTGCCCTTACAAACTCCTTGGTTCAACTCCACAATCTTGTCGTAGGCTCCCAAGTGACACCTAGCCAATCTAGGAGACACCACTCTCCAAGAAGTAACAAATGGTGTGTTGATGATGAACTCCTTGCTCTTGTGCTTCAAATGATAGTCTCCCCAACACTCAACTCTCTCTCATACGATTTGGATCTGGTGGAAAGAAGATTTGAGTGGAAAGCAACTTGGGGAAGGCTAGAGATCAAGATTCATATGGTAGGAATGGAATATCTTGGTCTCAACACATGAGTAGGTAGTTCTCCCTCAGAATGGTAAGTTGGAAGTGTAGGTTTGTTCTGATGGCTCTCTCCACGAATGAAGAGGAGGTGGAGGGGTATATATAGCCTCCACACAAAATCTAATCGTTACACACAATTTACCAATCTCGGTGGGACCGAATCAACAAACTCGGTCAGACCGATTTTAGTAAACCTAGTGACCGTTAGGGTTTTCGGTGGGACTGACTTGCATCTCGGTAGGACCGATATGGTTAGGGTTAGGGCATAATGTAATCTCGGTGAGACCGATTACACAAACTCGGTGAGACCGATTTTGGTAATAAGCTAATGTTAGGAGCTAGGGTTCTGCCCTGCCTAGGCGTGGCTATCTGGGAAGGAGGGAGGTGGGCGAGGCTGAGCGCGCGCGGCGGCAGGCGCCAAATCCTTGCGGTTGAGGCGGCGGCGCAAGGAGGAGGAGGCGGCTAGGGTTTAGGGTTCGGCTCCTCTGGGGAGCAGGCAATAGAATAGTCTTATTGCTTAATTCCAAAAAGAGTCTTACAACCTATATTTATAACCTAGATAACTTGCATAAGAATTAACCTAAGATAACTTGCATAAGAATTAACCAAAGATAACTTGTGGGCTAAGATTGCCCGGTGGGCCTCGGGCCATACACCGGCCGGTCATAACATCTCTCCCGCTGCAAACAGCTCGTCCTCGAGCTGAAAGTCGGGTAGTGCTGGTGGAACTCCCCGCTGCTCCCAAGTGGCGTCCTCCTCCGTAGTCCAGCCCACCGAATCAACACGTGCAGGAGCCTCGGCGCAGCTGGGCCTTGGCGCCTTCTCCGGTGTAGGAAGGAGGCGTCCGTCCGAGGCGGCGGAAGGGCTGGCGGTGCTGCTGGTGGATCACCGCGAATGGCTTGAGCAGCCCGACATGGAAGACATCATGAATCGGCGCTGGCGGAAGTGAAGGCGGTACGCCACTTTCCCAATGTGTTCCAGGATAGCAAAGGGACCGGCACAACGAGGACCGAGCTTCTTCCGCGCGCTTGGGTCCAACGACTGCGTAGAGCGGTGAAGTAGACGCAGCCAGACCCAATCGCCCACCGCGAACTCCGCCTCGCGATGGTGGCCATCATAGTATCGTTTGGCCAACTGCTGGGCCTGGAGAAGTCGTTGCTGGACCTCCGCGAGCATCTCATCACGGCTCCTCAGAAGAGCCCCGGCCGCCTCGGTCCGTGCCGAGGCCGCATCCACCGGCAGGATCGGCGGGGGCGGCCGACCATAAACCACCTCAAAGGGCGTAGTACGAAGGGCGGAGTGAAAAGAGGTGTTGTAGCAGTACTCCGCCCACGAGAGCCAGTCCACCCATGCGCGAGGGCGATCACCTGTAACACAACGCAAATACATGGCAATCACCTTGTTAACGATCTCAGACTGGCCGTCCGTCTGAGGATGGAAGGCAGTGCTCAGGCGGAGCTTCACGCCCGCCAGCCGGAAAAGGTCGCGCCATACATGGCCGGTGAACACAGGATCCCGATCACTGACGATCGAAGAAGGAAACCCGTGGAGACGGACAATGCCATCGAAGAAGGCCCGTGCGGCAGATGCCGCTGAATATGGGTGGCCAAGGGCGATGAAATGAGCATACTTGGAGAAGCGGTCGACCACTGCGAGAATGACGGATTTGCCGCCCACCTTGGGAAGGCCCTCGATAAAATCCATGGAGATGTCTGCCCAAACCTGAGATGGAACCTCCAAGGGCTGAAGCATGCCAGCGGGTCGCAGCGTCTCCGTTTTATTGCGCTGGCACGTCAACAAGACCGTACCCAATCACGGACCAGGGCACGATCGCCTGGAATGAAGAAGTCGGCGCGGAGACGATGGAGCGTCTTCTGCACGCCCTCATGGCCCGCCGCATGGGCGAGACGCAGCACCTGGCGGCGAAGATCGTCGTGCGCCGGGGCGAAGATGCGGCGCCCATGGAGAAGCAGGCCGTCGGCTAGTCGCCACAGCTCCTCCAGCTCGCCGCCGCCAGCTGCTGCTGCAAGAGAGGCGTCGGCGCGATCGCGATCGCGGCGGATGTCGGCGTAGAGGCGAAAGAGGCCGGTGATGATGCGAAGGCCGCCCCATCGCCGCACCGTCGTCCACATCGGCGTCACGCCGGGACAGAGCGTCGGCGGCGGTGTTAAAGCGACCGGCGGTACTCGGCGGTGAAATCAAAGCAAAAGAGTTTCTTGATCCACTAGTCTTGAGGACCGTCGAGAGCCTCGATCCAGCATGAACTTGAGGCTGTAGTGGTCCGTGCGGATCCGGAAGAACGACCCCAAAGATAGGGCCGCCCGGTGGCGCATTGCTGTACCAACCCAATGAGCTCACGCTCATATGCCGCCAACAAGATGGCGTGCAGCAAATGGACGGTGAAGAAGGCGAGGGTCCATCATACGATGCGAGACCGCACAAACCCGCCGGGCGTCGCGGTCGACGGTGAAGGAAGGTCGAAATCCGGCATCGTGGGACGGGTCCCGTCGTAAGGGCCCCTTGAGGGCCTCAACGCGGACGTGGCCTCCTCATCCCAAGAGAAGGCGTCGCGACGGGTAAGCGCGTGAGTGGGGTCGCGATGAGCCCAAATTCCCGGATGAACTTCGGTAGTACCCGCAAGGCCAAGAAACCCGCGAAGAGCCCGCGGAGCTGCGGAATCGGCCAAGCGGCGATGGCCGCCACCTTGTCGGCGTCCATGGCCACACCCTCGGCCGAGATGACGTGGCCAAGGTAAGCGACCGAAGGTGTCCCGAACGAGCACTTGAGCGCTTAAGATGAAGATGATCGCCCAAGCTCGTTGAAGACGATGGCCACATCTTTGGAGGTGCTCGCCCAAGAGGCGCTGTAGATAAGAATGTCATCAAAGAAAACGAGCACAAACCGATGTAAGTAGGGCCGGAGGACATCATTCATCAAGGCCTGGAATGTCGCCGGGGCGTTGGAGAGGCCAAAGGGCATCACCAAGAACTCGAAGTGGCCGTGATGAGTCCGGAACACCGTCTTGGCGATGTCGTCGGGATGCATGCGCACCTGATGATATCCCGACCGGAGGTCCAGCTTGGTGAAGAAGCGCGCCCCGTGTAGCTCATCCAGGAGTTCATCGACCACCGGGATAGGAAACTTATCCTTAAGTGTGAGAGCATTAAGGGCACGGTAGTCGATGCAGAAGCGCCAAGTGCCGTCCGACTTGCGAACGAGGAGGACCAGTGCCGTAAAGGGTGATGTCGATATCCGGATAATACCTGCGGCAAGCATGAGTGCGCCCTGCCGCTCCAACTCGTCCTTCTGCAACTGAGGGTACCGATAGGGCCGTATTGCCACCGGGCCGAGCCCGGCGGGAGATGAATACGGTGGTCGTGGACCCGGACGTGAAGGCCGGGGTTCCTCAAAAAGATCACCGTCTGCTGCAGGAGGTGATCCAGCAGCGGATGCTTTCGACCTCCGTGCTTCGCCGCGGCTAGCTGGAGTGGGGCGACGCGGGGTGCCTCAACGCCCTCCACCGTATCTGCGCCCATGCGCGCGAAGGTCATCGTCGAGGCGTCAAAGTCCCAAAGGATGGGACCGAGAGTCCATAAAAAGTCGACGCCGAGGATGAAGTCGAAACAGCCCAAATCGATGCGGCACAAGTGATGGTGAAGTGCTCGTCACCGATAGTAATGGGAACGTCGGCGAGCCCATGGCAGCGGAGGCGGTCACCATTAGCGACGGTGACACGCAGCTGCTCCCGCCTGCGGGCTGTAGTGCAAATCGCCGCATAGTAGACTCCGGGAGGAAGTTATGTGTAGAACCCGTATCCAAAAGAGCCACCAGAGTCTCGCCGTGGATCGTGACCGGGATAAGCATAGTCCGCTCATTGCGGATGCCGGCCAACGCGTGAAGGGAGACGACAAGGGCCGTAGCCGGCGCGACCTCGGCGGCGGCTGGGTCGCCTAGTCCCTCCTCGGTGACAACGTCCTCCGTCTCGTCGGCGGTCTCCAAGTAGAAGAGGCGCGGGCAGACATGGCCCGGGGCATAGGGCGCATCACAGTTAAAGCACAGCCCCAGACGGCGGTGCTCGAGCTGCTCGGCCTGCGAAAGGCGCCGGAAGGGCCGCGTTGCGGCCGGTGTGGTCGTCGGTGAGACGGCTGAAGAAGCGGGCACGGCCGGCGACGGTCGTGGAGGCACGCGGCTCCCCCGAGGTGCCGCTGGCCGTGTCAAGGCCTGGGCGCGCTGCTCGAATGCCCGAGCGTAGTACATGGCCGTCAGAGGTCTGGGGCCCTTCATCTCGGCGTCACGCGGATGTGGTCGGAAGGCCACCGACGAAAACTCCGCCCGCTGTAGAGCCGTCACTCCGGGCGTGACATGCGAGCAGAAGCGGTCGGTGAAATCTGGACCGTGGTGGTGAAGGGTAGACGGCCCAGCTTCGGACAAGCGGCTGCCGCGCCGTGGGGGTCCGGCGAAGAGACACAGCTCACAGCGATCGAGGGGCATGCCACCTCATCCTGCTCGAGAGCGTAGTACCATGTCTGGCGGCACCCGAAGGTGGTAGGGGCGAGCCAAGTGCGCTTCGGACGCCGGTGTGCGCTGGCCCGGAAGAACTGATCACACTGGTTTAACCAGTTAAGGGGTCTTCGAACCGTCATAGGTGGCGAAATCGATCCGGCGAACGCGGTGGTGTCGGGTCGACGCGCCCGAGGCCACCGTTCGTCGATGCGGAGAGCGAGGCGGCGCACCATGCTGCAGCACGGAACCGGCGGATCTCCGGCCTCCGTGTAGACCCGGCGGTGAGGGCGTGCGGTGAGCCAAGCGGGAATCGGAGAAGGCGACGAGGGAACCGCACATGCTGAATCGGAGCCCCGGTAGGGACCTGGCTCGGCCGGTGCGAGGCGGTGGCGTGGGGACCGGGCGGCGGCGGAGGGGACGGGGCGGCCAGGCCGCCACGGTGCCGGGCGGCCGCTGACGCCGGCGCGGCTCTGGGGCGGGCGGTGGGGCCAGGCGGCGCTGGGGCGGCCGATGCATGATTGCTGGACCGCCCAGTCGCGGTAAGCCGGCGCTGGGGCGGCGGACGGCTGAAGTGCCGGGTAGCCGCCCGGCGGCGGCGGGCACCGAGTACCGAAGCGCCGACGGGAAGGCGCTGGTGGCTGGGGTGGCGGTGGCGGCCCGTCGGGCTGGCGAGGAAGAGCGGATGCCCTGGACCGCGAGCACGGATCGTTGAAAACACCGCCATGGCTTCCGGGTGTAGTTGGCGGCATCGGTGATGTAGACGGCGGCGGCTCGATGGTGGTGCCCGGCGGCAGGCGGTGGAGGCGCCGGGAGAGACCCATGACCCGGGCGAGAGGGGATGACGCGGCGGCGGCGGTGGTGGCGAGGCAGCGATGGCGATGGTGGTGGGGATGACATAGTCGAACCTGAGCTTGATGATACCAAGGTGTTAGGAGCTAGGGTTCTGCCTACCTAGGCGAGGCTATCTGGGAAGGAGGAGGTGGGCGAGGCTGGGCCTTGGCGGCGGCGGCGGCGCCGTCCTTGCGGTTGGGGCGGCGGCGCAAGGAGGAGGAGGCGGCTAGGGTTTAGGGATCCGGCTCCTCTGGGAGCCGGGCAATAGAATAGTCTTATTGCTTAATTCCAAAAAGAGTCTTACAACCTATATTTATAACCTAGATAACTTGCATAAGAATTAACCTGAGATAACTTGCATAAGAATTAACCTAAGATAACTTGTGGGCTAAGATTGCCCGGTGGGCCTACGGTGGCCATAGACCTGGCCGGTCATAACAGCTAACCTGAGAGTTGGTCAGGCAAACTCGGTGAGACCGATTACTCAAACTCGATGAGACCAATTTTGGTAATGAGTCAACCAGAAGGTTTGCATTGTAATCTCGGTAGTACCGATTCTCAAACTTGGTGAGACCGATTTTGATAATGGACATACACAGAGAGATTACAATCCCATCTAGGTAAGACCGAGATCCCTATCGGTAGAACCGATTTTCCTAGGGTTTGTGGCAGTGGCTATGACATCAAAACTTGGTGGCGCCGGATAGAAAGAATCAATGGGGCTGAGTTTGACTTTAGGTTTTAGGACATATGTGTGGAAGTGGGAAAGTAGTTGAGGGTATTGGAGCATATCACTAAGCACATGAAGCAAGAGGCTCATTAAGCAACACCTCATCCCTCCATGATAGTATTGGCTTTTCCTATAGACTCAACGTGATCTTGGATCACTAAAATGTAAAATGAAGAGTCTTGAGCTTGAAGCTTTAGCCAATCCTTTGTCCTTAGCATCTTGAAGGAGTTCCCACATCCTTTAGTCCATGCCACTCCATTGTTGAACTTACCTGAAACATACTAGATAAAAGTGTTAGTCCAACAAGAGATATGTTGACATTAATTACCAAAACCACCTAGGGAGCACTTGTGCTTTCAACAGTGGCTATGTGATTTCCATGCCAAAGATACGCCCGTGTATCGGGTTTGTACGAATGTACGTCTTGCTGCGGCGCACGAACACCGAATCGTACTCATACACATGGTTACTCAAAGGCATGTATTTGTAGGTACTACCTGCTATGCACATACACCACATACATAGTCATATACTTATATACTTATCCTTCAAATGCATGCATGAATGGCTACGTGTGCTAATTGACTCCATGCACTAATTTAATAGCCAAGAAGCATGCATGTGCAAGACAACTGGTGCACATTTCCTTCTCTGTGTCGAATCTATTGATGCATGCTACTTCTGTGTATGGCCTTGTATCCATGCAAGCACGTAGACAATTTTGCCATGCACAAGGTACAAAGCTAGCTAGCCCATGAATAGATATGTCTCTTCCCGTGCATCCAATCATTGAAAAAAAATCTCTTCTTTCTTACAAAAACACGTCGAACAAACCTTCAAATAATAATCTATTTTGTATGCCTGAATCGCTCATGTAGCGACTAGGGGCTAGGAGTATCTTCCATGCTTGGTGGGTTATTCTCACGATGAGTGGACTCTGCTCATCATTCACGAGAAAATGGCTGGTAACTGTGATGCCCAGTCCCATGATCAAAAGATCGAAATCAAATAAAAAATAATTGCAAACAAAACTCCCCCAGGATTGATGTTAGTTGGAGGCACCTGTTGTTTCGGGCAAGCCATGGATTGATGATTGTTGGTGGAGGGGAAGTAAAAATCTTTATCTTTCTGTTTGGGAACCGCCTATAATGTATGTAGTATGGAAGATATTGGGAACTCTTGGTCGTTATGTTGACAATGAAAGCATACCTCTCAAAATTATTTTCATCTCTGTTTTTTGCTTCGAGCTCTGGCATCTCTGCAAATCCCTGCTTCCCTCTGCGAAGGGCCTATCTTTTACTTTTATGCAACAGTCAGTAGTATTCCTTCTCATTCCAACCTACCCTTTAGTTGGCAAGAATCATATGATGGAAAGTTCTAAGCATGTATGGCCATTCAAATATATGTGATCATGAATTATTACTGTTGACATTACCCTTGAGGTAAAAGGTTGGGAGGCGAAATATTAAGCCCCTATCTTTCTCTGTGTTCGATGAATACTATTTGTTCTAAAAATATGCTTTGAGTGGTAGCAATCATGGAAGACTAAATGATAGTTGAGTATGTGGAATTTGCTAAATCAAAGCTCTGACATAGACTCTTCCTGAAAATAAGATGAATTGTAATTGTTTGATGACTAATAACATGGTTTGTTAGTTTTCAAGAAAGTTTATGATCCAAACTTTAACATGTGAATAGTTTGTTACTTGATCATGCAAAGTTCTATGAGTTGAGCTACTGTTATGACATATAATGATGCTAGAAAAGGTGATTGAAATTATCATTGATCAAACTTATGGACCTGCTAGCATTCACACTTCATAAATTATTACTTTTATCATTTACCTACTCGATGACGAACAAGAATTAAGCTTGGGGATGCTGATACGTCTCCAACGTATCTATAATTTATGAAGTATTCATGATATTATGTTATTTGTTTTGGATGTTTATCGGCTTTATTAAACACTTTTATATTATTTTTGGGACTAACCTATTGACCCAGAGCCCAGTGCCAGTTCCTGTTTTCCCCTTGTTTCAGTGTTTCGAAGAAAAGGAATATCAAACGGAGTCAAAACAGAATGAAACCTTCTGGAGAAGTTATTTTTGGAAAGAAAGAAATCCGGGGGACTTGGAGTCCATGTCAAGGAAGCAACGAGGAAGGCACGAGGCAGGGGGCGCGCCCTCCACCCTCATGGGCCCCTCGTGGCTCCCCTGACGTATTTCTTCTGCCTATATATATCCATGTACCCTAAAACGATCGAGGAACACAATAGATCGGGAGTTTCGCCGCTGCAAGCCTCTGTAGCCACCAAAAACCAATCGGGACCCTGTTCCAGCACCCTGCCGAGGGGGGAACCCTCATCCGGTGGCCATCTTCATCATCCCGGCGCTCTCCATGACAAGGAGGGAGTAGTTCACCCTCGTGGCTGAGGGTATGTACCAGTAGCTATGTGTTTGATCTCTCTCTCTCTCTCTCTCTCTCTCGTGTTCTTGATTTGGCACGATCTTGATGTATCGCCAGCTTTGCTATTATAGTTGGATCTTATGTTGCTTCTCCCCCTCTACTCTCTTGTAATGGATTGAGTTTTCCCTTTGAAGTAATATTATCGGATTGAGTCTTTAATGATTTGAGAACACTTGATGTATGTCTTGTCGTGCATATCTGTGGTGACAATGGGATATCACGTGATTCACTTGATGTATGTTTTGGTGATCAACTTGCGGGTTCCGCCCATGAACCTATGCATAGGGGTTGGCACACGTTTTCGTCTTGATTCTCTGGTAGAAACTTTGGGGCACTCTTTGAGGTTCTATGTGTTGGTTCAATAGATGAATCTGAGATTGTGTGATGCATATCGTATAATCATACCCACGGATACTTGAGGTGACATTGGAGTATGTAGGTGACATTAGGGTTTTGGTTGATGTGTGTCTTAAGGTGTTATTTTACTACGAACTCTAGGGTTGTTTGTGACACTTATAGGAATAGCCCAATGGATTGATCGGAAAGAATAACTTTGAGGTGGTTTAGTACCCTACCATAATCTCTTCGTTTGTTCTCCGCTATTAGTGACTTTGGAGTGACTCTTTGTTGCATGTTGATGGATAGTTATATGATCCAATTATGTTATTATTGTTGAGAGAACTTGCACTAGTGAAAGTATGAACCCTAGGCCTTGTTTCAACGCATTGCAATACCGTTTACGCTCACTTTTATCGCTTGCTACCTTGCTGTTTTTATATTTTAAGATTACAAATACTCATATCTATCATCCATATTGCACTTGTATCACCATCTCTTCGCCGAACTAGTGCACCTATACAATTTACCATTGTATTGGGTGTGTTGGGGACACAAGAGACTCTTTGTTATTTGGTTGCAGGGTTGCTTGAGAGAGACTGATATCTACTACGCAACCTTCTTCTTGTAGACGTTGTTGGGCCTGCAAGTGCACAGGTTTGTAGGACAGTAGCAAATTTCCCTCAAGTGGATGACCTAAGGTTCATCAATCCGTAGGAGGCATAGGATGAAGATGGTCTCTCTCAAACAACCCTGCAACCAAATAACAAAGAGTCTCTTGTGTCCCCAACACACCCAATACAATGGTAAATTGTATAGGTGCACTAGTTCGGCGAAGAGATGGTGATACAAGTGCAATATGGATAGTAGATAAAGGTATTTGTAATCTCAAATAATAAAAACAGCAAGGTAACTAATGATAAAAGTGAGCGTAAACGGTATTGCAATTATAGGAAACAAGGCCTAAGGTTCATACTTTGACTAGTGCAAGTTCTCTCAACAATAATAACATAGATAGATCATATAACAATCCCTCAACATGCAACAAAGAGTCACTCCAAAGCCACTAATAGCGGAGAACAAACGTAGAGATTATGGTAGGGTACGAAACCACCTCAAAGCTATTCTTTTGGATCAATCTATAAAAGAGTTCATACTAGAATAACACCTTAAGACACAAATCAACCAAAACCCTAATGTCACCTAGATACTCCATTGTCACCTCAAGTATCAGTGGGCATGATTATACGATATGCATCACACAATCTTAGATTCATCCAACCAACACAAAGTACTTCAAAGAGTGCCCCAAAGTTTCTACCGGAGAGTCAAGAACGTGTGCCAACCCCTATGCATAGGTTCATGGGTGGAACCCGCAAGTTGGTCACCAAAACATACATCAAGTGGCACGTGATATCCCATTGTCACCACAGATAAGCACGGCAAGACATACATCAAGTGTTCTAATAAAAGACTCAATCCGATGAGAGAACTTCAAAGGGGAAATTCAATTCATCACAAGAGAGTAGAGGGGGAGAAACATCATAAGATCCAACTATAATAACAAAGCTTGCGATACATCAAGATCGTGCCATAGAGGGAACACGAGAAAGGGAGAGATCAAACACATAGCTACTGGTACATACCCTCAGCCCCGAGGGTGAACTACTCCCTCCTCGTCATGGAGAGCGCCGGGATGATGAAGATGGCCACTGTTGATGGGTTCCTGTAATGCCCCGGATTCGATGCGCCAGGTGTCTGCCAGTTATTCGCCATCGTTGCCATGTCATTTGCTTGCGTGTTGCACTTTGCCATGTCATCATCTGCATTTCATATCATGTCATCATGTGCATCGCATTTGCATACGTGTTCGTCTCATGCATCCGAGCATGTTCCCCGTTGTCCGTTTTGTAATCCGGCACTCCTATGTCTCCCGGTGCCCCCTTTTACCTCTTTTCGTGTGCGGGTGTTAAACGGTCTCGGAATGGACCGAGGTTTGTCAAGCGGCCATGGTATAGCACCGGTAGACCGCCTGTCAAGTTTCGGATCATTTGGAGGTCGTTTGGTACTCCAACGGTTAACCGGGTAACCGCAAAGGCCTCTTTTGTATGCAGCCCAACACCCCTTCCAAAGTGGCGCAAAACCCATCTAACTCCCCTCCATGCTCTCATCGTTCGATCACGATCGCGTGGCCGAAAACCGCACCTCATTTGGACTCTCCTAGCTCCCTCTACCTATATATATGTGTCCCTCCCCGTTCAAATCTCAGATGAAACCCTAGCCGAACTCCTCCCCGCCGCCGGACATGTCCGCCTCCGCGCCGGACGCGTCCACCGCCACGTCACTGCAGCCAATCAGGTGCCGCCACGTCATCGCCACCACCGCCTCGGCCAATCCCTCGCGCCACCTCAGCCCCGGCCCGCGCGCCTCTCTCTCTCCCGCCGCGCGGCCGCTGAAGCCCACGGAGGCCCGCGCGAGCCAGCTCACCGCCGCCGCCGCCCGGCCGGCCAGCGCCGCCGCCGCCCCGCCGCCCGGCGGCCAGCGCCGCCGCCCGGCCGCCCAGCCCGCCGCCCGCCGCCGCCCGACCTCGCGCTGCGCCATGCCGGCGTGGCGCGCCGCCTCGCTCCCCTCCGCCCGCGGCCCGCAGCAGTCCCTCGCCAGCGCCTTCCTCCGCGCCGCCGGAGCTCCGCCCGCGCCCGTCGCCAGCGGCGATCGCCGCCTCCGTCGCCTCGCGCCCGGCGGCGCCGCCCCGGCCACCGAGCCAGCAGCCCCGCCGCCCTAAATCACGGAGGCCTCCTCCCGAGCTCCTCCCGGCGGATCCGCTCTCCCTCGCCCTCTCCGGCGAGCTCGCGCCCTGCCTCGGTATCCGTGCAGATCCAGAGGTTGACCCCGAATCCACTAAGTCCTATTTCTGCTAATATTTTCGTGCATTTTCATCATGCCATAACTCTGCATCCGTAGCTCCGTTTTGCGCGTGTAATATGTGAAATTGTTCGCCTCGACGAGTACATCATTTCATTCCATTGCATCATATTCATTTGAGCTCATCTTGATGCCCGAAATTCTGTTGGAAGAGGGCTATGTGATGTTAGTTTCAGATTCTTATTAGAAGATGCACTTTTGTCATTTTTGCCTTGATTGAAGTGTGCACCCTATGAACTTGAGTCCTACATGTGTTTTGTAATATGCCATGCCATCTTTACAGGGGTGTATGCCATGTATTTTTGTGATCTCTGTGGTGACTAGCACAAGCATGCAAACTAGGCTTCATGATGTTGCTGATTTCAGCCCTGTTTTGCTGATATTTTTATGCAATGTAAACTTGATGCTACAGAGAGATCCATGCTTATTTTGAGATACTTCAGTAAGGATGTTTTGAACATATGGTTATTCTCTACCCATCCATGCCCTTGTTTGAAATTATGGAGTGCCATAGCTTGAGTCAATCGAGCTCTACTTTTGCTATAAAATGTTTTCCTGGCAGGTTGTTTACATGTTATTCAATTTTGCCAAGGTTGTTGTAGTTGACCCGTGTATGCTATGATGTTGTTATTGCCATGTATAGCGTCTATGCCATGTCTTCTTACTGTTGGTTGCCTTGCCATGCCATGTATTGCTCTGTGGTGAGTGGTTCAAGCTCACCAACATGCCTACTTATTGTTGTTCCTGCCATGTATGAATCTGTAATATAACTTGCCATGTTTACATGGGTGCCATAATATTTTCTGTGCCCTTTTGGCTCATGGTCAGTAAGGGACTTTTGATCTATGCATTTAGTAGTATCTTGCCATGCCTTTGTTTGCCATGATAAGTTCCTGTAACATGTTGTTTGATAGCTCTAAACATTGCAACCTGATGTTATTATTCTACTAAGTCTGAAACTGTTATTATTTGCAATCTTGCCCTGTCATTTTGAGCAGGTTCTAGTGATTTCTGGAGATAGCTCAGTGTTCATGTTTTGTAATGCTTTACCTGTACATCATGCCCATGCCTTTTGTTTTCATGTTATGGTGTTGTAGCATGTTGGTTTGGTGCTTGCAATATGCCTAGTTGCTGTTTTGGACAGCTTGTCCTTTAAAACTTGTATAGGGTGTATGTGTTGAATCGTTGCTCCGTTTTGACTGTGCTCTATATGAAACTTGCTTGATTTTGCATGTAGTTTCATATTATCATGTTGTATCCTTGTTTTGAGGTGTTTTCTTGATGTTTGTATGCATTTTGCATCAATGCCATGTTTATCTTGTTTTGCTCATATCTTCTAGACCGTAGCTCCGAATAAAATGAACTTTATATGTAACTTGACTAGAATTTCGTGTAGATCATCGTGGTGCATCTTAACTTGCTGTTTAACAACTTGAACATAAGGTTTATTCAGATCTGGACCAATTTCGAAATTTGCATATGAGGACTTACCGGAGTTGTTCTATGTTGTTCCCGGCCTCATTTAAACTTGCTTTGATGTGTTGCTCTTGTTTGCATCATCTCTTGCCATGAGTAGCCTCATCTAGAATTGTCATGCATCATGCTTGTTGTGCATCATGTCTTGTCTATGTGTGGTGTGTTTACCTATGTTGTGTGCTTCTTCTTGTTAGTTCCTGTTTCGTTGCGATCGTGAGGATTCGTTCGCTCACGCTTGGTTCGGCTTCATCCGTTCGTCTTCTTCATGGACTCGTTCTTCTTCCTTGCGGGATTTCAGGCAAGATGACCGCTACCCTGGATCTCACTACTATCATTGCTATGCTAGTTGCTTCGTTCTATCGCTTTGCTGCGCTACCTATTACCTGTTTATCAAGCCATCCCAAATTGCCATGTCAGCCTCTAACCTTTTGCACCCTTCCTAGCAAACCGTTGTTTGGCTATGTTACCGCTTTGCTCAGCCCCTCTTATAGCGTTATTAGTTGCAGGTGAAGATGAAGTTTGTTCCTTGTTGGAACATGGAGATGTTGTTCCTTGTTGGAACATGTTTACTTGGTTGGGATATCACAATATATCTTATATTATTAATGCATCTATATACTTGGTAAAGGGTGGAAGGCTCGGCCTTATGCCTGGTGTTTTGTTCCACTCTTGCCGCCCTAGTTTCCGTCATATCGGTATTATGTTCCCGGATTTTGCGTCCCTAACGCGGTCGGGTGATTTATGGGACCCCCTTGACAGTTCGCTTTGAATAAGACTCCTCCAAGAAGGCCCAACATTGGTTTTACCATTCGCCTCACCTATGCCCTTTTCCCTTGGGTTTCCGGAGCCCAAGGGTCATCTTTATTTTAGCCCCCCCGGGCCAGTGCTGGCCTTAACCGAGCTGCCTGCGGGGCCCCCTCGGAGCAACTCGAGGTCTGGTTTTACTCGTAGCTAGTTTCATTCGGTGTTGCCCTGAGAACGAGATATGTGCAGCTCCTATCGGGATTGTCGGCGCATCGGGCGGCTTTGCTGGTCTTGTTTTATTGCTGTCGAAATGTCTTGTAGTCGGGATTCCGAGACTGATCGGGTCTTCCCGGGGAGAAGGAATATCCTTCGTTGATCGCGAGAGCTTATCATGGGCTAAGTTGGGACACCCCTGCAGGGTATAAACTTTCGAGAGCAGTGCCCGTGGTTATGTGGCAGATGGGAATTTGTTAATATCCAGTTGTAGTAAACTTAAAGCAAACTCTTCTAAAATACACCAACCGTGTGCGTAACCGTGAGTGTCTCTTTTCGGGGTTGATCGAGAGGAGAACACGGGTTCTTGGGTTATATCTGACGTAAGTAGGAGTTCAGGATCACTTCTTGATCATTACTAGTTGACGACCGTTCCTTTGTTTCTCTTCTCGCTCTCATTTGCGTATGTTAGCCACCATATATGCTTAGTCGCTGCTGCAACCTCACCACTTTACCCCTTCCTTTCCCATTTGAGCTTTGCTAGTCTTGATACCCATGGTAATGGGATTGCTGAGTCCTCGTGGCTCACAGATTACTACACCACCAGCTGCAGGTACAGGTTTGCGATGATCATGATGTGAGAGCGATGTTTGCTTGTGTTGGAGTTATTCTTCTGCTTCTTCTTCGATCAGGGGATAGGTTCCAGGTCGGCAGCCTGGGCTAGCAGGGTGGATGTTGTTTGAGTTTCTGTTTCTGTTTCATCCGTAGTCGGATGTTGATCTTGTATATGATGTTGATGTATTCTTGTGGCATTTTTGCCTTACGTATGTATCCCCATCTATTATGTAATGTTGATGTAATGATATCCACCTTGCAAAAGCGTTTCAATATGCGGGTCTATCCGTGGTGGGACCGTCGAGTTCCTTTTGGATAGGGTCGCATATTGGGCGTGACAAGTTGGTATCAGAGCCTCGACCGACCCTAGGAGCCCCCCTTGATTGATCGTGTAGTTTGGCCGTTGATGAGTCTAGAAGAAAACTATTTTCAGAGTCTAGTTATATCGGAGAGTAGGAATTCTTTTTACTCCTCTGCCCTTTCGTCGCTCTGGTAAGGAGTCTTGATGTAGGTGTTTTGAACTACTCCTCTTCCCGTTCAAATTTTTCTTTAGGATCACGTGGTTAGTTTCGTGAGTTGTCCATCCTCTTTTGTCCGGTGCATTTCTCGTCAAGTTGACTCGAGCCTCTTCATCGTTGTCAAGTTCAGTCCTCAGTTGTTTTGTTTTCCCGCCCGCCCACCCTTTTTCCTTCTCGAAACCGGAGTCCGTAATCGAGTATCCATTCTAATCGTGCAAAGTCTTTGCTTTCTTTCCTCAATAATTTCAACCGGTGTTTTCTCTTCAAGATATTCGTCAGTTTTCCCTTCCAAATTGCCTTTGTTTTCCCGCCCTCCCACCCTCTTCTTCCCGGAGCCCGAGTCTCTTTCGAGCATCAATTTCATTCGTGCGGAACCTCTTTAGTCTTCCCTCAATTATTTCAACCGGTGAATTATCGTCTCGTTTGACATTCTTCATCTCTTTTCTTTTCCGGTGGACTCAATTCAAGTTTTTCGGGTTGATCATATTCTTTTCCTCGGCTCAAATGTTTTCCCCTTGCTCGTTCGCCTCTCGCCAGTTTATCCTTCCAGAGTGCTCAAGTCATCTCAGGAGATTTTTCGGTGTTCCAATTAATTCGAGGCTGTCACCTCATTCAAATATTTCAGTTCTTCCGGTGCATCATCTATCTGTTCAACATCCCTTTCCAACGGTGCTTTCCTTTAGTGGGTCCTAACCCACAGGTCTTTTCCCAGGATCTTACCTGACTTCCCCGGAGTTATTTTCAATTCTTTTCGGAGTTTGACGTAAGAATGAATTTCATCATTCAGATGCCTTTCCAAGATCGCTTTCAAATTATTTTCATTGTTGGATCAACCTCTCTGTTTTTTTCTTTCTTCCGGAGTTTATCATTAATTTTGGTGGTGTTTCTCGTCGTCATTTGAAGACCGAAGGAGAGTTCCTTCTAAATCTTGTCCGTCTCCCGGAGATTCATGGTGCTAGCTCGATGTTATCCTATCTAATTGTTTCTAGTCATGCAAATTCTATTCATCCATCCGGAGTTTTTCAGGAGTTACTTTCCATCTCAATCATCTGAAGGCCATCTTTTCGGAAGATTTCTTCGTTCCAAGTTTTCAAATTCGTTCTCCAATCATTCCATATCCGTGCCCCTTCGTTCGTCTCAATATTCTTCCGGTGCTACGTTCAAGCATTCGTTAATCAGTTTGCGATATCTTCGATCTCTTTTCTCTAAATTCCCTCAAGTATCTTTGTGCTTTTCTAATTCTTCCCGGTGATTCATTCTCTTTCATCAGTCATTTCGAATTCTTACGGTGGTTCTTTCAGATTCTTTTCCTTTGATTATCATATTAATCCATTCGTTCTTTTCAATCCTACCGGTGGTTCATGAAGACCTTCTCAAGTTTGCGATATGTCACTTCTCAATTCTTTTTCAAGAAGAATAAGTGGTATGCAAAAATCCATTGCTTGTCATCAATTTAATTTGATGAAGGATAAGCATACAATAAATCTTATTCTTATTTCATCAAAGTGATTAATCTTTTCCTTCGGAGTTTGTTCTTCAGGAATAAATTCTAGTTCCAAGTGTTTTCATCTTTTCTTTTCCGGAGTTCAATGCCCTCGGCCATTTCGTCGGAAACCTCCGTCTAAATCACCGCAAGGCTCATCTTATTCTTTCCTCCTTCATTCTATCTCATCATCCTTTTGTCACCGGAGTTCTTCATGGTGGTTCTTCATGATTTAATCTTTTCTTCAAGAGTTCATCAAGATTTTGGTGGTGGAGTTCAAGTATCTTTTCTTCTCGCATCTCGAAGTGCATTTAATTCTCCATATTCATTTGAAGTGGAGATTTGCATTTCTTCGTTCTTCTCAGCTGTCCAATCATTTCCGTTTGTGGTCGGTTATCACCTCATTAATTTCGAGATGTTTTCCATAAGTCCACAACAAGCTTATTCTTTCGTTGTTGATTTTCTCAACAACTCCGTTCAATCCTTCCTTCTAAATTCTTTTCATTCCATTCTTCAATTCTTTCCGGAGGTTTTGTCTCATGTCTTCGTCAAGTGTCATTCCATCCTCTCTAGTTCATGTTCTAATCCTTCCATTTTCAGCCGGAGTGCTGCCTAAATCCTTTCAGTCTTATTCGTTTCTTTTCTCATTCTAACCACTCCGGTTAGAACGAGTGCTTTCATTGTCCATCATGTTTCCGTGAGCTTTTGATTCTTGTCATTCCCGTCGTTCCTCTCTTTTTCTCGAGTGCTCTCGATTCTTTGCTTCTTCTCTTGAGTTCTTGTTTCACCTCATCCCTTTTCTTTTCCGTCTCGGTCCTAAGATCTCGGGACGAGATCTCTTGTTAGTGGAGGAGTGTTGTAACGCCACGGATTCGATGCGCCAGGTGTCTGCCAGTTATTCGCCGTCGTTGCCATGTCATTTGCTTGCGTGTTGCACTTTGCCATGTCATCATCTGCATTTCATATCATGTCATCATGTGCATCGCATTTGCATACGTGTTCGTCTCATGCATCCGAGCATTTTCCCCATTGTCCGTTTTGTAATCCGGCACTCCTATGTCTCCCGGCGCCCCCTTTTACCTCTTTTAGGTATGCGGGTGTTAAAGCGGTCTCGGAATGGACCGAGGTTTGTCAAGCGGCCTTGGTATAGCACCGGTGAACCGCTGTCAAGTTTCGGATCATTTGGAGGTCGTTTGGTACTCAACGGTTAACGGGTAACCGCAAAGGCCTCTTTGTGTGCAGCCCAACACCTTCCAAAGTGGCCCAAAACCCATCTAACTCCCTCCATGCTCTCGGTCGTTCGATCACGATCGCGTGGCCGAAAACCGCACCTCATTTGGACTCTCCTAGCTCCCTCTACCTATATATATGTGTCCCTCCCCGTTCAAATCGCAGATGAAACCCTAGCCGAACTCCTCCCCACCGCCGGACATGTCCGCCTCCGCGCCGGACGCGTCCACCGCCACGTCGCTGCAGCCAATCAGGTGCTGCCACGTCATCGCCACCACCGCCTCAGCCAATCCCTCCGCGCCACCTCAGCCCCCGGCCCGCGCCCTCTCTCTCTCCCCGCTGCCGCGGCCCGCGGAGCCCACGGAGGGCCCGTGCGAGCCAGCGCAACCGCCGCCGCCACCCGGCCGGCCCGCGCCGCCGCCCGCCGCCGCCCGGCCGGCCAGCAGCGCGCTGCGCGCCGCCCGACCTCGCGCTGCTCGCCCGCCCGGCGTGGCGCGCCACCTCGCGCCCTCCGCCCGCCGCCCGGCGGTCCCTCGCCGGCGCCTTCCTCCCGCGCCCGGAGCTCCGCCCGCGCCCGTCGCCGCGGTGATCGCCGCCTCCGTCGCCTCCGCCGCGGCGCCCGCCCACCACGGGCAGCAGCCCCGCCGCCCTAAATCACCGAGGCCTCCTCCCCGAGCTCCTCCCGGCCGGATCCGCTCTCCCTCGCCCTCTCCGGCGAGCTCTCCGCGAGCTCGCGCCCTGCCTCGGTATCCGTGCAGATCCAGAGGTTGACCCCTCCACTAAGTCCTATTTCTGCTAATATTTTCGTGCATTTTCATCATGCCATAACTCTGCATCCGTAGCTCCGTTTTGCGCGTGTAATATGTGAAATTGTTTGCCTCGACGAGTACATCATTTCATTCCATTGCATCATATTCATTTGAGCTCATCTTGATGCCCGAAATTCTGTTGGAAGAGGGCTATGTGATGTTAGTTTCAGATTCTTATTAGAAGATGCACTTTTGTCATTTTTGCCTTGATTGAAGTGTGCACCCTATGAACTTGAGTCCTACATGTGTTTTGTAATATGCCATGCCATCTTTACAGGGGTGTATGCCATGTATTTTTGTGATCTCTGTGGTGACTAGCACAAGCATGCAAACTAGGCTTCATGATTGTAGCGACCCGACCTCAGACGGTCAAGCCCTCGTGTTCTTGTGCCATCCACGGATCATCTGCTTGCACACACAGTACATCAATGTATATATCAAAGTGCAATCACATGTATAATTAACGTAAAACTGATATATACCTTATAAGTCACAATGAAACAAATAGTCGGTGTGGAGTCCCATCAGCGCCATCGGCGGGTTGAGTGTAGACCGTAACCTGCACTGTATTCTTACTCGTCGGAAGAAAGTATCTGCAACATGATACGTTGCAGCCGTGTAGGTCAGTACATTGAATGTACCGGCAAGATCACAATATGAGAAAACAGATGATAAAACTATACTATATGCAATATGGCTTTATGGCTCTGTATCTGAATTTTGTTTGCGTAAAAGCTGGTTTTATTTTTCCTACACCAAAAGGATAAATGAAGTATGTACTATGGAGTTTTCTATCATGACATGGTTCCGCCAACCGATGTCTCATAGCCCACAATCATCATAAGTTGCCCACAATTAAGTTATCAATCCGGTGTTGAGAGTTCGAGATAGATCCAGTCCGGATGCTCAAATTGTCCGTGAATCGGGACACGGCTAATCGATTAGGTTTAAACCCTCTGCAGAGGTTTGTACACTTTACCCGCAAGATTCGATCCCTCTCGTTACGTTCTCGCACTTGAGGTGTTTGAGAACAAGATGACCAAACATGGTCTTCCAAAGAGTTCCTCGACCACCGTCCGGTACTCAACCCATCCTACCGTAGTTCTACATCTGCTAGTATCGTCCCAGCCAGAGTCACAACTAAGGTCAACCAAGCGAGCCCATAATGACTTGCGGTTGCACAGGTAAGCTTCCGGGCATGAAGTATTCTTCCGTCTCTTTGAGTCAGGTGAAGCTTTTCGCAAGATGTCATGGCGCTTCTCCATGCATCCCGGCCAACCACTGGTTTCTCCGGTGCCCGTCAACCGTCCTTCACCCAAGAGTGTGTATTGAATTCTTATCTCGAGTCTTGAAGTCTTGAGGTCTTGAAGTTGCAGTCCTTGCAGATTCCATCATGGAGTTATCGTCATTGGCGTAGAGTCCTCCTTCTTCACACCACTCTCGAACACTCATACCAAACCCGTCTACTACAGCGTAGCATTAGAATAAAATAACGTCCGGGCTTGGTAACAGGGTGATGGGTTCCTACCTCATGCATACTACTCAACTACAAGAATTTCAATAACACTCTTGAGGGGTGGTTGCAAAGGTGCCACTAAATGCAATAAAACATAGGTAAGAAAGCATGGTCAAAGTGAACTTGCTCGGTGATGTTGACGAAGAAGAATTATCGTTCTCAAGAAATAACTTGATAGACTACTCGTCACTCTCTGATGAAATCTATATAACAAACATATCATTCACATAAGCACTCACACTAACAATCAAAACAAAAGAGAGAAGCGAATAAGAATCGAAGGAACTTCAAATAAAACTAGGAGTCTTCTTCTACAACATTCACAAAAATAGTTTTGTCTAACGGAAAATAAAACACTAAAATAACAGAGAATAAAATATAAATTTAGTTAAGACAAAGAAAAAATAAAGTATTCTTTTCATAAAGCTATTTTGAAAGTATTTTCAATTGGGAGTTAAAACAGTAGAAAAATCCATTGCAAGTTATTAGCGAACTTGAATTGATTTCACGATAACAAAATAAAAATAAATATAAAAACTTGTTGAACACCTACTGTTTAACTAATAGAAACCAAACATAAACTTTCTGAAATATAAAATAAAATAATTTAAAAACAACTATAGAAAAAAGTAGCTATAATTGAATAGAACTATTCAGAATTTGTTTTACATGAAACAATAAGCTAAAATACTCAAACAATTTTGAAGTTTTACCACTGGTAAATATGATCACTAGTGATCAGTAGAAAAAGAATCAAATAAAATCTATTTTTAAACTCCCGAATAAGCAAAACAAGCTTTAATTCAAATCTGATCTAACTCAATTTTATAAATCCAAACATAGACAAATTATATATTTTTGGAAACTACAAGAAAATTTAGATCTAACGCAAAAAGAATCAGCATCATTGGACTTCTAGATCAAAAGTTATAAGCTAAACAAGAACGGAACTAAATCTGTTACGGAAATAAATCTGAAAACAAAACGGAGTTACCTGTACGTGAGGCAGAGATGGCAGGAAGGAGGCGGCGATGTGGAGGCTGCTCGGCGAGGGGGCGAAGTCGCCCGGCGAGGTGGGGTGGCGGAGGAGGCTCGGCGCTTGGGAGGTGGCGCTGGGCGATGGGAGGTTCAGGAGAGCTCTGGAGGCGTTCTAGGCAGGAAAAGGAGGACGGTGGCGAGAAGGCTACGGGCAGGGAGGCGTGGTGATGGGAAAAATGGAGCGAGGAGAGGAGGGGTTTTATAGGCGGACTCGGGAGGCGCTGGGATGGAAAGACGAGGGAGATCGGGAAGGTGGAGTTTCCTGCCTCCATGGATATGGAAAGCTTCTGTAACGTGAGAGGAAACAGAGGAAGGAGATGATCTCTGTTGGGCTAGAATAGGAAAGTGCTTAATGGGCCAGCAGGTTTTTCCTAATAAAAACGATTCCATTCCTATTTTTAAAATTAGGAAACTAAAACAATAAAAAGGAAATCAAATCAATTCGGAATAAAGAGTTTTTATATACTAAAATTATCAGAAAAATAAAATGTAGATGATGAGCATTCTTCCACGGCCAAAATAAAAACTTAAAAAAATGTTTTTCAGAAAATCCCTAAAGGCTTTATTTATTTTTGCAAATAATTTTTAAATAAAAACTTTGGTTTTCTTGGCTCAAATATTTTCAAAAATGCCCCTGATTTTGGAGGGTCATTTTCCTCCGCTCTTTCTTGCTTGCAAGAATTTATTTTTCGGGGTATTTCTCGGGGAAGAAAAATAGAGAAGCAAGTGCAAAAGAATTGCAAAACTCCGTTCAAATTCTTTATAGTTGAAGAAGTCATGTCATCTTCTCTCATTGATTTTAATAGGATGAATTTGAATTTACGGAGAACGGAAAGTCATTTTATTCCCTCTCTTTCAAAAGTTTTTGAAAAGGTTCAAATTTCACTCAAGTTTAATTCACTCAAGCAAACAAACAAACAATTCAATTAATTATATTAACATTCCAAAATTTGGGATGTTACAAACCTACACACTTAAAATGAATCTAGTCCTCGAGATTGAAGAAACTAACAAGAAAAGGTTAGGGTTGGGGTCTTCTAGCAAATGTCTTGGTCGAAAGGTCGGGTGCTACCACACTTAAAAACAAGGTCATGGTTCCAATAAACTCAGATATTTCCTCGGAGGGCTGACAATGTATGTCTCTTCACATGTCTTACAATAGATCCTTCATTAAAGCTCTTACATCGGAAGCATAGAGTTTTCCTCAAAAGCTTGGGTCGGTTCGTCAAAGTTGAAGTTAAATCCAGGACTGGATCTTCTTAGCTGATGGGTCTGTGTCCATTCTAAACAACTATCGAAACACTCATGGTGGTCTACAATTTATGGTTTTCTCCTGCAGAAAGCGGGCAGGTTGAACCTCACCGTATAACCTCGTTTGGCAGCGGTTGCTGTAATGGGGTTCCATCGTCCTACCATTTTATGGTTTTATGGCTTATCGCGTCGAGACTCTTCTAAGTTTTTCAAGGCTCTCGATTTTCCATCAACATATGATAGTTCATGATAGAAGTCTCGGTATGGGGCCAATCCATCCGTGCTTGAACCATTACCACATCGTAAGCAGTGAATCACGTATTCTAACACTTGGGCATACTCACAAGCATTGCAGAATTTCTCTTGTCCTCGAATTGGGTTCGAGTAAATCCATGGTTTCTGCAAGCCAAACAAAACATCTATCGTTACTTCACCACTCTTAGGTTTTTGCGTAATCTCCTACAAAACGTATGCTGATTGGACTGCTGATTCCTCCAATTTATTCCTTTATCAAGGTTATATCAGTTTCCTTTCAAAAATCCTGGGCCTGTGGGTTATGGCCCACTTCAACACTAGTGCAGCTTTAACTCATCCTTGGAGTAACTCTCTCTTGTTACACCTCCTTTGAATCCAGTAGTACTCTGTTTCTTCATACCATCATATCAAAACAAAACTCCAACTTATTTTTGTTCAGCTTCCTTCTATGGACCGTCATGAATAACACATTTCTTTCTTCATTGATCTTGTGGCTTTACAGAGTACTATGACCAAAAGAATGCACAAGTTTATCCATAAAATCTCATTATTTTCATATCAATCTTTCATTACATCCTTAACCATTTTCAGTAAATTCAAATTCCAAAAGTACTTTGTTACAAATGCTGCCACCCACATGATTTGGTATGGTGGGCATTACTTCCAACTTTATTCATTTATCGTCCTCGAGGATTCTTGATCCCTTTGGAAGTGTGCGACATGAGCCTTGAAATCTTCAATCTTCTTTTTCATCATGGTGGTCTTGAGCTTCTCCTTCATCATCTCTGCATGCACTTTGCTTAGGTATTCCTGAGTATAACGGAGTCTTGCTTCAAGTATTTCTCCGATCTGGCGTATGGCTTCCATGGCTGCTTCACGAACAGCATCGAAGAAAGTTGCTTGTGGCACACGTGAGATGAAAAAGCAATGCCCCATCCTCTTTGGGCAAACTCCTTTCAAACGGTGGAGGTGTACCTCCACATACCAAAGTTCCACTCCCTTTTGCATGAAGGGGTAGCCTTTGTAGACTGCATCTCCTTCAAGGTGAATATGCTTCATCATGTCCTTCAGGATCTTCGGGTAATCATGATCACTTGTCAGGGTCATGATGGTTTCCGGACCTTTAAGGAAAGACTCGTAAAGGGTCGTCATCTGCAGTTGTATAACAAAAGTGGTGCTCGAGAATGAGGTACATATCTCCTGGGCACACATTCATATCATCAAACAAAACTTCAAACTCAATTCCAATTTCCTGTTTATGCATCACAACTCACTTTCTTCCATGTTCATCCAGAATATTAATTTCCAAGATAAAATATGACAACTCCTTAAAGCTTTTCAGCATGTGACATTACAACTTTATTGAGTCATGAACTATTACAAACTCTGAGAAATCTATTACATAACTCAACTCATTGAGCTCATGAAAAGGAAATTGCTTTCTACTACTCTTATTATCCATATCAAAATCCCAACTACTCAACTCCATCTTTCATCCTGTCGGGACATTTAATAGCATAATGTCCTGCCTCCTTGCAGCGAAAACAAATGACTTCCGACATGTCTCGGGGCTTCTTTGTGATTATGCGGGCTCCTTGGATTCTTGGTTTCTTTTCTGGGCATTTACTAGCGTAATGACCTAAATCCTTGCACCTGTAACAGGTGATATGACTCAAGTCCTTCTCTGCAAAAATTGTGTTGCTCTCGGGTTGCCTTCCTTTTCTCTTCCTGGATTTCTCTGTAATGATCAGAGTTTCTATCTCCCGGGGGTCAAACTTCACTTCGCTGTCGGAAATATCCTGGATACTCTTTTCTTTCCTTGGTGCAATCTTGTGAAAATGTCCTTCTTCTCCACATGAATAGCAGGCATTGGAGTAAAATCTGTTGAGACCTTCTCCATCCAGGTCTTCAACACTTTCGATCATTCTTGGTTCTTCTAGATCTTCCTTGAGGGCTTCTTTCATTCCATCTTCCCGCTTGAATAGTTTGTTGCACCGTGGAGTAAATGTGACTTTGCACGGGTAGTGGGTGGTTCCTTCACACAGGAAACAAGTCACACGGCTAGTTGGGCATTCCTCGGTGGGTGTTTCTCCTCACAATGAGGGCATCCATCTTTGTGTTCCTCACAGGTGTGTCCTATTTCTCCATAAATCTTGCGAGCACAAGGTTTACTTCTTGGTGCATCATTGTGTTTCCGGATAAGGCGTGATTTCAACAGGGTCTTCTTGAATTCCTCCCAAGTTCTTGCTCCATTAAATCCTGTATGGCTTGATGCATGTTCCACCAGGTTGCAGCACTTTACGTAAAGTATTGAACAGCATATTGAACCTCATACTTCCTTGAAACCAAATTGCTCCCAAGTGATTTTCCATGTTCGCATCCATAGCTCGCCTCGGGCTGAGTCTTGATCCAGAGAATATCAGTCCAACTTCATTCATCATCTATGGGGTTCAAGGGTTTTAGGGTGAGATGAGAGAGGTGGGGAGGATATACACACAATACAACCAATAGTTTTGAAGAAACAAGTTTTATTTTGGGGCTGTCGGAAAACATCAAACAAATGACAGCTCACAAATCATCGCATCTAACGAGGTGTATAGCAGGGTTTGGTCTTCTAAAGGTCAAATAATTCTTCAGATCCTTCAAGTCTTGAGTCTTCAACTGTTGTAGATTCTAATGGAGAAATCCTCTTTACTCTGAAGGGGTCATCAGTTCTCCGATATCAAATCCTTCTTGGGCGTCTTGATTGATCCTCCGGGTGATCAAAGGATAAGGGTATATTCTAACTATTTGATGTGAGAGGGTCTATCGATAAAATCAGAAAAGACGAGAAGTAAAGGATCCTTTTGAAAATAAATTTTAGAGATTTCCTGTCCTAGGGCTTTCCGATTTCTAGGGTCACGTCCTCACAGTCAACATGTGCTCGATACCATTTCAGAGCGACCCGACCTCGAACGGTCAAGCCTACGTGTTCTTTGTGCCATCCACAGATCGGTATCTTTGCACACACAGTACATCAATGTATATATCAAAGTGCAATCACATGTATAATTAACGTAAAACTGATATATACCTTATAAGTCACAATGAAACAAATAGTCGGGTGTGGAGTCCCATCAGCGCCATCGGCAGGTTGAGTGTAGACCGTAACCTGCACGTATTCTTACTCGTCGGAAGAAAGTATACGCAACATGATACGTTGCAGCCGTGTAGGTCGATTACATTGAATGTACCGGCAAGATCACAATATGAGAAAACAGATGATAAAACTATACTATATGCAATATGGCTTTATGGCTCAGTATCTGAATTTTGTTTGCGTAAAAGCTGGTTTTATTTTTCCTACACCAAAAGGATAAATGAAGTATGTACTATGGAGTTTTCTATCATGACATGGTTCCGCCAACCGATGTCTCATAGCCCACAATCATCATAAGTTGCCCACAATTAAGTTATCAATCCGGTGTTGAGAGTTCGAGATAGATCCAGTCGGATGCTCAAATTGTCCGTATCAGGGGACACGGCTAATCGATTAGGTTTAAACCCTCTGCAGAGGTTTGTACACTTTACCCGCAAGATTCGATCCCTCTCGTTACGTTCTCGCACTTCAGGGTGTTTGAGAACAAGATGACGAAACATGGTCTTCCAAAGAGTTCCTCGACCACCGTCGGTACTCAACCCATCCTACCGTAGTTCTACATCTGCTAGTATCGTCCCAGCCAGAGTCACAACTAAGGTCAACTAAGCGAGCCCATAATGACTTGCGGTTGCGGGTAAGCTTCGGGCATGAAGTATTCTTCCGTCTCTTTGAGTCTGGGTGAAGCTTTTGCAAGATGTCATGGCGCTTCTCCATGCATCCCGGCCAACCACTGGTTTCTCCAGGGTGCCCGTCAACCGTCCTTCACCCAGTAGTGTGTATTGAATTCTTGTCTCGAGTCTTGAAGTCTTGAGGTCTTGAAGTTGCAGTCCTTGCAGATTCCATCATGGAGTTGTCGTCATTGACGTAGAGTCCTCCTTCTTCACACCACTCTCGAACACTCATACCAAACCCCGTCTACTACAGCGTAGCATTAGAATAAAATAACGTCCCGGGCTTGGTAACAGGGTGATGGGTTCCTACCTCATGCATACTACTCAACTACAATAATTTCAATAACACTCTTGAGGGGTGGTTGCAAAGGTGCCACTAAATGCAATAAAACATAGGTAAGAAAGCATGGTCAAAGTGAACTTGCTCGGTGATGTTGACGAAGAAGAATTATCGTTCTCAAGAAATAACTTGATAGACTACTCGTCACTCTCGATGAAATCTATATAACAAACATATCATTCACATAAGCACTCACACTAACAATCAAAACAAAAGAGAGAGCGAATAAGAATCCGAAGGAACTTCAAATAAAACTAGGAGTCTTCTTCTACAACATTCACAAAAATAGTTTTGTCTAACGGAAAATAAAACACTAAAATAACAGAGAATAAAATATAAATTTAGTTAAGACAAAGGAAAAATAAAGTATTCTTTTCATAAAGCTATTTTGAAAGTATTTTCAATTGGGAGTTAAAACAGTAGAGAAATCCATTGCAAGTTATTAGCGAACTTGAATTGATTTCACGATAACAAAATAAAAATAAATATAAAAACTTGTTGAACACCTACTGTTTAACTAATAGAAACCAAACATAAACTTTCTGAAATATAAAATAAAATAATTTAAAACAACTATAGAAAAAAGTAGCTATAATTGAATAGAACTAAAACAGAATTTGTTTTACATGAAACAATAAGCTAAAATACTCAAACAATTTTGAAGTTTTTACCACTGGTAAATATGATCACTAGTGATCAGTAAAAAAGAATCAAATAAAATCTATTTTAAACTCCTGGAATAAGCAAAACAAGCTTTAATTCAAATCTGATCTAACTCAATTTTCCTAAATCCAAACATAGACAAATTATATATTTTGGAAACTACAAGAAAATTGCGATCTAACATAAAAGAATCAGCATCATTGGACTTCTAGATCAAAAGTTATAAGCTAAACAAGAACGGAACTAAATCTATTACGGAAATAAATCTGAAAACGAAAGCGGAGTTAACTGACGTGAGGCAGAGATGGCAGGAAGGAGGCGGCGATGTGGAGGCTGCTCCAGCGAGGGGGCGAAGTCGCCCGGTGAGGTGGGGGTGGCGGAGGAGGGGTCGGCGCTTGGGAGGTGGCGCTGGGCGATGGGAGGTTCAGGAGAGCTCTGGAGGCGTTCTAGGCAGGAAAAGGAGGACGGTGGCGAGAAGGCTACGGGCAGGCAGGGAGGCGTGGTGATGGGAAAAATGGAGCGAGGAGAGGAGGGGTTTTATAGGCGGTCTCGGGAGGCGCTGGGATGGAAAGACGAGGGAGATCGGGAAGGTGGAGTTTCCTGCCTCCATGGATATGGAAAGCTTCAGAACGTGAGAGGAAACAGAGGAAGGAGATGATCTCTTGTTGGGCTAGAATAGGAAAGTGCTTAATGGGCCAGCAGGTTTTCCTAATAAAACGATTCCATTCCTATTTTTAAAATTAGGAAACTAAAACAATAAAAAGGAAATCAAATCAATTCGAATAAAGAGTTTTATATACTAAAATTATCAGAAAAATAAAATGTAGATGATGAGCATTATTCCACGGCCAAAATAAAAACTTAAAAAATGTTTCAGAAAATCCCTAAAGGCTTTATTTCTTTTTGCAAATAATTTTAAATAAAAATTTTGGTTTTTCTTGGCTCAAATATTTTCAAAAATGCCCCTGATTTTGGAGGGTCATTTTCCTCCGCTCTTTCTTGCTTGCAAGAATTTATTTTTCGGGGTATTTCTCGGGGAAGAAAAATAGAGAAGCAAGTGCAAAAGAATTGCAAAACTCCGTTCAAATTCTTTATAGTTGAAGAAGTCATGTCATCTTCTCTCATAGATTTTAATAGGATGAATTTGAATTTACCGGAGAACGGGAAAGTCATTTTATTCCCTCTCTTTCAAAAGTTTTTTGAAAAGGTTCAAATTTCACTCAAGTTTAATTCACTCAAGAAAACAAACAAACAATTCAATTAATTATATTAACATTCCAAAATTTGGGATGTTATAATGATGTTGCTGATTTCAGCCCTGTTTTGCTGATATTTTTATGCAATGTAAACTTGATGCTACAGAGAGATCCATGCTTATTTTGAGATACTTCAGTAAGGATGTTTTGAACATATGGTTATTCTCTACCCATCCATGCCCTTGTTTGAAATTATGGAGTGCCATAGCTTGAGTCAATCGAGCTCTACTTTTGCTATAAAATGTTTTCCTGGCAGGTTGTTTACATGTTATTCAATTTTGCCAAGGTTGTTGTAGTTGACCCGTGTATGCTATGATGTTGTTATTGCCATGTATAGCGTCTATGCCATGTCTTCTTACTGTTGGTTGCCTTGCCATGCCATGTATTGCTCGGTGGTGAGTGGTTCAAGCTCACCAACATGCCTACTTATTGTTGTTCCTGCCATGTATGAATCTGTAATATAACTTGCCATGTTTACATGGGTGCCATAATATTTTCTGTGCCCTTTTGGCTCATGGTCATAAGGGACTTTTGATCTATGCATTTAGTAGTATCTTGCCATGCCTTTGTTTGCCATGATAAGTTCCTGTAACATGTTGTTTGATAGCTCTAAACATTGCAACCTCGATGTTATTATTCGCTAAGTCTGAAACTGTTATTATTTGCAATCTTGCCCTGTCATTTTGAGCATGTTCTAGTGATTTCTGGAGATAGCTCAGTGTTCATGTTTTGTAATGCTTTACCTGTACATCATGCCCATGCCTTTTGTTTTCATGTTATGGTGCTATAGCATGTTGGTTTGGTGCTTGCAATATGCCTAGTTGCTGTTTTGGACAGCTTGTCCTTTAAAACTTGTATAGGGTGTATGTGTTGAATCGTTGCTCCGTTTTGAGTGTGCTCTATATGAAACTTGCTTGATTTTGCATGTAGTTTCATATTATCATGTTGCATCCTTGTTTTGAGGTGTTTTCTTGATGTTTGTATGCATTTTGCATCAATGCCATGTTTATCTTGTTTTGCTCATATCTTCTAGACCGTAGCTCCGAATTAAATGAACTTTATATGTAACTTGACTAGAATTTCGTGTAGATCATCGTGGTGCATCTTAACTTGCTGTTTAACAACTTGAACATAAGGTTTATTCAGATCTGGACCAATTTCGAAATTTGCATATGAGGACTTACCGGAGTTGTTCTATGTTGTTCCCGGCCTCATTTAAACTTGCTTTGATGTGTTGCTCTTGTTTGCATCATCTCTTGCCATGAGTAGCCTCATCTAGAATTTTCATGCATCATGCTTGTTGTGCATCATGTCTTGTCTATGTGTGGTGTGTTTACCTATGTTGTGTGCTTCTTCTTGTTAGTTTCTGTTTCGTTGCGATCGTGAGGATTCGTTCGTCTACGCTTGGTTCGGCTTCATCCGTTCGTCTTCTTCATGGACTCGTTCTTCTTCCTTGCGGGATTTCAGGCAAGATGACCGCTACCCTGGATCTCACTAGTATCATTGCTATGCTAGTTGCTTCGTTCTATCGCTTTGCTGCGCTACCTATTACCTGTTTATCAAGCCATCCCAAATTGCCATGTCAGCCTCTAACCTTTTGCACCCTTCCTAGCAAACCGTTGTTTGGCTATGTTACCGCTTTTCTCAGCCCCTCTTATAGCGTTGTTAGTTGCAGGTGAAGATGAAGTTTGTTCCTTGTTGGAACATGGAGATGTTGTTCCTTGTTGGAACATGTTTACTTGGTTGGGATATCACAATATATCTTATATTATTAATGCATCTACATACTTGGTAAAGGGTGGAAGGCTCGGCCTTATGCCTGGTGTTTTGTTCCACTCTTGCCGCCCTAGTTTCCGTCATATCGGTATTATGTTCCCGGATTTTGCGTCCCTAACGCGGTCGGGTGATTTATGGGACCCCCTTGACAGTTCGCTTTGAATAAGACTCCTCCAGCAAGGCCCAACATTGGTTTTACCATTCGCCTCACCTATGCCCTTTTTCCCTTGGGTTTCCGGAGCCCAAGGGTCATCTTTATTTTAGCCCCCCCGGGCCAGTGCTGGCCTTAACCGAGCTGCCTGCGGGGCCCCCTCGGAGCAACTCGAGGTCTGGTTTTACTCGTAGCTAGTCTCATTCGGTGTTGCCCTGAGAACGAGATATGTGCAGCTCCTATCGGGATTGTCGGCGCATCGGGCGGCTTTTCTGGTCTTGTTTTATTGCTGTCGAAATGTCTTGTAGCCGGGATTCCGGGACTGATCGGGTCTTCCCGGGGAGAAGGAATATCCTTCGTTGATCGCGAGAGCTTATCATGGGCTAAGTTGGGACACCCCTGCAGGGTATAAACTTTCGAGAGCCGTGCCCGCGGTTATGTGGCAGATGGGAATTTGTTAATATCCGGTTGTAGTAAACTTAAAGCAAACTCTTCTAAAATACACCAACCGTGTGCGTAACCGTGAGTGTCTCTTTTCGGGGTTGATCGAGAGGAGAACACGGGTTCTTGGGTTATATCTGACGTAAGTAGGAGTTCATGATCACTTCTTGATCATTACTAGTTGACGACCGTTCCTTTGTTTCTCTTCTCGCTCTCATTTGCGTATGTTAGCCACCATATATGCTTAGTCGCTGCTGCAACCTCACCACTTTACCCCTTCCTTTCCCATTTGAGCTTTGCTAGTCTTGATACCCATGGTAATGGGATTCTTTGAGTCCTCGTGGCTCCTGATTACTACACCACCAGTTGCAGGTACATGTTTGCGATGATCATGGCGTGAGAGCGATGTTTGCTTGTGTTGGAGTTATTCTTCCGCTTCTTCTTCGATCGGGGATAGGTTCAGTCGGCAGCCTGGGCTAGCGAGGTGGATGTTGTTTGAGTTTCATTTCGTTTCATCCGTAGTCGGATGTTGATCTTGTATATGATGTTGATGTATTCTTGTGGCATTTGTGCCTTACATATGTATCCCCATCTATTATGTAATGTTGATGTAATGATATCCACCTTGCAAAAGCGTTTCAATATGCGGGTCTATCCTTGGTGGGACCGTCGAGTTCCTTTTGGATAGGGTCGCATATTGGGCGTGACAGTTCCCCCTCCGGCACGGTGCCGGAACGGGCTCCCGAGAGGTTTTAGGTGGCTACAGAGGCTTGCGGCGGTGGAACTCCTGATCTACCTTGATATTCGGTGGTTTTCGCGTACGTAGGGATATATACGTGAAAGAAGTCGGCCGGGAGGTGCTCGAGGGGCCCACGAGACAGGGGGCGCGCCCAGTAGGGGGGGCGCCCTCCTATCTCGTGGAGTCCTCGAGGATCTTCTGACTTGAACTCCAACTCTCCAGGATCATATTCTTCCCAAAAATAACGCTGCCGAAGGTTTCATTCCGTTTGGACTCCGTTTGATATTCCTTTTCTTCGAAATACTAAAACAGGCAATAAAATAACAATATGGGTTGGGCCTCCGGTTAATAGGTTAGTCCCAAAAGTAATATAAAAGTGTATAATAAAGCCCATAATCATTGAAAACACATAGTAATATAGCATGGAACAATAAAAAATTATAGATACGTTGGAGACGTATCAAGCATCCCCAGGCTTAATTCCTGCTCGTCCTCGAGTAGGTAAGTTATAAAAAGATAATTTTTGATGTGGAATGCTAGTTGGCATGATTCTCTTTATTGTGGCATGAATGTTCAGATCCAAATGATTCAAAATAAAAGTTCATATTGATAAAAGAAATAGTAACACTTCAAGCATACCAATCAAAGTAATCATGTCTTCTCAAAATAGCATGGCAAAAGAAAGTTCATCCCTACAAAACCATATAGTTAGGCTATGCTTCATTTTTGTCACACAAAGATGTTCCCAACTTCTATACCCCAGATGACAAGCCAAGCAATTGTTTCATACTTAAATAATCTCAAACTTTTTCAACCTTCACGCAATACATGAGCGTGAGCCATGGATATAACACTATGGGTGGAATAGAATATGATGATGGGGATTGTGTGGAGAAGACAAAAAAGGAGAAAGTCTCACATTGACGAGGATAATCAACGGGCTATGTAGATGCTCATTAATTGATGTCAACATGAGGAGTAGGGATTGCCATGCAACGGATGCACTAGAGCTATAAATAAATGCTCAACAAAAGAAAACTAGTGGGTGTGCATCCAACTTGCTTGCTCACGAAGACCTAGGGCATTTGAGGAAGCCCATCGTAGGAATATACAAGCCAAGTTATATAATGAAAAATTCCCACTAGTATGAAAAAGACAACTTATGAGACTCGCTATATGAAAAACATGGTGCTACTTTGAAGCACAATATATGAGACTCACTACATGAATAACAAGGTGCTACTTTGAAGCACAAGTGTGGAAAAAGAGATAGTAACATTGCCCTTTTTTTGGGCCTTCCTTTTTTTTCTTTTTGGCCTTTCTCTTTTTTTTGGGCAATGCTCTAATAATGATGATCATCACACTTCTATTGATTACAACATATGAATTACAACTTGAAACTAGAACAAGATATGACTCTATATGAATGCCTCCGGCGGTGTACCGGGATGGTGCAATGAATCAAGAGTGACATGTATGAAAAATAATGCATGGTGGCTTTGCCAAAAATACGATGTCAACTACATGATCATGCAATGGCAATATGACAAAAGTAAAGTATGTCATGATGATGAAGAACGGAACGGTGGAAAGTTGCATGGCAATATATCTCGGAATGGCTATGGAAATGCCATAATAGGTAGGTATGGTGGTTGTTTTGAGTAAGATATAGGGAGGTTTATGTGTGATAGAGCGTATCGTATCACGGGGTTTGGATGCACCGGCGAAGTTTGCACCAACTCTCAAGGTGAGAAAGGTCAATGCATGGTACCGAAGAGGCTAGCAAAGGCAGAAATGTAAAAGTGTGTATAATCCATGGATTCAACATTAGTCAAAAGAACTCATATACTTATTGCAAAAATTTAGAAGTCATCAAAAATCAAGTACTACGCGCATGCTCCTAGGGGGATAGATTGGTAGGAAAAGACCATCGTTCGTCCCCGACCGCCACTCATAAGGATGCACAAGCCAGGTACACTTCATGTTTCAAATTTGTTACACAACTTTAACCATACGTGCATGCTATGGGACTTGCTAACTTCAACAAAAGCATTCTTTGAATTCATAATCACCCAACTAGCATGACTTTAATATCACTACCTCCATATCTCAAAACAATTATCAAGTATCAAATTGATCATAGCATCCAGTTCACCTCCTATGAAAGTTTTCATTCAAATTACCATGATGTTTAAGACTCTCAAAATAATATAAGTGAAGCATGAGAGTTCATAAAACCACCACCGTGCTCTAAAAGATATAAGTGAAGTACTAGAGCAAATGACAAACTACTCCGAAAGAAATAAGTGAAGATCAATGAGTAGTCGAATAATTATACAACTATGTGAAGACTCTCCCATTTAATAATTTCAAATCTTGGTTTTTTATTCAAACAGGAATCAAAGCTAAAGAAAATGACATGACGCTCCAAGCAAAACACATATCATGTGGTGAATAAAAATATAGCTCCAAGTAAAGTTACCGATGAACGAAGACGAAAGAGGGGATGCCTTCCGAGGCATCCCCAAGCTTAGGCTCTTGGTTATCCTTGAATATTACCTTGGGGTGCCTTGGGCATCCCCAATCTTAGGCTCTTGCCACTCCTTATTCCATAGTCCATCGAATCTTTACCCAAAACTTGAAAACTTCACAACACAAAACTTAACAGAAAACTCGTGAGCTTCGTTAGCGAAAGAAAACAAAACACCACTTCAAGGTACTGTAATGAAGTCATTATTTATTTATATTGGTGTTAGACCTACTGTATTCCAACTTATCTATGGTTTATAAACTATTTTACTAGCCATAGATTCATCAAAATAAGCAAACAACACACAAAAAACAGAATCTGTCAAAAACAGAACAGTCTGTAGTAATCTATAACTAATGCAAACTTCTGGAACTCCAAAAATTCTAAAATAAATTGGTGGACCTGAGGTATTTGTCTAGTAATCATCTGCAAAAATAATCAACTAAATAGCACTCTCCATTAAAAAGTTCTAGCAAATCTCGTGAGCGCTAAAGTTTCTGTTTTTTACAGCATGATCATGAAGACTTCACCCAAGTCTTCCCAAAGGTTCTACTTGGCACAAACACTAACTAAAACACAAAACCACATCTAAACAGAGGCTAGATGGATTATTTATTACTAAACAGAACCAAAAAGTAAGAAACTATAATAAAATTGGGTTGCCTCCCAACAAGCGCTAACGTTTAACGCCCCTAGCTAGGCATGATGATTTCAATGGTGCTCACATAAGAGACAAGAATTGAAACATAAAGAGAGAATCATGAAGAATATGACTAGCATATTTAAGTCTAACCCACTTCCTATGCATAGGGATTTTGTGAGCAAACAACTTATGGGAACAATAATCAACAACATAGGAAGACAAAACAAGCATAACTTCAAAAAATTTAAGCACATAGAGAGGAAACTTGATATTATTGCAATTCCTACAAGCATATGTTCCTCCCTCATAATAATTTTCAGTAGCATCATGAATGAATTCAACAATATAACCAGCACCTAAAGCATTCTTTTCATGATCTACAAGCATATAATTTTTACTACTCTCCACATAAGCAAATTTATTCTCATCAACAATAGTGGGAGCAAACTCAACAAAGTAACTATCATGTGATTGAAAATTAAGATCAAGATGACAGGTTTCATGGTTATCATTATTCTTTATAGCATACGTGTCATCACAATAATCACCATAGATAGGAGGCACAGTAAATTTGCTCATCAAAGCTTGGGGGACAAAAAATATCATCTTCATCAAACATAGCTTCCCCAAGCTTGTGGCTTTGCATATCATTAGCATCATGGATATTCAAGGAATTCATACTAACAACATTGCAATCATGCTCATCGTTCAAATATCTAGTACCAAGCATTTTAATGCATTCTTCTTCTAGCACTTGAGCACAATTTTCCTTTCCATCATTCCCACGAAAGATATTAAAAAGATGAAGCGTATGAGACAAACTCAATTCCATTTTTTGTAGTTTTCTTTTATAAACTAAACTAGTGCTAAAACAAGAAACAAAAAGATTCGATTGCAAGATCTAAAGATATACCTTCAAGCACTCACCTCCCCGGCAACGGCTCCAGAAACTGCTTGATGTCTACTACGCAACCTTCTTGTTGTAGACGTTGTTGGGCCTGCAAGTGCACAGGTTTGTAGGACAGTAGCAAATTTCCCTCAAGTGGATGACCTAAGGTTCATCAATCTGTAGGAGGCGTAGGATGAAGATGGTCTCTCTCAAACAACCCTGCAACCAAATAACAAAGAGTCTCTTGTGTCCCCAACACACCCAATACAATGGTAAATTGTATAGGTGCACTAGTTCGGCGAAGAGATGGTGATACAAGTGCAATATGGATAGTAGATAAAGGTATTTGTAATCTGAAATAATAAAAACAGCAAGGTAACTAATGATAAAAGTGAGCGTAAACGATATTGCAATGATAGGAAACAAGGCCTAAGGTTCATACTTTCACTAGTGCAAGTTCTCTCAACAATAATAACATAGATAGATCATATAACAATCCCTCAACATGCAACAAAGAGTCACTCCAAAGCCACTAATAGCGGAGAACAAACGTAGAGATTATGGTAGGGTACGAAACCACCTCAAAGCTATTCTTTCAGATCAATCTATAAAAGAGTTTGTACTAGAATAACACCTTAAGACACAAATCAACCAAAACCCTAATGTCACCTAGATACTCCATTGTCACCTCAAGTATCCGTGGGCATGATTATAAGATATGCATCACACAATCTCAGATTCATCCAACCAACACAAAGTACTTCAAAGAGTGCCCCAAAGTTTCTACCGGAGAGTCAAGAACATATGCCAACCCCTATGCATAGGTTCATGGGTGGAACCCGCAAGTTGGTCACCAAAACATACATCAAGTGGCACGTGATATCCCATTGTCACCACAGATAAGCACGGCAAGACATACATCAAGTGTTCTCATAAAAGACTCAATCCAATGAGATAACTTCAAAAGGGAAACTCAATTCATCACAAGAGAGTATAGGGGGAGAAACATCATAAGATCCAACTATAATAACAAAGCTCGCGATACAACAAGATCGTGTCATAGAGGGAACATGGGAGAGAACATGAGAGAGAGAGAGAGAGAGAGAGAGAGAGAGAGAGATCAAACACATAGCTACTGGTACATACCCTCAGCCCCGAGGGTTAACTACTCCCTCCTCGTCATGGAGAGCGCCGGGATGATGAAGATGGCCACCGGTGATGGGTTCCCCCTCCGGCAGGGTGCCGGAATGGGCTCCCGAGAGGTTTTTGGTGGATACAGAGGCTTGCGGCCGTGGAACTCCCGATCTATCTTGATATCGGTGGTTTTAGGGTACGTAGAGATATATAGGCGAAAGAAGTCGGTCGGGAGGTGCTCGAGGGGCCCACGAGACAGGGGAGCGCCCAGTAGGGGGGGGGGGCGTCGTCCTATCTCGTGGAGTCCTCGAGGATCTTCTGACTTGAACTCCAAGTCTCTAGGATCATATTCTTCCCAAAAATAATGCTGCCGAAGGTTTCATTCCGTTTGGACTCCGTTTGATATTCCTTTTCTTAGAAATACTGAAACAGGCAATAAAACAACAATATGGGCTGGGCCTCCGGTTAATAGGTTAGTCCCAAAAGTAATATAAAAGTGTATAATAAATCCCATAATCATTCAAAACACATAGTAATATAGCATGGAACAATAAAAAATTATAGATACGTTGGAGACGTATCAGAGACCATCTTCATCCTACGCTTCCCACAGATTGATAAACCTTAGGTCATCAACTTGAGGGAAATTTGCTACTGTCCTACAAACCTCTGCACCTGGAGGCCCAACAACGTCTACAAGAAGAAGGTTGTGTAGTAGACACCAGGCGGCGAAGTGAATTTGGAGCGCATACCGCAGCCAGTCGCCCTTCGGGGAAGACATCACGATGTTGGCTCCCAAGCCGGATCGCATCTCGGAGCCGTCAACGTGCATGCGCCAGTGCGTCGAATCGGGTGGTAGCGGCATATACTGGGTTTCCATCCAGTTGACGAGGAAGTTAGCCATCGCTTGGGACTTGATGGTGGTGTGGGGCTCATATAGAATGGTGTGGCTGGCCAGCTCGATGGCCCACTTGGCCACCCGGTCGGTGGCATCTCGGCAGCCCATGATTTCACCGATGGGGGTCGTGCTGACCACGGCGATGGTGTGCTCCTGAAAGTACGGCTTCAACTTATCGGCGGTAAAGTACACAACATAACACATCTTCTGGTAGTAGGGGTAGTTCTGCTTGAAGGAAGAGAGCACCTCGCTCAGGTAGTAGATCAGACACTGGATCTACTGGATCTTGCCTTCCTACGGGCACTCGACCACCAGCACCGTACTGACCACGTGCGAGGTGCCTGCAATGTATAGCAACAACGGCTCTTTATCAGCTGGCGCGGCCAGGATGGGTGTGGTGGAGAGCATGCGTTCGAGATCCCGGAAAGCTTCTTCCGCCTGGTCGTTCCACTCGAACGACGACATCTTCTTCATCAGCTGATACAGGGGCAAGGCCCTCTCGCTCAGCCGGCTGAGAAAACGGCTGACAGAGGCCAAGCAGCTGGTGAACTTCTGGGCATCGCGCAGCCAGGTCGGCTTGCGCATACGCTCGATGGCCTTGATCTTTTCCGGGTTAGCCTGAATTCCATGCTTTGGGACGAGGAAGCCGAGCAACTAGCCGGCTGGCACACCGAATACGCACTTCTCTGGGTTGAGCTTGATCTCTTACTGGCGTAGGTTGGCAAAGGTTTCCTTGAGGCCATCTAGGAGTGTGAGGTGTTGGTTGGTCTTCACCACGATGTCGTCGATGTGGACGTGCACGTTGCGGCCGAGTTGTTGCAGCAGGCACTGAAAGCACAAGTGCTCCCTGGGTGATTTTGGTAATTAATGTCAACATATCTGTTGTTGGACTAATGCTTCTACCTAGTATGTTTCAGATAAGTTCAACAATGGAGTGGCATGGACTAGAGGATGTGGAACCCCTTCTAAATGCTGAGGACAAAGGAATGGCTCAAGCTCAAAGCTCAGGACTCTACATTTCTATTTTAGTGATTCAAGATCACATTGAGTCCATAGGAAAGCCAATACTATTAAGAGGGGATGAGGTGTTGCTTAATGGCTTGCTTGCTCAAAGTTCTTAGTGATATGCTCCAAATCCCTCAACCACTTTCTCACATCCACATATGTCCCAAACCAAAAGTCAAACTCGGCCCCACCGAAACTTTCTATCCGGCGCCACCGAGTTCAGTTGACATAGCCACTGCCAGAAACCCTAGTCAATTCGGTCTCACCGATGGGATCTCGGTATCACCGAGAAGGGCTTGCAAACTCTCTGTTGCCTATTGCAATAATTTCAGTCCCACCGAGGTATGCAATCGGTTCCATCGAGTTTACTTGGCCAACTCTCTGTTTTGCTTATTACCCAAATCGGTCCCACCGAGTTTGTGTAATCGGTCAAATCGAGATGAGGTTTTACCCTAACCCTAGCACATCGGTCCGACCGAGTTGATTATATCGGTCCCACCGAAATGTCTAACGGTCACATTATGAACTAAATCGGTCAGACCGAGTTCTCTGATTCGGTCCCACCGAGTTTGGTGATTTGTGTGTAACGGTTAAATTTTGTGTGGAGGCTATATATACCCCTCCACCCACTCTTCATTCGTGGAGAGAGCCATCAGAACATGCCTACACTTCCAACATACATTTTATGAGAGAGAACCACCTGCACTTGTGTTGAGGTCAAGATATTCCATTCCAACCACATAAATCTTGATCTCTAGCCTTCCCAAGTTGCTTTCCATTCAAATCTTCTTTCCACCAAATCCAAATCCTGTGAGAGAGAGTTGAGTGTTGGGGAGCCTATCATTTGAAGCACAAGAGCAAGGAGTTCATCATCAACACACCATTTGCTACCTCTTGGAGAGTGGTGTCTCCTAGATTGGCTAGGTGTCACTTGGGAGCCTCCGTTAAGATTGTGGAGTTGAGCCATGGAGTTTGTAAGGGCAAGGATATCTCCTACTTCGTGAAGATCTACCCGAGTGAGGCAAGTCCTTCGTGGGTGACGACCATGGTGGGATAGACAAGGTTGCTTCTTCGTGGACCCTTCATGGGTGGAGCCCTCCGTGGACTCGCGCAGCCGTTACCCTTCGTGGGTTGAAGTCTCCATCAACCTGGATGTACGATAGAACCACCTATCGGAACCACGGATAAAAAATCTCCGTCTCTCCAAATTGCGTTTGCACACTCCAATCCACTACTAGGAAAAGGGCTATAGATGGAATGGACACTAATGGCGCACCTGTCATGTGGTGCGCCACTACTATATAGCAGTGGCGCACCATGTGCTGGTGCGCCATTAGTGTGGAAGACACTAATGGCGCACCAGGCACATGGTGTGCCACTAGTAACAATTTTTTTTATTTTTTTAAACATACTAATGGCGCATCATGGCACGGTGCGCCATTACTAGTGCTAACTAGTAATAGCGCACCGGCCACACAGTGTGCAACTACTGTTGTGTTTTTTATTCTTTTTTTTTGCAAAACTACTAATGGCGCACCGCAGCATAGTGCACCATTACTAGTTTAAACTAGTAATGGCGCACTGTGGCATGGTGCGCCATTAGAATATATACTTTATTTTATTTTTTTTGCAAAACTTCTAATGGCGCACCAGCAGCAGGTGCGCCATTAGTAACCAGGGTTACTAATGGCGCATTTGCAGGTGGTGCGCTATTAGTAACCTGGGACCAACAATATATTTTGGACAGCCCACCTACCCACTCACTTTCCCCACTTCATTCTCTCCACCTCCTCCTCCAAGCTTGTCTCGGCTGCCTCCTCCTCCTCACCTCATTTGCACCATAGGTTCATCCAAATTAAGTGGTTAAATTACCTTTTTTTGATAGGTAAGTAAGGGGGGAAGCTATCTTTATGTTGTTCTCCCTCTCCAACAACGTGCACATGCACTTTTTGTGGCCTAGCTAGATCTATGTATGTTCGTGGTGTTGCATATGTTTGTGGTGTTGCATATATGTTTGTGTTTGCAGGTACCGGTATTTGAAATGCGATAGTTGCCAATATTTTGCCGGAATGTTGATTCATTTCCGTTTCGGCGAGAATTTTGGCACTATGCATTCTTTTTGGTCCTATTTTTAGGGAAAGTCATGCCAAATTTTTTGTTGGTTCTAAAATATCGTTTTGCTCTACCCCGCAGGCGACCATAGTCCGCATGATGACCGAAGGCATCGTGAATAGGTTTTTGAGCTCCACAAAGGCCGAGATGCTTCAAAAGAATGAGACGGAGATAAGATGTCTGTGTCGAAGATGCAAGCTGAAGAGCCTTATTGCGGACCCGGATTCCGGGCAGGTGCGGGACCACCTGCTCTTGCGTGGTTTCATGGATGGCTATCGGTGGCAAGGTGATGAAGATGACTATGAAGTCGTCCATGGGGGCCGGGCAAGAAATGAGGAAGGGCAGCAAGACAACCACCGCGGCTCGGGCGGGCGAGAAGATGAAGAATCTCCAGGACATGATCACGACGGTGATGCTGTACACAGTCATCATGTCGAAGATGCCGGACATGATGATGAGGAAGATGCCACAGCAGACGAAGGGCATGATCATGAAGATAAAGATGCCGGCAGAGCAGACGAAGATGGACCATCGATGGGCTGGGTGCAGGACCCTCATATTCAAGAGCTGCTTCTCAAGCAGACGGATAACGCAAGAGCTGCCGCCCGAGAGAAAGCCAAGCTGGATCAACTGGAGATAGACGCGGTTACTCCATTGTTTGAAGGATGCAGGCCCGAGGATACCCTTTGAAAGTAACGCCATGGCTCGAGATGAAGGTAAAACACAAAATGACCGACGATTCTTCGACGAGAACATGTCATTCGCACGAACGTCTTCCCAAGGGGAACAAGTGCCCGACCAGTTTCGAGGAGGCGAAGAAAATCGTGTGTCCTCTGGATTTACCGCACGTGAAATACCATGTGTGCATGAACAATTGAATCATTTATCGGGACGAGCACGCTGAGTCTACCATATGTCCGGCAAAGCGGCGCCACTCGATACAAGAAGAGAGAGAAAGCTCCTTGAAAAGTGGTGTGGTACTTTCGATCACTCCTCGTCTGCAGAGGTATTTCACGGACCCTAAGGTAGCAAAGCTCCTGCGTCGGCACGCGGATAGGGAGGAGAAGAAGCGAGAAGATGACGCAAATGATCCGGAGATAAATAAAAAGACAAGATGCTGAGTCACCCAAAGGATGAGAGCCGGGCAAGCGTTGAACTTGAACACCCGAATTTGGGAAGGATCCAAGGAACATCGTGCTCGGGCGCGAGCACCGATGGAGTCAATCCGTTTGGCAGCCGAGAAGCACACATAGCACCTGGCCTGTGTTTGTGTGGATGTACAACCTTCCCCTGGTTGTGCATGAAGAGGAAGTACATTCACATGAGTATGCTAATTGAAGGGTCAAACAACCAGGAACGACATCAATCTATATCTGGGCTGCTGAAGAGGAGCTAGACACGCTGTGGAAAACGCCAGCCAATACGTGGGACACCGCATAGAAAGAATATTTCCTATGAGAGCCGCACTGCTCACGACGGTGCACGACTATCTCGGTTACGGATATCTCACGGGCAGGTGGTCCACGGATTTTCTGGATGCGTCGGTGCATGGATGACACAACATATCGCCAGCTAGATAGAGATCCCGGTCTTGAAAACCGTGTTCATGGGACATCAAGGTGGCTTCGCGACGATGACCCGTGGAGGAAACGCAAGGATCTGTTCGATGGTGAAACCGAACCCCGAAGACACCCGCGTACGAGGAGCGGCGAGGAAATAGACCAGCTATTGAAAAATTGGAAAGATTGCCCACTGCAGGGAAAGAAGCAAAAAGCGCCAGAGCTGGGAAAGAAGCGAAAGGCGCCAGAGCCGCTGCTGAAGGTATGGAAAACGAGGTCTGTTTTCTGGGACTTGCCGTACTGGAAGATCCACCGTGTGCCTCACAGCCTTGATGTCATGCATATCACGAAGAACGTGTGCGAGAGTCTGCTTGGTACCCTGCTCAACATGCTAGAGAGGACCAAAGATGGGCCGAAAGCAAGGGCAGACTTGAAATCAATGGGCATCACGGAGGAGCTTCACGCTAATGATGATGATGATGATGATGATGATGATGAGGCGAAGCAGGACACGGAAAGTCATCGCAAAGGCAAAAAGGCCAAGAAGACCAGAAATTACTACCCTCCCGCGTGCTTCACTCTAAGTCAGGAGGAGATCGAGCAGTTTTTCACCTGCCTTGTAGGAGTAAAACTTCCTTACGGTTACACGGGGAAGATAAGCAAATACCTAGACCCAGCGAAGCAGAAGTTCAGCAGAATGAAGTCTCACGACTGTCACATGCTGATGACGCAGATACTTCCAGTTGCAATCCGTGGGATCATGGACACGCACGTCCGTGAAACGCTATTTGGCCTATGCAAATTTTTCGACGTCATCTCTCGGAAGTCGGTTGGCGTGAGGCAACTCAGAAGGCTACAGGAAGAGATCGTGGTGATACTATGCGAGCTTGAGATGTACTTCCCGCCCGCATTCTTCAACGTTATGGTGCATCTGCTGGTCCATATCATGGAGGATATCATCCAACTCGGGCCGACGTTCCTGCACAGCATGATGCCGCTCGAAAGGATGAATGGTGTCATCAAAGGATACGTTCGCAACATGTCATGTCCAGAGGGAAGCATAGCCAGGGGCTTTCTGACCGAAGAGTGCATCTCCTACTACACGAATTATCTAGGCATCGAGGACCCCGTTGGTCTACCCGTCAACAGGCACCTCGGCAGGCTCGCTGGATGGGGTCACCGTGAGGGTCACCGCGAAATGCATGTCGACTTCGAGGGTCGACTCGCGGACTTTGAAAGAGCAAACCTAGTCGCGCTACAACACATAGACATGGTCGATCCTTGGGTGGTAGAGCACAAAACCTTTATTGAGAAGACGTACAATGACCGAGGTCAATAGAGGACGGACGGAGATATAATCAAAGAGCACAACTCATGTTTCACGCGTTGGTTCAAGCAGAAGCTTCATCGTACCCTTTACATGAGGATTCTTCCGCGGAAGAACAACTCATATTCGCCTTTGTCACAGGCCGAGCACAACCTCGATGACCTATGAGGCGCACGATATCAACGGCTACACATTCTACACCGAGGACAAGGACATGAAGAGCGATGGTTATCGAACTCCGGTAACGATGGAATCCTACACCGTAACACAAGGACATATACTACGGAAGGATCGAGGAGATCTGGAGCTGAGCTATGCCGAGAGAAGGTCCCGATGTTCCGTGTCGATGGGCCAAGAGCGCCCTAAAAGAAGACCGGTATTTCACCACCATGGTTATACCCGAAGCCAAATCCAAGATCATGGGCATAAACGTCACCGCGAAAAATGAGCCATGGGTACTGGCTTCCCAAGTGGACCAATGCTTCTTCATTACCGACCTATCAAAGCCTAGTCGTGTTGTCGTGAGGAGAGGCAAAAGGAAGATCATCGGAATGGATGGAGTAGCCAATGAGGAAGACTTCGACAAGTACGGCGACCCGAAGATCGAACATGACGACGACGATGAAGTAGCAGCATACACCACAAGAAGAAGCAGGACCACCCTACCTAAACGACGTCCGTTCCACAGAAGAACTCCATTTGTGAAAAATAAGGGCAATAAGATTGTGAAGAGATAGCTAGCTAAGATCAATTGTATTTAAATCATAGTCTTCATTTCTCGATTGTATTTCATGGGCCGCCGAGCACCCCCCGCACCCTCTCCACCGCTCCACCGGCCGCCGCCGACGATCCCCCGCACCCTCCCCCACTCCACCGCCACCGACGACCCACCGCACCCTCCCCCGCTCCACCGCCACCAAGCACCCCCGCACCTCTCCCCGCACCTCTCGCACCTCCCGCCCGCCCAATCACAAATGAATGCAACAAATTTGATGATATTTTTTTAAAAAATATTACTGTTTTTATTAAAAAAATATTACTGTTATGATTTAAACAAGTTTGAACATATTTAAACACAAATAAATATCAAACAACAATTTATATGTTGTTAACATGGCAACAAACTGCATATTATTTTTCTACATGAAATTCTGATCATCTAGCATATGTGACATGTTATATTTGGATGCATGGATAAAAAGATATGTGCAAAGAAAAATGCATAAAACAAAAATTGGGGAGCCAGGAATCGAACCTGGACCTCCTGGTGTGTGTGTTGCGTGCTGACCAGTCGGGCTAGTGTGTGTGTTCTGATGGAGATACGGTTAGGTGGAATATAACCTGAGTGCTCGAACTGTAATAAAAAAAACATTCTAATGGCGCACCGCTGCGGGGTGCGCCATTGCTATCTAAAAAAAACATTCTAATGGCGCACCGCCAGGGGGTGCGCCATTAGTAATCTTCCCCCATCCATGCACTTCGTCCCTCCCTCTCGCCAGACACTTCGTCCCTCTCCCTCCACCGCGCCGCTCCCTCCCTCGTCCCTCCTTCCACCGCGCCGCCGCCGCCGCCCCGACACACTGCGCCGCAGCTGCCCACGCGCCTCCGCCGCTTCCCTCTCCCCTTCCTCCCCCTCGAGCGCCGCCTCCCCCGCGAGCGCCGCCTGCCTCGCCTCCCTCGAAACCCTAGAAACCCGCCGGAGATTTGGAGCCTCGGAGCCGCCGGAGACTTGGAGCCTCGGAGCCGCCCCACGTCCACCAGGAGAGGAGGCCCCACGTCCACCAGGAGAGGAGGCCCGCGACCTCCCCGCCGTCTATCCCCGCCTCCCCTAAGCTCGTCGTCTCCGCCCTCCGCCGTCTCCGCTCCGGCCACCACCTCATCGTGGTCAGGTAACCCTCCTCCTCTGCCTCTCTTCTCCTCTCTTCCTCCTCTCCTCCCTCCCGGCCATGCCCTCTTCTTCTCTCTTTTGCTAGGCACTGTTCCAAGCGCCACACTGTCAGTGAATCCCCTAAATCTACTTACTCTGATCCACCCCCACCCCTTTGCTGAATCACTAGTATGTAGCCATCCTTTTGCTGAATCTTGAACCGTTCAGATCGCTAACTGTCACTCAAGAACAGAAACAACACCAAAAATTTGCCTGAAGAGACTGAAATTTAGTATTCAGAAACTGCCACCACAGAAAGGATGGGACCTAATCGGTGTTGATTCTGAATTTTAGTTGCAAACAGTCACCTCGATATACACTGCCTTCAGTTTAACAAGTAATAGTACTCTGCATTCATAAATCTATGGGCTGAGATACATATCGCTAACAATGTAGTGTCTGTCTGAAGAGACTAAAGTTCAGTATTGAAACTGACAGCATAGCATGGATGGAATTCAGTGCTAAAAATCACCTCTCGAATTTAGTGTGGTCAAATTAGATACAGTGTGGTCAAATCCCTCTCGAATTTAGGTCAAATTAGGTTCAAAAAATTGTGGGAGTAGTGCCTAGCAAACATGAATAATTAGTACTCCATGTGCATTGGAGTACTTGGTACCTGCAAGATATCTGTGTGCTAGAGGTACTCTAGTTTCAGAACTGTATCTTGAACCATTGTTTACTCTAACTTTAATTTTAGAACTGTAGTTTATGTGAACTTGATCCTGAACAAGTACTCCTCTAGTCCAGCAAGTACTCCTTGCTCAACTCGAGTACGCTCAGAGTACTTACTCTGTAGCTGTCATTTGTTCGAACTTTATAAATTTGCAGTCATTAGTTTACTATAGTTTCAGGACTACTAGAGTGCTAGGCCTGTAACTTTACTGAACTTGAAGTAGGCAGATCAGGCGTAGGCAGGTTTAAAAATCAGCATGTATCCCAGTTTGCATACTCAAGTCGCAAGGAGTATAAAACATGTTGATTCATTGTAAATTTATTTAAATTCAGTGTATATCCAGTTTGCATACTCAGTTTATACTCCTAAAGCAAGTGACCTGAAACGGGTTTAAACTTGTTTAAATTTGGAGTATGATTTTTTTTAATTCAGTGTATATTACTCCAGGACTACTCAGTGTATACTCAGGAGTACTCTAAAAACTTGCTGAAATTCAGTTTAATTAAACAGGACTGTTATTAACGACCTAGGCCACACAATGTTGCTCCTTCAAGACATCTATATAAAGCACAATGCAAATAAGCACGAGTAATTGCAGAGATGAGTAAGCAAACATGTGTACCTCTAGTTCAGGATCAAGTTCATATATATATATATATATATATATATATATATATATATATATATATATATATATATATATATATATATATATATGCATACCTCTAGCATTTGCATAACTGTCTGTGTTTATATGTCAAGCTGTATGCATTTTTAAGCTTATTTTACTATTCTGCTAGGTGCTTATTCAGCTGTATTTTATTTTGGACCATATTTGCCTTGTGATGCAGTGCAGCTAAATAAAGGGATAGAGAGAGAATAATGTAAGGGCCCTAACCTAAAGCAATATAATGGTCACTAGCTAATACGAACATGCTTTAGTATTACCTACCTGTATGTACTATATATGTTATTTTAATTTGATGGCTACTATGTAATGTTCCTTTATTTTGTTTCTAATTTATGGAGAGGAGAAATGTTGGTCATGGTGTTGTATAATTACTGGAGTAGATGTTAAACTGTTGTCGAATCTGATACCAGTGAGTTAGATGCCCATGCATGCATGAGCTGGCTGACAGACAAAGACAAGTAAGCCAGGCCTCAAGACAATGCAGCTTAATCAAATTAAACTCAAGATTCTGGTGTTTAACCCTGTTGTGTTGCTTCTAGAAATAATATAAAAGCTGTGAAAAAGAAATCTGTGGAGTTGGCACTTTACATAAGGTTGTAGATCATTGTAGTGTCCTAATGTCTAAGACTGTTGCATTGGAGGTTCAACTTGCAAACATTTTATTACTTGTTGCATTGGAGGTTCATCTTGTCTTGAGGCAAACAAATCAGCATTGGAGGCTCATCTTTATTACATATCAGAACTTGCAAACAAATCTCTGAAAGACTTGTAAAGTTGCTGGGTTTTGTCTCCGACCATTGTGTCGTGATGAATTTGCAGGTACCCCAAGAGGCCCTTGAGTTTGCCGGAATGTCGATTAACTTCCGTTCCGGAAAATTCGGGTACTCCATATGTCCTATTTTCAGCAAAGGTCATGCTGAAATTTTCCGTGAATTTTAGCATGACTTTGCTAAAAATAGGACATATGGGGTACTTGCGACTAATGCATGGGCCGGGGTATCTTAGTACTTAGTTAAGTAGGATCAACTGCCCCGCCATTCTTGCCGCATTAAACCATAGGTGGCAATAGAGCCAAGTGATTAGGCCCAACTTAGAATTCTCCTTAGCATCGATAAACCCTAGATGATAAACCCAACATAGGTGGCAATAGAGCCAAGTGATTAGTGCCAAGTGATTAGGCCCAACCTAGGGTGCCTCGGCATCGATAAACCCTAAATGATGAAAACTTAACTTAGAATTTAGGGTGCCTCGGCGTCGACAAACCCTAAATGATGAAACCTTGTCTTCTATAGGGTGCCTCAGTGTCGATGAGAACCTAAATGATGTACGCTTAGGCTTTTTGGGTGCCTCGGCGTCGACAAACCCTAAATGATAAAAGCTTAGCTTTTAGGATGCCTCGGTGTCGACAAACCCTAAATGATGAGACCATGATCTTGTTCCTTGACAATAACCAACTTATTGACCAATTTTTTTCCTATTTAGAGTGAAACATGGCCCACAACGATGAGGCTGGCGGTTCGGGCGGCAAGCAATTCTGGGAGCTGTCCCAGGAGATGGAGGAACAACCTCACCGCTATGAGGATGCCGTGGAAGACACCGATCCTGACTACACAACCCCTAGTGGCGTCGGGGATGACACCACTGATGGTGCCGCCAAGGATGCCACCACTGATGATGGCGGCGCACGCACAGATGGCAGCCAACCGAAGAAGCAATGGAAGGACCAGCGCCCGAACGCAAACCGCACCGTCAAGGAGGAATTTACTCAAGTGGACTCCGACGGGCATCCAACGGAGCCCAAACATATAGTCAAGGGGTACTCGGTTCAGCTCAGATGCATTCTCCGGAGCACCGTCTCGATCAACATCGAGAACCTTAGGCATAAGGACCGAGGGAATTTGCGCAACCTCCTCTTCATGAAGCTGCACGAACGATACAAGTTCCCCGCTGAATTTGAAAACATGCGCCTCTCAGGGAATAAAGTGAACAGTGCCGCCCTCACGAGGATGAGCACGGCCCTGTCTACTTGGAGAAGCGCGGTGAAGAGAATGATTGAGAAAGGTGATAGTTATGACAAGATCAAGACGAAAAATCCTTCGATCAGCGAAGAGGACTACAAGGAGTTCAAGATCAAGTGCGAGAGCAGTGCAACCTCCGAATCAAGTCAGTGGGGGAAAGAAATGCGGGAGTTGAACTTAGGGGAACACAAACTCGGTCCCGGCGGTTACAGAGTGGCGGAGCCTATATGGGACAAGGAGGACGCGGAGCGTGCCGAGCAAGGCCTGCCGCCCCGCTTCGAGAAATACAGCAGTGACAAGTAGACCAGGAACTATGTCAGGGACCGGTACAAGGAGGACCCGATAACAAAGGAGCTTACCACGGATCCGAAGACCAGGGCGCTTGAGCTTGTTCTCGCGAAGGAGACTAAAAGCGTAGCGGGGTCGCCTCGAGCACCCGCTGGGACAACACTCTAAATAGGGCGTTGAACATAATGAAAACAAGGATAAGCTCAGTAAGCCGTCGTCAGCTGGTCGTGTGGCCGGCAAAGGCTTGTCCACAAAATGGTCGTCATACTATACCGCTGGTGGGCGAAAGGAGAAAACGACCAGCTCGGAAAGCCAGTCGCGCGAGGTTCAAGAACTCAAGGCAGAAGTGGCGCGGATTCCGGAGATTGTCCAAGAGCAAGTGCAACAACAACTGGGATCGACGCTCACCGACATTATGCCTACCTTGATTCATGGGCTGACGACGTGGATTGCGGTTGGCCAACAGGGGCCGCCCCTGATTCCCAACTTCACGGCCAGCAACTCGCACAACGCGCAGGCGGAGCCATTGGTGTCTTCAGCGGCGGCGGTATTGGTGTCTCCGATGCCGGCACGGCCGACATTGGAGCTTAATGCACCCGGGTGTACGCCGGCCGACACCTCGCCAGCAAGCGGCCCCTCCGTCAGTTGCACGCCCGCCGTTGGCGGTGCCTCGACATTAGCCGAGCTCGACGCCATCATCACGGTAACTAATTAAGCCTCTCGGCCGAGGACTTCATCTCCTTGCCTTTGACTGGGCATCCCGGACGCCCTACATGTTTTCGCAGGGCGCCGCCGACGTTCATGCACTCTCCGCACTTCGTGAACAGCGAGTTGGTCGATGTCGCCAAGGAAAAATCGTTCAACGGGCAACCCGTGTTCCACGATAAGCCGATGCCACCCACCGTGTATAGGGTTCAACTGGTTGGTGCTGCCGGGCTGCGACGAGTTGTTACCTCCGATTCGACCGCGGGGCGGCGAAGATGATCGATGACCCTCGGCCTTTGCCTAAGCTGGCCCTGCTTTGGCGAAGAGCCAGATTCGTTTGGGGCGGGGACACAACCCCAAAGACAACACCGCCCGATCGTGCGGCGTAAGCCATGGCAAGACCGCCGCAACGCTATCGGACATGCTGGACATCCCTATGGCACAGGATTCGAACATGCATATGGAACAGGATTTGGACGACGACGACAACGACGACGGCCGTACATTTAGCAACGTCGATAAGTACTTTGCCGAACATGGGTACGATGACGAATTCTGCGGGCCTCTTTCTCAAGAACCCAACCAAGACGACCGCGGTCTAGCTGGTACGGCGGAGAAACCCAGTTGCAACAGCGCCGTAAATGCGGTGTTTAGTTCTCGAGACATCTCCACTGCCGACTTCACCGAGCCTCGACACCGAGGTGCCAAATATTATCAGCCCCAACACACTCAAGAAGGCAGTCTGTGAGCAGAACTCGGTCCCATTACAACAGAAGAAGAAGGGACGGAAAAGAAAGAGTAACAAGGGTGCGAGCCAGCCGGCACCGAGTACGATCCATGCTCAGGATGGGCCACCTTCACCTAAGGATATCTCGAGGAGGGTGCATGTGGCGGGTAGGGCGATGCTACCGACAAATATGCTCAATGCTGCAACCGGTGTGTTCTTTCTTTGGAGAAGCGGCGTCTCAGAGAGAATGATGTGGCATACCCGGTTTTCGTGGCCAAGGTGCCAGAGGGCAAGGGCTTTGTGGATGGCGCCATCGGGGGTACAATCGTCCTGCGGTTTGATGACATCTTTGCTATGTTTAACCTTCATCCGCTGCACTACACCATCGTTCGGCTGTTTTCACTGAGTATGGAGATGCGGATCATTAGAGACAAGACCCCGGACATCGTGATAGTCGACCCCTTCTACATGCGTGCCAAGATCTTGGGCAGCGCTGGGGACCGGCAAGTCACGAGTTCTTACCTCGAAGGCGTCATTCTGGCAAACCCAGATAAGGATAACTTCCTCGTGCCTTACTTTCCCGAGTAAGTCATCCCCTCGCCGCCCCGTAACATATGATTTCTTAGATTTCGATTGTTCTTTTTTTCTAACATTCCGTGTTCTGTGCAGTGACACACATTGCACACTCATCCTCTTAAGCCCGAAATATTCCATGGCCACGTATTTCGACCCGGACCGTGACTCCAAGATACACTACACAAATATCAAGAAAGTTCTTGATGATGTTCTCCCCGGCTACGCCAAATCTGGAGGCACCTTCGCCAAGCCAGTTCGTAGGCGGTACGGCGCGCACGTGTTTGCCCACAATACAAAGTTCTCCTGCGTCAAGCAGCCTTTGGCGGTCGAAGGATGCCTACTACGCCCTCCATCACATGCGAGGCGATCGTGCGGGACCATCATCACCTTCGCTACCAGATAATCTCAAAGATTGGGCGCGAGCTTGTCGGCAATCCAGACGCGGACATCGATAAGAATTCTTTCGCATCCAAATCGAGTTTGCGAAATTATCCATCAAGATGTACTTCGTACCTTGGGGCAGTTCTACCTCGGACATCAACCGTCCAACAGTGAGATAGACACAACGCTACAAATGCAGGCTGATAACGCCCGCGATTTCATGACCATCACGACAGATGGCGGCTTCATCCACGCTCCTGTCCCATGAGTCGAGTCGATAGTAGTGATGCTATGTGTAGTTCTGAAACATTGATTGGCCCATGTTGTAATTAAACTTTAATGAACTTGTATGTCTCTTTGGTTTGTACGGTCGTTCAACTTAGATGTAATCGATGCTATTTATTAGTAGGACCATGAATCGTGCTATTAATGTCTTTCTTTTCTCTTCCGATCCTTTTGTTGCATACTTATATATTTCTTATGTATTGTCTGTTGTTTGGCTTGTGCATAGGATGTCGTGGATGTCGTGTACAAGGGTAAGGTTCCCGGAGTCTACGACGACTGGGAGGAGTGTCGGAGACAGGTTCACCGTTTCAGCGGTAATAGTTACAAAGGGTACACCACTAGGGCGGAGGCGGAATCTAGATACGCCTGCTATCTAGCGGGAGAGAGGAGGGAGCGTTGGAGGAACCAAATAAAGACCAGTTTCATCGCGATGATGCTCATCGTGATGACCGCAGCTCTCTTCTATGTGATGGTAGTTTAGATGATCGATATCGACTTGTAATGTGAAGACAAACTCGCTACTCGCGGTCTCGAGACTTGTAATGTTCTATCTTTGTTAGGTCTTTTGAATTCGGAGACTAATATGATGAATTGTATTCGGAGACTAATCTTCTATTGTATTCGATGAATCTGCTGTTGCTGTGTGCCGTTGTCTAAATTCTGTCCAATAATATATTTTGTAACCTGTGAAAATATCATAAAAGAAAAAAATCCCTACTATTCATACTAGTGGCGCACCACACAAGACACTAATGGCGCATTGTGATAATCACACTAATGGCGCATCACCCACTGGTGCGCCATTAGTATGCCAAAGCACATGGGTACATATGGCCCCAGGAGGCATTCTAATGGCGCATGTGGGCTATACTAATGGCGACTACAGTGCGCCATTAGAACACCAGATACTAATGGCGCACCAGTGGTGCGCCATTAGAATTTAATTCTAATGGCGTGATGCTAGTGGCGCACCAGTAGTGCGCCATTAGTAGGCAAAACTGGTGCGCCACTAGCATGCCTTTTCCTAGTAGTGATCCCTCCACTTTACATTCTTGCAACTTACATGCTTTACTTTCCACTGCGCATATACTCTTGTCATGCTTGCTTGATATGTATTGTGAATGTTTAAACTTGTGCCAAAACTCCACATCAACTTAAGGAAATTAATAAACTGCAACTTTTCTTGATTAGAGTCTATTCACCCCCTCTAGACACCTCTTCTCGATCCTTTCAATTGGTATCAGAGCATTGGTCTCCATTGCTTTGGTTTAATCACCATTGGAGGAAGATGGATGTGTCTACATTGGGGAGTCTTAGACATAGAGTGCCTATTCTTGATGGAGAGTTATTTCATGAGTGGAAAAATGAGATGCTTGAGATTTTCAATGAATATCATTTGAACAAGTACATTACTAGCCCTTGTGCACCTCATGTTGATCCTTTGCATCCTACCCTTGATGAGTCTATTGACATGATCTGCAACCTTAGAACTGTTAATCTTATCACTAGAGGCTTGCCTAGAAACTTGATTGGATGTTTGCCTACTCTTGAGTGTGCCTACACTATATGGAGATTTCTTGAGGAAATATTTCCAAACTATTCCTTGCAAAACTTAGATGAAATTCTCCATAAGTCTATTGCCTTGAGTAAGATGAGTACTAGTGATCCTAAGTTTGATGATTGTCTATCTGAGCTTCGTGACCTCATGCGCGCCAAAGGAGATGTTGGAATTATTAGCAATATCATTTCCGGAGCTATTAGAATTCATAAAGATGACCATTGTGATGATCATTTATCTAATGAATTACCCTCTCTAGGAGTTGATCAATCACAAGACGATGTTGAACATGGATACTATGATGAGGATGATGATAGTGACTATGATTTTGATGATGAAATGAGACACTTTGGTCTTATGGCTAATCTTCGCGGCTACATGGCTGGAGGAAAGGAATGGGTCCTTGATAGTGGATGTACTGATCATATGAACGGAGACAAAGATAAGTTTCGTGAGCTTGCTGAAAATGATGGCCCTCAAAAGTATGTCACTTTTGGTGATAACTCAAAGGGTAAGGTGGTTGGCCTCGGTAAGGTGGCCATCTCACATGATAGCTCCATACAAAATGTCATGCTCGTTGAATCTCTTGGGTACAATTTACTTTCAATTATCTAGACTTGCTGATTTGGTTTCAATGTCCTATTTACTGAAGTAGATTGCCAAGTGTTTCGAAGAGACAATCATAAAATGGTCTTTACCGGTATACGTAGAGGTGATCTTTACATTGTTGATTTCACTAAAAAGGCTCAACCTAGAACTTGCTTCATTGCTAAATCTTCTAAAGGCTGGTTGTTGCATAGAAGGTTAGGTCATGTGGGCATGCGAAATCTTGATAAGCTTATTAAAGGTGATCATATCCTTGGCGTAAAAGATGTTATATTTGACAAGTATAGACTTTGTAGTGCTTGTTAAGCAGGAAAACAAGTTGGAGGGAGTCACCCCGTGAAGAACATCATGACCACGAGAAGACCACTCGAGCTACTTCATATGGATCTCTTTGGTACCAATGCCTACAAGAGTCTCGGTGGTAACTCATTTGGTCTAGTCATAGTCGATGATTTTTCAAGATTTACGTGGGTTTCTTTCTTGATGATAAATCATAGGTCCAAAAGATCTTCAAAAACTTCGCTAGGAAGGCCCAAAATCAATTTGACGTGAAGATCAAGAAGGTTCGGAGCGACAACGGAACGGAGTTCAAGAACGCAAATGTGGATACCTTTCTTGACGAAGAGGGGATTTCACACGAGTTCTCGGCTACGTACACACCTCAACAAAATGGAGTTGTTGAGAGGAAGAACCGGACTCTTATTGAGATGGCAAGAACGATGCTTGATGAGTACAAGACTCCAAAACACTTTTGGGCGGAAGCGGTTGAGACAGCTTGTCATGCAACAAATCGCTTGTATCTTCACAAGCTACTCGGCAAGACGGCATACGAGCTCCTCACCGGTAACAAACCCCAAGTTGGATACTTTCGAGTATTCAGCTCAAAGTGCTTCATTCTTGATAAGCATCGTCGTTCTAAATTTGCTCCTAAATCTCATGAAGGTTTCCTACTTGGTTATGGCTCAAACTCTCACACTTACCGTGTCTACAATGATTTCACTCGAAAGGTTGAAGAGACGGTAGATGTGAAGTTTGATGAATCTAACGGCTCGCAAGTAGAGCAATTGTCAAATGATGTAGGAGACAAAGACTCTTCGGAAGCAATCCAAGACTTGTCTATTGGCAAGATTCGAACAACGAAGGTGAAGGAGAGTACCTCGTCCGTCCAAGTAGAAGCCTCCACCTCACAACAATGTGAACCAAGAATTGATACGGAAGCATCTACAAGTGGGACACACCAAGATGAAGAAAACGAGGAAGTACACCAAGATGAACATCAACAACCTCCTTCTCGACCACGAAAAGAGAACGACAACGTCAACAATGAAGAAGGCCAAGAAGGAGAACAAGATGATGAGGATGTTCCACCCCGAGGCAAGCAAAAGCTCTCACGTGTTCGAGCAAGAGTTGCCAAAGACAATCCTGTCGAGCAAATCTACAATGATATCCAAACCGGGAGAATCACTCGCTCTAAAACTCGTTTGGCTAATTTTTGTGAACATTATTCATTCCTCTCTAGCATTGAACCTATGAAGGTTGAAGAAGCATTGGAAGATCCGGATTGGATAAACGCCATGCATGAAGAGCTACACAACTTTGAGAGAAACCAGGTGTTGACATTGGTCGAGAAGCCCGACAACAACCACAACATCATTGGTACCAAATGGGTGTTTTGCAACAAGCAAGATGAAGATGGTCAAGTCGTCCGCAACAAAGCACGTCTAGTCGCCCAAGGCTACACTCAATTAGAAGGTATGGACTATGGTGAGACATATGCTCCCGTTTCTAGACTTGAGTCCATCCGCATCTTACTTGCTTATGCTAATCACCATGATATCACCGTGTACCAAATGGACATTAAAAGAGTTTTTCTAAATGGTGAAATTGAGGAGGAATTTTATGTTAATAAACCTCCCGGCTTTGTCAATCCTAAGAAACCTAATCATGTTTAAAAACTTCACAAAGCTCTTTATGGTCTTAAACAAGCTCCTAGAGCGTGGTATAAATGCTTGACCAAGTTCCTTATTGAAAAAGCCTTTGAAATTGGAAAAATAGATTCTACTCTCTTTACTAAAAGGGTTAATGGAGAACTATTTGTGTGCCAAATTTATGTTGATGATATTATATTTGGTTCGACTAACCCTCATTTTAGTGAGAAGTTTGGAAAGCTAATGTCGGAGAAGTTTGAGATGTCTATGATGAGTGAACTCAAATTCTTTCTTGGTTTGCAAATCAAGCAAACTAAGGAAGGTACCTTTGTTTCTCAAACAAAGTACACCAAGGACTTATTCAAGAAGTTCAATATGAAAGAATGCAAAGGTATGACTACACCCATGCCTACTAGTGGACATCTTGACTTGACTAAGGACGGTGAACCGGTTGATTAAAAAGTTTACCACTCTATGATTGGTTCATTGTTATATCTATGTGCCTCTCGTCCCGATATTATGCTAAGTGTGTGCATGTGTGCACAATATCAAGCGGCCCCTAAAGAGTGTCATCTTAAGGCTGTGAAAAGGATAGTGAGATACTTAATACACACACCAAATTTTGGCATTTGGTATCCTAAGAGATCTTCTTTCGATCTTGTCGGCTACTCCGATTCGGACTATGCCGGAGACAAGGTTGATAGAAAGTCCACTTTGGGTACTTGTCAATTTCTTGGTACATCTCGTGTGTCTTGGTCCTCCAAGAAACAAAACTCGGTATCCTTATCCACCGCCGAAGTGGAATACATTGCCGCTGGTTCATGTTGTGCTCAATTACTTTGGATGACCCAAACTCTTAAAGATTATGGGATATATATGAAACATGTTCCATTGCTTTGTGACAATGGAAGTGCTATCAAGATTTCTCACAATCCCGTGCAACATTCTCGAACTAAGCACATTCAAGTTCGTCATCACTTCATTCGAGATCACGTTGCTAAAGGTGACATTGATCTTAAGCATGTTCGTACCGATAAGCAATTGGCGGATATATTCACCAAACCGCTTAATGAGAAAATCTTTTGCCGTTTGAAAGGAGAATTGAACATCATTGATGCTTCAAACTTGGAGTAGGAACTCCATTTGTATACATGCAAGGCATGAGCCTGGACTAATCCTTGATATTTCTTTCATGATGCTATTTATATGTCTTGGATATATTTGTACCCTTGCATGCTATCAAACCCTTGTAGGTACTTGGATGAATCTAAATCTATGAGATGGCAACCCACTCACATCTTGAGCAATTTCTACATCACCAAGTCTCTACACAATGGTGGTTGAAGACAAGGACGCATGAAACCCTTCAAACATATTCTTTGACAAACTCTATATTAAGTTCTATGATTGTCATTTTGGATACACAAGTGTTCTTCCTTGCAAAACTAATCCATGTAGGTAGATGAACTCAAATTCTAAGTGGTGCTCCCAACTCTTGATGAGCTACATCAACCTTGAGCAACCCACACAAGTTCAACTACATGATCAAGATAAACACCACCAGCCAAGGTATGTTATTCCATCTTTGAGAAGCTTTACTCCAAGTCTTGGATCAAAGGAACTCAACAAGATGTGAATACATCAAGATGCTTAAACAACAAATGGTAACCCCATTTTGAGCTTAAACGATGAGTATGACCTATGATCAAGTGCCCTCACTTGACTCCTAAGTCAATATACTCTAACATAGGTGACTTTGTCACCGACCAATTCTAGATGAAGTTCTCTTGTGTTTCTCCGTGCTCTTGCATTTGTCTCATGCATATTTGTTTACTTTAAAAAAACTTCATCTAGATTCCTTTTCTGTTCATTTGTGTTCTGCATTCCCTGCATCCAATTCATTGCAAATCTTTCAGCCAATTCCTTGCAAATCCTTGTGAGATCTTAATTGTCTAGTGAGCTAAGGTGACAAGTGTTTTCACTATGATGAACTCGGTCACACCGGTTTGTATCCTTCCGTCCAACCAAATATTTTTTTGGCGCCACCGAATCACACACCTTGGTGCCACCGATTTCACTACAGGAAAGACAGCTTGCCACTTGTTCCTGCATTCTTTCTGCTCCAGCTCCACGTAATGATTCTTGTCCTCTACCAGCATCACATTCTACTTGCTACTTTGCGTTGTGACTTGATGACCCACAAGTATAGGGGATCTATCGTAGTCCTTTCGATAAGTAAGAGTGTCGAACCCAATGAGGAGCAGAAGGAAATGATAAGCAGTTTTGTGATAAGATAATTGGTAACGAACAAAAGTAAATAAAGTGCAGCAAGGTGGCCCAATCCTTTTCGTAGCAAAGGACAAGCCTGGACAAACTCTTATATAGAGAAAAGCGCTCCCGAGGACACATGGGAATTATCGTCAAGCTAGTTTTCATCACGTTCATATGATTCGCGTTCGGTACATTGATAATTTGATATGTGGGTGGACCGGTGCTTGGGTACTGCCCTTACTTGGAAAAGCATCCCACTTATGATTAATCCATAATGCAAGCATCCGCAACTACAAAAGAAGTATTAAGGTAAACCTAACCATAGCATGAAACATGTGGATCCAAATCAGCCCCTTACGAAGCAACGCATAAAGTAGGGTTTAAGCTTCTGTCACTCTAGCAACCCATCATCTACTTATTACTTCCCAATGCCTTCCTCTAGGCCCAAATAATGGTGAAGTGTCATGTAGTCGACGTTCACATAACACCACTAGAGGATAGACAACATACATCTCATCAAAATATCGAACGAATACCAAGTTCACATGACTACTAATAGCAAGACTTCTCCCATGTCCTCAGGAACAAATGTAACTACTCACAAAGCATATTCATGTTCATAATCAGAGGAGTATTAATATGCATAAAGGATCTGAACATATGATCTTCCACCAAATAAACCAACTAGAATCAACTACAAGGAGTAATCAACACTACTAGCAACCTACAGGTACCAATCCCAGACTTGGAGACAAGAATTGGATACAAGAGATGAACTGGGCTTTGAGAGGAGATGGTGCCGGTGAAGATGTTGATGGAGATTGCCCTGTCCCGATGAGACGAGTGTTGGTGATGACGAAGGCGATGATTTCCCCCTCCTGGAGGGAAGTGTCCCTGGCAGAACAGCTCTGCCGGAGCCCTAGATTGGTTCCGCCAAGGTTCCGCCTCGTGGCGGCGGAGTCTCGTCCCGAAAGCTTGCTTATTATTTTTCTTCGGACGAAAGACCTCATATAGAAGAAGATGGCCACCGGAGGGCCAACAGGGGGCCCACGAGGCAGGGGGCGCGCCCAGGGGGGTAGGGCACGCCCCCATCCTCGTGGACAGGTGGAGGCCCCCCTGACGTAGATTCTTCTTCCAGTATTTTTTATTATTTCCAAAAATAACTTTCGTGGAGTTTCAGGACTTTTGGAGTTGTGCAGAATAGGTCTCTAATATTTGCTCCTTTTTCAGCCCAGAATTCCAGCTGCCGACATTCTCCCTCCTTATGTAAACCTTGTAAAATAAGAGAGAATAGGCATAAGTATTGTGACATAATGTGTAATAACAGCCCATAATGCAATAAATATTGATATAAAAGCATGATGCAAAATGGACGTATCAACTCCCCCAAGCTTAGACCTCGCTTGTCCTCAAGCGGAAGCCGATAACGATAAATATGTCCACATGTTTAGAGGTAGAGGTGTCGATAAAACAAAATACAGACATGAGGGCATCATGATTATTCTCATAACAGCAACATATATGGATATTGTCATATGATTTCTTATGCTCAAGTAATAATATATTCACAATGCAAAGTATGAATCAGAAACTTTATTGAAAATCAACAAACTATAATCTCAGTCATTGAAGCAATTGCAATTTATCATAACATCAGAAAGAGTCTATGTTAGAGCTTTCTAGCAAGTCCACATGCTCAACTATCATTTAGTCTTTCATAATTGCTAACACTCACACAATACTTGTGGTTACAGAGTTTTAATCGGACACAGAGAAAGATAGGGGTTTATAGTTTCGCCTCCCAACCTTTTACCTCAAGGGTAATGTCAACAATAATATTTCATGCTAACCCACATCCAATTAGATATATATATATATATATATATATATATATATATATATATCAGGATCTTTCCAACATCCTGTGCTTGCCAAAGGATAAAATGTAAAAAGGAAAGGTGAAGATCACCATGACTCTTGCATAAGGTGGAAGATAATAATAAAAGATAGGCCCTTCGCAGAGGGAAGCAGAGGTTGCCATGCGCTTTCAGGGTTGGATGCACAAAATCTTAATGCGAAAGAACGTCACTTTATATTGCCACTTGTGATATAGACCTTTATTATGCAGTCCGTCGCTTTTATTTCTTCTACATCACAAGATCGTATAAAGCTTATTTCCTCCACACCAATCAATCATACATATTTAGAGAGCAATTTTTATTGCTTGCACCGATGACAACTTACTTGAAGGGTCTTACTCAATCCATAGGTAGATATGGTGGACTCTCATGGCAAAACTGGTTTAAGGGTATTTGGAAGCACAAGTAGTATCTCTACTTGGTGCAAAGAATTTGGCTAGCATGAGGGGGAAAGGCAAGCTCAACATGTTGGATGATCCATGACAATATACTTTATCTCAGATATAAGAAAACATAACCCATTATGTTGTCTTCCTTGTCCAACATCAACTCTTTAGCATGTCATATTTTAATGAGTGCTCCCAATCATAAAAGATGTCCAAGATAGTGTATTTATATGTGAGACCTCTCTTTCTTTATTACTTCCTATTAATTGCAACGATGACCAAAACTATGTTTGTCAACTCTCAACAACTTTTAATCATCATACTCTTTCTATGTGAAGTCATTACTCTCAATAAGATCAATATGATCTCTTTGTTTCTTTTTATTCTTTTCTCTTTTCTTTTATTCACTCAAGATCATAGCAAGATAATCAAGCCCTTGAATCAACACTAATCTTTATTATATAGCTATCGGACTCGATTACATAGAGGGATCATGAAGCAAAACTCAAAACTAGATCATACTCAAACTTTATTCTACTAGATCAAGATACTACTAATAGGATCGAACTAAGAAAAACGGTAAAGATAGGAGTGTGATGGTGATACGATACCGGGGCATCTCCCCCAAGCTTGGCAGTTGCCAAGGGGAGTGCCCATACCCATGTGATTATGTCTCCTTTGCTGGTGAAGAAGGTGGAGGTGATGATGGATAGTAGCACATCGAGTGTAAGAGGTCCTCCAACTTGCGGATAATGCCCTTGAGTGCAACGATATGCTCCTTCAACAAAATATTTTCATGTGTGAGATACTTGTTTTGTATACGAGCTAACTCAATCATCTTAAAAGCTTCGATCTCAGTTGGGGTAAGAAGATTGTGATCAAGTTGAAGGTTGTCTTCAGGAGCTTGGTCCTCCGTGGCCTTCCAGATCCCTTCATCCTTGTTGATCTCCATGGGCTCTTCCCTCTTCGGCTCTATCTTCATTAGCCAAGAAGCGTTGTCACCATTGTTGGAGGAGGGGGACGACATGATGCCTGGCCTTGACAACCCTGACAGAAAACAGCTCGAAACAAGAATAGAGGACAATTGCGTGATGCAGGAGTCAAAACCTTCGGGAGATTATATAATGAATTTTTACCGACCAAAATACGTATCGTGCAAGAAAACGGAGTCCGGAGAGCACACGAGGTGCCCACGAGGCAGGGGGCGCGCCCAGGGGGGTAGGGCGCGCCCTCCACCCTCGTGGAGGCCTCGTGTCCTTCCCGGACTGCTTCTTATTTTTCTATTTTTCTAAATATTCCAAAACGGAGAAAATTGCCATTAGAACTGTTTTGGAGTCGGTTTAGTTACCGTACCACATACCTATTCCTTTTCAGAGTCTGAAACGTTCCGGAAAGTGTACTTTATGTATTCCTCCGGGGTTACGGTTTCAATAGCATTAGTTTCAACATTTATAGGATTACCTGAGATATAATGTTTAATTCTTTGACCGTTCACCACCTTCGGGTTTGTGCCTTCGAAGTTGTTGATTTTTATGGCACCGGAATGGTAGACCTCCTCGATAACGTATGGACCTTCCCATTTAGAAAGAAGTTTTCCTACAAAGAATCTTAAACGAGAGTTGTATAGCAATACATAATCACCTACATTGAACTCACGCTTTTGTAACCTTTTTTCATGCCATCTTTTAACTTTTTCTTTAAACAATTTGGCATTCTCATAGGCTTGGGTTCTCCATTCATCAAGTGAGCTAATGTCAAATAACCTCTTCTCACCGGCAAGATTGAAATCGTAGTTGAGCTCTTTAATAGCCCAATGCCTTATGTTCTAGTTCAAGAGGTAAGTGACATGCTTTTCCATAAACTATTTTATACGGAGACATACCCATAGGATTTTTATATGCAGTTCTATAGGCCCATAATGCATCATCAAGTTTCTTAGACCAATTCTTTCTAGATCTATTAACAGTCTTTTGCAAAATTAATTTGAGCTCTCTATTACTCAATTCTACTTGACCACTAGACTGTGGGTGATATGGGGATGCAATTCTATGACTAACATCATACTTAGCAAGCATTTTACGAAAAGCACCATGAATAAAATGTGAACCACCATGAGTCATTAAATATCTAGGGACTCCAAACCTCGGAAAAATGACTTCTTTAAGCATTTTAATAGAAGTGTTATGATCAGCACAACTAGTTGGAATAGCTTCTACCCACTTAGTAACGTAATCAACAGCAACTAAAAAAATGTGTGTACCCATTAGAGGCAGGAAAAGGTCCCATATAATCAAAGCCCCAAACATCAAATGGTTCAATAGCAAGTGAATAATTCGTAGGCATTTCTTGACGTCTACTGATATTACCAATTCGTTGACATTCATCACAAGATAGGTCAAACTTACGGGCATCCTTGAAGAGAGTAGGCCAATAAAAACCGGATTTGTCGGTGTACTAGAGTAGGGGTACCCTAGTATCCCGAACTTGTGCACGGGCAGTTGCAGCACCCCGCGGCAAGGCTTGCCAGGTGACCGCCAAGGTCCTCCGTGGTTCCTTTGGAGCCATTCAAGAACAAAATATTTGAGCCAAGGAGACAAGGCCCCGGCAAGAGGAGCTTGCCGGGAAGGCCAACCAAGGCACCTAGGAGACAAGGCCCCAGCAAGAGGAGCTTGCCGGGAAGGCCCGTGGCGACAAGCTTCGGACGTGACAAATCAGCGATCATGGCAAGGCGCTTTGCTGCGAGCTACCACTGTTCTGCGCTCCGGCACATCCACCAGCGTGTCGCCATGGGACCATTCCGGTAGCGTGGCAAGGCTGTCTTGCGGCCGGCGAGCGCTGTGGTGGCGGCGCTGACAAGATCGCCATCGTGGCAAGCGGTGGCGCCCGACAGTCCCTGTTTGTACTGTTTGGGCGGCGTGAGCGGGCATTTAATGCCTTTGTCCCCTGCCGTCAGGGTTAGGTATGATACACTGTACAAGTAGCTGTACCAACCGTACTCTTTTTCTGTTTTTACCCTTGTCTACGTTGCCACCTGTCGGAGACCCCTTGAGCATATAAAAGGAGGCCCATGCGCAACGTAGAGGGGGGTTCGAAAGGTTCGAAGCCAGAAAACACTTAGCTCTCTCAAGCAAGAACTGAATACACCCATACATGCAGCAGTAGGAGTGTTATCTCTCCGGAGAGCTCCGAAGCTGGGTAAACTGCTCGTGTGCATCGCCTCGATTTGCTCTTCGTGCGACCTCCGCCCCCCGCCGAACCAAAAGGGGCTCGGTCCGCCGGTCCCATAGGTGTTCGTGGGTCAGATCAGCCTCCCCGACAGGATTGCAATACCTTATGTGCAGTTCTATCTCCAGCGTGGTGTCCTCCATAAGCCTCGGAGTGACACTTGTGTAGGATCTGTTCCTGTTCATGCTCAGGTACACAACGTCTAATAACACCATCTACTCCTTCTTTATAAAGATGTGGGTCATCCCAAAGGTAATGTCTCAAATCATAGATTTTTTTTCTTTTGCTGGTATGTGAAACTAGGTGGTATAAATTTAGCAACAATATAATTAGCATAATCAGCATACCATGGAGCAGTATGAGAAGCATTTATGACATTTGATTGTTCATCAGGAAAGCTATCATCAATAGATAGTGGGTCATCAAGAACATTCACTAACCTAGACAAGTTGTCTGCAACGGGGTTCTCAGCTCCCTTTCTATCAATAATATGTAAATCAAATTCTTGTAGCAGGAGAACCCATCTAATAAGTCTAGGTTTAGCATCTTTCTTTTCCATAAGATATTTAATAGCAGCATGATCAGTGTGAATAGTTACTTTAGAATCAACAATATAAGGTCTAAACTTATCACAAGCAAATACAACTGCTAAGAATTCTTTTTCAGTAGTAGCATAATTTCTCTGAGCATTGTCTAGAGTTTTACTAGCATATTGAATAAAATTTAATTTCTTATCAACTCTTTGCCCTAGAACATCACCTATAGCATAATCATTAGCATCACACATAATTTCAAAAGGTAAATTCCAGTCATGTGGCTGAACGATAGGTGCAGAGATCAATGCTTTCTTAAGTATTTCAAATGCTTCTACACAATCATCATCAAAGACAAATGGTATATTTTTTTGTAATAAATTAGTCAGAGGCCGAGAAATTTTTGAGAAGTCCTTAGTGAACCTCCTATAAAAACCGGCGTGACCAAGGAAACTTCTTATACCTTTGATGTCCTTGGGACATGGCATCTTTTCAATAGCATCAACCTTGGCTTTATCAACTTCAATACCTCTTTCAGAAACTTTATGCCCCAAGACAATACCTTCATTAACCATAAAGTGGCACTTTTCTCAATTCAAGACAAGATTAGTTTCTTCACATCTCTGCAAAACTCGATCAAGGTTGCTCAAGCAATCATCAAAAGAGGATCCATAAACGGAGAAATCATCCACGAAAACCTCACAAATCTTTTCACATAAGTCAGAGAATATAGCCATCATGCATCTTTGAAAGGTAGCAGGTGCATTACATAAACCAAAAGGCATACGTCTATAAGCAAAAGTACCGAACGGGCAAGTAAAAGTAGTCTTTGATTGATCATCGGCTGACACAGGTATTTGAGAGAAACCAGAGTAACCGTCTAGAAAGCAAAAATGTGTATGTTTGGATAATCTTTCTAGCATTTGATCGATAAAAGGTAAGGGGTAATGATCCTTTTTAGTAGCGTTATTTAATTTGCGGAAATCAATTACCATCCTATAACATGTAATAATTCTTTGCGGAATCAATTCATCTTTATCATTAGGAACGATGGTAATCCCTCCCTTCTTAGGGACACAATGGACAGGACTTACCCACTGACTATCAGCAACGGGATAAATAATACCTGCATCAAGAAGCTTTAGTATTTCCTTTCTTACCACTTCTTTCATCTTAGGATTCAGTCGTCGTTGGTGATCACGAACTGGTTTGGCATCTTTCTCCAAATTTATTTTGTGTTGACATAGAGTGGGACTAATGCCCTTAAGATCATCAAGAGTATATCCAATAGCAGCACGATGCTTCTTCAGAGTTTTCAATAATCTCTCTTCTTCATGCTCTGAAAGGTTAGCACTAATAATAACAGGATATATCTATTTCTCATCAAGATAAGCATATTTAAGAGTATCAGGTAACTGTTTAAGCTCAAACACGGGATCACCCTTGGGTGGAGGAGGATCCCTTAGGATTTCAACAGGCAAATTGTGTTTCAAGATGGGTTCCTGTTTAAAGAATACTTCATCTATTTCCCTTCTTTCATTTATAAACATATCATTTTCATGGTCTAGCAAATATTGTTCTAAAGGATCACTAGGAGGTACGACAATAGAAGCAAGACCAATAATTTCATCCTTACTAGGCAATTCCTCTTCACGGTGTTGTCTACGAAATTTAGAGAAATTAAACTCATGAGACATATCACCCAAACCCATAGTAACAACATGCTTTTCGCAGTCTATCTTAGCATTAACAGTGTTCAAGAAGGGTATACCAAAAATAATGGGACAAAAGCTATCTTGTGGGGAACCAAGAACAAGAAAATCAGCAGGATATTTAGTTTTCCCACACAAGACTTCAACATCTCTAACAATTCCAATGGGTGATATGGTATCTCTATTGGCAAGCTTAACGGTAACATCAATATCTTCTATCTCAGTAGGTGCAATATCATGCATAATTTCTTTGTATAAGTCATGAGGTATAGCACTAGCACTAGCACCCATATCACATAAGCCATGATAACAATGATCTCCTATTTTAACAGAGATAACAGGCATGCCTACCACAGGTCTATGTTTATCTTTAGCACAAGGTTTGGCAATTCTAGCAGTTTCATCACAGAAATAAATAACATGCCCATCAATATTATCAGCCAAGAGATCTTTAACAATAGCAATATTAGGTTCAACTTTAACCTGCTCAGGAGGTGTATAGGTTCTAATATTTCTTTTACGAACCACAGTTGAAGCTTTAGCATGATCTTTGATCCTAACAGGGAAAGGTAGTTTTTCAACATAAGCAGTAGGAACAATAGGATCATTATAAGTGATAGTCTTTTCTTCAACTTTTAATAGGTGCAGCTACTTTTACTTCTATGGTAGGATGATATTTAAACCACTTCTCCTTAGGGAGATCAATATGAGTAGCAAAAGATTCACAGAAAGAGGCTACTATCTGAGAGTCAAGTCCATATTTAGTGCTAAACTTACGGAAAACAACGGTATCCATAAAAGATTTAACACAATCAAACTTAGGTGTCATACCTGACTCCTCACCTTCGTCGAGGTCCCAATCTTCAGAGTTGCGTTTAATTCTTTCCAATAAATCCCATTTGAATTCAATAGTCTTCATCATAAAAGAGCCAGCACAAGAAGTATCGAGCATGGTGCGATTGTTATCAGAAAGCCGAGCATAAATTTTTTGAATAATTATTTCTCTTGGGAGCTCATGATTGGGGCATGAATATAACATTGATTTAAGCCTCCCCCAAGCTTGAGCGATACTTTCTCCTTCGCGAGGCCAAAAATTATATATATAATTGCGATCACGACGAACAAGATGCATAGGATAAAACTTCAGATGAAATTCAAATTTCAATCGTTTGTAGTTCCATGATCCCATATCATCACATAGCCTATACCATGTCAATGCATCTCCCTTCAAAGATAAAGGGAAGAACTTCTTCTTAATAACATCATCGGGCACACCTGCAAGCTTAAATAATCCACAAACTTCATCCACATATATTAGGTGCTCATCAGGATGCTTTGTTCCGTCTCCTGCAAAAGGATTAGCTAGCAGTTTTTCTAACATACCCGAAGGAATTTCAAAGTAGACATTTTCGTCTTGATGAGGTTCGATGGGTTGAGGAGCAACTCTTTGCTCTCTTGGTCGGGGTGAAGATACCCGAACAAGCCCCTCAGGATTACTTTCCATAGTAACAAGTGACAGTAAATTTCAGCACACTATACAAATTTTTCCTTACCAAATTCCACCTACCAAAGGCGCTTCACTCCCCGGCAACGACGCCAGAAAAGAGTCTTGTCGAACCCAACGAGGAGCAGAAGGAAATGATAAGCGGTTTTCAGCAAGGTATTTTCTGCAAGCACTGAAATAATAGGTAACAGATAGTTTTGTGATAAGATAATTGGTAACGAAAAAAAGTAACAAAAGTAAATAAAGTTCAGCAAGGTGGCCCAATCCTTTTTGTAGCAAAGGACAAGCCTGGACAAACTCTTATATATAGAAAAGCGCTCCCGAGGACACATGGGAATTATCGTCAAGCTAGTTTTCGTCACGTTCATATGATTCGTGTTCGGTACTTTGATAATTTGATATGTGGGTGGACCGTTGCTTGGGTACTTCCCTTACTTGGACAAGCATCCCACTTATGATTAACCCCTATTGCAAGCATCCGCAACTACAAAAGAAGTATTAAGGTAAACCTAACCATAGCATGAAACATGTGGATCCAAATCAGCCCCTTACGAAGCAACGCATAAAGTAGGGTTTAAGCTTCTGTCACTCTAGCAACCCATCATCTACTTATTACTTCCCAATGCCTTCCTCTAGGCCCAAATAATGGTGAAGTGTCATGTAGTCGACGTTCACATAACACCACTAGAGGAGAGACAACATACATCTCATCAAAATATCGAACGAATACCAAATTCACATGACTACTAATAGCAAGACTTCTCCCATGTCCTCAGGAACAAATGTAACTACTCACAAAGCATATTCATGTTCATAATCAGAGGAGCATTAGTGTGCATAAAGGATCTGAAAATATGATCTTCCACCAAATAAACCAACTAGCATCAACTACAAGGAGTAATCAACACTACTAGCAACCTACAGGTACCAATCCCAGACTTGGAGACAAGAATTGGATACAAGAGATGAACTAGGGTTTGAGAGGAGATGGTGCTGGTGAAGATGCTGATGGATATTGCCCTCTCCCGATGAGAGGAGCGTTGGTGATGACGATGGCGATGATTTCCCCCTCCCAGAGGGAAGTGTCCCCGGCAGAATAGCTCTGCCGGAGCCCTAGATTGGTTCCACCAAGGTTCCGCCTCGTGGTGGCAGAGTCCCATCCCGAAAGCTTGCTTATTATTTTTCTTCGGAGAAAGACCTCATATAGCAGAAGATGGCCACCGGAGGGCCAACAGGGGGCCCACGAGGCAGGGGGCGCGCCCCTCACCCTCGTGGATAGGTGGAGGCCCCCTGACGTAGATTCTTCTTCAAGTATTTTTTATTATTTCCAAAAATAACTTTCGTGGAGTTTCAGGACTTTTGGAGTTGCGCAGGATAGGTCTCTAATATTTGCTCCTTTTCAGCCCAGAATTCCAGTTGCCGGCATTCTCCCTCCTTATGTAAACCTTGTAAAAAAAGAGAGAATAGGCATAAGTATTGTGACATAATGTGTAATAACAACCCATAATGCAATAAATATTGGTATAAAAGCATGATGCAAAATGGACGTATCATGACTCAAGGACCAAACCCATTTGTAATAAAAATCCAGAAGAGCCCTTCTTGGAAATTGATGTCAAAGGGGGAGAGAGAGATCACATCAAAGCTTAATCATTTCTATAGGGGGAGAGTGTAAGAAACCCCGGATGCTTGGTGTTCAAGAGGAGATAAGTCACATGTCTTTAAGATGGGAAAGACATGTTCATATTTGATTGTTTGCTTTAGCTCTGTTTCTTTTCTTTGCTCTAATTTTCTGTTCCCTATCTTCTCCCAGTATCCCATGCAAGATTCAGGGGGAGCAAGACATGTAAGGGAAGGAAATCCTTGAATTCATTGCATATCTTTACCTTTGGGGACATGTCTATATCCAATACTCACTCTCTACATGTCATCCCAGTCTTGGTACTCTTGTGGTTTCTTTTGTTTGCTCTGGCTAGTAGATGTATCTGTTTTGTCTAACCTTGTTTACTCAGGTTCATTCCTTCCTAAGCCAACTCAAGACCACAAGGTAAGTATATGCGTCACAGTCATGTGCATGAGGATTTCTTGCTGATGTACATACTGTTTGCAAGAAGGACTCATGAGCATGAAGGTACATTTCCTATACTCACATCATTTGCTCTGATACATATAGCCAAGATACATGTAACACATTGCTTACTCTGTCATGCTGATGCATTCACATGCTCCTATGTTCCATATTTATAGGATTGCACACATGTAGGGGGAGCCTATGCATGTTACATGTCTTTCCAAAGCTTTACTTGTTATTGTGACGCCCGGATAATTAAGCTACAGTGATCCCTGCTAATGATGCCACGTCACCTCGGTTAATGTGGATAAATTCGCGTTAGTTCGAAACCTAGTTCGAATTTCAAATTTAAAACCGAGGCAAACAATAAAAGTTTTCAAACATTAAAACTAAAATGTTCGGTTAGTGCCAGATAATTATGTAGGTAATAGTTGTGAAGGAAACTTGTTTTTAGAAAATGCTAAAAGGCTCTAAAATAAAAAAAACAGAAAAGGGAAATAAATAAAAGAAAACAAAACAAAACTAACAGATAACAAAAAGGAGAAAGCCCCACGGCCCCTTGGGCTTCGGCCCAGCAGGCCATGGCCTAGCTGTCGCCCGGCCAAGCCCACCCCTACTCCCCCACTCCATAACCCCCCACCGACGGAAACCCTAGACCGCCCCCCACCCCACTTCCCCACTCGCCCCTCCCGCACGATCCCCTCTACTCCCTCTGTTTCGCCCGATCCAGATCGGGGGAAATGCCCTAACGCCGCGTCGTCGCAGCCACCTCATCGACGCGCCCCCCCGGAGACCCTCCTCGCTGAAGCGGCCCCCCATCGCCCATGTCGTCGTCGCTCCGTCCGTGACTCCTCGCCGGCTCCACCAACCCTCACCACCCTCTCCCCGACCTGGACGCGTCGCCCCCGACCCCGTCGTTATGCTTTGCGGTGCTACTTGGAGGACTTCAGGCTACTCTCTGCTACATCCTGCAAGACGGAGGCTGCCAGAAGCGTAGTCTTCTACAGGATTAGCTATCCCCCTCTTATTCTGGCATTCTACAGTTCAGTCCACTGATATGGCCCTTTACACATATATCCATGCATATGTAGTGTAGCTCCTTGCTTGCAGTACTTTGGATGAGTACTCACGGTTGCCTTGTTCCCCTTTTCCCTTTCTTTACCCGATTGCTGCAACAGACGATGGAGCCCAGGGCGACGCCACCGTCGATGACGACTACTCCCGGAGGTGCCTACTACTACGTGCAGCCGGCGGCGACGACCAGGAGTAGTTAGGAGGATCCGGGCGGGAGGCCTGCGCCTCTTCGTCTGTATCCCGGTTTGTGCTAGCCATCTTATGGCAACTTGTTTAACTTATGTGCGTACTCAGATATTGTTGCTTCCGCTGACTCGTCTATGATCGAGCACTTGTATTCGAGCCCTCGAGGCCCTGGCTTGTATTATGATGCTTGTATGACTTATTTTATTTTTAGAGTTGTGTTGTGATATCTTCCGTGAGTCCTCGATCTTGATCATTACGCGTTTGCGTGTATGATTAGTGTATGATTGAATCGGGGGCGTCACAAGTTGGTATCAGAGCCGACTGCCTGTAGGAATCCCCCTTCCACACTTCTTGGCTGAAGTCGAGTCTAGTCATTGCAAAACTTTTACTAACATGGCTGTGTGCCTTACGGGCCCACGTCGCCATTGGGTGGTATTAGGATCTTTTACTCCTCGATCTTTACTCTGCGACTCTGAGCTCTCTTCTATTCGGGTTAAATGATTTTGCTAAAAACAAAACTAACTTTAGGTTCTCGCAAGTACCTTCTCCCGGAGAGCCCCTTGTTACCGATGACCGCCTGCTGCACCAGAAGATTTCGAAGATACTCTCCGATTTTCTCTCGAGACCTTGTGCCCATTGCTTTTGCAATTCCCTTCCACCGAAATATCCCTATGGATAAATACTTACACCTGTCGTGCTTACTTTTATTCCCAGTCGATCTTGTTATTACAAGATACCCCGATAATATTTTGTGCCTACTGCCTTGCAGTTCTTTGCCACCTGAATACCCCTAAGAACAATTTCTCGCACTTTCCGAGTATCTCCTCATCCCTAGTTGTTCAGGTGTTTCACAAAAGTCTTTGAAATACTATTCAATCCTCTGAAAATCCTTAGCAGCTTTATGGCTCTGCAAATACTTGTCTACTTGCATTATGGACGCTTCCCATATATCTGGCAATATTCACTAGTATCTTTTGACACCGTCATTTTGATCCTATTGATTCAACATGTGTGCGAATGCACACAATCATCTATCAGCCCTTCTAAATTATCTTTCTGGGTCAGACATCATTTTTGAACATGAGCCGGTTCTCGACCAAACTATTGGTCGTCAATTGTGCCTCTGGTCTGTCCAACTTATCCATCCTTGATCCGAACGTTTGCTCCTGATCCCTTGAATTGAAAATCATAATTCCTTTGCTATTTAAATGTTGAATTATTTAGATGTTCTATAAACCGATGCATTTGCATTCTTTCTTCCTCTGATTGGGTATCGATACTCACATCAGCTCCACTGTGGATCGCCATATCCACTGTTGGATTATTATATCCGACAGTGTCCTTCATAATTAATCACCTTGTGAGTCCTTCTCCGATACATAATGCCTTTGGTAAATTGCATCCTTTCCTTTTGTCAACCATGCTCTGTTTTCGCGCCGGTGATATTTACTCTTGAAGCTTATGGTATATGTTGGTAAGAAGCCCCGATGGGATTGAACCAACGCCTTCCCTCATCGGTGTGAACCCGAAAGATTTCACGAGTCATACTTATCTGGTATTTCGCCAGGTAAAACTTTCAACATTAATGCCTTTATCAAAGCGAGAAGTGAATGGAAGGTTATACATTGAAGAAGTGGGAGTCGACCTTGAACTTTGTGTTCATGCCCATGGACACGATGTAGATCCTATCATGGAAGCTTCTTGTAATAATAACTATTTCCTTGTTATAATACCATTTGGTATCTATGAATTGATCCTTTGCAATCATGGATCCGACCATATTTTCTACTTGATTCCATTTCTCGGACAAGTTAAACCACTTGTCCTCTACAGATCAATGCAACCGTCCAACCTCTATTTTGATCTACCGTCGTGTATTAGCCCCATGGTATCTCGATCTGATGAAGTAGTACCTTCCCTGTCATAGTGACTCCACGGGTTCTGGGTTGTCGTCAACCGAGAACATACATAAGTGAATCGATTCCGCGCTCTGATATGATAACTCTAAGTAAATTTCATTGCTTATGAGTTTAATAATCCTTGAAGCCATTCCTAGCCTAATTGGCTATATCATTATCGTAATGATTGTAATTGTGCTACCTGGTCCTTATTCCCGAAGCACAACTCTCGACGCTGAGCTAAGCTTACGTCAACTTCCCTCGTCATATCATTTCGCCTTGAACAACAAGCTTGATTCCGAGTTTGTGTCGTATCCGTGGTTTCAATAACTTTTGCTCCATCCTTCCTTTTGCTTGATGTCGTCGATGAGCGATTATATCTTCATGAAACCTCTCGACAAATGTGTCATGATCATCATCAACATTCCGAGCTCCTCAAGGATATCAATTGAATTCATGATGAGAAATACCATCCTTGCTCTCGATGATTTGTGTTATCATCGACCACTCGATTGCCTTTCGTTCAACAAAAACTTGTTCATGTTTTGTGTTATACCTTGAGATCCTTGCTATCCAGCATTTGTTCTTCGTTACCTTGGAGTATTACCATCCTTTATGTCAAGAATATCATGAGAATTTCACCACCTCTTAATAATTCTTGGTATGGTGATACTTCTCACCATCACCATTCTTTCTTGGGTCCTCGTGTTGATTCCAACTGGGGTACCAACAAGTGAGCGGCGCTGTTTGGATTCTTCCCTTCTAGCAACCCTATTGCTTTGAAGTTAGTGGTCGGCCATTCATTCTTAGACTATTGATTATGGAATCACCATTCCGACGTTGGTCGTGCAACCCAGCCCATATTTCGGGTGCACCTATCAACCAATGTTTAAATTGGGTATTGTTTTCCTCAAGCATATCCCCTTATATCATTTCATCTGACTAATGTTATCTCCTTGTTCACATAATTGTGGAAATCCATCTTTTGTTAATCTCGATGAATTGTCACTGATTCCATCAGCCACCTCCTCATCCTCTCGTTGGTTTACCGATGAACTCTTGTTTCGGAACTGGCTTCCGTAGTTCATCTCCCGAGAATCTTCGATGTCATCTCGTCAATTTGTATCGCACCTTTTCTCCTCAAGCATCATGAGTTTGAGGTATCCTAACACCAATCAGATCTGAATCTCGGTCAGATATGATGGTTGGAACATTTTTCCAAGAGTTATAACACTGGTCCTTTATAACCCGGTAAGGTGATGGCATGCCCAGCATACCTGGCCGGATGACCTGCTGTTATAGTTTCCTTATTAGCAAGGTTATCCATTCTTCCATGAGGAAATTGTAAGACTTATTCTACAAGTTGTTCTTGATGGATCCTTCCTGTATCCAAAGTCTGACCTTTGCTTGAAGACCATGTCAATACTATCTCGAAGCATGTCTGTGGTACTCCGATTTTTCAACAAGAACATTTGAAGCCCAATGCTAAATGTTTCCTGCTCAATTATCCAAACACCGTTGTATGGGTAATGTCATGAAATTTCTCTCCCCTTACCTAAAGAGTTTTCTACATTATATCCTGTCATGGATATCATGCTCTGCTTGTCCTTGGGAAGGGTATATCCCTGAAATGTGTGTTTAAACACATTTTCCTTTCCATTGTTCTGTCTAATCTCATGATCACGTTTTCCTTTCCATTGTTTTGTTTAACCTTTCTTGTAATCTATATGACCTAAGCAGTAATATTCTCCTGCTTATGTAAACACCTCGTGGTACCGCTCTGTCAGTAAGACCCTGTTACTATTGTTGATGACATTCCGGTAGCCACCGATGGACGAGAACCTTGCCTATTGGCCCGCCTCGTTCAACGAGCGGGAAAATGGTTCTCTTCGTCCCTCGCCCTTGGTATCGATGTTGTTGCCGACATAACTGATAGGCTACCCTCTGACACGCCTTACTATCGTGACCGTGCAAGATGTCGGCCCCCTTCCTATTTTCAACCACATGGTGGGCCCATAACCCACAGTTCCACAGGATTGAAACCTGACTCTCCTGTACACCCCATGTTCCCAAAGTTATTCCTCGCGCGTGGACTCGCATGTAATTCACGGACCACCGTCCCAAGTGATCTATTTTGGTATCAGACGCAATACTTATTCTCGTTGCTCTGAACCCCTTTCACCTTCTGATTAGGCATCGAACGCTTGCCTATCCGTTTGAAACTTCTCATGGTACCTCCTTACTTTGCTCTCGATATTTTCTTAAGATTCAATTCGAGAGTAACTTCCGCCACCTTCCTCGATGTTATCGACCAGATAGTCAACCTTGTAGAGGTCGTCCTTTGAAGCTACCCTTATCCTTTCCGTAAATGCGATGAAGATCCCCAAGGAAGGGCGACAACTTCATCATGATGACCAAGCGAGGCGAAGACATCAATGCAATGGATCGACCTCTTCGAGAAGAGAAAATATGACCGAGAAGAATCGTTAGAATTTCGTAACCAGATCCCTTCCCCCCTTATAACCGCTCCTAAATCTCGGGACGAGATTTCTTGTAGTGGAGGAGAATTGTGACGCCTTGAGGATATTAAGCTACATGATCCCGCTAATGATGCCACGTCACCTCGATTCTTGTGGATAAACTTCGCGTTAGTTGAAACCTAGTTCAATTTCAAATTTAAAACCGAGGCAAACAATAAAAGTTTTCAAACATTAAAACTAAAAAATGTTCGGTTACTGCCAGATAATTACGTAGGTAATAGTTGTGAAGGAAACTTGCTTTTAGAAAATGCTAAAAGGCTCTAAAATAAAAAACAGAAAAGGGAAATAAATAAAAGAAAAGAAAATAAAACTAACAGATAACAAAAAGGAGAAAGCCCCACGGCCCCTTGGGCTTCGGCCCAAGAGCCATAGCCTAGCTGTCGGCAGCCAAGCCCACCCTACTCCCCACTCCATAACCCCCACCGCGGAAACCCTAGACCGCCCCACTTCCCCACTCGCCCCTCCCGCACGATCCCTCTACTCCCTCTGTTTGCCCGATCCAGATCGGAAATGCCCAACTTGCCGTCGTCAGCCACCTCATCGACGCCCCGGAGACCCTCCTCGCGGGCGCCCCCATCGCCCATGCCGCCGTCGCTCCATCCGTGACTCGCCGGCTCCACCAACCCTCACCACCCTCTCCCGACCTGGGCCGCGTCGCCCCGACCCGTCGTCATCGCCCGGCCTTGGCGCCGCCCATTGGCGCTGCCCCACCACCGCCGCCTGTGCCGGATCGACCTCGCCGTGGCCTCCTCATCTCCTCCCCACGGGTCACCCCGAGCCTCGCCGCCCGCTTCTCTTCAGCGCTGGTGAGGCCATCGGCCTCTCCCCTCGTCTGTGTCGCGGCGCCGTTCATCGCCCGTCAGGCGCGACGACCCGCACCGCTGCCGCTGCCTTTCGCCACCGGACCTCGCCGCCGTCCCTTTCGCCCCCCGTTGCTCGCCTAGCTCGTCGGCCCCGTGCATCTTGCCGCGGGTGCCCGCCGCTCCCCCTGGCCGCTACTACCGCGTCGTCCCGCCTCAACCGTTCTTTCGCGCCATGCCTTGATCTGCCGCCGTGCCCCGGTGGCCTTGCCGCACGCTCCCTCGAACGCACGGCGCCCGCAACCAACACCGCCCCATTAACCACTGCCCGAATCCACTATGGCCCCTGTGCCTATGACACATGGGGCACGCCCCTGGAACGTTAAAAAAAGGAGATAAAAAAACAATAATAAATAAAAATATTAATTAATTAACTTAATTAATCATGTTTATAGTTAACTTATTTAACTATTGTTAATTAATTAAACTGTAATTAGATTAGTTAAACCCTAATTAGAATAAACAGAGTATGACATGCGGGACCCACATGTCAGTTGACCAGTCAACACCTCTGTTGACTGCTGACGTCATGATGACATCATGATGACATCAGCAAACACTGTTCTAGATAATGTTGAATTAAAATATTTAAATTAATCCTAAAGATGATTTAAAACTTTAAAAATTAATATAAAATAAACCGTAGCTCGGATGGAAAAACTTTCTACATGAAAGTTGCTCAGAACGAAGAGACGAATCCGGATACGCAGCCCGTTCGTCTGCCACGCGTCCCTAGCATAGTGAACATGCAACATTTCACCTCCGGTCCATCTGTCCGAAAACACGGAACACCGGGGATACTTTCCCGGATGTTTTCCCCCTTCATCGGTATCACCTCATACCGCGTTAGAACACGTCTAGCTCTGCTTGTTGTCCTGTTATGCACTTGCTTGCTATGTATTTACTGTTTCTCCCCTCTTCTCTCCGGTGAGACCCGTGACAATCTTTGATGCCCTGTGGTCGACTACGTCACCGGCGACCCTTCCTTCTTGTCTCGAGCAACCAGGCAAGCCCCCCTTGATCACGGATATCGCCTATTCTTCTCTATCTGCTTGCATTAGAGTAGTGTAGCATATTCTGCTTCGGTTAATCCTATTCTGCTGCATAGCTTGTCATTGTTACTACAGCTTGTTACCCTTACCGCTATCCTCTGCTTAGTATAGGATGCTAGTGTTCCATCGGTGGCCCTACACTCTTGTCAAATGCGCCATGCTATACTCTTGGGCGGGATCACTTCGGGAGGTGATCACGGGCATATACTATATACTTTAAACTGTTACATTACTTATGATACTGTTAGGAGATGGGGGCTGAAAGGACGGTGGCTCCATCCCGGTAGAGGTGGGCTGGGTTCCGACGGCCCCGATCGTTACTTTGTGGCGAACAACAGGGCAGGTTGAGACCACCTAGAGAGAGATGGGCTGGCCCTGGTCGGCGTTCAGCGGATACTTAACACGCTTAACGAGATCTTGGTATTTGATCCGAGTCGGCCATTTGGTCTATCGCACTAACCAACTCTGCGAGGAGCAGTTATGGGCACTCGGCGTCGTGGTATCGGCCCGGCACGCCGTGGCGTCGCCGATCGGCGGCGCGTCGGATTGGGCGTAGGCCTGCTCTTGTATTAAGGGGCTATTTACGCTTCCGGCCGCCACATAGCGTGCTTGGTGTGCTAAGGCGATGGGCCCTGCCCACAATGCGCTTAGGTTTAGACCGGCGTCTTGACCTCTCTGTTGTGCCTAGATGGGGCTGCGGCGTGTTGATCTTCAGCGGTCGGGCATGACCCGAAAAGTGTGTCCGGCCAAATGGTATCAAGCGTGTTGGGTTATGTGGTGCACCCTGCAGGGAAGTTAATCTATTGAATAGCCGTGATCTTGATAACAGGATGACTTGGGTTGTACCTTGACCTTATGACAACTAGAACCGGATACTTAATAAAATACACCCTTCCAAGTGCGGATATAACCGGTGATCGCTCTCTATCGAGGGCAATGAGGAGGGATCGCGGGTAGGATTATGCTTTGCGATGCTACTTGGAGGACTTGAGGCTACTCTCTACTACATCTTGCAAGGCGGAGGCTGCGAGCGTAGTCTTGACGAGGATTAGCTATCCCCTCTTATTACGGTATTATGCGATTCGGTCCACCGATATGGCCCTTTACACATATATCCATGCATATGTAGTGTAGCTCCTTGCTTGCGAGTACTTTGGATGAGTACTCACGGTTGCCTTGTTCCCCTTTCCCCCTTTCTTTACCCGATTGCTGCAAGCAGACGATGGAGCCAGGGGCGACGCCACCGTCGATGGCGACTACTCCCGGAGGTGCCTACTACTACGTGCAGCCAGCCGGCGATGACCAGGAGTAGTTAGGAGGATCCCGAGCGGGAGGCGGCGTCTCTTCGATCTGTATCCCGGTTTGTGCTAGCCGTCTTATGGAAACTTGTTTAACTATATACGTACTCAGATATTGTTGCTTCCGCTGACTCGTCTATGATCGAGCACTTGTATTCGAGCCCTCGAGGCCCCTGGCTTGTATTATGATGCTTGTATGACTTATTTTATTTTTAGAGTTGTGTTGTGATATCTTCCCGTGAGTCCCTGATCTTGATCGTACACGTTTGCGTGTATGATTAGTGTACGATTGAATCGGGGGCGTCACAGTTATTCTCTATATCCATATCTAAAGCTTTGATGTATGTTGTCATCAATTACCAAAAAGGGGGAGATTGAAAGCACAAGTGCTCCCTGGGTGATTTTGGTAATTAATGTCAACATATCTCTTGTTGGACTAATGCGTCTACCTAGTATGTTTTAGATAAGTTCAACAATGGAGTGGCATGGACTAGAGGATGTGGAACCCCTTCTAAATGCTGAGGACAAAGGATTGGCTCAAGCTCAAAGCTCAGGACTCTACATTTTCTATTTTAGTGATCCAAGATCACATTGAGTCCATAGGAAAGCCAATACTATTAAGAGGGGATGAGGTGTTGCTTAATGGCTTGCTTGCTCAAAGTGCGTAGTGATATGCTCCAAAGCCCTCAACCACTTTCTCACATCCACATATGTCCCAAACCAAAATTCAAACTCGGCCCCACCGAAACTTTCTATCTGGCGCCACCGAGTTCAGTTGACATAGCCACTGCCAGAAACCCTAGTCAATTCGATCTCACCGATGGGATCTCAGTCTCACCGAGATGGGCTTGCAAACTCTCTGTTGCCTATTGCAATAATTTCGGTCCCACCGAGGTATGCAATCGGTTCCACCGAGTTTACTTGGCCAACTCTCTGTTTTGCTTAGTACCCAAATCAGTCCCACCGAGTTTGTGTAATTGGTCAAACCGAGATGAGGTTTTATCCTAACCCTAGCACATCGGTCCCACCGAGTTGATTATATCGGTCCCACCGAAATGCCTAACGGTCACATTATGAACTAAATCAGTCTGACCGAGTTCTCTGATTCGGTCCCACCGAGTTTGTTGATTTGTGTGTAACGGTTAGATTTTGTGTGGAGGCTATATATACCCCTCCACCCACTCTTCATTCGTGGAGAGGGCCATCAGAACATGCCTACACTTCCAACATACATTTTATGAGAAAGAACCACCTACACTTGTGTTGAGGTCAAGATATTCCATTCCAACCACATAAATCTTGATCTCTAGCCTTCCCAAGTTGCTTTCCACTCAAATCTTCTTTCCACCAAATCCAAATCCTGTGAGAGAGAGTTGAGTGTTGGGGAGAATATCATTTGAAGCACAAGAGCAAGGAGTTCATCATCAACACACCATTTGTTACCTCTTGGAGAGTGTTGTCTCCTAGATTGGCTAGGTGTCACTTGGGAGCCTCCGTCAAGATTGTGGAGTTGAGCCAAGGAGTTTGTAAGGGCAAGGAGATCGCCTACTTGGTGAAGATCTACCCGAGTGAGGCAAGTCCTTCGTGGGCGACGGCCATGGTGGGATAGACAAGGTTGCTTCTTCGTGGACCCTTCATGGGTGGAGCCCTCCGTAGACTCGCGCAACCGTTACCCTTTGTGGGTTGAAGTCTCCATCAACGTGGATGTACGATAGCACCACCTATCGGAACCATGGATAAAAAATCTCCGTGTCTCCAAATTGCGTTTGCACACTCCAATCCCTCCACTTTACATTCTTGCAACTTACATGCTTTACTTTCCGCTGGTCATATACTCTTGTCATGCTTGCTTGATATGTATTATGAATGTTTAAACTTGTGCCAGAACTCCACATCAACTTAAGGAAATTAAAAAACTGCAATTTTTCTTGATTAGAGTCTATTCACACCCCCTCTAGACACCTCTTCTCGATCCTTTCAGGCACTTCTGCATGCAGCGCTGGAAGGTGGCGCCGACGTTCTTCAAGCCGAGCGACATGGTGATGTAGCAGTACGCCCCGAAGGGCGTGATGAAGGAGGCCGGGTCCAGCTTGATCTGGTGGTAGCCGGAGTAAGCGTCCAGGAAGGACAAGAGCTCAGAGCCGACCGTGGAGTCGATCACTTGATCTATCCGCGGGAGGGCAAAAGGATCCTTGGGGCAAGCCTTGTTCAGGCTGGTGTAGTCTATGCACATGCGCCAAGTGTTATTTTTCTTCAGGACGAGGACTGGATTGGCAACCACTCGGGGTGAAACACTTCCATGATGAAGCCGCTGCGAATAGCCGGGCAACCTCTTCACCGATGGTTCTTCTCTTCTCCTCAGAAAAGCGACGTAGGGGTTGACGGACAGGCTTGGCATCCTTATGGACCTGTAGTTTGTGCTTGGCGTACTTCCTCGGAACACCCGGCATGTCTTTTGGGGACCATGCAAAGATATCCCGATTCTCACGGAGGAAGTCGACGAGCTCGCATTCCTATTTGCTGTTGAGACGGGTGCCCACAACCATGTACTGCCTGCAGCTGGGGTCAGAGGGGTTGAGCTTGACCTTCTTGGTGTCTTTGGAGGGCTGGAACGAGGCCTCGCCAGCCGACTCCTTGGCCGGAGCCGGCACAACCGGCTGCTCGCCGGCCAACACCACTATCCGGTCGATCTGGCGCCGCTCCTCAGCTGTGACCAGCGATTCGGCTAGCTTGGCGCCGGCACGGGTGCACTCTAGAGATTTCTTGTAGTCGCCGGCAATAGTGATGAGGCCCTTGGGACCCGACATCTTCATCTTTAACTAGGTGTAGTGGGGAACCGCCATGAACTTCGCCAGCGCGGTCCGGCCTAGCAATGCGTGGTAAGGGTTGGACAAGTCCACCACCTCGAACCAAATGGGCTCGCGCCGCAAATGGTCGTGGGTGCCGAACAGGACATCGAGACGGATCTGACCGATCGGGGAGTAAGAGAGACCTGGCACGATGCCGTGGAACACCGTCCGGGTTGGTTCCAGCTGCTTGGCCTCGATGCCGAGCTTGGTCATGGTGTCGCGGTAGAAGATGTTGATGCTACTACCGCTGTCAATGAGGACTCATGAGAACTTGTAGGTACGCTTCTCAGCGACTATGGTGGGGTCGAGGACGAGGGCGTATCCACCCGGCGTAGGCATGACGGTCGGGTGGTTCTCCCTGGTCCAGCTGACCGGGCGCTCTGACTAGTGCATGTACTCAGGCACGACCGAGATGACGATATTCACCTCCTGCCGAAGCAGAGGCTCGCTGTGCTTGTCGCCACCCATGCTGGTGAAGACGACGTACCAATCGTTCGGGTTTGGGAAGGCTTCATCACGCATGGCGCCGGCCGTCGAGGGCGGAGGCGGAGGCGGAACCGGCTGCCCCGCACCCGGTGCTGGTGGAGGAGGCGGAGGGATGTCGCCTCTCATGATGCGTTTGGTGATGGCGCATTGCCGGAGCGTGTGCGTAGACGGCCTTGCGCCGCTATGCTGCTTTCAGGGGGGCGTCGAGCATGAAGCTCATGGTGGGTTGCCAGGCGGTCTTGTCGGCCGGCTCGGCCGCGGGCGCTTGGTCGGTGGCAGCGCAAGGCGGTTGTCATAGCAGGGAGCCGGCTGCTCAGCCTTACGCTTGTTGTTCTGCTGGTTATTCTGCTGGCGGCTACTCTCGGTAGCCGGCTTGGGAGTCGGCGCCGGCAACGCCTTGCCGGTGTCGTCCAATACCACTTGAATCTTCATGGCGAAGCCGGCCGTGGCGTATTTGTCCACCTTGACCATGAACACGGCCATGGTGGTCGGCTCGGAGTGCATGAGCTTGTGCTTGAGCAGAGTGCCATCTTCGCAGCCGCTTATGAAGTACTGGATTGCCTGAACCTCATGGACCCCCTTGCAGCTGTTCTGGAGCTCGGTCCAGCGTGCAAGGTACTGGCGGCCGGTCTCCTCCGGTCCCTGGACGTACATGGCAAGTTGGCTGGGCAGGCCGGGCCGCTTGTAGGTGATGGTGAAGTTATGCACGAATCGCCGTGATTCCGCAATGGGTGGCGGGTCCCTGCCTCTACTACCCATGAAGCTGACAACGATCACGTGGCCGTCGTGCGGCGGCTGCGGAGGGGGCGAGGTGGCCAGGCAGGGGGAGACTTGTAGGCGAGAACCTGCACGGAGGAGGAAGGAGACGCCTCCGGTGGAGATGATGACAATGACCGTGCCTCCATCACTAGCGGCGGTCACGACGTGCAGCTGCAGGACTAGAGATCAGACAGGTCGGGCCGTTTTTGGTAGTTGTTTGCTTTGGTGGTGCTCTTGGGTTTACAATTTCAATAAAATCCTGTTGCGAAGTGGAAGGTTAATGTTATTTCTCTGATATCACACTTTATCTTCTTGGTTCAAGTATTGAGAAAGTAACACTGCCGCAGATGTATTTACTTAGGTTGCCAAGCTGGTGAAAATATATGTAATTCAGACATGATAGACAGTCAAATTTACAAGTAACTTTTATAGTCATAGCTAGCTTACTTTGGTTTACTTGGTCCATGTAGAGTTGGAATCTCAGAGCTACACTTTCGACCGGCTTGCTTTGAAAATCGAGTAAAACTAAAAGAATAGAGGTTTCAAATGCAACAAGAGTTTAATAGTGCTACAGATCTGTGGAGCGGGCAAGAATAGTTGGTCAACCTTTAGTAACTACTATTGATGTATACTCCAGATGCAAGTTTCTTGCATGAAGCTGACTGTTGTTTATTATTTTTCAAAGTGCCATATTTCTTTGAGATCTCCTGCCAAATTATCCCAGCCTTGCTTCATACTTTGGTGCCATTTGCATTACTGCATATACTATTCACTATTTAGACTGGCTCTGTAAGTATTTTCTTTTCTGATATGCATTGTATTGTCACTGTGTATGATCTTCAGAACTAATGAACTAATGATATCTCTGTAATATATGTATGTTTGTATAGATATTTTTCTTTCAGAGCTAATGCTATCTTGTGAATTTCGCACCTGTGTTAGCTAATCCCTTGGTTGAGTTGTCTTTCCAACCGAAAACTGTACTGGAGGGCTCGATAGCACTTGATTCTGTTTTAGCTGCAACCAAGTATCTACTTTATTTAAGTTTGTTGATAAAGCTGATTTTCCTGATCCTGTAATCCTTGTTTTGTCAAGCCAAACATCTCATTTTATTTAAGTTTGCATGACTGTATTTTTTATTTGTCTTTTTCTAAAGTTTTATGAACACTTTTGTTTTTCTGTCGAGCACAAACAAAGAGCAAATTGTGATCTTATTTTAACAGGGAGCAAACTGCATAGCAAGATCAATAATGAATGGTTCAAGTCATGTGTTACAAGTTACAATGAGCAGGAGGTAGTCAAGTCAGTTGATGATAAGGATATTATTCGAATATTTACTGCAATGAGGTCTCGGAAAGGGCATTTGCCTCGTGATGGTCTATAGTGCGCTATTGGTATTCGGTATGTTCCATGTGACCATCTCTATTCTTGCAAGCTTTCGATTTTTAATATATTCACATCTCACAACTAAATTTATTTTAATTACAAATCTATTTTTTTATCTTGTAGTGCCTTCTAGGATTTTGGCAACATGGCGAGCTTGCAGCAGGGTCAAAGAAGGGCGCGTTGTGACCGAAAATGCCTAATGGAGGCCGCACCCCAGGTAGGCCGGAATCCTGGCCGTCTAGATCCTTTTGGGATCCGTGCCTTTCCTGTATTCACGCTCGTTGTCCCCCGTAGACCTCTCTCTGCCCGCGTATTGCGCAGTGCATAGGATAGCATGAGCTAGGGAATCTAGGCAGTACCACGTGCCTACATCAGTGTTACTTGGCACACATCGGGTCCACTCAGAAACTGGGCAACGCGGCGTGGCCAGTCCTAGCTCGATGACAAGACTGCATCAATTACTTTCCTAACAGACGAATCGAGTTCTATTAGTGAACGATTATCTTAGGTCCTGCCATAAGTTGACTAAATGCTCCACACGTGGAAGTTGAACATTTGTTGTACTTCCCTTGTATTAAGCATATGGAAAATTTCTAAATGTTCCAAATGTGAGAGGTTTGTGTATTAAGAAGTTGAACAAAATGCATCGTACTGTTTGGACGTTTTTACTAATTCCTTCCTAGTAAATCATGCATTAAGAAGTATGATTAACCTGAGTTACTAGTCGCACAATTGGAATAAATACTAATGGACAATTTTACAAATACTAATAATGAATTTTCGATCAACCAGAATGTAATTAGAACCTCCAAGTAGGCAATCTTTGAGTAATTGGACCTTGATTATGGTAGCATTTGGCACGCAGTACCGGTACAACACCGTGGTCATGGCTTGTCCACAGTGCATTTTCGAATCTGGCCCTACTACAATTTTTTAAAGTGGCATGGTTCTGTCTTGTCAACTGTCCTCTGTTACCCTCTCACACACGACCTGCACTGATCAGTACTCTCATCGAACCAGCTCGTCTTCTTCAGAGCACTGATCGAAATCTCCATAGCACTCTTCCTGTTTGGGTTTGCCTCGCGCTGCACCGGTGCTTTGCCAATGCTTACGCTAAAAGAAATTAGACTCTCAGATCAAAGATCAATTTTTCCTTAGGAATGTTTTCTACTGAATACAATCAATCATCTACGACTGCAGACAAAAATTCCAATTCTATAATTCTTCAACAAAACTAAACACCTTGACCCTTCATACAGGCAAGCAGAACAAGATACCACCACTCCACTTTTTTCAGAGTAATTCAGATAAAAATTGTACTGCACAAAAGTGTGTGTGACTAATTTCAGAATCAATTTTGAACCTGAATAACCTATGAACAACTTGGAAATTTTTAGTTATGCCAGAGCCAAAGTAATGATTAATCTTCAACAGGGATCTACCAACACTTTGACCCTTCATACAGGCAAGCAGAAAAAGATACCATCAGTCCAGTTTTTTCATAGTAATTAAGATAAGAATTTTACTGCACAAAAGTATGTGCGCCTAATTTCAGAATCAATTTTGAACGAGACTTACCTATGAACAACTTGGAAATGTTAGCTACGCAGGAACCAAATTAACGATTCAATCACTCTATGTAACATCATTATTTTGACTGATAGGCTTAAGCTTGAAAATTAACATCAAGACTATGTGTATGAACAATGGCAGAACAAGCAACCAGGCAGAATCAACAAATAGACATAACTACCAATATGATTTCTACCCAAATGCAGCTTACTGCTCCAAGAACATGTATGAACAAATGACAAACTGAATAAAGAAATTAGAGACACGCCTCCTAGTCCAGCCGCTGGTAGCCTCTGAACAAATCTGGAAAAGCTCCTTGTTCCGGCGGAAATCCAGCACTTTAACCGACGTGCGCGCGAACTCCGACGCGGCCTATCTCCGCATCGGCGATGCTAAGAGAAGCCGGCGACTCCACCGGCCCGGCCATGGCTATAGGACGTGCCTCCAAGACCGGCATCCTGCATATCAGCGGATCCGCGGAACAAGAAGTGTGAGAGATCTAGAAGAGGTGAGATGCGATTCAAACATGGGACGGCAGAACTTCTAACCTGTGCGGTCCTGCAGTTGCATCTTCGAAAAGCACGTCCATGTCCAAATCCATGGCGAGGAGGTCGACAGAGGTGGGCTGTGGAAGAAGAAGATTACCCCAGACTGGAATCCTCCACCCCCACCCCTGATGCAGCCTGTACCTGAGGTCACGGACCACGAGCAGTTGTGCCACCGGTGTACGCCTAGGGCGCTAGCACCTAAACCTGCTGTTCACACATGGGGGGCAGCCTGCCGACAGGAACGGATCACGAGGCCACACCGAACGGCCGAGATAACCCAACCCGAGGTGCTCGGCCTCCAAAAATTCGCTCTCGCGTTGTGACGGACTTCCTCTCCTCTGTGGATGCCTAAGCAGCGATGAGACGCTTCACGGAATCGAGTCTATGAGTCTCTCTGCATGCGCTGCGGCGAGAGTATAAGTGCCTTGATCTGTGTCACAGCTCCTAACCCCATTCCCTTTGGGTTGGACTTGACTCATTGTGAATTCTGATGCGTACATTCTTTTGGTCAGGGCACCATGAGGTTGCTGCTGACTACGATTCCCAACTTCTAGGAGATAAGGTTCATCGCACTCTGTTCTCATTGCGAAAGCTTATTGTTTTGATTTTAAAACGGTGGTGGATATGTGGTTGTAAATTTGCAGGTCGTTGTGATGGCTTTTGAATGCCCGCAATGTAATGGAAGGTAATGCAATACTCGTCGGGGTACTTTTGCACATGCAAGAGCAGTATCTTAAGTTTTGTGTGCTTGTGAACTAGGAACTACGAGGTCCAGTTTGCTGGACAGTTCCGGCCTAATAACCAAAGATGATGTGTGGATAGAAATGACATGATGTCTCGTTTAGCATGGCTGTTGTTCTGAATTGTAACCTACAGCAGAGCGTTGTGTGCAGATAATTGACGGGAAGGAGCTCCTGATGGGAAGGACAGACACTGACAATCATCATGTGAAGAAGGTATACACTATGCAGCAATTCATTCACTCAGTCAAAGCTCCTCACACAATTATGTACACATGGTTTGATATATTTTTCACATGGTTTGATATATCAATAAAGATATTATCTGCCATTTATTGCTTTATGTGCCGCGACCTACTCCAAGAATGGGCATATCTCTACTCCTAATGAAGCAGTTGGTAGTCTCGCTTTCAGGTTTTTTTTGGTCCCACCTTCCATGTTTTTTTGGTACCTCCTCCCACCTTCGCTAGTTTTTTTAGTAGATTTTTTTTCGTCCCCTCCTCCCACTTCATCGGTTTATTTTCATGTCACCCTCTCACACAATGAAAGAAATCTGAACAGACCAAAACTTTTCATACTGGCGCGAGTTATTTAGTAATGTAGAATCAATCACGAACAATATGTAAAGAGCAAATCTAAATTAATTAACCTTACCTTAAATCACTCAATCACATTATTTAGAAAACAAATAATTGATTTTCAGAAAAATCGCTCAATCACATTAACCTTACCTATGGTAATCAATCTCCAAACAAAGGAAACAATACATCGAGGGAGCAGAAATAAACTCCCTTTCTTATGACATGTATATGATCTTCCCTTCCCTCTCCGTTGTCGAGCGTTCTTGATTCTCGAGGCCGATGCTTGGGCTGCGTCACTGGGTCGTGACGGTGCCGGAGGACGAGGACGGTGAGGCCGGGTGCCGTGGCATCGCGTTGGCTGCGGCCGGTGAAGGGGGCGAAGAAGGGCGGCTTCCCTGGCCCTGGCCGTGGCCGTGGCCCTGGGAGTTGGTGCGGTGGAAGCGACACTTGAAGGACTCGGCGTGGGTGGCCGGCGCACAGACGCACTTGGAAGCGGGCCCGTGGCCTGCGCTGGACGGTGCCGACGCCGACCCGGGCCACCTCCTCCGCATATTCTTGGAGCTGTGGCTGGCCGATTTACATGAAATTAATACCCTCAGTTGTGGTGGTAAATATAATACACATAATCCATATTGTTATGCACTAGCGTGTGTGTGTGAAACAGATGGATTATGGCCTCGTACCCAATAAGATGGACATGTGTGTGTGTGTGTTAGAGAGAGAGAGAGAGGGAGAGGGGGAGAGAAAGTGAGAAAGAGGGAGGAAGAGTGTGTGTGTAAGGATTTTGATGGTAAAAAGGTCGCCAATGTCACTTGATATGTATGAGAATATTAATATTGAACTCTTAAAGTTAATGTGGCCCCGTTGCAATGCACGGGCGTTCTTCTAGTATTCATAATGTCGATCCCACGTATATGCTCCAACGGTTAGTTCTGAACTTCTGATTAATGAATGAAATATTCAGAATATGTTTACCACCTGCCGGACCGCTGATTGATCAAAACAGAGAAGAAAAACAATAACATAAGAAGGATTAGTGGCTAGAAACCCACCGGTCTTTCCTAAGATTCGTGGATCGTTAATTTGGTTAGCTATGTAGTCCATTTGATTGCCAAGGAAGAATGTGTGCTTGCTCTAATTTGTTTGAATGTATACACAGTTTAGTATACCAAGTAGGGGACTTGGCTGACGGGGACATGACGTCGACACCCTGCTTGCTCTAACATTTTTGGCGACGAGTTCACGAACAATCTCTATGCTTATTACTCAGCTGCCACGGAATTTATTCCAAATTGAAATAACATACCCGGAGTATTTTGATACCTTTTTTAATGTAAATCGTATTTTTCCCGCATCATTAAGGTGAACTTAACCAAGGCTACAATGTAAAGAAGCACAATGTGCCAGTTACCAGCAGGTTTGTTTGAGAATATTGTTCAGCTGATGTAAACAGAAATGAAAGGTTATAGATATGGCTTCTTACATGATGGTTGGGTGGTATACAAGTTAGGCTCGTAAGGATGGTGAGTAGCAAGGCATATCTGAACATGGACATGTTCTCCACCCTCGACGGCGGCAACATCGTGAATTGCCTACTTTTTAATCAAGTTCCTGATGTATATTAGGGATCATAGTTTTCAATTTCAGTTTCAGAAAAATTTCAGCACCAACCGAAATCACCGAAATTCAGTGAAATTCAGTGATTTCAGTTTCCATTTCAGCCAAATGACTGAAATATTCACTCAAATTCAATTAAAAATTGAAAAATTGAAAAAATATTTTGAAAAATATTTGAATTCCTGTGTTGTACTGAAACTACTGAAATATTTTGGCTGAAATGTAATATTTCAGTGTCTACTGAAATTACTGAAATTCAGTAAATTTCACCGGAAACTCACTGAAAGTGAAAACCATGTTAGGGATACGATTTTCGACTTTTGTATTGTGGGTGCCATTGTTGGATGTTGACATGGCGGTGAGATTTATCAAATGGTCCAAATTTAATCTTTACTAGAAGTAAAAAAATGTAGGTTGTTACTACAGTTGAAGCGCCAAGCAAGATTCCGTAATGGGAAATCTGCAAGTTCTAAACCATCTCTGATTTGAGTGGGTAACTATTTGAAAGATAATAGGGGGAGAATCTAGTATAGTTTTTTTAGTCTGTAACGCTAGCTAATCATTATACTTTAATATACTTTTTTGGTTCCTATCACAGGTCAAGCAATTGAATGATTGGAAATATGCAACTACATTACCATCTCGGACTAATCAACCATTTGAAAGACATTATGTGCTCGGGGAGGTATATTACTCTGGAACACTTCAGTTCTTAGCTCTGGCTAAGCTTGATACTATGTTACTTTACTAATGGCATTGGGCTACTAATGTGAAGTAACTGAATGCATGTAATACTTGTCTACATTGGGTAATACTTGTCTTCTACTGTATATATTCTTTATTTATCACCCTTTTCCCTGTAATGTTGTAATGCTTTAGTAATCTTATTAGTACTGGAAACTGAAGGCTGTACAGCTGCTTTAAGTGAAAAAATCTACTTACATTTCAATATTTCTGGAAGACCGAAATGTAGTGTGAATTTAGCACACAGCGGGTGCAGGAGTAACTGTGTGGTCATGTTTTTGCATTGTAACCTGAAACTCACGCCCAAACTAATATTTGCCGGTCATTTATTGACAAGCCTGTGAGTCCCAGTGTGGGTTTTTTAAACTCTCAGGAGTATTGAGGTAGAGCCAATATTTGTGTTCGCAGCAAGGAACGGGAAAACCCCTGTCAGCGGTTGATTGCCAAATCCCCCGAGTTCTGCTGTTGAGTAAGCAGATAGAAAATAAACCAGGACCATTTGACCTACAGTTATGGAGATTGTGCACTGAGCGCATACAACCAACAAATAACTTGAGTACGTATAGCCAAAGCAATAAGATAGTTTGGACACAGTCTGAAGATCGTGCTTGACAAGCAAAACATGTGTACATCATAGTGCCTGCTCTTTAAGCTGGGTCAACTAATGTGTACCTTGTTTCTTACTGGCCCTGCTAGATGCGTCCCCGACGGTCCATTTTGCCTATTTCACATCAACATAAGCCATTAAGGACGACCTTGTCTTTGCTCGCGTCGCCGTGCAGCGAACGGCACGTGGTTGAACACACTATGATTTCTGTTGCAGTTGCAGCAGCTGCTACCGGAGCCATGAATTCAAGAGAGGTTGGTGAGGATGTTTGGGTTCTCATTGTCCTTGTCCACACTGCCGATGTGGAGGTGGCACAATAGATTGGTTACTTTCCCATGTTATTCCCCTTTCCTGGATGTTTACTTTCCGTTACCACCTGGCTCATCTATCTTTCCTGATCAAAAGGCTCTTATCTCCCTCAATTTGTTTGCTATAATAACAAATCTACCATCTTCATTTATACTTTTGTTATTTCTTAGTTTGAGTTGTGTTGTTTAACTATGGATTATTTTGGGTGCAGCAAAAACTTTTGGGCAGACACCTTGGTGGTTTTTTCGTAGTATTAAGGAGGCACCATTGCAACCTGAACAAGGTTTGTGAGCACCTAGCTTAATCCTTCTGTATGGATCCTACAAGCAGAAGTCATCCACGTCACGTTTAATGTTCTGGAGTATTATTTCATCCCTAGCTCCACTTGCAGGTCAAAACCTGTGCATACCATAGTTTGCACAACCAGCAGACCCTAGAATCTGTTGCATGGAGTGAGCTACCTTTTTTTTCGGGATCATGGAGTGAGCTACCAAATAGACATGTAACAAAAACAATATGTTCTTTCATCTTGATATAAATATAATTGTGCTATTGGGTCTTAGTGGAATAGATGTGCAAAGCAACAATGATATACCTTGTCAGCGGAAGTACCTTGTTCAATATAGAATACTCTAAATTTTGAACCGTATATGATCAATCACGCTTTTCGCTGCATTTTCCGTTACGAGATCAACTATTTAAGTGATGACTCATTGAACTCAAATATGTGGTCGTGCGAGTGCCGATGGTGGTGAACATTAATCAGATTGGGGCAGAAAATGCCGAGCACAAGCATGCGGCTTGCCCTTGATTGAGTTGTCAACACTGATGATTGGAGTGGTGTCTTCTGGTTTAATAATGCCAACATCGCATAGTGGGTTGTCCCAATTTCATATGACCTGGAGTTGTGAAGTCTCTGATTATATGTTGACCTGATGAGGTAATAATTATAAAATATCTTCTTCTGTTTGCTGCAATATAAAGTTATTCTTACTGTATAAAATATGTTGAAAAGAGAAGAGTGCGTTGTAGGGTGTGTTTTTTGGGTTGGGACTGCGCGTTGAAGATAGTATGGTGGATAGACCGGACAACCATATTTCTCCCCCACATAGCGGAGCATGTTGGGCGCCGGTTTGATGTTCGAACACGCCTGAACATACGAGGAAGAAATGGGTTTCGATTTTGAAGAGAGGAGACGCCCTTAATCATTTGATTGATTCATTTGTATGCATTGTAGCCCGTAGCAACGCACATGCATTCTACTAGTACAGTATAGGGTTGGAAATAATTTTTGACATTTCAAATATTTTTTAAAAAACATGATTATTTTAAAGTGTGAACAATTTGTTAAATTTTAAAATAAATTTTAAAATTGTGATTTAAAAAAATACAAAAATGTAAAAATAGAAACGTAAAAAGAAAGAGTAAATAAAAGGAAATAAAATAGCAAAATAAAAAATCAACTTGCTTGGTCGTCAGAAGGTTCCTAAAATCGGTTGTAACAGTTCGTTCGCTCTCTAAATCGACCGGGCCAGCGCTCACAATGAGCGATACGTAGCATTTGTGACTACGAGTTCTTCTATTTTGCGCATGGGATACGGTAGGGATGCAAACACGCACCCGCTCCCCAAGGGGCCGCGACCCATTTTGACACAACATATTTTCGAGCTGTTTCATTTCAATTAATGATAACTGTCAATTTTGAAAAAAAAAATCTCAAATCTGAGAAATGATTTGTGAGTTTTTTGAATTCAAAATTTTTCCTGAATATAAAAGAGTTCACGGTTTAAAACATTCTTGATTTAGAAAAACAAGACATGTCTTCGAAAACTATTGATTAATTAATGATTCTGAATTTGAAAATTGTAGGCAGATTCATAAAAAGATCACGAACTGGAGAAAAATTTCAGGGATTTTAAAATAAGTTCAGAAATTTCAAAATAAGTATGTGAATATGGAAGATATCACGAATTTGAGAAAGTTAACAAACGTTAAAAAGTAATTTCTTTTTTGGGAAACCATGCACGCATTGGGTGAAAAAGGTGAAAAGATTAAGGAAATAAAAAACAAAAAAAGAACAAAACATGATGCAGAAAAACGGAAACGAAAAAAATTTGGCCGAAACCGGGATGAGTCTCCTGCCAACATTCCTTTTACATGGGCCAGCCTAGCTGCTTCGCTAGTGTGCTCGGAGTACCTTATTTATTGCCATTCATTACACGTAATAGCATAAGATTTATTATGATACGATATCATGATATAATACAATATCATGACATATAAAAATGCGGTTTATTTTCGTCTTTTTCACAAAAAGATGTATGGAAAATAAGAAACCACATGCACATTTTGAAAAATGTTACTCCCTCCGTTTTCAAATATTTGTCTTTGTAGACATTTCAAAAGATTACAACATATGGATGTATGTAGACATATTTTAGAATACAGATTCACTCATTTTGCTTCATACGTAGTAATTTGTTGAAATCTTTAGAAAGACAAATATTTAGAAACGAAGGAGTAGGAATTAACAAGTACCCCCTCCGTCCCAAAATAAGTGACTCTATTTTGTACTAGATTTACTATAAAGTTAGTACAACATTGAGTCACTTATTTTGGAACGGAGGGAGTATTAAATAAAATTTAATGAAAATCAAGAGTTTTAAAATTGTGCACGCAATTCAAGAAATATGTTTTTTTATAAATGTAAAAAAGCATAAATGCTCGTGACTTTAAAATTAAAAGTTCTAGAATAGTTTTAAAAACCGCTGATGGATCTTCAAAAAATGTTCATGAATTGTAAAAAAATGTTCACCAATTTGAAAAGAGAAAAAAAAACGAAAATGGCAGAAAGAAGAAAACGCCCAGAGAAGGTTGGTTTTCAATTCAACGGCTCGCGTGCGAATTGACTTACAACAAAATTTTCCAAGCAAGGCTCTTTATTTTCAGGCAACATATCGCATGCATCCTAAGCGACTCAGTCGAAAGACGATGATACTCTCTCCGTAAAGAAATATAAGAGACAAGTGCAACAGGACAGTATCCCAAAAGAAAAAGTGCGACATGACAAGAAATTTTTGGCGATGGGCGCGCGAATTGACTAACAGCTCCCGGTAAAAGCGGAGTCACCTGAGCATGGCAAGGAACTCCTGTATGCTCCCGGTAGCTGGAGCCGCCCGGGGCAATGGCCTTGGTCGCCTCCCTGCCGGCCTCCTTAGCCATCGCCTCGATCGCCTCGATCGCCTCATCGCCCATAACCGCCTTCACCTTCTCCGCTATCTCCGCCGCGCACACCAGCGAGCTCTCCCTGTCCCAGCTCTAGTGCAGTAGTGCTCCAGCCACAACCCTAAGCCGGCGCTCCTGATCACCGTTGCCACCAGGCGCTGGTCACCTAGCGTCATCGGCCGAGTATTTGACAAAAAACTATCACATTTCACGTCACCGTTTCATAAAACTATCACATTTTAAAAAGTGACCGAAAACTCCAGATTAGTATTAATTTTGTGACAAAAAACTACCAAGTTGAGTTGATGGCCGTTTTTGCGATTTAAAACATGTTTATAACATGTGGGACCCGCGTGCCAGAGCTGACGTGGCGACAAAGTCAACCCCGTTTATTTTGACCGTCAAGTTGACTGATAGGGCCCACACGTCAGCGTCAACTTCTTCCTCCTCCTCTCTATGTGGCATTTCAACAAACACTTCATGTGCACACATGGGGATGAGCAGTAGTGCCCACGCACGGCCACCGCCGCAGCCAGCGCCACAGGAGACGAGCAGCAGCAGAGGCCAAGACGCCACGGCGCCGCCGCTTGCCCTGCGGCCCCGAGTTCGCCGTCGCGGACCCGTCGGCCCGCTCCCCAGCGTCCGTCGTGCGCACAAGACAACAAGGCCTGCCCGGTCCGGCGCACCACACGCCGCCAGCTGTTTGCTGCGGCGCCACCGGCCTCCTCGGGCTCCCAGCAGCTCCCCAGTCCGTCACGACGCTGGCCGCTCCTCCGCCCGAGCACCCCCGCCTCGCGTCGACGTCGCCGTTGTCCCTGCGTCGCCTCTGCCCAGCTCCCCGCGGGTCCGCACCCCCGGCCGAGGCACGCTCCCCATCGTCGCATGGCTGCTCCTTCCCGCGCTGCCTGCTTTGCATAGCCACGCCTGCGGCCCCCTGTCGCGCCGTCCGCAGCTCCCAAGAGCTCGAGCTCCTCCTCCCCGCCCCGAGCAGGATCCCCGCGCACCCGCACTCTGCTCGAGCTCCCCTCACGCCCGCCCCTGACACCTGCTTCTGCGTCGCCTCGCCTCGGCCATGGCCGGCGCCGCCCCGCCTTGACCTCGGCCGGCTCCGGTTTTCGCTCTCCAGGGCGGCCTCAGCCGGCTCCTGCCCTGCCGTCTCCGTCTCCGGCCGCCTCCTGTGTCGGCTTTGCCCGCCCCGGCCAGCCACCTCCCCTGTGCCGGAGGAAGAAGAAGGATGTGTGGGCCCCGCCTGTGAAAACGGTCAATGTAACGGTCAAAATAAACGGAGTTAACTTTCCCTCCACATCAGCTCTGACACACGGGTCCCGCATGTCATAAGCAGGTTTAAAATCATAAAAACGGTCATCAACTCAACTTGGTAGTTTTTTGTCACAAAATTAGTACTAATCTGGAGTTTTCGGTCACTTTTCAAAATGTGGTAGTTCTGTGGGACGGTGACGTGAAATGTGGTAGTTTTTTGTCAAATACTCTCATCGGCCATGCCAGCACTGGCACGCCGCATGCAGCCGACTCCGTCACCGAGTTCCACCCTGTCGGGGAAGCTGATCGTGACCCACGAACACCTATGGGACCTGGCGGACCGAGTCCCTTTTGGTTCGGTGGGGGGCGGAGATTGCACGAAGAGCAGATCGAGGCGATGCACATGAGCAGTTTACCTAGCTTCGGAGCTCTCCGGAGAGATAATACTCCTACTGCTGCTTGACTGATTATCTTGTGTTCTTGCTAGGGAGCAATGAGAGCTACAAAGCCTAGCTTGAGTGTCTCTAGTCTCGAATGAGTCGAACCAGCCGAACCCTTTCTACGTTGCGCATGGGCCTCCTTTTATAGGCTCAAGGGGTCTCCACAGGTGGCAACGTAAACAAGGGCAAAATGGGAAAAATGAGTTGCGGTTGGTACAGCTACTTTGTACAGTGTATTCTACCTAACTCGGCGACAAGGGACAAAAGCATTAAATGCCCGTCCATGTCGCCTAAAAGATCTGAAAGGGACCGTCGGGCGCCACCGCCGCCACGATGGCACCCTGTCGGCGCCGCTTACCGCTGCTCTCCGCTGGCTGCACAGCCTCTTGACACGCACGCTTGGAATGGCCCCATGGCGACACGTTGGTGGATGAGCTGGGCGGAGATGAAGAGGTTGCTGCGCGGCAAGCACCTTGCAGCTGCTGAATCCTTGTCGCGCCGGAAGCTTGTCGCTCACCAAGCCTTCCGGCAAGCTCCTTTGCCGGGTCTTGTCTTCTGCGTGCCTCGAGTGGCCTTCCGCAAGCTCCTCTTGCCGGGTCTTGTCTTCTTGGCTTAAATACTTTGTTCTTGAATGGCTCCAAAGGAACCACGGAGGACCTTGGCGGTCACTAGGTAGCCCCCGCCATGGGTGCTGCAACTGCTGCCGTGCACGAAGTTCGCATACTAGGGTACCCCTACTCTAGTACACCGACAGAGCCCCGAACTGGGCCACACTGCAGTGCCAGCGCTGTTGGGCCAGGGCCAAAAAAAGCAGTCTGGGCACGCAGCGGCCTAGATCACGCTGTTACTCGCCCGGACCCACCACGTCCCCCACGAACAGCCGCGCCCGAACGTGGCGTCGTGGGAGAGATCGTGGGGCTTTCTTTAATGGAAAGCGGAACGTCTGCCCCTCTCCCTCCTTATAAGCGGGGAAGCAGGGCAGGTCGCCCACCTCGCCATTCTGTCACATCTCAAAACCACCGTCGCTCCCCCTCCTTCTCGAGTGCAAGAGAGCGGCGCCCGCCCCCATCGCCACCAACACCATCAACGCCGCCGGCCTCCTCCACCACCTCCACCATGGCTCCAAAGCCGACAAGGGAAAGGCATGAAGTCGGCCGGCGCAGCGGCTCATGGCGCTGAAAGGAGCGGGCCACCTTGACCCCATTTCGACGCAAAGGAGCTGAGGGAGGGTACTACCTCTTCTGGTCGACGGAGACGCGGGCGCATCCGCGCACGAGGGTAATCTCTGCCGCCACATCAGAGTTGGTTTCTGTCGGGTACCCCTTCTTCACGCTCTTCTTCTACTGCGGGCTCTGCCCGCCCTTCTCTGAGTTCTTTTGCGATATCATGAACACCTACGGGCTTCGCCTCCTTGATTTCACCCCCAATGCTGTCCTGACCATGGCGGTTTTCGCACACCTTTGCGAAAACTTTGTCGGAGTCCACCCAAACGTAGCCCTCTTCCGCCACTTCTTCATGCCCCGCGTTGAGAGAGGAGAGCCACTTGCCGGAGGGATTGCTTGGATCTCCAGGATCGGCAAGAAAGAAGCATATCTGGAAGGAGAGCTCCGCAGCAAGTGGGAGGAGTGGAGAGCCGATTGGTGTTGGATCATCGAGGAAAACCCGCAGCCCTTCACTGCCCAGCGCCAAACTCCCATAGTGCGAGGCAAACATTGGAGCAACTTGGCGCCAGAGGATGCTAGGTTGAAGATTGCTGTGACCCGGATCTTGCGCCTCGGGCATGCGGACTCATCAGAGGCGCCGTTGGCGCAGATTTCCTCGCCCGCGACGCTTCCCTTGCAGGAGAGGAGGAGGCCTGCTTGGGAGTTCCAAAATGCGGCGGACATCATGAGGCTGCGCCCGGGCCTCAACTGGAATTTCACCGTCTTGGAGCTGGATGGGATGCTGCTGGAGCTGTTCAAGCACGACCCAGATCACCCCGAGTGGTTCATGTTGCCAAGGGGGTCGTTCCTTTGTGCAACAACTCTTCACTCGACCGCATCTGTGCAATGATGCCGTTGTGTGATTCCCATGGGATCGTTCCAACTTGGCAAGAGCCCGCCGATGACGCCGTGCAGCAGTTCTTCGACAGCCTGGAAGAAGTGCCGATCCGCCCCGACAAGCAGAAGTGGCTCACACGCGACACCACCGACGCCGAGCTGCATCGCATCGCCACCAGGCTGGAGGAGGCGGCAGAAGCTGCTGCCGCTGGTGAATTCGGGTTCACCGTGGAGGAGGCGGAGGCAGTAGAAGCGGCAAGCCTTGCCGATCGAGAGGAGTTTGCCGGCGCGGAGGAGCAGGCCGAGCCTGAAGCTGAGCCGAACGAGCCTGCCGGGGGCACCTCCCCCCCCCACCTTCAGGTAGCTTGCCGCGGGAGGAGCCCACAGCTCCACCAAGAAGGCGCCTCCGCAAGACCGGGGAAGTGGCGGGGCGGCAGACGGGCCAACAGCCGTCGCGCGCGCACGCTCCACCGCTGCAAGCAGCACTGTTGCTGGAGCGCCTCACGCCGCCACACAGCGGGGAGCGGGCCTTCCGGGACCACGGCCCCTGCACCCGCCAAGCGCCCAAGGGAGCCTACTCTTCCATTTCGCCGCACCGAGGCGGACGAATTTGACTTCTCCGCGCTCAGCTCCGAGGAAGAAGAAGAGTAAGATCTTGTTGTTGTTATTTGTAATTCTTCAATTTGCTGCTTTGTCTTGTATCTGATTTGCTTCATTATGAACTCTTTCCTTTTTCAGGACGCTGGCTCAAAGAGCGTCGAAGAGAGCCAAGACCCGGTGGTTGTCATCGAAGACGATCCCAGTGGCGGTGGAGGCGCGTCTGAGACCCCCTTGCCGGACCCGGCAACCCTTCCTCAGAGCAGCCCCCAGCACAGCCTCCAGCGTAAGTATTTGGTTTATTTCTTACGGTTAGGTGTGCATGGGTGCTCCTTCTTCACTGATATCTGACTTGTTGATTTGTGTAAGAGCAGAGCAGCCTCATCAGGAGGGCCCGGAAGTCGCTCCCGAAATTCCGTCTGCTTCAGCTACGCCGCCAAGGGAGAATTCTCCGGCAAGGGAGCGCTCTCCGGCAAGGGAGGCTTCTCCGATAAGGGAAGTTTCTCCGACAAGGGGCAGTGCCGGCGATCCTCCGGTGGTGGAGACCGCGGCCACAGATCCCATCGCAGGTAACCCTTTTGCGTGTCAATTCCCCTTGGGTTCTTTTTTCTTCTGTTCTTCTTTTCGAACATTCGCTTGACTGTTCTTTCTTTTTCTGATCGTCAGATCCATCTGCCGCAGATCCGATGGAGATTGAGGTCGCCGGCGAGGAGGTCGCGCACGGCAACACTGACGACGCCGCCACCATGGAGGAAGAGGCCGGCGCCGATGGGTCCGCCGGCGAGGAGGCCGCCAAGGCTGCCGCCGCAAAAGGCCGGAGAGGGTCAGCGATCGATCGACGACCACGAGGCCGCAGCAGCGCCAGGCGCTACACCGACCGCCGATCCCTCCGCCACCGATGCAGCATCAGGCTCCGAAGAGCCCCAGCGCCTATCTGAAGGCCGGCGACGGCGTCTTCATCAAGCTCCCATGGGCGTCGAGCTCCAGGGCGCCGGTCGAGGGAGAGACCTTCGACGAAGAGCTGCTCGCCTCCGCTGGGCTGTCGCTGGTTGACGCGCCAAGCAGCAGCAGTGGCGAGTCTGAGGAGGAGCAGCTGCTGAAGAAGCTGCTGTCGCTCTACCGCGCCCGACAAGCTAAGATGGAGTCCCGAGAAGCACTTGTCGCGAGGGCGGGAGCAAACATGGAGAAGCGCGCAGAAGAGCTCCGGGGCGCCAATCAAGAAGCTCTCCGGAATGTAGCAGAAGCGCGGGAGCAACTCTCCGAAGAGCGCACAGTCTTCATCCTTGAGAAGGCTGAGGTCGAGGAGCAGCAAAGGCTTGCCGGCGAGAAGCTATCTGCACAAGAAGGCGAAGTGGCAGCGGAAGATCAACCTTGATAGCTATGAGGAAGAGCTTGCATGTGAAAGCAATCACTTGGCGGAGCTCTCAAGGAAGCAAAGGACGCTGCCGCAGCTGCCGAGGCCGCCAAGAAGGAGTTGGAGACGAAGGTGACGCAATTGGAGGCCAACCTTGAGAAGAGCGGCGAGAGCTCGCTGCGCCAAGCACGAAGGCGAGAAGGACGCCTACACTCTTGGCGAGTTGCAGGGCCGTCTTGCCGAGAGGATCAAGAGCTCGACGCCGCCAAGGACTCCAAGGCAGATCTTGAGCTGAAGCTGACCACCTTGATGGAGACGCTGGGACGGCGCCAAGGAGCGGGAAGCGGGCCTGTTGGAGAAGATCAAGGCCAACGAGGAGCTCTTTGGCGAATGCCACGACCGCCCATAACACTTTCAAAGAGAATGTGATGCACTGGACCGAGGGTCTTGTGGATACAGCCGCCGCCATCGACAAAGAGCTGATGGAGCTGGGGATGGTGGATCTTGGGTACTCCACCGACGAGCATCTCCAACCCAGTGCCAAGCTCAGCCTGTTCTTCAAGGGCGTGGTGGCGGCTCTCCAGCGGCTCTGGGAAGAGATCCCAAAGCAGCTGGTCGACGAGTCGCGCCAAATCTGTGCAGGGGCTCTTCAGAAGGTGCTGATGAAGGTGGCCTTCCGCAATCCAGGCGTTAGCTTTGCCAACGTCCTCAAGTCCTTGCCGCCGACTGCTGACGTTGAAGCGCTCAAAGCCCTTGTCGCACCCATTGTAGACAGGGTGAGCGGGGTCAATAGGGTCGATGGCGACCGCGTAGACTAGGCCGCCAAATTGATCTTTCCTTTGTCGCTGTTGATCATGTTTAGGAGAACAATTTATTAGATCTGCGACAAGTTAATTTTGTAATATACTCTATCTTAGGCAACGATTGCAATGTTATTTCCTTTACTTGATTCCTTCCTTTGTATGTTTGTGCCCTACGCTTTTTAGGGAACTTGTCGGCGCGGGCACCCTTGCCGCGAGCGCTGAGTGCGGAACATCAGCAGCTTGCTGGCGGTGCCGCCTCCGACAAGCAACCTTGTCGCAACTAGCTGCAGCCCACTTAAGTTGTTGAGCGGACTCGAAACAAAGTAAGGGCGCGACTAGCTACGAGTTGGTTCCTCCGCGCACAGGTTTTCCATACAAAGTACTATCGTTCGAGGAAGATAACTTAAAAATTTAAAAAACTGATTGCTCAAACTTTAGCAACTTAGCTTTTCTATCGTTTGCTTCCCGGTAAGGCTTAAAAATTTAAAAAACTGATTGCTCAAACTTTAGCAACTTAGCTTTTCTGTCGTTTGCTTCCCGGTAAGGCGAAACTTCCTCGAGCGACGCTTGGCGGTCCACACCATTATCTTCTCCTTCCCCCCCGGCTAACTTGTGGGCGAAGGAACCTTCCTTTCTTTTGATAAGAAAGAAGAGAAAATAAAGTTATGGAGCCTCGTGGCTCGTTACTGCTTACCAGGTGTGGGTGCTGCACAAAGTGTCAGATAACACATGCAAATTGATTATGAAAGCATGAAATTGACAAGCTGCGCGCAACACATGAGCTTTACTGATGCACGGGGTCTGCGCCCGGCTTTGTACAAAGGATTACATGCAACATCGGCAAGACTTGTACAAAAGGTGGTTGCCGGAACGGGTTCCGGCAACCGCGCCCTATGGGTAAAACTTACGAAGATGCTCTATGTTCCAGGAGTTGCTCACCGGAACGCCATCTTCGGTCTCAAGGCGGACAACGCCAGGCCTAGTGACTCGTTTCACCCGATAAGGGCCTTCCCACTTCAAGGCCAACTTGTTGGAATTCTTGGCGGATTGAACGCTACCAAGAACAAGGTCGCCTTCCTCGAAACTTCGGCACTAACTGCGGCTATGGTAGCGGCGCAAAGCTTGCTGGTAACGAGCAGCTCGCACAACAGCTCAAGACGGTCCTCCTCAAGGAGCAGCGCGTCATCTTGTCGCAGCTGCTCTTGCTCAAGCTCATCATAAGCGAGTACTCGAGGTGACCCGATATCTGAGTTCCGTGGGGAGAACTGCCTCGCTCCATAGACTAGAGCGAAGGTGTCCGCGGTGGCTCGATTTGGCGTCGTCTGATCGACCAAAGAACCACCGCAGCTCCTCAATCCAGTTTCTTCCGCACTTGTGCAGCCTGTCGAAAGTTCTGGTCTTGAGTCCTCGCAGCACTTCAGCATTTGCCCTCTCCGCTTGACCGTTGCTTCTCGGATGAGCAACAGAAGCGAAGCAGACCTTGGCGGCAAGATCTTGGATGTATTGCATGAAGGTGCGGCTCGTGAATTGTGTGCCGTTGTCGGTGATGATCCTGTTAGGAATCCCAAAACGGCAAACAATTGACCTGAAGAACTTGATCGCTTGTTGTCTGTCACCTTCCTCCTGCTTCCACTTCCGGCCACTTTGTGAACTTGTCGATTGCAACGCATAAGTACTCAAAGCCCCGACAGCTCGGGAAAGGGGCCGAGGATGTCGAGCCCCTGGACCGAAAATGGCCAGGATAAAGGGATCGTCTGGAGAGCTTGAGCTGGCTGGTGTATCTGCTTGGAATGGAACTGACACGCTTCACACTTGGTTACTTGTGCAGTTGCATCCTGGAGGGCTGTCGGCCAGAAGAAACCTTGCCAGAAAGCTTTGCCGGCAAGTGCTCTTGCGCCAATGTGGTGACCACATATGCCTCCATGTATCTCTGCCAACAGCTTTTGTCCATCTTCCCGGTGAATACACTTCAATTTCACTTCGTTGAGTCTTCTTCTTTACAGTGTACTGTCGACAAACTGATACATACTTGACTGCCGGGCTACTCTTTCCGCTTCTTCTTGCTCTTCGGGAAGTTCTCCTGTCTGAAGGAAATGGACGATCTGCTGCACCCATGCTGGAGCTTGCGGCTCGACAACAAGGACTAAAGGCACATCTGCTGCTGCGGGAACATCAGCTTCTACGGCAAGAACCCGCGGCTCGGCCGGAGCTTGATGTTCCCCGGCAAGCTTGCCGGAACAAAACTTGTCGGGAGCGTCTGCTTCAACGAAACAAACCCTGGGGTTTATTGGAGCAGACTGCTCCTCAGCATTTTTGGTGTTGATCTTGGGGACCTTCACGGCGGCTGATTCGGGCAGCTCTGCCGGAAAATAGTCTCCAAAAATCAACTTCCTCTTCTTGTTCTGTCCAGTTGATGGCGTTACAGTTGGTTGAGTCAGCTTGAGCACAAAAACTCCTGGTTCCATAGGTAACTTGAGGCGGCGACTTTTGAAGCCATCGGCAATATCATTCTGAGCTCTTGGAACATGTTCCATTTGTAGGCCGTCAAAGTGCTCTTCTAGCTTTCTCACTTCATCAACGTAGGCTTCCATCAACGGACTCTGATAATCTTTGTTTACTTGGCGGACGACAAGCTGCGAGTCACCCCTGACAATGAACTTCTTGATCCCAAGGTCTACTGCAATTCTGAGTCCGGCAAGCAAACCTTCATACTCTGCAGTATTATTTGTTGCTTGCTCCTTGGGAAAGTGCATTTGGATTATGTACTTGAGGTGCTCTCCGGTGGGCGCGATAAGCAGCACGCCGGCACCGGCGCCTTGCAGCGAGAAGGCACCATCAAAGTACATCAGCCACTCTTTACTTGCCTCCTTGATGGGGATACTCGTCTCTGGAATTTCTTCATCTTGCGTCGGCGTCCATTCTGCTATGAACTCTGCCAGTGCTCTGCTTTGGATAGTTGAAGTGCTTTCGAACTTGAGGCCAAAGCTTGACAGTTCCAGTGCCCACTCGACAATCCTGCCTGTTGCTTCTGGATTTTGCAGTATTCTCTTCAGCGGAAAGCGAGTGACAACTGTGATCTCATGTGCTTGGAAGTAATGGCGCAGCTTTCTCGAGGCCATGAGGAGGCCGAAAAGCAATTTCTGCACACCAGAGTACCTTGATCTAGCCCCCTGCAGAAGGGAACTGACAAAGTAGATCGGGCGCTGCACCATCCTTTTTTCGCATCTTCTCGCAATCTCGCGCAGATCCGTCCTTGTCGGGACCAGAGCTCGTCGGTGAAGCCCTCGCTTGTCGCTGGATGTATCGCCTTGGTTGCCGGCTCATCATCTGCCTCCCTTTCCGCTACTAACGCAGCACTAACCACTTGATTGGTTGCCGCTATATATAGCAGCAACTTCTCTTGTGGCCTAGGTGCGACAAGTATTGGAGTAGAGGACAGGTACCTCTTTAAGTCCTGCAGCGCAGCCTCCGCTTCGGGAGTCCATTTCATTGGACCTGCCTTTTTCAAAATCTTGAAAAATGGCAGGGCGCGCTCAGCAGACCTAGAGATAAACCTGCTGAGAGCAGCCACGCAACCGGCAAGTCTTCGTACATCCTTGACGCGCTTTGGTGCTTCAATCTGCTCAATGGCCTTGATCTTGTCGGGATTGGCTTCAATTCCTCGCTGAGACACGAAGAACCCGAGAAGCTTGCCGGAAGGGACTCCGAACACGCACTTCTCGGGGTTGAGGTTGAGGTTGATCTTGCGCAGATTTGCAAAGGTCTCATCTAAATCTTGAACCAGAGTTGCTTTGTCTTTACTCTTGAACAATATGTCATCCATGTAGGCTTCTACATTTCTGTGCATTTGCGGCTCAAAAGCGTCATGGACTACTCTTGCAAATGTTGAACCAGCATTCTTTAGCCCAAAAGGCATCCATATAAAGCAGTATGTGCCACATGGGTGATGAATGCGGTTTTCTCCTCATCCTCTTCTGCCATGAAGATCTGATGATATCCTGAATATGCATCAAGAAATGAAAGCAAATCACATCCAGCCGTGGAGTCAACAATCTGGTCGATGCGCGGCAAGGGAAATGGGTCTTTGGGACAAGCTTTATTAACATCGTGAAGTCGATACAAAGTCTCCATTTCCCATTTGCCTTCGTACAACTACGGATTGGCCAACCACGTGGGATGGAGCACTCCTCGACAAGGCCTGCTGCTTCCAACTTCTTGATCTCTTCGCTATGAATTCTTGGCGCCCTTTGCTGTTTTCGACTTTTTGCTTGACGGGCGCGCGATGAGGACAGACAGCTAGGTGATGCTCAATTACTTTCCTGGGAACACCGGGGATGTCAGACGGTTGCCATGAAAACACGTCAACATTCGCCCGCAGGAAAGCAACGAGCGCGCCTTCCTATTTAGGGTCGAGGGTGGCACTGATGGTGAAGGTACCACCAGTGCCGTCCTCCTTGGCGGGCACCTTCTTGGTCCTTGGCGAGGCTGCCATCGTCTTCTTGCACTTGCCGGTGGAGCTCGATGGTGCGTCCTCGACGGTAGCGCAGCACTCCGAAGAGGTGCGCTTGCCGGAGTGGGCATCAGAGCTCTTGCCGGACTTGGTCTTCTTCTTCCCCTCGGGAGCTTCAGCGGCAAGTGATTTGCTATCTGTTGCAGCTGCTGCCTCCCGGTAGATCTTGTCGGCGCAGATAAGAGCATCCTTCTTGTCGCCATGGACAGAAATGACACTTATCGGGCCGGGCATCTTGAGTAAGTTGTATGCATAATGAGAGGCTGCCATGAACTTGGCGAGTGCTGGACGGCCGAGTATTCCATTGTAAGGCAATGGAGAATCAGCGACGTCAAACGTGACCTTCTCAGTCCTGAAGTTTAGTTCGCTGCCAAATGTTCTTGGCGGTGTGATCTTCCCTTCGCTTGCTCCTTCTGGGTTAATTCCTTGAATGTGCGGTCTCTTGAGCTCATTGTCGAGGATCTGAAGCTTCGAGCACCTGCGGATGAGATCAGGTTTAAGCCGCCCCGCCGTCAACTAGCATCTTGGTGACCTTGAGGTTGCGGATAGTTGGTGAGACCAACATCGGCAAGCACCGACCGCGGTTATGCGATCAGGGTGGTCCTCAATATCAAAGATGATAGGCGTGCTGGACCATTTCAAAGGCCTGCGTGACTCTACGGATGGTTCTGCTGCATTAACCTCCCTCATCCATTGCTTGAGTTGGCGGTGTGAGGTATGCAGAGAAGCACCGCCGTCAACACAGAGGACCTCCGTGGCTTTCTGAAACTCCTACTCGTCAGCCTCATCGTCTTCCATATCTTCATCGTCATCATCGTCTTCATCCTTGTCGCGGCCGCGGGGAGGTCTGTCTCCTTGCCGCTGCTTGGCCTTGCCGCGGCGTCCTCCCCGGCCGGGTCGCTTCTTGCTAGCTGCCCCAGCACCTTCCTGGGCCTTCTCCTTGTCTTGCCGTTCGTACTCAGCCTTCTGCTGTTCTACAAGCTGCTCGACCTTCTTGTAGCTCTGGAGGTCGTGGCCCTTGGTGCGGTGAATCTTGCAGTACTGTTTGTTGGAGCTGTCCTGCTTGTCGGCGGCCGCCACAGGCTTGCAGTCGGCGCCAGTGGCAACCTCCTTGCCGGAGCCACCAACTTTGGCTTTCTTGGCGGCGCCACCGTTGCCGGACTGCTCGACAACTAGTACCTCTTTGCTCTTATTCCTTCGGTTGTTCCGCCGCCGACTCTTCTTTGCCGGGGCGGTCTCCTCACTATCAGATCCTGCTTCTGCATTATCTCCCGGAAGTCCTCTTCCTTCCTCAGCACGTGCACACTTGTCGTCCAAGGCATACAGCTCACTGACGTCCTTGACTTTGCACATCGCCATCTCTTCCCTCATCCTGCGGTTCCACACGTTTTGATGAAACGCGCTGATCACCGCGGCAGGGTGAACATCTGGGATGTTGTAGTGCACACGGCTGAATCTCTGGATGAACTTGCGCAAGGACTCTCCCTCCTTTTGGGCGAGTAGGTGAAGGTCACTCTCTTGGCCATGAGGTTTGTGGCCGCCTGTGAAGGTGCCGACAAACTGATGGCATAGATCTGCCCAAGAGGATATGGAACTGTCCGGCAAGTGCATGAGCCAAGATCTAACATTGGGCTTGAGTACCAGCGGGAAGTAGTTGGCGAGGATCTTGTCGTCTCGTCCCCCCGCAGCCTGCACCGCGATGGTGTAGATGCTGAGGAACTCCGATGGATGCGTCCTGCCATCATACTTCTCTGGCACATCTGGCTTGAAATTTTTCTTGTCGGGCCACTGGACTTGCCGCAGCTCACGAGTGAACGCAGGGCAACCTACCGCATACGGCAAGTCACCTGGTTCCCCTGGCGCTTGCATGTCGACAGCGGGCCCGGCGCGCTGGTCGGATTGACGCCGCGCTTCTCTTCGGCGCTCGATGCGGGTTCGAGCGTCTTCTTGTTGCCGTTCTTGAAGAACCTGGCGCTGATCACGGCGAGCTCGTGGATCCGACGACGCGGTGGAGTCGCTGTTGAGGTGGATCCGACGAGTCGGCGATCTTGGCCTTCGGGGTGGAGAGTGCATGGTGGTTGCACCCCCACAGGTCTCGTCGCCGCCGGCTCGTGCCTTGTCGTCTCGCCGCGGCAGCGATGTGCTTGGTTGCCGCGGGACGTCGCCGTTGGCAAAGCCGATGAGACTTTGAATGGTGGCCCTCCATTCGTCGACCTTGTCTGCCGTCGGAGGGTAATCCAGGAGCAGTTGAGCTCGCGCCAAAGCTTCCGCTTGAGTGGTGGGCGGCAATGGCGAACAGTGCGAGGAACGGGATGTGCTAGGACTTCTAAATATGTTAGAAGGAGTAGTATCCCGTCCAGGCGACCGTGCCCCGCTCGGACCAGCCTGTTGGCGCGCGAGCTGTTCTTGAGTGTCCCTGGATCCACCAGCTCGATCTTGGCCCAATGAACGCATGGCGCTGCGAGCACCATGACGCTGTCAGTCTCGCGCCTCCTGAGATGGACGCGGCACGTGTACGGGCGCCGAGGTCTGCGCCGCCTTGTCCTTGGACTTGGCAGCATCATGAGCTCCCTCGCCGGCGCCCGTTCCTCCGCCGGCGTCTTCCCCACCACTCGTCGGCTCCAGTGGTGGTGGGTTTGACGTGGACGGCTCTGCTGCTGCCGAAGCCTTCTTCTTCGGTGGCATGTTGATGAAGATGATGAAGATGTTGCTCGTGTGAACGCCGGATCAGGTTCACACAGCCTCGACGCCCCCTACCTGGCGCCAAAGATGTCGGGGAAGCTGATCGTGACCCACGAACACCTATGGGACCTGGCGGACCGAGTCCCTTTTGGTTCGGTGGGGGGCGGAGATTGCACGAAGAGCAGATCGAGGCGATGCACACGAGCAGTTTACCCAGCTTCGGAGCTCTCCGGAGAGATAATACTCCTACTGCTGCTTGACTGATTATCTTATGTTCTTGCTAGGGAGCAATGAGAGCTACAAAACCTAGCTTGAGTGTCTATAGTCTCGAATGAGTAGAACCAGCCGAACCCTTTCTACGTTGCGCATGGGCCTCCTTTTATAGGCTCAAGGGGTCTCCACAGGTGGCAACGTAAACAAGGGCAAAATGGGAAAAATGAGTTGCGGTTGGTACAGCTACTTTGTACAGTGTATTCTACCTAACTCTGACGGCAAGGGACAAAAGCATTAAATGCCCGTCCATGTCGCCTAAACAAAGGCAGAAAGGATCGTCGGGCGCCACCGCTTGCCACGATGGCACCCCTGTCAGCGCCGCTTACCGCTGCTCTCCGCTGGCTGCACAGCCTCTTGACACGCACGCCTGGAATGGCCCTATGGCGACACGTTGGTGGATGAGCTGGAGCGGAGATGAAGAGAGGTTGCCTGCCGCGGCAAGCACCTTGCCGAGGCTGAATCCTTGTCGCGCCCGGAAGCTTGTCGCTCACCAAGCCTTCCCGGCAAGCTCCTCTTGCCGGGGTCTTGTCTTCTGCGTGCCTCGAGTGGCCTTCCCGGCAAGCTCCTCTTGCCTGGGTCTTGTCTTCTTGGCTTAAATACTTTGTTCTTGAATGGCTCCAAAGGAACCACGGAGGACCTTGGCGGTCACTAGGTAGCCCTGCCGCGGGGTGCTGCAACTGCCCGTGCACGAGTTAGGGATACTAGGGTACCCCTACTCTAGTACACCGACACACCCGAAGTGGCTCACGTACAGCCCCACGGCCGCGTGCCTCAGGACCCGCCTCTGCCCTCTTGGTCCACCCACTTCTTGATCACCAAGCCACGCCCATGCACGCGCCCCAGGAACCCGTCGTCCAGCACGTCGTTCAGCTCCGCTATGTCTTCGCAGTCCACCACCGTCGTCTTCATCACCCACAGGAACCGACAGCCGCTCGCCTCTAGACCGGCGCCGATCTCGTGGATCTGCTCCAGCACGGCCATGTTGCGGTTGCTAAAGGCTGTGGGCAAGTTTCAAATACTTTATTTCTTTGATCTGGGTTCGGTACAAAGTCTACACGGGGTACATAGGATTATATAGAAGCTAACCTATTTAACTACTACAAGTCCTATTCGGTGACTTGTTCTGGTCCGAGCCGGACACAGACCACCATCGTGGTTAATTTCAACAATCACCCCCCTAAACACGATGTCCTCACTTCATAACTTGGACGCCGATCCTTCACCATATCTTCACGAACTTCTGTCGTCCCAAAGACCTGGTTAGGATATCTGCAAAAGCTGATCATCGGTGCAAATGTAGTTGACGTCATTTGATAGAGTTGTGTCGAATATTATTGTACAAGGTAGGTTACAGTTGGACTTGGTTTTGGACTGTGTGTAGACATGGTAGGAGTTGTGTCCTAATAGGACACTTGTATCCTAGGCCTCTCATATATATCGGGGGTAGACACATGATGTAACCTATGCCAACATAATAGCACGGGCACGCGGGGGAGCCGGCGGCATGTGCCGGCGCCCGGGCGGCCGGGGGTGCGGTATTGTGATGGTGTCATGGGGAGGAGCGCCCGTAGTCAGGCCCCGGGGATGTAGCCATATCGGTGACCCTCGTTAACAAATCTCGGTGTCGTGCTTGTGTGATTGCTTGGTCCTCGGTAGATTGACGGAGAGCCTCGGATTTATTCTAACAAGCGGTATCATGAGCAAGGTTACGAGGAGGCTGCGGATCGTTGACCTAAGGAAGCGATGAAGACCGGCGGATGGTCATGGTGAATGTGCGGGTTCGCACGATTTCAGAAGGACCTCGGCAATGTTCGAAGATCGTTGGGTGAGAAGCAGTCGGAAGGAGCAGCAGCCGATCTAGCATACGGCGACGGCGGGATCGCGAAATTCTCGACGAGATCGGGATGACGTGCAACAGCAAGGACTCCACCAGATCGGATCGATCCAGTCTAGGCGAACGGCAGCGTATTGCGGCGCGTGCGCGTGGGCAGGCGTACTGCCAATGCGTGGAATACATGCCTACGTGCGCGCTAGCGCTGGGCGGCCAGCGGCCCAGGTGACTGGTGAGGAGGCTGAAGTCCAGGCGGGCGGCAAAGCCCATAGCACAAAAGCGCATGTGTGGGCATCTCGTGCGCGGAGCGGGCTGCTGCTAGTGGCGCGGCAGGTAGCGATCACGGTCGTTCTTGGCAGATGCAGAAAAGGCAGCGAGAGATTTGTTAAAGGAAAAATATCTTCGCGGGCAGCGCAGGCTCAATCAAGGGATCAACTTTTCTGTTCTTTTTGGCAAATTTTGATTGCAGGCATTGCGTCAGGTACAGGACGCCGTGGCAAGAGGCTTGGAGCTGGTGCATGAGGTTGCCAAATTGAGGCATCGGAAGTAGTTTTTGGACAAAGAAAGTATGCATGGCGTAAGTTTTGAGCAAAACGTGACCTCTATGCAATGCGGACACGAAGAAGCTGCTTGGGTCCAAATAATTTTTCGGATGAAAGTGCGGTGTGATGTCGAGTTGGTCAAGATGGAGCGCGTGGCGAGGATGACGTCGTGCATATAAGGCTCGGAGGGGTCTGGAGCGCGTCGTGGAAGGATCATGCATAGACAGGGCGTCAAGGCAATGCACAGAAGTGCGAGGCGGACACGACGCAAGGTGAAGCATGGTTGCAGTCGGATATTTTTCAGCTGGGTCGGACTGGACAGTCTGATGGATCGACGAGGATGTTGGTCAAAGCAGAAGACAGCGGTGATTTCAGCGACGACCACATAGGAGCGTGATGCTGATGGTGGCTGACTTCTGGGGCGTGAAAACACGTGGTGCAGGCCTGAGGGCTTGTGCGGCTTCGACAAGACTATTGCACAGGGTTGATTCAAGGCAGTGTACACATGAGAGAGCTTGAAGTCGACGGGGCGCGGGGGTGGCACGTACAACCACCATGGAGTCATGTTGAAGGTGGAGCTGGAGTCTTATGGACGACTTCACTCTGTGTTGATGGAGGGGCTACGGCGTAAATGCATGGAGAGTCGAAGCCTATTTCAGCGGGATAGCGAGAGACACGTGGATTGGGCTTGGGCCCACTGGTCTGATGGAGGCGTGATACTCGGCATCGGTCGGTGATGATCGGTGGTTCTCTGCAGTGGGGGTTGAGGCAGTGTGGGCTAGCGACCCGGGAGACTCGACCAGGACAGCAGAGGCTCGATGCGATGATAGCGGCGAGGCGTGCGGTAAGCACATGACACAGCAACAGGCCAAGGCACTGATGGTCACACATGTGGTCAGACAAACTGTGCAGGGGGTGCTGAAGCAGTGTTGACGATTACTGGATTCAAGTTGGTGACTGGGTCTATCGGTGCTAGTTGATGGACAAGAGTTGACCGTGGAGAATCTGAGAAAGTGGCGGAAAGTCTGAAATTGTCAAAAGCTGAGAGACTACGTGGCCGTATATTCTGTGGTGTTCAGTGCACATGGCAAAGTGCGGATGACAAGACAGAAGGAGACGGAGTGCTATAGCTGTGGGACATGTCAAAGGCTATCCGGAAAAAGGGATGAGACAACTGTGAATTTGACTCAGGGTGACACAGGGCGACGGTGAAATTCCTTCAAGTTTCAGACAGACAGTCAAGAAAGAGCGGTGACATTGAGTTCAGGTAACTCTTATATGTGGCGTCCAATATGTGAGTTGTTTATTTTCACACAGACAGTGGACGGTGTGTGATGGTGTTGAACGGATTGTCCGGAAGTTGGGAGCACAAGTAGAGTAATGAGGAACTTAATTTTGCTCGAGTGTTGACTGTAAAGAAGACGAGAAGGGACTACAGTTGCAGGTGGAGTCACGTGGAGTTTGGGAGTTGTAACACCCCAAAAATTTTACCAAGTTTTAAACATTAAAATTTTGCCAGGAAATTAAAAAGTTTATTTTCTGGGCTCCCTTTTGATTTTTGGACCATTTTTTTCCTCTCTTGTTATTATGGAGTTTTCCCCAAAAGAAAACCTTTCAAATATGTTATTGGACTTGTTTAACCTCTCAAGAAAAACTTTTCTTTTACTAGTAGAACTAATTACTTAATTAATTTGCTTGATCTTTATTTTCTTGAAAAATGGTTTTTCAAGATTATATGTCCATATTTGAACTACAACCATTTGATAAATTCACTTAAAATTCCAACCAAAAATTTGAGATGTCAAGTGATGTTTTAAAATCACTTTTATGCAAAAATATCTTTTATTCATGAAATATTTTGAGCTCTGTACCAAATTTTCTTCTCTGGTCCAGTGGGCAATTTTGCACTACAACCCATTTAAATATTTCTTTCTAGCTTCCACCAAAATTATGGGATGTTAGTAGCAGCATGTGATTCAACTTTATGCAAAAATCCAGGGATGTTCTTTGAAAATTTTGAGTGAATCAACCTCTTTTTCATTCTGGACCAGACTTGTGTTTTCTACTGCAACCCTACTCATTCTTGCTCTAGTGACCTTGTACTTCCTCCTGCTTGTAGTCAACCCTGCAAACCCCCTAAATCCAGGAGCATGCACCCATTGGATCATTTTTGGTTCATGAAATAATGCCATTCACCTCCTGTCCAGAATTGGAGTTCTGCAAAACTTGCACTAGCAAGTTTGTACTTTTCACAAACTAACCTCACCACCCTCTCTTCCATCCAAAGAGACACTGATCTGGAGAAATTGGCCACCCCAAGTTTTGCCTAGATGCCCTTGGCATTTTGACAAACACCCTGAGTGCATAGCCAGATTTGGCATGATTTCAAGTCAACATTGTGAACTTGGTCTCCTGACCAAACCACCTTGTCCCTTGATATTCCCTCTATCACTAATCTAGTTCTGTTGCTTGCCAACCTCACCCGAGACCCCTAGCTTGCCTCGGCATTTCGTCGAGCATGTTCCGTGCGTGCTCTGGGCGCGAGTAGAGCACGCGTATTGCACGTGCCGCGCCCGAGCCGACACGTCACGCCCCTGGTTCTTGCCCGCTCTGTAGCGCCACGCCACGCGCTCCCCTTCTCCCCGCAACGCGCCAATCCGCCCTGGCAGCCTAGAGCACCGCCGTCAGAGCTCTTGGCGGCACGCCGGCGTCCGCAGCGTGTCTCTGCCAGGTCGGTGCCGCCCAAGCCACCAGCGCTCGCCAGCTGCCCCCTTGAGCATCTCCAGCTCATCCGCAGCCTCGTCGGCTAGCTCTGGTCGCCTCCACGTCGCCCTGCCGCACAGAATGGCAGTTCGCCGTCGTCCTTATCGCCAGCCACCTCGGGACCGACCTCCACCGCCTATATAAGGGCCCCGGAGCTCAATCGAGTCCGCAAGCAACCTCAAATGACCCCCCTAGAGCTACCTTGGCCAGCAGTCGAGGAGGGGAAGGCCATCTTCCCCGAGTCCGGCCGGTTCGGTCGCCGCCAAGTCCCGGCCGATTCCATCGCAACCAAGGCACCTCCCGGCAATCTAGCGCCACCACCCAACTCCACGTGATCGTGCGGAGCCGCCCATCGCCTCAGCCCCGACCGAGAGCCACCATAGCCCAGGACCCCAAATCCACCCGAAGCCTCCTCCGCCGCGAAGCTCGCCGCCGGCAGCTCACTCCGTCCCCGCCGACCCAACGACCACCGCAAGGACCGCTCTTGATCTGCAGATCCATCCCCGCTCTCAGCTCCCCGCAAGGACCCGCCGTTCACCGGCGACGATCGCCGGAGTCCCGCACCCCTGCTCGGGCAGAGGAAGGGGAGGGAGGGCGACTGGTCAAACCTGACCAAGGCTGTGCAGGCCCACTGTCGATGATTCCAGCCCCGCCTCCACGTAGTAAGTGAAGGCGCATTCTTAAAGTACGTCTTCGACGTATGCTTATATTCGAAACGTTTTTCTTTTTCTATTTATTTTAAAAACAGTTTTTGACCAAAACTTTGACCGAGCTTAACTTTTTAAATACAACTCCAAATGAAATGATTCTTTTTCCCACCTCTCTCAAATTTGATCTAGTTTATTTTAAGATTTATTTGATAATTTTAAAAAACAACTTTTTGTGCTGTTTTGAACTTGTGTGTTAATTCAAATTTATTTAAAATAGGACTTTGAAGAGAGAGAAGAAAACTTTCAAAAGTTTTGGAGTGCACCCTGCCTTACCACACATTGAAGGCAAGCATTCTGAACCCCGGCATAATATTTTTGGTGTGTTCGTTAACACGTTTATAACACCACCTCATTTCGGAGAACTTGTTATTTCATGTGATATGATCATATGCATGAATGCATAAAGTGATTTCCATGCTCTTGGAAATGAACACACTTGTGATGATAATCATCCTCATGTGCCTTGCATGCATGCCGGAAGGAATCCGGGAAAACCTCTGCCTTGGTTAGGCATGAGTTTGTCGCCTGTCTCCGTCGGGACAGTAATGTCCGGTATGGCATAGTGAGGTATAGTGAGCGGTGATTCTGTTGGTTGAAATATTTTCATTATGCATGTCATGCAGGGAAATTAATAAACCTCCTGAGTCGACCCTAGATCGAGTCTTGTTCCAGTATCCCCCATACTTGTTTCGTACTACCACTAGTCTCTACAACAAGTAGAGTACGGTTCAGTAATTTTTCAACCCCTTTCTAGCACACACCGTACAGAGGGGCCGGGATGAGGGTACCATGGCCATGGATTAAAGCCAGTCATCCGGTCAGGGGGCATGGGTGTTTTCGGTTGTAGCCGAGGGGGTAGCTCCCCCAGTTTTGTGCGCGGTATAAATTTTGTGATCCCATGCTAATCGAGGTTGTAGCCTCCCCACTTAGAGTTTTGCTTAACGAGTGTCGTGGGTGATTACTGATACACCGTGAGTTAAGTCGGTGTGTGCTACCAAAAGTGCGTTTTCATTTAAAAGACCATAGACGGGATTAGTCCGATGGACTAAAGGAATCCGTTACTTGTGGGTAAAGAGTACACCCTCTGCAGATATTAAACCTATTCGAATAGCCGTGTCCATGGTTAAGGATTACAGTCTGGGATGGGTCAAGTATCGGTCTTAGTGTCGGTCTTCGGAGGAGAAAACTGTTACTCCGGAACATGGATTGTGACTTGTGACTTATGATGATTATGATTACTATTTTTATTATGGACTAACCCCTTTATATGATTGGAAATAATGACTATCCCTGGGATGGTTTTACCTCCTGGGTATTCACTGTGATCTTTTATAAGCCCCTTTATGTGGTGTCGCTGAGACGCCTGACTGCGGCATTTCTTTTAAAGCCCTTTATGTGGTGTCGCTAAGACGCCCGATTGCGGCATTTCTTTTAAAGCCCTTTATGTGGTGTCGCTAAGACGCCCGACTGTGGCATTTATTTTATAAGCCCTTTATGTGGTGTCCCTAAGACGCCCGACTGCGGCATTTCTTTTAAAGCCCTTTATGTGGTGTCGCTAAGACGCCCGACTGTGGCATTTCTTTTATAAGCCCTTTATGTGGTGTCGCTGAGACGCCTGATCATGCATTTCTTTTAAAGCCCTTTATGTGGTGTCATTGAGACGCCTGACCGTGGCATTTCTTTTAAAGCCCTTTATGTGGTGTCGCTAAGACGCCTCGATCATGCAATTTTTTTAAAGCCCTTTATGTGGTGTCGCTAAGACGCCTGGATCGTGGCATGCTTGTTATTTATTTCATAATTTTAATGCTACTATGTTATGGCATATTCATAAATAACATGCTTGCGTGCAGTAGAATTTTTATTATCTTTTGTGACTGACGTCATGAGCATAAAATATTTTCAGCACATCATTGTTATATTATTCCTGTGTTCATAATGTTTGGGAGTACATTCAAAGTACTCACAGGCTTGTCCCTGGCTATTGTCTTGGCCAGATTTCTTGCGCGGAGAGGAGCGACCGCGTTGACAGCCCCGGAACCTAAGCAACGGTGATAGCAGTCTCGCGAAGATAGGAGTTAGACTGGTCAGCTGTTCCTGTGGAAAATGAAGTCCCATAGACGATGAAGATCCACAAACCGCTTCCGCCACCAACCACTGGAAACCATATTGTTGTACACATAGGCCAGAATGGTCTTGTACTACATATTTGAACCTTTGCTTGGAATTTCTGTATCAAGTTGGTGCCTCATCAGCTAACAGTTATCCTGGGGCTGGTGAGCACAAGGGCCATTTTTCTGGAAATTAATACCCGAAAAAATCGGTCGCGACAAACTTGGTATCAGAGCCAGGCTGACCATTGGCAAATCCTATCCTAGCCAGGTCGATAAACCTTGGTAAACCAACCCACCAGACCCTAACCAAAACCCCAGCCAAGCTTCCCATGCAAGATAGCCACACAGTGACCCCGACACTTTTGGCAGTCGGTGCGACAGGAGTAGCACCGGTGCTCATGGCGTATATCAAGTCAAATGTACATGGAGGTTCGACGCATGGATGAATCCAAGGTGGTGGACAATATTCGCCAAGGTGGAGTTTGATAGAGTTGTGTCGAATATTATTGTACAAGGTAGGTTACAGTTGGACTTGGTTTTGGACTGTGTGTAGACATGGTAGGAGTTGTGTCCTAATAGGACACTTGTATCCTAGGCCTCTCATATATATCGGGGGTAGACACACGATGTAACCTATGCCAACATAATAGCACGGGCACGCGGGGGAGCCGGCGGCATGTGCCGGCGCCCTGGCGGCCGGGGGTGCGGTATTGTGATGGTGTCATGGGGAGGAGCGCCCGTAGTCAGGCCCCGGGGATGTAGCCATATCGGTGAACCTCGTTAACAAATCTCGGTGTAGTGCTTGTGTGATTGCTTGGTCCTTGGTAGATTGACGGAGAGCCTCGGATTTATTCTAACAAGTGGTATCATGAGCAAGGTTACGAGGAGGCTGCGGATCGTTGACCTAGAGGAAGAGATGAAGACCGGCGGATGGTCATGGTGAACGTGCGGGTTCGCACGATTTCAGAAGGACCTCGGCAATGTTCGGAGATCGTCGGGTGAGAAGCAGTCGGAAGGAGCAGCAGCCGATCTAGCATATGGCGACGGCGGGATCGCGAAGTTCTCGACGAGATCGGGATGACGTGCAACAGCAAGGACTCCACCAGATCGGATCGATCCAGTCTAGGCGAAAGCGGCGCGATTGCGGCGCTGCGGCTGGCGCAGGCAGGCGATCGCCAACGCGCGGAATACATGCCTACGCGGCGCTTAGCGCTGGCGGCCAGCGCCCGGTGGATCGTGAGGAGGTCAAGTCCAGCGGGCGGCAAAGCCCATAGGGCAAAAGCCCAGGTGTGGGCGTCTCGTGCGCGGAGCGGGCTGCAGCTAGTGGCGCGGCATGTAGCGATCACGGTCGTTCTTGGCAGATGCAGAAAAGGCAACGAGAGATTTGTTAAAGGAAAAATATCTTCGCGGGCCGCGCAGGCTCAACCAAGGGATCAACTTTTCTGTTCTTTTTGGCAAATTTTGATTGCAGGCATTGCGTCAGGTACAGGACGCCGTGGCAAGAGGCCTGGGAGCCGGTGCATGAGGTTGCCAAATTGAGGCATCAGAAGTAGCTTTTGGACAAAGAAAGTATGCATGGCGTAAGTTTTGAGCAAAACGTGACCTCTATGCAATGCGGACACGAAGAAGCTGCTTGGGTCCAAATAATTTTTTGGATGGAAGTGTGGTGTGATGTCGAGTTGGTCAAGATGGAGCGCGTGGCGAGGATGACGTCGTGCATATAAGGCTCGGAGGGGTCTGGAGCGCGTCGTGGAAGGATCATGCATACACAGTTCGTCAAGGCAATGCACAGAAGTGCGAGGCGGACACGACGCGAGGTGAAGCATGGTTGCAGTCGGATATTTTTCGGCTAGGTCGGACTGGACAGTCTGATGGATCGACGAGGATGTTGGTCAAAGCAGAAGACGGTGGTGATTTCAGCGACGACTACATAGGAGCGTGATGCTGATGGTGGCTGACTTCTGGGGCGTGAAAACACGTGGGTTTTTAACCCTCGCCACTACTAAGTTGATAGCAGTAGCACGGGTTTTTAACCCTCGCTACTACTAAGCGGTCTCTACCGTGCCCCCCGGGACATGCCATAGTAGTAGCGCGGGTTTTAAAACCTCGCTACTACTAAGTTTGATAGCAGTAGCGTTGGTTTTTAGCCCCCGCTACTACTAAGTGGTGCCATAGTAGTAGCGAGGGGGTAAAAAACCGCGCTACTACTAAAGGTCCCATTTTCAAACTCTACCCCCCCTGGATCGCCTTTTCAGTTTAAAAAAATAAAAGAAAATGATGAAAATGTCAAAAAAAATAAAAGAAAATAAGTTCCCCATGTGATATGTGGTCTAGTTGTTGGGAAAATTTGCAAATATGAATTTCGACTTTATTTGCAAAATCTCTCGAGAATTTGTAAAAATGGGCATAACTTTTGCATACTAACTCAGATGAAAATGTTTTTTATATGAAAAATCATCTACTCGAAAAGTATTAGTGTTACTAAATAATTATTTTAGTTTTTTTGAATTTTGGTCAAATCTGGTCAAACTATGGCCACACTGTGGTCAAACTGTGGTCAAACTAATTATTTAAGAAATATTAGTGTTACTAATTTTTTAGAACAATAGTTTCAAACTCAAATAGTGAAATGTGTGACTTCATGCTCAAGCTAAATTCCTGAGGTTAATAGGATTGACATCTTACTATTGTCAGGAAAACAACAAGTTCAGACTTGGAAACGAGGGAGAATAGAACCCGGAAGTTAAGCGTGCTCAGGCTGGAGTAGCGAGAGGATAGGTGACCGTCCGGGAAGTCAGATGATTTGGAATGATGAGGGGTGATTAGAGATTTGAGGTTAAAATAATTCGGAAATTCTAAAATTAGGGAAAAAATCGAAATATTTTTTCGAAAAAATTCAAAAAAAAACCCGCGCTGGTAGTAGCGCGGGTTTTTACCCACGCTACTACTAAAGGACGTAGTAGTAGCGTGGGTGGCACCCGCGCTACTGCTATACGTTAGCTGTAGCGCCTTATTAGTAGCGCCGGCCCCCGTGCTACTAATAGGCCCAAAACCCGCGCTGCTGCTTGGTTTTTCCCTAGTAGTGTCCTGTTATCAACAGATCATCCACATAGATGCCCACTAAGAGACGATCCTTACCTTCACCTCGCTTGTACATTGTATGCTCTAGTGCGGCTTTCTCAAATCCAAGAGAAATCAATGTACTGTCAAGCTTCATACTCCATGCCCAAGGAGCTTGCCGTAGCCCGTACAACGCCTTGTGTAGCTTTAATACCTTGTGCTCTTCTCCTTCTTTGATGAACCCTGGTGGTTGCTTCACATACAACTCTTCTTCTAACTCCCCAGTCAAAAAGGCAGAGTTCACATCCATATGATGTATCCTCCAAGATTCTTGAGCCGCGAGAGCAATAAGTAGTCTCACCATGTCAATCCTTGCAAGTGGAGCGAACACTTCTCCGAAGTCCATACCTTGGTCTTGCACGTTTGGTTTAGCCACGAGCCTTGCTTTATGCTTCACCAAGTTTCCTTTGACATCCTTCTTGACATTGTACACCCCCTTGAGCTCTATGGCATTATGGCCATTGGGAAGATCCGCAAGCTCCCATGTATCACTGTCTCGGATCAACCCCAACGCTTCATCCATAGCACGACGCCAATACTCTTCCCTCTTTGCGTCTTCAAAATTTTCTGGTTCCTCGATGTGCAAACTTTGTCGCCCTTTACTTTTAATCTTCACCGATTTTATCTGAAGTGCTTCCTCTGGAGAGAGATCCAACACGCGTCGTTCAGGTGCTATCAAAGAAAACACACTTGCTTCTGGAATTGCCAAATTCCTTGTTGCTGGTGTTTTTGTATCTGGAGTACCCAAACTCCTGATTTCTGGCGATCCGGGCCTTCTCGAGGCGGCTGCGTGTCCACCAGACGAAACAGACGAAGAGGTTGTTGATGCTTCATGTGCATGCACTTCTGGACCTCCTGTCACTTGGCGTACATGAGGTTGGGTGGTTGCTGGGCCTTCTGGCTCTTCTGCCCTACGAGCCGCTGCTTCCTCCTGCGCGGACGACGCAACAGAAATTGCTGGCGTGTCCTTTTTTCCTGCCACACCGTCATTTCCTTGTGCACCGCCCGTGTTGCTCGTCACACCTTGTCTGAGTGTAACTCGTTGTGCGTCTGGACTCACCAGGTCGGATCTGCCGCGACTGGCAACGTCCGCACAACTCTCTGTTGCACTATCAGACCCCACATACACATCATGCTCGTCTAGTCCGAGTGCAGCTCATCGCATCTTGTGTTCTTCTGGCTTGACCACTCCATCACGCCTCGCATCGTGTTCTTCTGACGGCACATCTTCGCCGTCCTCAAGAGCGACCACAATGTCACGCACTATGTCATGGTCTTCTGGCGCCATGACTTCGCCTGCTTCTAGCGCAACCACATCGTCACGCCCTACGACATGTTCTTCTGGCGACACGTCTTTGCCTTCTTCTAGCGTGACCACACCATCACGCATTGTGTCGTGGACTTCTGGCACCACGCCTTCGCCGTCTTCTAGCGTGACAACACCATCACGCCTTACGTCATGGTCTTCTGGCGCCATGACTTCGCCTGGGTTTACTGGCACAGATGCACTCACCGGACCCATGTCCAGCTGACCAAGATCATCTGGATCCTCCTCGTCCACTAGCTCGCACATCAGCATCATATCCCCATCGTCTCCTTCCTCGGCCATAAGCGCCCGCTGCTTTGGTGCTTCTTCGCAATCGGCCTTGAAGTGGCCGAGGAGGCCACAATTATAACACCTCACTTTTTTTATGTCAAACTTCCTCCTCGGTGGTGCAGGCACATCCTCGTCATCTGAGTCAGCGAAGTTCTTTCTCTCCAAGCGCTGCTTCCCCTTCCCCTTCTTCTTGCCGCTGCTCGTGGATGCGCCTTGCTTTTCTTTCAACAGGGCGATCAATTGTGCCTTTGTCAGCATCAGGTGCTCACTCGCCTCCGCGTCGCCGAAACTAAGACGAGTTCTCTCGTCGTGGGCCTTGAACCTTCCGACGAGATCCTTAATCGTGAGAGTCTTCAGGTCGAGACATTGCTCGATCGACGTGACGATCTGAATGTAGCGTGCCGGCGCGGCGCGCAAAAATCATCAGACGATCCCAACTTCTTCTAGGGTTGAACCATAGCTGCGTATGCCGTTGACGAGGGTCTTGAGACGGGCGGCAAACTGATCAACCGTCTCACTTTCATCCATCTTCAGGCACTCGTAGCTTCTCATCAGGGACTGAAGCTGTGCTTCCTTGACACGGTCATGACCCTGGTGCAGGATCTTGATGGTCTCCCATGCCTCCTTTGCCGAGTTCTTTCCGATGAGGTGTTGCAGCACATCCTTCGGCATGGCGGAGTAGATCGCTGTTAAAGCCTGACGATCAATCCGATACTTCACTGCGCCCTTCGCGTACTCGGCACCGCCGGGGTCAACGGCTTCCCAGAACTCAGCCCCCTCCATCGCGACCTCCATGTTCATCGCCCATAGTGCATAGTCCTCTCGATCCAGGCGAGGGAATTGCGACACCCCCACCATCGGCATCGGTGCTGCCGCTGCTGCTGTCACGATCTCCTTGCCTGTGTTCGACATGATCTTTCGATTGCTTTCCGAAGATCACAAACGGCAAACCAAGCTTTGATACCAATTGTTGGAACTTGCCCAGAGGATCGATCATATCAAATCACGATAAACACGCACACGCAAAAACTTTTGCCAAAGGCACGTGTTGTGCCTCTCTTTTCTCTTTATTGATTTTCTGTTTTTCTCCACGGTTTGATACAAAACTCACAGGACCCTGCTACGTATATATAGGTAGCAGCCGACCGACCTTGTTCAAACCTACTCATACACGAACTACAACCTAAACACGTGGACACGTAGAATTCCTACAGGACTCATGCTAGTGCACATAAGTTGACTCCAATACGTACTACTAAACGGCAGCCCGCAAAGTAGCATCTAACTAGCACTTGCCTGATCCTAATTAGACTTAAACTCCACCAGCGAGCCTGCCTAGCATGGACACTACTAAACTACTCAAGATTATACCAAACAAAGGCGACGTACCCACGTATAAAACTGAGCGCGTCGGCTGCTCGTCGAGCCAGGCGGGTAGGTGAAGAGGCACCGCCATGTACCGCCTCCTCTATGCTCGTCGACTTTTGAGGGCCGACTGCGAACACCGGAGGGAACCCCGAGAACGACCTTGCCGTCGCGCAGGGCAGTGAGTGCCTCCGGCTCCAAGGCGTTGACCGTGTTGAGGAGAATGCCGTCTGCCTCGGCGATCTCACGACCGTTGGCGATGAACTGCTTGGTGAAGAGGTTGTCCGGGTCGCGCAGCACCTGCGGGGGGTAATCCACCGGGAGGCGTCTAATGCCGGGGACGTCAACGTCGCTGACGAGGTGGTCCGTGTTGGCGCCGTCAACGTAGGTGGGGAAGTATGTCGGCGTTCTGGGAACGGGGGTCCCCAGACTTGCCTGCCTGCGGCTTGCGGCGTGGCTCAAGTGGTAGCCCAGTACGGCCCATCTTCATCAGTGCAAGACTCAAGACCCTCGCGAGGGGCCAGGCCTCGCGGGACGGACGGTGCAAGACTTCCTCAGGAACGGCCTCGCCAGGCAGGCTCGCGAGAAGGCGTAGAGATCAAGGCGGGGTACCTCGCGAGGTGCTCGTGACGTAAGCCATGACGATCGAGACCAGGCGGGCGCCGGTCTGCGCAGTGTCCTTGTTTCCTCTTTGGTGCAAAGGGGGCAAGCGCAGGCGTGGAGTACCGAGGCATCAGGCAAAGGTTGCCATTTCAGTGCAACGAGACCAAGACCAGCAGAGCGGCAGGAAGGAGGTCACCGTGGAGCCCAAGACAGCGTCATCACCAGCACCTTTGGCAGCTGAAGACCAACTTTAGTCAGGATAACATGTACTGGATGTTCTCCTTCAAAATATTGCCGTTGTTGGTGCCCTTCCCGCTCAATATTTGGGAAGAGGCACAAGGCCTCTTTAAATAGGACTAGCCACCACAGTAGGGAGAGAACCCCCCCCCCCCCGGTCGAGAGGACGGCCGGTCGAGAGCTCATCAGATAGAGAAGCGACCGAACTCACCCAAGCAGTTCATCGCACCAGCTCAAGAACACCTCCCGCGAGGCTGTTCATCCCTTGTACTGTTCATCATCAGCCCCTGAGGCAATCCACCACACCACACACTGGAGTAGGGTATTACACCACAACGGTGGCCCGAACCAGTATAAACCTTGTGTCCCTCGTGCTGTTCATCGTTTAGCTAGATTCTCGAGAGACGATCGGACGTAGATCGGTAGGGGAGAGATCTTCGCGCGCACCCTAGAGTTCGAACTTTAAGGGTCTGCCGAAACCCAACATCCGATATTTGGCGCGCCAGGTAGGGGTGCGCCGGAATATTCCTTCTTCCGTCCTGCGTTCCGCCGCTTCACCGCCTCCATGTCTGGCGACCTGACGACCATACTCCGACCGCTGGGCGGCATGGCCTGCCCATGCCGTGCCGCCTGCCCAAGGTGACCTCAACCCCGCACCTCAGGCAGCCCGCGCCCCGCAGAGCGCTGCTGGTCGCGGGCGACGCGGTCAGGCGTCACCTGCCCTCACTCCGCGGCAGGTACGCTCGGCAGCAAGGGCCTCAAACCATGCTGCGGCCACGACGCCGCACACCCGACGGGAGCAGGCGAACATGAAGGCCGCGCTCACAGTGACGCGAGAGCTTCTACGGTGTAGACTGCAAGAAAGCGGCCGCGATGTGCTGCTAGAACGCGTCGCAGAGATCCTCGATGCCGCTGCTTCAGGGGCACTCCCGTTCTGCGTCCAGCTTCCACCCCAGGCCCCAAGCGGATCACGAGGCAGGTCAATCCGCGCTCACGCACACCCGGGCGCACCTCAAGGCTTCATCAACACCGGCCTGGCCATCAGTGCCGGGCAGCAAGCTGCGCCGGCGCCGCCCCTGGTAAGCGAGGGCATGCGCATCGCTGCCTATGGTCCTGGCGGGCCGCTGCCCTACCGTCCCCAAGATGGAGCTTCAAGTCGTACTGCATGGCGCGCGGAGCACTACGACGAGGCCTTTGGAGTGGTGACCCCAGAGGCCTATGTGGCCCACATCGTGGATCGAGGGTACGCACTGGAGGAAGACCACGACTCGTTCCTCGGGCCAGGCTGGGAGGAAGAGGCACCAGAAGCCGAGCTCTCTCAGGGGCCCCATGGAAGCCTCGACAATCATGCCAGCGGCAGCAACTACCGGGTACCTCTAATTCCTCAGGAGCAAGCTTATGCTACCATGGGTCGCAGGAGGTTCAGGTCGCTGCAACGGATGGCTGCCCCAGTGCAGCAATCTCCCTCCCCTCAGGAGGAGGGCACTGGGGGCAGCAGGAGAGGGGCCGGGAGCCAGGCTCCTCCCCGCGGCACGCGGAGCAAGGCGTTCTTCAGAGGTAGGCCCTCTGCCGGGGAGGTGCCCCAGGGCCTGCCCCCGGCAGAGGACCCGTGGTCGTTGGGAACTGGCCGCGCCCCTTTCCCCATTGGCGTCGTCTTGGTTTTCGGTCACCATCGATGGGGTCAAGGGTGGCGCAAGGCGGGGCCCTCGTCTGGCGATATGAAGCAAGGCCAGTACCTGTGAAGAAGGCCCAGTGCCTGTGAAGCTCGCCGCCCGTGACACTCTCATGTAATAATGAGTTGGGGCTATACATGCCCCGGAGTCTCTGGAGAGCCGCCCTCGGGCCTCGGGGGCTCCCTCCCACGCCTAGTGGCCGCACTTAGCTCCGCGCTGGTGAGAAGACGTCGAAGACTAGACTAGGTGCCGGACGCGGCCTTTTGCTCTTGCTTCTTTTCGTGCAAACAATCTCTCTCGTTTCGGATCTAAGTTGAAGTAGAATTTGTGTTTGCGTATGCGGGGAGGGGTGTTGTGTCTTATTCGTGTGCTTTCTCGTGCTCCGATTTCCGTTCAAGTTGGAATTCAGACTAGCTGCCTCCCTCTCGTGAGCCCTTCACGAGTAGGGCGGGGCCCAGCATGTGTGCCCGCCTTCACGCGGCCGGCGGTGCTCCAGTCAGGCTCTCGCCGCATGACTAAACGGGACCCTCATGAGGCCCTCGGATGGACGCTGCGAGCCTACGCGAGGCTCGCCGGGACAAAGGTAAAACCACGACAACCTACTCATCGCGAGAATCATGGCATCATGCAGGCACCAATCTGGCGCCGATCCTGACAACACGTAGGCAACAATATTTTTACATGAGGGGCTTCCCCTCCCAAAAAATGCTCTCACAACCTTTAGGGCCACGCCCGAGTCTCTTCCTGTGGAGGACAAACAACGGGGGAAGCGCGGGATCAATCGGACATGTCGCTCACTACGTCCCCCGGGGCGTCCCCGGAGGCGTCGCTGGCACCACCGTCATCTCCACCAGCCTCTTCATCGCCGTTGTTGGCACCGTCTTCACCACCATTCACCACGTCGCCTTCATCAGCAGCAACGATCACCCCGTCGTCATCAGAGGTGAAGGCCCGGACGAGCGCATCTACATTGTCCTCCATCCACCGCGCTAGGTCGCCTCGGACGGCCTCAGGCACCGGAGCGATGGCGGCATCGAAGTTGAAGAGGGGGTCGATGTTCTGGAGGTGGCTAAAGACACGGGAGAATGCCCGCGCGAGCAGGCCGCGACTCCGTTCCTCCACCAGCTGGCGAGACCTCTCAGAGCGGTTCTCCAGATGCGTCACTACGTCAGTGAAGAACCAGAGATTGCCAGCGTAGTTGGTCACGTGCGGCTCCTCAGCGACTGCCTCGCAGATGTTGCCCAAGGCCGCATTGGCCCTTTCCCTGAGTGTCCGGAGCATGGGGCCGTGCATGTGTTCCAACGTCTGCCGCTGGCGGATCTCGTCCACATTCCGCTGCGCGACGGCCTCGGCATCGTCAACCTGTAGTTGAAGAAGAAGCATTTCGACACGGGAGGAGGTCAGCTCAGCCTACGCCGAGCTTAGTGCAACAGCGGTAGCCTCAGCTCGCCGAGTGGCGTCAGTTAGCTTGGCCCTGAGGGTAGCGGTCCTGCCCGCGGCTTCAGCCTTGATCAACTCCAGCCGCTCTCCATACTCACGCTCAAGGCCGGCGCGAGCCTCCGCCACGCGATGGTCAATCTCCTCCTGGATCCAGGCCTCCCACGCGCCGACGTCGTCCTCCGCCTAGTGACCTGCTGCTCCCTCGTCTGCAACCGCTCCAGGTCGAGGTTGCGCTCGGCAGTCTCCAGTGTCAGCGCTTCCGCACACCTCCGGAGCTCCTCCTCTTCAGCGGGCCCCCCTTTTAGCAGCGCAAGGGCGGCTCAGCGCAGCTCCACCTGTTGCTCCAGGGAGTTGCACCAGTCTTGAAGCTCCCACGCGCGCTCCTCCGCAGCTTCGCGTCGCCTATCTGCCTCCTGAGCCTCCTCAAGGGCCCGGGAGCAGGCCTCATGAGAGGCCGCTAGGGATGCCTCGGCCTTGGCATTTTCGAGGTCACGCTGGTGGCGCGCGAGACCAACAGCCGCCTTCAGCTTGCGCCGTTCCTCGACCAGCCTCAAGCCTTCAGCTTCAAGACGCGCGTCTTCGCCCGCCAGCTCCGCACCGAGCTGGCTCACTGCATCGACCTCCCTCTGGAGGAACTCTTGGCGGACAGCGCTGCGCTCCCGCGCACGCCCGAGCACGTCGTCAACATCATCCTCCGCCATCGACGCTGGCGAAGGGCCCTGGAGTGGTTCGCCCCCTCTCGGCAGGGGGCTGGGGGCTGGCGCCCCTGCGATCGCCAGGCCCCGCAAGGGACCCCGCCAGGCGTCAATCCACCTCCCGCTGAGGACCCGGAGATCGACCTCAGCCACTCGCCGCCTATGATCAGTGGAGGAGCTCGGGGCAAGCTGGTTGTGCCCAAGGAGAGCTCACGAAGGAAGAGCGGCGCGCCGCAGGCTGGCCCGCCTCTCCAATCGAGCCTGCACCAAGGGTGGCACGCAGACTCGGGACAATCAAGGTCGGTGATGGAGAAGAAGCCTGAGGAAGCAGCTCCTCAGCTAGCTCCGCGGGCTCGTCAGAGGGGATCCTAAAAGGCCACGGTCAGCAAAGGGAGCGGCAAGCAAGGAACTATAAGAAGGAGGGACTTACTCGTCCATGGCGAAGTACTTCCTATGCTTCAATGGGCGGTACGGGCGATCATCACCATCGGAAGCCTCCTTCCTCTTGCGGAGGGCCTCGAAATCTTTGCGGAACCGGCCCAAGCTCGCGACATGAGGGCTGGCGCGCGGCATCGGGGCCGGAGCATCAGGACGGCCTACATCAGGGGCACCAGCCTACGAGGAGCGATCAGGGGCCACCTCTTGGTGGCCTGCCGAGGCCTCGGGGGCTTCAGCCTCGGGAGCCGCAGGTCGCGCCCTCTCATCAACCACCACACCGAGAGGGGCTCCGAAATCTTCGGGGGATGACGCCTAGGGAGCCCCGCGTGACATTAGCACCTCGACATCAGGCCCCCCAGCTCCTGCCAATGCTTGCCTCCCTGCAACAACTCCTGAGGCAAGGCCGACGCGGGCGGCTGGGGGAAGGACCGCAACAACCGGGTTCTTGCGCGGCCCCGCGAGGCCAGCCGGACGCAACCCCCATTCGTCGAAGCGGGGCATCTACCTCACGAACTCGGCCCTGTTCGTGCAAAGATACAACAAGGCGCCTCCATGACCAACGCTGTCAGTAGAGGGGTCGCCAGTCAGGATCTGCAACACCTTCTTCAGCGTCTCAGGCGCGAGATCTCCTTCCTGGAGCCTCATGCGGTCCCGACGATCGGAGTAAGCCCACATTGGGCGGGAATGGCGCTGGAGAGGGGCGATGCGGCGCCGGAGGAACTCCTTCACCACCTTGGGCGCCCACCCGAGCTTCCTCATCCGTCAAGCGATGCTGTGGAAGCAAGCCGGGCCTCGAAGTTCTCATGACCCCAACCAGGATTGGGAATAGCAGCAGCGCCGGTGCGCGAAAGCAGGGGCTGGGCACCCCAACGTCCACATACAGCCACCGCTCCCGGAACCCGCTCGCAGAAGGTGGGAGGCCAAAGTCGACCCCCGAGGCGGCCGTCTCCGACACAGCCTGAAAGCTCACGCATCCCGAACACTGGGAAGGATCAGACATGCACAGAGAAAAGAAGTGGCGCAGAAGGGCAACGGAAGGAGGAATCCCCACCATGGCCTCGCAGATGAAGGCGAAGACTGCAAGCAGGGTAATAGATTGGGGGCCAAGGTGCATCATGTGGATCTGGTAATGGGACAACACCGCACTGAAGAAATCAGAAAAGGGGGGAACCAGGCCCGCCCACAAGGCGTCGGCAAAGAATCGGACCTCGGTGACGATCCTGTCGAAGGAGGTGTGGGACGCGGGCCAGACCGTCGTCCTCCCGCACTCGTTGAAGCTGGAGGCAAGCGCGGAACGACCTTCTCCAGGGCTTCCAGATTGAGTACGAGCGACTTGTCGACGGCGGGAGCAGCCGCCGAAGGCGCGCTGGTCGAAGGCGCAGGTTTCTTCCCCTTATCCTTTTTCGTTTGCGCCATGACAATAGAAGGGGGGAAGAAGTCAAGATGGATTGGAAGCAGAAGCAGAGGCTCGAGGAGGAAAAATGGAACAAGAGGCGTGCAGGCAGCAAAGGGAGGATAACTGTGTACAAGCCTCGTGGCCGTGTAGCCAGGCGCATAATGAGGCAGCGTGGGGAAGAGGAGACACCCACGTCCAATCAACCGCCACACGGCGCCCAAGGCCGTAGGCTGATGGGGCCCGTGGCGCTCCGCACTTGCCCCTTCGCTTCTCCGCTAAGTTAAGTCTGAGCGCGCTTTGGGCCCGGAGCTACTGTCGGCGTTCGGGAACGGGGTCCCTGACTTGCTCGCCTGCGCGCCGCTGGCGTGGTTTCAAGTGGTGGCCCAAGACGCCCATCTTCATCAGCAAGAAGACTCAAGACCCTCCTGAGGGGCCAGGCCTCGCGGGGCGGACGACGCAAGACTTCCTCAGGAACGGCCTCGCCAGGCAGGCTCGCGAGAAGGCGGAGAGATCAAGGCGGGGTACCTCGCGAGGTGCTCGTGACGTAAGCCATGACGATCGAGACCAGGCAGGCGCCAGGCGGGCGCCAGCCTATGCAGTGTCCTTGTTTCCTCTTTGGTGCAAAGGGGGCAAGCACAGGCATGGAGTACCGAGGCATCCGGCAAAGGTTGCCATTTCAGTGCAACGAGACCAAAACCAGCAGAGCGGCAGGACGAAGGTCACCGTGAAACCCAAGACGGCGTCATCACTAGCACCTTTGGCAGCCAAAGACCAACTTTAGTCAGGATAACATGTACTGGATGTTCCCCTTCAAAATGGTCATTGTTGGCGCCCATCCCGCTCAATATTTGGGAAGAGGCCCAGGGCCTCTATAAATAGGACTAGCCACCACAGTAGGGAGAGAACCCCGCCGGTCGAGAGGACCCCCGGTCAAGAGCTCATCAGATAGAGAAGCGATCGAACTCACCCAAGCAGTTCATCGCACCAGCTCAAGAGCACCTCTCGCGAGGCTGTTCATCCCTTGTATTGTTCATAATCGGCCCCTGAGGAAATCCACCACACCACAAACTGGAGTAGGGTATTACACCACAACGGTGACCCGAACCAATATAAACCTTGTGTCCCTCGTGCTGTTCACCGTTTAGCTAGATTCTCGAGAGACGATCGGACGTAGATCGGTAGGGGAGAGATCTTCGTGCGCACCCCAGAGTTCGAACCTTAAGGATCTGCCGGAACCCAACATCCGACAAAGTAGGCGAGGAAGGACATTATGGTCGCGCATGAGATGAAGAGGATATGGCAGGGGAGCCGCAGCTCGTTCTTAGCCACGGTGATGACCTGGGAAGCCAGGGTGACGTCTGTGACTATGGTGGACACACGCGCGTGGCGCCGGCGATGAGCGTGCCGAGGATGTGGGCGGAGCAGCGAAGGGACTCCCACCGCAGGAGAAAGGGGTCCGTGCCGGCAAGGGTGGCGTCGTCAAGCGGCAGGAGGTTGAAGTCGATGCGCCGGATGGCGGGGAATGCCGTGAATAGGGCGGTGAAGTGGTCGGCCTCTGCCTCGGAGACCGTCGGGAGCGCGGTCACGATGGAGATGTCGACGGCTCCTTGGCTCGCTAGGGCGGAAATGAAGCGGGAGAAAGGGTGGATGTGGCCCCATGCCAGCGCTCGGGATGAAGATCAGGTGCGGCGATGCGCATCTGGCCTGGTCACCGGAGCTCGGCGTCGTTGCGAGAGCTATTGATGCGTTAGCTTGTTCTGTGACTGTGGGTGGCCTGGCGAGTGTTTGGTGTCGCGTCGGCCAAAGCAATTCTCAGTTCCTTTTAACAGCAGACCTAGGCTAGCACTACTCTCCTAATGAGTAACTAGACTTGTGCTGATGATACAGTGATCACCACCAAGCAATGTTGGTTGCTACTCTCGTTCTGTAAAAACAATTCCTCTTGTTTGCGGATCTTCTCGTCCTGTAGCTAAGCTTCACGTGAACACTGAAACATTTTTCTGTGAGTTGGCACTCAACAGTTGCTTCGCCTGGATTCTTGGAACTGAAAGCTTGTTTTCTTGTACAACAGGGATTCACAAGCACTGCATTCAATCATTTTACGCCGAGCTCATCTTCCCAGGAAAGGTTAAATTCCGTGCATTACGTGTTGTTAATTCTGTTTGGAACGCAGAATTGGGAAATATAGAAAAGATGAGAGAATGCAGTGAAATGGGTCGGCCTGGGCTGCTGCACGGCGCTCACCACGGGAGAGGGTAGGTGGTGACTGGAGCGGGAGATGTCCAAGTCTCTGCCATGCCCTGCCAGTCAGATCTCATCCCATTGTTAGAGTCTGGGCACAAACGAAGCTCTCTCAGGGCATCTGAATCTGGGCCGTCGGATTAGCCGTCCAAAACGATCATGGCTGTCGGATCTTCATCTGGAGCGATCTTGGCTGTCGGATCGTAAGAAACACTGCTACAATGAATAGTGCACATGTTTGCTATACCTGCGGTATTGCTTTGGCTCTCCATGACATGCGGGACCCGGTCGTGGTGGGTCGTACCGATCAGCGACCGTGGAGCACAGATCTCCCGGTGCCGTGTGCTTCTCGTGGAGAGCATGTGCCACCGCCTGTAAATTTGGTGGTTCGCTGAGGGTACTCTCGTCATTCCATATGATGGCGCTTGCGTGGCGGTTCATGTCTGGCTCCTCTCGGTGTAAAGGCGAGGGGGATGCTTGATTGGGTGATAACCCTAGCCTCGCAGCCCTCGCTTCGCCCCCTCCTTTCTCATCCCCTTTCTCTTCCGCGTCTCTGGATCTGGCTGCCGCCGCCGCCTCTCTACTTGCCCCGCCGTTGTTCCTCAGGTGCGAACTGGTGGATGGGTGTCCAAGCCAGCGCCCACCTGCCGGTGCGAGTTGCAGCTGCCCGGAGATTCACCGCGAGCTACCGCCGCATCTGTTCCTCCTCTAACCCTGATTCCGATCCTCCATCCAGGTCTTTGTGTGTGTGCGCACGCCCGCGCGCGCGTGTGTGTGTACCTCCATCGATGTGCTCCCAATCCGACCGCCTGCTCATCCCATCGTCTTAATAGAGCTCTCAGTTGAGAACGCTGAGGTCGCGGCCAGAGCTCCCGCATGGCATCAGGGTCGTTCCCGCTGCCTGCCGTGGAATCCGCATCAAGAGAGGATCTTCTCTCCTGTAGTTTGCTTCCTCTTCTCCTGTAACTTGGATTTGATTTCATGACAAGAATTGAGAAAGCCTAGTTCCGGCGATTCCTGTGATGTTTTAGCACGTCCGTAACAGATGTGTACACTATTTGTTGCTCCAAGTGAACTCTCATCGATCTTCCCCTTTTTTACTTGCAGGAGGCGGCGCTATTGCTACTCTTGCGACGGCCAAAGAAGTGGTTGCAGCTATGGTACTTCCAGGAGGACGGAAATATGTGGTTTCTTCTTGGAAAGGTGAGTTGTTTACCTGCAGAAAAATCAACCTTTAGAGTTGCTTAACTGAACATATTTCACATTGTTACGTCGAGATAAAAATCTTGCATCAATTATTATCGGTCACTCAATGTTAAGTCAATGGTTGATTTGAATTGGGATTGATGAGGTCATCTCTGCTTCACCTAATAGACAAAAATTGTCCGATGATGCCGCAACAGATCAACCTCTCAACATGTATGCGTAGGAGCTGGATGAAACACTTATTCTGCTCAAGGCGCTGCAGATGGGTCGTTTGCTAGGCATTTTGAATGCCTCAAGATTCATGAAAGAGGCACTGAAGTAGGCAAGTGTTGAGACCATTGTTCTTGAACTCTGCGATGAGCACTTCTTTGATGAGGAGGTCAGTCAACACCTCGAATCTTGTCTGCTGACAACTTACTAGAGCAATGCATTTTTGTATGCTTGTCAGTTTTTATTGTGCCTAAAATACTAAAACTGTACCACATTTCTTCATTTAATGTTATGGATAAGCCATATCTAGCTGCACATTTCTACGAGTGTGTCCATTTTATATGTCATTTATTTATGTTGACAATTTTTGTTCTCTCACATATGCAGATTGAGAACTATAGTCAAACATATATCAGTGCTTTATATGAGTATAATGCTAGGAAAGACCTTAACATGATTTTGAGGCTGACTACTTTAGTTCTCCTTATGATGATGTTAATAAAATGAAGCTTGCATATAAATTTGGGCCGTTAGATTAGCCGTCCAGAACGATCTTGGCCGTCGGATCTTCATCTGGACCGATCCTGGCCATCGGATCGTAAGAAACAATGCTACAATGAATAGTGCACATGCTTGCTACACCTGCGGTATTACTTTGGCTCTCCATGACACACGGGACCCGATCGCAGTGGGTCGTACCCGTCAGCGACCATGGAGCATAGATCTCCCGGTGTCGTGTGCTTCTCGTGGAGAGGATGTGCCACCGCCTGTAAATTTGGGGGTCCGCTGAGGGTACCCTTGTCATTCCATATGATGGCACTTGCGTGGCGGTTCATGTCTGGCTCCTCTCGGTGTAAAGGCGGGAGGGATGCTTGATTGGGTGATAACTAATACGTCTCCATCGTATCTACTTTTCCGAACTCTTTTGCCCTTGTTTTGGACTCCAACTTGCATGATTTGAATGGAACTAACCCAGACTGACGCTGTTTTCAGCAGAATTGCCATGGTGTTATTTTTGTGCAGAAATAAAACTTCTCGGAATGACCTGAAACTTCACGAAGAAAAGTTTTGGAATAAATAAAAAACATCGGCGAAAGAATCAATCAAAGAGGGCCCACACCGTGGCCAGAAGGGTGGAGGGCGAGGCCACCCCCCTGGGGCGCGTCCTCTGTCCTTGCGGCCCCCTGGACTTCCACCGACCTCAATTCCAACTCCATATATTCACGTTTGGGGAGAAAAAAATAGGGATATTTATTTCTGTGCCCCTGGTTCCTTAGCTCTACTCATTCATCCCCAGTCAGTTAACTTTTGCTCACTTTTCCCCACTCCCTTGCCCGAAACCCTCATAACTAGTTATAACGGACGTTGCCATCGGGTCAATGCCTTTGACCGTTAGCTAACGAGTGGGGCCACGTATACGTGGGCGCATGCAAGACTGCGGTCGTGGGGTAGCACGTGTCCATGGACATGCCCAAAACGTCCCATTATATAAAGAGGGCAACCACCTCTATCGCCCTACCATTGTCCCCAAATCCCCTCTCTGTCCCATCATATTTGTCTGTCCTTAAATTTGCATGTGGTATATTTGTCTGTCCTGAATCTATGGTTAGTTAGAGCAACTCCAACGTCCACTTCCGCGTTTGGGTCGGCTCATGCGCCCAACGCTGGCCCAACCCATTTTGACGGCGCCGAAAAAAAAACGGTGCATGCATATTTAAAATAAAAACAACATAATTAAACATTAAAATTGGCCAGGAAGGCCGTCGAGAGTCCACGCGTCCACATTAGCATTAAAAGAAATTAAAAACAACCTAACTACGAGGCGGCGCGCTGCCTAGCGCGCCCTAGGCGTCGTCGTTGTCGTCCTCGGGGTGGGTGAGGTCGATGAGCGTCGGCGCAGGGCCGGCCCAGGGGAACGCCGTGTTCCAGGCGGCGGCAATGTAGGCCGCGGCCAGCTGTTCCGGCGGGGGCAGTGCCGGTGCGGGGGGCTGTGCAGCCACCTGTGCGGCCGCGGCTTGGCGCGCCTCCTCCTCAGCCTCGCGCGTCTCCTCCTCGAGGTCGCGCTCGAGCATCCCCTCATACTCGCCACGACAGCGCTCCTCGGTGAGCCGTCGCTGGCGCCACATCTCGAGGTACGCCGCCTCTTGCTCCGGGGTTGCCCCCATCCAAACCGGTGGTGCGGACACCCACTCGCGCACCACTCCCGTCCAGGAGAAGCGCGCGATGGGCTGCGGCTCCGGCTCGGGCTCCGGCTGTGGCTCCGGGTTGGCCTTGACGAGCCGTCGGGGAGGGGACGGCAGGGCTACCTGCGGCACGACGCAATCGCCGGCCATGGAGAGGGCGAGGGCCAGCGCCATGGTTGTCTCGTAGCGAGCCTCCTCTTCCTCCACCGCCTCCACCCTGCGCCGCTCGTCCTCCTTGCTCTCGCAGTAGACCGCCGCAAGGGCCTCCTGGTAGGTGGCCTCCGCCGCCTGGTGTTCCTCCCGGACGATGAGCGGGGGCGGCGGCACGCTAAGGTCGACCTGCCGCACGCCGTGTCGCCTCGCCTCCTCGTGCTCGAAGGCGAACCACCTGGCCCAGTTAGGCGAGTCAGTGGCGTAGGTGGCATCGCGGTGCTGCTTCGGTGTCAGCATTGCCCACCGGCGCCGTACCTCCTCCGCGTGCGCCCTAGTCGACCGCGGCGCCACCGGCACTGGGATCCTCTCTGGATCCAGATGCCAGTTGTGCGGTAGGGTGACGTCGGGGTACGGCAGAGGGACGCGGTGCTGTCAGTGCCACTCCGCCTGGTGCAATGGCACGCTCACTCGCACCCTCTGCCGGCGAGCCGGCGCCGACGGAGGCGGTACGAACTTAGAGGGGAAAGGGACTGCGGGGGCCTTGCCCTTGGGCTTGCTGCTGCCGGCGCCGGAGAAGAGCCCCATTTGGCTAGGGTTGGCTAGGGTTTTTGCTAGGGTTTACCGGTGATGGGGGAGCGAGCTTTCCTAGATGGGGACGGCGAGTTTGGATGAGGACGGCCCCGCCGCACGGTCGGTTTAAAAGAGGACGACCGCCGTCGCTGACGCGTAGGCCCATGGTCATAAATTAAGCTGACCGTGAGTGGGTGGCCGCCAGGTGGGGACGCGGCAGACAGCGAGAAGGCGCGCGTGGCATCCGTTCGACGTCCGCGCCGACTCAGTTGGGGCGCAAATTTGGGCCGCAAATGCGTCGCCGCGGACGCGAAGCTGACGTGATTTGGGTTTGGGTCGGCGCGTTGGGCCACCACTTTTGCCCGCGCCGACCCAAACGGACTATGATCTTAGGTGCTGCGATGATCACACATGTTGTGTAGGAAATTAAATGCATGCTCCAAATGAGATCATGTATACCTTGGCAAACCTGGACAGTACAAATTCAAGAAAATGCAAAACAAGTAAAACCTTGGCAAACTATCTATGTTTGTGTAGGAGATCATGTGTGCAAAATTTTAAGTGATTTAGAGGAGCTCAAATAAATTTGAAGTTGAGAAACTGTGCTCCAAATGAGCTCCCAGGCTAGGGTAAACAGCCCATTTGTAATCAAGTTTTTTTGAACCTACTCTAAATGAGCCAAATGTTTTTTATTAACACATATTCACTTTCCATAGTGTAGATTCGAAGTCTCACTATTTTTTGAATAAATCTTCATATTTTTACATTTTCTTTTGAAAACATATGCTTTAATATAAAAACTATTAAAAACACGTTTTGAAATATGAAAATGGAAAACTAACTTCAGATCCTTCTTATTCACTTTAAAATAGAGCTTTAGTGATGTTTTGATTATTTTAAATATTTCAAAAACAGAAGGTAACACCACCTCCTCTCCTTGAACTCTATGAAATCATGTGCATGATAGCTCATATGTGTGAAGGTTTTCTCGTGAAAATGACCATAGAGCAAGTTTGTTATTTTTGGTTGGTAACATGTCACATAAGACAATATTGTGCGCAGGTTCTATATTTTTTGATTTTTTTAAAATTAATGGTGCTCATTTGACCTCGATCGTGCCAGCTAGGGTTTTTTCATGAAAATGACCATAGACCAAGTTTAGTATTTTTCCTCGTTAGTTTGTCTTATAAAACAACGAACGGCGAAGGTTTCATATTTTTTAAATTTTTTTAAATTAGTTATGCTCAGTCAAAGCCTTTGAAACCCCGTTGACCAGCTCAAAACCCCTCTAAACCCCACGGGGTTTTGCCTAACCCTAGCTCCCAACGTCAGCCGTCCGATCATACCCTCGCGCCAAGCGACAACCCTCAGATCTGGACTTCTAGAAGGAACTAGGTGGGCTGGCTGTGTGCAGGCTCCACGCTGTTGGATCACAAGGACGGCTCCGCATCGTTGGATTGTGGGGTGATCAAAGAGAGGCGATCCTATTGGTTGTGCTCGGCTGCTCGCCCACCACTGACTCCGTGAAAAAAATGTTGTTATTGGGCCCAAAAGGAAACCAAGCCCTGGGCCGTCGAATTGCGTCATTTTTTGCATCGTTTGCTCTGTTTTTTGTGAACGTGCTGGCTCTGTATTTTTACATCGTTTTTTGCATCGTTTGCTCTGTCTTTTGCATCGTTCTTTTTGTTCTATACAAATGTACAATGACCAAATTTATAAGGGCTAAATTTATTTTTATCATGTAAAATGGCCACAAACTATCAAAAAATGGGTCATTTTGCATTTGCATAATGGCCACAAGCCCTCTATCTCTTTTTATCATGCAAAATAACCAAAAATTTAAGGGCCAAATTTATTTTTATCATTCAAAATGGCCACAAGCTCTTCAAAAAGTTTCTCTTTTTGTTCATATAATATAGGTTTGTCCATGGATACCCACGCGTGCAATTAGCTTCTTTTTCTTCTTATTTTCAAACCACCATTTCCCACGCGTGTACACTCCCGATGCTGCGGTGGGTTTGAAAACGGGCTACTAACTTCACATTTGACCCCGTTATTTCCACGGCCAAATAACACGTAGCACTACAGCTATTTAAGCCACCCTCTGCCTTTGCCATCCCTCATCCATCTGCCCTTCTAGCTCTTCGACCCCTTCTCCATCTTCTGCACATCTCTCAGCCATGCAGTACACCGGACCAACCTACCGCTTCCCACCCACCGTGCTGGAGAGGCTCTACCCTACTGGCGTGTACGTTGATCGCACACTACGTGTGTGGGCGATATCAAGGCTGAGGACCGCAAGGAACTTCACCGAGTTCTTCCTCGCGTCCGGCTACCAGCACCTCCCGAGGGGATCTCCAACGATGTTCCGCGCCGAGGAGGTCATCCAAAACCGGGTGGTGGTTGCTCTCCTTGCCCACTTCACCAACACATTCGACGCCTTCTACCTCCTCGGCCGGGTGTTTTGGTGTGGCTCCGAGTTCATCGCTTTCACCACCCACAACAGGTTCACGGAGTACAACAACATCTTCCCCACCATGACGCGCATGCACACTCTTCCGTACCCCATCGACAACGCCCCAGAGGAGCAATGAAAAGGGCGCCCGGAGGAAGAGCGAGGTGGAGAAGGCGGCGGCCAGGGTTCTAAACCCTCTATCTCTTCTTAGTCTATGTTATGTTAAGTTGTAATTAAACTATGTTGGAGTTGCTATGGGCTTGTTGGCCCTTTTATTAAATTATATTATTAAGTTTTCTATCTATTCTATTATTAAGTTATTCCTAGTTTGAGCTATGTGATCGTGCTATGGGCTTGTTGGCCCTATCTACATATTGGGACTGCATATTTGTTGATTATTTTCTTAGAGAGCTCGACTTGTTAGTAGAGTTCCCTTGTTAGGAGGGATGACTGAGTACAACTAAGCAAGGGAGTGGATCTTTTTTCACACAAGCCAAAAATATGTAGCCACCTAGCTAGAAGAGAGAAACTAGCAGCAGTGACCGTCGCTGCATCTGTGGTGGCTGGCGTGCAAGAACGTTGCTTGGTCAGTGCATCGTGGCGGATGCATCAGCGCATGCAGGCTCGATCGACTCATCATGGGATCGTGGCATCGGAGCATGCAGGCTCGATTGATGCATGCAGTCAGGGTTTGCTGGGTGCATGCATAGCAGTCTTCTGTCCTGGCGGCGCGCGCAGACGTTTAATGCAAGGGACGGCCCAACGAAACCATGGCCCAGTTGTTGAACAGCGACACCACCCAACGCGGCACAGTCCAGCGTGGCCCCACTAGTCAGAGTTAACGGTCAAGCCTTTGACCCTGACGGCAACGTCCGTTGTGCCCAGTTATGAGGGTTTCTGGCAAGGGAGTGGGGAAAATTGAGCAAAAATTAAGAGCGCGGGGATGAATGAGTAGAGCTAAGGAACAAGGGGCACAGATGTAAAAATCCCAAAAAAATAAGAGAGAAGGGTTCATCATGTTTTACGATACGGAGCCGCCGCCAAGCCCTATTCTTCCTCGGGAGGGCAGATATAGAGTCCGTCTTGGGCTCCGGAGAGGGGAAATCGTCGCCATCGTCATCATCAACCATCCTCCATCACCAATTTCATGATGCTCACCGCCGTGCGTGAGTAATCCCATTGTAGGCTTGCTGGACGGTGATGGGTTGGATGAGATTTACCATGTAATCGAGTTAGTTTTGTGAGGGTTTGATCGCTAGTATCCACTATGTTCTAAGATTGATGTGGCTATGACTTTGATATGTCTAATGCTTGTCACTAGGGCCCGAGTGCCATGATTCCAGATCTGAACCTATTATGTTTTCGTGAATATATTAGTGTGCTTGATCCTATCTTGCAAGTTATAGTCACCTACTACGTGTTATGATCCGGAAACCCCGGAGTGATAATAGTCGGGACACTTCCCGGTGATGACCGTAGTTTGAGGAGTTCATGTATTCACTAAGTGATAATGCTTTGGTCCGGTTCTATATTAAAAGGAGGCCTTAATATCCCTTAGTTTCCAATAGGACCCCGCTGCCACGGGAGTGTAGGATAAAAGATGTCATGCAAGTTCTTTTCCATAAGCACGTATGACTATATTCAGAATACATGCCTACATTACATTGATGAATTGGAGCTAGTTCCGTGTCACCCTATGTTATAACTGTTGCATGATGAATGCCATCCGACATAATTATCCATCATTGATCCATTGCCTACGAGCTTGTTTCATATTGATCTTTGCTCCGTTACTTTTCCATTGCCCTTGTTACGATTGCTACGAAACTGCTACTGTTACTTTTACCACTGTTACCGCTACTTCCATATTACTTTGCTACTAAATATTTTGCTGCAGATATTAAGTCTTTCAGGTGTGGTTGAATTGACAACTCAGCTGCTAATACTTGAGAATATTCTTTGGCTCCCCTTGTGTCGAATCAATAAATTTGGGTTGAATATTCTACCCTTGAAAATTGTTGCGATCCCCTATACTTGTGGGTTATCAAGACCTTTTTCTGGCGCTGTTGCCGGGGATCATAGCTCTATTCTCTGATGCACTTGGGATTTATATCTATTGAATTACTATGAGGAATTTGAAAGATCAAAGAACCAAGATTTTTCCCTCAACTACGAGGGGAGGTAAGGAACTGCCATCTAGCTCTGCACTTGATTCACCTTCTCTTTTGAGTAAACTTGCGACACCTACACCTGCTATTGATTCTGATATGTCGCATGTTATTGATGATGCCACTTATGCTATGCATGATGCTTATGATGAAACTACTTCTCTGCTTGATAGTACTGTGCCACTAGGTGAATTTCTTGATGATCAACTTGCTAGGGTGAGAGAATGAAATTTATGAAACTGATGATATCATTGAAACTGAATATTATGATTCCCCCCTAGATATGAATTTCTTGTTGTACCTGAGGGTTATGTTATGGATGAAGAAATTGCAAGAGACTTATTTGCTTGCAATGATAGAGAAGATCTTAAGAAACTGTTAGCTAAGCTGAAAGAAAAATCCTTGAATGCTAGAATGAAATATGATCCTAACTTTGCTACTTCTCCTATCTTTGTTACTGATAAGGATTATGAATTCTCTGTCGATCCTGAGTTAATTACTTTGGTTGAGTCTGATCCTTTCTATGGTTATGAATCTGAAACTGTTGTGGCACATCTTACTAAATTGAATGATATAGCCACCCTATTTGCTCATGAGGAAACAATTCGCTATTACTATATTCTCAGATTGTTTCCTTTCTCATTAAAAGGTGATGCTAAGTTATGGTTTAACTCTCTTGCTCCTGGTTGTGTGCGTAGTCCCCAGGATATGATTTACTACTTCTCTCAAAAATATGTCCCTGCTCATAAGAAACAAGCTGCCCTACGGGAAATATTTAATTTTGTGCAAGTTGAAGAAGAGAGTCTCCCACAAGCTTGAGGGAGGCTTCTCCAATTACTTAATGCTTTGCCTGATCATCCTCTCAAGAAAAATGAAATACTTGATATCTTTTATAATGGACTAACCGATGCTTCCAGAGACCACCTGGATAGTTGTGCTGGTTTTGTTTTCATGGAAAGAACTGTTGATCAAGGTGAATGGCTATTGAATAATATATTGAGTAATGATAATGATTGGACACTTCCTGAACCAACTCCTAAGCCAACCCCGAAGAAAAGGGGTATTCTATTTCTCAGTCCTGGAGATATGCAAGAAGCAAAGAAATCTATGAAAGAAAAAGGTATTAAAGCTGAAGATGTTAAGAATTTACCGCCTATTGAAGAAATACATGGTCTTGATAACCCGACACAGGTAGTAGAGGTAAACTCTCTCCATAGATTTTATGAAGGTGATATTCCTCATAATAAGTCTGCTAGTCAAATGCTTGGATGAGTTTGATAATTTTATTGTTAAACAAGAAAACTTCAATGCCTATGTTAGTAGACAATTGAAACGTAATGCTTACATGCTTGACCACTTGGGTGATTATATGAGTAGAACCGTTAATGATCTTAAGCTTATTAGTAAACATGCTTTCATGGTTACAACTCAAGTAGAACAAGTACTTAAGGCACATGATGATTTACTTAATGAGTTTAATAGTAAGAACAATGATAATGATGTTAGGGTTATTACTAGAGGTGGTAAAATGACCCAGGAACCTTTGTATCCCGAGGGACATCCTAAGAGAGTTGAGCAAGATTCTCAGATAATTAATACTGATGCACCTAGTCCTATTGATAAAACGAAAAAGAAAACTGATAGGACTTTGCATGCTTATAGTGAACCTGTTATAGATGCACCTAAGAATCCGAATGATATTTCTATTTCTGATGCTGAGACACAATCTGGCGATGAACATGAACCTAATGATGATGTTAATAATGATGTTCATGTTGATGCTCAACCTAGTAATGATAATGATGTAGAGACTGAACCTGTTGTTGATCTTGATAACCCACAATCAAAGAATTAATGTTACGAGAAGAGAGACTTCGTTGCTAGGAAACATGGTAAAGAAAGAGAACCATGGGTTCAGAAACCCATGCCCTTTCCTCCTAATCCATCCAAGAAAAAAATACTGAGGATTTTGAGCGCTTTGCTGAAATGATTAGATCTATCTTTTTGCGTATGCGTTTGACTGATATGCTTAAAATGCCTCCTTATGCTAAGTACATGAAAGATATTGTTACAAACAAAAGAAAGATACCGGAAGCTGAAATTTCCACCATGCTTGCGAATTATACTTTTAAGGATGGAATACCAAAGAAACTTGGAGATCCAGGAGTACCAACTATATCATGCTCCATTAAAAGAAACTATGTTAAAACTGCTTTATGTGATCTTGGAGCTGGTGTTAGTGTTATGCCTTTCTCTTTGTATCGTAGACTTGAATTGAATAAGTTGACACCTACTAAAATATCTTTGCAAATGGCTGATAGACCAAATGCTATACCCATCGGTATTTGTGAGGATGTGCCTATTCTGGTTGCAAACGTTACTATCTTAACAGACTTTGTTATTCTTGATATTCCCGAGGACGGCAGTATGTCGATCATCCTTGGTAGACCCTTTTTCAATACTGCAGGTGTTGTTATTAATTGCAACAAAGGCAATGCCACTTTTCATGTTAATGGTAATGAGCATACGATACACTTCCCGAAGAAACAACCTCAAGTTCATAGTATCAATTCTGTTGGAAACTTTTTAACTATTACTATTGGAGGTTTTGAATTCCCTCTTCCTACTGTCAAAAAGAAATATGATATTCTTATTGTTGGGGACATGCATATCCCCTTTGAGGTAACCTAGTGTTATTCGAAAATTCTCCGGTTTCATGTTATTCGAAAGAAGTTTGTTAATAAGACTTGATCAACCTTGTTAATGGATTCCTTTTGATGAGATGGATAAATTTAGAAGGCACAACTTTCTATACCCACCTTTACTTTCTGTTATTTAGATTAAATAAAGCAAAAATAGTATTTTCTGTCTATTTTCTAAATTATCCGTGCAATACAAAATGTCCCAAAAATAAAAGTTCTCCAAATGCCCTGAAAATTTAGTATGATTTTTTATATAATATTTGAGAATTTCTGGCACTGAACACACACCAGGGGCCTCACCAGTGGGCCACAAGGGTGGAGGGCGTGCCCTACCCCTGGGCGCGCCCCCCTAACTTTTGGGCCCCACATGGGTCCCCTCCACTTATTCCAGCACCCATCCACTTCGTCTTCCTCCAGAAAAAATTATCCCATAGCTCAAACCCGTGTTCTTGCTCATTTTGCCGCCATTTTTTATCTCCTTGCTCAAAGCTCCATTCCCAAAACTGCTTTGGAGGATTGTTCTTCGGTATGTGATTCCTCCAATCGTCCAATTAGTTTTCGTTATAGTGCTTTATTATTGCAAATTTTTGCTGCTATGGTGACCTTGTTCTTTAGCTTGCATGTCAAATTTATATGGTCCAAAGTAGTTTTGATGCATGACATAGCCCCTAGACACTTGTAGGAGTAGTTGCTATCAATTTTGTTGAGTTTGGTTCACTTTTATTTTGAGTCACTAAAAATTTCAGAGGAAGAAAATGATGAGGAGATTGTTGAGAGGTTCCTTGAGCCAGGGTTCGAAGGAAAAAGATACTGAGGAGAAGGAGAAGCCCAAGTACAATCTTCCTCGCGCCGCGGAGATTCGGCCGTGTGAATGGCCATGTGATGCATTCTTACAGGCTGCCGGAATTTATGAGGATTTCTATTATTTGGCTGAGAATGCAGGCATCACCGACTTCCTCCACGACTAGTGTGATCAGTATCTCCTACTCACTAATACTTTCATGCAAAATTTTCATTTTCATGCTAGGAGATCACCACCCACGGTAGAGTTTCACTTATATGATGAGCATAAGGAGATGACGCTTTATGATTTTGTGAGGTTTGTAAATTACCTTATGAGGGTAGCGTCGAGGAACCACGTCCTAGAGATGTGGAAGATTTTATTGATGAAGTCACCGTAGGGGAAAGGAGAAGGGTGTCGGAAGAGAGAGTGGCTAGTTTACATTTTATTATTTTGCGCTACTACTCATTATTTGCTGGGATATGTTTAATTGGTCACGGGGAGAGTGGAGGCCTTAGTGCTCCTGACCTTGCCATTTTGCGCATTCTTTACTTCGTGATAAAACTTTCAGTTTAGGCGCTATGGTTGCTAAACAGTTGAGTTTAAACCGTACAAAGGGCCCTATTTTTGAAGGTATCTTAGCCTCTCGTCTCGCTAGACGCTTCGAGATACCCATTAGGCACTAGAAAGAGGAGAAACTGCAACCCACTATATATTTAGATTATGAAAGCATGGTAGCACATAATTTTATTCGCTATGATGACGAAAAGAGACTCATTTATAACTTGATATTTAGCAAGGATACTTTTCGGATTATTACCTTGCTTGCACCTACTTTGTTTGATATTCATTCAGGATGGTACTTTGTTTTGCCCTCAGACATTCATGCATACTGGGAGGGGACACGATCCCCAGCTCCGAAGCCAGAGCCATCACCTGATCCATATCAGGAGTCTATTTATCAATGGGAGCCACATGACCTCTCTAACCAGTGGAACCCCAAGGATCCTCCTCAGTACACTGGAGAGGACTACTTTGATCCATGGGCGTAGACCAACTTAGGCCAAAAGCCTAAGCTTGGGGGAGTACGTATTCCTCAGAGACATTACACTCATTCCAGTTGTCGGTGTTCATACTTTTACATTATATTATCCATTATAATTTATTTCTTTTTCTAGCTTTCTTCTTGTGTGTTTGAAAAAACTTTAAGAGAAACAAAAAATAGTTGTAGTTAGTCTACTTTCTTTGCATGTTTAGTTGTAGTATTAAAAGAAAACCCAAAAAGATTTCTCATTCTTATTTTACTTGTTGGGAGCTTTCCTGTGTAAATAGTTTTTCTCGTTCTTGTTTTACCTTCTTCAGAAAAACAAAAAATCCAAAAGTATTTCAGTGTGTTTCTTTGAAATTATTTTCTTTTCTTTGGGGGTCGAGAGGAGAAGACCATGATGAAAATGTTGAGTGGCTCTCATATGCATTATTGTTGATTTAACAAAAGATCCCGTATTACCTTGTCTTCTCCTTTGAATAAATGTTTGCAGATTCCAGCTTAGTCCAATGCACGTGCACTATTATTATTATCCACACTTGTCGGATTCAGGGCTCCGCAGACCCAAGAAAGATTCGAACTCTGGGGTGCGTGAGAAGAATTCAATCTCCCCAGTATGCCAACTCGTTGATCTCACGGCCTAGCTCGATGAACTAGAAAGGACAAGGGACACAACAGTTTACCCAGGTTCAGGCCACCTTGCGGTGTAATACCCTACTCCTACTTTGTGGTGGATTAGCCTCGAGGTGGGCTGAGGATGAACTAGTACAGGGGAAGAACAACCTTAGGTGGTGTGCTCTTGGGGTGGTGTAAGCTGGTGAGGGTGCGGATGGTCTGAATGATCCGCCCTTGCTATGGTGGTGGCTAGGCTATATTTATAGTGGCCTTGGTCCACTACCCCCAAAATGTAGGCGGGAAGGGATTCCACAACGGCCAAATTCGAAGGGAGACAACTAGTACATCTTATCCTGACGAAAGGTGGTCTTGTCCTGCAAAGCTTCTGGCCGTGACGCCGTGGTGGGCTCGGCGATGACCTCCGTCCTGCAGTCCTGGCGGTCTTGGTCTTGTAGCGCGGAAATGGAAACCTTTGGCTGGTTCCTCAGGACTCCGCGCCTACGCTTGCCTCTTTATCACCAAAGAGGAAACCTGCTGCACTGCGTCCGCTGGCGCCCGCCTGGCCTTGTTCGTCATGGCTTGCGTCACCTTAACCTCATGAGGTAAGCGCTTGCCTAGGAATCTCCACTCCTTGGGAGCCAGCCTAGGGAGGCAGCTCCCTCTGGAGGTCTTGGCGTCGTCCGCCTTGCGAGGGTCTTGTGTTGTTGACGCTGAATATGGGCCGTACCAGGCCCTTGATGGAGCCACGTCATGGGCCACAGGCAGGCAAGTGTAGGTACCCCGGTTCCCAGAACACCGACAGTAGCCCCCAGGCCCAAGGCACGCTCAGACTTGGCTTCAAGGCGCAGCCAAAGGGCATGGGCGAAGCGCCACGGGCTCCACTCGCCTGTGGACCCGGTCGACGCGTGGCGCTGAAGGAAATATGCCCTAGAGGCAATAATAAAGTTATTATTTATTTCCTCATATCATGATAAATGTTTATTATTCATGCTAGAATTGTATTAACCGGAAACATGATACATGTGTGAATACATAGACAAACATATAGTCACTAGTATGCCTCTATTTGACTAGCTCATTAATCAAAGATGGTTATGTTTCCTAACCATAGACATGTGTTGTTATTTGATTAATGGGGTCACATCATTAGGAGAATGATGTGATTGACATGACCCATTCCGTTAGCCTAGCACTTGATCGTTCAGTATATTGCTATTGCTTTCTTCATGACCTATACATGTTCCTGTAACTATGAGATTATGCAACTCCCGTTTACCGCAGGAACACTTTGGGTGCTACCAAACGTCACAACGTAACTGGGTGATTATAAAGGAGTACTACAGGTGTCTCCAAAAGTACATGTTGGGTTGGCGTATTTTGAGATTAGGTTTTGTCACTCCGATTGTCGGAGAGGTATCTCTGGGCCCTCTCGGTAATGCACATCACATAAGCCTTGCAAGCATTGCAACTAATAAGTCAGTTGTGAGATGATGTATTACGGAACGAGTAAAGAGACTTGCCGGTAACGAGATTGAACTAGGTATTGGATACCGACGATCAAATCTCGGACAAGTAACATACCAATGACAAAGGGAACAACGTATATCGTTATGCGGTTTGACCGATAAAGATCTTCGTAGAATATGTAGGAACCAATATGGGCATCCAGGTTCCGCTATTGGTTATTGACCGAGAATAGTTCTAGGTCATGTCTACAAAGTTCTCGAACCCGTAGGGTCCGCGCGCTTAACGTTACGATGACAGCTTTATTATGAGTTTATAAGTTTTGATGTACCGAAGTTTGTTCGGAGTCCTGGATATGATCACGGACATGACGAGGAGTCTCGAAATGGTCGAGACATAAAGATTGATATATTGGAAGCCTATATTTGGATATAGGAATGGGGATTTTACCGGAACACCGGGGGGTTACCGGAACCCTCCCGGGGGATAATGGGCCTTAGTGGGCCATGAGGGAGAAGAGGAGGGCCGGCCAGGGCAGGCCGCGCGCCCCCTCCCCCCTAGTCAGATTAGGACAAGGAAGGGGGGGGGGGACGGCGCCCCCCTTTCCTCTTTCCCCTCCCCCCTTTCCTTCTCCAACAAGGCAAGAGGGGGAGTCCTACTCGGTGGGAGTAGGACTCTCCAGCGCACCCTTTGGGGCCGGCCGCACCTCCCTCCCTCCTTTATATACGGGGCATGGGGGCACCCATAACACACAAGTTGATCTACGGATTCCTTAGCCGTGCGGTGCCCCCTCCACCATATTCCACCTCGGTCATATCGTCGCGGAGTTTAGGCGAAGCCTCGCGCCGTAGAGCATCATCATCGCCACCACGCCGTCAGGTCGTGGAACTCATCCCCGACACTTTGCTGGATCGAGTCCGGGATCGTTATCGAGCTGAACGCGTGCTGAACTCGGAGGTGCCGTACGTTCGGTACTTGGATCGGTCGGATCGTGAAGACGTACGACTACATCAACCGCGTTGTCATAACGCTTCCGCTTACGGTCTACGAGGGTACGTGGACAATACTCTCCCCTCTTGTTGCTATGCCATCACCATGATCTTGCATGTGCGTAGGAATTTTTTTGAAATTACTACGTTCCCCAACAGTGGTGTCAGAGCCAGGTTTTATGCGTAGATGTCATATGCACGAGTACAACACAAGTGAGTTGTGGGCGATACAAGTCATACTGCTTACCAGCATGTCATACTTTGATCCGGCGGTATTGTGAGATGAAGCGGCCCGGACCGACATTACGCGTACGCTTACCCGAGACTGGTTTCACCGTTGCGAGCACTCGTGCTTAAAGGTGACTGGCGGGTGTCTGTCTCTCTCACTTTAGTTGAACCGAGTGTGGCTACGCCCGGTGCTTGCGAAGGTTAAAATAGCACCAACTTGACAAACTATCGTTGTGGTTTTGATGCGTAGGTAAGAACGGTTCTTGCTCAGCCCGTAGCAGCCACGTAAAATTTGCAACAACAAAGTAGAGGACGTCTAACTTGTTTTTGCTGGGCATGTTGTGATGTGATATGGTCAAGACGTGATGCTATATTTTATTGTATGAGATGATCATGTTTTGTAACCAAAGTTATCGACAACTGGCAGAAGCCATATGGTTGTCGCTTTATTGTATGAAATGCAACGCATACTGTAATGCTTTACTTTATCACTAAGCGGTAGCGATATCGTGAGAAGCATAAGATTGGCGAGACGACAACGATGCTACGATGGAGATCAAGGTGTCGCGCCGGTGACGATGGTGATCACGACGGTGCTTCGGAGATGGAGATCACAAGCACAAGATGATGATGGCCATATCATATCACTTATATTGATTGCATGTGATGTTTATCCTTTATGCATCTTATCTTGCTTTGATTGACGGTAGCATTATAAGATGATCTCTCACTAAATATCAAGAAGTGTTCTCCCTGAGTATGCACCATTGCGAAAGTTCTTCGTGCTGAGACACCACGTGATGATCGGGTGTGATAGGCTCTACGTTCAAATACAACGGGTGCAAAACAGTTGCACACGCAGAATACTCAGGTCAAACTTGACGAGCCTAAAATATACAGATATGGCCTCGGAACACGGAGACCGAAAGGTCGAACGTGAATCATATAGTAGATATGATCAACATAGTGATGTTCACCATTGAAACTACTCCATCTCACGTGATTATCGGACATGGTTTAGTTGATTTGGATCACGTAATCACTTAGATGACTAGAGAGATGTCTATCTAAGTGGGAGTTCTTAAGTAATATGATTAATTGAACTTATATTTATCATGAACTTAGTACATGATAGTATTTTGCTTGTCTATGTTTACTGTAGATAGATGGCTCGTGCTGTTGTTCCGTTGAATTTTAATGCGTTCCTTGAGAAAGCAAAGTTGAAAGATGATGGTAGCAATTACACGGACTGGGTCCGTAACACGAGGATTATCCTCATTGCTGCACGAATAATTACGCCCTGGAAGCACCGCTGGGTGCCAGTGCCTGCTGCTGATGCAACCGACGACGTTAAGAACGTCCGCGAGCAAAGCTGATGACTACTCGTTAGTTCAGTGTGCCATGCTTTACGGCTTAGAACCGGGCCTTCAACGACGTTTTGAACGTCATGGAGCATATGAGATGTTCTAGGAGTTGAAGTTAATATTTCAAGCAAATGCCCGGATTGAGAGATATGAAGTCTCCAATAAGTTCTATAGCTGCAAGATGGAGGAGAATAGTTATGTCGGTGAACACATACTCAAAATGTCTGGGTATAATAATCACTTGATTCAACTGGTAGTTAATCTTCCCGATGATAGTGTCATTGATGAATTCTTCAATCATCGCCACCAAGCTACAAGAGCTTCGTGATGAACTATAATATGCAAGGGATGGACAAGTCTATTCGAGCTCTTCGCAATGCTAAAAGCATGGAGGTAGAAATCAAAAGGAGCATCAAGTGTTGATGGTTAACAAGACCACCAGTTTCAAGAAAAGGGCAAAGGGAAGAAGAAGGGAACTTCAAGAATAACATCAAACAAGTTGCTGCTCAAGAGAAGAAACCCAAGTCTGGACCTAAGCACGAGATCTGAGTGCTTCTACCGCAAGCGATCGACATCGGAAGCGGAACTGCCCCAAGTATTTGGCGGATAAGAAGGATGGCAAAGTAAACAAAGGTATATGTGATATACATGTTATTGATGTGTACCTTACTAATACTCGCAGAGTACTGGTATTTGATCTGGTTCATTGCTAATATTTGCAACTCAAACAGGAACTACGGATTGCGAAGATTGGCTAAGGACGAGGTGACGATCTGCGCGTGGGAAATGGTTCCAAAGTTGATGTGATCGCGTCGCACGCTACCTCTACATCTACCATCGGGATTAGTTTTAGACCTAAATAATTGTTATTTGGTGCCGCGTTAAGCATGAACATTATATCTGAATCTTGTTTGATGCGAGACGGTTATTCATTTAAGTCGAGAATAATGGTTGTTCTATTTATATGAATAATATCTTTTATGGTCATGCACCCTTGAAGAGTGGTCTATTTTTATTGAATCTCGATAGTAGTAATACACATATTCATAGTGTTGAAACCAAAAGATACAGAGTTGATAATGATAGTGCAACTTATTTGTGGCACTGCCGTTTGGGTCATATCGGTATAAAACGCATGAAGAAACTACATACTGATGGGCTTTTGGAATCACTTGATTATGAATCACTTGGTACTTGCGAACTGTGCCTCATGGGCAAGATGACTAAAACGCCGTTCTCCGGAACTATGGAGCGAGCAACTGATTTGTTGGAAATCATACATACTGATGTTTGTGGTCCAATGAATGTTGAGGCACGCGGCGGGTATCGTTATTTTCTCACCTTCACAGATGATTTGAGCAGATATGGGTATATCTACTTAATGAAACACAAATATGAAACATTTGAAAAGTTCAAATAATTTCAGAGTGAAGTGAAAAATCATCGTAACAAGAAAATAAAATTTCTACGATCTGATCGTGGAGGAGAATATTGAGTTACGAGTTTGGTTTACATTTGAAACAATGCGGAATAGTTTCGCAACTCACGCCACCCGGAACACCACAACGAAATGGTGTGTCCGAACGTCGTAATCGCACTTTACTAGATATGGTGCGATCTATGATGTCTCTTACTGATTTACCGCTATCATTTTGGGGTTATGCTTTAGAGACGGCCGCATTCACGTTGAATAGATCACCATCAAAATCCGTTGAAACAACGCCTTATGAACTATGGTTTGGCAAGAAACCAAAGTTGTCGTATCTTAAAGTTTGGGGCTGCGATGCTTATGTGAAGAAACTTCAACCAGATAAGCTCGAACCTAAATCGAGAAATGTGTCTTCATAGGATACCCAAAAGAGACTATTGGGTACACCTTTTATCACAGATCCGAGGGCAAGATTTTCGTTGCTAAATTCGGATCCTTTCTAGAAAAGAGTTTCTCTCGAAAGAAGTGAGTGGGAGGAAAGTAGAACTTGATGAGATAACTGTATCTGCTCCCTTATTGGAAAGTAGTTCATCACAAGAACCGGTTCCTGTGACAACTACACTAATTAGTGAGGAAGCTAATGATATTGATCATGAAACTTCAGATCAAGTTTCTACTGAACTATGTAGGTCAACCAGAGTAAGATCCGCACCAGAGTGGTACGGTAATCCTATTCTGGAAGTCATGTTACTTGACCATGGCGAACCTACAAACTATCAAGAAGCGATGGTGAGCCCAGATTCCGCAAAATGGCTCTAGGCCATGAAATCTGAGATGGGATCCATGTATGAGAACAAAGTATGGACTTTGGTTGACTTGCCCGATGATCGGCAAGCCATTGAGAATAAATGGATCTTTAAGAAGAAGACTAACGCTGATGGTAATGTAACTGTCTATAAAGCTCGACTTGTTGCGAAAGGTTTTCGACAAGTTCAAGGGGTTGACTACGATGAGACTTTCTCACCCGTAGCGATGCTTAAGTCTGTCCGAATCATGTTAGCAATTGCTGCATTTTATGATTATGAAATTGGGCAAATGTATTATCAAAACTGCATTCTTGAATGGATTTCTAGAAGAAGAGTTGTATATGATGCAACCAGAAGGTTTTGTTGATCCAAAAGGTGCTAACAAAGTGTGCAAGCTCCAGCGATCAATTTATGGTCTGGTGCAAGCCTCTCGGAGTTGGAATAAATGCTTTGATAGTGTGATCAAAGCATATGGTTTATCTGAGACTTTGGAGAAGCATGTATTTACAAGAAAGTGAGTGGGAGCTCAGAGCATTTCGATATTATATGTGGACGACATATTATTGATTGGAAATGATATAGAATTTCTGGATAGCATAAAAGGATACTTAAATAAAAGTTTTTCAATGAAAGACCTCGGTGAAGCTGCTTACATATTGGGCATCAAGATCTATAGAGATAGATCAAGACGCTTGATTGGACTTTCACAAAGCACATACCTTGATAAAGTTTTGAAAAAGTTCAAAATGGATCGAGCAAAGAAAGGTTTTTACCTGTATTACAAGATGTGAAATTGAGTCGACTCAATGCCCGACCACAAGCAGAAGATAGAGAGAAAATGAAAGATGTTCCTATGCTTCAGCCATAGGCTCTATCATGTATGCAATGCTGTGTACCAGACTGACGTATGCTTAGCAATAAGCTTGGCAGGAAGGTACCAAAGTAATCCAGAATGGATCACTGGACAGCAGTCAAGAACATCCTGAAATACCTGAAAAGGACTAAGGATATGTTTCTCGTATATGGAGGTGACAAAGAGCTACTCGTAAATGGTTACGTCGATGCAAGCTTTGACACTGATCCGGACAATTCTAAACCGCAAACCGGATATGTATTTTTATTAAACGGTGGAGCTGTTAGTTGGTGCAGTTCTAAACAAAGCATCGTGGCGGGATCTACATGTGAAGCGGAGTACATAGCTGCTTCGGAAGCAGCAAATGAAGGAGTCTGGATGAAAGAGTTCATTCCCGATCTAGGTGTCATACCTAGTGCATCGGGACCAATGAAGATCTTCGTGACAATTTGGTGCAATTGCCTTGGCAAAGGAATCCAGATTTCACAAGAGGACCAAGCACATCAAGAGACGCTTCAATTCCATCCGGGACCAAGTCCGTGGGAGACATAGAGATTTGCAAGATACATACGGATCTGAATATTGCAGTAACCCGTTGACTAAGCCTCTTCCACGAGCAAAACATGATCAGCACCAAGACTCCATGGGTGTTAGAATCATTCTTGTGTAATCTAGATTATTGACTCTAGTGCAAGTGGGAGACTGAAGGAAATATGCCCTAGAGGCAATAATAAAGTTATTATTTATTTCCTCATATCATGATAAATGTTTATTATTCATGCTAGAATTGTATTAACCGGAAACATGATACATGTGTGAATACATAGACAAACATATAGTCACTAGTATGCCTCTATTTGACTAGCTCATTAATCAAAGATGGTTATGTTTCCTAACCATAGACATGTGTTCTTATTTGATTAATGGGGTCACATCATTAGGAGAATGATGTGATTGATATGACCCATTCCGTTAGCCTAGCACTTGATCGTTTAGTATATTGCTATTGCTTTCTTCATGACCTATACATGTTCCTGTAACTATGAGATTATGCAACTCCCATTTACCGGAGAAACACTTTGGGTGCTACCAACCGTCACAACGTAACTGGGTGATTATAAAGGAGTACTACAGGTGTCTCCAAAAGTACATGTTGGGTTGGCGTATTTCGAGATTAGGTTTTGTCACTCCGATTGTCGGAGAGGTATCTCTGGGCCCTCTCGGTAATGCACATCACATAAGCCTTGCAAGCATTGCAACTAATAAGTCAGTTGTGAGATGATGTATTACGGAACGAGTAAAGAGACTTGCCCGTAACGAGATTGAACTAGGTATTGGATACCGACGATCAAATCTCGGACAAGTAACATACCAATGACAAAGGAACAACGATATCATTATGCGGTTTGACCGATAAAGATCTTCGTAGAATATGTAGGAACCAATATGGGCATCCAGGTTCCGCTATTGGTTATTGACCGAGAATAGTTCTAGGTCATGTCTACATAGTTCTCGAACCCGTAGGGTCCGCACGCTAACGTTACGATTACATTTTTATTATGAGTTTATAAGTTTTGATGTACGAAGTTTGTTCGAGTCCCGGATATGATCACGGACATGACGAGGAGTCTCGAAATGGTTGAGACATAAATATTGATATATTGGAAGCCTATATTTGGATATCGGAATGGTTCGGGTGAAATCGGATTTTCTTGGAACACGGGGTTACGGAACCTCCCGGGGATAATGGGCCTTAGTGGGCCATGAGGGAGAAGAGGAGGGCGGCCGGGGGCAGGCGCGCGCCCCCTCCCCCCTAGTCCGATTAGGACAAGGAAGGGGGGGGGGGACGACGCCCCCCTTTCCTCTTTCCCCTCCCCCCTTTCCTTCTCCAACAAGGCAAGAGGGGAGTCCTACTCCGGTGGGAGTAGGACTCTCCAGCGCACCCCTTAGGGCCGGCCGCACCTCCCCCTCCCTCCTTTATATACGGGGGCATGGGGGCACTCCATAGCACACAAGTTGATCTACGGATCGTTCCTTAGCCGTGTGCGGTGCCCCCCTCCACCATATTCCACATCGGTCATATCGTCGCGGAGTTTAGGCGAAGCCCTACGCCGGTAGAGCATCATCATCGTCACCACGCCGTCGTGCTGACGGAACTCATCCCCGACACTTTGCTGGATCGGAGTCCGGGGATCGTTATCGAGCTGAACGCGTGCTGAACTCGGAGGTGCCGTACGTTCGGTACTTGGATCGGTCGGATCGTGAAGACGTACGACTACATCAACCGCGTTGTCGTAACGCTTCCGCTTACGGTCTACGAGGGTACGTGGACAATACTCTCCCCTCTTGTTGCTATGCCATCACCATGATCTTGCGTGTGCGTAGGAATTTTTTTGAAATTACTACGTTCCCCAACAGTGGTGTCAGAGCCAGGTTTTATGCGTAGATGTCATATGCACGAGTACAACACAAGTGAGTTGTGGGCGATACAAGTCATACTGCTTACCAGCATGTCATACTTTGATCCGGCGGTATTGTGAGATGAAGCAGCCCGGACCGACATTACGCGTACGCTTACCCGAGACTGGTTTCACCGTTGCGAGCACTCGTGCTTAAAGGTGACTGGCGGGTGTCTGTCTCTCTCACTTTAGTTGAACCGAGTGTGGCTACGCCCGGTCCTTGCGAAGGTTAAAATAGCACCAACTTGACAAACTATCGTTGTGGTTTTGATGCGAGGTAAGAACGGTTCTTGCTCAGCCCGTAGCAGCCACGTAAAATTTGCAACAACAAAGTAGAGGACGTCTAACTTGTTTTGCTGGGCATGTTGTGATGTGATATGGTCAAGACGTGATGCTATATTTTATTGTATGAGATGATCATGTTTTGTAACGAAGTTATCGACAATGGCGAAGCCATATGGTTGTCGCTTATTGTATGAAATGCAAGCATACGTAATGCTTTACTTTATCACTAAGCGGTAGCGACGATCGTAGAAGCATAAGATTGGCGAGACGACAACGATGCTACGATGGAGATCAAGGTGTCGCGCGGTGGCGATGGTGATCACGACGGTGCGGAGATGGAGATCACAAGCACAAGATGATGATGGCCATATCATATCACTTATATTGATTGCATGTGATGTTTATCCTTTATGCATCTTATCTTGCTTTGATTGACGGTAGCATTATAAGATGATCTCTCACTAAATATCAAGAAGTGTTCTCCTGAGTATGCACCATTGCGAAAGTTCTTCGTCTTTGAGACACCACGTCATGATCGGGTGTGATAGGCTCTACGTTCAAATACAACGGGTGCAAAACAGTTGCACACGCGAATACTCAGGTCAAACTTGACGAGCCTAGCATATACAGATATGGCCTCGAACACGGAGACCGAAGGTCGAACGTGAATCATATAGTAGATATGATCAACATAGTGATGTTCACCATTGAAACTACTCCATCTCACGTGATTATCGGACATGGTTTAGTTGATTTGGATCACGTAATCACTTAGATGACTAGAGAGATGTCTATCTAAGTGGGAGTTCTTAAGTAATATGATTAATTGAACTTATATTTATCATGAACTTAGTACCGATAGTATTTTTCTTGTCTATGTTTCTCTGTAGATAGATGGCTCGTCTTTGTTGTTCCGTTGAATTTTAATGCGTTCCTTGAGAAAGCAAAGTTGAAAGATGATGGTAGCAATTACACGGACTGGGTCCGTAACTGAGGATTATCCTCATTGCTGCACAGAATAATTACGTCCCGAAGCACCGCTGGGTGCCGTGCTGCTGCTGATGCAACCGCGGACGTTAAGAACGTCTGGCGAGCAAAGCTGATGACTACTCGATAGTTCAGTGTGCCATGCTTTACGGCTTAGAACCGGGCCTTCAACGACGTTTTGAGCGTCATGGAGCATATGAGATGTTCTAGGAGTTGAAGTTAATATTTCAAGCAAATGCCCGGATTGAGAGATATGAAGTCTCCAATAAGTTCTATAGCTGCAAGATGGAGGAGAATAGTTATGTCGGTGAACACATACTCAAAATGTGCGGGTATAATAATCACTTGATTCAACCTGGTAGTTAATCTTCCGATGATAGTGTCATTGACAGAATTCTTCAATCACTCGCCACCAAGCTACAAGAGCTTCGTGATGAACTATAATATGCAAGGGATGGACAAGTCTATTCGAGCTCTTCGCAATGCTAAAAGCAGCGGAGGTAGAAATAAAAAGGAGCATCAAGTGTTGATGGTTAACAAGACCACCAGTTTCAAGAAAAGGGCAAAGGGAAGAAGAAGGGAACTTCAAGAATAACATCAAACAAGTTGCTGCTCAAGAGAAGAAACCCAAGTCTGGACCTAAGCTTGAGATCGAGTGCTTCTACCGCAAGCGGATTTGGACCTTTGAAGCGGAACTGCCCCAAGTATTTGGCGGATAAGAAGGATGGCAAAGTAAACAAAGGTATATGTGATATACATGTTATTGATGTGTACCTTACTAATACTCGCATAGTACCGGGTATTTGATCTGGTTCATTGCTAATATTTGCAACTTGAAATAGGAACTACGGATTAAGCGAAGATTGGCTAAGGACGAGGTGACGATGCGCGTGGGAAATGGTTCCAAAGTCAATGTGATCGCGGTCGGCACGCTACCTCTACATCTACCATCGGGATTAGTTTTAGACCTAAATAATTGTTATTTGGTGCCAGCGTTAAGCATGAACATTATATCTGAATCTTGTTTGATGCGAGACGGTTATTCATTTAAGTCAGAGAATAATGGTTGTTCTATTTATATGAATAATATCTTTTATGGTCATGCACCCTTGAAGAGTGGTCTATTTTTATTGAATCTCGATAGTAGTAATACACATATTCATAGTGTTGAAACCAAAAGATACAGAGTTGATAATGATAGTGCAACTTATTTGTGGCACGGCCGTTTGGGTCATATCGGTATAAAACGCATGAAGAAACTACATACTGATGGGCTTTTGGAATCACTTGATTATGAATCACTTGGTACTTGCGAACCGTGCCTCATGGGCAAGATGACTAAAACGCCGTTCTCCGGAACTATGGAGCGAGCAACTGATTTGTTGGAAATCATAAATACTGATGTTTGTGGTCCAATGAATGTTGAGGCACGCGGCGGGTATCGTTATTTTCTCACCTTCACAGATGATTTGAGCAGATATGGGTATATCTACTTAATGAAACACAAATCTGAAACATTTGAAAAGTTCAAATAATTTCAGAGTGAAGTGAAAAATCATCGTAACAAGAAAATAAAATTTCTACGATCTGATCATGGAGGAGAATATTTGAGTTACGAGTTTGGTTTACATTTGAAACAATGCGGAATAGTTTCGCAACTCACGCCACCCGAACACCACAACGAAATGGTGTGTCCAAACGTCCGTAATCGCACTTTACTAGATATGGTGCGATCTATGATGTCTCTTACTGATTTACCGCTATCGTTTTGGGGTTATGCTTTAGAGACGGCCGCATTCACGTTGAATAGATCACCATCAAAATCCGTTGAAACAACGCCTTATGAACTATGGTTTGGCAAGAAACCAAAGTTGTCGTATCTTAAAGTTTGGGGCTGCGATGCTTATGTGAAGAAACTTCAACCAGATAAGCTCGAACCTAAATCAGAGAAATGTGTCTTCATAGGATACCCAAAAGAGACTATTGGGTACACCTTTTATCACAGATCTGAGGGCAAGATTTTCGTTGCTAAATTCGGATCCTTTCTAGAAAAAGAGTTTCTCTCGAAAGAAGTGAGTGGGAGGAAAGTAGAACTTGATGAGATAACTGTATCTGCTCCCTTATTGGAAAGTAGTTCATCACAAGAACCGGTTCCTCTGACAACTACACTAATTAGTGAGGAAGCTAATGATATTGATCATGAAACTTCAGATCAAGTTTCTACTGAACTATGTAGGTCAACCAGAGTAAGATCCGCACCAGAGTGGTACGGTAATCCTATTCTGGAAGTCATGTTACTTGACCATGGCGAACCTACAAACTATCAAGAAGCGATGGTGAGCCCAGATTCCGCAAAATGGCTGGAAGCCATGAAATCTGAGATGGGATCCATGTATGAGAACAAAGTATGGACTTTGGTTGACTTGCCCGATGATCGGCAAGCCATTGAGAATAAATGGATCTTTAAGAAGAAGACCGACGCGCGATGGTAATGTAACTGTCTATAAAGCTCGACTTGTTGCGAAAGGTTTTGACAAGTTCAAGGGGTTGACTACGATGAGACTTTCTCACCGTAGCGATGCTTAAGTCTGTCCAATCATGTTAGCAATTGCTGCATTTTATGATTATGAAATTGGGCAAATGTATATCAAAACTGCATTCTTGAATGGATTTCTAGAAGAAGAGTTGTATATGATGCAACGAGAAGGTTTTGTTGACCCAAAAGGTGCTAACAAAGTGTGCAAGCTCCAAATGATCAATTTATGGTGCGTGCAAGCCTCTCGGAGTTGGAATAAATGCTTTGATAGTGTGATCAAAGCATATGGTTTTCTGAGACTTTTGGAGAAGCATGTATTTACAAGAAAGTGAGTGGGAGCTCAGAGCATTTCGATATTATATGTGGACGACATATTATTGATTGGAAATGATATGGAATTTCTGGATAGCATAAAGGATACTTAAATAAAAGTTTTTCAATGAAAGACCTCGGTGAAGCTGCTTACATATTGGGCATCAAGATCTATAGAGATAGATCAAGACGCTTGATTGGACTTTCACAAAGCACATACCTTGATAAAGTTTTGAAGAAGTTCAAAATGGATCAGGCAAAGAAAGGTTTTTTACCTGTATTACAAGGTGTGAAATTGAGTCAGACTCAATGCCCGACCACAGCAGAAGATAGAGAGAAAATGAAAGATGTTCCCTATGCTTCAGCCATAGGCTCTATCATGTATGCAATGCTGTGTACCAGACCTGACGTATGCTTAGCAATAAGCTTGGCAGGAAGGTACCAAAGTAATCCAGAATGGATCATGGACAGCGGTCAAGAACATCTGAAATACGAAAAGGACTAAGGATATGTTTCAGTATATGGAGGTGACAAAGAGCTACTCGTAAATGGTTACGTCGATGCAAGCTTTGACACTGATCCGGACGATTCTAAACCGCAAACCGGATATGTATTTTTATTAAACGGTGGAGCTGTTAGTTGGTGCAGTTCTAAACAAAGCGTCGTGGCGGGATCTACATGTGAAGCGGAGTACATAGCTGCTTCGGAAGCAGCAAATGAAGGAGTCTGGATGAAAGAGTTCATTCCCGATCTAGGTGTCATACCTAGTGCCTCGGGACCAATGAAGATCTTCTGTTACAATACTGGTGCAATTGCCTTGGCAAAGGAATCCAGATTTCACAAGAGGACCAAGCACATCAAGAGACGCTTCAATTCCATCCGGGACCAAGTCCAGGTGGGAGACATAGAGATTTGCAAGATACATACGGATCTGAATATTGCAGACCCGTTGACTAAGCCTCTTCCACGAGCAAAACATGATCAGCACCAAGACTCCATGGGTGTTAGAATCATTCTTGTGTAATCTAGATTATTGACTCTAGTGCAAGTGGGAGCTCAAGGAAATATGCCCTAGAGGCAATAATAAAGTTATTATTTATTTCCTCATATCATGATAAATGTTTATTATTCATGCTAGAATTGTATTAACCGGAAACATGATACATGTGTGAATACATAGACAAACATATAGTCACTAGTATGCCTCTATTTGACTAGCTCATTAATCAAAGATGGTTATGTTTCCTAACCATAGACATGTGTTCTTATTTGATTAATGGGGTCACATCATTAGGAGAATGATGTGATTGATATGACCCATTCCGTTAGCCTAGCACTTGATCGTTTAGTATATTGCTATTGCTTTCTTCATGACCTATACATGTTCCTGTAACTATGAGATTATGCAACTCCGTTTCGGAGAAACACTTTGGTGCTACCAAACATCACAACGAATCGGGTGATTATAAAGGAGTACTACAGGTGTCTCCAAAAGTACATGTTGGGTTGGCGTATTTTGAGATTAGGTTTTGTCACTCCGATTGTCGGAGAGGTATCTCTGGGCCCTCTCGGTAATGCACATCACATAAGCCTTGCAAGCATTGCAACTAATAAGTCAGTTGTGAGATGATGTATTACGGAACGAGTAAAGAGACTTGCCCGTAACGAGATTGAACTAGGTATTGGATACCGACGATCAAATCTCGGACAAGTAACATACCAATGACAAAGGGAACAACGTATATCATTATGCGGTTTGACCGATAAAGATCTTCGTAGAATATGTAGGAACCAATATGGGCATCCAGGTTCCGCTATTGGTTATTGACCGAGAATAGTTCTAGGTCATGTCTACATAGTTCTCGAACCCGTAGGGTCCGCACGCTTAACGTTACGATTACATTTTTATTATGAGTTTATAAGTTTTGATGTACCAAAGTTTGTTCGGAGTCCCGGATATGATCACGGACATGACGAGGAGTCTCGAAATGGTCGAGACATAAAGATTGATATATTGGAAGCCTATATTTGGATATCGGAATGGTTCCGGGTGAAATCGGGATTTTAGGAACACCGGGGTTACGGAACCTCCCGGGGATAATGGGCCTTAGTGGGCCATGAGGGAGAAGAGGAGGGCGGCCGGGGCAGGCACAAGGCCCCTCCCCTTGTCCGAATAGGACAAGGAAGGGGGGGGGGACGACGCCCCCCTTTCCTCTTTCCCCTCCACCCTTTCCTTCTCCAACAAGGCAAGAGGGGGGAGTCCTACTCCCGGTGGGAGTAGGACTCCTCCAGGCGCACCCCTTGGGGGCCGGCTGTCACGCCCAAGATGCAACCCTATCCTAAAGGAACTCGATGGTCCCACCAAGGATAGAAGCGCATCTTGAAGACGCTTTGCAAGGTGGATATCATTACATCAACATTACATAATACATAGGGATACATACATAAGGCACGAATGCCACAAGAATACATCATCATCATACAAGGACAACATCCGACTACGGATGAATCATAAACAGAAACTCAACCAATATCCACCCTGCTAGCCCAGGCTGCCGACCTGGAACCTATCCCCTGATCGAAGAAGAAGCAGAAGAAGAACTCCAAAGCAAGCAAACATCGCTCTCGCGTCATGATCATCACATAACCTGTACCTGCAACTGGTGGTGTAGTAATCTGTGAGCCACGAGGACTCAGCAATCCCATTACCATGGGTATCAAGACTAGCAAATCTTAATGGGAAAGGAAGGGGTAAAGTGGTGAGGTTGCAGCAGCGACTAAGCATGATATGGTGGCTAACATACGCAAATGAGGCGAGAAGAGAAACAAAGGAACGGTCGTTAACTAGTAATGATCAAGAAGTGATCCTGAACTCCTACTTACGCCGACATAACCCGAAACCGTGTTCTCCTCTCGATCAACCCGAAAAGAGACACTCACGGTTACGCATTACGGTTGGTGTATTTTAATTAAGATCAACTTCGGGTTTTCTACAACCGACATTAACAAATTCCCATCTGCCACATAACCGCAGGCACGGCTTTGAAAGTTCAAACCCTGCAGGGTGTCCCAACTTAGCCCATGATAAGCTCTCGCGATCAACGAAGGATATTCCTTCTCCCGGAAGACCCGATCAGTCTCGGAATCCCGCCACAGGACATTTCGACAAAGCAATAAAACAAGACCAGCAAAGCCGCCCGATGTGCCGACAAATCCCGATAGGAGTCGACGTACCTCGTTCTCGTGGCAACACCGGATGAGACTAGCTACGAGTAAAACCAATCCTCGGGTTGCCTCAAGGTGGCCCCAGCAGAAGCTCTGTTCAGGCCATGCTTAGAGAAGCACCGCCCCGGGGCGGGGGCTAAAATAAAGATGACCCTTGGGCTCCGGAAACCCAAGGGAAAAAGGGCCAGGTGAGGCAAATGGTAAAACCAATGTTGGGCCTTGCTGGAGGAGTCTTATTCAAAGCGAACTGTCAAGGGGGTCCCATAAATCACCCGACCGCGTTAGGGACGCAAAATCCGGGAACATAATACCGATATGACGGAAACTAGGGCGGCAAGAGTGGAACAAAACACCAGGCATACGGCCGAGCCTTCCACCCTTTACCAAATATATAGATGCATTAATTAAATAAGATATATTGTGATATCCCAACAAGTAAACATGTTCCAATAAGGAACAACATCTCCATGTTCCAACAAGGAACAAACTTCATCTTCACCTGCAGCTAACAACGCTATAAGAGGGGCTGAGCGAAAGCGGTAACATAGCCAAACAAAGGTTTGCTAGGAAGGGTGCAAAAGGTTAGAGGCTGACATGGCAATTTGGGATGGCTTGATAAACAGGTAATAGGTAGCGCAGCATAGCGATAGAACGAAGCAACTAGCATAGCAATGATAGTAGTGAGATCCAGTAGCGGTCATCTTGCACGAAATCCGCAAGGAAGAAGAACGAGTCCATGAAGAAGATGAACGGAGTAGTCGAACGAATCCTCACAATCGCAACATTACCGGAACCGAGAAGCAACACCGGAAAGAAACAAACAACATGATAAATGCACAAGCATAAACATGGCATGATGCACAATCAAGTATGATGCATGTCCGGTTTAATGAGGCATGGCATGACAATATGCAACAAACAATACTACCAATTAAGTGGAGCTCAATATGCAACGGGTTGCATATTGAAAAAACACCACCTTGACATATTTAGTTTGATCTCGTTAAGCTACCAAACAATATTAAATGTTGTTGAACATGGCAAGAGGTGGAGCATAATTAAACTAACTATTTAGGCAAGTTTAAATGAGGCCGGAAATAAGAAACAACAATTCCGGAAAATCCCCATGTGCATATTTTAGATTCGGTACTGTTTTGCCCTAAACACAATTTTAATGTTGTTAAACAGCAAAATAAAGTGTACCATGTTAAACTAGGCATTTTTCTACCCCATTAACATATGAAGTTTATTAAAATCCGAGCTACGGTTATTTAGTTATGAATTAAATCATTTTAGCATGGCATATTAGCAAAGTTAAATAAACAGCAAGCTCAACATTTTTAACATGGGATAATTAATTTGGTGCCCTTAGTTGTGTCCCACTCGGCAGTTTTACCCCTAATTTCAAAAAACCCTTGGTCTTGCCCAAGTGTGTTTGGTGCCCTTATGCTTTTGCCCTTCCGTTTCAATTCCGTCCAGTCAAAGGGGTTTGACCGTTAGTCAGACATTTTTTTGGACCATTTTGCCCCTCCTTACGTGTTGGCTCTGACCAGTCAAATAGGGCAACTGGATCAGTGGGTCCACCTATCATAGAGTGAAAATGCCTCTATCCCAGCCCCAATCCCTCGCTCCCTCCCAGATAGCGCCGCCGCCAGAAGAGGATGCGCGCCGCGCCAGCCGATCCGGCACCTGCCCAGGCCACTGCACCACTGGACCACCGCCGGCGACGACAGCAGGACACCACCGCCCTTCTCCTTTCTTTTCCCCCTCTATTTCTTCTCGTCTGAGCGTGCCACCATTCTCCCGCAGGTTCAAGGCACCATGGCCATGGCGCTCTGAGCCCCAGGACGAAAAAAATTGTCCATCTGCCTCGCCGCCGGTCGTGAGCACCTCCCCGACCTCCGTCCCGGCCGGATCCGGTCCATCCCGTGCCTCCCGCGGCCGGATCCACCCTTCTCTCAACCGCGTCGGCATGCCCCATTCCAATTCGGCCCCCCTGCATCTGTCGCCGCCGGTAGCGAGCACCTCCCCGACCTCCGTCCCGGCCGGATCCGGTCCATCCCGAGCCTCCCACGGCCGGATCCACCCTTCTCTCCACCGCGCCCGCATGCCCCATGCCTATTCCGGCCTCCCCTGCATATGTCGCTGCCCCTTGTAGTTGACCTCACCTGCCGCCGCCTCGCGCCCTCCGGCCGAGCTCGCCAACTCGCCGGCCTGCCCCGACTTTCCAACGGCAATTGCTCGCCGTCGCTGCTATTTTGCCCGGTGGCAGAGAGAGGAGAGAGAGACTAATTTTTCTATTTGGCTTTTTTCTTTTCTTTTCTATATGGCTGGGACCCACTTGTAAGCATCATGTTTTTTCTCTTTATCTTTTCATTGGACTTGTAAGGAGGGGCAAAATGGTCCAGAGAAATATCTCTCTAACGGTCAAACGCCTTTGACCAGACGGAATTGGGACGGAAGGGCAAAAGCATAAGAGAACCAAACGCACTTAAGGGGACCAAGGGTTTTGAGAACTAGGGCAAACTGCTGCGAGTGTGACCCAACTAGGGGTATAAAATCAATTATCCCTTTTAACATGGATGAAAATGGCATATTATTAATCTACACAATTTTCTGAGCATTTTACATATATAAAACATTTTAATCCGATGCACAGTTTATTAGTTATTAAATGCATGAAGTCTAGGGGGTTTTCTGCAAATCTGTAAATCCTGGGATAAATAGACAAATCGCTGATCTGGAAAAAAAAACATGATACAGGCCAAAACTGGCTGGAGCAGGCCCAACAGAAGAAAAAAAAGGAGGCGCTGGGGCCTCACCCATGGGCTTCGGCCCGTTGGTGGAGGAGACAGGCCGAAAGGGCGAAGGGAGCTGGGCCCTGCCGTGCGGCTGGAGAGGAGGTCGACCCGCGCGTGGTGTGGCCGCGGTCAACGCGGGCGAGCGGGCTCCTCTCGCCGACAAGAAGCGAGCCACGACGGCGGCTTAGAAGCTGCAGACGGCGCCGGGGACGGGAAAACGGGCGGAGACGGCGCCTAGCCGCCGGAGACGCGCGAGATGCTCTTGCTTGCGGGGACGGACGAGCTCGGGCTGCATCCATCCATAGCGACGTCATGGGGATCCTGCTCGAACAACAGAGAGACAGAGGAGCGAGAGAGTTCAGAGCGGGAGAGAGAGAGAGCGACAGGGAAAAGAGAGAAGGAAAACAGGGGAAGGAGAGGGCGACGGGGATCGAGCTGCGGCGAGCTTGAGGCGGATCGGGTGGCGGCGAAGATCCCTCCGCGAGGTAGGGACTCGTCCTCGTCCTCGAGTGCTCGCAGAAGGAGGGAAGGCGGACACGGGATGCAGGGGAGCGGCGGCGGCGAACTTGGCGTGGGGACTTGACGGCGAAGCAGGAGATGGGGCAGAGGAGGCCTTGCGCGGGAGGGGCGCCATGGGTCCTGGGTGCGTGCTCGAGCTTCGGTGGCGCGGTGAGGAGCTCGGGCAGGGAGGTCGCAGGAGGCTGATGCAGCAGAGGGGCTTGACGCTCGGCTTTGGGCTCCTGCGAGGAGGCGAGGCAACGGGGAACCGGTCGGATACAAGGCTAAGCGGCCGGATCAGGGCAGCGGTGGTGGAGATCGACACCGGCGTGGCTCAGCTCCATCTGCTCCGGTCGGTGGTGAGCTCCTGTGAAGAGAGCAAAGAGAAAGACGAGGTGAGGGGAGAACCAGACATGGAAAAAAAGGGGGTGCAGGGAGAGAGAGAACTAGGCGGCGAGGGCTCATCTACTGGTGATGCTTGTCGGTGGAGGGAGCTCCGGTCGGTTGTGGCTTGCCGCGCGCGAAGGACGGGCGAGGCCGGAGGGGAACAAGGCAGGAACTCGCTCGAGGAGATCGAGCGCTAGAGCGTGGGGCTCTCTGTTGTTGCTGTAGGTGGGAGGACGAATTGGGAGGCTACGGCTGAAATCGAGGGAGGTGGTGGATCGGGAGGATCCCGATGGAGAGAGTGGCGGCTGGTGGATAGGTAGGTGGGTGAGATCCGAGGAAGGAGGAGAGAATGGACAGGGGTGGCGGCTAGGAGGAATTTTAGGAGTTGGTCTAGGGTTTGTCCAAATAGGCATGTGGGTGGATTATATATAGGAAAGGGGAAGAGTTTGGACCTTCCGATCAAAAACCAACGGACGAGAATAAATAGGCTAAGGAGTTCAATAAACAAAACGGAGATGTTTTGTAGACGTTAGGGGATGATCCGGACACAACGGTGAAGACTGAGCGACTCGGGTTCAGGGGAGTTTCAGACGCGCGCGCGACGGGTTTGGCAAAACGCCATTGAGACAAGGGGTTTTGATGAGCTCAGAAAAGAGAGAGAAGAGAGCGGTCCGGTTGAACTGAGAGGGGTCAACAGGGACAAGGAAGAAGCGGCAACTACGAGCGAATGCAAGCTTTATGAAAAACAATGCCGATGCAATGCACATGATGCCATGAGATGAGATGCAAGACATAAACACAAAATGCAAAAACAAAAGACAAAAACCCAACCACGGAGGAAATAAAATAACACATCTCCGGAAAAGGCAAGAGTTGGAGTTACGAATATGGAAAGTTGTATCCGGGGCGTTACAACACTCCACCACTACGAGAGGATCTCGTCCCGAGATCTAGGATGGCACCGGAGGGAAACGGAAGAGGAAGAGAATAGGTAAAACTAAGTTTCTTCTTCGACAAACGAGTGAAACCAACAAACCTTGAGATGTTGAAAAGTTGAAAGAAAGAACGTAACAGAGTTGAACACAATTGAGAGCACTGCGGTAGAAAATAGAAACAAGGAACACCATGTGAACCTTGGAGGTTGCAAAGCTATGAATGACGAGTACAATGGACAAGAAGGAATTGGAACCACTCTGGTTGAAACGAGATAAACAAGGAACAAGGACGATCAAATTCGGACAGCACTCCAGTTGAAAAGGGATGCAAGACTTGATAAGATGAAAGAACTTGAATGAGAACACAACACTCCGGCTAAACGGATAAGCAAGGAAAATAACACGATCCTCACAAAACAAGGTGATGGTGAAGAGCACAACATCACAAAGCCTCCGGAAACAAAGCATGATAGTAAGATAGTTGGAATGAATAGAACGAAGAATGAAACCAACATCTCCTACCATAAATGAATTTGAAAGAGCATCCCTACGAAGTAGGATTGAACGGAGTTGTTGGAAAATCAACAACGAAAAACACAGGCTTGTTGTGGGCTTACGGCAACCATCTCAAAATGATGAGGTGACAACCCGCCATTAACAGAAACTATTGATTGGTTGAGATCAATGAAGATAAGAGAAACTTATTTCACCGGGAGGACAAATGAAGAACTTGGGTCATTTACAAGCACCATAAATAGCAACATTCCCAATGGAAGGCTTTAGGTGAAATATGACCCAAGATAACTCCAACAAAGGGATTGATGGATTTAAAATACCTCATTCTTGACAACAATATGAATCATGAAACATGAACGAAATTGTCAAGAGTGACATAACACCACCTCAAAGATAAGGTAGAAAGAATTGCACTTCGAAATGCAAGATGAAGAATACTTGAGCTCCTCAAAACAACACATGTGTTGAACACCATGTTTATTTTAGAGTATAGCTTGGCGGATTATAACTTCGAGAGAAATCTTGAAGAACAATTGAATAATTAAAAGAATCCTTGACGAACCATCATGTAGATCTACCATGAAGAACTCCGGTAATAAAAGGATGATAGAAAGAAAGAGAAGTTGAAAACACAAGGTGAAGCCTTGCAAAAATTTAGATGGAGCTTCGCGACAAGATAATGCGAAAAACATGGAACTCCGGAAAAAGAATAGATGAAACACTAGAACCAAGAATTACTTCATCATGAACAATCTCCGGAAGAAAAGAATTGAATCACCTCGAGGAAAAAAGAATAAGATTTATTTTATGCTTATCCTTCATCAAATTAAATTTGATGACAAGCAATGGATTTGGCATACTACTTATTCCCGTGGAAAGGATTAAGATAGATATAACGCAAACTTGAGAAGGTAATGATGGAACCACCGGTGGAATTTGGAAACAACGAATGAAATAATATGATAACAAAGGAAGCGAAATCTTGAACGAACCACCATAAGAATTGAAAATGAACGAAGAAAAGATAAAGAAACACCGGGAAGAATTGGAGAAAAAGAAAACGAAGATACTTGAGAGGATTTAGATACATGAGAACAAAGAGATCATGAACTGATTAGAGGATATTTGAACGATTCACCGGTAAGATTTGGAGAACGGTAGCTACACACTGAGAATGAAGAATTATGACATGATGGCCTTCAGAGGAAAGAAATGGAAACAACTCATGAAATGCTCCGGATAGGTGAAAAGAATTCCCACAATCAAAACAATTATGAGACGATGGCATCAAACTAGAACCATGAATCTTGAAGTGAATGGAGCAAGATTTAAGAGAAACTCTTCTTCGGTCTTCAAATGCTGAGAATGACGAGGAGAAACACCACCAAAATTACTGAGATACTCCGGTAGAATGGAAAGCAAAGAAGTTGAGCCAATAATGAAAATGATTTGAAATCGATCTTGGAAAGGCATGCGACTGATGAAATTCATTCTTACGTCAAACTTGGAAATGAATTTGAGAATAACTCCGGGAGAATTAGAAGAGTCAGGTAAGATCCTGGGAAAAGACCTGTGGGTTAGGGCCCACTCAAAAGAAAACACCGTTGAACGATTGCTTGAAATAAAGATTGCACCGGTAGAATTAAATAGCTTGAATGAGAGAAAAAACTGGAAGTAACTCGAACGGATTAAGAAAGGAAACATGATTCTTCTGAGATATCTTGAACACTCCGGACAAGAATAGAGGGAGGTGAACAATTAAGAGGTGCACCGACGTGGAGAAACATTTGAAACGAGGAAAAGAATATGATCAACACTGAAAGCTTGATTTAAATCCACCGGAGAAGAAACAACGATGAAGGATGATGAGCTTGAAACTGTTGAACATCTTCATGGGAATCACCGGATAAGAACATTGAAAGAAAAGAATGAAGAGACTTCACAAATAAAAGGATACGTGATTAAGAAATCTGAGTCCTTGAAGAAAAGGGTGGGAGGGCGGGAAAACAAAGACAACTTGGGACGGATGAAATGGATACCGTTGAGAAAACTTAGAATTGATCTTGCGGATGTTGAAATGATCGGATCCACTTAAAGAGAAGCACGCCGGTTGGAAAAGAATTAACATGACAATCTCGATGATCAAAAGGATTAGTATCCCCATAGGAATATGAGAACACCGTTTAGGAAAGGTATGGATTAACACTTGACATCGAAGCAACTCGAATACCACAAATAAAACAAAACAAAGGATTTGGCTTGCAGAATAAGCCGGAACAAATACATATGATAGAGATTTACCCAATCCCATATCATGCATCTATCGGAAAGATATTCTAGGAGCTACTTGAATTCCCACCTATAAACTCCCGAAACTTTCTGGTTATGCAATCTGGTGTTGGGGATCAGGGACACAAAATATATCACCCAAACTAACAATACCTAGATCCATTGTATCCATCCGTCAACACATAACCAAGAAAACTCCGAAATCGTGTACCTCAACCTTGAAAAGCATCCGTTATCGAGTTATGGCAATACTCGAGCTCGCCCGATCTTGGGTTATCGGGTTATCTCACCAACAACTGTATAAAAGAGATTTTCGATGTCGGCAAAACTCGGTATTCGAATCTGCAACGACAAAATTGTGGCGACAACACCTCGGAGCTCAACTCCCGGGACACCGCCACAACCCCTAAACGTCGGGAGGCACCAAGAACAATGTTCTCGTCACAAAACCATCGAACGATCCCAAGATACCAGCGTGATCCTAAAAAAATTTCGTGAAATTTGAGGAGAGGAAAGACAAAACATCTCGTCGGGAGGCCTCACCAGAGCGGCAGAAGGACCGAGGAGTAAAAGAATCCTACTCTCCGATATATATAATCCTAAGACTCAAAATAGTTTTCTTCTAGACTCAACAACGGCCAACAAACAAGGGGGCTCCTAAGGTCGGTCGAGGCTCTGATACCAACTTGTCACGCCCAAGATGCGACCCTATCCTAAAGGAACTCGATGGTCCCACCAAGGATAGAAGCGCATCTTGAAGACGCTTTGCAAGGTGGATATCATTACATCAACATTACATAATACATAGGGATACATACATAAGGCACGAATGCCACAAGAATACATCATCATCATACAAGGACAACATCCGACTACGGATGAATCATAAACAGAAACTCAACCAATATCCACCCTGCTAGCCCAGGCTGCCGACCTGGAACCTATCCCCTGATCGAAGAAGAAGAAGAAGAAGAACTCCAAAGCAAGCAAACATCGCTCTCGCGTCATGATCATCGCATAACCTGTACCTGCAACTGGTGGTGTAGTAATCTGTGAGCCACGAGGACTCAGCAATCCCATTACCATGGGTATCAAGAGTAGCAAAGGTTAATGGGAAAGGAAGGGGTAAAGTGGTGAGGTTGCAGCAGCGACTAAGCATGATATGGTGGCTAACATACGCAAATGAGACCGAGAAGAGAAACAAAGGAACGGTCGTCAACTAGTAATGATCAAGAAGTGATCCTGAACTCCTACTTACGCCGACATAACCCGAAACCGTGTTCTCCTCTCGATCAACCCGAAAAGAGACACTCACGAGTTACGCACACGGTTGGTGTATTTTAATTAAGATCAAACTTCAGGTTTTCTACAACCGGACATTAACAAATTCCCATCTGCCACATAACATGGCACGGCTTTGAAAGTTCAAACCTGCGGGGTGTCCCAACAGCCCATGATAAGCTCTCGCGATCAACGAAGGATATTCCTTCTCCCGGGAAGACCCGATCAGTCTCGGAATCCGGCTACAAGACATTTCGACAGCAATAAAACAAGACCAGCAAAGCCGCCCGATGTGCCGACAAATCCCGATAGGAGTCGCACGTACCTCGTTCTCAGGACAACACCGGATGAGACTAGCTACGAGTAAAACCAATCCTCGGGTTGCCTCAAGGTGGCCTCGCAGGCAGCTCGGTTCAGGCCAGCACTTAGAGAAGCACCGCCCGGGGCTAAAATAAAGATGACCCTTGGGCTCAAAACCCAAGGGAAAAAGGGCTAGAGTGAGGCAAATGGTAAAACCAATGTTGGGCCTTCTTTGGAGGAGTCTTATTCAAAGCGAACTGTCAAGGGGTCCCATAAATCACCCGACCACGTTAGGGACGCAAAATCCGGGAACATAATACCGATATGACGGAAACTAGGGCGGCAAGAGTGGAACAAAACACCAGGCATAAGGCCGAGCCTTCCACCCTTTACCAAATATATATATGCATTAATTAAATAAGATATATTGTGATATCCCAACAAGTAAACATGTTCCAACAAGGAACAACATCTCCATGTTCAACAAGGAACAAACTTCATCTTCACCGCAGCTAACAACGCTATAAGAGGGCTGAGCAAAAGCGGTAACATAGCCAAACAAAGGTTTGCTAGGAAGGGTGCAAAAGGTTAGAGGCTGACATGGCAATTTGGGATGGCTTGATAAACAGGTAATAGGTAGCGCAGCATAGCGATAGAACGAAGCAACTAGCATAGCAATGATAGTAGTGAGATCCAGGGTAGCGGTCATCTTGCCTGAAATCCCGCAAGGAAGAAGAACGAGTCCATGAAGAAGATGAACGGGAGTAGTCGAACGAATCCTCACAATGGCAACATTACCGGAACCGAGAAGCAACACCGGAAAGAAACAAACAACATGATAAATGCACAATCAAGTATGATGCATGTCCGGTTTAATGAGGCATGGCATGGCAATATGCAACAAACAATACTACCAATTAAGTGGAGCTCAATATGCAACGGGTTGCATATTGACAAAACACCACCTTGACATATTTAGTTTGATCTCGTTAAGCTACCAAACAATATTAAATGTTGTTAAACATGGCAAGAGGTGGAGCATAATTAAACTAACTATTTAGGCAAGTTTAAATGAGGCCGGAAATAAGAAACAACAATTCCGGAAAATCCCCATGTGCATATTTTAGATTCGGTACTGTTCTGCCCTAAACACAATTTTAATGTTGTTAAACAGCAAAATAAAGTGTACCATGTTAAACTAGGCATTTTCTACCCCATTAACATATGAAGTTTATTAAAATCGAAGCTACGGTTATTTAGTTATGAATTAAATCATTTTAGCATGGCATATTAGCAAAGTTAAATAAACAGCAAGCTAAACATTTTTAACATGGATGAAAATGGCATATTATTAATCTACACAATTTTCTGAGCATTTTACATATATAAAACATTTTATTCCGATGCACAGTTTATTAGTTATTAAATGCATGAAGTCTAGGGGGTTTTCTGCAAATCTGTAAATCCTGGGATAAATAGACAAATCGCTGATCTGGAAAAAAAACATGATACAGGCCAAAACTGGCTGGAGCAGGCCCAACAAAAGAAAAAAAAGGAGGCGCTGGGGCCTCACCCATGGGCTTCGGCCCGTTGGTGGAGGAGACAGGCCGGAAGGGCGAAGGGAGCTGGGCCTGCCGCTGGCCGAGAGGAGGTCGACCACAAGATGGGGTGGCTGATCAGTCAACGCGGGCGCGGGCTCCTCGCTCGACAACAAGCGAGCCACGACGGCGGCTTGGCGCAGGCTGACGCAGCGCGGGGGACGGAAAAGCAGGCGGAGCGGCGCCTAGTAGCGAGACGCGAGATGCTCTTGCTATGGGACGGATGAGCTCGGGCTGCATCCATCCATAGCGACGTCATGGGGATCCTGCTCGAACAACGAGAGAGCAGAGGAGCGAGAGAGTTCAGCGGGAGAAAGAGAGCGGCAGGGAAAGAGAGAAGGAAAACAGGGAAGGGAGGCGACGGGATCGAGCTGCGGCGAGCTTGAGGCGGATCGGGTGGCGGCGAAGATCCTCCGCGAGGCGAGGCTCGTCCTCGCCCTCGAGTGCTCGCGAGAAGGAGGGAAGGCGGACACGGGATGCGGGGAGCGGCGGCGGCGAACTTGCCGCGGGGACTTGACGGCGAAGCAGGAGATGGGGCAGAGGAGGCCTTGCGCGGGAGGGGCGCCATGGGTCCTGGGTGCGTGCTCGAGCTTCGGTGGCGCGGTGAGGAGCTCAGGCAGGAGGTCGCAGGAGGCCGATGCAGCAGAGGGCTTGGCGCTTCGGCTTTGGGCTCCTGCGAGGAGGCGAGGCGACGGGGAACCGGCCGGATACAAGGCTAAGCGACCGGATCAGGGCAGCGGTGGTGGAGATCGACACCGGCGTGGCTCAGCTCCATCGGCTCCGGTCGGTGGTGAGCTCCTGTGAAGAGAGCAAAGAGAAAGACGAGGTGAGGGGAGAACCAGACAGGGAAAAAAAGGGGATGCATGGAGAGAGAGAACCAGGCGGCGAGGGCTCATCTGCTGGTGATGCTTGTCGGTGGAGGGAGCTCCGGTCGGTTGTGGCTTGCCGCGCGCGAAGGACGGGCGAGGCCGGAGGGGAACGAGGCAGGAACTCGCTCGAGGAGATCGAGCGCTAGAGCGTGGGGCTCTCTGTTGTTGCTGTAGGTGGGAGGACGAATTGGGAGGCTACGGGCTGAAATCGAGGGGAGGTGGTGGATCGGGAGGGATCCCGATGGAGAGAGTGGCGGCTGGTGGATAGGTAGGCGGGTGAGATCCCGAGGAAGGAGGAGAGAATGGACAGGGGTGGCGGCGGCTAGGAGGAATTTTAGGAAGTTGGTCTAGGGTTTGTCCAAATAGGCATGTGGGTGGATTATATATAGGAAAGGGGAAGAGTTTGGACCTTTCGATCGAAAACCAACGGACGAGAATAAATAGGCTAAGGAGTTCAATAAACAAAACGGAGATGTTTTGTAGACGTTAGGGGATGATCCGGACACAACGGTGAAGACCGAGCGACTTCGGGTTCGGGGAGTTTCAGCCTTGCAGCGACAGGTTTGGCAAAACGCCATGGAGACAAGCGGTTTTGATGAGCTCAGAAAAGAGAGAGAAGAGAGCGGTCCGGTTGAACTGAGAGGGGTCAACAGGGACAAGGAAGAAGCGGCAACTACGAGCGAATGCAAGCTTTATGAAAAACAATGCCGATGCAATGCACATGATGCCATGAGATGAGATGCAAGACATAAACACAAAATGCAAAAACAAAAGACAAAAACCCAACCACGGAGGAAATAAAATAACACATCTCCGGAAAAGGCAAGAGTTGGAGTTACGAATATGGAAAGTTGTATCCGGGGCGTTACACCGGCCGCACCTCCCCCTCCCTCCTTTATATACGGGGGCAGGGGGCACTCCATAACACACAAGTTGATTTACGGATCGTTCCTTAGCCGTGTGCGGTGCCCCCCTCCACCATATTCCACCTCGGTCATATCGTCGCGGAGTTTAAGCGAAGCCTGCGCGATAGAGCATCATCATCGTCCCACGCCGTCGTCTTGTGGAACTCATCCCCGGCGCTTTGCTGGATCGGAGTCTGGGGATCGTTATCGAGCTGAACGTGTGCTGAACTCGGAGGTGCCGTACGTTCGGTACTTGGATCGGTCGGATCGTGAAGACGTACGACTACATCAACCGCGTTGTCATAACGCTTCCGCTTACGGTAGGTACGTGGACAATACTCTCCCCTCTTGTTGCTATGCCATCACCTTGATCTTGCGTGTGCGTAGGATTTTTTTTGAAATTACTACGTTCCCCAACAGGCGCTTGATGGGACGTGGGCGTCTTCGCTTGCCCACGCTGCCCCGGTAAACTGTCCGGGGCTTCCAAAAACGCTGGCGCTCGCTGCTGAGCCTTCATGGCCTTCCTTTCGTCTTGCTCCAGATCCCCTTTTCTCCCTGCTCAGAGCACCTTCAGATCTGCCGAACCCTTCCCCGAGCTTGCCATTGATGGGAACTGAGAAGGTGAAGCCTGCCGCTTCTTCTGCACGTCCAGCCCCCGCGCTCGAGCCGGCTCTCAGTGTGTCCACCATCACCGAGGAGAAGCACCTCGCCGCCGTGCTCCCATTGACGGCGAGCAATGACAATGAGGGGAGGGAGACAGCGCTTCGGGTCGGCTCCACCAAGCTGGACACCTTGGGGGGAAACCTTCTACCCCTTCTTCCTGCACAACGTCTTCGCGGGGCTTGTCCCATCTTTCTCCAATTTCTTCTTTGCCGTCCTCAACCACTACCAGATCCGCACCCTTCATCTCCTGTCACACCCTGATTTTCATGGCACAACACTTAAGATGATAAATCATGATAAAGTATGGTTTGGCAAAAACTTTTGCATTATTTGACTTTTTATTGAGTTGGTTTTTCTCTGTGTTTTTCAAGTGCTCTTAAAAGTCAACATAGTTTCACCTTCTACACTTCATCTCCTTACCCCAAACTTCTGCCCAATGATCATGCCATGTGTATAGTGCAATATAGTATTTTCTTACAAATATAATTTGGCCAAAAAGTATTTTCTAAAATTAGTTTTCCAAAAACCCTTGAATTGAGATTTGCACTGCAAGTACTTGATTTGAGGTGTGAAAAATCTTTCAAAAGGTATATTTGAAACCTATTAGATATAGGATACATATAATTTTAAAAGTTATTTTCCTATTTTATTTAAAAGCTTTTTCTTAAGGATAGAAATGGTCTTTAATAGGGAAAAATATTTTATTGTTTTAAAAATATTTGACAAAAATCAGGGAAACTCAGTGGGCATATATTTCCCATATATAAGAGTTTCAACACATGGTCATGTTCAAAATATTGGTCAAATCCCTCAAATACCCTTTCTGGATATTTCAAGCTTTTGAAATATTTACAAAGGAAATATTCTCCAAAAATTCCAAGAAAATTCTAGCATGTCACATATGACATGCTTGATGATCTGGACAAGTATCATGTCATGGAGAATAGTATAACCCCATGAAATCCCCTCAAAACCATTTCTGTCCATTTTGAAGTTTGAGCAACTTTACATTGCCAAACATGTCCAAATGCTCTCAAATCTTCTGTACATGCTCAAATGGTCTAATAATTCATCTAGACCAAATGGAACAAGTTGGATAAAAAGTTATATTGATCAAAGCGCCCCAAAACCCTCTCTGACCAGAATCAAATTTGAACAACTTTGTACTACCAACTTTCTCTCCTTGACCCCAACTTTTGTGAGCATGTTCACATGACCAAATGAGGCCACTACACCAAGTGGTGCATCAAGGAGAAGTGATTTGCTCAACTAGATCTACACAAGTTCATTTCTGCTAATTTCTAGGGTTTACAAAGTTGCATTGGCAACTTTGCCCAAATGAACTCAATATTGGTGAAACCCTTATTTTCTCATGCCATTTGACCTGTCAAGTCTTATGACAAGAGGAGTTCATCTTCTTGCCCAAACCAGCAACAAACACCTTCGCCATTTTACTAAAACAACTACTTTGACCTCTTCCACTCTTCTCCATGGCCTCCCATTTTACCATAGCCCTCCAAGTCCCCTCTACCTCCAAGTAACAATGGCTCCACCTCAGCTCAATGATTGAGGGTGAAACCACCTCATTTACCCCTCCGACAACCCCTTTCCCTCTCTTTCTCACCTCCCTCCTCACTCCGGTGGATCTCCAGGGCATCCAATGCCCCTACCCACTTGTTTACTTCCCCTAGCACTACAGGACATGAGTGGAACGCCCCTGTCCCTTAAACAATGCCATGGCAGCCAAAGACACGCTGGAGGCGCTTCTGATCTTGCTCCCAAGACAGTAGCCGCCTCTTCCAACCGCATCAGGCTACCTCGGGCCTCCCAGCGCGCTGCCGATCGCCTCGCCGTCCGCGACACGCCACTCTGGTCGGCCCCCTCTCTCCTCCTCCCGCGCCTCCGCTAGCAAACAGAGGCCGCCTGAAGCGCCAAATGGCGCGGCTCCTGCAGCGCCTCGACCTCTCCCCTCCCTCTCTCTATCTCACCCGACGAGTCGACGTCCAGAACACCCTGACACCACGCCTCTTCCCCGAGCCACAGAAGCGACGAAAGCAGGAGCCCACCGGCGCACGAGTCCATGGCACCCCGCCGTTCGCCTATTTAAAGGCCTCCCCGAGCCCTCCTCTCCTCATCACTCGCCCTCTGCACCACCAAAACATCCCCCTGCACCCCCAATTCCTCTCCAGAACCGCCCGAGCTCGAGATCGAGCTCGAGCTCCGCCGCTTCGGCCCGCCGGAGTTCGCGAGGTATAGGCCTTCCCCGCTCCTCCTCTGCCCCGATCTGAAACTGCCTCCTCCCACTGATCATTTCCCCTCTCTTCCCCGCCTCGTTTGCAGCCGGAGTCGACCGGAACGACCACCACCCGAAGCTCCTCCGCCACAAGACCTCGTCGCCGGCGAACCAGGCCACCCCGGTGGCCAAATCCACCTCCATCCGAACGGCGGATCCCCCCCTGAGCACAACGGTACCACCCACGCACCCTCCCGTGCCCTGTATCGCTGCCGGCGAGCTCGCCGTCGCCTCTGTACAGAGGTAGACGATGACGGCCGTGGGCCCTGTCCGTCAGCCTCACGCCCTGATGGGTGGGACCCACCCGTCAGGTTTAAAACGCACGGCACGCGTACCGGTTCGCTGCGTCGGCTGAAGGCGTATTTTGCCTTTACGCCTTCGACGTGGCAGCCTCGCGTGGGCTGGAACCCATCTGAGCCAGCTGCACTATGGTCCTTCTGGCCCAGTTGCACAATGCTGCTTCTCCTTTTTCTTTTCTGTCTGTTTTATAAAAATTCCACAGGATACAATATTTATCCAAATTAAATAATTCCAGTTCCTAAATTCTTGTAAAAATCCCACCTATTTAATGGTGTAACTTTCGTTCAAATCCAACAACCTTTTCTTCACTGTAAATATTTAAATGTGATTTTAAGCATTTAAATATACCTTTGTAAATCCATTCCTCCTATTCTGCTACTCCAAATCCAAAACTAGGAATTTTACCCTTCTTAGTTTTCAACCTAGTATTTAACAAAAATAAGTTGACATTTTTCTGAGCACTTTGACTTTTATGTTTTTATTATTGTCTTATTTTCCCGTTATTTTCTTGGGACCTTTAGATCCCGTATTTGACGAAGTTGCTAAAGGAGAAGGATTTGAAGACCTCCAAGGACAAGCCAATCAAGGGAAGCAGCCCTTTGACCATGATACCCCTCTTGTTCATCGGTACCCTTTTTCCGATTGCATGATGATGAAGTATGACGGTGGTAAACTTGTTGTGAACCACCACATGATGCATACCCCTACTCATGACCTTACCTTGTTCATGATTGCATTTTCAAGAGACTATTTGATGCATAATCATGCATGTGTACCATGAACTCTTCATGGTTACATTCTTTCGAAAACCCCATCGGGTGCCCCTAATGCCCTTGGGAGATGTTGACCTAAGGTCACCAATTGAGGAAGAAGTGGTGTACCGGAGAGAGATTTTGGTGTGTGTGTGTGTGTGTAAAATGATGGATTAGGTTTAGGTGTGATTACCGTCCCAACCAAACATGTGCAACCACTCTACCCTCTTAATGGGATGGGGCATTATTAATTACCTAGGCCGATACTAGCTTGGAGCCCGCATTACTAGTGACGGGGGAGAGTTGGTGCTCTCTCTCGGGACGGGGTCGTGCCAGGTAGGGCGGCCATGACTGTTTTCACAGGGCACCGGACACACCGTTCGTCCCTTCGTGTATGCGTAATAACGTGAAAAGGGAAGAGTCCCACGATCTTTTGCTTATACACGAGGGCCGTGTATCAAACGAGTGGACTCCTTGTTAGTGTCGTCTAGGGAAAGATAGTGATCGGGTGCTTCCCCCGAGTACTTGAGGTACTGCGGGATCGTGGATGACACGAAAGATTCCCGGATCTTGTGGGTAAAGTGCGCAACCTCTGCAGAGTGTCAAACTATTCGAATAGCCGTGTCCACGGTCATGGACAGTTGGGAGGTGCTACTTAAACTATGTCCAGAAATTTTAAAAATCACGGCGCATGTGTGTGTGGAAAGGAACTAGTTGTGTCAAGGTGGAGACTTGACATGTTGAATGACATGACATCGATTCGACTCTATTTATGTTGATATCCGTAACCTGTTCTCGAGGTTACCCATGTTTCATTGATGCATATCTTACAAGTTGATAGGATATCTTAACTAGCTTGATGCTAGGTTGCTTACTCGTTGTGCAATTGCATTGTTACATTGAACCAAATCATGGGTTGCTTGGGAGTACATTCAAAGTACTCATTGGCTTGCCACTGGTTATTTAATTGGCCAGGCATGGAAGAACCGGAGTTCGAAGAAGAGTTCTTTGGAGCGAACATGCGAACTAGGACGTTTCCGGTCGAGAATGCCCGTAGGGTTAGGGCAGATGGCATGGGTTCTACTTAACGACGAAGATTTCCGCTGCTTGTGTTTCACTTGATGTTCAACCCTTAAGGCTTTATCAATGTAAGACTTGACCATATTGGTCACAATTTGTGTAAGACGGTATGTGTGGATGTAAGACTCTTGTTATTCAGCTTCGTGTGTTCGGTGAGCATTGATCTCGGGATCATCAGACACGTGCATTCGGTGATCACGACTTATGAGTCGGGGTCCCCACAGAGCTGGTATCAGAGCCATCCTGACTGTAGGAAGCCTTAGTTAGCATGGTCGTTAGTTAGGGTAAAACTATTTTCAAAACTATTACCAGTTTTCAAACTATCTGTACTTCTCTTCCCTTCTCAGTTTTTCAAAAAACTAAGGTATACTTTCCTTATTGATCTCTTCCCCTTCAAAACTTTTGGTCGCTAGAACCCTTATGCCCCTGACCACTGGATTCCTTGTAATCCTCGTGGTAATCTAGAAGGAAGATGCCTTGCCAGACATTCACCCACATCTCCTGAACACAATATTGGCGACATCACAACAAGACGATACCAACAGAAGATACATCCTCGAGGGATGAGGACCTGAAGACCCAGGAGATGGTGACACCCTTGACACTGCCCCAAGATGATGCAACCTTAGGCTACGAAGATGAGGGCATAGGATATGCAAGATCATGATGTACATCGCTAATAGGGTAACCCTGCCACTGCCATTGTTGTATCGGCAACCACTGGTGGATGAGAACCTAGCCATTTGGTCCGCCTCACTATAGTGAGCAGGAAAACGGTTATCTTCGTCCCCCGCTCTCGGTGACGATATTGTCAACAATATGTCTGACGGGTTGGACCTCTATTATGCCTTGATAATGTCATTACATAAAGGATTGCCTACCTGGTACCATCGACGGCTTAGAAGACAAAAAGGGATCGTTGTGATTAAGAAGACAATAGAAGACCAAGTCAATGCCAGTTACGAGGAGCCACCTTCATCCCATCACTTCGGAAGGCGAGAAGTCGTTGAGGAGTCTTCACGCTCAACCCGGATTGTTTCATCAAACAACTACAAGAGACGCAGTGACACCTGAGGAAAACTCAGAAGACTGCATGAGGCACAAGGCACGACTACTGAGTCTGAGAACCCCTAGGGTAGGATGAGTCGTGTACGACCTATGCACAGTCAAGTCCGTATGATGGTTCGAATAGAACCATGATTGTGTGTTGCTTGTTTTTATTTGGTTGTGTTTTGATATCAGTCGCCCTTTTTGCCCGAGGCAACTAGTACATGGCTATATCACATGCCTTATTTTATTGTTTGTGTTTGGCCCTTTCAGCACTTGTTTGTTTGCACTTGCACTATAGAACCCCCTTTAGGCATTCCCCTCCTCTATGTTACTTTTCCCTCTCATCTCTCTCCTCAACTGAAGGCTAGCAAGACAAGATACACTAATGATTCTACTTTGGCAACCAACCAGCACTGAAGACTTTTGCTACAACCTCCTCGATTTAAGTAAAACCCTCAGAGAGTTATGTTTAACCCCCCAGACTAGAAACCCATTCCTAGACCCTTCGAGACTTCACGAGATACCCTAGCTCGAGTCCTTAACCATGTGCTTAACCCATAGAATTGCAAGAGAACCAGTTAAGCCTCTGTAAACCTTGCATAGCACTGGGTTCATTATGGAACTAGTGGACATAGTGAACAAGCACATTGTCATCCTAAGATAGCACCAAAACTAACGATGCCATAGGAGGAACCAAATTGAGGTTATAGGAATAGAGGACAGATGACTTGATGAGTTTATATCTATGACTTGAGGAATTATATGAGACTAATTGGTGGATTATGAGGCTTTGATGTTGGTAGATGAACTTGGTGGGATCATGATTATAGAGTAGCATAGATTTCATTACCCCTGAGTAAATTGGATTTAATAGGACAATTATGATCGCAAGTTGAAACTCCTGGAAGTGCAAGGATTTGACTTGATCAGATGATATTGGTGGGAGACAGTTGATATTACGAAAATGACTTGGAGGAACGTGTAGGAATTCTCGTTGGACATGAGATTTGGATTAAATAGGTGATCCTAAGTGGAGACTAGATGTTGTGTAAGTTTACATGGTTCAGAGTAAATTGGATTTAGACTAATGATCTCGATCATGATACCATGTTTCTCGGTGGACGATAAACTACGAGATTGGATTAATTGTCGGAGTTGATTTAGGGATCTATATAAGCTTGACCTTGGAGTTTACTTGACCATGATAATGAAAATTGGTGGAATGACTATAGTAAGGTAGCCCTAGGAGATCATGTGGAACACCATAACCATTGGATTTGTAGAATTAAATGGATTATGTAGTGATTGATGGAAGTTAATGGGCTGTTGGAGTGATTCAGAGGAAGGAAACAAGATCTTGGAGTGGATTACGACGTGTTTCCTTAGGATAGAGGTGCTTTATCTTAGACCTTGGAAGGACAGGTGGAGCACCTGGATTGTCACGTTCAAGCCTAGTAGCTTATATGTTCTACCCATGGATTTTTAGGGGTAGACATACATATGGGTTCGGGGATTGTAGACATGTATGATTTTGTTAGACCTCCTCTCGGGAGCCATGAGGATATGAATCACATGAGTGATGATTGGAGTTGACCTATACGAAATGATGCAATCCATGATATGCTGTGATTTGTTTAAAGGACTAGATAGCACAATTGGCATCTCAGAAACCGTGCTTAAAGATAAGATGATAAAAGTTCACTCACACACTAGAATCCTTGAAACCCTTAAGCCCCACCAAGCTACAACATGGTCGGATCAGGACCTTAGGGCCTTGACACTAGATCTAGAACACCTTGGCCCACACTCAATAGAGACCACCACCAATCCTCCCCAGCCTACTTTATGTACCCCGTCAACAAAGTCTTCATGGAGTACTTAGACAAGATAGTTGTCATCATTAATTGGTGATCTAATTGTCCACCCGAAGACGAAAGAAGAGCCGTTCAACTAGCCAAGGAACATATGAAGACCGCCATGCCAAGGAGGACCCACCACCATCGTCAAGAAGTGAAATTTCTCGTCAAAGACCAGGCGTATCTGCGAGCCACTTCTCTCAAAGAGAACCTGTCGGCGTTCTGGGAACGGGGGCCCCCAGACTTGCCTGCCTGCGGCCTGCGGCGTGGCTCAAAGGAGGCCCAGGACAGCCCATCTTCATCAACACAAGCTCAAGACCCTCGCGAGGGGCCAAGCCTCGCGGGGCGGACGACCAAGAGCTTCCTCAGGCGCGGCCTCGTCAGGCTGGCTCACGAGGAGGCGGAGAGTTCAAGGCAGGGTACCTCGCGAGGTGCCCATGATGCAAGCCATGACGACTAGGGGCGCCAGCCCGCGCGGCGTCCTCCTTTCCTCTGTGGTGCAAAGGGAGCAAGCGCAGGCAAGAGCATCAAGCAAAGGCATCCGTTTCGGTGCAACAAGACCAAGACCAGCCCCAACGGCTAGAATGCAGTCATCGTGGAGCCCAAGCAGGCGTCGTCACCAGAGCCTTTGGCAGGCGAGGACCAACTTTTGTCAGGATAAGTATACCCGCTGTTCCCCTTCAAAATGGCCAATTGTTGGCGCCCTTCCCGCTCAATATTTGGGAAGAGGCCCACGGCCTTCGTCTATATAAGGAGAGCTAGCCACCATAGGAGGGGAACGGAGGAAGGATCCGCCATTCGGAACCCAGAGAGAGAGAGAGATAGAGACCCGATCCTCAAGCTAGAGCGACGGGACACCACCTAGAAGTTCATCACACCCACCAAGAACAGACCCTCGCGAGGCTGTTCTTCCTTGTACTGTTCCTCATCAGCCCAAGAGGCAATCCACACACCACACACTGGAGTAGGGTATTACACCACGATGGTGGCCTGAACCAGTATAAATCTTGCGTCTCTTGTGCTGTTCTTGCTAGTAGTTTAGGCCCTGCGATTCGGTGAGGTACTGGCGGTGGAGGGTTGGATCTCCGCGCACCCTGAGTTGAACCTTAAGGGTCTGCGGAACCGAAATCCGACATTTGGCGCGCGGTAAGTGCGCTGAATTTGCCTTTCATCGCCTCGTTCTTCCCGACCACCACAACCATGTCCGACGCTCGTCGGCTCGCGCCAGCGCCGAGCCGCCCTCGCCTCCCATGTCGCCCAGACGGCCCCGTCGCGGGCGCGTCTCGTCGTTCCCGTCACTGCTGTCAACGCCGCCACCGGCCGGGCGGAAACGAGCAGCAAGCGTCGCCCCAAACACCCGTCCATGAGGCGGGGCGGCCGCACCGCCACGCCGCTCACCCCGCTGGTTCTTCGTCGCGGCGCTTCTGCGCGCCATGGAGGCTGAGCTGCACTCATCGCGACCAACGAGCTCTGCGCTACCGCCCGCCGGCAGCGTACGAAGAATGGCTCGACCGCGTCGCCGAAGCTCGTCCGCGCGCTGGAGGCGACCGCGCCGTCCGTCTCGCTGCACCGCACCGCCCCGCTGGCGATGAAACTCGGCGCCTCAGCCACCTCCTCCTCAAGACGGCGCCACAGCACCAAAGCGCGCCCTGGCGGAACCTGCTCGCCAGCGCCGGGCAGCGGCAGAGCAGAGCTGCCAAGAAGTTCTCGCCCGCAAGAAGCTGCCCGAGCGCCCCGCTCCTGCACGTCAAGACCTGCGCTGCCCCGGCCGTGGTGCAGGAGGCCTGCAAGACCAAGCTCTCTGCCTTCCGAGGCCCCCCGGCAGCCACGGCGGGCTGCCGCGCCTTCACCACCGAAGCTGTGCAGCGTCGCGTGGCCCGCCAAGTTCATGCAGCACCTGCCTCCACGCCACGACGGCACGGCTGACCCTCGGAGTTCCTCCAGCTCACTGAGCTGGGCATCGAGGCTGCCAACGGAGATGAAAAGGTCATGGCGAACTGGTTTCCCATGGCGCTCAGGACGGAGCCCGCACTGCTCTGAATCGCCCTGTGCACGATCTCCTCTGGGCCGAGATGCGCACCGCTTCATGGCCAACTTCAAGGTACTCGCGATCGCCACCCACCGTGAGCGACATGCGCGAATCAAGGAGCAGCCACGGGAACCCCGCAAAAGTACATCCAGCGCTTCAACAACGCGCCTCAAGATTCCTGTGGTAACGGAGGAGGCCATCATCTCGCCTTCTCCGACGGGCGTCTGCGATGTCAAGATGAAGGAGGAGCTGGCGATGCATGAAGATCTATGCACCTCCCTGGAGATGTTCAACTTGGCGACCAAGTGCGCCAGGGCTGAGGAGGGGCGCCTCTCCCTCCTCGAGCTGCCTGCCACGGATCCCGAAGAGAAGAAGTCCAAGCCCAAGGACGTGAAGAGCAAGGGGGCTGCCGTGCTCGCAGCCGAACCAGACACCAAGCGAGGCAGAGATCAGCCCGAGTCCTCTAAGGGCAGCCGGTACTGCGTGTACCACGACCTCCACACCCACAACACCAATGAATGTCAAGAGCTCCGGTCGGCGCTGAGGAAGGGTCGGCAGACGCCTGGCGCAGCGACCGGCTACGGCCGAGGAGGAGGAAGGAATGCAGGACGCTGGGAAGACCGCGGCCCGCGCCAAGGGTGGCGCGACCAACCTCGCGAGTACCGCTGGAAAGACCCACCTCGCAAGGGGGGCTGGAGGGATCAGCCTCGTGAGGATCGCCCGCAAGGGAATGCAGGCCTCCCTCCGCTGCTGCCGCCACCAAGGAGAGTCGAAGACTGTCATCAGGACGAGGGGGCTGGGGGCTTCCAGGAAGCACGTGCGATCGCCTGCATCCTGGGCGGAGCTCAAGCCCCAGCCTCTCACCGCATCTTCAAGCAGTTCGCCCGTGAAGTGAATGCAGTCCTCCCGAAGCTCGAGTCCACGCGCCCTCTCAGGTGGTCGGCGTGCGCCATCATGTTCAGCTCAGCGGATCAGCTCAAGTGCGTAGCCACAGCCGGAGTTGTCCCAATGCTTTGCTCCCCAATCATCAACAGCGTGCTGGTCACCAAGACCCTCATCGACGGCGGAGTAGGGCTCAACGTCCTGTCTGTGGAGACATTCAACAATCTTCAAGTGCCCTACAGTCAGCTTCAGCCAACCAAGCCCTTCTCCGGAGTCACCGACGGCTCCACGGTCCCGATCGGGCAGGTCCGCCTTCCTGTCACCTTCGGGGCCTGCGACAACTACCGTATCGAGCTCATCGACTTCCACGTCGCCCACATTCGCCTGCCGTACAACGCCATCCTCGGGTACCCAGCGTTCGCCAAGTTCATGGCCGTAACCCACCATGGCTACAACATCCTCAAGATGCCAGGAAGCGGCGGAGTCATCACGGTGCCCTGCGAGAGAGAGATGCGATGTGCTCCCGGAGCGAGCTTTTTGAGCGCGTCATTTGGAAGACCAGACCACAGCAGCAGGATGCCTCGAGGCAGCACCCAAGAAGAAGAAGACATCGGCCGGCCGGTTCTTCAAGAGACAGACCCCTCAAGGCCCGCACCGGCCGGGAACCTCCTTCCATCGAGATAGGAAGCGCGCGGCGCGCCTCCTCAGCAGGGCTCGGGGCTCTCCCTCGAGGGCCGCCGACCTCGCCAAGGTCTCGAGGAGGCGCTTGGGCACCACGTGAGGCGTGTTTGAAGCACGCTTCCATAGCGCAGGAGCAAGACCAGGAGGACAGAACCCTCAAGAGTTCATCAGCAAGGCCATCCAGGAGCTACAGGAGTCAAGGATCATGAGGGGCAGTCGCCGCCTACCCGCTGTGGCCCCCCATCCAGGGGAGGATGGTGGGCTGCGCGTCTGCATCGACATACCAAGGCTCAACCGAGCCGCATCTCAAGAGCGCCTCTGGCCCTCGCAAGTGGACGTTGCGAGGGTCCGCCCCACAGCTACGTACGCATGCCTTATGGCTTGCCAAACGCGGCTGCTGCGCACCAGCGTCTCATGAGGACCATCCTGGAGGCTCAAGAGGTTAGGCACGCCACAGCCCTGGCGGAGATGGAGATGGCCCATGAGGAGCCGCCAGCACCTCCGGAGCCTCCCGAGGCCCCCGGGCCTGGGGGCTCGTGAGGATCGGCACCCGCAGCCCACCGAGTCTGCTACATCAACAACCCTTCATCCCCAACATCACCAGGTGACATCTTTAAGTTTTATTTCGGCTCGGGCGCCTTGGGCGCGATTATCCCCGTGCGCGTGGGTCCGTCCCTACGGCGTGTATCCCTTTTATTTCATGTCTTTAGCTTATCCTATTGGGGGCGCCCCTCGGGCTGCATCATCCCCAAGCCGCTCGGGCCAGTCCCAGTGGCATGTATCCTTCATGCGTTTTCCTTAGGATTATGCTCTCGTTCCACCATGCTTGTTATTTGGTGCATTCTCCTGGGTGGCGAAATCTTGCACGTGAAAGGGGGGTGCCTGAGCATCGCGACTCAGGGATCTTACCGACTCTCCGGCCCTCACCCTCTGGTCTTGTCCATGACATCGCGACCTGACTTGCCAGCGACGGTAGAGGCCAGCTTGAGAGCCGGGACCCGAGGACGTAGAGTTTCGCCATCCAATCCAGCTTGCGCGTTAAAGGGGGGGTGCCTGAGCATCGCGACTCAGGGCTCTTACCGGCTCTCCGGCCCTCACCCTCTGGTCTTGTCCATGGCATCGCGACCGGCTTGCCCGGCTGACGGTAGAGACCAGCCGAGAGCCGGGACCCGAGGACGAGAGTTGCTGCGTCGACCCAGCTTAAGCGTTAAAGGGGGTGCACGAGCATCGCGACTCAGGGCTCCTACCGGCTCTCCGGCCCTCACCCTCCGGTCTTGTCCATGGCATCGCGACCTGGCTTGCCAGCGACGGTAGAGACCAGCCCGAGAGCCGGGACCCGAGGACGTAGAGTTGCGTCATCTAACCTAGCTTGTGCGTTAAAGGGGGGGTGCCTGAGCATCGCGACTCAGGGCTCTTACCGGCTCTCCGGCCCTCACCCTCTGGTCTTGTCCATGGCATCGCGACCTGGCTTGCCAGCGACGGTAGAGACCAGCCCGAGAGCCGGGACCGGAAGAAGTAGAGCACCGGCATCTGGCCAAATTTGCAGGAACACACTCGAAGACAAGGCCCAGAGCCAGGCGCAACCCGCCTTGAGGTAGGGCCTCGTGAGTCCCGTGCTGGCTCACGGGCGCCCCAGCACACCTCGCGAGGCCTCTCGTGCCTCCCCCAAGCAACTAACGGCAGGACTAACAATCGCCACGGCGAGCTCTTGTTCCTTTTGTGGTGAACCTGCAGGGTCTCCCCAAGGAGCACGAAACGACCTCGCTACGAATCTCTCATCAGCCAAGGCACGGACCTGGCGCCGCTCCAGGAAGCATCGTCCTAACCCTCGAGATAAGTCACCCTCCGGACACACTAGTCATCGCAGCACCATCCCCACACTCAGTGCAACTCCGTGTTAGCAACGTCGCTCTCGTTTCTCACCGAATGATGGCTGCTTGAGCGCCAAGGGGGATCCCCTGAGTATCGCGACTCAGAGGCTCTTACCGGACCTCGGGCCGCTCACCTCCTGGCCTTGACCACGGCATCGCGACCTGGCATACCAGCGACGGCTGAAGCCGCCTTGGGACTGGGACATGTCGGCGCAGAGCATCAAGCCCTCACGAGGTCCGAAAGGAAGAGACTGCGCTAAAACAGAATGAGCATCCCGCATCGCCTCGCAATAAGGATCATATTGACAAACGGAGCTACAAATATCTTACAAGCCCCTGCGGGGTACATTCTTGGCTCCTCGCAGGAACAAAAGACGCGAATCCTAAGGAGTCCTATCTACAGGGATCACCACGGCAGACGCCATCATCAACAGTGGGCCACCCGGTCCAGAGCCAACCCCATCCAGATCGAGGCGGCGGCATACGAGCGAGCCTCGCCCTGCTCCGGGAGCGGCGCAGGCCCGGGGGCTCGTAGCTGTCTCGTCTCCGGCGTCGCGAAGAGCTCGGCGGAGTCGCTAGATCCTCCGGCGCCTTCGTCGCCCGAGAAGCTGCCAAGGGAGTGGTCGGTCGGCCTCTGTCTCACCGCAGCAAGACCCCGACAACCTCTCCCGGGGAAGCACTACAGTCGACGACCCTCCGCGTCGAAGAGCTTGAAGGACATCACCGAAGCACCGTTGTACTCCAGGTGGATCGTGAGGGCGCCCCTCGTCCTGCAGACCCAGGCGACCTCGTCCCAGCCTCGAGTCGTGAAGACCTCGCCCGGAGCAACTACCGCAACCTCTGCCCCGGTCGCGAGGGTGCCGCAGCCGGCGTGCTGCAACCAGAGTCCCAGGGGTTCCCCCTGCCGGACGCCGGAGGCGAAGAAAGAAGGAAGACGAATCCAAGACTTGGGAGGCACGGCGACACGAAGCACGAACTACCGGCAGGAGCCTTCGGCGTTGACTCCAGGGGGGAAGGCGCACACCTTCGTGACCCGCCGGCGTCGTCGACGGCGCCGCTCGTGGCGCCCGGCGTCACCTCCTTCAGGGCCACCAATCTGCGCATACAAGGGAAGAGGAAACCACGAGGCGGCTGCACGCACCAGGCACGGGCGCCTCCTCGCGCAGCCCCGCCTCGACACAGAGAGCAAGCCGCTTTGGGGGAACAGGTCGTGGTCCTCTTGAGGAGCCTTTCCCTTCTCTTCCCTGGAGAACCGGCGGATCGGAGCCATGGCAACCAGACGAGACGAGGAAGAGGAGAAGCAGAAGGATAGACTGGAAGGGCTCACGCCGTTCCGTACTTATAGCCGGCGGAGGCCAACCGTCGGCCTCCACGATCACCGATCATCATGACCAACTCTGCATGCAAGGACCTGTCGAATCCGGGCGGTTACGAAGGCGTCGTGGGGGAGCAGGCTCCCACGTCCAATCGACCGCCACGCGGTGCCCAAGGCCGCAGGCTATTAGGGCCCACGACGCTTTTCACTTGCCCTTTCGCCTCTGCTCAGCCAAGTTCAGGCGCGCCGTGGGCCCGGTGGCTACTGTCGGCGTTCTGGGAACGGGGGTCCCCATACTTGCCTGCCTGCGGCCTGCGGCGTGGCTCAAAGGATGCCCAGGACAGCCCATCTTCATCAACACAAGCTCAAGACCCTCGCGAGGGGCAAGCCTCGATGGGCGGACGACCAAGAGCTTCCTCAGGCGCGGCCTCGTCAGGCTGGCTCACGAGGAGGTGGAGAGTTCAAGGCAGGGTACCTCGCGAGGTGCCCATGACGCAAGCCATGACGACTAGGGGCGCCAGCCGGGCGCCAGCCCGCGCAGCGTCCTCCTTTCCTCTTTGGTGCAAAGGGAGCAAGCGCAGGCAAGAGCATCAGGCAAAGGCATCCGTTTCGGTGCAACAAGACCAAGACCAGCCCCAACGGTTGGAATGCAGTCATCGTGGAGCCCAAGCAGGCGTCATCACCAGAGCCTTTGGCAGGCGAGGACCAACTTTAGTCAGGATAAGTGTACCCGCTGTTCCCCTTCAAAATGGCCAATTGTTGGCGCCCTTCCAGCTCAATATTCGGGAAGAGGCCCAGGGCCTTCGTCTATATAAGTAGAGCTAGCCACCATAGGAGGGGAACGGAGGAAGGATCCGCCATTCGGAACCCAGAGAGAGAGAGATGGAGACCCGATCCTCAAGCTAGAGCGACGGGACACCACCTAGCAGTTCATCACACCCACCAAGAACAGACCCTCGCGAGGCTGTTCTTCCTTGTACTGTTCCTCATCAGCCCAAGAGGCAATCCAAACACCACACACTGGAGTAGGGTATTACACCACGATGGCAGCCTGAACCAGTATAAATCTTGCGTCTCTTGTGCTGTTCTTGCTAGTAGTTTAGGCCCTTGCGATTCGGTGAGGTACGAGGCGGTGGAGGGTTGGATCTCCGCGCGCACCCCAGAGTTCGAACCTTAAGGGTCTGCCGGAACCCGAAATCCGACAGAACCAAACATTTTCATGTCAAGAGAAACTCACACCAAGATTTATCGACCTTCTCCAAGATCCTTGCAAGGCGAAGAATAGACGGCTACCAGCTAGAATTACCACCGAGCCACCCATGTGCACAACATTTCCACGAGTCACAGCTTCGGAAGTGCTTCCAACATCCTAACTAGCCCGATCTCTACAAGGACATCAATCACCAAGCCATCGACCTCCAGCCCAATATGACTTACGCGAAAGACCCCCAATGGCAATATGGATCAAGCAGGATGTCATACACGAAGCCACGCCATCGAGTACTTCAAGGTTCAATGGAGCACCACTCGGAAACAAAAGCAGTATGAGGACGTGAAGACTACCCCTAATCCAAGTTTCCATACTCCTTTCCGCGCCTAGTTTGGGAATCTCGGGGACGAGATTCTTGTAAGGGGGGTAGGTCTGTCACACCCTGATTTTCATGGCACAACACTTAAGATGATAAATCATGATAAAGTATGGTTTGGCCAAAACTTTTGCATTATTTGACTTTTTATTGAGTTGGTTTTTCTCTCTGTGTTTTTCAAGTGCTCTTAAAAGTCAACATAGTTTCACCTTCTACACTTCATCTCCTTTCCCCAAACTTCTGCCCAATGATCATGCCATGTGTATAGTGCAATATAGTATTTTCTTACAAAAATAATTTGGCCAAAAAGTATTTTCTAAAATTAGTTTTCCAAAAACCCTTGAATTGAGATTTGCACTGCAAGTACTTGATTTGAGGTGTGAAAAATCTTTCAAAAGGTATATTTGAAACCTATTAGATATAGGATACATATAATTTTAAAAGTTATTTTCCTATTTTATTTAAAAGCTTTTTCTTAAGGCCGTAAATGGTCTTTAATAGGAAAAATTATTTTATTGTTTTAAAAATATTTGACAAAAATCAGGGAAACTCAGTGGGCATATATTTCCCATATATAAGAGTTTCAACACATGGTCATGTTCAAAATATTGGTCAAATCCCTCAAATACCCTTTCGTGATATTTCAAGCTTTTGAAATATTTACAAAGGAAATATTCTCCAAAAATTCCAAGAAAATTCTGGCATGTCACATATGACATGCTTGATGATCTGGACAAGTATTATGTCATGGAGAATAGTATAACCCCATGAAATCCCCTCAAAACCATTTTTGTCCATTTTGAAGTTTGAGCAACTTTACATTGCCAAACATGTCCAAATGCTCTCAAATCTTGTGTACATGCTCAAATGGTCTAATAATTCATCTAGACCAAATGGAACAAGTTGGATAAAAAGTTATATTGATCAAAGCGCCCCAAAACCCTCTCTGACCAGAATCAAATTTGAACAACTTTGTACTACCAACTTTCTCTCCTTGACCCCAACTTTTGTGAGCATGTTCACATGACCAAATGAGGCCACTACACCAAGTGGTGCATCAACGATAAGTGATTTTCTCAACTAGATCTACACAAGTTCATTTCTGCTAATTTCTAGGGTTTACAAAAGTTGCATTGGCAACTTTGCCCAAATGAACTCAATATTGGTGAAACCCCTTATTTTCTCATGCCATTTGACCTTGTCAAGTCTTATGACAAGAGGAGTTCATCTTCTTGCCCAAAACAACAACAAACACCTTCTGCCATTTTACTAAAACAACTACTTTGACCTCTTCCACTCTTCTCCATGGCCTCCCCTTTTTACCACAGCCCCTCCAAGTCCCCCTCTACCTCCAGTAACAATGGCTGCATCTCAGCTCAATGATTGAGGGGTGAAACCACCTCATTTACCCCTCTGGACAACCCCTTTCCCTCTCTTTCTCACCTCCCTCCTCACTCCAGTGGATCTCCAGGGCATCCAATGCCCCTACCCACTTGTTTACTTCCCCCTAGCACTACCAGACATGAGTGGGAACGCCCCCAGTCCCTTAAACAATGCCATGGCAGCCAAAGACACGCTCTGGAGCGCACTACAGTGCGCTCCCACACTGTAGCCGCCCCCTTCCAACCGCCTCCGGCCACCTCGGTCCTCCCAGCGCTGCCGATCGCCTCGCCGTCTGCAACACGCCACGCTGGTCGGCCCCTCCTCTCTCCTCCTCCCGCGCCTCCGCTAGCAAGCAGAGGCCGCCGGGCGCGCCAATGGCGCTGCTCACCGCCGCGCCTCTGACCTCTCCCCACTCCCTCTCTCTATCTCACCCGACGTAGTCGACGTCCAGGAACACCCCAGACACCACGCCCTCTTCCCCCGAGCCCTGCAGCGACGAGCAGGAGCCCACCGGCGCACGAGTCCACGGCACCCCGCCGTTCGCCTATTTAAAGGCCTCCCCGAGCCCGCCTCTCCTCACGACTCGCCCTCTGCACCACCAAAACATCCCCCTGCACCCCCAGTTCCTCTCCAGAACCGCCCGAGCTCGAGATCGAGCTCGAGCTCCGCCGCTTCGGCCCGCCGGAGTTCGCGAGGTATAGGCCTCCCCCGCTCCTCCTCTGCCCCGATCTGAAAGCGCCTCCTCCCACTGATCATTTCCCCTCTCTTCCCCGCCTTGTTTGCAGCCAGAGTCGACCGGAAGGACCACCACCCGAAGCTCCTCCACCGCAAGACCTCGTCGTAGGCGAACCAGGCCACCCCGGTGGCCAACTCCACCTCCATCCGAACGGCGGATCCCCCCTGAGCACAACGGTACCACCCACGCACCCTCCCGTGCTCTGTATCGCCGCCGGCAAGCTCGCCGTCGCCTCTGTACAGAGGTAGACGACAATGGCCGTGGGCCCTGTCCGTCAGCCTCACGCCCTGACGGGTGGGACCCACCCGTCAGGTTTAAAACGCGCTGCTGCAGATCGTTCATCTGCGTCGGCTGAAGGCGTATTTTGCCTTTACGCCTTCGATGTAGCAGCCTCGCGTGGGCTGGAACCCATCTGGGCCTGCTGCAGTGTGGTCCTTCTAGCCCAGTTGCACAGTGCTGCTTCTCCTTTTTCTTTTCTGTCTGTTTTTTAAAAATTCCACAGGATACAATATTTATCCAAATGAAATAATTCCAGTTCCTAAATTCTTGTAAAAATCCCACCTATTTAATGGTGTAACTTTCATTCAAATCCAACAACCTTTTCTTCACTGTAAATATTTAAATGTGATTTTAAGCATTTAAATATACCTTTGTAAATCCATTCCTCCTATTCTGCTACTCCAAATCCAAAACTAGGAATTTTCCCCTTCTTAGTTTTCAACCTAGTATTTAACAAAAATAAGTTGACATTTTTCTGAGCACTTTGACTTTTCTGTTTTTATTATTGTCTTATTTTCCCGTTATTTTCTTGCGACGTTTAGATCCCGTATTTGACGAAGTTGCTAAAGGAGAAGGAGGAGAAGGATTTGAAGACCTCGAAGGACAAGCCAATGAAGGCAAGCAGCCCTTTGACCATGATACCCCTCTTGTTCATCGGTACCCTTTTTCCGATTGCATGATGATGAAGTACGACGGTGGTAAACTTGTTGTGAACCACCACATGATGCATACCCCTACTCATGACCTTACCTTTTTCATGATTGCATTTTCAAGAGACTATTTGATGCATAATGATGCATGTGTACCATGAACTCTTCATGGTTACATTCTTTCGAAAACCCCGTTGGGTGCCCCTAATGCCCTTGGGAGATGTTTACCTAAGGTCACCACTTGAGGAAGAAGTGGTGTACCGGAGAGAGATTTTGGTGTGTGTGTGCAAAATGATGGATTAGATTTAGGTGTGATTACCGTCCCAACCAAACATCTGCAACCACTCTACCCCCTTTATGGGATGGGGCATTATTAATTACCTAGGCCGATACTAGCTTGGAGCCCGCATTACTAGTGACGGGGGAGAGTTGGTGCTCTCTCTCGGGGACGGGTCGTGCTGTAGGGCGGCCATGACTGTTTTCACAGTGGCACCGGACACACCGCTGGTCCCTTCGTGTATGCGTAATAATGTGAAAAGGGCAGAGTCCCACGATCTTTTGCTTATACACGAGGGCCGTGTATCAACAAGTGGACTCCTTGTTAGTGTCGTCTAGGGAAAGATAGTGATCGGGTGCTTCCCCCGAGTACTTGAGGTACTCCGGGATCGTGGATGACACGAAAGCTTCCCGGATCTTGTGGGTAAAGTGCGCAACCTCTGCAGAGTGTCAAACTATTCGAATAGCCGTGTCCACGGTCATGGACAGTTGGGAGATGCTACTGAAACTATGTCCAGAAATTTTACAAATCACGATGCATGTGTGTGTGGAAAGGAACTAGTTGTGTCAAGGTGGAGACTTGACATGTTGAATGACATTCCATCGATTCAACTCTATTTATGTTGATATCCGTAACCTGTTCTCGAGGTTACCCATGTTTCATTGATGCATATCTCACAAGTTGATAGGATATCTTAACTAGCTTGATGCTAGGTTGCTTACTCGTTGTGCAATTGCATTGTTACATTGAACCAAATCATGGGTTGCTTGCGAGTACATTCAAAGTACTCATTGGCTTGCCACTGGTTATTTAATTTGCCAGGCATGGAAGAACCGGAGTTCGAAGAAGAGTTCTTTGGAGACGAACATGCGAACTAGGACGTTTCCCAGTCAGAATGCCTGTAGGGTTAAGGCAGATGGCATGGGTTCTACTTAACGACAAAGATTTCCGCTGCTTGTGTTTCACTTGATGTTCAGCCCTTAAGGCTTTATCAATGTAAGACTTGACCATATTGGTCACAATTTGTGTAAGACGGTATGTGTGGATGTAAGACTCTTGTTATTCAGCTTCTGTGTGTTCAGTGAGCATTGATCTCTGGGATCACTGTACACGTGCATTCGGTGATCACGACTTATGAGTCGGGGTCGCCACATCTCCATCCCAACAACATCCTCCTCCTGTCGATCTTCGCCTTCTACTGCGAGGCGTTTGTGGGGGTGGCACCCTCCGTTGCGCTGCTCCGCCACTTCTTCTATCTCCGGGTGCGCGGCACAACCCAGTGCTCTGGGTGCGTCTGCTTCGTTGCGTCCCATGGTAGCAACGCGCTCTCGAGGGCCGAGAAGAAGGTGGACGACTTCCGACGCAATTGGATTTTCATGGACGCCAAGCGCCCTCATGCTCGGCTGGAGCTGCCGATCGCGATGCCGGCGAAGCTGGACCGGTGGGCTCACGAGAAGCTCACTGACCCCTGGGCGGCTCCGGTGTTGGAGAAGATGACGTCGGACCTGGAGGCGGAGAAGCCGATGGGAGTCATGCTCGTCAGGGAGTTCCTGACACAACACCTGGCTCCACTCCAGGCACACTCGCGCCCCATGTGGAGTCTCAAGGGTGCGGAGGACGATCTCAGGCTGCGCCCAAAAGGCTTGACGGACGAGAAGTTGATCAAGGCCTTGTGCACCTTGCTTGAGAAGGACATGGTCGGCCTCCCGGAGGCCTTCCTCCTGTTGTACTGCCGCGACGACGGGGCGGAGGTGGCCGCCGCCATGTCTGTCTTCAACAAGCGGGGGCTCGTGCCGCCGAAGCTCCCCCAGCTCCCGAACTCCCCGGTGCCGGTGTCCTCCGGCGAGAGCTCCAGAGAGGAGGGAAAGGAGGTCTCGGAGGCGACCATGGAGCTGGGGGAGACCTCTCCTCCACTGTAGAGCGAGCTCCTCTGTGGTTTGTCCGACAATGGTGACGACAGCGAGCCCTTGGACAAGGGATCCCCACGCTCCACTGGGGTCGTCACGAGGTCCGGGGGCACCCCTCTACAGAGGCTGAAAGCAGGGGGACCCTTAAGAAGGGTGGGGCGGCTTCGTTTCCCTGGGGCGATGCCCCCTCCTTGTCGCCCATCGCCGCCATTGCAGAGCCAGCCATCATGCGCCCGACCGCTCCTGAGGGCGCGGCGAAGCCCGTGCTCAAGAATCTCAGGGGCGCCGCGCTCCTGGCCAAGAAGAGGGCGTACGTCGCTGATGACGAGTAAGCATTTTACCTTGTCTCTGCTTCCCATCCTTGATGCCAAGCTCATGATATCCTCCTCCTGGTGGCCAGGCTGCAGCTGGTGACGAAGAGGAAGAAGAAGGAGGCCAGGGCCTCCGAGGCCATGCGACCTGTTGTGGCCGCGGCGACTCCGGCATGGGAGGAAGAGGCCACCTAGCGTCCACCCACGGAGGAGACCGCCTCCGTGACCAAGCAGACTCCGGGGGCGCCCGTCTCCAGCACACCCGCTGGGGGTTCGAGGGCTCCGGAGCCCCATGCCTCCTTGCTAATGCGGCGTCGCCAGCCCAGGCGCCGGTGCCACCTCCTCCCCGAGTTCTCACGCCGGAGGACCATGGCTGCTCCTTCATGCCAGGCACTTTGGAGGATGATTTCGCCATGCTAGACTGACTTCGGGCTGACCTTCAGTGCGCCGACCGACGCGTGGTGACGGGGCGTCTGGGGCTGGTCTCGGGGTGGCTCCAGGCCGAATCGTCTGTCAGGACGGCCTGGGGCTAGGCCAAGGCTGCATCGGTCAGCGCTGCATCATGAGCCGCCTGGGTAAGATGAAGGAGGAGATGGAGGCGGCCCAGGCGTCCCACACCAAGCTTGTCACCGAGGAGAAGGCTCGGTTAGAGGCCTGGGAGAAATCCCTTGCCACGACTGAAAAGGTGGCCGCCTTCATCTCCCTCGAGCTAAGATCCCGCAAGGCACTTCAGACCCTTTACGGGGAAGGGTACGAGGGACGGTGGCTAGTCTGGAGGAAGGCCCCGCCGGGCTGCTCCCCAAGGTTGCCGCGACTCTCGAGGGCATCATCGCTGGAGTGGGCCCCCTGGTAGAGGGGGAAGCTCACGCGCTTTTCACTCGGCCGCGACGCGCACCTTCAGCAACCTCCACCTTCGGAACCCAAGCTTCAACCTTGGCGCGCTGCTTGAACCTATGGCCCATGAGCTCCATAACACTGCCGCCGAAGCCGTGGGGAAGCAGGTGGAGGCCCTGCTGCAGAAGTTCCTCTGCATCGACCTTACGACTGCAACAACCAGAGCCAATGGTGAAGACGGCGGCGACGTTGTCGACGATGGGCTCCCTCGGGCAAACGACGGCGGCGTCCAAGGCTGAAGAGGAGGTTCGAGGGTGGCGCTTCCTCCTGGTTTATCCCTACAACATTTATCTTGCATCGTGGAGGCGTGAGAACTTCTACTCTGAGTTTTTAAGAGACAATATGTTTTGTAACAATTTGCTAGGATTTCGCGATTTCCTTTCTGTTTGCTTTAGTGTTCTGCGTCAGCAGGGCCCGGCCCCACGCATACCTCAGCCACTATTGGGGCGTCCGGATCACCAGGACGAGACCAAGGGGTGAGGGGATACGTGACCAATGAGGCCCCTGAGTCGCGATGCTCAGCGGTCCCCCATGACGTACGAACAACCCTCAGGAAGGAGATGCGAGTGTCGATATTAGCACTCTGCGTCGACAGGTCCCAGCCCCGCGCATAACTCAGCCGCCGTTGGGGCGTCCGGATCACCGGGACAAGACCAAGGGGTGAGGGGCTACGTGACCAGTGAGGCCCCTGAGTCGCGATGCTCAGGGATCCCCCTTGACGTACGAATAGCTCTCCATACCTTTCCTCGCCGGGCTTTCGCTCGGGAGGGACGCGAGAAGACCAGGTCCAAGGGACCTGTTGAGGTGGCGTACGCCAGGCGTGACCTGAGCGTAGCCCCCGTGCCCAGCCCCCTCACGCGACCTTCTCGAGGGGAAAGCGGTGCGGTGAGGCTGAGCAGCGATCCTGGTGGCTCTCCTGAGGTTGCTGCAGCCGCTAGGTTGCCCTCAGTGGTTTATTCACCAGCGCGAAGCATGGTGCTTCCGCTCTTGCACGGGCATAGCCGCTCCTCGACCGCGTCGCTCACCAACACGGAGCATGGGGCTTCCATTGGTGTGTGGGTGGGAGCTCCCTCTGAGGGGAGACTCCGGGGCATGTACAACCCCGTCCTGGCACGTGGCTTGCACGGCAGGACTAGAGGAGGTGTATATGGGCACTCGTGAGCCAGAGCCAGCGCGGGACTCACGAGGCCCTACCTCAAGGCGGGTTGCGCCTGAATGTGGTTCGGAACATTTCCAAGGGTCCTGCGAGATGGTTAGGTAGTCTATGCTGAGTGTATCTCTGAAGGATATCGCACGAGAAGGCCAAACACCAACGACCCCAGGAGGTGACATGAACGGGGCCGACCCGCTATACAAAGCTCAGCCATTGGGTTTGTCACGCTGCAGGGACAAACCTGAGCACAGATGCCGTGCCTAGTCTTCTCGTGTGAAGGTCCTAAAGAAAGACAACGGGCACGCGGCTCCCGCAACAGCGAGGCACCGGGCTGCACGCCCTAACTTGTCCGCTCCCGATTAGCTCATGTGAGAACAAGGCACCAAGGACCATGGGAGGTGATGTGCATGGGAGATGGCCCGCGAGCCAAAGCTCAGCCACTTGGGTTTAGCAACGCTGTAGGGACGGACCCGAGCACATACGCCGTGCCAGTCCTTAATCATGAGGCGGTCGTGGGCGGGTTTGTAAGGGCGCACGACGTTCATGGCGGCGAAGCACCGGATAGACATTGATAATCATAAAGCAACTCATGAAATGGTAAGGCCAGTTCTGACATATGTGAAAAACGATACATGCCACAGGGACAGACCCACACGGCTGTGGGGACCCCGACTCATAGGTCGTGATCACCGAATGCACGTGTACAGTGATCCCAGAGATCAATGCTCACTGAACACACGAAGCTGAATAACAAGAGGCTTACATCCATACATACCAGATTACACAAGTAGGACCATTATGGTCAAGTCTTGAGTATAACATTGCAGCGGAAATCTTCGTCGATAACTTGGACCCATGCCATCTGCCTTAACCCTACGGGCATTCTCGACCGAAAGCGCCCTAGCTCGCATGTTCATCACCAACGTGTCCTTCATCACATCCTGTTCTTTCATGTCTGGCCAATAAAATAACCAGTGGCAAGCCAATGAGTACTTTGAATGTACTCGCAAGCAACCCATGTTTTGGTTCAAGATTCAACAATGCATGATATAGGTGAATTTTTGCAGAAAGCTAGTTTTGAGTGCAATGACATGTTCAACAACTTGCATAGCATGCATCAAGAGGATTTATGTAATCCCTAAGGACAAGTTATAGATATCAACATAAATGGAGTGGGCACCAACCCAACTCAATCATGTCAAGTCCATGGACTTGACCCATGTAGTTCTCTCCACTCGTCCATACACACTCACCAGGTTTCGTAAACATATGGACGTAGCCCAAGAGCGGTTACCCAACTATCCTTGACCGTGGACACGGCTATTCGAATAGTTTTACACTCTGCAGAGGTTGCACACTTTACCCACAAGATCCGGGGAACTTCCGTGTCATCCACGACCCGCGGTACCCCAAGTACCCGGGGTAAGCACCCGATCACTATCTTTCCCTAGACGACACTAACATGGAGTCCACTCGATTGGTAGTAACCCCCGTGACCACATTCCACATAACATTTTCGTCGAGCCTTGCTCCCATATTTATCACATACCACTGGCACGGGGTACCAACGGTGTGTCCGGTGCCCTATGAAAACAGTCATGTCCGCCCTACCTGGCACGACCCCGTCCCGAGAGAGCGCACCAACAACTCACCCGTCACTAGTAATGCGGGCTCCAAGCTAGTATCGGTCTAGGTAATCAATAATGCCCTTTCCCATACAAGGGTAGAGTGGTTGCGCATGTAAGGTTGGAATAACGGTCGCAACTTAAACCAATCCGTTTTTGAAACCACACTCACATATCCTTCTCCGGTACACCACCTCTTTGTCAAGTGGTTACCCAGCTCAACATCTCCCTCGGGCATTAGTGGCACCCGACGGGGTTTTCAAAAAGTCTTTGGGAACATACTTGCCTCCATCACCATGCATATTCCCGTCCCTTTCTGCGTAGCAACTACTTTAGCATTCTATCTACTCCCACCGGCATAACCCTCATAAGGAGGTAGGGTCATGCTCAATGCAAGTATCAATGAGGAAGTAACTGAGGCAGCCAACCAACGTGGTTTACCATCTCATCATGATTCCGATGCAACAATAATAAGTGATATATGACATGCATAAAAAGGGTTTCATGGACATGGTCAAAGGGCTGCTTGCCTGTTGTAAGAAAGTCTTCGAGGTCTTCAAATATCTCTGGTCCAACTCCAAGCATTCCGTCTACTTCGTCAACTATCGTCGAAAGCAAGCATAATAAGCAACACAAGAAGGCAGAAAATAAAAGTGCTCCAAAAATATTAATTTGACTTTTCTAGGACATCTCTGATTATATGAAAAATAACCAGAGTGGTTTCATTGGAATTGGATCAGTGGATATCTCTGAACATTTCAATATGATGGAATCAAGGGGTTTATGGGTTTGCAAGAAGTGTACAGAAACATGTCTTTGAAAAATGAGCAAAGGTACCCATTTAACAAACCATGATTTTAGAAACACCTAGGAGTTGGTTTCACTGGACTTGGAGTTCAAATGAATGTTCTATGGATTTGCAAAGTTGACGAACATGAAGAAATGGCTCATTAATTTGTGGGGTACAGAAAGTATTAAGAAAAATGTTCATAAACTAAGTTATGAAGTTAGAAGCATCTAGGAATTTGAATCATGGAATTTGGATCAAGTTTGAGCTCTCTGTGATTTTCTAAAGTTCATCACAGAAATAGGAAAAATAGGATTTGATAAATATTTGTGAAGAAAAGGTCTCTAGAAAAATGTGCATGTTGCACCACCAGGTAGCTCATGATTTATAGAGTCACTAGAAATTTGAATCATCAAATTTGGAGTCCATTTGAATTGTTTATGGGTTTTAGAAACTCACTAGAAAAGAATAAAAAGAAATATAAGGCATTACCCTTATCCTGCGCACCGGCGAGAGATAGCTGTGGCCGCCCAGGTGCTCGGCCACGCTGGACGACAAAGCGACGTCGAGGCGATTTCGCCTGCCCGTCTCCACTTGCCGGCGTGGCCCGGTGGCTGGGCCATCGACGAGCGGGGCCCGCTGCGAGCCATCGTCTTCATCTTCCTCCTGCGCTTTCGCCGAGGGAGCAGGGAGCCCGGCGACGATCGCGGTGCTATGGAGCACCTCCGCGATGCTCGCTATGGATGAGCTCGGCGCCGGCGCCACGCCCATTGGTGTATGCCACGGCTGCCGGGATGGTCGAGGCGACGGCGGCTTGATGCCGGGCGGACGGTGGCGTCGGGCGAGATTGGGCACGGTGCTTCTGGGCGCCCCGGAGGAGGAAAGAGCGTGGGAGCTCCGCCTTACCCCGGGAGCCTGCTGGTGGAGAGAGGAGAGGGAGAAGAGCTCGGGCTAGGATGAATTTAGGTGGAGGCCGGCGGCGGCTCTCCGGCCATGGAGGGCTATGGAGGGCGCGGGGAGAGGAGTGAGTTGGTTCAGGGGGTCTCTGGGAGGGAGAGAGAGGAAAAGGAGTCGAGAGGGGGACTCGGGGGTGGCCTTAAATAGAAGGGGCGAGGTGCACCGTGGCTCATGCGCCGACGAGCTCCTAGCCGTTCTTTGGAGGCCACGGGGCGCGTGGGCGTGTCTGGGGTGTTCGTGGGGTTGGTCTAGGGCGAGAGGAGAGGAGAGAGGGAGCGGGGCGAGGCCCTGGTGCCCGCGCGTGCGAGGCCGGGCATTGGCCGAGCCGGGCGGCTCCAGGCACGACCGCTGGGGTGTGAGAGAGGGAAAGAGGAGGGGCCAGGATGGTGGCGTGTTGCGGACGTCGAGACACCTTGACTGGCACGAGGGGGAGGCTCGAGGTGGATGGGAGCGCCGTGTCAACGGTCGGGAGCGTGGTAGCGTGCTCCAGAGCGCGTCTTTGGCCGGCATCTGTGGCTTTTCCAAGCACTTTCTGGCGGCCCACTTTGTCGGCAGCTGCAGGGGGTATGGGCAAAAGCCGAGGAGAGCCTTGGATGCTCTGGAATGCCAAGGAGGGAGAGAGAGGCTGAGAGAGAGGGATAATGCTACTGCCCAGAGAAGAAAAATGGGTCCCTGCCCCACTTCATCATTGCTTCTCGGGCAGGGAAGCACACCAGAGGTAGAGGGGGACTAGGAGGGGCTGTGGTAAAAAGGAGGGCTCAAGGAGATTAGTGGAAGTGGACAAAACATACATTTTTAATTTCTGCCAGAAGGTGTTTGATGGTGGTTTGGGCAAGAAGATGAACTCCACTTGACATGAGGCTTGACAGGGTCAAATGGTACACATAATTAGGGCCTTCCACCAATCTTGAGTTCATTTGGGCAAAGTTGCCAATGCAACTTTTGTGAACCCTAGAATTTGGCAGAAATGAACTTGTGTAGATCTAGTTGATCAAATCACTTCTCCTTGATGCACCACTAGGTGTGGTGGCCTCATTTGGTCATGTGAACATGATCACCAAAGTTGGGGTCAAGGAGAGAAAGCTGGTAGTACAAAGTTGTTCAAATTTGATTCTGGTCAGAGAGGGTTTTGGGGCTCTTTGATCAAGTTAACTTGTTCTCCAACTTGGCCATTTGGTCTAGATGAATTATTAGACCACTTGAGCATGTTCACCAGGTTTGAGAACATTTGGACATGTTTGGCAATGTAAAGTTGCTCAAACTTCAAAATGGACAGAAATGGTTTTGAGGGGATTTCATGGGGTTATACTATTCTCCATGATATGATACTTGTCCAGATCATCAAACATGTCATATGTGACATGCTAGAATTTTCTTGGAATTTTTGGAGAATATTTCCTTTGTAAATATTTCAAAAGCTTGAAATATCTAGAAAGGGTATTTGAGGGATTTGACCAATATTTTGAACATGACCATGTGTTGAAACTCCTATATATGGTAAATATATGTCCACTGAGTTTCTCTAAATTTTCACAAATATTTTTAAAGCATAAAAATAATTTTAACCTATTAAAGGCCATTTCTGGCCTTAAGAAAAAGCTTTTAAATAAAATAGTAAAATAACTTCTAAAATCATATTTTTATGGTTTCTGGGTATCCTATATCTAATAGGAGTCAAATATATTTTTGGAAAGATTTTTACTGCCCTTAATTAAGTACTTGTAGTGCAAACCTCAATTGAGGGGTTTTTGGAAAACTAAATTTAGAAAATACTTTTTGGCCAAAATATTTTTACAAGAAATTATTTTTATGACCTACACACATGGCATGATCATTGGGCAGAAGTTTTGGATCAAGGAGAAGGAGTATAAGAGTTGGAGGATTTATTTTATTTTTGGAGCACTTGCAAGCAACAGACAAAAACCAATCAAGGCAAGGTCCAAAACACTCCAAAGTTTTTGTCAGACCATATTTTATCATGATTGTTAGCTTACGTGTAGTGGCATGAAAATTAGGGTGTGACAACGGCTTGGGGATAATGCAACCCGAGGGGTGCCTGTTGGGGAACATAGTAATTTCAAAAAAATTCCTACGCACACGCAATATCATGGTGATGCATAGCAACGAGAATGTTGTCCACGTACCCTCGTAAACCGTAAGTGGAAGAGTTATGACAACACAGTTGATGTATTCATACGTCTTCACGATCGAGCGATCCTAGTACCGAAAGTTCGGCACCTCCGTGATCTGCACACGTTCGGCTTGGTGACGTCCCACTAACTCACGATCCAGCAGAGTGTCGAGGGAGAGCTTCGTCAGCACGACGGCATGATGACGGTGATGATGAAGCTACCGGCGCAGGGCTTCGCCTAAGCAATGCAACGATATGACCGAGGTGGATTATGGTGGAGGGGGGCACCACACATGGCTAAGGATCAATAGTCAACTTCTGTGTCCAAGGGGTGCCCCCTCCTCCGTATATAAAGGAGTGGAGGAGGGGGAGGGCCGACCCTCTCTATGGCGCACCCTAGGGGAGTCCTACTCCTACCGGGAGTAGGATTCCCCCTTCCAAGTAGGAGTAGGAGAGAAAGGAAGGAGGAGAGAGGGAGGAAGGAAGGGGGGCCGGCACCCCTCCCAATTCGGATTGGGCTTGGGGGGGGGGGGGGCTCCCCCTACTAGGCCGCCTCCTCCTCTCTCCCACTAAGGCCCAATAAGGCCCATACACTCCCCGGGGGTTCCGGTAACCTCCCGGTACTCCGGTAAATGCCCGAACTCACCCGGAACCATTCCGATGTCCAAAAAAGCCATCCAACATATCGATCTTTATGTCTGACCATTTCGAGACTCCTCGTCATGTCCGTGGTCACATCCTAGACTCCGAACAACCTTCGGTACATCAAAACACATAAACTCATATTACTGATCGTCACCGAATGTTAAACGCGCGGACCCTACGGGTTCGAGAACTATGTAGACAAGACCGAGACACGTCTCCGGTCAATAACCAATAGCAGAACCTGGATGTTCATATTGGCTCCTACATATTCTACGAAGATCTTTATCGGTTAAACCGCATAACAACATCCATTGTTCCCTTTGTCATCGGTATGTTATTTGCCCGAGATTCGATCGTCGGTATCTCAATACCTAGTCCAATCTCGTTATCGGCAAGTCTCTTTACTCGTTCCGTAATGCATCATCCCACAACTAACTCATTAGTCACATTGCTTGCAAGGCTTATAGTGATGTGCATTACCGAGAGGGCCTAGAGATACCTCTCCGACAACCGGAGTGACAAATCCTAATCTCGATCTATGCCAACTCAACAATTACCATTGGAGACACCTATAGAGCACCTTTATGATCACCCAGTTACATTGTGACGTTTGGTAGCACACAAAGTGTTCCTCCGGTATATCGGGAGTTTCATAATCTCATAGTCATAGGAACATGTATAAGTCATGAAGAAAGCAATGGCAATATACTCAACGATCAAGTGCTAAGCTAACGGAATGGGTCAAGTCAATCACATCATTCTCTAATGATGTGATCCTGTTAATCAAATGACAACTCATGTCTATGGCTAGGAAACTTAACCATCTTTGATTCAACGAGCTAGTCAAGTAGAGGCATACTAGTGACACTCTGTTTGTCTATGTATTCACATGTGTACTAAGTTTCCGGTTAATACAATTCTAGCATGAATAATAAACATTTATCATGATATAAGGAAATATAAATAACTACTTTATTATTGCCTCTAGGGCATATTTCCTTCAACACCCCCAACTGAACAAACCAAAAAGTGTCACCTGGCATCGTTGTTGAAGGAGTGTTGGAGTAGCTGACGACGCGCGCTGCAGAAGTCGCTCCTCACGAGTCGTCCAGGTCCTGAGCCTCGTGAGGCCCGGGGGGCCCGGGGGTCTCGCAAGGATCCGTCACCACCTCCGACAGGATCGCCTGGTGCCTGGCCTCTTGAGCTTCCAGGATGCCTTGTAAGTAGCGCTGGTGCGTGGCAGCCCTGTTTAGCAGACCGACAGGCATGCGAACGTGGCTGTGATGGGGGCCCTCACACCAACCAACGTGGGATGGCTAGAAGAGCTCCTGAGACGCGGCTCTGTTGAGCCCTAGGATGTTGACGCAGACATGCAGCTTGCTACCCTCATCAGGGGCGGGAGCTGCGTTGGGTGGTGCGGGGCGCCGCCCGCCTCGCATGGCTCTCGCCTCCTAAAGCTCCTTGATTGCCTTGGTGATGAACTCCTGAGCACCTGGCGCCTTGCGCCCTGCGCTCTTCTCGCGGAAGCGCGCATTGAAGCATGCCTCCACATGGTGCCCAAACGCCTCCCTCGTGACGCTGGCCAGGTCTGCGGCCCTCCAGAGGACAGCCCTCGAGCCCAACCTGGGAGGGGCACTGGGCGCTCCTTCCTATGCGTGACGGGAAAGCGCCCCGTCAGTGGGCGCTGGTCCTAAAGCACGATCATTGAACGCCCCATCCTCATGAGATCCTTGGCGGAGCAACTTCTTCTTCTTCTTGGGGATGACCTCAGGAGGGTAGACGTGTAACGCCCCGGATTCGATGCGCCAGGTGTCCCCCAGTTGTCCGTCGTTGTTGCCATGTCATGTGCTTGCGTGTCTCTCTTTGCCATGTCATCATCTGCATTTTATATCATGCCATCATGTGCATTTCATTTTTCATACGTGTTCGTCTCATGCATCCGAGCATTTTCCTCGTTGTCCGTTTTGCAATCCGGCACTCCTATGTCTCCCAGCGCCCCCTTTTACCTCTTTTCATGTGCGAGTGTTAAACGGTCTCGGAATGGACCGAGGTTTGTCAAGCGGCCTTGGTATAGCACCGGTAGACCGCCTGTCAAGTTTCGTGCCATTTGGAGGTCGTTTGCTACTCCAACGGTTAACCGGGTAACCGCAAAAGCCTCCTTCTCTTTGCAGCCCAACACCCCTTTCAAAGTGGCCCAAAACCCATCTAACTCCCCTCCATGCTCTCGGTCGTTCGATCGCGATCGTGTGGGCGAAAACCTCTCCTCATTTGGACTCTCCTAGCTCCCTCTACCTATAAATATGCCTTCCCCGTCCAAATTCGCGGATGAACCCTAGCAGTTTTCCTCCCCGCGCCGCCGGACACGTCCATCCGCGCCGGACATGTCCATGCCACGTCCCTCAAATCCAATGGCGCGCGCCGCGCGCGTCCCCACCGCCACTCTCCCCAATCGCGCCGCCACCTCACCCCACCGCGCTTTCTCTCTCCTCCTCGCAGCGCCATGCCTCAGGCCACGTCTGCCCGCCCGGCCCGACCGCGTGCCCGCCGCCTCCCGCGCCGCCGGCAAGGCGCCCGCCGCCCTGCTGCGCCGCCCGCCGACCACCGCCTGGCCCGCCTGCGCAAATCACAGGGCCCCAGCAGCGCCTCCGCCGCCCGCCGCCGGGTGGTCCCGCCCCATTGGGACCTCCACCGCGCCCCGAGCCGGAGCTCTCCGCCCAGCGCGCCTCGCCTCCGCCGGCCGACCCCGACCTCGCCGCCCGGGCCGCCGCCGCCTCCGCCGGCGCCGGATCCGGCGAGATCCGGCCGGAGGAGCCCCGGATCCGCCCATCTCCCACATCTCCGGCCCTCCCTCGTCTTCTCCGGCGATCTCCGTAATCCGTGCGAAGGTTGACTTTCCCCCTCCGAAATTGCCAAGTCCTAGATTTTGCATATTATATGCTCATGTTCACCATGCCATAACTCTCTCATATTGCTCCGTTTCGTGCGTGTAGTATGTCAAATTGTTCGCCTCGACGAGTACATCATTTCATCTCATTGCATCATTTTCATTAGAGCTCATCTTGATGCCCGAAATGCTGTTAGAAGAGGGCTATGTGATGTTAGTTTCAGATTCTTATCAGAACATGCACTTTTGTCATTTTTGCCATGATTGATGTGTGCACTCTATGAACTTGAGTCCTACATGTGTTTTGTAATATGCCATGCCATCTTTACAGGGGTGTATGCCATGTATTTTTGTGATCTCTGTGGTGACTAGCACAAGCATGCAAACTAGACTTCATGATGTTGCTGATTTCAGCCCCTGTTCTGCTGATATTTTTATGCCATGTAAACTTGATGCTACCGAGAGATCCATGCTTATTTTGAGATACTTCAGTAAGGATGTTTTGAACATATGGTTATTATATATCCATCCATGCCCTTGTTTGCAATTATGGAGTGACATAGCTTGAGTCAATCGAGCTCTACTTTTGCTATAAAATGTTTCCTGGCAGATTGTTTACATGTTATTCAATATTGCCAAGGTTGTTGTTAGTGATCCATGCACCCTATGAACTAGATCTTGCCATGTTTAGCTTCATAAACATGTCTTCTTACGGTGAGTTTCCTTGCCATGCCATGTATTGCTCTGTGGTGAGTGGTTCAAGCTCACCAACATGCCTACTTATCGTTGTTCCTGCCATGTATGAATCTGTAATATAACTTCCCATGTTTACATGGGTGCCATCATATCTTCTAGTCCTTTTTGCCTTATGGTCAGTAAGGGACTCTTGTGCTATGCATTTAGTAGTATCATGAAGTGCCTTTGTTTGCCATGATAAGTTGCTGTAGCATGTTGTTTGATAGCTCTAAACATTGCAACCTGATGTTATTTCCTGATAAGGCTGAAACTGTTATTATTTGCAATCTTGCCATGTGTGTTTGAGCATGTTCTAGTGATTTCTGGAGTTAGCTCAGTGTTCATGTTTTGTAATTCTTTACCTGTACATCATGTCCATGCCTTTTTTTTCATGTTAAGATGCTGTAGAATGTTGTTTTGATGCTTGCAATATGCCTACTTGCTGTTATGGACAGATTGTTGTCATGACTTGTATAGAGTGTATGTGTTGAACCGTTGCTCCGTTTTGAGTGCGCTCTATATGAAACTTGCTTGATTTTGCATGTAGTTTCATATTATCATGTTGCATCCTTGTTTTGAGGTGTTTGCTTGATGTTTGTATGCATTTTGCATCAATGCCATGTTTAACTTGTTTTGCTCATATCTTCTAGGCCGTAGCTCCGAATCTAATGAACTTTATATGTAACTTGACTAGAATTTCGTGTAGATCATCGTGGTGCATCTTAACTTGCTGTTTAATAACTTGAACATAAGGTTTATTCAGATCTGGACCAATTTCGAAATTTGCATATGAGGACTTACCGGAGTTGTTCTATGTTGTTTCCGGCCTCATTTAAACTTGCCTTGATGTGTTGCTCTTGTATGCATCATCTCTTGCCATGAGTAGCTTCATGTAGCCTTGTCATGCATCATACTTGGTTGAGCATCATGTCTTGTATATGTGTGGTGTGGTTACTATGTTGTGTGCTTCTTCTTGTTAGTTCCTGTTTCGTTGCGATCGTGAGGATTCGTTCGTCTACGCTTGGTTCGGCTTCATCCGGTCGTCTTCTTCATGGACTCGTTCTTCTTCCTTGCGGGATTTCAGGCAAGATGACCGCTACCTTGGATCTCACTACTATCATTGCTATGCTAGTTGATTCGTTCTTTCGCTATGCTGCGCTACCTATCACTTGTTCCTCAAGCCTCCCAATTTGCCATGTCAGCCTCTAACCTTCGACACCTTTCCTATGCAAACCGTTGTTTGGCTATGTTACCGCTTTGCTCAGCCCCTCTTATAGCGTTGTTAGTTGCAGGTGAAGATGAAGTTTGTTCCTTGTTGGAACATGGAGATGTTGTTCCCTGTTGGAACATGTTTACTTGTTGGGATATCAAAATATATCTTATTTAATTAATGCATCTATATACTTGGTAAAGGGTGGAAGGCTCGGCCTTATGCCTGGTGTTTTTGTTCCACTCTTGCCGCCCTAGTTTCCGTCATATCGGTATTATGTTCCTGGATTCTGCGTCCCTAACGCGGTCGGGTGATTTATGGGACCCTCTTGACAGTTCACTTTGAATAAGACTCTTCCAGCAAGGCCCAACATTGGTTTTACCATTTGCCTCACCTATGCCCTTTTTCCCTTGGGTTTCCGGAGCCCGAGGGTCATCTTTATTTTAGCCCCCCGGGCCAGTTCTCCTCTGAGTGCTGGTCCAAACCGAGCGATGTCCGGCGCCCCCTGGGCAACCAGGGTTTATGCCAACCCGTCGTCTTGCTCATCCAGTGTGCCCCGAGAACGAGATATGTGCAGCTCTTATCGGGATTTGTCGGCACATTTGGGCGGCTTTGCTGGTCTTGTTTTATTCTGTCGAAATGTCTTGTAGCCGGATTCGAGACTGATCGGGTCTTCGAGGAGAAGGAATATCCTTCGTTGATCGCGAGAGCTTATCATGGGCTAAGTTGGGACACCCCGCAGGTATAAACTTTCGAGAGCCGTGCCCGCGGTTATGTGGCAGATGGGAATTTGTTAATATCCGGTTGTAGTAAACTTGAAGCAAACTCTTCTAAAATACACCAACCGTAAAGCGAACTGTGAGTGTCTCTTTTCGGGTTGATCGAGAGGAGAACACGGTTTCGGGTTATGTCGACGTAAGTAGGAGTTCAGGATCACTTCTTGATCATTACTAGTTGACGACCGTTCCTTTGTTTCTCTTCTCGCTCTCATTTGCGTATGTTAGCCACCATATATGCTTAGTCGCTGCTGCAACCTCACCACTTTACCCCTTCCTTACCCATTAAGCTTTGCTAGTCTTGATACCCATGGTAATGGGATTGCTTTGAGTCCTCGTGGCTCCTGATTACTACACCAACAGTTGCAGGTACAGGTTAGGCGATGATCATGACGCGAGAGCGATGTTTTCTTGTTTGGAGTTCTTCTTACGCTTCTTCTTGATCGAGGATAGGTTCGTGTCGGCAGCCTGGGCTAGCAGGGTGGATGTCGTTTGAGTTTCTGTTTATGTTTCATCCGTAGTCGGATGTTGTTCTCATGTATGTTGTTGATGTATTCTTGTGGCATTTGTGCCTTATGTATGTATCCCCATCTATTATGTAATGTGGATGTAATGATATCCACCTTGCAAAAGCGTTTCAATATGCGGGTCTATCCTTGGTGGGACCGTCGAGTTCCTTTTGGATAGGGTCGCATATTGGGCGTGACAAGACGGCACCCTTGTCATCTGGGTTCTCAACCGCCGTAGCCTGGTAGGTGCGCTCGAGGGAGCACACCGCATCCTTTTCGTCGCAGGCTACCGTAATGATGCCTCAGCTTCCTGGCATCTTGACGACATTGTAGCCATGGTGAGTCGGAGCCATGAACTTGGCCAAGGCCGGATACCTAAGGATGGCATTGTACGGGAAACGAATGTGGGCGACGTCGAAGTCGGTGAGCTCAGTGCAGTAGTTGTCGCGCTTGCCGAAGGTGACAGGGAGGCAGATCTGCCCTATCGGGACGGTGGAGCCGTCGGTCACTCCCGAGAAAGGCTTGGTAGGTTGAAGCTGGTCGTACGGCACCTAGAGCGTATCGAATGTCTCGACGGAGAGGACATTGAGTCCCGCGCCACCATCAATGAGTGTATTCACTACAAAAAAATACACTTCCGTGATGATACGTGTTTGTCAGAGTAGGTCACGTTTTCTGTCATGCATGTACATCCATGAAAATTTTATGACAGAATCAAGACAGTCATACCCGTGCTGTCGTAGAAGTGTTCCATGACATTACCAAAATTATCATCATGGAAGTGTTCACTTCCATGACGATAAATCGCGCGTCATAGAAGTGCTTTCATCAAGGGTGACCGACACGTGGCATCCATCGTAACGGGACGCCGTTAAGCTATCGGGTCCGGTTTTGGATCCGATAACCCGCTAACAGCCACGACCAATGCCGATTTTCCACTTGTAAAATTCTCATTGGCTGACGGAACCACGTGTCAGCTCCGCATTGGCACAGGTGTCACTCATCTAATGGGCGAGATGCGCCTATGATACGTTGACACATGGACTGGCCCAAAAGTGGCCCATAAAGATTAAATTGGCCGACCCAACTAAAGGCCCACAAGATTTAGCGGGCCATAATGGGCTGGCCCAGCTAAAGGCCCACAAGATTTTGCAGACCATAATGGGCCGGCCCAGCTAAAGGCCCAACATTCTCAGTTAAGGCTCGTACGGCTAGTGTCAAATCGGCCCGTCAACGGCCCATCCTAAACTTGTCATCATCGCGGCCCATGGTCACTTCTGGCCCGTTAATAGTCCGCTAAGAATTTGGGCCGAATTATGGCCTGGTGTGTTTGTGTCCTGTTAAAGGTCCTGCTTCATTTGGGCCCATTTATAGGCCATTGAAACTTTCGGCCCATAAACTACCATGAAGGATATGGTTCATATCCGGCCACGTCTGACATTCGGCCACTATAGATTTGGGCCACTTTCAGCCTGTTGTGACTTTCGGCCTGTTAACGTCAAACGAAATCCATGGGCAATATGTGGCCCAATGCCACATCGGGCCTACTAATGGCCCATATAAAAATGACACCAATCAAGCCCGACCGAACTTCCGGCCTATTAAAGGCCCGTGTAGTAGGTCGGCGCATTAACGACCCGCCTGAATTTCGGCCCGTGGACGATCCGCATTGTAAATGGACCACCATTTCGGCCTGCTAAGACTAGTGGGTTATTTGGCACAATCAAGGCCCAATATTACTTTAGGCCTATTAAAAGTCCATGTTTTTATGGGCTCGTGATATTTACACATGTAAACGGCCTGTTATACTAAGGGCTCAAATTATGGTAGGCCTGTTAAAGGCCCACTATGGGCACATGCCTACCAGAAAAATATGAAAGCTTATGCTGATTTAGGCCCAGATATTTTTAGTGGGCTACATGCAAATTTCGGCCCAGAATCGTTTTTAGCCCAATTGGAATGGGCTCGACGAATGTTGGCATATTGGGCTCCTACGAAGCTTTCGGCCGAATACATTACTAAGATAAACTTACACTATACAAAAATAGTGTCGTAATTACTGCAGCCTTTGGCAGCATCATAAATGCTGTATCGCAACTAAATAAATTCCAACCATACAACAAAAGGCATGTTGGCATAAAGTTTACAGTCCTTGCAGATAAAAGCACCATCAGATGTATAGAAGCACAAATCATTTGACCTGAGTGCTAATGTTTCAGGCTGTAGAATCTGATGGAGCAGCATGATCTTCCCCTTTTTTCGCCATTGCTCTTGAACAACGAAGCAAATGTCTGATAGTCTGGTTTCAAAACCATTCATATCTTCACGACATTTGTCAACCACTATTTTTGTTTCCGACACAACGTCCATTAGGGATTGGACTTGTGTCTGGAGCACAGATATATCACTCTGTCTAGCCGGAAGATTTTGTTCAGTAGGCGATTTGGACGAGGTTACCTTGACAACCAACCCAGAATCACGCAGGAAGGTGCTTTTTGCACTGTTAGTGGAGAGATACTGACGCACTATAGCAAGAGGTGACATTGTGCCTGTGGTAGCCTCGTCACCTTCAGGTGGTTGTGGCGGTTCAATCATTTGTTCCATAGGTTGCTGAAAGTTTGAACTTGTAGATTAGTGTACCAGATAAGTTACTAATGAGACAAAAACAAACAAAGTAGGTTTCACGTTTATACATAACTTATTTTGGTGAACTACTGTAATACATTAGCATGTATTGTAGTGCCAACTACATAATAAAATCACTTTCGGAACATATGTCCATGTAGCATGCCTACTGTATTGTCTATTTCCTCACATTCGTTGACATCTAAGGATAAAGAGACATGGTTTAAAGTAGGATGAACATAGTATGACATCATTCATATCATGGGCAAACAGATATAAAACAAACATGCGATTGTATCATTGTGTGCGCATGTGAACATCACAACTATATTACAGATCAAGAACAAAATAATATCCTTCATCTCTTTTAAACCATGTAAGGTGAATGATACATTAAGACAACTGTGTATAAAAGTTAACAGAGTAACTGACATTGGCTGCAAACCAAGCAGTTAAATGAACACATCATAGTACCAATCAGTTCAAAGGCAGGAGGAGTAAGGACTTACAACAGTGGCCTGAACTGGTGTGCTCATGCCCTTCATCTTGCTCGTGTGGCAATCCTTGAAGATTTGCACTGCGTTCGGTTCAGGTTCTTTTTGGTCCACATGGGTTTTCCTCTGTATTTGGAACAAGTCAATATAGAGACGATAATATGGCACAGAAAAAAGAAGGAACTAGCAGCTATTTACAAGAGCCTCACTGTGTGCAATATAGCTACGAGATCCTGTTGTTTGTTGGAATTTCACTTTAAAATGGTTGGTCTTGTTCTTCAAATAGTTAGCCTAGAAGAAGATACACTTGTAAGGCACATACATAAATACAAGTTCAATATGTGGTCTGATCAAATAAATATACCCTACCCGATACTTTGGATCAGACCAGTGTTTAACAAGGGCTGTCCAGTCTTCATCTGTAATATATTCCACTGGAGATGTTTGGACGATTTCATTGTTACCCTTGCCTTCAAAGTGAGATTTTCTAAGGTGGTACCGATCATTGTCGCAGAAAGCGATGAAAAACATGAGTGCATGCTTGTTTAGTTGCATCATATTTCGGATCCAACTTGAACCTCATCTGTTGAAAAAAGAATGTGAGTCTTATTAGGAGGAAGCTAGAAAATATGGCACAAAGCAAGACAATATTACAAATTGCGATGAATAACATTGCTTACGGATAAATGGTCAAGGAAGGTGTTAAACTGGGTATTTTCTTTCTCATTCCTGTACTGGATCCACGTTGGGAGGATACGTGCATGACACCTAACGGCAATGGCTGCCTCTGATACTAACTTGGCTCACTCTGTAGCATCATGTGGCCTTTTTAACCCTGCCTCAAAATGGATCTCCATTCTTCCTCCTTTAGATTTTGTTAATTTGTCTGGTGCTAGTTCAACAACGAATATGGAAAGTGTTAGTGCACATCAAACTGTGAGAGTACATATAACGGAGCATGCAACTGCAACTTGACTCGGTCAGGTACCATCTTGGTGTTAATGCTCATGAGGTTCATCTGATCTTGCCAAGTCCTGTTGTGTCAGCAGTGCTTCAGAAGTAGTGTTAGGTGTGAAGGCAGCTTGGGAATAGGCCAGTTCCGGAGCAAACGAACGAGTAACTCGTTGAGATGCTGGTACAGTTGAAGCGGATGCTGCAGCTGGTGGAGCAGGTGATATTGTGTTTGTAGATTTAGCCGGTGGACTTGGACCTTCTACTGCACTTTAAGTACCAGCAGAATCTCGAGGGCAGATCCTTTTCTGTTTCACTCGACGAGTAACACCATTCCCTACTATAGTTTTTTCCTTGCTCTTTTTTACTTTGCCATGTCAAGCCGTACCCACAACACAAAAGAATAAAATCGCTCTTCAGAACTCATTGACGCATGATACAGACAAGCAATACTTTGATGTAAGACAACCGTATGAGGATGGAATATGTAAGAAAAACAAGATGGCGTGACATATTCATAGCTACGATGTGTAAACTAAGTAGAAGGATTTTCAAGAAAATAGAAGTAATGCAAGCTAGACACCATATGAAAGATGCAACCAATATCACTCTACCTAGTTAAAAGTGTCTTGTCATAAGTGGCATTTCGAAAAATTAGAAGCAGTACAACATAGAAATCAATGCAAGATGCAACCACTATCAAACTGCCATGTTAAAAGCGTCCAATCATGAGTGACTGATGCGGGATACACAACATCAGTACTTGGATGTAAGAACATGGTATGATTGATAGATGCAGTGTATTCTAGACATAGAAAGGCATGTCATATGCACATGTATAACGTATAAACTCAGCAGGTGCAATTTAATCAAAATAGAAGAAATACATGCTGGACAACATATGCAACATGAAACCAATTATCACACTGTCAACTTAGAGCAAGCACCTGCGATGGTGGAGTACGGGAGATGAACTCATCATGTAGACTTGGGACTTCAACTTCATTAGCATTAGCAGTGGCAAATCTAGAGAGTCTCTATTTGCGTCGGTCTGGAGGACCACCAACATCCCCTCACTTACTCTTTTCCTTCCTATTTTCTGATATTGCCTTATGAAGTCAAAACCAAAAGAAGATGAATAAAATTAGCTCTGCATAACTGGTTGATGCATGATACAGACGAACACTACTTTGATGTAAGGCAAGCGCAGGATAGGAGGATGGAATATATATAAAAAAGACAGCATTGCATATTCAGACATAAGATAGGAGGATGGAATATGTATGAAAAACAGTAAGCAGAAGGCATTTCAACAAAATTAGAAGAAATGAAAGCTAGGCACCATATGAACATGCAACCAACATCACTCTATCAGGTAAAAAGTGTCTCATCGTAAGTGCCATTTCAAGAAATTAGAAGTAGTACAAGCTAGAAGACAATGCAGGATGCAACCTACATCACACTCCCAAGTTAAATGTGTCTTATGGGTAAGTGACCATTGCAGGTATAAGTTGTAAGCTACGCAGATGCAATTCAACAAAATCAGAAGCAATACAAACTAGACATCATACGGAACACGCAACCACATATAACAGTTCCAAGTTAGAGCAAGCACCCGTGATGGTGGAGTAGGGGAGATGTGCTCATCATCTACACATATGTTCTAGAAACAGGAACACGTGTCATAGTCACAGACATTATGTGTAAAGTAAGCAGATGCAATTAAACAAAGTTAGAAGCAATACAAGCTAGACATCGTACGCAACATGCAAACACATATAATAGTGCCAAGTTAGAGCAAACACCTGTGATGGTGGAGTAGGGGAGATGTGCTCATCATCTACATAGCTACGTTGACTGTCCAACCTTGTGTTGTCTTGCGAATCTTGTTGGTAGGATGGGGGAGTAGAATCTGTAGAGACCCTCTTTTTGAGTTGCTCCAAGGACCACCACCATCCACTGCCGGACTAATTTCCATCAGCTGTATTGATTTTGCATTCTGAAGTTAAACCGAAAAGAAAAAGGAATAAAATTCGCTCTTCAGAACTCATTCATGCATGATACTGACAAACACTACTCGGATGAAAGGCAAACACATGATACGAGGATGGAATATGTATGAAAAACAGGATGGCATGACATATTCACACCTATTATGTGGTAACTAAGCAGAAGGCATTTCAACAAATTAGAAGCACTGCAAGCTAGACACCATATGAAAGGTGAAACCAATATCGCTCTACCAAGTTCAAACTGTGTGGCGGTTCACCAAATTAGAAGCAGTACATGCTAGAAATCATATGCAAGACACAACCAATATCACAGTGGCGACTTAAAGGTGCCTTATCATAAGTGACTGATGCGGGACATGCAAGAATAGTAGTCTGATGTAAGAACATGGTGTGATCAGATATATTATGTTCTAGAAACAGGAACACGTGTCATATTCACAGGCATTATGCGTAAAGTAAGCAGATGCAATTCAACAAAGTTAGAAGCAATACAAGCTAGACATCATACGCAACATGCAACCACATATAATAGTGATAAGTTAGAGCAAGCACCTGTGATGGTGGAGTAGGGGATATGTGCTCATCATCTACACAACTACGTTGACTGTCTAGCCTTGCGTTGTCTTGCGAATCTTGTTGGGAGGATGGCGGAGTAGAATATATAGAGACCCTCCGTTTCAGTTGCTCGGAAGGACCACCATCATCCAATGCCTTACCAATTTCCTTCTGCTTCATTGATTTTGCATTGTGAGGTCAAACCGACAAGAAAAAGGAATAAAATTCGCTCTTCAGAACTCATTCATGCATGATACTGACGAACGCTACTCTGATGAAAGGCAAAGTCACGAGGATGGAATATGTACGAAAAACTGGACGGCTTGACATATTCACACCTATGATGTGGTAACTAAGCAGAAGGCACTTCAACAAATTAGAAGCACTGCAAGCTAGACACCATATGGAAAGTGCAATCAATATCACTCAGCCAAGTTAAAACTGTCTCGTCATAGGTGGCGTTCATCAAACTAGAAGCACAACATGCTAGAAATCATATTCAAGACGCAAACCAATATCACACTGCCAACTTAAAGGTGTCCTATCATATGTGACTGACGCGGGATACACAAGAAGAGTAGTTTCATGTAAGAACATGGTGTGATAGACAGATATAGTATGTACCAAAAACAGGAAAGCTCTTCATATTCACACGTATCATGTGTAAGCTAAGCAGATGCAGTTTACACTAATTAGGAGCAATATAAGCTAGACACCATATGCAACATGCAACCATATATAACACTGCCAAGTTAGAGCAAGCACCTTGATGGTGGAGTAGGGGAGCGGAGACTTGGAACTTGTAATGCACTAGCAGTACAAGGAGAATCCATACAGATGCTCCATTTACATTGCTGCAGAGGACCACCATCATCGCCTTCCTTACTCTTTTCCTTCCTATTTTTTGATTTTGCCTTATCAAGTCAAACCCACAAGAAAAAGGAATAAAATTTGCTCTTCAGAACTCATTGATGCATGATACTGACGAACACTACTTTCATGTAAGACAGCCGCATGATAGGAGGATGGAATATGTATGAAAAATAGGATGGCATGACATATTGACATGTATGATGTATAAAGTGTAAACTAAGCACAAGGTGTTTGAACTAGTTAGAAGCAATGAAAGCTAGAAACCATATGAAAGATGAAACCAATATCACCCTGCCAAATTAAAAGGGTGGCCTAACAAATTTATTTGACCAAATTAGAAGCAATACATAGCAACATGCTAGAAATAATATGCAACATTCAACGAATAAAGGTGTCTCATCGTAAGTGATTGATGCAGGATACAGAAGAGAGGTAGTTTCATGTAAGAACATGGTTAACACATAGATGTAGTGTGTACCGAAAATAGGAAGGCATGTCATATTCACAGGTATAATGTGTAAACTAAGCAGATGCAATTTACCCTAATTAGAAGCATTACAAGCTATACACCGTATGCAACATGCAACCAGATATCACACTGCGAAGTTAGAGCAAGCACCTCACGATGCTGGTGTAGGGGAAGTGCGGTCTTCAAGTACAGAGGTACGTTCAATATCTTCATTTAGGCTTGCTGTTTCTTGAGAATCATGTGGAGAGGATGAAACTGCACTCTTTATAAGAGTAGCGCCTCTCATACTAACCCACGGGCGTGACTGTCTCATCATAAGCGATAGATGCATGATACATAAGAACAGTAGTTTGATGTAGGAACATGGTGTGATAGGCAGATGTAGTATGTACCAAAAACAGGAAGGCGTTGTGCAAGCCACATTTGCAAATGGCCAGAGGAAAACCTGGTGCCCCTGTTTCCGGTGCGGCAATTGGGAAAAGAGGACAGAGGCTGAAATGGGCAAACACCTGTAGAAGAGTGGTTTTACGCCCGATTATACAGTGTGGAGATATCATCGTGAGTCTGCCCAACGTGACCGAGCTGAGGTGGATCATCGTCGCACCGACGAGCATGGTACCGGGATGGAAAACATGGTGCAAGACTATGATGATGCTCGAGACTCGGACGAGGAGATGGAGGAATCTGCAAAGGCCTTCAATGAAATGTTGGAGTCTTCAAAACGTCCGCTCCACGAGTACACTGAGCTTTGTCAGTTGGATGCCATCTCACAAGTAATGGCTCTGAAGGCTCAGTTCAACTTGGGCAGAGAATGCTACGACGCAATGATGACAGTATGTGGACGCTTTCTACCCAAAGACCAGGTAATGCCTGCAAACCTGTACCAGTCGGACAAAATCCTCCGTGCACTGAAGATGCCCTATGAGAAGATACATGCCTGTGAGAAAGGATGTGCCTTATTTAGTCTTGACTATGCGGACTTGAACTATTGTCCCATTTGCAAGTCTTCCAGGTATGTTGTGGTAGACAACGGTATGGGTGAGAAGACACAAACCAAAATCCCTGTTAGTGTTCTTCGGTATATGCCAATCATACCAAGACTACAACGTCTTTTCATGGTCGAAGAGACAGCCAGACAGATGACATGGCACAAAACAGGCAAAAGAACCGAACTAGATGCTGATGGGAATCTGATGATGGTACACACATCGGATGGTGTTGCGTTGAAAAAGTTTGATGAATTACATGCTGACAAAGCGGCAGATCCGAGGCATCCCCGAGTCGGCGTCAGCATGGATGGGTTCAATGTGTTTGGTATGACAGCATCCCAATACAGTTGTTGGCCCGTATTTGTCTTTCCACTCAATCTCCCCGGACAGATTATGCAAAGAAAGAACATTTTCCGACGTTGATAATTCCAGGCCCAACTATCCGGGAAAAATATGAATGTGTACATGCAGCCGCTTAAGGACGAATTGCAAGAAGCACAGGATAATGGGTTCAAGACATATACCGCCTATAGCAAATGTAACTTCATAATGCGTGTTCGGTACATGTACTGCCAAGATGACTTGCCGGGCGATGCGCTTATTCGTTGGCTGGTGTGTGCATGGAAGGTTCCCATGTCCCACATGCAAGGGAGCTCTTGAGTTTCGTTATTTCAGGCGGTCGCAAGTTTTCTTGCTTTGACATGCATAGACAGTTCCTGGATCCTCGCCATAAGTTCAGGAAAGACAAGAAGAACTTCATCAGAGGTAGAGTTGTCAAAAACTCTGCACCACCTGCGTTGATTGGCCAACAGACCCTAGATCAGTTAAATGCTCTCGAGCCAGATCCAGAGCGTCCAGGGTACTTCAAGCACTACAAAAAAAAGACACATCCGTGCCATTTTGGGCCGAACGGAATTTTTTTCTGTCATACATATGACACTTCTATGACGATAATTGTGACAAAACCTGGTATCATCATAGATGTGGTGGGCTCCTACTTCTATGACAAAAATCATGATGAAAATGGGCTTTTCGTCCTGGGCGGGCCGTGACGCAGCTGCATGACATTCTTTGGGCCGCCCATGACGGAAAAACCGTGGTAGAAGCGAGGGGAGGAAAATTTTGGGAGTTGCCGTTTACGGTGGGAGGTCGGGCGGAGCGATGCGCGCTTTCTCTCGACGACGCTGCAGCGTGTAGGCGTTAGCTCTAACGAACCCGAGCAAGGCGTTGGGCTCTAATCGAACCCGAAGCGATTGCACCGCAGCTACGCTCTGGCGTTCTGAACCCGAGCGATCGATCGATGGCTGTTAATCGAACCCGATGGAGCGATTCTTCGCTCATCGCTGCTAGTGAGCGTTGCGGGGGGTGGATGAACAAAGGAGCGGTGGCATTGCCTCTGGATGAACAGGAACCCGTGGTGGACGGCTGGATGAATAGTAGACGGTGGAGGGGGGGCCGTGGAGGGGTGGTTGAACAGGACCCCGTGGTGTGGAGGGCTGGATGAACAGTAGACGGTGGAGCGGTGCCCGTGGAGAGGGGTGGTTGAACAGTAGCCGGTGGAGTAGCGCGCGGTGGAGGCTGGAGGAGGTCGACGGTGGAGATGAACAGTATCCCGTGGAGTCCCGTTTTGCGGTACGCCACACCCCTCCCCCCCCCTGTTTTGACCGTAGCGCTCCAACACAAGTCCGTTTCATCCGTTTTGCGGTACACCACACCCCTCCCGATCAACAGGACCCCCGTTTCGACCGTAGGAGGTCCGTTTCCTCCGTTTTGCGGTACGCCACACCCCCCGATCATCGGGACCCCGTTTCGACCGTAGGAGGTCCATTTCCTCCGTTTTGCGGATACGCCAGCCCTCCCGATCATCGGGACCCGTTTGAACGTGGCGGTCGAACAGAAGGCCGTTTCCTCCGTTGTGTGGTACGCCAGGCCTCGTTTCCATCGCCTATTCCGTCCAAGCCCTCACGATGAACACGACCACGCATTCCGTTCCGACCCAACCGGTTGGCTCGCCATGAACACGACGACGACGCTGTTTCTCCGTTCCGACCCAGCCATGTTCGTATGCACGAGTAGGCATTCGAGACCCTTCCCGTATGTACGTACGTGGCCGTATTTTCTTTCTTGCACCCTCGCCGCTATACGTACGTGTACATGCTACGTGCGCGCCTCTACTACGACACGTGCACGCCTCTACATCTACGACACGTGCGCGCCTCTACATCGACCAGTATGTACGTACACGTTCGCGACCAGAATGACAATGCTACGTACGCTTCGACCAGGTGGGTCCCCACTGTCAGCCACTTCCTTGTGTGCGAAGATGTAGCTGGTGGGTCCCAGCAGTCAGGGGGGCGAATCGTTTTGGTTTTTTTTTGCCCGGACGCACTTCCTTGCGTGCGAAGATGTAGCTGGTGGGTCCCAGTAGTCAGGGGGAAACGTTTTTTCGCGAAATACAGTGGCCCGTCCGGTGGGTCCCAGCTGTCAGGTGGAGAAATCATTATTTTCCGCGTAATAAGGAGGCATTTCCTTGCTGCAGCCGTGGACCCAGCTGTCAGCCTCTCCACGTACAGTCCACGTCCGATGGAAGTCGTTCCTTGACCACGTTGACCATGCTGCGCCGAGAGCACCAGGGCGGTGGACGACGGTGAGGCCTAGGAAGGGGACGACGGGAGCCGGGGAAGACGCGGCAGTGGAAGCCCGCACGGAGAGGAGTACGAGGGTTCACTGGTTCGGCTGCGGTGTGAGGCTGCCATCGCCGCAGGGCCTGGCCAGCGGTGGGAATAGTAGGGGGCGGTGAGGCCTCCGCTGCAGCACAGCCGGCCACGGGAGGCAGGAGCATGCGGCACGACCGGCGCTGCTTTGGGCGGCTGGAGCAAGAAGACCAGAGGTTGAAGAAGCACTACGGCCGTTGGATGGACATCGTACGGTCACTGGAGCTAGAATCATTCATATTGATTAAAGTTGACAAAGGACCCCGTCCCAGTCAACTTAGTAGGCCCAGAAGTCAGCCTCCCACCATGGTGGGTCCCAGCTAGCAAGGGGAGTATTCATTTTTTTGTGCGTAATAAGGAGGCACTTCCGGTGGGTCCGAGCTGACAGCGCGAGGAACGTTTTTTTTCGCAAAATACGCTGGCCCGTCCGTTGGGTCCCAGCTGTCAGGGGGAAACGTTTTTTTCGTGAGGTGGACCGTCCGGTGGGTCCCTGCTGTCAGGTGGACGAATAATTATTTTCCGCGTAATAAGGAGGCACTTCCTTGCGGCCGCCTGGACCCAGCTGTCAGCCTCTCCACGTACAGTACTCTTCCGATGGAAGTCGGTCGTTGACCATGTTGACCACGTCGCGCCAAGAGCACCAGGGCGGTGGTCTGGACGACGGCGAGGCCTAGGAAGGGGACGACGCGGAGCCGGGGAAGACGCAGCAGCGGTAGCCCGCGCGGAGAGGAGTATGAGGGTTCACTGGTTCGGCTGCGGCGTGAGGCTGCCGTCGCCGTAGAATAACAGGGGGTGCGGGTGAGTAGAGGGATACCCTGGGCCAGCGGTGGGAGTAGTAGGGGCGGTGAGACCTCCGCGGCATCACAGTCGGCCACGAGAGGGAGGAGCACGCAGCACGACGGGCGCTGCTTTGGGCGGCTGGAGCAAGAAGACCAGAGGTTGAAGAAGCACTATGGCCGTTGGATGGACATCGTACGGTCACTGGAGCTAGAATCGTTCATATTGACTAAGTTGACAAAGCCCTCCGTCCCCGTCAACTTAGTTGGCCCACAAGTTATCCTCCCACTATGGTGGGTCCCATCTAGCAGGGTGGGTATTCATTTTTTTGTGCGTAATAAGGAGGCACTTCCTTGCGTGCGAAGATATAGCTGGTGGGTTAGACATGTCAGCGGGGGGAACGTTTTTTTCATGAAATACAGAGGCCCTTCCGGTGGGTCACAACTGTCAGGTGGAGGAATCATTATTTTGCGCGTACAGTCCACGGCCGATGGATGTCGTTCGTTGACCACTTTGACGAGGCCGCGCCGAGAGCACCATGGCGGTGGACGATGGCGAGGCCTAGGAAGGGAACGACACGGAGCCGGGGAAGACTCGGCAATGGTTGCCCACGCAGTGGGGACGAGGGTTCCGGCTGCCGTCGCTGAAAAATAACATGAGGTGTGGGTGAGTAGAGGAATGGCCTGGCCAACAATGAAGTAGGGTGGGGTGCGGCAGCACAGCCGGCCACGGGAGGCGGGAGCAGGCAGTCCCACCGGAGCTGGTTTGGGCGGCTGGAGCAAGAAGATCAGATATTGAAGAAGCAGCACGGCCGTTGGATTAACATCCAACGGTCACTGCTGCTAGAATCGTTGTGGACTAAGTTGACAAAGCCAAAGTACACGCCAACCTAGTAGACCCACAAGTCAGCCTCCAAATCTGTCCCAAACAGCATACAACCCAAATTTCTAGCAGATTCAAATTAATTTTAAATCTAAATATACCTTAATTTAAATTCAATGAAATTTTACCCGACAAAAACAATGAAATTAAAAATATCAAAATCCGAAAGAAAACAGTATTTGGGAACTAATTGCCTGTTTGCTGTATTTTTTTCATTTTACAGCCCATTTATAATTAATTATAGCCCATTTATTATTACTTATAGCCCATTTCTTATTACGTATAGCCCATTTTTTATTACTTATAGCCCATTTTCTGGGCAAAATGCATCCCTCCTCGTCTTGAAAGATTTTTGGCCCAGCAGGGCGCAGAAAAGCAAGTAGGCCTATGTTGGTTATTCTGCAAAAAACAAAATAGCTGGCTAGCCATTTTTTAGAAAGAAAAAAACAAACTGGGCTGGTCATGTGCTAAACATATGAAATAAAAGCCTGGGCTAGACGGGCCACGGGTCCCGCACAACCTAGTTGATACCCTTCTCCGTCCCGAAAAAACAAAATTACTCCGCTGCGCTTTGGGTCCCTACTGTCATCCTCACCATGTACAGTCATCTCCTTATTCCTCTCGGTTGTTGACCATGTTGACAACACCGGAGGGCGGCCTTGTGGCTTGAAGCGGAGGACAATGGTGAGGCCTCCGACGGGAACGAATAGGAGACGGGGAAGATCACAGCCAGCCGCGGGAGGTGGAAGCAGGCGGTCCCGACGGCGCTGGTTTGGCTTTGGCGGCTCGAGGAAGAAGAGACTGAAGAAACGCGACAGACGTTGAATGTCAATCGAACGGTCAAGGTTGGCACAATCATTTTTTTACTAAGCGGACACCAAGTAGCATACTTTTTTATATATAGGAAGAAAACTACGAGGAAAATGCGTTCGTCTGCCGTCCTCCTCACAGGGAACGTTCGCCACATAAGTGACTAGCACCCTTGGTTTTCAACCGAGAGGTCTTGGGTTCGAGTCCGAGGAACTCTCAATTTTGTCCTCCTTCCTTCCTCGCAAAAAAAGGGAAAGAAAATCAAAGACTTGGGAAGGCGTACAGAACAAGCTAGTGTACCAGTAAAGAGACGTTGCCGAGTTTTAGAAAAAAGAAAGACGTGCTCCTGTAGCTGGTTCGAATCCAAACCTAGACTATGACTATATATGGTGCTATGCTACTCTGCAAGTAATGAAACTGACATATCCAACGTTCGCTTCTCCTCTTCTCTACTTACTCTGCCTAGCATCGGAAGATCTGGCCGCAGCAACCATGTCCGCTCGCTGGTCGTCCACCTGGTCTTCAGCAGGCAACAACCAGATATGAGCCAAGTCTCCACCCGTACCATCGCTTGTGGGTCTCATCACACCCCCGCCGGCACGCGCACCGCAGCCGTTTGCTCATCGCAACCCGCTGCCGTTGGTGTGGTGCCACTGCTGCAAATCACGCAGAGTCATCCGTCGCGTCTCAACCACAATCCGCAACCCTGGCCGAGTCTTCTACAAATGCCCGAATCATGGGGTAATAATATGTTAAGTGTTGTTCTGTTGCTTTCAGTTGCTGATTTGTTTAATAGTTTGTTTGATGATCTTCCAATTTGATTCGTGCAGAAAAGGGAAGATTCGTGTGATTTGTATTTACGGGAAGTTCTTGATGTGGGGAATGCAACTACGCTGATTATTTGGTTAGCCGAGGAATCCCAATACCAACAGGTTGGGGTGTTGGACAAATGGCGAAGGAACGCGGAAGAGGAAGATCTGAGCAGAAGGTTAAAGACGCAGTTCCTCTGATCATGGCCAAGCAACAGCTGCTGAACGGCCTTGACAACAATGAGGAGATGAAAGAGCTTGTGAAGATAATGGGCAAAATCGATGTGCTCTATAGGATGATTGTCTCTTTATTTGCAGTGTATGTAGCACTCGTGATGTATTCAGTGGCTACGACATGAGCACTTTGCTGAAACTAGTAATGAATGAAACCTGTGTAGCAGGTTGGGCGTAGTGTTGTGAACATCTAATGATTTGTATTAACGGAAATCAGGGGGTATCCCCTTTTGCTCATATAAATAAATAGATAGAAGAGGCCCTGTCGGGTCAGCTTTGTTCTCATTCGAAGATGTCGAGCAAATTGCAGTCCAACAACAAACTATGTCACCAAATTCAAGTTTCATAGCCAAATGTGAGTACAACTAAACAACAATGTCATCATGTTTTAGTTGTCATACAATCACCAAACACAAATCAGCATACATAACAAGTGATGTTCTCACATCAAAATACTAAACAACATGTTCATCAGGTTTCAGTTGTCATAGCAAACACAATTTCACATAGTAGATAAAAAACGTCTTCTGACAGGCAAATACGACAAAAGCAATGTAATCATCATCCGCAGCAGCAGCGTCAACATCTTTGCCATGTGTATCAGTCTGAATCGTAATTCCCCACGGTGTCATCTTCTTCTTCGTCCTCAACGTCCTCGAACGTTGGCTTCTTCTTGATCAACTCTTGTATGTCCACAGCCACGACAGCAATCTTTTTGCCGGCGTCATTGACATGATGGTTCTCAAAGATATTAGGAACATCTGTGTTATCTTGTACATCGTGAGCGATGTAAGCATCATCTTGTTGTGCAACTTCATTAAACGAATTCCTCTGCTCAAACCTTTGCAATACTCTCCAGTCATCGCTACGTGCAAATGTGTCTTCCAAGAAAAATATCTGCGTTGCTTGATTTGACAAAATAAAAGGCTCGTTGGTCTGGTACACCACCTTGACATTGATGGATTTGAAATAATCATCAACTCTGGGTTTTGCGATCCTGGAAAACAGGTTATAACAATGACAACACAACAGAACCACATACCGATGATCCTTGAAACTAGAGATATACTGCAACTGAACAATGTCTTTTATGTTAGCATACATTTCAGTTGTCTCTTTGTCATACGTATCCGTGCTCATGATGGCACTGTTTTGTATCTTCCTGCCTTCGTCTCGTGCAAGGGTGTTGTAGCGCACATCTCCAACAACGCAAGATTCATAATGTCTTACCCGAGTATCAGGACCCATTGCTAGTGAGTAAAGGGCATCATCAACTGCCTGCCCATCCTCTCGCATCTTCTTAACCTATGGTTAGAAAATAGACAAGTTGATCATCTTATGTACTCAATATATTAAAAAAACTGACAGTGCACTTCAAAAGCTTACATGGTTCTTGAACCATTTCGCAAATCCTGCCATAACCAGTTTGTCAATGTTTCTTGGATTTTGCGGCAGTAACTCCTCTTTGTACATGCTGCACAACATAGTGATCGCGTCAAACATCTAAATATATAAGAATGTGCTGCAAGTTTAGTAGATTACGATGTATAAGCTGCAGTACTACACTTACTTGATATAAGGTAGTATCTCAGGACAGTTATTCAACACATACCAAACCATTTTGTCCAAATCTTTAGGTTTGTCCTCTTGTCGACTCTTCCCTGTAACTCGAACAGAATAATCGAAAACATTGAGCCCGGGATTGTCTTCACCCACCTCTTTGCTAAGCTGATCAGTTGTTTCAATGTATTTTGAGCAGAATGTCAACGCTTCTATAGCAATGTAGGCCTCTGCAATGGAACCCTCGGGTCTAGCTATGTTCCTAACATAGCCCTTGAAAGTGCCTAGCCGCCTTTCAATAGGGTACATCCAGCCATACTGTACTAGACCTCTAAGTAGTGCCTCATCAGGTAGATGAACAGCCAAATGCACCATCACATCAAAGAAGGCTGGAGGATATATCTTCTCAAGGTCGCATAGGATAGTTGGTATCTTGTCTCTAAGACGCTCCAAAGCATCTATCCTGATATTTCTATTGCAGAGTTCCCTGAAGAATTGTCCCAACTCTGCAACTGCTCTGTATAAGTTAGGGCGGCCCAATCCTCTAAGGATAACAAGTAAAACCCTTTGAAGTAGGACGTGGCAGTCATGAGTTTTCAACCCTTGTACCTTGTTTCCATCTGCACTGACTCTCCTTTCAGGGTTTGAAGCAAATCCATGTGGGAATCTCACACGTGTGAGGACCTCGCAGAATTCTTTTCTTTTACCTTGTCCAAGACGTACAAAGCTGGTGCCATATCCCGTGGTTTACCTTCATCTTGCACCTGCAAATCCTTTACGATACCTGTGTGTCAAATCAATCCTAGATTTTAAGGTATCTTTCATCTTGCCTTCAATGTTAAGAAGTGTGCCGATAATGTTGTCACATATATTTTTCTCGATGTGCATCACATCAAGATTATGCCGCAGATCCAAATCTTTCCAATACTCCAAGTCCCACAAAGTGGACCTGCGGGTAAACAATAATCTCTCTTCTACCGTACACGCTTCCTTTTCCGCTACCATTACCGGATGGTTTCACGGTGTAATATGCCCGACCTTCTCTAATTCCACTTGCAACTCATCGGCGGTGAGCCTCTTTGGCGCATCACGGTTTTCATGCTTTGCATTGAACACATGTCTTCGGTATTTTCTAGGATGCGGCTTGTCCTTGGCAAGGAAAGCGGCGGTGTCAATGTAACAGATCTTGCTAAGTATTGCGTATGACAATGATTCTGTCACAGCGAACACATGCATTGTAACCATGTGTCGTTCGCCCCGACATAGTGCCCAAAGCCGGATAATCATGGATGCACCAAATTACAACAGCACGCAGAAAGAAATCAGCTGGTGGGCTGCTATATAGGTCTCGAGTGAGAACACCCTTCCATAGCTGTTGAAGTTCCTCCACAAGAGGCTCCATGAACAAATCAAAATCCTTTCCATGACTTTTTGGACCTGGGATGAGCAAGGCCATCATGTAGTTTGATTCTTTGGTGCAGACATTTGGAGGCATGTTGTAAGGGATAACAAGCACTGGCCACATGCTATATGTGGCGCTCTGGTGGCCAAATGGGTTAAATCCATCTGAAGCTAAGCCAAGTCTAATGTTTCTCGGGTCAGTGACAAACTCTTTGTGTTTATCATTGAAGCTTTTCCACTCACTACCATGAGATGGATGGCTCATTACATTCGATCTCTGTACTCTGGTTCCTAGAATGCCACAGTACATCCTCTCTTGTTTCAAACATCATGAAACAACCTCTGCAATCTTGGTGTAATTGGAAAATGTCTCGAACATTATGAGGAACCCTCTTCACAGCATCGCCATCTTTCCATCTTGATGATTTGCATTTGGGCATTCACTTAAGTTGGCATAATCCTTCGAAATAGAACACAATTATTCTTACAAACATGGATCATATCATATCCAATTCCAACTGCACGAAGGAAATTCTTCATTTTATTGTAGGTGTGTGGCAGCTCGAGGCGATCTCTGGGAAAGATTTGCGGAAAGCAGCCAACATTGCATCGAATGATTTGTTGGTCATCCGCTCAGATGTCTTCACGAAGAAAGGTGACCATAGCTGAGAATCTTGACAGCTTATTTCCGGGTGACAACAACATTGCATTGTTCCAACATGCGGGCCCACCGTTTTTCTTCTGCGGTGAAAGTTCACGGAATGCACGAGCATTTCGTAGCATTGTTTCAATGTTGGTCAAACTCATGGCTCCGCCACCACCACCTCCTCCTCCTCTTCCACCGAGCATCGAGGCGAGATCAAGATGGTGATCTGCTGCTTCCACGTAGTCAATAACATTGACGTTCACAGCTTCACCATGATGAACCCACCTAGTATATGTGACCGACATCCCATACAAGTGTAGATGATTTTGCACAGTTGATTGGGTCTTGTAACTGAATTCATACAACTGCTACACGGGCAGAGCACATCTGATTTCGGACCACCGTACTCAGCTCTGATAAAGTTCATGAAGTTTTCAACCCCCTCGACATATGCAGCGGAGAATCTTCAAGCAGAAGTTATCCAAGTCCTGTCCATCTGTTAGACATACAAATTAGTTCTTCTACTAGATATTATAGGAAAAACATATATGCTTTTTTATGAAGTCCCGAAAAAAAATACCTAGGTCGATGTCTAAAGCTATGGCAAGATATTTGGATGAGCAGATCTAAGTAACGAAATATATGTAAAGCTAATTCAGCAAACATATTTGAGTGCTAAATTATGGCAGGCTGTTTAGCAGTCAATGAGCCCGAGCACACAGCCATCAAACTATCGAAGGCCATCGCAGCAACAAAGATCGAGTATAAAACGGTGTAGAGCTTTTTCACCTAACAGATTGGCTACTAGACCATGGCAATCTACGTCACAATAAATATATGGCAGGATATTTTAGCAACTAATCGGCCTTGGCATGCCATCTCAGCTAAGCATATTGAGTGCAGAACAGGGCAAGGATGCTTCTTAAACAGAGCATATTGACAGTAAACTATTTCGGCAAACAGTGATATTAACAGCGTCTATCAGCTAACATTCAACGCTACACCGACATGAACGGGGCCTCAGTCTAGAATGCGCGTACCATGGGAGAAGCTGACCGCCGTGCGTCTCCACCTAACGCCGCCCGGTGGTGGCGGCACTGACCGCCGTGCGCCTCCACAAGAACGTAGCCAGAGGTGGCGGCGTGGCTAGAGGACGGCAGTCTACGAGAGCGTACTGTGGGAGCGAAAGGATCGCCGTGCGTCCCCTCGATGAACCGCGGCGCTGACGTATCGGCCAAGGGCAGGGCGGCTTTGCGGAGCGAATGGAGTGGAGGGGGACGGGGAGGGGGTTTGGGGAATATTTGGCCAAAGGCGGTTGAATCAATTTGGGGGAATTTTGTGTGGGGAGGATTTTTTCGCGGTGGGCGGGGGGAGTTTGGCGCATGGTCGGTTTCTCCAAGTGCAGTCCCACGTGTTAGTGAAGAGGCAAGCCGAAGCGCGTTCCATTTGCGTGAGCCGTGTGCAGGACCAAACATGTGTGGGGTGCAATGCGACCGCGACAGGAGTGCTTTGAGTGTACCGCCTTTTTTCCTTTTAAACTAGGTGCTTCGCCCCCTCAAAAAAAAATTGTTGCTTCGCGCGATCCATCGATACTACTACTAGTATTCCGGTAATCCCGACTAAAACAGGCGCGGCCGGTCTTTTCCAGCGATATGCTGGGAGGTTGGCTTAGTTGGGTTTTTTAGATTTGTCTCGGTTCAATAAAAAGCAGAGTTGGTGATGATGGTGTGCCTGTCATCCTGCAATATAGGCCGTCCGATCTATATCTAACGGATAGGAAGGAAACTATGACAATTTACGCGCACTCCTCTCCACATTTGCAGATAAGGCTTTCCCTTGTTCATCCTTTTCTCCCACAAGATCTTGATCTTCCGTGCACTAGTACTCCTACAATATGTATATTATTGTGAAAGTTCATATACACCGGCCGAGATTAATGCAAACACGGCAGATTTTCATTACATTTCGAACTTTTATAAGACAGAAAAATAAAAGAAACCCGACCCTAAACCTATTCTACGGCGGCGACCGACGTCCTCCATCTGCGATCTCTATGTACGGGGGCGGGGTTCAAGACCCGTGAACTGAAGGTGCGGTCTCCAACGAGGAAGAGTAGAACAGGGGATACAGACCGGCCAGTTGGCACACCATGCCCTGCCGCCTTCCATGCCCTACTGATCCTCGGAGGAGTCCCCTACCTCGGCGGTGTCGGACGTTGGACGGCGGCAAGTAGGACACATGGCTGACGGTGCACCCGTCGTCGGCCGCCAGCGTGGCCACTGCTTGTGCGGTCGCGTCCGCGTCCGGCTACGCCGCTATTGCGTCGTGAGAGGCGACTTGAGCGAGGGCGGCGACCTCGAGCTTCATCCCCGAAGACAAGATCTCTCGTAGAGCGTTCGCACTTGCGGTCATGGCGGATGTGGTGTCAGGTAGGAGGACGATGCGCTATGGTGTGCAGGTTAGCTGGCGTTCTTTGGTTAAGTAGCGCATTCGGTGAGGCCAAGCGTCCGGTGCGTCATTAAGTCGCGAGTTGGTTCCTCGGGCACCGAGCCTCTTAACGACGACATACGAGCGGACGGCATGAATGCGGGCAGCTGGCGCCGGCTGGGAAGCGCACGCGTGACGGCGCGAGGGACGAGGGCTTTGGTGTGCCGGGGTAGTCACCGTGGTCGTGGCAGCGTTGGAGATGCCCTTTGCTCAAATGCGATCCCCGCATGTCATTGAAAAAGCAAGACGACCCGGCATGGTCTCAGGTCCAGAGGATGCAGTTGGCCGTGCTACACCACTCCGCGGATGCATTGCGGTGCCCCGTGCATCCGCGACGAGCCGGGTGTTGGGGTGTGTTTGGATTGTGGCCAAAGTGCACCTTACCAAAATTTTGGTCATGACCCAAAGATTGGTCTTTGTTTGGATGGTCGCCATTTCTTTGGCATGCCAATGAGCTCTAGCCAACTCTAGTTCATTTTTCTTGCCAATGTCGGCCAAATCATGGGCAACCAATACCTCAACCAAAATTTTGGCTACCCAATGCTTTGATGGGGCAACCTTGGGCACAAACCAAACATACCGTTGGTCGTGCCACAGCTCAAACACCACCATCGGCACACTGAAACCGACCGTGTCTATCGACGATATGAGCGTGTCGCTCACCGCGGTCACCGTGTCCAGAGGCAGTGCTGGAGCTGCGCCCCGTTGTTGGCCCCAAAGCCCAACATGAACGGTTGTCGGTGGCGAGGAGGTCGTGGGCCAGCTCCTCCATTGGACTAGTCTGCGCTACGTCGTCCCGACGTGTGTGCCCCACATGTCGGTTTCCCTGTTTTCCCGGCCATATTCGAGCGTCAGTGCTCCGCGTTGCGCATTAGGCCTTTCACTATGTAGGCCAAGCGAGACAACTTATTGTTTATTTGAGCCGTTCAAGTGTAATCATGTGGCGTTTGCTTATTTCTCATTCCTCTCCAACCCTCTTCTCCATCGATCATGACGCCCTCCAGTTGAGTCCATCCTCCCGCATGCCTCATTTGAACATTCCGCCGAGTATCATTCGCATGTACCCACCCTAGTCCTCTTTCAATAGATCTCCGGATCCCGAGATGAAATCGAGAGGGAACGAGTGGGGGCACGTGATACCTAAACCGGATTCAAAATTTTGAACCGGTGATCATAGCATCGCAAATCATATATAAAGGGTATTCAATGTTCATTTCGTTTTTGAACGTACACTATACTCCCTCCTATCCTTTCTACCTTACATATAAGTTTTATGTGTAGTCAAAGTATCTCTACTATGATAAAAAAGGTATCAACATTCAACAACGCCCAATCAATATTGTTACATTCGTACGTACTCCTAGATTTGTACTCGAGATGGTTTCCAATTTGACTATTGCCAAGATTAATAGTACTCCTTTCACATAGGTGAGTAAGTCATCTTAGGCTGTGCACCGTGACCAAGGAGGAAACGAGAGACATTAATGTTTATTTGCTAATTAATAGTATTGCATGCAATGAACTAACCACTTCACGTCATGTTTGATAGTCTCAGGTCATTAAAAGCATGCACACCCTCATCTCTTATTGGTTCATATGTCAAGAAACAAGAAAGCGAGGTAGAAGTTAATGCACCGCGCCTACGTGTTTTGGGATTATTTGGTTTTCGTAAGATGACTTACAAACCTAGACGGAGGGAGTACATGAGATGTATAATGTGAAAATTATATCGTTGGAAACTCCTTTCACATACGAAATTGACCATATGCTTTGTGTAAGTTGCATGTCATATATTATTACTCTAACATTTGGTCAAAGTTAGCCTCGAAAAACGCATTAGACCCTGTATGCTTTGTGTAAGTTGCATGTCATATATTATTACTCTAACATTTGTGTAAGTTGCATGTCATATATTATTACTCTAACATTTGGTTAGAGTATAGTGGAAGTGGATCCTCTGACGTAGGTATCCCTGCCTTACCCTCCCTTTCGGTCACTTACTGGCGGACCCCATGCTTGCTAGGCCCCGCATGTCAGTTACTCAATGGGTTCGACCACGTCAGGGGATCCTCATCCGTAGTATACTCCTCTGTTTTTATTTACTCCGCATAAAGCGGAGGGAGTAGTGGTATAATAAATGGCGGGCGGGAGGGGAGGGGCGTCGGTTTGCTCTCAACTGCGGTCCCTGGCGGCGAAAACGCAAGGCAAGCGCGTTCCATTCGGTGAGCGACGTGGAGGGTCCAGCGTGTCGGGCTGCAACGCTAACGCGACAAGAGCGATGTATAGTCAAAACCGATTGACGGTCGTCACCGAACCACTATTCACACCGAACCTTCGCTGCTCGGCCTCGCCAGCCACGCCCTAAAACCACACCAAATCTCCAGCCCATTCCCCACCTTTCGATCCCTAGCCCGCATCAAGCGCCCCTAGTTCGCGGAAAGCCATGGTGCGCCGCAAGATCACTTACTACAAGATCTTGACGGCGGGCGCCGCAGAAATCGCGGCGGCGGTTGGCGCCTGCACCTCCGTTCCCAAGCTCGCTGCGGCGGGCCAATCCCGAAGTTCTCGGAGCCAAGCTACGAGGAGGAGGAAGCCGATCAATGTTCCTTTGTGGAGGTCGCGCGCGAAGGCCCCGATGGGTATGAGGCGATGGGCGTCGACTTCGTGCGGCGTCCGAGTCCCCATGGTGCAAAGCGGACCAGCGGTTCAACATGGCGATACTAAAGGAGGACCGGAGGCAGAGGCTCAACTCGGCGCGGAGCGCGCATGCCGCTGCCATCGAGGCTCTCCTGCAGCGGAACCGGATGTCGTGGATGTGAACCGGCGGCGGAGGCTCAACTTGAGGCGGAGCGCGGATGCCGCTGCCATCGAGGCCCTCTCTGCAGCGGAACCGGACGTCTGGACATGAACCGGGCGGCGAGGCTCGACTCGATGCAGAGGGCGCGGATGCCGCTCTCATCGACGCCCTCCTGTGGGCGGAACCGGAAGTCATGGACTTGAACTGGGCGACAGAGGCTCGACTCGACGCGGAGCGCGCGGATGCCGCTCTCATCGACGCCCTCCTGCAGGCGGAACCGGAAGTCCTGGACTTGAACCGGGCGGCGGAGGCTCGACTCGACGTCAAGCGCGCGGATGCCGCTGCCATCGAGGCCCTCCTACAGGTGGAACCGGACGTCCTAGACTTGAACCGGGCTGTGCTCTCGTCCGTGCAGAGCGCCCGCATGCTTCGCTTGAACGAGTAGCTGGAGGCCGAGGACAACCACGGTGCGGAGACACACGTCGGCAGCGACGGCTGGTTCGCGCCGGCAGCCAAAGACGACGAGGCCGTCTCTTTCCGAGAGCAGTGATAGTTTTTCTTTATGTTGTTGTTTTTATTATTATGGATCTTTTGCTGTGTAAAAACATACTATTTTTTATGCAGGTCGCCTGAGTCTACCATTTCAGGCGGTTGGATGAATATCCTACGTCTCCTAACCCTTCTTTCCTTCTTCCTCACCTCTTCTTCTTCCCCAACAGACCCTTTGACGGGCCGCACGGATACTCGGTTGGATAAACATACTCTATGAAAGAAAATTATGTGTCAGCGATAGGATGGCTGAGTTTGGTTTGTTCACATGCGACAACACGTGTCGGTGAGGTGCGTTCCTTGGTTGGGTTTGCGGCGTGCAGGAGGCGAAGTGTGAGGTGCGGTGCATGACCGCGGCGTGCAGGAGCGACCGTGTGAGGGTGCGGTGCGACCGCGACAGCCCGTCGCAAGTGTACCACCTTCTCATTTTGAAAACTTTAGGCAAGCTTGGCAAAAATGTGTGGCGAAGTTTGGCAATGCAAGGCCTAGACCCAAACAGGATAAGTACGTACTACCTCTGTTCGGGTTTATTGGTCCGCATTGTATTTCGTGCCAAATTTTGACCATAGAATAAACAAAGAAAATGTTCACGCATGTCACCAAACATTATATTTTTCAAAACTATGTTCAAATACGAATCCAATGAGATAAATTTTCTTGACATGCATTAACATTTTGTTAGTTAAATCTTTAGTCAAAATTTGGCACAAACTATAAAAGGGACCTATAAACCAGGATGGAGGTAGTACGTACTAGGAGTACTAGTGTTAAAAAGAAAGGCGGGGTTTTCCTTCGATACAAATCCTTGTTTCACGTGTCAATTAATGCGTATTTTTTTCTTGAAAGACCAAAGAGCTAACCATCTCACTCCTCATCGCTTGATTAATGCAGCGCCATGCAAACGAACCTTCTCACTTCCGCATGCATGCAGGGGATATTAATGTCCTTGGTTGCTAACCCCATCAATTTTGCCTCGATTAGTGTTAGTGGCCCTTTGCAAATTGTAATTTTGATATACTGGCCTTGTGTACAAAAAATGGAGGTAGTAACTATATTTGAATTCCTTGCCCATTGCGGTGACGTCGACGACTTTTTTTTGTGGTTTGGCGAAGTGCGTTCGACGGAGAACACCATTGAGGGAGACCACGGTAAGTCATTCGCAAGTGCCGCCGCAAGCGAGACAACCGCCTTATTTGCATCCAGAAGTCCTTTACTAGTACTACTACTAGGAGTACTAGTGCGGTGAGATGGTTTCTCGAAGAAGACGATGGAGAAGCGGAGTCAGCGAAGAGTGAAATGATAGTTGCTTCATCCGTGCTTTGTGATTTGACGCCTCACTGCTTTGTGATTTGTGATAGAAGGGATAGGGGAGTAGACTCTGTGCTCTATACTATACTACTCCTACATGCGTCCAAGCATGGGAGAAAGAGGAGAGACGTTGCATTTTTCTATTCCTTCAATCAATCAATCAGGGAGCTTCGGTTCCATCTTTTTGGCTTTGGCAACGCCGTCCACAATGGTTCCCACGATGCCAAAAGCTATTTTCACATTTGGCTACACATTGTGGATGCCCTTAACCGTACCACTTGGTTTTGCTCCTACGTGCTATCTATACAAATCTCAATTATATTGATCTAAAAAATTATAGAATCAAAGATTAGTAAAAAGGAGGTGATTTTGCCGCGCGGATGGCGGGGGAGGTTTCTTATTTTCGGAGGACGTTGTCCTGGCGGTTTGCTAACATGCGGTCCCACGTGTCAGTGCTTTACCAAGCTGATCCGCGTCCCACATGAGGCAGAAACACGACAGAAGCAACACGTGTTTAAGTTGAAGAAGATGAGGGAGAAGTGACCAAGCTGATCCGCGTCCCACATGAGGTAGAACAACGGCAGAAGCAACACGTGGTTAAGTTGAAGAAGATGAGGGAGAAGCGGATTCAGCAACGAGTGAAATGATGGTTGCTTCGTCCCTCCAACTTATTTTTTAGCATTATTACTTCGTCCCTCCAACTTAACTGCGGGAAATGTGCAACTTTGTGATTTGACGCCTCATTGCTCATTACTACGCCGGCGCCATGACTGGGGTGCTTCACCCCGACTGCTCTGCATTGTTTTCCAGTATGGCACGTGGACCCGGTAGCTTGATGTCCCACATGTCGGCGAAAGGGACTAGAAGATTTATGAAAGCGAGCGCTCCACTCTTACGACGGAGGAGTAGACGACACGACGGCCCATTGAACTGTCACTTGTACTGTATAGTACTATAGTTTTGCTATTTCGCACGATCCATCGATACAAACCCGATTAAACAAGAAATGGCGGGATTTTTCCTGCGTGGTAGATGATACTGGCCATACATTTCAAAGGCAATTTTAATGTATGCAAACTGAATAATTATGAGTAATAATATGATATCTAGTAAAACTAAAAACACATATGATTTATTGTGTTAGAGTGTAGTAGTAGTGCTGTATTGCATAGTTGTTAGATGTAACATGCGAGAACGTGTAGAGATGTAGTTTTGGAGGGCCTACAGAGAGAAAAGCGTAATACGGTCACCGAACTTCAGAATAAGCTGATTACGGTCACTATATACGTTTTGCGGTGATTATCCGGTCACTTGCTCACAGTTCAGCATCGGATTGCACTCTATTGACCGACCAAATAGTCTGCGTGGCGCCATGTTGACTAGTTAAATTGACCACGTTCCTTGTGGGTCCCACCTGTCAGTTCGCATAGGGAAAAGGTCAGATAAACACAAATTTACGCAGGCGCGACAAGGCTCCAACCCGTGCGCGGGAATCACCTGGTTGTGTATGTGTTTGTCAGGGCCTGATGTGTGCGCATGCACGTGTAGGTTGAGCACTTGAGCGTGAGAGTGTGTGTTTGTCGTGTGGTGTACTGGTGTGTGCATGCATGCGTGCGTGTGTGCGTGTGAGTGTTGCGTGCGTGCGTGGCTGCGTGTGTACGTGTGAGTGTTGCGTGCGTGCGTGGGTGCATGTGTTTGTGTGAGTGTTGCGTGGATGGAGTTCGTGTGCATGCGTGTGTGTGTGTGTATAATCACCACACCAGCTCCTGTGTGTTAAAAAAGACGGCTCGGCATACCAATACAAGGCCACCTTGTCCGCTGTGCCTGCGGTCATGACTTCGCACCACCGTCAAAATATTTTTTTGTCGTTTGTTTTCATTCTTACTAGCAAGATGCCCGTGCGTTGCACGTAACATCAAGATGCATTTGTATGACTTGTTTATCTTGTGAGAGAAAAGGATGAACGAGGGAAGGCCTTATTTGCAAATGTGGAGAGGTGTGTGGATACCTTTTTGCAAAACTGCCATAGTTTCTTTCCTATCCTTCAGATATAAATCGGACGGCCTATATTCCAGGATGGCAGGCACACCATCATCACCAACTCTGTTTTTTTATAAGAGTGTATTTTATAGTAGTGTAGATGTAGAGTAGATACAAGTCGACAGGTGGGCACGATGTTAGTGAGATAATGTGATTCAACACTAGATTAGGTGCCACGTGGAGCGTTCAACTGGTCAACTAGTCATGTCATGAGCAAATACAAAGTTGTACGGTGAGCCCGTGACTGTATAATAACCACTAAACGTAAACGGTGATCGTAATGAGTGGATTATGAAGTCCAATGTATGTATCGTGCTTTCACTTCAAATACAATGATTGTCATTGCATATATCGCGAGAGAAAGATGAAACACACGTGAATTTTCTGCGGGCTTACTTTTAGAGGACATGGAGATAGTTTTGTGTGCATACGTGAAAGGGGCGTCTGAGGGGGTATCACGATGGAGAGAGAGATGCTCTTCATTTCTCTTTATTATGACTAACTTTGTATATAATATAAAATATACAAATTCACAGTCTTGGAATAAATATCATTGTGGGCACAATGCAATGCAAATTAGCGTTCAGTACTCCTCCATATAACTTTGTAATGTTGTATATATGTAGAAACTCTAAAATAATTTTTGGCCACACTTTATTCAAAAGGAATGTTGTGTGTGAAATAAGCGTGAAGAGAGGGCTTTTTAGATCAATGGGGTGCGTGATGTAACATGTGTGAATGTGTAGTTGATGCATTTGGCGGGGCCTAGAGAGGTATGTGTGTGTATTACGATTCGAGAGAGGCATGGATAGAGGGGCCGACGGGGGAGATAGCACGAGAAATGAGGGTGGTCTATAGAGAGAGAGCGAATATGACGTCACGACAAGAGATTCCATTCCCTTGAGTGTGTATATGCAAGGGGAGGAATAGAGGCACCAGGAGAATTTTTCGTGTGTGTGGTGTTTGTGTTGGTATGTGTGGGTGTGAGAAGATAATGAGGCGTGGGGGCAGAGGGTGTGTCACGCGTGAGGTCCGTGGGTCGAGGTGAGGCCCTTTGTTCGGTTCCCTCCTGCGCCACATTGGTCGGCCCATGACACATTTAGGAAGACCCATGGATGACTAGTCGTACAAGACAAAGATAGCAGAATTGTGAAGGACTCTGTGTCCACCGACAAAGCCGGCTAGGATTTGTAACCCTAGGTTCTCGGACTAAGGTAACCCTCTATCTCGATATTACTATTCATCCAACCTAACTTTAAGGGGCATCCTACAGAATGCTCTGCTAGAATCATACTAAATCGATTAGGAAGAGAGGTGTGAGATAATGCGTGAGAGGCAAAGTAAAGATAATGTGCGTACATGAGACACGTAGGCAGGTCCATGTATATAGAAAGGGTCGATGAGGATTGTGCGTGTGTATGTTTGCGAGAGGAAGAGTGCTTGTGATAAAGGTTAGTGAAAACAGTTGTAAATGGTTACGAGAGGGAGGGAGGTTATATCTAGAGAATGTGTGCGAGAAAGACACCTCGGGAGAGAGTGTGAGCATGTGTGAGAGACCACCGATGGAGAGTGAAACTACACGTAAAAGACTGCTCTACACATTGATTAAAGATATAAATTGTATCCAAATATTAGGATGGGATCATGATATTTGCAATTAGCGTAAGGAGGCGGTCATTGATCCATCGGACATCTAGATTCTATCGAATTTGAGCATGTCTATGTTATTATTCGACACAATTGATCCACATAGTTAGTATTTTGAACTCCGGACAATGCATCGCTTTAGCAATCGAATATAAGCGTGAGTATAGTTCATGTTGTGTGTGTAAAGCACATTATACATACTGAAATTTACACAATGGACATTTATAAATAGCTACCTATGAACTAGTATACATTTGAATTCAACCTAAGGTGGTTTACAAAATTCGAATTCAACATGAAGTCCATTCAATTATTTGAATTTGATATCATGTCATTTGTAAACCATACCTAAACTATGGGGGTACCAATCTTTGCTCTCGTTTTGTACATAATAGCATATGTAGTCGTGTACAAAATAGATTCAAATTTAGCACCTTCATTCCAAAATAATCGTAGTTATAGGATTTTCAAGTGTCAAAATTCAAAAGGAAGTGAATAATTTAATGAGGTTTTCAAACATACAAGGTCAAATATAACGTTGTCTATTTAGTTCAATCCTCATAGTTCAAGAGTACTCTAAACGTGAATGCTTGTGTTTCAAAATTTCAAGCGAAGCGCCAAAAGAGCCTCTACTACTTGAAACCACGTGAGACCAATGTTTGGTAGTACAAGGAAATTACTTTTCTAATAACTCCGACCGTGAAACCTACCGCCCGACGTCCAAAGGTCTAAACAGGGGTAGGTTTGTAGCTTCATCTAGATGCCCGCATAACCGCCTCAAAAACATTCATACACAATGGCCGCCTAAGCACACATGCGCGGTGGCGAAATCGCTCCGCCCACTATTTGGGACACCTGGGATTACCATCCTACCCCGACCCATGAGGTCCGAAATTTAAGAGGGGGAAAAGTTTGTACTTTCCCAAATTTCAAACAAAGCGTCCCATCTTCATTCAAAAAGCCAAAAACAAGCGCGTCCCCTGCGAAACATGGTTCCCCCACCCATCCGATTCCCCATTAGTACTCCGTGGGCGCCAAAACTACCTCTCCACCAGCCGCTGAAACCCGGCGTCCTCCGTCCGCCACCCCATCCCACCCATCAACCGCCGCCATCCTCCATCACGCCGGAGCCGATACCCCGACGTCGTCGTCCACTGCAACCTCAACCGCAATGCCCTCCACGGCTAGTATTTGAAGCCGAGGTCGATCCGTCCGTACCCGAGCCAGTTCAACCACGCCGTCCTGCGCCTAACCGCTGCTGCTCCAACTTCGCCACCCTCCACCGCACTGGAGCTATTCCTGCTACGCCGTCCTTCACCGCCTTGGATCTGCTTCCCCTCCGCCGACATACAGCCACGGCAACACAGTCAACAATTTGGCCATGGGTTCGTACAAGCCTGCACCCTCCAGAACATCGGTTTCCCCGGTAAAAACAAGAAGATTGGCGTGACATGTGGAGGTGACCACACCGGCAACCGAAGAAGGTACTCCTCTTCCCTTATTCGTGCAAATCTTACGTCTTCGCTTGCACGGTATTCATCCCACAGAAGACACTAGTTGACCGCTTCTTCTTGATACTAGATGTTCCTAGTAACTCGTGATGCACAAGGTTTCTCCTCATATACTATTTCACCTTAGCTAGAGGTCCGTCGCCCCCCTGAATTTCAATTTCTAGCCAGTTGATTCCCAATTAACGGAAGCATTCCCCAGCGTAACAGGCGCTAGTACGCCTATTACGCCGGGGAAGCAGCACCTTGGTGTTTATCTTAGGGGCGTGTGCGGCCTAGAGCTACTGGCGCCCGATCTGGAGGTCAGCCGGGATTAAAGGGATGGCCTGGGGGCGTTGCCAAGCACGGCGGTGGTGTGAGGTCGATGGGAGGCGGGCGGCGGGGCAGTGCAGGCGGTGGTCGTTGGCGGTTCGAGAAAGATCATCAATAGTGATGGCGGGAGGTAGACGAAGGCCATCTGCCGGTTCCTTATAGATCGGACGGTTCATTAAAAAATCGGTGACCTATTTATTTTCAATCATTGTTATCTTAGATATGACCACATGTGGTGGTGTCTTTGGAGGAGTACCTGCATTTCTGTGCTCATATATTACAAAATCATGCGGAGTAGAATCTAATTTTGTTTGCCATGCAATGTTGTAGAGCTATCATATGTCTCCTGTCATTTATTTTTCAGCCACTGCTATCTGCTACTTTTACAAATTGCACTAGTTCTCGCACACACTTCACCCTTACTCTCACTATTGTGTTTTTATGCAAGGGTATTTCAGACCCTGCCTTGTGAAGCAGAAAAGAAAGAGAGAAGTTGCTCCAGCGTGGTGCGGCTAGGCCAAAAACGTTTCAAGGCTTTAAAGGGTGTAGTGTCGGCAAATGAAGACGAGAAACATAGCTCGAGTTGATGATCTCGCTCGCCGTGAACCACCAACCTGTGTGCTTGCTTTAACTTCACGGTGTCATATGTGGTTGCATGTTGCATATGGTGTCTAGCTTGTATTGAAAGGCGAAGTCGGTAAGATAAGGAAATATTTTTTACATGAACCACCATCCGTGAGCACCGGAAGACAAATAGCTAGTCGAGGGCCTTGGCCGAGCCAGTGACAAGCCCAACAAAGATAGGCATCACGGAAGCCAACTAAAAAGCTGCGATGGTGGCGAAGCAGCCGCCTCCCACCAGGCTCTCGGGTCCTAGATGATCATGTTCACCACTCCAGCCGGATGTCTAGCTTGTATTGCTTCCAATTTGGTTAAATTGCATCTACTTAGCTTACACATTATACCTTTGAATATGACATGCCTTTCTGCTTTTGGTACATACTAGTACATCGTGTATTAACCATGTTCTTACATCAAACTAATGTTCTTGTGGATCCCTCATCAATCACTTATGACGAGGCAGGCAGGCAAGGGGACTACTCCTCATTTAAAGAATGCAGCGTCGACCTCGACATGATTCTCAAGAAATAGAAATGCTAGATGAAGATAGTGAACGTAGCTCTGTAGTTGATTATAACATTTCCCCTACACTAGCATTGCAGGTGCTTGCTCTAACTTGACAGCGTGATATGTGGTTGCATGTTGCATATGGTGTCTAGATTGTAATTCTTCCAATCTGGTTAAACTGCATGTGCTAGTCTGCTTAGCTTATACTCCTGTAAATGTGACATTATACCTGTTAATGTGACATGCCTTCCTGTATATTTAGTACATAGTACATCTGTCTATTAAGCATGTCCTTTAGTATCCCGCATCAATCAATATGACGAGACACCTTTAGTATATGCAGTGCGATATTAGTTGCATCTTTCATATGATTTATAGCATGCGCTGCTTCTAATTTGTTGAAATTCCATTTATGATGGGACGCTTTTAACTTGGCAGTCATATTGGTTGCATCTTTCATGTTGTGTCTAGCTTGCATTGCTTCTTATTTGCTTGAATGGTTTCTGCTTAGTTTACACAAACAGTTGTGAACATGCCATGCCATCCTGTTTTTCGTACATATTCCATCCTGGTATCATGTGTTTGCCTTACATCAAAGTAGTGATTGTCAGTATCATGCATGAATGAGTTCTGAAGAGAGAATTTTATTGCTTTTTCTTGTCGGTTTTACTTGACAATTCAAAATCAATAAAGCAGAAGGAAGTTAGCAAGGCAGCAGATAAAGGTGCTCCTTCCAAATAGAGGGCCTCTACAGTTTCTACTCCTCCACACCCCCAAGATGATTTCCAGGATAACACATGCATAGACACTCAACAAAGCTGTGTTTATGATGAGCACGTCTCCCTAGTGCAGCATCTTTGGTGCTCCCTCTAACTTGGCCTTTGTTATATGTGGTTGCATGTTATGTGTGATGTCTAGCTTGTATTGCTTCTAATTTTGTTGAATTCCATCTGCTTACTTTACACATTATACTTGAATAAGACACGTGTTCCTGTTTCTAGAACATACAATATCATCTATCACACCATGTTCTTACATTAAATTACTACTGTTGTGTAACCTGCAACAATCACTTATCATAAGACACGTTTGACTTGGTGTGATATAGGTTACATCTCACATTCTTTTCTAGCTTGTACTACTAATTTGTTGAAATGGCACTTATGACGAGACATTTTAACTTGGTAGAGTGATATTATTTGCATCTTTCATATGGTGTCTAGCTTTCATTGCTTCTAATTTGTTGAAATGCCTTCTCCTTAATTTACACATCATAAGCTGTGAATATGCAATGCTGTGAATATGCAATGGCACTAATGAGAGACCTCTAACATGGTAGTGTGATGTTGTTTGCATCTTGCATATGATTTATTTCTTGTCTTGCTTCACATTTGTTTAAACGCCATTTATCTTTGAGACCTTTATTAACTTGGTAGAGCGATATTTGTAGCATCTTTCATATGGTGTCTACCTTCCATTGCATTGCTTCTAATTTGGTGAAATGTCTTCTTCTTAGTTTACACATCATAGTTCGGTTATCTCTTCCGTCCTGTTTTTCATTCATATTACATCCTCCTATCATGTGGTTGTCTAACATCAAAGTTTTATTAAATGCATCACGCATCAATTTGTTCTGAAGAACTAAACTTTATTCATTTTTCTTGTCGGCTTGACTTAACATGGCACAGAGAAATATGAAGAAACAGAGAATGGCAAGGAATGAGAAGCGGATGAATCCTGCAGATTCTGCTTGATGCGATGGTGCAATAGAAGGTGAAAGTCCAGCGGAAAATTCTACAAACACGGCATCCCATGCTACACGAACTGCAAAAAGCCAAGCGAAACAAATAGCTGCCACCAAACAAGCAGAGACAGCCCTAGTTCTTGCAACACCTACCACAGTACTACTAGCTGCACGACATACTCGTCGTCAATCGAAGCTAGCAGCACGTTCCCAAGCTCCCTTGCCACGACACTACTTCCCAAGCACTCTTGACACAAGGCGAGTTGGCAATATCAGATGAACCTTGTGAGCTTCAACAACAAGAAGGTAGTTCTTTGGAGTCAAATTCTGATTGCATGCTTCTTTATATGTAGTCTCACGGTTTGATGTACACTAACACTTCCTATGTTTGTTGTTGGACTAGCACCTAGGCGCAAGAGGAAACAAACATTAGGGATAATGCTCGATAGGTTAACTAAATCTAGAGGAGGAAGAATGGAGATCCGTTTTGAGGTAGGTTTAAAAGGCCACATGATGCTCTGAGTCAGCCAAGTTAGTATCGAGGCAGCGGTTGCCGTTAGGTGTCATGTACGTATCCTCCAACATGGATTGATGCAGGAATGACAAAGACGAAACCAGTTCAACACCTTCCTCGACCATTTATCTGTAAGTATGGTTATGTATGGAAACTAGTAATATCGTCTTGCTCTGTCCCATACTTTCTAGGTTGCTGATAATGAAACTCCGATAATTTTCAACAGATGAGGTTCAAGTTAGATAGCCAAGATGATGCAACCAGACAAGCTTGCACCCATGTTTTCAAGTCCGCTCTGCGACAGTATTGGTATAACTTGAGGAAATCTCACTTTGAAGGCAATGCTAACAGTGAACTTTCCCAAACATCTCCAGTGGAAAATATATCGGATAAAGACTGGAGGGGCCTTGTTAAACCCTGGTCTGATCCGAAGTATCAGGTACATTATATATATGTGATCAGATCACATGTTGAAGTCCTATTGATGCATATGCCACACAAATCTATCTTCTTGTAGGTGAACTATTCAAAGAACAAGGCCTACCGTACGAAAGTGAAATTCCAACAGATGACATGATCTCGTAGCTATATTGCACACTGCGAGGCTCTTGTAATTAGCTGCTGTTTCACTCTTTCCGCTGTACCATATTATCAGATCTATATTGACTTGTTCGAAATGCAGAGGAAAGCCCGCAAGGACCAAAAAGTACCTGAACCAAATGCTATGGAAATCTTCAAGGACTGTCACACCAGCAAGAAGAAGGGCATGACTACACCAGTCAAAGCCGCTGTTGTAAGTCCTTAATCCTCATGCCTTTTAACTACTACTTACTCTAACTTGTGCCTTGAACTGCATGGTTTGCAGCCAATGTCTATTAATCTTTTCAATTTTATACACAATTGTCTTAGAGTATCATTGCACCTTACAAGGTTTAATAGGGAGGAGTGATGTTCCTTTGATCTTGACCCGTAATCTAGTTCCGTGCTGGACTTGCCCACACAACGTTACAATTGCTGTTTATGCATTCTCGGTTGTTTTGTGATATGAATGATGTCATACTATGCTTACCGTATTATAAACTCCGTCTCTTAATCCTTAGCCCTCAATACAATGTGAAGAAATAGACAATACATTAGCGATGGTATATGGTCATATGTTTGGAACCTGGTTTTATTATGTACTTTGCAATAAAATACAACTAATATTTTACATGTGTTCACCAGAATAAGTTCTGTATATAGACCAAAGCTATTTTGTTTGGTTTTGCTGCCTCTTTAATATCTTCTGTTATGGTACTACTAATGTAAAACCTCAACTTTTCAGCGAGCCATGGAAAAAATGGTGGAACCGCCACCTTACGAAGGTGGCGAGGCAACTATAACCGCAATGTCGACTCTTGCTGCGGTGGGTCGATACTGTCCACTAACGGTGCCAAAAGCACGTTCTGCGTATCTTGGATTGGTTGTTAAGGCAATATATTCCAAACTGCCTCATGATCAAGATATGCAAGCTCAAAGCAATGTTGTAACTGCGCTCCAGACACAAGTCCATTCCCTAACAGAGGCCCTTTGTGAAACAAGGAGAAGCATTGCTCAATCTCGTCAAGATATGCATGGTTTTGAAACCAAACTATCAGACATTTGCTATGTTGTTCAGGAGCCTAGGGGAAATGAAGGCGAGGGTTATGGTGTTCCATCGGACAATACAGCATGAAAACGTAACAGTCAGGTCAAATGAACCGAGCTTCTGAACTTCTGGTGGTGCATTTATATGCTAGACTGTTAAGTTTTATGCAAACCTTCCTTTTGTTATATAGTTGTAATTTGTTTTGGTGCGATACAAAATTTATTCTTAATGTGCAGCCACCGGCTGAAGAAAACAGCAAGCCATTTTTGTATAGTGTAGGTTGTTCCCTATATTTGCACTGGTGGCGATCTTTGATGCCGAGTGGATGTAATCTGTGCAATCGCCTTAATAACCTAGCGTTAGTTTGGGCCTTATTTATTTCCTAGTCTTCTTTTCCCTGGTTTGCTAGTGGCCACAACTACCATGGGCCATATCACGGGCCGTAGGATCCATGGGTCTCCTACGAGGCCGTCGATAAATGGGCACATGTCGGTGGGCCTCGGGCCGTCGATAAATGGGCCTAGGGCCGTCGGATAAATGGGTCTACATGGGTCGTGTCAGGCGTAATTGGTATCGGCCCAACACGGTAGCAGACGTTAACGGCCGTGGGACTGCAAAAGCTTAATTACATCACGGGCATAGCGGGTCGTTAATGGGCGGAATATAGGACGGCTGGCGAAATGGGCCGACTCTTGCCATAGGCGAATTTGGCCCATTAGGGTAACGAGCCCGATGTGGTCGACCCTTGCCATGGGCGAATTTGGCCCATTTGGGGAACATGCCGATGTGGGCGACTCTTGCCATGGGCGAATTTGGCCCATTAGGGGAACATGCGATAACGGGCGAAGAATGTCGAGGGCGAAAAGGAGCCCAAGAACGTATGGGCCGTCAATAGGCGAAAGCTAACACGGGCTGGAAGCGGCCCATGTAAATCACGGGCCGTTAACGGGTACAAAGAAAATTACTGTTCATTATGGGCTAGAGTCACCGTGGGCTGTAAAGGGCGAAGATCTGAAAGGCCTCATATGGGCGAAAAGGCGTCGTGGGCCATACATGGGCGAAAGTGAAATGGGCGGTGTTATATTCGACGGGCCACATGGCGTTGTTGGGCGATTTCCTTTAGTGCCTAACGGGCGTAAAATGGGCTATTTGCGAAGAGACCGTTAACAGGCTTTTCATGGGCCAACCCGTTAACTTTTGACCAAGTCAAACGGGCCGGCTTTGTAAGCTAAATGGGCCAGTGGTGGGCCGTGGCATGTGTCGACATATCATAGGCGCCTATCTGACCCACTGACGAGCTGACACGTGTTTCGTCCGGCCAATAAGAATTTTACACGTGGAAATTTCCCATTGGTCGGGGCTGTTAACGGGTTATCGGATCCAAAACCCGACCCGATAGCTTAACAGCGTTCCGTTACGGTGGATGCCACGTGTCGGTCACCCTTGACGAAAGCACTTCTGTGACGCGCGATTTATCGTCATGGAAGTGGACACTTCCGTGATGATAATTTTGGTAATGTCATGGAACACTTCTCGACAAAGACGGTATGACTATCTTGATTCTTTCATAAATTTGTCATGGATGTACATGCATGACAAAAAACGCGACCTACTGTGACAAACACGTATCATCACGGAAGTGTATTTTTTTGTAGTGAAGGGGTATAATTCTGAGCACGCCTGGACTCACAAGACATGCTTATGGGATCTGCCTTACTTCAAAGACCTCCTTTGCCCACACAACATCGATGTGGTGCACACTGAGAAGAATATCGCCGAGGCACTTTTTGGTACATTGTTCGGCATAGATGGGAAGTCAAAGGATAATACTAAGGCTAGAGTCGATCTGAGGCGCTATGTGATAGGCCGTTACAAAACATGAAAGAACCGAAGGAAAGCGAGAATGGACAAAGCGAAGGCATGGTTCAATCTTGGAAGGCCAGCTATGAGGGAAATTATCTTGTGGGTGAAAATGCATTTGATGTTCCCCGATGGGTATGCAGCGAATCTAAAGAGGGGAGCAAGTCTTGATAAATTGAAGATATTTGGTCTCAAGAGTCATGATTGGCACATATGGATTGGCGGGTAATGCGGTGATGATCGTGGCTTCATCCACGAGGATGAATGGCTAATCTTGGCGAACTCAGCTATTTCTTCCGTGTTCTTTGTGTGAAAGAACTAGCGCCTGGCGTGCTAGAATAAATGGAAGAGTTGGCGCCCGAGTTGATCTGCAAGTTAGAGAAGATCTTTCCACCGGGCTTCTTTAATCCAATGCAGCACTTGATTTTGCATCTCCCGATTGAGAGGATGCAGAAGACACTTCGAGAAAAATGTAAAAATAAACGTAGAATTGAAGCATCGATGGCTGAGGCATTCATCACTAAGGAGGCGGCAAACTTCGTGACAGCACACTACGAAGCCAAAAATCGTCATTTGCATAATCCGAAGCCTCGGTACAATGCTGATGAAGCTAAGAAGGGTGGATCCAACCTCAGCCTATTCAAAGGGAATCTCACACCAGCCAGTGTTTCAAATCCAGTATCTTTGGATAACGAAGAATGGAGGACCATTTCATTGTATATCTTCAACAACCTGATGGAAGTGCGGCCGTACATCGAGTAAGTTCTCGGTACATTGTTTCGCAACTTATATTTTCTTTGAACTACTCTTATTCCTGGATATTTCATACAGTCGATACGTCGCCATATTCTCGTATGGAGCGGTGATCCAAAAGGATTCCATTGAAGAGTATGAGATTCTCGCAAAGCAAGGAGGCGGCTATCCCGGTTTCATCTCTTGGTTCAAACAAGCGGTAATTTCTATTAGAAAATTTCATTTCATTAAGCTAATTTGTGCGTAATGCAACAATCCTTTCATATTAAACTTGTAGGCTAATTCAGAGTCTATGGACACCGAATTGAGACAAGTCGCTAATGGTTTTGACTATAAGGTCCGTTCATTTGACAAATACGACATCAACGGGTATCGCTTTCGTACCTATGGCAAAGAGCTATCTATGGCCGACCGGAAGTCTACAAATTGTTGAGTATCTGCTATCGGCGAAGGAGGTACCAAGTATTATGGGAGAGTTGAAGCAATTTATGAACTTCTATTCTATGGTGAAAACCCACCGAATGTCGTAGTCTTCGAATGTTATTGGTTTCAGCCGAAGGAGACTAGAAGGACTCATGAACATATAGGGCTAGTTGAAATCAACCAAAGCACCCATTTAGACGTTCCTGATGTCTATATTACGGCTCAACAGGCGACCCAAGTATTCTATCTACCGTGGGCCTGCCAAACTAATCCAAATCTGAAAGGTTGGGATGTCGTTTATGAAGTGCCGCCACGTGCTAGACTATCTCCCCCAAAGGAAGAGGATTATGAACCTCACATTAACCCAGCCACATATGAAGGAGAATTTTTCCAAGAGACACGTCTTTCCAAAAAGCGTTTCAAGAACCGCTATACTTCACCCCAAGACATTGAAGTAGACAGCGACAGTGAATCCGACATTGTAACACCCCGGATGTAACTTTCCATAATTGTAACTCCAACTCTTGCCATTTTCGACATTGTGATATGATATTCCCTCCGTGGTTGGGTTTTTCTTCTTTTTGCATTTTGTCCATGTCATGCATTTCATATCATGTCATCATGTGCATCGCATTTGCATACGTGTTTGTCTCATGATTCCGAGCATTTTTCCCGTTGTCCGTTTTGCAATCCGGCACTCCTATGTTCCCGGCGTCCCCTTTTACGTTTTTCCGTGGCGGGTACTAAACTTTCTCGGAATGGACGAGGTTTGTCAAGTGGCCTTGGTATACCACGGTAGACCACTGTCAAGTTTCGGGTCATTTGGAGCTCGTTCGGTACTCCAACGGTTAACCGCACTCTCGCAAAGGCCTCTTTTAAGTTGCAGCCCAAGACCCCTCCAAAATAGTCCAATAACCCATCTAAGTCACTTCCATGCTCTCCGTCATCGGATCACGATCGTGTGGGCGAAAACCGCACCTCATTTGGAGCTTCCTAGCTCCTTCTACCTATAAATATACATCTCCCCCTCCAAATCCCGGATTAATTCCCCCGAAACCCTAGATGAAATCCCCTCCGCGCCGCCGGACACGTCCGACGGCGCGGACCGTCCGTCGCCGCGCGCCGCAGCCAACCAGGGCTGCCACATAGCCCCGGTCCCCAGCTTCGCCGCCGACCGCGCGCCCGAGCCCATGAGGGCCCAGCGCCCATTGCCCTCCGCGCCCGCTCCCAGCCCGAGCGGCGCCCGCGCATGGCGCGCCCGTCGCCCGCTCCGCGCCCGGCCGCCGCCCGCCGCCGCCCGGTGGCGAACCTCGCCGCCGCCACCGGGCCTCGCCGGCGGCCCGTCGCCGCCTGCCGCCGCCCGTCTGCAGGTGCCGCCCGGTGGCCGCCTCCGCCTCCGCGCCGTCCTCCTCCGGCGGCCCTCTCTTCCCCGACGCTGCTCCGGCGAGCCCGGCTCCGGCGACCTCGGACCCGGGCCGATCTAGATCGGGATCCGAAGGTTGACTTTCTTCCCCGAAATCGCCTAAGTTATTTTTCCTGTGATTAGTTTATTGCATTTTCGTCATGCCATAACTCTCTGCATATTGCTCCGTTTCGTGCGTGTAATATGTAAAAATGTTCGCCTCGATGAGTAGATCATTTGATCTAATTGCATCATTTACATTTGAGCTCATCTTGATGCCCGAAATGCTGTTGGAAGAGGGCTATGTGATGTTAGTTTCAGATTCTTAACAGAACATGCACTTTTGTCATTTTTGCCATGATTGATGTGTGCAACCTATGAATTTGAGCCCTACATGTGTTTTGTAATATGCCATGCCATATTTCCAGGGGTGTATGCCATGTATTTTTGTGATCTCTGTGGTGACTAGCACAAGAATGCAAACTAGGCTTCCTGATGTTGCTGATTTCAGCCCCTGTTTTGCTGATATTTTTATGCCATGTTAACTTGATGCTACCGAGAGATCCATGCATATTTTGAGATACTTCAGTAAGGATGTTTTGAACATATGGTTATGCTCTATCCATCAATGCCCTTGTTTGCAATTATGGAGTGCCATAGCTTGAGTCAATCGAGCTCTACTTTTGCTATAAAATGTTTCCTGGCAGATTGTTTACATGTTATTCAATTTTGCCAAGGTTGTTGCAGTTGATCCGTGTATGCTATGATGTTGTTCTTGCCATGTATATCTTCTATGCCATGTCTTCTTGAAGTATGCATGATTAGTTTATCATCTAATGCTCTGTAGTGAGTGCTTTGAGCTCTTAAACATGCCTATTTGTTATCTGTTTTTGTCATGCCCTGTTGCTGAATCTGTTAACGAAACTTGCTATTTTGACATGGGTGTTACTATATTTTCTGATCCTTTTTGGCTTATGGTCAGTAAGGGACTTTTGTTCTATGCTTTGAGTAGATTCATGCCATGCCTTGTTTTGCTATTATAAGTTCTTGTAGCATGTCGTTTGCTTGCTCTGAACATTGCTTCCTGATGCTGATTTTGCCATGTTCAGTAATTTCACTAAGTCTATGAAGGTGATATATTTTACACTTTTGCCATGCTTGTTTGGACCTGTTATGTTGTGATTTAGCCGTAGCTCAGTGTTCATCTTTTGTCAAGCATCTTGAGTAGATCACTGCCATATGCTTTTCTGGTACGTTTGGGTGCAGTAGCTTAATTTCTTGTTGCTTGCTATGTGGCATCATGCTGTTAATGGCAGATTTGTGTCAATCTTGTTTTGCTTGTCATTTGCAAACCGTGCATCCGATTCGGTGATCTTTATATCGATTTCAACGAAATCATCTCATCTTTCAGCGGCATACTTGGTTTGCCAAGTTGATGCCTGGTTCATCATTTTCCTTCGGAGCGCGCATCGCATTGCATATCACATCTCGCATATCATGCCATATATTGCATCATGTTGCTTGTGCAATGCACCGTGATTTATTGTGGTTCCTTTGTTTGTGTTCTTGCTTTGGGTAGAGCCGGAGGCGAGTGCGTGAGCGAGGAACCTGTTGAGAACGCTTACGAGGATCAAGCTTTCGACAACTCTGAGAACTTTGCAGGCAAGATGACCATACCCTCGAAATCACTTCTATCTTTGCTTGCTAGATGCTCGCTCTTTTGCTATGCCTATGCTACGATGCCTATCACTTGCTATATCATGCCACCCATATTGCCATGTCAGCCCCTAACCATCCTTTCCTAGCAAACCGTTGATTGGCTATGCTACCGCTTTGCTCAACCCCTCTTATAGCGTTGCTAGTTGCAGGTGGAGATGAAGTTTGTTCCTTGTTGGAACATGGAGATATTGTTCCTTATTGGAACATGTTTACTTGTTGGGGATATCACAATATATCTGCTATAATTAATGCATCTATATACTTGGTAAAGGGTGGAAGGCTCGGCCTTATGCCAGGTGTTTTGTTCCACTCTTGCCACCCTAGTTTCCGTCATACCGGTGTTATGTTCCTTGATTTCGCGTTCCTTACGGTTGGGTGATTTATGGGACCCCTTGACAGTTCGCTTTGAATAAGACTCGTCCAAAGAAGGCCCAACTTTGGTTTTACCATTTGCCACCTAAGCCTTTTTCCCGGGTTTTCGCGAGCCGAGGGTCATCTTTATTTTAACCCCGGACGGTGCTCCTTCAAGTGCTGGCCCAAACTAGAGTGCTTTGCAGCGCCCCTCAAGGAAACTTGAGGTCTGGTTTTAGTTATGCGGACTGCTCATTCGGTGTGCCACGAGAACGAGATATGTGCAGCTCCTATCGGGATTTGTCGGCACATTCGGGCGGCTTTGCTGGTCTTGTTTTATTGCTGTCGAAATGTCTTGTAGTCCGGGATTCGAGACTGATCGGGTCTTCGGTAGAAGGAATATCCTTCGTTGATCGTGAGAGCTTATAATGGGCTAAGTTGGGACACCCTGCAGGTATTATCTTTTGAAAGCCGTGCCCGGTTATGAGGCAGATGGGAATTTGTTAATGTCGGTTGTAGAAAACCGAAGTTGACCTTAATTAAAATACACATCAACGCGTGTGTAACCGTGATGGTCTCTTCTCGTGAGTCCGAGAAGTGAACTGATGTTGGAGTTATGTTTGGCGTAAGTAGTTCGGGATCACTTCTTGATCGCTACTAGCTTCACGACCGTGCCTTGCTTCTCTTCTCGCTCTCTTTTGCGAATGTAGCCACCATATATGCTAGTCGCTTGCTGCAGCTCCACCTCACAACTCTGTCCTTCCTATAAGCTTAAATAGTCTTGATCTCCGGGTGTGAGATTGCTGAGTCCCGTGACTCACAGATTCTACCAAAACAGTTGCAGTGCCGGCGATGCGGTGCAGGTGGCGCAACCGAGCTCAAGTGGGAGTTCGACGAGGCGTGGTCGTTACTATGTGTCTTTTCCGATGATCGATAGTGGAGCCAGTTGGGACGATCGGGATCTGTGTAGCATTTGGGGTATCTTCTTTTATTTTGGTTCCGTAGTCGGACCTTGAGTGTAATCTGAATGATGGATGTTTATTTATGTATTGTGTGAAGTGGCATTGTAAGCCAACTATGTATCTCTTTCCCTTATGTATTACATGGGTTGTGTGAAGATTACCTCACTTGCGACATTGCTTTCAATGCGGTTATGCCTCTAAGTCGTGCCGACACGTGGGAGATATAGCCGCATCGAGGCGCTAAGTTGGTAATCGAGCCTTCCCGACTTAGGAGCCCCCCGCTTGATTGTTTCTTTGGCGTTGTTGAGTCTAGAACAAAAATGTTTTGAGTCTTAGGATTATATATATCGGAGTGTAGGATTCTTTTTACTCCCAGTCCTTCGTCGCTCTGGTGAGGTCTCTGACGTAGAAGTTTTGACTCTCCTCTCCTCAAATTTCACTAAAAAATTTAGGATCACGCGGGTATCTTGGAATCGTTCCGATGGTTTTGTGGCGAGAACATTGTTCTTGGTGCCTCGACATTTAGGGGTTGTGGCGGTGTCCCGGGAGTTGAGCTCCGAGGTGTTGTCGTCACAATTTTATCGTTGCAGATTCTGGAATACCGAGTTTTGCCGACATCGAAATCTCTTTTGTACAGTTGTTGGTGAGATAACCCGATAACCTTGATCTTGAGGCGAGCTCGGGAGTATTGCCATGACTCGTATAACGGATGCTTTTGAAGGTCGAGGTACCACGATTTCGAAGGTTTCTTGGTTATGTGTTGACGGATGGATAGAGCTGGATCTAGGTATTGTTAGTTTGGGTGATATATTTTGTGTCCCTGTATCCCCAACACAGATTGCATAACCAGAAAGTTTTGGGAGTTTATAGGTGGGATTCAAGTAGCTCTAGCATTTCTTCCCAGATATTTGGTTTGTGATTGGGTAATCCTTACCACTTATTTGTTCCAGTCGTACCTTGTTATTTTTTTTCTTTTTCATCAACCTTTAATCAAGTGGCTTCTCACCTTAATGGACGTGTGATGTTCGCTTTTGGAATTCATTCGTTCATCCTTGTTTGAATGTTTATTGTGAAGACTATATGTTGCAATTTCTATCCGTTGATTCTACTTGTCTATCTGTCTATCAAGTGCTAACGGATGTCACCCTCTTCAGGATGGCTCCGCCAGCGTCGAGAATCCGGAGCGAAATGATGGGAGTCGGTCGAACCTCCACCTCCACCTCCGCCTCCGGAGGCATGGCAACTATCATGGCAGCCACCAATGCCAATGCTCGAGATGATTTTGCAACTCTTGCAAGAGCGTACCCAAGGGCAAGGCAATCAAGGAAATCAAGGCCAAGGCAACAACCAGCCGCACTTTGCTACCCTCGATCGGTTCCTCGCTAATCAGCGAAGTCTTTCGGTTTACGTGTCGAGGCCACAGGCGCCGACTATTGGCTTGTGGACATCTGCAAACATTTTGAATGTAGCAATGTCGGACACGAGGACTTTGTCAAGTTTGCTTCGTTTCAACTCAAGGACCAAGCTGCTGAGTGGTACCAGCAATACAAAGATTCAGAGGAGGTCGTGTCATTACAGGATGAGTTCGCCGAGACTTGAGCTCACCACATTCGAAAAGTGTTGTTGAGAGCAAGCGTGAGGAGTTCCGCAATCTCAAGCAAGGCAACATGTCGTGTATCAATACAATATCTAGTTCCGAAACTCGCTCGTTTTGCTAAGCAAGGCGTCCACGATGAAAAGAGTATGATCTATCAATTCAGAGGTGGTCTCAGAGAAGATCTGCAATTAGCTCTTGTGCTTTTTGAGCCAGAAAAGTATGATGAATTCTACAACATGGCACTGAAGCAAGAAGCTGCCCAGCTCAAATGTGAGGCTTCTAAGAAGAGAATCAGGGATGCAGTTCAGTCTTCTTCTTCCTCTCAAGTGGCAGCTAAGCAGCAGAAGTTCTACCTTCCTCCTCCTCCGTTCCGTCAGCCTTATCAGCAGAAGAACTCAGGTGGTCGTGGATCTTCCCACCCGCCCAACCCAGGCTATCAGAACAAGTCAAATTCTCAAGCTCCAAAGTCAAATGCTCCTTATCACCGTCCGCTCTCAGAAGTGACTTGCAACAAGTGTCAGCAGAAAGGTCACTATGCGAACAAGTGCTTCAACCAAAGGCGCCTTCCGCCTCCTCCTCCTGTGAAATCTTCAAGCAATGCAGTGGTCAAGCATAATCCCAACCATTCCAAGGTGAACATGATGAATGCAGCTCAAGCGGAGGAATCTTCTGATGTTATAATGGGTAATCTCTCAGTTAATGATATTCCTGCAAAAGTCTTATTTGATACTGGTGCATCGCATTGTTTCATCTCAAGACCATTTGCATCTAAGCATGAGTTGGGTTATCAAGAATTGCCTAGTTCCTTATCAATTGTGTCCCCGGGTAAGCAAATGACAGCTAATAATTATGTCCCAGATGTTTCTATCAAGATGGGCGACTATAGATTTCTGGCTAAACCAATTGTCCTTGGTGACTCGGATATTGATCTTATTCTTGGGATGGACTGGCTTTATCAGCACAAAGCTCAACTTGATTGTGCTGCTGGGGAAATTCAATTGACTCACTCTTCTAATGATGTGATCATCTATGCGCTTCGTGATGAAACCATTGGTTGTTTTCTCTCAATGAGAAGGGCGAATTGGATGTTATCTCTCGATTCGATCGTTTGTGAGTACCAAGATGTCTTTCCAAGAAGAGCTTCCGGGTATGCCTCCTCATCGGCCAGTTGAGTTCGTTATCGATCTTGAGCCTGGCACTGAACCCGTTTGCAAGCGTCCATACAAGCTTGGACCTAATGAGCTGAAGGAATTGAAGAAGTAGCTCGATGAACAAGAGCGTCAGGTTTGATCAGACCGAGTTCATCTCCTTGGGGTTGTGGTGTTCTTTTGTCCAGAAAAAGGATGGCGCGGACCGACTTTTTCGTCGATTACCGTCCATTGAATAAGAAGACAATCAAGAACAAGTATCCACTTCCCAACATCAATGAGCTTTTCGAGCAACTCAAAGGTGCTAAAGTGTTCTCCAAGCTTGACCTTCGTATGGGTTATCATCAGATTCGCATTCGTGAACAAGATATTCCCAAGACAGCATTCGAACAAGCTTTGGTTCTTATGAATATCTTGTCATGTCTTTCGGCCTTGTCAATGCTCCTCCAACATTCTCTCGGATGATGAACTTCATCTTCAACCCCTACACCAATGAATTCGTCTTGGTCTATCTTGATGATATTTTGGTCTTCTCCAAGAATAAGAAGGATCATGCCAAACATTTGCGATTGGTGCTAGACAAGCTCAGAGAGCATCAATTCTATGCTAAGTTCTCCAAATGTGAATTTTGGCTTGATGAAGTGCTTTATCTTGGTCATATCATCTCCACCAAGGGCATCGCTGTTAATCCCGAGAAGGTGTCTGCAGTTGTGAATTGGGAACCTCCTCAGAATGTCAAGCAGCTCCGCAGTTTTCTTGGACTTGCAAGCTATTGTCGAAGATTCGTTGAGAATTTCTCCAAGATTGCAAAGCCTCTTTCAAACCTCCTCCAGAAGCATGTGAAGTATGTCTGGTCTCCTGAGTGTGATGTTGCTTTCAATACTCTCAAAGAGAAACTCGTCACAACTCCTGTCTTGACTCCTCCTGATGAATCCAAGCCATTCGAAGTTTTCTGTGATGCTTCTCTTCAAGGTCTCGGTGCTGTGTTAATGCAAGAGAAGAGAGTTGTGGCCTATACCTCTCGTCAGTTGAAGCCCAACGAAAAGAACTACCCCACTCACGATCTTGAGTTGGCTGCAGTTGTCCATGCATTGATAACATGGAGACATCTCTTGTTGGGAAGGAAAGTGGACATTTTCACCGATCAAAAGAGCCTCAAGTATATCTTCACTCAACCCAACCTCAACCTCAGGCATACTCGATGGGTCGAAATGATTCAAGAGTACAATCCAAGTATTGAATATACTCCGGGCAAGGCGAATGTCATTGCAGATGCTTTGAGCAGGAAGGCTTACTGCAACAGTTTAATCCTCAAGCCCTTCTAACCGGATCTTTGTGAAGCTTTCCGCAAGCTGAATCTTCAAGTTGTTCCTCAAGGCTTTCTTGCCAACCTCATAGTCTCTCCTACTTTGGAAGATCAGATTCGTGAGGCTCAACTCCTGGATACCATGGTGAAAAAGGTGAAGCGTGGTATCGACAAGGGCATTCAAGTACAAGTGCTTCCACATTGATGACAAATATACTCTTTTCTTGAGGACGGATTGTGGTTCCAAAGGGTGATCTCGTAAAGTCATTATGAGCGAGGCGCACAATTCGCTTCTATCCATTCATCCTGGAAGTACGAAGATGTACCATGACCTCAAGCAGTCATATTGGTGGACTCGAATGAAGCGAGAAATTGCTCAATTCGTGAATGAGTGTGATGTCTGCAGAAGAGTGAAACCAGAACACCAAAGACCAGCTAGTCTCCTCCAACCTCTTGCTATTCCAGAATGGAAGTTTGATCATATCGAGATGGACTTCGTGACTGGATTTCCAAAGTCCAAGCGTGGAAATGATGCTATCTTCGTTGTCATTGACAAGCTTACTAAAGTGGCTCATTTTCTTCCTATCAAAGAATCTATCACAGCAACTCGGTTGGCGAGCTATACACCTCGAGGATTGTCTCCTTGCGGCATTCCACAAGTGATCTCTTGAGACCGTGGCAGCATCTTTACCTCCAAGTTTTGGGATTCTTTTGAGAAGGCCATGGGCACCAACATTCGTTTCAGACAGCTTTCCATCCTCAAACAAGTGGCCAAGTCGGCGAGTTAATCAAATCCTTGAAGATATGCTCAGGGCTTGTGTCATTTCCTTCGTATGAAGTGGGAAGATTGTCTTACATATGCGAGTTCTCCTACAACAACAGCTTCCAAGCGAGTTCGGGCAAGGCCCCATTCGAAATTCTCTATGGCGAAAGTGTCGTACTCCTCTCAATTGGTCCGAGACAGGTGAGCGCCAACTTCTTGGCAATGACTTGATCACGAAGCGAAGAAATGTGCAAAGTCATTCGTGAGAATCTCAAAGCCGCATAATCGCGCGGAAGAGCTATTATGATGACAAGCACCGTGATGTGGCTTTTGAAATCGGAGACCATGTCTACCTCGCGTCTCTCAATGAAAGGCACTCGTCAACCCGATATCAAAGGAAGCTTGCCCCTAGATCGTGGGTCCTTTCAAGATCATTGGCAAAGAGGCGATCTCTCCTATCAACGAGCTTTCGTCCAACTTCGCAAACATGCACGATGTGTTTCACGTGTCACAGCAACCGCAAGTGCTTCAAGACTCTGGCGCACTATCAACTTTGAAGAAATTGACCTTCAAGAAGATCTTCTTATCATGAGCACCCGTTGCTATTCTTGAAGAAACCGGCGCAAGACTCGCAACAAGTCAATCAAATTCCTGAAAGTGAAGTGGTCACACCATTCCGACCGAGAAGCCACACAGGGCGCGAGGATCACCTCCGTTCGAATATCCGGAGTTCTTTCAGTCCTTGATCTGGGGCGAGATCCTCTTGTAGTGGTGGAGTGTTGTAACACCCGGATGTAACTTTCCATATTTGTAACTCCAACTCTTGCCATTTTCGGCATTGTGATATGATATTCCCTCCGTGGTTGGGTTTTTCTTCTTTTGCATTTTGTCCATGTCATGCATTTCATATCATGTCATCATGTGCATCGCATTTGCATACGTGTTAGTCTCATGATTCGAGCATTTTCCCGTTGTCCGTTTTGCAATCCGGCACTCCTATGTTCCCGGTGTCCCCTTTTACGTTTTTCGTGGCGGGTACTAAACTTTCTCGGAATGGACCGAGGTTTGTCAAGTGGCCTTGATATACCACGGTAGACCACTGTCAAGTTTGGGTCATTTGGAGCTCGTTTGGTACTCAGCGGTTAACCGCACTCTCGCAAAGACCTCTTTTAAGTTGCAGCCCAACAACCCTCCAAAATAGTCCAATAACCCATCTAAGTCACTTCCATGCTCTCCGTCGTCGGATCACAATCGTGTGGGCGAAAACCGCACCTCATTTGGAGCTTCCTAGCTCCTTCTACCTATAAATATGCATCTCCCCCTCCAAATCCCGGAACAATTCCCCCGAAACCCTAGACGAAATCCCCTCCGCGCCGCCGGACACGTCCGGATGGCGCCGGACGCGTCCGCCGCCGCCGCCGCGCAGCCAACCGAGGCTGCCACATGGCCCCGGTCCCCGGCTTCGCCGCCGACCAGCGCGCCGAGCCCTTGAGGCCTAGCGCCCTGCCCTCCGCGCCCGCTCCGCCCGAGCAGCGCCCGCCGCCAGCGCCCCGTCGCCCGCTCCAGCGCCCGGCCGCCCGCCCGCCGCCGGTGGCGAACCTCGCCGCCCGGCTGCCGGGCCTCGCCAGCGGCCCGTCGCCGCTGCCGCCGCCCGTCCAGCGCCGGTGCCGCCCGGCAGCCCTCTCTTCCCCGACGCTGCTCCGCGAGCCCGGCTCCAGCGACCTCGGACCGGGCGATCTAGATCGGGATCGAAGGGTTGACTTTCTTCCCCGAAATCGCCTAAGTTATTTTTCTGTGATTAGTTTATTGCATTTTCGTCATGCTATAACTCTCCGCATATTGCACCGTTTCATGCGTGTAATATGTCAAAATGTTCGCCTCGATGAGTAGATCATTTCATCTAATTGCATCATTTACATTTGAGCTCATGTTGATGCCCGAAATGCTGTTGGAAGAGGGCTATGTGATGTTAGTTTCAGATTCTTAACAGAACATGCACTTTTGTCATTTTTGCCATGATTGATGTGTGCACACTATGAATTTGAGCCCTACACGTGTTTTGTAATATGCCATGCCATCTTTCCAGGGGTGTATTCCATGTATTTTTGTGATCTCTGTGGTGACTAGCACAAGCATGCAAACTAGGCTTCCTGATGTTGCTGATTTCAGCCCCTGTTTTGCTGATATTTTTATGCCATGTTAACTTGATGCTACCGAGAGATCCATGCATATTTTCAGATACTTCAGTAAGGATGTTTTGAACATATGGTTATGCTCTATCCATCCATGCCCTTGTTTGCAATTATGGAGTGCCATAGCTTGAGTCAATCGAGCTCTACTTTTGCTATAAAATGTTTCCTGGCAGATTGTTTACATGTTATTCAATTTTGCCAATGTTGTTGCAGTTGATCCGTTTATGCTATGATGTTGTTCTTGCTATGTATATCTTCTATGCCATGTCTTCTTGATGTATGCATGCTTAGTTTATCATGTAATGCTCTCTAATGAGTGCTTTGAGCTCTTAAACATGCCTACTTGTTATCTGTTTTTGTCATGCCCTGTTGCTGAATCTGTTAACGAAACTTGCTATTTTGACATGGGTGTTACTATATTTTCTTATCCTTTTTGGCTTATGGTCAGTATGGGACTTTAGTTCTATGCTTTGAGTAGATTCAGGCCATGCCTTGTTTTGCTATTATAAGTTCCTGTAGCATGTCGTTTGCTTGCTCTGAACATTGCTTCCTGATGCTGATTTTGCCATGTTCGGTAATTTCACTAAGTCTGTGAAGCTGATATATTTTACACTTTTGCCATGCTTGTTTGGACCTGTTATGTTGTGATTTAGCCGTAGCTCAGTGTTCATCTTTTGTCAAGCATCTTGAGTAGATCACTGCCATATGCTTTTCTGGTACGTTTGGGTGCAGTAGCTTAATTTCTTGTTGCTTGCTATGTGGCATCATGCTGTTAATGGCAGATTTGTGTCAATCTTGTTTTGCTTGTCATTTGCAAACCGTGCATCCGATTCCGGTGATCTTTATATCGATTTCAACCGAAATCATCTCATCTTTCTAGTGGCATACTTGGTGTGCCAAGTTGATGCCTTATTCATCGTTTTCATTCCGGAGCGCGCATACGCATTGCATATCACATCTCGCATATCATGCCATATATTGCATCATGTTGCTTGTGCAATGCACCGTGATTTATTGTGGTTCCTTTGTTTGTGTTCTTGCTTTGGGTAGAGCCGGGAGACGAGTACGTGAACGAGGAACCTGTTGAGAACGCTTACGAGGATCAAGCTTTCGACAACTCTGAGAACTTTGCAGGCAAGATGACCATACCCTCGAAATCACTTCTATCTTTGCTTGCTAGATGCTCGCTCTTTTTCTATGCCTATGCTACGATACCTATCACTTGCTATATCATGCCACCAATATTCCCATGTCAGCCCATAACCATCCTTTCCTAGCAAACCGTTGATTGGCTATGTTACCGCTTTGCTCAACCCCTCTTATAGCGTTGCTAGTTGCAGGTGGAGATGAAGTTTGTTCCTTGTTGGAACATGGAGATATTGTTCCTTATTGGAACATGTTTACTTGTTGGGGATATCACAATATATCTGCTATAATTAATGCATCTATATACTTGGTAAAGGGTGGAAGGCTCGGCCTTATGCAGTGTTTTGTTCCACTCTTGCCGCCTAGTTTCCGTCATACGGTGTTATGTTCCTTGATTTAGCGTTCCTTACGGTTGGGTGATTTATGGGACCCCCTTGACAGTTCGCTTTGAATAAGACTCGTCCAGCAAGGCCCAACTTTGGTTTTACCATTTGCCACCTAAGCCTTTTTCCCCGGGTTTCGCGAGCCGAGGGTCATCTTTATTTTAACCCCGGACGGTGCTCCTTGAGTGCTGGCCCAAACTAAGTGCTTTGCGGTGCCCCTCAAGGAAACTTGAGGTCTGGTTTTAGTTATACGGACTGCTCATCCGGTGTGCCACGAGAACGAGATATGTGCAGCTCCTATCGGGATTTGTCGGCACATTCGGGCGGCTTTGCTGGTCTTGTTTTATTGTTGTCGAAATGTCTTGTAGTCCGGGATTCGAGACTGATCGGGTCTTCGGTAGAAGGAATATCCTTCGTTGACCGTGAGAGCTTATAATGGGCTAAGTTGGGACACCCTGCAGGTATTATCTTTCAAAGCCGTGCCGCGGTTATGAGGCAGATGGGAATTTGTTAATGTCGGTTGTAGAAAAGCGAAGTTGACCTTGATTAAAATACACATCAACCGCGTGTGTAACGTGATGGTCTCTTCTCGTGAGTCCGGAAGTGAACACGGTGTTGGAGTTATGTTTGGCGTGAGTAGTTCAGGATCACTTCTTGATCGCTACTAGCTTCACGACCGTGCCTTGCTTCTCTTCTCGCTCTCTTTTGCGAATGTAGCCACCATATATGCTAGTCGCTTGCTGCAGCTCCACCTCACAACTTTGTCCTTCCTATAAGCTTAAATAGTCTTGATCTCGCGGGTGTGAGATTGCTGAGTCCCCGTGACTCACAGATTCTACCAAAACAGTTCTTTGGTGCCGGCGATGCGGTCAGGTGATGCAACCGAGCTCAAGTGGGAGTTTGACGAGGGCGTGGTCGTTACTATGTGTCTTTTCCTGATGATCAGTAGTGGAGCCCAGTTGGGACGATCGGGGATCTGTGTAGCATTTGGGGTATCTTCTTTTATTTTGGTTCCGTAGTCGGACATTGAGTGTAATCTGAATGATGGATGTTTATTTATGTATTGTGTGAAGTGGCGACTGTAAGCCAACTATGTATCTCTTTCCCTTATGTATTACATGGGTTGTGTGAAGATTACCTCACTTGCGACATTGCTTTCAATGCGGTTATGCCTTTAAGTCGTGCTTCGACACGTGGGAGATATAGCCGCATCGAGGGCGTTACAGACATCACCCCAGAGGAGGAACAAGTAGAGCCGGAACAAGAAGAGGTTACTACTGCGGATGACTTGTCAATGCTTGACCGATTACGTCAAGGTGGCCTTCCACATGTTTATGCCACTGAACCCTATGAGCCCGTCATTGATTATAGTGATGATGATGATTATGCATTTATTGATGATACTGATCGAGATTATTAGTAGTGTCAGGTATTCAATTTTTTTTATGTTGTACTTGATGATGATACACTTAAGTGATATACATATTGTTATTCATGTCGGTATTTTTTTATGTTGTACTAATTTCATGCCCAAATTGAAGGTGTGCCACACCATCAAGGCAACTCCAGCTTATATCAGTTCGGGCGGAACTGGGTATATGGTTTGCTTCATGATTCATGCAATTCATTCATCATGCTAGCTTGAGCCCTTTAATTACTAATTTACTTTGTTTCTCTCTTTCAGGCATGCTACGATAAGATGGATAAGGTGCCAGAGGGGTACGACCTGTATGCCATGGCCCACACTGCCTCTTACAAGAAAGTCAAGGGGAAGGCGAGGAAAGGGGAGGATTTTAACCCTAGCCAGGGTCCCATTGATCCAGAGCAGGTGATGATATCTGGTGGCGGGAGGTCCCGTGGCTCCATAGCCATTGATCCAGAGATTGGTCCTGAGACCACGGTGAGTTTAATTTGAATGGACGTTACTTGCTAGTCTTAACATTTGTGTGTCATCATGCTAACGGAACATTGGAAATGATCTTTGGTGCAGCGTAACTCCAGACAAGCATCACACGATCCTTCTCTAGCTACAGGCATGAGCCAGCCCGCTCCTACACCTCCATGATCACGGTAAGTTTCTCTAGTTTTTTGCTTAACAAATGCATAAAGACCTAGACTTAGCTTTATTTCCTCCAATATGCTTACCTTAATGACCTAGAGTTAGCTTCTTTTCCTCCAAAATGACTTAATAAGCTTACTGACCTCCAAAACCAGCCATTTTACCTAAGTTAGCTCTAAAACGATCTATACTTAGCTTTGTTTCTTCCAAAATGACCTAAGTTAGTTGTAATATGCTTAGTTAACTAGGTTTGCTCAATAATGACATGTACTTAGCTTACTTATGTAAAAAAACGGCATAATTAGCTTAGTTAGCTCATAAACGATCCATTTTACCTAAGTTAGCTCTAAAATGACCCATTTTACCTTATTTATCTCATAAATGATCCATTTTACCCAAGTTAGCTTTAAAATGACCCATTTTACCTAGATTATCTCCAAAATGATCCATTTTACCTACGTTAGCTCTAAAATGACCCATTTTACCTACGTTAGCTCCAAAATGACCCATTTTACCTATGTTAGCTCCAAAATGACCCATCTTACCTACGTTACCTCTAAAATGATGCATTTTACCTAAGTTAGCTCATAAACGATCCATTTCACCTAAGTTACCTCACAAACGATGGAGTGCTTCTTCTTCTAGTCTTCTTCTTGTAGTCACCTTTTCCTAACTTTCTTATTTGCCATTTTGCAGATTTCGTTCACTTCTCGGAAGCTAGCTTGCTATGATGGAGTGCTTGTTTTTTATTTCATTCTCTTCTAGTATTCTTCTAGCTTGCTACGATGGAACTTGCTATCTTGATGAAACTTTGGATTGTAATATGTATGTGCAACTTCCTAATGGTTGCAACTTATGTGTATGTGCAACTTGCTATGTATGAATGGATGGAACTATATATGTCTTTGGATATGTCATATGATTTCTTTGTTAAATAGCCATGTGAAATATATATATATATATATATATATATATATATATATATATATATATATATATATATATATATATATATATATATTGCTGTGAAAATTGTTGGATTAAAAAATAGAAAAAGAGGCAATGCATTATCTTTGCCGTCCGCCGCTGATGGCAAAGGACCCTTTGCCGTCTGCCGTGGACGGCAAAGAAGACACGTGGTGGCCACCTGTGCTCCATGGGAGCTGACCCATTTGGCCAGTTTGCCTACAGTGGCAGACGGCAAAGGACCACCACATTTGCCTACAGTGGCAGACGACAAAGAATAGGTGGGCAGTGACGTCCAACTGACGTCACCAGGCGGACGACAAAGGCCATATATTTTTTGCCGTCAGTAGCTGACGGCAAAGGCTGCCGTTAGCCATCTAACGGACTAACAACGTATTTATTGCCGTCAGCTTTCTTTACCGTCCGCTGCTTATGGCAAAGGAACCTTTGCCGTCAGCCTCCGGAAGCAGACGGCAAAGTAGCTCGTTGCCGATCCTTACTTTGCCGGAGCCTGTTGCCGTCCGCGGCAGACGGCAAAGGCATTTGCCGTCCGCAGTTCCTGCCTTTGCCGTCCGCCATGGCAGATGGCAAAGTAGTTGATTCCTGTAGTGATAGATTCACTATGACTCGGCCCGTTCTCACAAACGCGCTATATATCTCTCTATCTAACGCATAAGTGCACACACTTTATATACATCGGCATTTCTCTTTCACACATGCTCACAATCTCTCCCTGGGTGTCGAGTGTCTCATGCACACACTCTCTCTGTATCTCTCTCTCTCTTTCTGACTACTATGTACCACTCATTTCACTAATCTCAGTTGGAAAACACTATTTCTGTCACATGCATATATACACACGCACGGTCTCTACTAGCCTTCTATACACACATGTATGTGCCTACGTGTCTCCCGCAGACACATTATCTTTAGGCCTCTCACACACATTCGCCCCCCACAGACACACCTCTCTCTTAGTAGTTGGCAGATATGATTCCATCAGATCATTCGGTAGGAAATCCCTGACTGTTAGGCTGGATGGTAATACGAGGCAAAGTTTTACCCAAGTTCGGACCCTTGCAGTTGAGGAAAAAGCCAGGCATTGTGATATATTAGTGATAGGGGTGTGTACAAAGTACACGAAAATACCAGGCATTGTGCATGTGTGTATACTATCAACGAACTAGCCCCGAGGCTTCTATAACATACTCGGGGCCTAGGGTTACAAATCATATATAGTCGGCTTATCACCAGTGGGGATAGAGTCCCCCACGACTCTGGTAGCTTTGTGTTGTACGCCGAGTCCTCCACATGGGTCTTTGTATAATGCGTCTCGGTCCAACCTATGTGGCGCAGGATGGAACCGACCCATGAGTCCTCATGTTGAGTTGTTGACCCACCACAACTAGAAATGATGTGCCCACCCAACTAGAAATGATGTGCCCACCACACCACACACGCAATCGGCCACTAAGAAAATAAGCATATACAATAGTACAATGTCATACATGAAAGTTAATTGCATGGTGCATCCAAAAATATTTGTTCTGCATTGCGAATGTTTATATATTCTCCTAAAATATTAGTCACGAGAAAGAGAAATGAAGGGCATATCTCTCCTTGTCTCCACCGGACACCCCCTCTTTCTACACCACTTCCACGTACGCACACAAACTATCTCTCGGCCCTCTAAAAGTGTGCATGCCCATGACACATTCACGCGTGACGGTCACAGTTATTTCAAGCGAAAGCACTATACGGTCGGTGGACTTCAGAATATGCTCATTATGGTCACTGTATACATTCTCGTGGTGAACATATGGTATCTAGCTCACGATACGTCTCCGGATATTGTTGATGACACTGACAGACATTGTATTTGATCTCTGCTCCGTATTTTGTTGACGACACTTATGGTCATTGTATTTGAAGCGAAAGCACGATATGGTCACTCGACTTCAGAATAAGCTCATAATGGTTAGCACATACATTTTGTGGTGCTAACCAACTGTGGTTGGCTGGTTAGGAGGACAGTGGTTTCTCGACCCCACTACGGTTAAAGTCCTGGTGCTTGCATTTATCCGGGGTTAATTTCAGTATTTTTCTGGCGATGTGCGTTCAGTGGGAGGAGACGTTCCACTCGACTACGAGGCACCTATGGTGACTACGTAAAATCTCAAGATCATATGCTGGCTCACTCTCTCGAAGGTGCTCATAGGGGTAGGGTCTTCTTATGTGCGCTTATAGCGGTGAGTGCTTGCGCGTATATATGAGCGCTTGCGTCTGTACCGTGTTAAAAAAATACATGTCATGATTATACAGTCACTGGCACACCGTACAACTCCGTATTTTGTTGATGACACAATCAGTTGACCAGTCAAACGTTCCACGTGGCGCAACTAGTGTTGCACCATCAGGGCGCGTAACCATGGGACCCACCTGTCAGCGTGTATATGAAAGAAAGAAATGGTAGTTTGAGTCTGTACTGTGTTAATAAAATACATTTTAGGGTGATCATATGGTCACTGGCTCACCATACAGCTCTGTAGTTGTTGATGACACAATCAATTGACCAGTCAAAAGGTCCACATTCAGCAGCGCACATTACCATAGGGCCCACCCGTCAGCGCATATATGAATGACAGAAATGGTAATAAATTAGTGGTCGGTGGGGATTCGAAGTCGTGAGACCTCTGGTTGGCAGTCGCCGGTGGTGGGGGGCGCGGTAATTGGGTGGTGGCGTGGGGATCGCCGGAGAAAAAGCTCAGCATGTGGGGGGGGGGGGGCTAGAGGGATGGCCGGGGCGTTGGCAGATCGACGGTGGGGAGTGGTTTCGGGGCGGGCGGGCCGGTGGCGGCTGGTGGTTCGGCCGGCGGTGGCTGGCGGCTCAGGGGGTGGAGGTTGAAGATAAACTGCAGGCCCTTGATTTCGTATCCAACGAATGGAAAATCTACTGACTAGAGATGAAGAAGTCAGTCGACTGACGTGTAGCCTCACCCCGCACATACACATGCACACATGCAACACTCGCACGAACAGACGCACGCATGAGGGCATGCAACACCGACATGTACACATAACGAACACACGCACGCATGCAGGCGTGCAACACTGACACGTACACATGCACTCACGAACACACGCACATACGCACACATGCATGCAACATTGAAATGTACACATGCACGCACGCAACACTCGCACGCCTGCATGCACACCGCAGACGACGCAAGACACACATTCAAGCCATACGTGCATGCACCCTTTGTTAAGGACATGGATTGTTATGGGTATTAATAAATCTTATCTTTTTTGCAAGGTTTAATCAATCTTATCTGTGATAAGCTGAACATTGATGTTTGCAGCGGTCTTTATGAATCACAATGTATCGAACGGGCTATCAATGTATATATGAAAATCTTAAAATTCTCTTACATTATATAGTAGGCTTATCTAGATGAAATAGATGACGCCACACTCAATGAACAATCATTGGTTTGTGAAATTCCCGCTTCTGACCGCCCTGGCCCACCTTGTTCCTCTGTCGTGCGCTGCCTGCGTTGGATCACTAACATGCAGGCCATGTACCCAAAGAGCCCACACGTGAGTGGAAGAATGACGCAGTGTCGCACGTCAGAGTCGAGGGCGCCACTCAATGCACGCCCGAATGAACACGCCTCCTTGCAGCATTCAAATGCCTGCAATGAAACCCATGTGGAAGCTGAAAAACCCACTCTAGACACACGTCCGTTCATGATCGGGCCGGCATTAAACGCAACGCCGGCCGAGCTCCTCCCGTCCGCCGTCTATTTAATCTCCTATTTAAATGAGGCCAAACGCTAGCCAAGAATCGCACACCTCCGCCGCTCCCCTATCTCCTCCTTCACCATCTTGTCCACTCTTACAATGGCTTACGAAGAGTAGTTATCCCGCATCCAAGCCAGCTGGGTGGCCCGCCAGATACGAGCTATGCAGCTCGTTGATCCACCTCCATCCCTCGCTTTGTGAGCAGTTGCCACCCCAAGCGGTAGCGGTTCAGCAACTCGCCGCTCCAGGCCAGCCCGACGAGGAGCGGCGCACGGGCGTCGTCGCTGCCGTCCACGCCACTGACTTGTACCGCGCCTCCCGTGTCTGCGATCGCGTCTCCATTTCTATGGCCGAGACTCCCATGCCGGCGGCCGTGCCATGCAAGCAGAGACAGAAGCCGGGTGCGCGGAGAGCGATGAGTCGGTGGCCAGCGCCTCCGCATCCGCCGCCATCATCGAGGACAAGTAGAACATGGGAGGCCGCCGCCACTTGGGTCCCATGAAGGACACCGCGGAGGCGACGCCGGCGTACATAGCAGGTGTCTTGCTGAATCCTTTTGTTGCGAGGACCTTCGTCGACCCCGCATGGGCTCCACGGAAGCGGAGAAGCCCCTTCCACCATCATCTTGGGCATTAGCCAACCATATCAGTTGGTCAGCGCGGAAGCGAGCCGTCCTTTGCGCTGAAGCATATACCTCCGGGGCTCCCGGCAGTCAGGTGATCGTGTTGCCGGACATTAGGAACACATATGGATCAGTGGGCGACCATTTAGGCCAGGTATTATATACCTGTGCTGTCCAGAACTAGCACCGCTTAGTTGATTTGAATGTAATGAAATCCGTCATGTTTGTATGAAAATCCGGTATTTTATATGAATTCCTTCATTGTTTATGAGAAATATCACCGTGTTTGCATGAATTTGATCTAGTTGGTTGAGTTGTGGTCAGAATGCGTGCGGCTACGATTGGATGGTGTAATATGCGGGTCGTCGGTCGGTCTGCGGCCGGCTCGGGTGGCGTGGTGGGACAAAAAAAGCACAGCTCGTGCAAGCTCGTCTCTAACGTGCACGCTGGAGGATGCATGAGCACCCGAGCCATTCCTCGTTCATCGGTGGCAAAGAAACCGGTGGACAAAAGGGTCGCCAATATTTTGGCTACCCCGGGCAAAATCCAAACATCCCCTCCCAGCAGATTCAAATGCCTCGTTCACTGTGTAATTTTGCCATGTGTTGTTTTCATGGACTAGCAAGATGCCCGTGCATTGCACAGAACATCAATATGCATTTTTTTACAAAACACATGTTATGATTAACCCATGCAGGAGTAATCCCATGTGTAAAAACTAATGATATCTCGAGAATTTTATCGGAAAAATGGTATCTCGAGAATTTCGTTGAAAAAATGATATCTCGAGAAAGATGAGAGATAAGGTGAGGAGGAGTGGGGCGTGGTGGTGACTGGTGGTCGGACTGGGCGGAGGCATGGGGATGGACGGCGCATTATGTGTAGGTTTGTATCTCTCACACACACACCCACGTAGGTGAGGGACGTGCACGAAGAGAAGAGGTGCACGCACGGCGCACGTACTCCCGTCTCTTTCCCAACCACACCCGTGCGGGTACATGGTGGAGCTCATTTCTGTACGAAAAGGCTGCCCACGTGGTAATTTGACACGTGTACTGGTTGTCCACTTGATGGAGGATTGTCTACCACGGGTGAACAAACAAATTGCGACTTAACACGTTATGTTAAAAAAGAGGCAAACCATGTGGGGCCTAACTTAGAGGCAAGGTTCTATACACTCGAGATGCTCTGTATGTATTACTTTTGATGTGTCCCGTCAACTCGCAGAACAAGGAGAAGCTTGCTTACTACGCCATCTCCCCTGCCCACGGGCGCGGTGGCTCGCAGGATGTGGTGAAGCTTGCTTACTACTACCTCCGTCCTGGTTTATTGGTCCCCATTGTATATTGTGTCAAGTTTTGACTATATATTGAACTAATAAAACATTCGTGCATGTTACCAAAAATTATATCATTGAAAACTATGTTGAAATACGAATCCAACAATATAATTCTTATTGAGATGCATTAACATTTTGTTAGCTAAATATTTGGTCAAAATTTGGCATGAACTACAAAGGTGACCTATAAACCAGGACGGAGGTAGTAGTACTATGCCTTAGGCTACTCATAGTGGGGAGCATCATATACTAGTATCATGCATATGATACTAGTATATGATACTACCTCCATAGTGCATAGTATCATAAAGTAGTATCATAGATCACCATATTTATTGCCATGCATGACACAAAGTAGCATATCATTTAACATGATATGGTATCTACCTATGTTACTCTAACCCTCTCTCCTCTTTAATTGTGTGCCACATAAGCATGTTTTCTAGTCCCAAGTGCATGTTACCGGTTATGTTACCCCCACTATGGCCAGCCTTACGCCCGCTCCCTCGCCCACGTGCGTGGTGGCTCACAAGACGAGGAGAAAATTTTACTACTCCCTCCGTTTACTCTTGGTTAGAGAGATTATCATATTGTTTGGAATATATGTCTTTTAGTAGTAGTTGGAATAGTACAGTGGTATATAGGAGTAGTACTACTACAACAATTTCCTTTGAGTCCGTGGTGCAGCAAGCTACCCTAGGCTATGTTACTACTCCCTCCTTTCCAGTTTATGGCTCAATTTCAAAATCTCTCCAACCAAGGTAGACGGTGAGTGGTGGAATTAATTTCGTAGTTTGCACACGTAATGTATGCTCGTTTCTCTCAAGAAGTTATGTTTACCGAGGCATTAATTAGAACGAATGCATGCATGACCACTAAATTTCCATGAACTTCTACATGCATTGGTGAGTTTTCTCTTGACAATGCTTGCATCGGGTGATTTAACGCACCTCGAAATCCAACATGTGATGGTACTACTACTACTAGTAGAATTGAGACTTATAAAACGGAAAAATGATTTTTTTAGACGAGCCCTATAAACCGGAAAGGAGGGAGTAGTAAGTAGTATACTACCTCCATAGTGGGTACGGACTCCGTAAAATCAGATTTTCCCAAAACTAAGTCGCTCAACCTTTATTTGCTTGTTTACCTTCCTGCCTCGTTGCCTCGAATAGACTATCCCAAACTCCCCTGCTTGCCGCGCGAGAAAAGACCCACCCTCACCTTTTTTTAGTCCGGGTTTGTCTCGATGGATCGCGCGAAGCAGCAAAAACCAAGCCATGTCTTGTACTCCTCCGTCGACGCTCGCTTTCATGAATTATGTACTTCCTCTCGCCGACATGTGGGACATATAGCAACCGGGCCGACGTGTCATGCACCAAATACTAGTGCAGAACGGCAGGGGTGCGCACCCTAGTCGTACCGCCTCAGTAGTGTCGGATGTGGGGTTCCGAAAAACCCTTAAGGTTCAAACACTAGGGTGCGCCCGAAGTCTTTCCCTCCTACCGATCTACGCCCTAGCTCGCTAAGATCTCGCGGATGAACTCGATGAACTTGCAACATAGAAAGACACGAGGTTTATACTGGTTCGGGCCGCCGTTGTGGTGTAATATCCTACTCCAGTGTGGTGGTGATGGATTGCCTCTTGGGTTGATGATGAACAGTACAAGGGAAGAACAGCCTCCTGAGGTCGAGGTGCTCTTGTGCGTACGAACTTGTGCGCGTCTCTGGATCTCATCCCTACTACCGTGGTGGCTGGACCTATTTATAGAGTCCCTGGTCCTCTTCCCAAATATCGAGCGAGAAGGGAGCCAACAAAAGCGGGCAAATTTGAAGGGGGACAGCTAGTACAAGCTATCCTGACAAAAGTGGTCTTCGCCTGCGAAAAGCTCTGGTGGTGACGCCGTCTTGGGCTCCACGATGACCTCCATCTTGCCGTCCTCCTGGTCTTGGTCTCGTTGCACCAATATAGCAACCTTTGCCTGATGCCTCAGTACTCTTCGCCTGCGCTGGCCTCCTTAGCACCAAAGAGGAAATAAGGACGCTGCGCGCGCTGGCGCCCGCCTAGTGCCGTTCGTCATGGCTCACGTCACAGGAGCCTCGTGAGGTTTTGCCCCGCCTTTATTTCTCCGCTCCTCGTGAAGTGTGAGGAAGGATCCGGCTAGGATTGGGGTAGCACTAGGGGCCTATCTTCGCGGATCGATGCAATGCTACTTTTGTTTTACTCTTTTCCTGCATCAAGAATGAAACCTGTATGGGCCCAGGGGGGCGTGTATCGAACTATGGTTCCTTGGTTATAACAGTATGTATGTTGTTCTCGTGCTGTGTCGTTATTTTGCGCAAGGATAACTTAACCTGGTAGACACAGGACGCCCTCTTCCTCGCGAGGCGTTTCTTTCCTCGCATCCATCTTGCCTCGGTGGCTTGCATTCGCTCAAGAACTGCGAAAAACTCGTTAAGAAGTGCGTTAAAATTTTTGCCGTTCATCCTGGCCCTGACCTGGCGCTTTGTATCGCGGTACCCGAGGGGCACGGACTAGGAGAGGTGCGCCAACTTTTGGGCTCGAACGAGGGTGGCTCGCGAGAAGGCAGAAAGGAGGAAGAAATGCTCGCGAGGGCACCTGCCTAGCCCCCTCGTGAGGCATGCGAGAGAGAGAACACGAGCAAACTCGATCCGGAAAAAATGAAGTGAGAGGCGAGGGAACCAAATCAGCAAGGAACGCCAAAGGCAAACTTTGATTAAGGAAAAGTGAGCCAACTGCGGAAAGCAAATGAAAAGCCGCATCCGGCACCTAATCTAGTCTTCAAGTCTTCTCACCAGCGCGGAGGTAAGTGCTGTCCACTAGGCGTGGGAGGGAGCCCCAGGGCCTGAGGCCGGCGCTCCTGAGACTCCGGGGCGTGTACAACCCCACTCATTATTACGTGAGAGTGTAATGGGCGGCGATTCTTCACAGGCACCGGGCCTTCTTCACAGGCTCTGGGCCTTTCTTCTCAGGCTCTGGGCCTTGCTTCTCGGGCTCTTGGCCTTGCTTCATGGATAGAACTTCCGGAGGTGCTGGATGTTCCAGGCGTTCTGGATGGGTATCCTGTCCTGCATCTCCAGGCGTGCTGCACCCGGCCTGGAGACATGGAAGACCCTGAACGGGCCCTCCCACATGGGGGAAAGCTTGTGCAGCCCTTCTTTGGAGAGGACCCGCCTCAGGACGAGGTCGCCCACCTCGAGCGTCCTGGAGCGGATGTTGCGGCAGTGGTATCGCCGCAACGCTTGTTGGTACCTTGCCGCCCTCAATGCAGCTTTGCGATGATGTTCCTCCTCCAGCACGAGATCCATCCCCCGCATGGCGTCCTGCTGCGTTTCATCAAACGCTAGGACCTGTGCAGAGCGATGCTTGACCTCGTGAGGAAGGACTGCTTCAGCTTCGTAGACGAGGAAGAATGGAGTCTTGCCTGTGGGCTTGGTGGTGGTGGTGCGGATGGACCACAGCACAGACTGAAGCTCGTTGTGCCAGCCCCTGCCACATATCTCTAGCTTCTTCTTGAAGGTCCTAGTCTTGAGGCCCCTCAGGTCCTCCGCGTTAGCGCGTTCGGCCTGACCATTACTCCTGGGGTGCGCCACCGAAGCATAGAGGATCTGCGTTCCAAGGTTAGCACAGTAGGTTTTGAAGAGGTTACTAGTAAACTGCGAGCCATTATCTGTGATGATGCGGTTGGGGACCCCGAAGCGGCTCACGAGGCCTTTGATGAACTTGATAGCAGAATCGGCTGGAATGGTACGGACGGCTTCCACTTCCGCCCACTTGGTGAACTTGTCGATGGCGACATAGAGATAGCAGTAGCCCCCTGGCGCCCGGGGGAATGAACCTAGGATGTCCAACCCCCAGACCGCAAACGGCCATGTGAGCGGGACGGTTTGGAGACCCTGAGCAGGCTGATGGATTTTCTTGGCGTGGAATTGGCAAGCTTCACAGGACTTCACCAGCTCGGCCGCGTAGTTGAGTGTTGTAGGCCAATAGAACCCACTGCGGAACACCTTGCCGACAAGGGTCCGTGACGACGAGTGGTGTCCGCAGACACCGTCGTGTATGTCAATCAACAACTCCCTTCCTTGATCGCTGGAGATGCAGCGCAGCGTGACATCGTTCGGTCGTTTCCTTAACTCGCCGTCTTGGATACAGTATGCCGTGGCTTGTCGGGCCACGTGCTCCGCGTCCTCTTCCTTCTCCGGCAGCGTCTCGTGCATCAGGTACTCTTTGAATTCCTTGATCCCGCACTCCTCCTGGGGCCCGAGCGCCAAAAGCAGCCGAGCTCCTGAGGTCGGGCCATAGGCTGGGGCTCCCGTGGCCGGGGGCTATGGGAGGTCCTCCCGAGGCTGAGTCGTGCTTGAAAGGGGTGGCGTAGCTGATGGCTTGAAGAGCCGCTCCTCAAAGACACCAGGCTCTTGTGGTAGCCGCTTGGATGCCCTCCTCGCGATGTCGTCGGCTTCTTTGTTGGTGCCCCGGGGCACGTGCTGCAGCTCCAGGCCCGAAAATTGCTTTTCCATCTTGCGCACCTCCGCGAGGTAGGCCTCCATGTGCTCGCCCTTCGGCTCGTACACCTTGTTGGAGAAGTTGACGAGGAGCTGCGACTCGCCTTTGACGGTGAGGCGCTTCACCCCTAAAGCCGCCGCAGCCTTCACGCCAGCTATGCGGCCTTCGTACTCTGCGATGTTGTTGGAGACCTTCTCGTCGTGCTGAAAACAGAATTGCACGATGTAGTAGAGCTTTGTCCTGAGTGGGCGAGATGAGCACGGCTCCAGCCCCCGCGCCCTGGTGTACGAAGGCGCCATCGAAATACATGACCCAGTTGTCTGGTGCCTCGCTCCCTGGGGAGGTGGACCGGTCTTCTCCTTCCTCAAGAGTCGGGGCATCTGTCCATTCTGCCACAAAATCGGCAAGCGCGGCTCCCTTGATGACCCTGGTAGTGCTGAACTCCAATTGGAATGCTTACAACTCAATGTTCCACTCAGCGACCCTTCTGGCTGAGTTAGGGCTCCAGAGTACCCTCTCCAATGGGTAGGCTGAGACTGTCGGCATTTTGGGAACGGGGGTACCCAGACTTGCCTGCCTGTGGCCTGCGGCGTGGCTCAAGGGGTGGCCCAGCACGGCCCGTCTTCATCAGCACAAGCTCAAGACCCTCGCGAGGGGCCAAGCCTCGCTGGGCGGACGACGGGAAGCTTCCTCTGGCATGGCCTCGTCAGGCTGGCTCGCGAGGAGGCGGAGAGATCAAGGCGGGGTACCTCACGAGGTGCCCATGACGCAAGCCATGACGACCAAGGGCGCCAGGCGCGCGCCAGCCCGCGCAGTGTCCTCCTTTCCTCTTTGGTGCAAAGGGAGCAAGCGCAGGCGAGAGCATCAAGCAAAGGCATCCGTTTGATTGCAACAAGACCAAGACCGTCATAGCTGCAGGAAGGAAGTCATTGTGGAGCCCAAGCCGGCGTCACCACCAGAGCCTTTGACAGGCGAGGACCAACTTTAGTCAGGATAAGTGTACTAGATGTTCCTCTTCAAAATGGCCAATTGTTGGCGCCCTTCCCGCTCAATATTTGGGAAGAGGCCTAGGGCCTTTGCCTATAAATAGGACTAGCCACCCACAGGGTAGAGGCATCTAGAAATCTAGAGGGAGCTTGATCCGAGAGCTTGATCCAGCATCCTAATCCGCAGAGAGAGAGAGCGACTGAACTCCCCTAGCAGTTCATCGCACCAGCCAAGAACAGACCCTCACGAGGCTGTTCTTCCTTGTATTCTTTATCATCATCAGCCCAAGAGGCAATCCACCACACCACAAACTAGAGTAGGGTATTACACCACAATGGTGGCCCGAACTAGTATAAACCCTGTGTCTCTTGTGCTGTTCTTTTCATAGCTTAGATCTTAGCGAGGCGGCGAGGTGTAGGTAGGTAGAGGGCGAGATCTCCGCGCGCACCCCAGTGTTCGAACCTAGAGGGTCTGCCGGAACCCGAAATCCGACATTTGCGCGCCCGGTAAGTGCGTCGAATTCGTCTTCCGCCGCCCTGTTCTTCGCCGACCATCGCATCCATGTCAGACGCTCGTCGGGCCCGCGCCGAGCACCGAGCCGCTCTCGCTTCCCGCGTCGCCCAGACGGCCCCGTCGGCGGCCGCCCCCGCCGTTCCCCGTCGCCTGCCGTCAACGCCGGCACCGGCCCGGCGGGGAACGAACGGCAAGCATCGTCTCAGCATCCGTCCGTGAGGCGAGACGGCCGCACCGCCACTCCTTCCGTCGCCCCAGCTGGTTCTTTGCCTCGCACGCTCCGCGCGCCCATGGAGGCTCGAGCTGCGCTCATCGCCGCAAACGAGCTCCTGCGCTACCGCCCTGTCGACGACGTCTACGAAGAGTGGCTCGACCGCGTCGCCGAGCTCGTCCACGCCGCAGGGGGCTCCCCCGTGCCGTCCTTCTCGCTACACCGTGCCCCACCATGCGCGGGCGATGAAGCTCCAGGGGCGCCTCAGCCGCCTCCCCCTCAAGAAGGCACCTTGGCCCCAAGGCGCGTGGCCCCTGGGCGGAACCCGCTCCGTCCGGCGCCAGCGCAGCAAGAGCAGAGCTATCAAGAGGTCCCTCGTCCCCAAGAAGCTGCCCGAGTGCTCCCTGCACCGGCTCGTCACGACCACGCTCCTGCTCCAGCATGCCAAGACCCCACGCTGCTCCCAGCTGCAGCGCATGGGGACCCACAAGACCAGGCTCTTCGTCACCAAAGGCCTACCGTGGCCACAGCAGGCTGCCGCGCCTTCACCGCCGAGCTGCGCAGCGTCGCGTGGCCCGGCAAGTTCAAGCCAGACCTGCCTCCTCGCTACGACGGCACAGCCGACCCTGCGGAGTTCCTCCAGCTCTACGAGTTGGGCATCGAAGCCGCCAACGGGGACGAGAAGGTCATGGCGAACTGGTTTCCCATGGCACTCAGGGCGGATCCCTTTTGGCTCCTGAACACGGCTCTGGCACGATCTCCTCTGGTCGAGATGCGCACCGCTTCATCACCAACTTCCAAGGTACTCGCGACCGGCCTCCTGCCGTGGCGACATGCGCCGCATCAAGCAGCAGCGGGGAGACCCTGCGGTACATCCAGCGCTTCAACGACTTGCGCCTCAAGATTCCCAAGGTGACCGAGGAGGCCATCATCTCAGCCTTCTCCGACGGGGTGCGCGACGTCAAGATGAAGGAGGAGCTGGCGATGCATGAAGATCTGTGCACTTCCTTGGAGCTGTTCAACTTGGCGACCAAGTGCGCCAGGGCTGAGGAAGGGCGCCTTTCCCTCCTCGAGCTGCCAGCCGCACACACAGAAGAGAAGAGATCCAAGGCCAAGGACGTGAAACGCAAGGGGGCTGCCATGCTCGCGGCAGAACCAGACACCAAGCGGGGCAGAGATCAACCCGAGTCTTCCAAGGGCAGCCGGTACTGTGTGTACCACGACCTCCACACCCACAACACCAACGAGTGTCAAGAGCTCCGAGCCGTGCGAGAAGGGAGGATTGGCCGACGCCCCGACCACAATGATCGAGGCTACGACAGAGGAGGAGGAAGGAACATAGGACACTGGGAAGACCGTGGCCGTCGCCAAGGGTGGCGCGACCGACCTCACGAGGATCACTGGCAGGATCAGCCTCGCGAGGGAGACTGGAGGGACCAGCCTCGCGAGGATCGTCCGCAAGGAAACGCAGGCCTCCATCCTCTGCCGTCGCAGCCAAGGAGAAATGAGGACCATCATCAGGACGAGGGGGCTGGGGGCTTCCAGGAGCCGCGCGCGATCGCTTGCATCCTAGGCGGAGCTCAAGCCCCAGCCTCTCAACGCATCTTCAAGCAGTTCGCCCGCGAAGTGAATGCAGTCCTCCCCAAGCTCGAGGCCACACGCCCTCTCAGGTGGTCAGCATGCGACATCACGTTCAGCTCAGCGGATCATCTCAAGTGCGCGGCCACAGCCGGAGTCCTCCCGATGCTTTGTTCCCCAATCATCAGCAACGTGCAAGTCACTAGGACCCTCATCGACGGCGGAGCACGGCTCAACGTCCTGTCCGTAGAGACATTCAACAATCTCCAAGTGCCTTACAATCAGCTTCAGCCAACCAAGCCTTTCTCCGGAGTCACTGATGGCTCCACGGTTCCGATCGGGCAGGTCCGCCTCCCTGTCACCTTCGGGGCGCGCGACAACTACTGCACCGAGCTCATCGACTTTGATGTCGCCCACATTCGCCTTCCATACAATGCCATCCTCGGGTACCCAGCTCTGGCCAAGTTCATGGTCGTGACTCATCACGGCTACAACGTCCTCAAGATGCCAGGAAGCGGTGCAGTCATCACGGTGCCTTGTGAAGAGAGAGACGCAGTGCGCTCCCACGCCGCATCACTTGAAGACCCAGACCGCAGGAGCGTGAGGCTCCCTGAGACCGCTACCAAGAAGAAGAAGACATCGCCAGGCCCAACCCCTTGGGAGGCAGGCCCCTCAGGGTCCGCGCCCGCTCAGGGGGCACCTCCTTCTGTCGCATAGGAAGGCGCGCCTGGCGCCCTCCTCGAGCAAGGCTCGGGGGCTCTCTCCTGGAGGGCCGCCGACCTTGCTAAGGTCACGAGGGAGGCGCTTGGGCACCACTTGGAAGCGTGCTTCAAAGCACGTTTCCCTCAGGAAGGAGCAAGGCAAGGAGGGCCAAACCCTCAGGAGTTCGTCAGTCAGATCACGCAGGAGTTGCAGGAGTCAAGAGTCATGAGTGGCAGCCGCTGCTTACTCGCCCTAGCTCCCCAGCCAGGCGAGGATGGTGGGCTGCGCGTCTGCATCGACATCCAGGGCTCAACCGAGCCGCCTCTCAGGAGCGCTTCTGGCCCTCACGCGCTGGGCGCTGCGAAGGTCGGCCCCACAGCTACGTTCGCATGCCTTACGGCCAGCCGAACGCGGCCGCCACGTACCAGTGCCTCAGGAGGAGCATCCTGGAGGCTCAAGAGGCCAGGCATTCCGCAGTCCTGGCGGAGATGGAGATGGTCCGCGAGGAGCCGCCAGCGCCTCCGGAGCCTCCCGAGGCTCATGGGCCTGGGGGCTCGTGAAGATCGGCTTCCGCAGCCCACGACGTCCGCTACTTCAACATCCTTTCGTCTTCAACGTTATCAGGTGACATCCTCCAAGTTTCATTTCCAGCTGGGAGCGCCCCCCAGGGCTGCATTATTCCCACGCCGCGTGGGTCCGTCCCTGCGGTGTGTATCCCCTTTTACTTCATGTTCCTAGCTTACTTTGTTGGGGCGCCCCTCGGGCTGCATCATCCCCAGGTCGCTCGGGCCAGACCCAGCGTCATGTACCCCTCTTGTGTTTATTCGGGTCATGCGTTCGACCCATCATGATTGTTATTTGATGCCAGTCTACAACACCCCTTCTTTCTTCATGTCGGCCGCTTGCACGTTAAAGGGGGGTACCGAGCATTGCGACTCGAGGCTCCTCATCGGCTCTCCAGCCCTCACCCTCGGCCTTGTCCACGGCAGCGACACAGCATACCATCGACGGCTGAGACCCGCTCGAGGGCCGGGACCCGAGGATGTAGAGCGTCGGCATCTAACCAAATTTGCGCTTGCACGTTAAAGGGGGGGTACCTGAGCATCGCGACTCAGGGCTCCTACTGGCTCTCCAGCCCTCACCCTCTGGCCTTGTCCACGGCATCGCGCCCTGGCATACCAGCAACGGCTGAGACCCGCTCAAGGGCCGGGACCCAAGGACATAGAGCATCGCCATCTAACCAAATCTGCAGGAACACATCACAAGTTAAGGCCCAGTGCCAGGCGCAACCCGCCTTGAGGTAGGGCCCCGTGAGTCCCGGGCTGGCTCACGGGTGCCCAGATACACCTCGTCAGGCCAACCGTGCCAGCCACGTGTCAGGGCGGGGCTGTACATGCCCTGGGGGCTCCTCCCGGAGGGGAGCCCCCTCCCACGCACCAGTGGAAGCACCATGCTCCGCGCTGGCTGACGACACTGCCGAGGGCGGCTATGCCCGTACACATCTGGCGCTATGCTCGGCTGGTGATAAACAAATGAGGGTGGCCCCGGCACGCATCAACCTCGGGGCCCAGGCTTAGTGTCGGCCTCATCGTAGCGCCTCCCCTCGGGAGTGCCGCGAGGGGCTGGGCACGGGCTACGCACTGGTCACGCCTGGACATCGCCACCCAGCTAGGCCCCTCGGGCCTGGTTCGTCGCACGTCTCTCCCCGAGCGGAGCCAAGGTACGAAGACCGTTTGAGTGTCAAGGGGGACTCCTGAGCATCGTGACTTAGTAGCCTAACTGGTCACGTAGCCCCTCACTCCTTAGTTCCAAAAGGCTAACGGCGGTTGAGGTATGCGCGGGGCCGGTATCTGCAGACGTAGAATGGAGCCTAACTTGTCACGTAGCCCCTCACTCCTTGGTCCCGTCCTGGTTTCCGGTCGGGGCTAACGGCGGCTGAGGTATGTGCGGGGCCGGGCTCTGGCGGCATAGAACATAAGCAAGTAGGAAGGAAAAGCGCAAATCTCAAGGAATTCAAAAGCAAATATTACAGTCCATAACTATTACCGCAACACCAAACACAAGTTTAAACGCCTCCCCGAGGCATGATGCATGTTGCAGGAGCTGAAAGCAGAACGGGAGCCGCGACAGAGTCACTTGTTGGCGACGGAGCTGCGCGGAGCGGGTTCGCCTCGCGAAGCCCAGGACTTGCAGCACCTCGCTCCGGCTTGGTTCTGAAGGCGCGGAACTTCGACAGAAGAACCTCCGCTCGACCCTTCACGGCCTCAGCAGCGGCAGCGGCAAGCTCGCCGCTCGCTGGCTCCAGCAGGCTGTCGAGATCGATGTTGGGATCATGAAGGTAGACGTGGGTAAGGACCCGCGTCAGCGCTGCAGAAGACAAGACATGCGCCTCGGCCTCAGCCGTAGGGCCGAGGCCAAGGGTGACATCTTCAAGAGCGCGGATCAGGAAGGGAAGCAGCTTGGCGAGACCGTCCTCGGTGCCGGCCAGCGGGCTTTCCAGGCCGCTGTCGTAAAGCGTCCTCAGCAGGGTGCGAGCCTTCACCTCCATCTCCGTGAAGGACTCGCGGTCCTCGGCAAGAACTCACGCCTTGCCGTCCAGCTCGACCTTCCTCGCCTCCAACTCCTGCTCCAGCGCGCCCAGGCGGTCACGATGCTTCTTAAGCTTGGCGTCCCGGTCCTTGACGGCCGCCTCGCGAGCCTTCATGTCTTCCTCCTTCTCTTGGCGAATGCGGGCCTCCTTGGCAAGCTGTTCCCGCAGGTCCTGCAGCTCGCTCTCCAGCGCCTTGCAGCGACCTCGGACATCGGCCACCTCCCCCAAGGCGGCATCGTGAGCAGCCTTCACCCCAAGGACGGCCTGCTTCTCCTCATCGCAAGCCGTCGAGGCCTGAACCAGCGCCGCTCGAATCGAAGCGTCAAAGCGAATCCAGCCAGAGGCCAGCTCCAAGCGCCCGGCCACCAGGTGAGGGTCGGCACCCAGAAGATCTTGCCGCAGCCGGTCCAACTCAGCAGCAGCACGACCCAGGACAGTGGGAGGCGTCGGAGAGACAGCAGTTGGTGGAGTAGGAGGAGAGGACGTCAGCATAACCACAGTATCCTGAGGTGGGACCTACTGCGCCCCAACAGCTGTGGCGGTGGCATCAGGCAAGGACACCTCAGGAGTCGCTTGGGCCATGGGGGCTGAGCTCGCCCCAGCCAGCTCCACCAGGCCTCGCGAGTATGACCGGGCAGGAGAGTCCCGTGTCTTGCCGTCACTTTCATTCGCGGGCAGAGGCGCTGCCCCGGATGGAGCCTCAGGAGCTCCCTTCAGCTTCTTCGCCACAGGCGCCAGCCTAGCCAAGAGATACAAATATCAAGCCTCAGCGACAAAGCTCGCGCACGTGGATATGGGACCGCGAGAGGTCCGGAGGGAGAAGTAGTGGCGCAGCAAGGCCACTGAGGGCTGCACCCCGACGTGAGCCTCGCAATAGTAGGTGAAGATCGCCAGAAGAAGAACAGAGTTGGGGTGGAGGTGCAGAGCTTGCAGTTTGTAGTGGCGGAGGAAAGAGATGAAGAACTCAGAAAAGGGAGGCACCAGACCGGCAGCAATGGCGCTCACGAAGTGCGGGTAGAAGGTGCTTCCTTGGCCCTCGGGAAGGGCGGAGCTAGCCTTAAATACCTCTGCCCCGTCGATGTCTTGCGCCGCCACCATCCGGCGCACCCGGGCAAGGCCCTCCTCCGACACATTCGGCGAGTCCAAGGCGGCCGAGTACCAAGCTCAGGCCGGGGTCTGGCGAGGCGCCATGTCTTGCTAGGGCACGCGGTCAAAGTAGATCTGGAGATTTCAGAGGCTGGAAGGAAAGGCGCAAGAAAGGGGATCTGGGCAATGACCGGAGGAGACAATGGAAGCAAAGCATAGACAGACACCGCTCTTTTGTCGATTCGCGCCGTTGCTAAGGCGCCCACGTCCAACCGACCGCCACGCGGCGACCGAGGCCGCAAGCTATTAGGGCCCGCGGCGCTTCGCACTTGCCCCTTCGCTTCTCTGCTCAGCCAAGTCCAGGCGCGCCTTGGGCCGGGGCTCTTGTCGGTGTTCTGGGAGCAGGGTACCAGACTTGCTCACTGCGGCCTGCGGCGTGGCTCAAGGGGTGGCCCAGCATGACCCGTCTTCATCAGCACAAGCTCAATACCCTCGCGAGGGGCCAAGCCTTGCGGGGCGGACGACAGGAAACTTCCTCAGGCACGGCCTCGTTAGGCTGGCCCGCGAGGAGGCGGAGAGATCAAGGCGGGATACCTCGTGAGGTGCCCATGACGCAAGCCATGATGACCAAGGGCACCAGGCGGGCGCCCGCCTGCTGCGAGTGTCCTCCTTTCCTCTTTGGTGCAAAGGAGCAAGCGCAGCGAGAGCATCAAGCAAAGGCATCCGTTTGATTGCAACAAGACCAAGACCGTCATGAAGCGGCAGGAAGGAAGTCATTGTGGAGCCCAAGCCGGCGTCACCACGAGCCTTTGACGGCGAGGACCAACTTTAGTCGGGATAAGTGTACTAGATGTTTCCCTTCAAAATGGCCAATTGTTGGCGCCCTTCCGGCTTAATATTTGGGAAGAGGCCCATGGCCTTTGCCTATAAATAGGACTAGCCATCCACAGGGTAGAGGCATCTAGAAATCTAGAGGGAGCTTGATCCGAGAGCTTGACCCAGCATCCTAATCCACACAGAGAGAGAGAGAGAGAGCGACTGAAGCCCCCTAGCAGTTCATCGCACCAGCCAAGAACAGACCCTCGCGAGGCTGTTCTTCCTTGTATTCTTCATCATCATTAGCCCAAGAGGCAATCCACCACACCACAAACTAGAGTAGGGTATTACACCACAATGGTGGCCCGAACTAGTTAAACCCTGTGTCTCTTGTGTTGTTATTTTCATAGCTTAGATCTTAGCGAGGTGGCGAGGTGCAGGTAGGTAGAGGGCAAGATCTCCGCGCGCACCCCAGTGTTCGAACCTAGAGGGTCTGCCGGAACCCGAAATCTGACAGAGACGACCATGATGGGGTGGCCCTGGAAGTAGTGCCGCAGCTTGTGCGAGGCCACCAAGAGTGCGAGCAGGAGCTTTTGCGGCATGGGGTAGCGTGCCCTCGCGTCCCGTAGTACGGTGGTGACGAAGTACACCAGGTGCTCGACGAGGGCTGGCACACTGGCGAGGCTCGGGTCCTGCGGAGATTGTGGCATATCCTGAGGTGGTCGGTTTCCTGAAACCTGACCGTCCTTAGGAGCTTATGCGATGTTGCCCTGCTGAGCTTGGTCTTCTGCCGCTGATGGCCTTGCTGCACCTTCCTGACCCCACGCTGCATCAACTCTGTCTTGGCGCGGCACACCCTTGTCTTGGCGCTCCTCCCGAACCGCCACCAGCGCCGCGCTGGCGGAGTACGGTGTGGCGGAAAGGTAGAGCACCAGCGGCTCGAGAGGCCGCGGTGCCACCATCACCAGGGGGCTGGTGAAGTATTTCTTGAGGTCTTGCAAGGCTCGGTTGGCCTCTAGGGTCCACTCGAACGGGCCCTTCTTCTTCATGAGCTTAAAGAAGGGTAAGGCACGCTCGCCTAGCTTGGAGTTGAAACGCCCTAATGCGGTCACCCGCCCTGCTAGCTTCTGCATCACCTTGAGGGTCTGTGGAGGGCTCATGTCTTTGATGGCCTTGATCTCCTCCGGGTTCACCTCGATCCCTCTGTGGGATACGAGGAACCCCAGTAGCTTGCCGGAGGGGATGCCAAACACACACTTCTCTGGGTTAAGCCTCAAGTTCACTTGGCGCAAACTCTCGAAGGTCTCCTCCAAGTCTTGAATCAATGTCCTCGCCTCACGAGATTTGACCACTATGTCATCAACGTCGGCCTCTGTGTTTCTGCTGAGCTGCCGCCCCAAGGTGATGTGCATCAACCGTTGAAAGGTTGCGCCCGCGTTGCGCAGCCTGAAAGGCATGCAGGTGTAGCAGTACACCCCGCATGGTGTCAGGAAGGCTGTCTTCTCCACATCCTCCACCACCATCTTGATCTGGTGGTATCCTGAGAATGCATCCAGGAAACATAGCAAGTCGCACTCGGCGGTGGAGTCGATGATTTGATCGATGCATGGAAGCGGGAACGGATCTTGGGGGCAAGCTTTGTTAAGGTTGGTGAAGTCGACGCACATCCGTTCCTTCCCGCCTTTCTTCGGTACTACGACGGGGTTCGCCAGCCATTCGGGGTATCGAACTTCTCGGATGATACCGGCCGCCTCCACCTTGCGTGTCTCTTGGACGATGAAGGCCTGCTTCTCAGTGGACTGACGTCTTGCTCGCTGCTTCACGGGGCGTACGTTGGGGCACACCCTTAGATGATGCTGGATCACCTCTCTCGGGACCCCTACCAGTTGATTGGGCTCCCACGCGAATATCTCCTTATTCGCGCGCAAAAACCTTACCAAAGCTTCTTCTTGTCCCGGGTCAAGGCCGGTTCCTATGGTGAAGGTGGCTCTTGAAGACCCGTCCTCGTTGACCGGCACGTGCTTGGTCTCTGCCTTGTCTTGAGTGAACAACTGCTTCTTCTTGGTGGGCGCGGTCTCCTTGGCCTCGGGCGCACCGGCACCGGTTGGCTGTGGTGCTGCCGCGGTCTTGAAGGCGAGCTTGAGCGCCGTCACGGCCTCCTTAGTGTCCTCCTTGATGGTGAGGACGCCCTTGCTCCCTGGCATCTTCATGAGGTTGTAGGAGTCGCCGCCATGAACTGAGCGGGAGCTGGGTACCCGAGGATTGCGTTGTAAGGGAGACCGATGCGGGCGATGTCAAAGTCCACCATCTCAGTACGATAGTTGTCACGCGTGCCGAAGGTGACTGGGAGGCGGATCTACCCCAGGGAGTGGGCAGCTCCACCACCCACTCCCTAGAAGGGCTTGCTGAGGCCGAGCCGCTCGAGCGACACGTGCAGAAGGCTGAAGGCTTCTACGGAGAGCAAGTTGAGGCCGGCGCTACCGTCAATGAGGGTCTTGGTAACAGCCACGTTGCCGATGGTGGGAGTGCAGAGCATCGGGAGCATGCCGGAGCCGGTGGTGGAGCCAGGGTGGTCTTCTGAGCCAAAGGTGAGGTCGGCCTCTAGGGCAGCCCAACCTGGTGGAGCCCCGGGCGCTTGGAGACGGCCCCGATCTGACGGAGGAAGGGTTTGACTTGGCAATCTGAAGGTGGTGCTTGGCAGCCACCCAGCAGTGCCGCCACTGCGTGGTGCGCCGGCACCGCATAGCGCATGGTGAAGAGGTTGCGGAGTTCCCCCCAGGATGCCACCGTGGATCCCGGGAGGTTGAGCACCCAGGCACGCGGCTCACCGGCGAGGGCCATGGGGAACCAGTTGGCCATGATCTTGTCGTCGCCTCCGGCTTCGAGGACGGCCTCCTCGTACGCCTGCAGGAACGGCGCCGTGTCTGCCGCGCCGTCGTAACACGGCGGCATCTCCGGCTTGAACTTGGTCGGCCACTGCACTCGCCGCAGGACGGGGGCCAGGGCTCGGTACCTAGACTCCCTGCTGCTGGTGTCAGCCGCAGAGGTGGGCGGTGGGGCACCTGCCATAGGAGCGTAGGGCGGCGGTACGAGGCGCAGGTTGGTGGAGAGGAGCCCTGGCGCGCCCCTACCTGGCGCGCCAAATGTCGGATGTGGGGTTCCGACAAACCCTTAAGGTTCGAACACTGGGGTGCACGCGAAGTCTTTCCCTCCTACCGATCTACTCCCTAGCTCACTAAGATCTTGCGGATGAACTCGACGAACTTGCAACACAGAAAGACACGGGGTTTATACTGGTTCGGGCCACCGTTGTGGTGTAATACCCTACTCTAGTGTGGTGGTGGTGGATTGCCTCTTGGGCTGATGATGAACAATACAAGGGAAGAACAGCCTCCTGAGGTCGAGGTGTTCTTGTGCGTACGAACTTGTGCGCGTCTCTGGATCTCATCCCTACTACCGTGGTGGCTGGACCTATTTCTAGAGGCCCTGGTCCTCTTCCCAATTATCGAGCGGGAAGGGAACCAACAACGGCGGGCAAATTTGAAGGAGGACAACTAGTACAAACTATCCTGACAAAAGTGGTCTTCGCCTGCAAAAAGCTCTGGTGGTGACGCCGTCTTGGGCTCCACGATGACCTCCATCTTGCCGTCCTCCTGGTCTTGGTCTCGTTGCACCAATATAGCAACCTTTGCCTGATGCCTCGGTTGTAACGCCCCGGATTCGATGCGCCAGGTGTTTGCCAGTTATTTGCCGTCCTTGCCATGTCATTTGCTTGCGTGTTGCACTTTGCCATGTCATCATCTGCATTTCATATCATGTCATCATGTGCATCTCATTTTGCATACATGTTCGTCTCATGCATCCGAGCTTTTTCCCCGTTGTCCGTTTTGCAATCCGGCACTCCTATGTCTCCCGGCGCCCCCTTTTACCTCTTTTCGTGTGCGGGTGTTAAACGGTCTCGGAATGGACCGAGGTTTGTCAAGCGGCCTTGGTATCGCACCGGTAGACCGCCTGTCAAGTTTCGTGCCATTTGGAGGTCGTTTGATACTCCAACGGTTAATCGGGTAACCGCAAAAGCCCCTTCTCTTTGCAGCCCAACACCCCTTCCAAAGTGTCCCAAAACCCAGCAAACTCCCCTCCATGCTCTCGGTCGTTCGATCACGATCGTGTGGGCGAAAACCGCACCTCATTTGGACTCTTCTAGCTCCCTCTACCTATATATATGTGCCCCTCCCCGATTTTTCGCAGTCCAAACCCTAGAAATTCCCCTCGCGCCGCCGGACACCTTCTCCTCCACCGACGGACATGTCCGCCCGTCGTCCCCGGCGAATCCACTGTCTCCACGTGAGCGCGCCGCCGCTCTCTCTCTCCTCGCGCCCGCAGCGCCGAGGCCAGCTGAGCCTAGCGGGCCCTTGAGGCCGTTCGCCGCCGCCCAGCCCCTCCGCGCGCCCGCGCCCGCCGTCGCCCGTCTGCGTTCGCGTCGCGCGGCCGCCGCTTCGCCAGCGCCTCCGAGCCGCCGCCCGGAACCCGCCGCCGTCCGCCTCGCCGACCCCACGGTCTCCGCCGCGCCCCTCGGCTCCGCGCCGCCACAGGCGCCCTCGCCCCGAGCTCTTCGCGCTGGCCCCTCCGCGGATCTCGCGCCCGCCGCGGAACCAGCGCCCTCGCCGCCGTCCGCCATCCCGGCGGTGCCGCCCGTCGCCCGCCTCCGCCCCCCGGCCCCGAGCTCGGCGAGCTTCGGCTGCGCCGCCTCCTCGTCCGCCAACTCCGGCGACCCCGCCGGCGTCCGTCTCCGGTCAGATCCGGGCGGGTGGATGAGATCCACCCGTCCCGTGATCCAAACGGCCGCGTCCCGCCTGGATCTCTCCGTCCCGCACGACCGCGTCCATTTTTTTCGAAGGTTGAAATTCCACCAAGTCCCCGGATATTTCGCATTATCATGTCATTTTCGTAGCATCATAACTTGCTGCACACTGCTCCGTTTCGTGCGTGTAATATGACAATTTGTTCGCCTCAACGAGTACTTCATTTCATTCCATTGCACCATGTTCATTTGAGTTCATCTTGATACCTGAATCATCGTTGCAAGAGTGCTATATGATGTTAACCTGCTGAAACTGTTATAACTTGATGATTTGTCATTTTTGTTGCATTTGATGTGTGCATCCTATGAGGTTGATGTCTACATGTGTTTTGTGCTATGTCTTGCCATCTTCACAGTGGTGCGATCCATGTATTTTTGTGTGTCATGTAGTGAGTGCATCAAGCTTGTTAAGTAGGGTACTTGTTGTTACTATTTTGCTTGTCTGAATCTGCTATATCATGATGCTATGTAAACCTGCTTCTACAAGTCATTCTATGCATAATCTGGAGATGTTCACTAAGGGTGTTTTGTTCTACATGTCATGCGCTATCCATCCATGCCCCTGGTTGCATTTATAGCCTGCTGTAGATTGTTGTAATCTTGCTCCAAAGTTGCTAAATAATGTTGCTGTCATTCTGTTAACATTAAGTTCAATGTTCCCATGATTGTTGTTAGTGATCCATGCACCCTATGAACTTGCTCTTGCCATTCTTAGCTTCATAAACATGTCTTCTTACCGTGGGTTGCCTTTACATGCCATGTACTGCTCTGTGGTGAGTGGTTCAAGCTCACCAACATGCCTACTTATTGTTGTTCCTGCCATGTATGAATCTGTAATATAACTTGTCATGTTTACATGGGTGCCATCATATCTTCTGATCCTTTTTGGCTCATGGTCATTAAAGGACTTTTGTTCTATGCAATTAGTAGATTCATGCCATGCCTTTATTTTCCATGATAAGTTCCTGTAGCATGTTGTTTGATAGCTCTAAACATTGCAACCTGATGTTATTTCTGCAAAGTCTGAAACTGTTAGTATTTGCAATCTTGCCATGTCATTTTGAGCATGTTCTAGTGATTTCTGGAGATACCTCAGTGTTCATGTTTTGTAATGCTTTACCTTTGCATCATGCCCATGCCTTTTGTTTTCACGTTCAGATACTGTAGCATAGTGTTTTGATGCTTGCAATATGCCTAGTTGCTGTTTTGGACAGATTGTTGTCATGACTTGTATAGGGTGTATGTGTTGATCCGTTGCTCCGTTTTGAGTGTGCTCTATATGAAACTTGATTTATTTTGTATGTAGTTTCATATTATCATGTTGCATCCTTGTTTTGAGGTGTTTGCGTGATGTTTGGATGCATTTTGTATCAATGCCATGCTTATCTTGTTTTGCTCATCTTCTAGGCCGTAGCTCCGAATTTAATGAACTTTATATGTAACTTGACTAGAATTTCGTGTAGATCATCATGGTGCATCTTAACTTGCTGTTTAACAACTTGAACATAAGGTCTATTCAGATCTGGACCAATTTCGAAATTTACATATGAGGGCTTACCGGAATTGTTATATGTTGTTCCCGGCCTCATTTAAACTTGCTTTGATGTGTTGCTCTTGTTTGCATCATCTCTTGCCATGAGTAGCCTCATCTAGCCTTGTCATGCATCATGCTTGTTGTGCATCATGTCTTGTTCATGTGTGGTGTGTTTACTATGTTGTGTGCTTCTTCTCGATAGTTCCTGTTTCGTTGCGATCGTGAGGATTCGTTCGTCTACGCTTGGTTCGTCTTCGTGGCTTCATCTTCTTCATGGACTCGTTCTTCCTTGCGGGATTTTAGGCAAGATGACTGCTACCCTGGATCTCATTACTATCATTGCTATGCTAGTTGCTTCGTTCTTTCGCTATGCTGCGCTACCTATCACTTGCTGCTCAAGCCTCCCAATTTGCCATGTCAGCCTCTAACCTTTGTCACGCTTCCTAGCAAACCGTTATTTGGCTATGTTACCGCTTTGCTCAGCCCCTCTTATAGCGTTGCTAGTTGCAGGTGAAGATGAAGATTGCTCCATGTTGGATTATGTGTATGTTGGGATATCACAATATCTCTTATATTATTAATGCATCTATATATTTGGTAAAGGGTGGAAGGCTCGGCCTTATGCCTGGTGTTTTGTTCCACTCTTGCCGCCCTAGTTTCCGTCATATCGGTATTATGTTCCCGGATTTTGCGTCCCTAACACGGTTGGGTGATTTATGGGACCCCCTTGACAGTTCGCTTTGAATAAAACTCTTCCAGCAAGGCCCAACCTTGGTTTTACCATTTGCCTCACCACCACCTACTTTTCCCTTGGGAGTCGCTCTCTCTAGGGTCATCTTTATTTTAGCCCCCCCCCCCCCCCGGGCCAATGCTTCTCTAAGTGTTGGCCCAAACAGCAGATCATGGGGCCACCTTGGGGAAACTTGAGGTTGGTTTTACTCGTAGGATGTCTCATCCGGTGTTGCCACGAGAACCAGATATGTGCAGCTCCTATCGGGATTGTCGGTAGCATCGGGCGGTCTTGCTGGTCTTGTTTTATTCTTTGTCGAAATGTCTTGTAGCCGGGATTCCGAGACTGATCGGGTCTTCCCGGGGAGAAGGAATATCCTTCGTTGATCGCGAGAGCTTATCATGGGCTAAGTTGGGACACCCCTGCAGGGTTTGAACTTTCGAAAGCCGTGCCCGCGGTTATGTGGTAGATGGGAATTTGTTAATATCTGGTTGTAGTAAACTTGAAGTAAACTCTTCTAAAATACACCAACCGTTTGCGTAACCGTGAGTGTCTCTTTTCGGGGTTGATCGAGAGGAGAACACGGTCTTTGGGTCATGTTTGACGTAAGTAGGAGTTCAGGATCACTTCTTGATCATTGCTAGTTGACGACCGTTCCGCTTGCTCTCTTCTCGCTCTTATTTGCGTATGTTAGCCACCATATATGCTTAGTCGCTGCTGCAACCTCACCACTTTATCCCTTCCTTTCCTACTTAAGATTTGCTAGTCTTGATACCCATGGTAATGGGATTGCTGAGTCCTCGTGGCTCACAGATTACTACAACACCAGTTGCAGGTACAGGTTGCGATGATCATGACACGAGAGCGATGTTTGCTTGTTTTGGAGTTCGTCTTCTGCTTCTTCGATCAGGGGATAGGTTCCAGGTCGGCAGCCTGGGCTAGCAGGGTGGATATTGTTTGAGTTTCTGTTTATGTTCCATCGGTAGTCGGATGTTGATCTCTTGTATATGATGTTGATGTATTCTTGTGGCATTTGTGCCTTATGTATGTATCCCCATCTATTATGTAATGTTGATGTAATGATATCCACCTTGCAAAAGCGTCTTCAAGATGAGCTTCTATCCTTGGTGGGACCTTCGAGTTCCTTTTGGATAGGGTCGCATCTTGGGCGTGACATCGGTACTCATCGCCTGCGCTGGCCTCCTTAGCACCAAAGAAGAAATAAGGACATTGCGCGCGCTGGCGCCCCCCTAGTGTCGTTCGTCATGGCTCACGTCATGGGAGCCTCGTGTGTATTTGCCCCGCCTTGATATCTCTGCTCCTCGTGAGCCTGCCTGGCTAGGCTACTCCAGAGGAGGTCTTGCATCATCCGCCTCGCGAGGCTTGGACCCTCGCGAGGGTCTTGGATGCCTTGTTGATGAAGATGGGCCATACGGCCCGCTTGCTTAGCCACGCCGTGGGCCGCAGGCAGGCAAGTCTGGGGACCCCCTTCCCAGAACACAGACAAGTAGTAGTAATGAGCAACGAGACGTCAAATCACAATGCCGCACCTTCCGAGACGGACGAAGCAACCATTATTTCACACTTCGCTTCCCCATCATCTCCTTCAAAAAAACCATGTAGTATTGCTTCTGCCATTGTTCTGCCTCAAGAGGGACACACGCATCACCTTGGTACATCATAACACGTGGGATCGCATGACATGCCATGCTTCCCTGCCCATCGCTCGGTAAAACCAAGTGGTAGGCTGCTCCTGTCGTGTTGGCGTAGCAACTCAAGCAGGGTCAGTCCGCACACGAAATGGTGACACACTTAACAGGACCCCTTTGGCCGACATGTGGCTCATCCACCATCTTGTTCCATGTGCGATGCACCAAATTATAGTTCAGAGCAGCGGTTGGACTTGGAGGCACCCCGGTCGTAGCGCCTAAGTAGTAGTAAATGAGCGACGAGGGGTTAAATCACAAAGCCCCACCTTTCCCTCATTAAGCTGGACGGATGAAGGAACCATCATTTCACTATAGGGCGCAAGAGCATAAAGAAAAGAGAAAATTAATAATGCATGTGGCAGCTACCTTGGGCACCCTAGGGTAGGGGCCTCCACTACAAATCCATTTTTTTGAAAGCGCCTCCACTATAAATCCGCTTCTCCCTCATCCTCTTGAAGAAAACCGATGATGCGTGCGGCGGTAGGGTTTGTAGGAGTACTTGTTGGGGAACGTAGCAGAAATTCAAAAATTTTCTAAGCATCACCAAGATCAATCTATGGAGTAATCTAGCAACAAGAGTAAGGGGAGTGCATCTACATACCATTGTAGATCCCTAAGCGGAAGCGTTCAAGTGAACGGGGTTGATGGAGTCGTACTCGTCGTGATCCAAATCACCGATGACCGACTGCAGAACGGACATCACATCCGTGTTCAACACACGTATGGTTGGGGAAGACGTCTCCTCCTTCTTGATCCAGCAAGGGGGAAGGAGAGGTTGATGGATATCCAGCAGCACGACGGCGTGGTGGTGGATGCAGCGGGGATCTCGGCAAGGCTTCGCCAAGCTCTACGGAGAGGAGGAGGTGTTGGAGAGGGAGAGGGAGGCGCCAGGGGCTAGGGTGCGGCTGCCCTCCCTCCCCCCACTATATATAGGGCCCCTGGGGGGGCACCAGCCCTAGGAGATGGGATCTCCAAGGAGGTGGCTTGCCCCACAAGCCAAGGGGGGGCGCCCCCACCCCTAGGGTTTCCTGCCCTAGGCGCTGGGGGAGGCCCAAGGGGGGCGCACCAGCCAACCAGGGGCTGGTTCCCCTCCCCACTTCAGCCCATGGGGCCCTCCGGGATAGGTGGCCCCACCCGGTGGACCCCCGGGACCCTTCCGGTGGTCCTAGTACAATACCGGTGACCCCCAAAACTTTCCTGATGGCCGAAACTTGACTTCCTATATATAAATCTTTAACTACGGACCATTCCGGAACTCCTCGTGACGTCCGATATCTCATCCAGGACTGCGAACAACTTTCGGGTTACTGCATACTTATATCTCTACAACCCTAGCGTCACCGAACCTTAAGTGTGTAGACCCTACGGGTTCGGGAGACATGCAGACATGACTGAGACAACTCTCCGGCCAATAACCAACAGCGGGATCTGGATACCCATGTTGGCTCCCACATGTTCCACGATGTCGAGGATTCAATCAATCCCGTATTCAATTCCCTTTGCCTAGCGGTATAGTACTTGCCCGAGATTCGATCGTCGGTATCCCGATACCTTGTTCAATCTCGTTACCGGCAAGTCTCTTTACTCGTTCTGTAACACATCATCCCGTGATCAACCCCTTGGTCACATTGTGCACATTATGATGTCCTACCGAGTGGGCCCAGAGATACCTCTCCGTCACATGGAGTGACACATCCCAGTCTCGATTCGTGCCAACCCAACAGACACTTTCGGAGATACCCGTAGTGCAGCTTTATAGCCACCCAGTTACGTTGTCACGTTTGGTACACCCAAAGCATTCCTACGGTATCCGGGAGTTGCACAATCTCATGGTCTAAGGAAATGATACTTGACATTAGAAAAGCTTTAGCATACGAACTACACGATCTTTGTGCTAGGCTTAGGATTGGGTCTTGTCCATCACATCATTCTCCTAATGATGTGATCCTGTTATCAACGACATCCAATGTCCATGGTCAGGAAACCGTAACCATCTATTGATCAACGAGCTAGTCAACTAGAGGCTTACTAGGAACATGGTGTTGTCTATGTATCCACACATGTATCTGAGTTTCCTATCAATACAATTATAGCATGGATAATAAACAATTATCATGAACAAGGAAATATAATAATAATAACTAATTTATTATTGCCTCTAGAGCATATTTCCAACAGTCTCCCACTTGCACTAGAGTCAATAATCTAGTTCACGTCGCCATGTGATTAACACTGACAGGTGACATCACCATGTGACTAGCATCCAAAGAGTTTACTAGAATCAATAATCTAGTTCACATCACTATGTGATTAAAACTCAATGAGTTCTGGGGTTTGATCATGTTTTGCTTGTGAGAGAGGTTTTAGTCAACGGGTCTGCAACATTCAGATCCGTATGTATTTCGCAAATCTCTAGGTCAATTTGTAAATGTTGCTTCCACGCTCCACTTGGAGCTATTCCAAATGGTTGCTCCACTATACGTATTCGGTATCTCTACTCAGAGCTATCCGGATAGGTGTTAAGCTTGCATCGACGCAACTCTTTACGTCGAACTCTTTATCACCTCCATAACCGAGAAACATATCCTTATTCCTCTAAGGATAATTTTGACCGCTATCTGGTGATCCACTCCTTGATCACCTTTGTACCCTCTTGCCAGACATGTGGCAAGGCACACATCAGGTGCGGTAGACAGCATAGCATGCTATGGAGCCTACGTCTAAGCTTAGGGGACGACCTTCGTCCTTTCTCTCTCTTCTGCCGTGGTCGAGCTTTAAGTCTTAACTTCATACCTTACAACCCAGGCAAGACCTCCTTCTTTGACTGATCCATCTTGAACACCTTCAAGATCATGTCAAGGTATGTGCTCATTTGAAAGTACCATTAAGCGTTTTGATCTATCCCTATAGATCTTGATGCTCAATGTTCAAGTAGCTTAATCCAGGTTTTCCCTTGAAAAACACTTTTCAAATAACCCTATATGCTTTCTAGAAACTCTACATCATTTCTGATCAACAATATGTCAACAACATATACTCATCTGAAATTCTATAGTGCTCCCACTCACTTCTTTGGAAATACAAGTTTCTCAAAAACTTTGTATAAACCCAAAATCTTTGATCATCTCATCAAAGTGTATATTCCAACTCCGAGATGCCTACTCCAATCCTTAGAAGGATTGTTGGAGCTTTGCATACTTGTTAGCATCTTTTAGGATTGACAAAACCCTTCTGGTTGTATCACATGCAACCTTTCCTCAAGAAAATTTTCGAGGAAACAATGTTTTGACATCCTACCTGCAAGATTTCATAAATAATGCAGTAACTGCTAATTAGATTCCAACAGACTCTTAGCATCACTACGAGTGAGAAAGTCTCATCGTAGTCAACTCTTTGAACTTGTCGGAAACATCTTAGCGACAAGCTAAGCTTTCTTAATGGTGACACATACCATCATTGTCTGTCTTCCCTCTAAAATCCATCTGTACTCAACAGCCTTACGACCATCGGGTAGTTCTGCCAAAGTCTACACTTTGGCTTCATACATGGATCCTCTCCTGGATTTTATGGCCTCGAGCCATTTGTCGGAATCCGGGCCCACCATCGCTTCTCCATAGCTTGTAGATTCATTGTTGACTAGCAACATGACCTCCAAGACAGGATTAAGTACCACTCTGAAGTAGTACGCATCCTTGTCGACCTACAAGTTTTGTAGTGACTTGATCCGAAGTTTGATGATCAATATCATCAGCTTCCACTTCAATTGGTGTAGGCGCCACGGGAACAACTTCATGTGCCCTGCCACACACTAGTTGAAGTGACGGTTCAATAACCTTATCAAGTCTCAACCATCCTCTCACTCAATTCTTTGGAGAGAAACTTTTCCTCGAGAAAGGACCTGATTCAAGAAACAATCCCTATTGCTTTCGGATCTGAATTAGGAGGTATACCCAACCGGTTTTGGGTGTCCTATGAAGATGCATTTTATCTACTTCGGGTTCGAGCTTATCAACCTGAAATTTTTTCACATAAGCGTCGCAGCCCCAAACTTTTAAGAAACGACAACTTAGGTTTCTCCAAACCATAGTTCATACGGTGTCGTCTCAACGGAATTACGTGGTTCCCTATTTAAAGTGAGTGTGGTTGTCTCTAATGCCTAACCCATGAACGATAGTGGTAATTCGATAAGAGACATCATGGTACGCACCATATCCAATAGGGTGCAACTATGATGTTCGGACACACCATCACACTATGGTGTTCCAGGCGGTATTAATTGTGAAACAATTTCCACAATGTCTTAATTGCGTGCCAAAACTCGTAACTCAGATACTCATCTCTATGATCATATCATAGACATTTTATCCTCTTGTCACGACGATCTTCAACTTCACTCTGAAATTACTTGAACCATTCAATAATTCAGACTTGTGTTTCATCAAGTAAATATACTTAGTATCTACTCAAATCATCTGTGAAGTAAGAACATAACGATATCCACTGCGTGCCTCAGCACTCATTGGACTGCACACATCAAAATGTATTACTTCCAACAAGTTGCTTTCTTGTTCCATTTTACTGAAAATGAGGCTTTCAGTCATCTTGCCCATGTGGTATGATTTGCATGTCTCAAGTGACTCAAAATCAAGTGAGTCCAAACGATCCATCTGCATGGAGTTTCTTCATGCATATCTACCAATAGAAATGGTTCACATGTCTCAATCTTAAAACGAGTGAGTCCAAAGATCCATCAATATGGAGCTTCTTCAAGCGTTTTATACCAATATGACTCAAATGGCAGTGCCACAAGTATGTGGTACTATCATTACTATTTTATATCTTTTGGCATGAACATGTGTATCACTACGATCGAGATTCAATAAACCATTCACTTTAGGTGCAAGACCATTGAAGGTATTATTCAAATAAACAGAGTAACCATTATTCTCCTTAAATGAATAATCATGTTGTGATAAACATAATCCAATCATGTCTATGCTCAACGCAAACACCAAATAACAATTATTTAGGTTTAACATCAATCTCGATATTAGAGGGAGCGTGCGATGCTTGATCACATCAACCTTGGAAATACTTCCAACACATATCGTCAGCTCACCTTTAGCTAGTCCCCATTTATTCCGTAGCTTTTATTTTGAGTTATTAACACTTAGCAACGAACCAGTATCTAATACCCTGGTGCTACTAGGAGTACTAGTAAAGTACACATTAACATAATGTACATCCAATATACTTCTATCGACCTTGCCAGCCTTCTCATCTACCAAGTATCTAGGGTAATTCTGCTCCAGTGACTGTTCCCCTTATTACAGAAGGACTTAGTCTCGGGTTTGGGTTCAACCTTGGGTTTCTTCACTAGAGCAGCAGCTGATTTGCCGTTTCATGAAGTATCCCTTCTTGCCCTTGCCCTTCTTGAAACTAGTGGTTTCACTAACCATCAACAATTGATGCTTCTTCTTGATTTCTACTTTCGCGGTGTCAAATATCGCAAATATTTCAAGGATCATCATCTCTATCCCTGATATGTTATAGTTCATCACGGAGCTCTAGTAGCTTGGTGGCATTGACTTTGGAGAAACATCACTATCTCATCTGGAAGATTAACTCCCACTCGATTAAAGTGATTGTGGTACTCAGACAATCTGAGCACAAGCTCAACGATTGAGCTTTTCTCCCTTAGTTTGCAGGCTAAGAGACTCGTCGGAGGTCTTATACTTCTTGACGTGGGCACGAACCTGAAATCCCAAATTCAGCCCTCGAAACATCTCATATGTTTCGCGACGTTTCGAAATCATCTTTGGTGCCTCAACTCTAAACCGTTTAACATCACTGAACTATCATGTAGTTATCAAAACGTGTATGTCAGATGTTCGCAACATCCACAGACGACGTTCGAGGTTCAGCACACCGAGAGGTGCATTAAGGACATAAGCCTTCTACGAAGCAACGAGGACAATCCTCAGTTTATGGACCTAGTCCGCATAATCGCTACTATCAACTTTCAACTGAATTTTCTCTAGGAACATATCTAAAACAGTAGAACCAACGCGAGCTACGACACAATTTGCAAAAAACCTTTTGAATATGTTCAAGATAATTAAGTTCATCTTATGAACTCCCACTCAGATAGACATCCCTCTAGTCATCTAAGTGATTACATGATCCGAGTCAACTAGGCCGTGTCCGATCATCACGTGAAACGGACTAGTCATCATCGGTGAACATCTTCATGTTGATCGTATCTACCATACGACTCATGCTCGACCTTTCGGTCTCTTGTGTTCCGAGGCCATGTCTGTACATGCTAGGCTCGTCAAGTTAACCTAAGTGTTTCGCGTGTGTAAATCTGGCTTACACCCGTTGTATGTGAATGTTAGAATCTATCACACCCGATCATCACGTGGTGCTTGAAACAACGAACTTTCGCATAAAGGCACGCTTAGGGGAACACTTTCTTGAAATTTTAATGAGGATCATTTTATTTACTATCGTCGTTCTAAGCAAATAAGATGCATAAACATGATAAACATCACATGCAATAAAAAAGTGACATGATATGGCCAATATCATTTTGCTCCTTTTGATCTCCATCTTCGGGGCTCCATGATCATCATTGTCACCGGCATGACACCATGATCTCCATCATCGTGTCTCCATGAAGTTGTCTCCCCAACTATTACTTCTACTAAGGCTAACAGTTTATCAATAAATTAAAGTAATTACATGGCGTTGTTCATTGACACGCAGGTCATACATTAAATTAAGATAACTCCTATGGCTCCTGCCGGTTGTCATACTCATCGACATGCAAGTCGTGATTCCTATTACAAGAACATGATCAATATCATACATCACATATCATTCATCACATTCTTTTGGCCATATCACATCACATAGCATACCCTCCAAAAACAAGTTAGACGTCCTCTAATTGTTGTTTGCATGTTTTACGTGGATGCTATGGGTTTTTAGCAAGACCTTTCTTACCTACGCAAAAACCACAACGTGATATGTCAATTGCTATTTACCCTTCATAAGGACCCTTTTCATCGAATTCGATCCGACTAAAGTGGGAGAGACTAGCACCCGCTAGCCACCTTATGCGACAAGTGCATGTCAGTCGGTGGAACCTGTCTCACGTAAGCGTAGGTGTAAGGTCGCTCCGGGCCGCTTCATCCCACGATGCCGCCGAATCAAGATAAGACTAGTAACGGCAAGTAAATTGACAAAATCGACGCCCACAACTACTTTGTGTTCTACTCGTGCATAGAAACTACGTAAAACCTGGCTCTTATAGCACTCTGTCGAGCGTAGCAGAAATTCAAAATTTTCTACGCATCACCAAGATCAATCTATGGAGTAATATAGCAACAAGGGGAAGGGGAGTGCATCTACATACCCTTGTAGATCGCTAAGAGGAAGCGTTCAAGTGAACGGGGTTGATGGAGTCGTACTCGTCGTGATCCAAATCACCGATGACCGAGTCCCGAACGGATAGCACCTCCGCAGTCAACACACGTACGGTTGGGGAAGACGTCTCCTCCTTCTTGATCCAGCAAGGGGGAAGGAGAGGTTGATGGAGATCCAGCAGCACGACGGCGTGGTGGTGGATGCAGCGGGGATTTCGGCAGGGCTTCGCCAAGCTCTACGGAGAGGAGGAGGTGTTGGAGAGGGAGAGGGAGGCGCCTGGGGCTAGGGTGCGGCTGCCCTCCCTCCCTCCCACTATATATAGGGCCCCTGGGGGGCGCCGGCCCTAGGAGATGGGATCTCCAAGGGGGGGCGGCGGCCAAGGGGGTGGCTTGCCCCCCAAGCCAAGGGGGGTGCCCCCCACCCCTAGGGTTTCCTGCCCTAGGCGCAGGGGGAGGCCCAAGGGGGGCGCACCAGCCCAGTAGGGGCTGGTTCCCCTCCCCATGTCAGCCCATGGGGCCATCCGGGATAGGTGGCCCCACCCGGTGGACCCCCGGGACCCTTCCGGTGGTCCCCGTACAATACCGATGACCCCCGAAACTTTCCCGATGGCCGAAACTTGACTTCCTATATATAAATGTTTACCTCCGGACCATTCCGAAACTCCTCGTGATGTCCGGGATCTCATCCACTAAAAATCCATTTTTTTGAAAGCGCCTCCACTATAAATCCGCTTCTCCCTCATCCTCTTGAAGAAAACCGATGATGCGTGCGGCGGTAGGGTTTGTAGGAGTACTTGTTGGGGAACGTAGCAGAAATTCAAAAAATTTCTAAGCATCACCAAGATCAATCTATGGAGTAATCTAGCAACAAGAGGAAGGGGAGTGCATCTACATACCATTGTAGATCCCTAAGCGGAAGCGTTCAAGTGAACGGGGTTGATGGAGTCGTACTCGCCGTGATCCAAATCACCGATGACCGAGTGCAGAACGGACAGCACATCCGTGTTCAACACACGTACGGTTGGGGAAGACATCTCCTGCTTCTTGATCCAGCAAGGGGGAAGGAGAGGTTGATGGATATCCAGCAGCACGACGGCGTGGTGGTGGATGCAGCGGGGATCTCGGCAAGGCTTCGCCAAGCTCTACGGAGAGGAGGAGGTGTTGGAGAGGGAGAGGGAGGCGCCAGGGGCTAGGGTGCGGCTGCCCTCCCTCCCCCCACTATATATAGGGCCCCTGGGGGGGGCACCAGCCCTAGGAGATGGGATCTCCAAGGAGGTGGCTTGCCCCACAAGCCAAGGGGGGGCGCCCCCACCCCTAGGGTTTCCTGCCCTAGGCGCTGGGGGAGGCCCAAGGGGGGCGCACCAGCCCACCAGGGGATGGTTCCCCTCCCCACTTCAGCCCATGGGGCCCTCCGGGATAGGTGGCCCCACCCGGTGGACCCCCGGGACCCTTCCGGTGGTCCCCGTACAATACCGATGACCCCCGAAACTTTCCCGATGGCCGAAACTTGACTTCCTATATACAAATGTTTACCTCCGGACCATTCCGGAACTCCTCGTGATGTCCGGGATCTCATCCAGGACTCCGAACAACTTTCGGGTTACTGTATACTAATATCTCTACAACCCTAGCGTCACCGAACCTTATGTGTAGACCCTACGGGTTCGGGAGACATGCAGACATGACCGAGACAACTGGCCAATAACCAACAGCGGGATCTGGATACCCATGTTGGCTCCCACATGTTCCATGATGATCTCATCGGATGAACCACGATGTCGAGGATTCAATCAATCCCGTATTCAATTCCCTTTGTTCGATCGTCGGTATCCCGATACCTTGTTCAATCTCGTTACCGGCAAGCCTCTTTACTCGTTCCGTAACACATCATCCCGTGATCAACCCCTTGTTCACATTGTGCACATTATGATGATGTCCTACCGAGTGGGCCCAGAGATACCTCTCCGTCACACGGAGTGACAAATCCCAGTCTCGATTCGTGCCAACCCAACAAACACTTTCGGAGATACCCGTAGTGCACCTTTATAGCCACCCAGTTACGTTGTGACGTTTGGTACACCCAAAGCATTCCTATGGTATCCGGGAGTTTCACAATCTCATGGTCTTAGGAAATGATACTTGACATTAGAAAAGCTTTAGCATACGAACTACATGATCTTTGTGCTAGGCTTAGGATTGGGTCTTGTCCATCACATCATTCTCCTAATAATGTGATCCCGTTATCAACGACATCCAATGTCCATGGTCAGGAAACCGTAACCATCTATTGATCAACAAGCTAGTCAACTAGAGGCTTACTAGGAACATGGTGTTGTCTATGTATCCACACATGTATCTGAGTTTCCTATCAATACAATTATAGCATGGATAATAAACGATTATCATGAACAAGGAAATATAATAATAATAACTAATTGATTATTGCCTCTAGAGCATATTTCCAACAGTATTATGGCGTGCGGGGCCATGTCGTAGTAAACGGGAGAGGGATTGAGTTCGAGTCGACGCCCTAATATGTGTCGGCCACTTGGTTTTACGGGAACGAGGCCGCATTTTGAGTTCGGGGACTAGTGGATATATACATACAAAATTTTGAGGACATAGGTTCGACCGAAAGGCAATGATGCATGGGCCCTGCATTTTGATATACCCGCAGCCGCGTGAAATTTGCTACTCTACTCAAAACTAGTAAGGTACACATGCATTGAACGCATGATATTTGGAAACCAAATTATGAATAAATACACACTATAGCATGTAAAGCTTTGATTCATATATGCATGATGTAGATGTTCGTTTAGTTCTTATAGTTAATCTCATTCAAAATCAATTAGTTTTATAAAAAGGTTAAGATTCATGGGATTGAGCATTGTGAAGAATAAAGTAAAAAACAAATAATGGCAATTCATTTAGAAAAAAAGTTTGGGCAATTATGATACGGAAGATTCTAGAACAAAGGAGAAGTGCTTGTGTTTTGGGAAAGCATGCACGGCCCACATCTCTTATTGGTTGATATGTCACGAAACAAGAAACGAGGACGGAGTTAATGTACCGTGGCAAAGTGTTTCGGGATTATTTGGTTTTCGGAAGATGACTTACACACCTATACGGAGGGAGTACAAAGAGAAAAAATGAATTGCAGTTAAAAGAATGACATTTCTAACAAAAATGTGAATGTGAGCTACATATGTGTGCATGTGACCAGCGCATACATTGTCAATGAAAAATCTAATGCAAGAAATAACTTATGAGTAACATGCGCGAATTGATGATGTGGTGCCTGCATGCATAGAGTAGAAAAAACAATGTGATTTATGACTTGCATGCATGACGTGTTCTTGTGTCATAGTTGCATGTCTAGGAAAAAAGCTACTAGTGGGTTGTACTAGCTATTTAGAAATAGAAGATGTATACATGGAAGCTGTAGGGAAAGAGATGACATGTATCTCAATTCCTATGAGTAGGAATTGGAAAAGAGATGTCATTTGGTTCACATCATAGGAACTTTTCTATTGAATCTAGAGATGACATGTATCTCAATTCCTATGAGGAGGGATTAGAAAATAGATGTCATTTGGTTCACACCATAGGAACTTTTCTATTGAATATACGCTAATGTTTATTTTTCTTTGAAAATATGGGAGTATATGAATCCATTCATATGAACCAACTGGCTCTAAAGATATAAAAATGATATCATGTTTATTTCCTTTGAAATGTGGAGTATATGAATCTATTCCTATGAACCAATTGGCTCTAAGAAAAAAAATCCTATAAAAATCATATCATATAGAGTTCCTATGATATTCCTCCACACCAAAGGATGGTTGAAATTGTTGCAGGTGATACGACGGTCTTTCTTTATAGACTCCTCCCCCATCTTTATAGTTACCTCTCGAAGATGAATGAAATGATATATACTGGGTATTCTATATGTGCATTTTGGTACACGAAAACTCGGTAAAAGTTTGCAAGGTTCGAATTTTCAATAAAGCTATATGCACTGCATTTTGGAATGGAGGGAGGAGCATACGGCAGTTGCTAACACACACGTGGAAGATTTGTGTGTACGAGGAATGGCTGCTCTGTTAAATGACATGGCAAAACTGACACTGTTGTATGCCGATCTAACGGTTCTTACGCCGTTCGTCAAGAAACGGCTTGTGGCGAACGTTTGTCGGATAATGATTTATGGACACATGCATTGCATTGATACATGCCCCCTCTCTCTCATGCACACACGCACCCTCATGAGTCACGACTCTCCTGAGTCCTCTCCCACCCACCGTCTATCTGCAGGTAGACATCACACACATATGTGCTCTTCACACCCTACCCTCAGAATTTCTAAAAAACAAAAGACGTCGTGCACCTTTTATTTTAGCTCACACGTCACACACTTATACTATTACTCTTGTGGCAAATGTTCTTTGGGCATAGTATATTGTACTCTCACGAAGTGAAGCAGTGCACGCGCGCACTAGTTCTCTCACACCCACTCGCGGGTACACGTAGGAGCGCATTTTTTGAAGCTGGTACAACAAAATCACTCCAATATATATATATAAGCAGGAGCCTTAGCACTTTTTTACTAGGGTTCCTCTCTTTTCACTCTCTCATGCTCTCCAGATCTAAGAAAGACATAGGTGGCCACACACTCTCTCTCTACTCACGGCTGGTCACAAATCTGGCCGAACCACCTCGACCGGGGCAGGGGTGTAGGTACATCGTTCACGCTGTCGTCCGCGACGAGGGAGGAGACCAACGACTGCCTGCACATCCCGATCAGTGTCCGTGCCGTTCTCTCCGAGAGAGCGCCGGCTCGGGAGGGCCTTCGACCCCTTCTTCCTCCCTACGGTATTGTGGCCAAGATGCAGCCTCCCGAAGCCGTCTTTGCCACATGCCAACGATCCTCAGGTATATATTCCTTCGAAACCTGCCTTGCTCTACTGCCCCAGCTCCCCATGTGGCTGCATGTGGATCTTTTTCTACTTCCGTCGGCTGTTCCAAAGCCACCTAGACTTTAACTATTATTAGATGTAAAGCTAGTTCATACAGTCGAATCTAAGAGTTGGTTCAAACAGGTAAGAAAGTGGGAAAGTTGTAGCATGAATCTAGGACTTGGTTCTAAGAGGAAACGGGGGAAAGTACTAGATACTGGCTACCCAACCGGTCTCTTGGTTCAAAAGGCGAAGAAAGCATGGTGGATGGCGAAGGGTGGGGGGAAGTGGACCTGTATCTTCGTTGAAAATGGAAATAAAGTGAGGGGTGTTGGGGGACAACGCAAATGAGAATGAGAAGGTCTAGATTTCCTGTGCTCACATAGGAAAATGTCGTCGAGGAGATACAAATGGGACAAATGCAGACATGCTGCCTGAGTGTTTGCCGCTCTCGGCAACCACATCGAGGAGATAAAAATAGGAAAATCACATGAAGCATTAAGCAATGCCACCTAATGTCACTATAAGTAATGGTCTAGTGCCGTCGATAAATTGAAGCAATGCCACCACTATTTTATGAAGTGCTTTTGTATTGCTTAATTTCCCATGAATTGTGTTTTTGCAGTTACACTTAAATCTCACACCGCTAACATTGCTTCACCCGATTGGAACTGCACAAATTTGATTGCACATTTACTGAACATGTGCTACTCTCATGACAGTAATACTAATGCTATTGTTCTGCATGTTAATCTATTGGTAGTGTTGATGTGATGTGATGCTACTTACTTAAGGGCACTTTCATACTGTCAATCTAGTGCCAATTATAACACAATAGATGCTGCTGTTAATCATACGCCACTGCAAATATCTGTCACTGTTTAAATAATCGTATTTCATATTTTCGCAAACAGGGTTGTCTGTCTCCATATCGTTTCTATCTGCGCAATCAAAAGAACACACCTCAGTTTTAGTACAACTGCACAAATGAGATGGCTATTCCTAGCTGCCGTCCTCTAACCTCCAGGAATCTAGGTATTCCTACATTGGTAGTAACTAGGTAGAATGACCAACGCAATCTAAAAGAAGCTGATTCGTATGTTTTACTTCTCGATTGCAGTGCAGGGACGAGCGAAAACAACTGCATCCTAGTTTGGAATGCAGTTTCTATGAATTGATCCATCACTACTAGGAAAAGGGCTATACTTGGGATAGACACTAATGGCGCACTGTACATGTGGTGCGCCATTACTAAATACTAATGGCGCACCATGTGTTGGTGCGCCATTAGTGTGCAAATACTAATGGCGCACCACATCCCACGGTGCGCCATTAGTAAAAAAGAAATTATAATTTTTTCAAAACTATTAATGGCGCACCGTGGGAGTGGTGCGCCATTACTAATTTCAACTACTAATGGCGCACCACTTCCACGGTGCGCCATTAGTATTTTGGCCCAAAAATTCCCCCGAGTGCACCCCCCAGTGGATCGCCTTTTCAGTTTAAAAAAATAAAAGAAAAAGATGGAAATGTCAAAAAAATAAAAGAAAATAAGTTTCCCATGTGATATGTGGTCTAGTTGTTGGGAAAATTTGCAAATGTGAATTTCGACTTTATTTGCAAAATCTCTCTGGAATTTGTAAATATGGGCATAACTTTTGCATACTAACTCGAATGAAAAAGTTTTTTATATGAAAAATCATCTACTCGAAAAGTTGCATCCAAATTTAACGGGGGAACCCCGTTAAACATTTTCAAAATCCTCAAAAACCAAACAGAAAAAAAATTACGGGCCTTTTAAGATCTGGAGAGGCAAAAAAATTCAAAAAAATTCAAACTTACTAATGGCGCACCTGCCCGCGGTGCGCCATTAGTATGCCGTATATATGGCTGGGCGTGTCCTCTCCTCCTTACCTCTTCATTCTTCTCCTCCACTCCACCTCTCCTCCACTCCACCTCTCCTCCACTCCTCCACTCCATCTTCCCTTCTCTCCTCCACCATACTACCCTTCTCCTCTCCGGCGATCTCCTCCTCCTCCTCTCCGGCGACCTCCTCCTCCCTCCTCTCCGATGAGCTCCTCCTCCCTCATCTCCGGTGAGCTCCTCCTCCCTCCTCTCATGTGAGCTCCTCCTCCCTCCTCTCCGGTGAGCTCCTCCTCCCTCCTCTCCTCCCATCCCCTCATGGTTTCTCCTTCCTCCTCTCCGATGCTCCGGTGAACTCCTCTCGGCGACCTCGTCCTCCTCTCTGGCGATGCTGCGGTCACCTCCTCCTCCTCCTCTCCGGCGAACTCCTCTCTGGCGAACTCCTCTCCGGCAAAAGAACACGGCAAAAGAACGTACAAGATCCAAAAATGGGAACAAAATTTGAAATAACAGCGTGCAAAAAAAACGAGCAAAAAATGGGCAAAAAATCGCGATCCAGATCCAAATTCAAAATTCAAAAATAGCAATGGCGCACGGTGGGGGTTAGACGGTGCGCCACTACTATTTTCCCGCCTTCAAAATTAAAAAATACTAATGGCGCACCGTGGCCTATACTAATGGCGCACTACATGGTGCGCCATTAGAACACCAGATACTAATGGCGCACCAGTGGTGCGCCATTAGAATTTAATTCTAATGGCGTGATGCTAGTGGCACACCAGTAGTGCGCCATTAGAAGGCAAAACTGGCGCGCCACTAGCATGCCTTTTCCTAGTAGTGCATGGACCGAGGACTAGCTGGCATGGATGCATGGAGGTTTTTGGGACAGGTGCGCGGACAAGAGGCATTGTGGTCTGCTTATTTCTGCAAATAGCGGTGCTTAAATTTAGTGGAATGCACAAGAATTTCACCTTGTCAGTAAACTACATGGTTCAGTTCAACATTCCAGCTGAGAACGCAATTATAATTGGTTATTCTGGAATGAGAGAACCTAACCCTGGATGGTGGCAACAAGAAAAAACCAGAGTGAACTCCAAGAAATATAAGCCTACCGGGAGGCCCTTTGCTCAGAGAAGCCTTGCTTGTTTTTTCCTGATTTGTAAACATTCTCACAACTTTGTCTTTTGTTGTGAACTAGTATATGTTTGTTATGTTCTATGAATCATTGAGATGTATAGAATTGCTTAACTTATGCTTTTCAACTTTTTTATGAAGCCGAGTTTAATGTGACTGTTCCACATGAACGTTGGACTAGCGTGTGAACGTTTGGAATTTACATTGTGGCCTCAGTTAACTGCATGAACCACTGTAACAAGATACGTAGTTGCATATATGTCAAACAAAAGATTATTGATTGTTAGATGGTCGATAGCCTAGTGTTGAAGCGAGCTGAGCCAATGTGCCATTTTTTGCACAACTGCTTACAAGTGGGGTAGCACCAACAGTGTTTACAAGTACTTATGTATACGTCAGCGCACATTTCTTGAACGAGTACTCTATTTCATCAAACACACAATGCTCGTATGATAAACCGTGACAAATTATGTCTTACCATGCCATATTCATGAAAAACTAGTGAGGACGCATCTGTTTCGGCAACAATTATGATGGTTCTCACATGATTCACGGGCACACAAAAGTAGTAGCAGTTCCCGTAGACGGATTCAAACAGAGTACTAGCCCTAGAGGGCTCGATAACAGGCAAGGTTTGGATAAGTAGACACAATCCAAACTAGTATTAAACACTAGCTAGGGCAACTATTTCATGCATCGATCTAATTTAGGCTGGATACAAGACGGACCTTGCCATGAACATCATCGAGGACGTCCGGCAGCAGCTCAATCCTGTGAACCTTCATGAAGATAACCTTCTGGCCTTGCCACTCATAAACTTGTTTGTGGAGGCATGCCACGTCATCTTCCTGCGTAAGCTTGACAAGAATAGCATGCCTCACAAACGAAGGAGTAGCTTTGAACTTCTTGTGCTTCAATACACCATGGACAACATGCCTGACAACAGTGAGGCTGGAATACAATTCGACATCGGTACAAGCACAAATGGCTTCCAGGATCCAACAGCCTAAGAACTCTGTTTTCCCCGTGCGTATATTCAGGTCATCCGCTTCATAGCGAGTGACATGTACAACCACACAATCCTTGTCTGCATCAGGGCTCTAGTTGAAACAGAAACAAATTCTGATTACTTTCCAGTATAAGAAACACAAGTTATTTAAACCACTATGTATAGCATGGCGTCGAAGCTAATTAATTTTTGCACTATTCATCACCACATACTTAGATGAAAAACCACAATCGAGATCGGCAAAGAAGAAAATCACGCTGGGCAGCTCAGCAGGGGGGGGACACATCCTCGAAGGGGGAAAACTGCTCCTGGAGTGCCATGGGGGTTGTAACCTCAAACGGGGCGTTTACCATCTCAGTAGTGGTTGTGAGCATATCTGGGGGCGGCTCGGTGGCTGCCTCCATCTTCTTGGAGCTCTCTGTCTCATGGGGATCAGCCTCCCACGTCTGCTCCAATATCGGCAGATCTTTGCCTGGTTATCCTTGGTCCATCATGAAACTGACGAATACTAGGAGACCACTGAAAGGAAAACACAATCGCAATGAAAATGAAATAAAAAAGAGAGTGAGGATCGGTTACTGCTTTGCAAAAGTTTTTTTCTCTGAACGAAAATATACCAATATCACAGATCCGCTTACCTTCCCTTCGTTGGGAGAGAAGAACAGTGGCAGATGCGAGTGTTGGCTTTCTTGAAGACGGTGAGGGAGAAGGGGATTCAGCGAAGAGTGAAATAATGGTTTCTTCGTCCATCAAACTTAGACTGCGGGGAGGTGGGGTTTTGTGATACGACGGCTCGTTCTTCGCCACGCCACGACGGGGTGACTCTCCTTTGCATACTGCCTTCTAATTTGGTGGATGGCATTTGAGCCCGCGCGCGGCTTGGCCCGCATGTTGGTGAACAAAAGTAAAATGGCATTCAGTAGAGGGAGACGTTTCGATGACTTAGGAGGAGCCAGAAGCAGTAGTGTATCCATTGTACTAGTAGTAATTGTTTTTCTGGTAGCTGTAGAGCGTCTCCACTGTACTAGTAGTAATTGTTTCTCTGGGCCCAAGACAAAACAGCCCATCCACCCTCGTAAATAATAAAATAAATTCAAAAGCCCATATATTTACTTAATGAGAGGCGCTACCCTCACCTAGCACACCGCCCCCCAAAAAAACCTGGGTGCTCTTCTTCCTCCTCACTCCCACCACCTCACATCAGCTCGCTCCACTCGTACCCCCAAATTCCCCACCTCACTCCTACAGAAAACCCCAGCTCCCCTTCTTCCTCACTACTACAGAAAAACCCCAGCACCCTTCTTCTTCACTTGCACTACAACTAAGCTCGTCATTCGTTACTCTACTCAAATCCATGAGCGCGACACGACGCCCTCGAGGAAAATGGAGCCTGCTAACCCCAGCGCCAAGAAGATGAGGCTCCCGCCAGCGGTGACGCCTGTTGTAGATCCCGCACCCGGCATCGCGGGGAGAAGCGGCGACCTCACCCCCACCGGATCCTAGGAACCCGTAGAATCTTGGGTGGACCGCATTAGCGATCTCCCGGACGCCGTCCTTAGGGAGATCATCTCGCTTCTCCCCACCAAGGATTGCTGCTGCACCCAAGTCCTCTCAATTTGGTGGCGCCCACTATGGCGCACCGTGCCCCTTAATCTCGACTTTCGTCGGCTCTCTCTCTTCAATGATTTTGAAATCCCAAGATCCATCATCTCCTCCCACCAGGGCTCCATTCAAAGCCTCTGCATCTCGTCAAGCTACCTGAGCAAGCATACCATGCCCTGCACGGTGGACGCCTGGCTAAAATTCCCTGAATTCATAGAACTACAGTTGCTTGAGTTCTACTATTCCCCTGGAAATCACCTACCAGATACCGAACGCCATCTACCTGTGCCCTCAGCACCGATGTCCCTCTCGCGGCTTTCCTACTCTCTCCACACCGCCACATTTGCGTTGTGCTACCTACCAGACAATCTGGTACTAAACTTCGACTCTCATTTCTCAAGAAACTTTCACTTGTGCGGGTTCGTATATCGGAGGCCTCATTTCATAGCATCATCCACTCCAGTTGCCCTGCCCTGGAGTGCTTGGTGCTTGTTTTCACAGTTAGAATCATTTGTCTCCAAATAAAGTCGCCTAACCTCGTAAGAATTGGAATTTCTTTTGACCGAAGGCAGCTCATCATCCAAGATGCCCTTTCACTTCAAAGGTTTATCCTTGATTCTAGTTATTCACCGTCGCAAATAACTGTCCTCTTTGCGCCTAAACTGGAGACCTTGGGTGTAATACATGATCTCTCTGCTCATTTCAAGATGGTGTTTGGCTCCACAGTTCTTCGGGTACTTTATATTATCATCTACACTTGTAATCATAAGCTGCATTTTAAATTTCAGCGCATAAGTTATATATCATCTCAGAGTACACATTTTGTACTAATATTATGTTCTATGATCAATGAAGAGTTTCTCCATCGATAGCCTATCAATGGTGCTGGATTCTTTTAAGATCTTACATATCCAAATGATTAGTTTTGATCTAAACAAGATTATTGGCTTCCTGCAATGCTTTCCATGTATGGAGAAGTTATTGTAATGCCCGGATAATCATGCTACAGTAATCCCACGCTAATCAGGCCACATCACCTCGGTTAATATTGATAATCTCACGTTAGTTCAAACGATTCAAATTCAAATGATGAATTTAAGTTAAAACAATTAAAGTTTTCAAAAGTCAACACTAAATTGTTCCTAATGTGTCAAATAATCCATAGTAAATGATGGTGAATAAATTATCTTTTAATTGTCACAGCCCTAGAATTTGTTTGTCATTAGTTGCATTAAGGCATTCATGTCATCATGTTTAAATTCCTAAGAAATTTGAAATGGGGATGTTGAAACCCTAACACCAAATGAATTCAACTAGGTTCAAACTTAAAACTTTTCAATGAACCCAAAATGCCCTTCATAATTGTTCACCATCTTTGGTACTGGCTAAACCCTCTGCCAAAAATGGTTTCATAATTTTGGAGGCTATTCTGGATTTTTGCAAGCCATAAGTATTTGCATTTGGGCAATTTAAAACCTATAAATAATTTAAATGCCCAAATAATCTTGAAGGTATTTTTAGGCTGTTGAGAATATTTTCAAATGTGCCTCCGAATATTTTCAGGTTCATAAATGGAATAGTATTTTTACTATTTCAAAACACAGAATAGAAAACAAAAACAGAATAGGAAAAGCAGAGGAGAGAAACCTTACCTGGCTTACCTGTGCAGCTCACCTGGCCTGGCACTGTAGCAGCCCAGCCGGGCAAAACCGGCCCAGCCCACCACCGCCTCCTTCCCTATCGCCTTCCTCCTCTGCCAGGAGGATGAGCGCGTGCCGACGCGCGCACGGACACCGCACGCCACCTCCTGCTTGCCGCCTTCCTCTGGACCCCGGACGATGCCACGCGGTCCCCTGGGACCCCTCTCACTCTCCTCTGTGCCATCCCCTCCCCTGGACTCCTCTCACCCAACCGAACGAGTTCGTCGCCGCCGTCCGCCACCACCGCGGCCACCGCCTCCCCCTCGCCTCTCCTACATGCCCCGAAGCTCCGCCATCGATCACTGCTTCGCCCCACCCCGGCCCCAAGTGCTGGGACGGCCTGCATCGCCGACTGCCTCATCTTCTTCCTTCTCGGGAGCCGGTCGCCGCCGACAGGACGTCCCCGAGCCCGCTAACCATCCCTGCCGCATCTCTGTGAGCTCCTGCTCCTTCCCCCATGCTCTCCCCCTCCGTTCCTCTCCACTAGCTCGTTCTTCGTCGGAGCCGAGAGCTTCCGCCCGCCGGCCATGAAGCCGCCGTGGCTAGAGCGAGTTTCCCTCGCGTCCGAGCACCGTTACGTGCTCAATCGGCCGTCAGCTGCCCAATGCCACCAATCGCGCCTCCTGTCGTGCCCTGTAGCGCCATTTCCGCCCTTGCCCGAATTCCGGCCGCCGCCGCCGTCGTGGTTGCCGTCGCCTCAGGCCACCCCACGGCCTCCCTCATGTTCCATTTGATGCGCGCGAGCGCCAGACACCCTCAGCACCCACCCGCGCGTCGAATGGACGCCGAAGCCGCGATTCCGGTGTGCCTCCGCCGTCGGCTGTGGTCGTCGCCGGCCATGCTCCGGCGAGTATCGACGTGGCCATCATTAGACGCTAACCCCGCCACCTAAGCAACCCTAATAGCCACTGACAGCGGGCCCTACTGCAGGGTCAAATCCAGTCAGCATTGGGTTTGACCGGGTTTAGCCCATGTCGCTGACGTGTGGACCCCGCACGTCAGGTTGGACCTGGGACAGCCCCGTTTGACCTGCTGACATCATGCTGCTGTCATGCTGACGCAATAAGCTATTTTCTGGATTAATTTTAATTCAGAAAATTCCAGAAAATAGTATAAACTTCTAAAATTCATAGAAATTCAACCGTAGCTCAGATTGAAACAATTTATATATGAAAAATGATCAAAAAAATCCAATCTATCCATATGTACCACTCTCATGCATGATTGAACAAGTTAACCTCACTGATTAGGATGAATCATGATTAGGGCAATTTATGAACTTGCATTTGGAGTTGGAGTTTAACCTTGTTTGAATTCCACTTCAATTAACTTGGCTTTCTGCTGCATTAGCTCAAAACACCAGCATATTGCCATTTCATTATCATGCATCATATTGTTGCATCGCATTGATTGTGTTCTTTCTTGTTTGCCGGTAATTGTCCCCTCTCGATAGACGTGGTTCCGACGATGAGTTCGATGACACTATTGAAGAACTATATTATCTTCAGAAGTGCCAGGCAAGCAAAACCCCCTTGTTCATTCCGATATAATCCCACTCTCTCGCTCCTGCTCTATTTTATTGCATTAGGACAACAACGACTCATGTGTTACCCTGCATGTAGCTGAACCCCTTTATCCTCTGCATGACCTGTCATTCCACAGTAATTAGATAAAACCCACTAGCATGAGTAGGAGTTGTTTGAGCCATGTTGTGCCTGCTCATTCATGCTTGTTTGTCATGCCTGCTACTGCTTAGAGTTAAGTCAGGTCTGATTCATCGGGAATGAATTGGAATGGTTGTGTGAACATGTCCTACTATGTGTGAACACGATTTGGTAAAGGTAGCGGTGAGAGGCCATGTAGGAGTACATGGTGGGTTGTCTCATTGCAGCCGTCCTCAGGAACTGAGTCCTATGTTTGTGATCCATGAAACAGTTACTACCACGCATTGGGCCCGAAACCAATGGACCCTCTCGGCTTCTTAACCACCCTTGTTCTCTGTCCAGGAGTTGCAACTAGTTTCTGATGTTTGTAGGATATGTGTTGGAGGCCGTGCGTAGCGCTAACCCTAGGGGTGGGCTATGATGCGGTAGATACACCGTGGGTCTGTGCGAATGCCCGCTTGGTATCTCGGGAACCCTGCACACATCGTTCGGGGCCGTTAGTGGAAACCTCGGCCGGACTCCCTGCGGATGGAACTCGAATAGGCGATAAACCTGGACTAGGGACTTGAGTGTTTAGGTAGGCCGTGGCTGACACCCACGTTGGGCTTCCGGTTGAAGGTTGCCGAGTACATGTCGTGTAAACGGCGGTAAGTGGTGAGAGCGTGTGTGAAGCAGTACACCCCTGCAGGGTTAATATGATCAATTCGAATAGCCGTGTCCGCGGTAAAGGACTTCTGGGTTGCCTATATCAGTTCATAGACAAGTGAAAGTGGATACTCTAAAACGCGCAAGATAAGCGTGAGTGCCATGGATGGCGTTCTCGTAGGGAGACGGGAGCGGATCCATAGTGGTGTATTGATATGGTGAATATGTGGACTCGTGTGCGCCACCTCAAAAGAGTTACTTGCAGTCGTAGTTCAGGATAGCCACCGAGTCAAAGCTGGCTTGCTGTAGTCAAACTCCACCACCCCCTTTGTTGATAATGATGCACACGTAGATAGTTCTGATGTAAGTCTTGCTGAGTACGTTTGTACTCACGTTTGCTTATTTTATGTTTTGCAGAGAGACGTCAGTCTCGCTAGTAGTTCCGGTTGGACTTCGATGTTTAGCTTGTTACCTCAGCTACGATCTTGTGCCCTCGGCAGGATCTGGTAGATAGTCAGGCTTCTCAGCCTTTTTCATTTATAGTTGTCGTACTCGGACATGTTAAGCTTCCGCTTGTGCTTTGACTTGTATGCTTTCGAGTGTTGGGTCATGAGACCCATGTTTGTAATATCTCGCTCCTCGGAGCCTAATGAATAAATTTTGAGTCGAGAGTTATGTTGTGATGCCATGTTGTATTTACACATATTGAGGATATTGTGTGTATGTTTGAAATGCTTGGTATGTGTGGGATCCGACAATCTAGTTGTTTATCCTTGGCAGCCTCTCATATGGGGAAATGTAGTCTCGTGCTTTCCCGAGCGATAGTAGTCCGCTACAGCCCGGTTCACGGAGTCCTGCTAGCCCAAGACTACTGCTTGGACACTTTGTCTTGGCGGCATGTGTTTCACCTCGTTCCTATGTACGTCCTTCGGGAAATGTCACGCGGTGACATCCGGAGTCCTGCCTAGCCTGCTACAGCCGGGTTTACGAGTCCTCATAGCCCAGTGCTACAGCCCGATTCATACGTTGATGACCGACATGCTCGATGTGATTCATGTATGTCTATCCCCATGGGTTAGTGCGCTTTGGGTTCATGACTAGCCATGTCGGCCTGGGTTCTTTGTCATATGGATGCTAGCGACACTATCATATCGTGAGCCAAAAGACATAAACGGTCCGGGCCATGGTAAGGCGACACCCGTGGGAATACCGTGCGTGAGGCCACAAAGTGATATGAGGTGTTACCGGCTAGATCGATGTGACTTGGAATCGGGGTCCTGACATTAATAAAATATTTAAATGCACTAAATTAATAGAAATGACAGCAAAAAATTAATTAAATGCCTTTTTCAAGTTATAATAATAAAACTAAATTAGTAGTGTGCCAAAATAATTGTGGCAGTGGACTGATTAGTAATACTAATTTAGGTGCTCACTAGGTATTTTATCAAACTAAAATAAAAGAAACTATAAATGGAAACAGAAAAGAAAAATAAGAAAAGGGAAAAGATAAACAAAAGAAAAGGAGAAAAGCAACCCCCCCTCACTGGGCTTTGGCCCATCTGGCCACCCGGCCAACCAGGCCAGCCCAGCCGCCCCCTACTAACCCTGGTCCACCTGACCGAAACCCTAACCTCCCAATTCTCTCCCCCGATCCCCACTCTCCCCTCACGCCCGCTCCTCTCTCGTCACGATCCAGATCGGGCGCCCCTGCGCCGATCGACGCCGACCCCGTCACCTCTCGGACCCCCTCCTCGCCGGACTATCTCCACACCAAGCGCCGCCCCTCCCGGCCTCCTCGGAGCTCCTCCCTCGTCGACTCGGCGCCTACTGACGCCGACGCCTCGCCACCTCCTGTACATCGACGCCGCCGCCAGTCCCCGGAGCTCCCTCCCGGCCTGCTTCCTCCTCCCCGCCGGCCTGCTTCCCCTCCGCCGTGGCGTCCTCGACCTCCTCCTCGAGCCCCGCTGCCTTGACCCTACGCCCCTGGTGAGGCCACGGCCACCACTCCCTCCTCTCTGTCTCCCCTGCGCTACCCCGCGCGCGCCCCGCGAGCATCTGGCCGGTGCCCTCCTCCGCCCCAGCCGGCGCCAGGGACCAGTCGGGCTGCGCGCGCCCCATCGCCATGGTGGCCTCGCCCTACTGGCCGCTCGGAGACCCACGCGCTCTGCCTATTCGACGTGGCCACCGGCCTCCCCCGCTGCTCCCCCTCCCATGAACCCACGATTGCCGCCCAACTGCCGTAGGATCCTGCTAGCGCTCGCCACCGGCCTCTTGCTCCCACTGCACTCCGTCGTCGATCCGACTGCCGCGCCGACCACACCCGCCCCCTGGCCACTCGTCGCTGCTGTGCGTGCGCACACATCCGCGCTCGGCTGCGCCCCGGCTCACCGGCGCGTGCCCACGCCCCTTCTCTCCTCCACCCCGCCCCCGTTGCCGCTTCCCGGCCCTGGCCGAGGCCCCCCTGCTACGCGGGCGTGCCCAGCCGAGGCCACGGCCTCGCCCTCGATGGGCGCCCGCACCCAGCGCCCAACGCCCGCCCGATAGCGCCCGAACCCGCTAGGCCCCATGGGGCCTATGACAAAGGGGCCCCGCCCCCTAAACATTTTATAAAGAAAAGGAATTAAAAAATAAGTAATTAAAAAAATAGTTAATTAAGTAATTACTTAATTAATTAACTTAATTAGATCTGTTAAATTAATCTAATCACTAATTTAAATTAATTAATCATGTTAGTTAGCCTTAGTCCATGACAGGTGGGTCCCATTGGACCCACATGCCAGGTTTGACTCTGGTCAGCTGGGTTTGGCTGGCTGATGTCATGGTGATGTCATGCTGACATCACCTTTCCCTATTCTGGGTAATATTTGATTTAAAGTAATTGAATAAATTCTAAAAATGATTTAAATCTTTTAAAATTAATATAAAATAAAACCGTAGCTCAGATGAAAATACTTTCTACATGAAAGGTGCTAAGAACAACGAGACGAATCCGGATACGCAGCCCGTTCATCCGCCACGTATCCCTAACCTATCGAACTCGCAACTTTCCCCTTCCGGTTCATCTGTCCGAAAACGCGAAACACCGGGAATACTTTCCCGGATGTTTCCCTCCTTCACGGTATCACCTCATACCGCGTTAGGGCACGCCTAGCATCACAAATTGCTTTGTCATGCATCGTTATGCATCTGTTTGCTATCTATTCATTGTTTCTTCCCCCTCTTCTCCCACTAGACACCGAGATCGACACCGTTGCTACCAGTACGACTACGGTGTTGACGACCCCTCCTTCTTGCCAGAGCAATCAGGCAAGCCCCCCCCCCCTTGATCACCAGATATCGCCTATTTTCTTCTATACTGCTTGCATTAGAGTAGTATAACATGTTACTGCTTTCCGTTATTCCTATCCTGATGCATAGCCTGTCCTTGCTACTACTGTTGACACCTTTACCTGCAATCCTACATGCTTAGTATAGGATGCTAGTATTCCATCAGTGACCCTACATTCTTGTCCGTCTGCCATGCTATACTACTGGGCTGTGATCACTTCGGGAGGTGATCACGGGTGAGGGAGTCCCGGACTAGAGGGTGTCCGGATAGCCGGACTATCGTCATGGCCGGACTCCAAGACTATGAAGATACAAGATTGAAGACTTCGTCCCGTGTCCGGATGGGACTTTCCTTGGCGTGGAAGGGAAGCTTGGCGATACGGATATGTAGATCTCCTACCATTGTAACCGACTCTGTGTAACCCTAACCTATCCGGTGTCTATATAAACCGGAGGGTTTTAGTCTGTAGCATGAACAACAATCATACCATAGGCTAGCTTCTAGGGTTTAGCCTCCTTGATCTCGTGGTAGATCCACTCTTGTACTACCCATATCATCAATATTAATCAAGCAGGAGTAGGGTATTACCTCCATCGAGAGGGCCCGAACCTGGGTAAAAACATCGTGTCCCTTGTCTCCTATTACCATCCGCCTAGACGCACAGTTCGGGACCCCCTACCCGAGATCCGCCGGTTTTGACACCGACATTGGTGCTTTCATTGAGAGTTCCGCTGTGCCGTCGCCATCAGGTAGGATGCCTCATCTCGTCTTTAAAGATGACACCATCGCCAAAGAAGCCTTGGCCACTGGTCAGACTCTTCGGCTAGGCGGTTTTCTCATGACCGCTAGTTCGGCCGCCGCGCCGACGATGACCTCTCGAGTCATAGACACCAATCTCCACGTTGGTTCGGAACTTGCCGAACTGTTAGATCCGATCGAGCTCTCCTCCATAAACGAGCTCTTGGATCGCATCGCCGCCCTGGGAGTCGCTACAGACTACGACCGGATCGGGCCTAAAACCGATCTGAGAGAGATCAACTCTCCCCAGGCTACCCATCATGTTGCTGTGATAGAGGAGCAATGCGACGACTCTTCTTCTATCTTAAGGACTAGCTACGTCCAGATTCCCGATCCCTCCATGCCGGATTCATGCAGAGGGACGGATGTCAATCAAGCCCTGAACTTAAAGACAGGCGGCGGGTCGGACTCATTGGATAGCACTCAAAAATCCAAAAACTTCCGAGTTCGGAAACTTCCCGGCCCTTGAGTCCTAAATTGGACGGGATTACGGATTTAGTACCACCCGCCCACCCAAACATGAGCGATCTCTCTCGAATTCGGCAAGAGCCTGCTGAAACAGTACATCATTACTGGGCCAGATTCCTCCTGGTTTTGAACAGGATAAAGGACTGCCGAGAGGAGGGCGAATCCCAATTTTCTGCAATAATTGCACGGACAAGGAATCTTAAACACCATAATTCGTCGAAATTACACGCTTTGTTGACTTGGTGACCATAGTACAAAAGTCTTGTGCGATGGAGAGCGCTGGACAACGAAAGTAAATTTTGGGATAATCCGCCCGAATACATCCCGAGTCCGGAACAAAAGGGTGCATCATTATCAAGCACCAGGTTGAATACCAAAAATCAAAACCCCTAAAGGGTGCGGAACTGTCTTGGAGGGTTGGCTAAACGGACCTGCAAAATTCATAGCACGAGGGCGCCACTCCAACTCATAGCCTTCGAGCATGTTGGATACTACGGCAGGTGGCCAAAAATGGCGAAGAGCTTCTAGCTCGAATCCCAGCCCAAAGCAACACCAGTACGGTGTTAACAGTCTTCGAGACTTTCGCATCAAATAACATGCGAAAATGAACACTCCATAACCTTGCGAAGTCTACCAAGTAGCAACAATAAATCCATGGAGTGACACGGCTATTACCTTTAATGCCAGTGACGAACCTAAATTCTGAACTGCCCGGGCACCAGCCGCATTGGTCCTCAGTCCGATAGTAGACGGCTTTCGCCTCACTACGGTACTCATGGATGGCGGCAGCGGACTAAACCTAATCTATGAGGAAACCCTCCGAAAAATGGAAATAGACTGGAACCGCATTGAGCGAAGCAGCAGAACCTTTAGAGGAATAATCCCCAGCCGGGAAGCATGCTGCACAGGAAAAATTACACTAGACGTAGTGTTCGGCTCACCGGACAATTACAGGTCCGAGGAGGTCACGTTTCAAGTGGCCCCGTTCAACAGCGGATACCATGCTTTATTAGGACGAGAGGCATTCACAATCTTTCAAGCTATACCCCATTATGGGTACATGAAGCTTAAAATGCCCGGACCTAACGGAATCATCACTCTCGCTAGTGATCCGAATATAGCACTCCGCGCCGAAAACAAGACAGCCGCACTAGCCCTCGAGGCACTATCCGAAGCCCTAGCGGCCGAAGAACTCACCGCGATGCGCTCCACGGTGAACAGGGACGATGTGATACTTGATATAAGATCCAAGTCCACCTCTTTTAAACCAGCAGATGAAATAGTCAAATTCCAAGTCCACCCAACGGACCCTGCAAAGACGGCCTCCATTGGGGCACAATTAAACCCTGATGTAGACGCCGCACTACGAGAATTTCTACAAGAAAACTGGGACATCTTCGCCTGGCACCCTTCAGACATGCCAGGAATCCCACGTCAGCTGGTCGAGCATAGCCTAAATATCCTAAAAGGATTCAAGCCAGTCAAACAGGCTCTTCAGCGCTTTTCCGAACCCAAGAGACAGGCCATGGGAGAGGAGCTAGCCAAACTTTTGGAAGCCGGATTCATCAGAGATATAAAACATCCGGATTGGCTACCAAACCTGGTGATGGTACCAAAGAAGGATAAATCCTGGCGCCTATGTGTTGATTTCAAAGACCTTAATAAGGCTTGCCCAAAGGATCCCTTCCCCCTCCCTCGAATTGATCAAATCATTGACGCTACAGCAGGACACGACTCATTGTGCTTCCTCGACGCGTACTCTGGCTACCACCAAATCAAGATGGCGGAGCCAGACCAAGCTGCAACAGCATTCATCACTCCATATGGCCCGTTCTGCTTCAACACAATGCCCTTTGGGCTCAAAAACGCCGGCGCAACCTATCAGCGCATGATTCAGACATGTCTGGCAAACCAGATCGGCAAAACGGTGGAAGCATATGTAGATGACGTGGTCGTCAAAACCAAGCACGTTGAAACTCTAGTAGACGACTTGAGGCTCACATTCGACAATCTTCGAAAATATGACATCAAGCTCAATCCAGAAAAATGCGTCTTCGACGTCTCCAGCCGGAAAGCTCCTGAGCTTCATCGTGTCCGGTAGAGGAATTGAAGCAAACCCAGCCAAGATCCGAGCTCTGTCACAATTGGATATTCCAAAAGACCTCAAACAAATACAGAAATTGACGGGATGCGTAGCGGCTCAAAGCCGCTTTATTTCCCGATTGGGGGAAAAAGCGTTACCCCTTTACCGCCTCCTCCGCCGCACCGAACACTTCGAGTGGTCGGATGCCGCCACGGCCGGACTCGAAGAAATAAAGGCCATTTTGGCAACAAATCCGGTCCTGGCCGCGCCCAATGTGGGCGAACCAATGCTATTATATATCGCCGCAACACATCAAGTTGTCAGCGCGGTGCTCGTTGTCGAACGAGAAACGGACGGACACCGGTTCCCTGTTCAAAAACCGGTTTATTATGTGTCCACTGTCCTAACTCCATGCAAGTCCCGGTACCCACACTATCAAAAGATAGCATACGCGGTGTTCATGGCATCCCGGAAGCTGCGACACTACTTTCAAGAGTGTTCGATAACGGTAGCCTCCGAAGTACCTCTTAATGACATTATAAACAACCGTGACGCGATAGGCCGGATCGCTAAATGGGCCATAGAGCTCCTCCCATTCGACATAACTTATAAGCCACGACGAGCTACTAAGTCGCAGGTTTTGGCCGACTTCGTGGCCGAATGGACCGAAGCCGAACTCCCTAAAGAGTACGGCGCATACTCCAATTGGATCATGGACTTCGACGGCTCCAAAATGTTGGCCGGCCTGGGGGCTGGCGTCGTCCTGACGTCCCCAACCGGGGACACAGTCCAATACGTCCTTCGAATAATGTATACGGACTCCAACAATGCAGCCGAGTACGAGGCCCTTCTGCACGGCCTCCGGATGGCAGTCTCCATGGGCATTCAACGCCTAGAAGTGCGCGGGGATTCAACCTCGCAATATCTCAAATAAACAGGACTTTGATGCCAAAGATCCAAAATGCCAGCATACCGCAATGCGGTCCTAAAATGTCAAGACGGTTCAAGGGCTCAATTTCATCACGAGCCCGGATAACAACCAGGCGGCGGATATATTGGCCTGCATCGGTGCAAAATGCGATGCCGCCCCACCCAATATCTTTTGGAACGGATGTTCAAGCCATCCGTATTATGGGAAGGAGTCCGGCAATAACAATCCGGACCCAACCGCACCGCCGACGCCAACACTCTGACACAACCGGAGGCTCCGCCCCCGAGATAACACCATCTGCTCACGAAATACTGGCGGTTATTGCCCCGTGGACGGAACCATTCCTAGCCTACCTAACGAGGCAGGAACTCCCCGAAGACCAAAATGAGGCTCGCTGCATAGTACGGCACTCTAAAGCCTATAAAGTCCATGAGGGAGAGCTTATAAGAAAAGCACTACCGGAGTCCTTCAAAGGTGCATCTCTGAAGAGGAAGGGCGCAACCTCCTGGCTGAAATTCATGCCGGACTGGGTGGGCACCACGCCGCAGCCCGGGCACTTGTAGGCAAGGCCTTCCGTAAAGGATTTTATTGGCCGACGGCTCGGGCATATGCGCAGGATTTAGTCCAAAGATGCGTCGGTTGCCAGCTTTTTTCTAACCAAAGCCACATGCCACCCACCGCCCTCAAAACTATACCCATCACCTGGCCGTTCGCGGTCTGGGGGCTTGACATGGTTGGACCCCTTAAGGGAGGAACCCACAAGCAAAAATACCTATTGGTCATGGTGGATAAATTCACCAAATGGATAGAGGCCAAACCAGTTAAAACGGCCGAATCTGGACCGGTGATAGACTTCATATCAGGGGTAGTGCACCGTTACGGTGTCCCCCACAGTTTCATCACTGATAATGGCACCAACTTCACGGCCGATGAGGTCAAATCATGGTGCAAAAACATGGGCATCAAGCTCGACTACGCCTCAGTCTATCACCCTCAAACCAACGGCCAAGTCGAAAGGGCAAATGGTCTGATCATGAGCGGCATTAAACCCAGACTAGTGCGGTCCTCAAAGAATCTAACACGACTTTGGGTTGAGGAGCTCGACTCAGACTGGGGCTGCTGACCACGCCGAATCGTATTATCGGATTCACACCATTCTTCATGGTGTACGGCGAGAGGCAGTCTTGCCTGCGAAATAATACATGACTCACCTCGGCGTGCGCATGTACGAAGAAAGAGAAGCCGAGCTCGATCGGCAGAACAGTTTGGATGCATTGGAGGAGGAGCGCGACGTGGCAAAAGCTCGTTCCACATTTTATCAACAGCAGGCTCGAAGATATCAAAGCAGGGAAGTACGGGCCAAAGCTTATCACGTTGGCGAACTAGTTCTACGCCTGCCGGACAAGAAAAAGGACAAACTCAAGCCCAAATGGGAAGGTCCCTTCATCATTGACCAGGTCCTGACCGGCAGAGCATACCGTCTACGAAACGCATCGGATAACCGACTTGAGCCGAACCCATGAACGCAGCCCGTCTACGAAGATTCTACGCCTAAGTGCCGGACTCCAAGTTCGTCTCCTTCCTCCGTCCGCATTCTTTATTTTTTGCTTTTGTGTTGTCTTTTATTTCCCTCCATCCTCCTTCTTCTTCTTGTAGCCTCTAGAGGCTCGTTTGCGCTTTTTTCCAAGACACACTTGATGCGCCGTTCGCTCATCATACACTGGGGCTTCTTTAATGAAGCTCAATTATCTGGGCTTCATGCCCAACACATGCGTTAAGCTTCCGCATGTACCTTTTATTCACCATTATATGCATCGATATGACTTAAGTTTTGGCCAAGCTGGGTTGCTGGCTCTGTGCTTGCCCCTATGTTCCCGATTGTTCAGCTAGGTGGTAAAGGAGCACCTCTGCGATTATTCTTGCGGGTCAGCGGATGTGTACCTCGGTGGGTGAAGCCAAAAGCTAGCGTTCTTAAGGGAATATTCGGTCGGTGAACTGAAAGAGGATTTTAAACTATTTACCCATCTGCCCCGGATGATTTTTCGCTTTCATAGCAGCTTTGACATGCACTTTAGGGCATGCACCCCAAATAAAGGAACCCTTAACGGAACTATTCTCCCGAAGATGTTTCTTACTACCCATGTAATATAACATAATTAGTTGGGCACTTGTCCGATACAGCAACAATGACCCCACGCCTTGTCTCCATGCATACCACGGTTCTTATATAACCAGAAGGTATTCGGACACACTCCGGACTATTGGGTCCGAGGTCGGGTTAAAAGGTCCGCTATGACAAACGATCTACAATCCGGCTAGAAGACATTCTTTCATGTCATATTTTTACATAGTCAACTCGACTCATTGTATTCCTCCTCAATGCCATCCAATAGGCTATCTAATTTACAATCTTGCTGGGAATACTTGGCGGCCAATTCTACTTGGCCGTACACTAAGCTTACATGGATCTCCATCCCATCCGTCCCCATAGGTCCGACCTCGGCCATGTGGTTTGGGTCAGCCTTCGTGTACCGCGTCTTCACCATGGCCCAGGCCTCCCTGGCGCCTTGACGGCAGGCCGATATCTTCCATAGCCGAAAGCACCGCCGTGCTCCTTGAAGCCGCTCTGCCAGCTCCCCAATGCCTTCGGGCAGGGAGATAGATGGCTACAAGGCTTTGCCGATGCCTTTCATCACCTGCCGGACTCGTTCAGTAGCCGACGAATTCGGGAAGAAGATCACCAAGAACTAGGCATCTCCTCCTCGGGACGACCTGTGAGCAAACCTACATACATGTTTATGTTAGTGGCCTTCCTCGCCGAACTCTTTTCAAAGTTCGCCAAGCACTTATTGAAAATGCCGCGACGGAAGCCGCCGATTCTCCTTACTGAGTCGGATAACTGGGCACGAACGTCCTTTAGTTCCTCCCCCAGCTTGGTGTTGGCGTCTTGGAGGTTATTCTTCTCCTGCCGCACCCTTGTAAGCACGCTCTCGCCGGCCTTTAGCTGGCGTCAAAGCTGTTGCTTGTCCGGATCTAGTCCGGCGCCATCTGCAATGTTTTTGTCAGATTTACACGCCCGCCACACTTAATAAACTATTTATCTTTTAAAACATATATTACCAGAGGGGGTCTCTGTAGCTCCCCCTGTAGCGGCTAGTGCGGCCTCAAGTTGGGCCTTGCACTCTTCAAGCTCCTGGGATAGTCGGGTATTCTTCTCTGTAAGATCCTGCATAACAAATGATCCTTAAATCAGTTATTCTAACTATTTTAAGTCTCGGGGGCTACTGGCATATATAACTGTCAAATTATCTTATCCGTATGTCCTTTACATACTGCTCCGTGGCCCTGGCTAGACCATCTTGAGCTGCACGGAGGTGCGCATCTCCCGAATCAAAGGCATTCAAGGCCTCTTGGGAGAAACACGCGTCACGAAGAATTGCCCGGCGGCGGCTGTGATTCAAGGCGCTCTCCACCTCGGAGTTGGTGGCGGACAACCTGTCGGCATCCTCTGTCGGAGGAGCATCCGACGTACGTCTTGTGCTCGTCTCAACCTCCGGACCTAGCTTTGAAGCCTGGCCGGTGAAGGTTCGATTGGCAACCTCTCCGGACTCAGTCCGGCGAGCGCTTTTTTCCTGAAAAGAGCACCTGCGTTAGTACGCTTGCCAGGAATCAATCCTGGGAGTATGGTGACACACCGTACTGTTGCGGCAGAGTTTCGATCCGAACCGCACTTCTTTTTAACCTGTGGGGCCGCACTGCCCTTTGTTGGCCAGCCACCGCGGGCTCGGCTTCCTGCCTCGAAGGCACCCCCTGCGAAGCACCATTGGTATACGGTGATCAAAGATAAGCATGGATGGGTCATTATCAGGGTTTTGAGATCACGGTCTCCTTTACCTGTGAGGCTGGAAGTATTCCGGGGTAATCAGCCGTAATGGCAACCAAAGCATTATCGATGCTAAGTTGATAAAACACCCCGTCGATCAAATCCACCTTTATATCCGGATCCTCTTCGGAGGTCGGATCGGGGGACCGTTCCGGATCCTTGGGTTGTGGGGGCGGGCTGTGTATCTTCTCCACAGTCCGGCGCAGTTCCTGCGCAGAAACAACGAAATGAGATATTTAACCATGGGTACTTGGATTGGATAGGTCATAAAGATGTTTGCTTACCCAGCTTCGAGGATTATTCGAAGAAAAATCCTTCAATGGATTGACACGGAGGAAATCCTCCTCCTCCCCTTTGTACATAGCAGACAAGATCTTCACCAGTTCGGTAACCGATCCCGGCCCTTTGCGGTCATGGCGGGTGGCGTCGTCCTCTCTGTTGAAGTCCCACATGGGGTGGCCCCTATATTGGAGTGGCTGCACCCCCCTCATAATGCAGATTGCCATGATTCCAATCATGGTTAATCCGACATGAGCCAGTAACCTTATTCGGCTCATTAGATAGAGGACGTCCTTGTCATCTTCCCTCTGGGAGCTTCGAGGGCGCCAGCTTAGGCGCTTCTTCAGCATTGCTGAACTCCGGAAGGCCGATCCGAATAGGATCCGGCAGCGGGACGTCCGCCATATAAAACCATTCCGAGGGCCAGTCTTCGGACGCCTTATTTTGGGGTTCCGGATAGGTATCCGGTCCCGGCGATGCGCCATAGCTCAGCTCCGCCCACTTGATATATTGACCCCTCATGAGAACGGGGTACTAGGCAGAATAATCTCTTCCACAGCCCGAAATGGGCCTCGACGCCCAAGAACAGCTCGCAGAGGGCCACGAAGCCCGCAATATGCAAAATGGAGGCAGGCGTAAGGTGGTGCAACTGGAGGCCGTAGAACTCCAAGAGCCCCCGGAGAAACGGATGGATTGGAAATCCGAGTCCTCTTACTAAATAAGAGATGAAGCACACCCGCCTCCTTTAGAGGGATCGGGACGCCTCGCTTGCTTTCCGCCCTTATAGGTGGCGTAGTCCGCTCGAACCGGAACCATGAAGGCCGGGGAAGAAATCTATTGGTTTGGAGTATAACTAGCTCGCTATGCGGGATCGAGCATCTCTCCCAATTTCAGGCTGAGGGCTGGGAGCGCGAGAGGAGGAGCCGCACGACTGTCCATGATGGAATGGGCTTTGGTCAGGGCGCCCGATGAAAGCTCAGAAGGAGGGATGATGACTCAGATCTAGATCCTCGCCTTTTATAGGCAGCTCATTTGCGCAGCTAAGGGGGTAATTGTAAAAATACCCTGGCCTTTCGCATTCATTCAAACACGTGGTAGACGGCCATTATTGGGCGCAGAAGCCAAGGAGCACAGCATTTATCATAAGTCGGACACTATTCGACAGGTATATGGAATTTGGAGAAGAACCCGCCTCGCAATGCCGAAGACAATCAACGCGCCGGACTCGTCGTCATTGAAGCCTGGTTCAGGGCTCTTCGAGAGTCCGGACTAGGGGTGTCCGGATAGCTGGACTATCGCCACGGCCGGACTCCAAGACTATGAAGATACAAGATTGAAGACTTCGTCCTGTGTCCGGATGGGACTTTCCTTGGCGTGGAAGGCAAGCTTGGCGATACGGATATGCAGATCTCCTACCATTGTAACCGACTCTGTGTAACCCTAACCTATCCGGTGTCTATATAAACCGGAGGGTTTTAGTCCGTAGCACGAACAGCAATCATACCATAGGCTAGCTTCTAGGGTTTAGCCTCCTTGATCTCGTGGTAGATCCACTCTTGTACTACCCATATCATCAATATTAATCAAGCAGGAATAGGGTATTACCTCCATCGAGAGGGCCCGAACCTGGGTAAAAACATCGTGTCCCTTGTCTCCTGTTACCATCCGCCTAGACGCACAGTCCGGGACCCCCTACCCGAGATCCGCCGGTTTTGACACTGACAACGGGCATATACTATATACTTTACACTATTACACTACCTGTGATACTGTTCGGAGATGGGGGCTGAAAGGGGCAGGTGGCTCCATCCCGTAGAGGTGGGCCTGGGTTCCCGACGGCCCCGATCGTTATTTTGTGGCGGAGCGACAGGCAGGTTGAGACCACCTAGAGAGAGGTGGGCCTGGCCTGGTCGACGTCAGCGGATACTTAACACGCTTAACGAGATCTTGGTATTTGATCCGAGTCCGCCATTTGGTCTATACGCACTAACCAACTACGTGGGAACAATTATGGGCACTCGACGCCGTGGTATCAGCGAAGCACTTCATGACGTCACGATCGAAGCGGCGCTACCGATTGGACTGAACGCCGCTAGGCTAGGTCTGTTTCCGCCGCCCACGCAACGCAAGGTGTGCTAAGGGCAATGGGCCTGCACCCTGGCGCTTAGGTTTAGACCGGCGTGTTGACCTCTCTCACAGCCTAGGTGGGCTGCGACGTGTTGATCTTCTCGCGGCCGGGCATGACCCAGAAAGTGTGTCCGTGTAAATGGGATCAAGCGTGTTGGGTTATGTGGTGCACCCTGCAGGGAAGTTAATCTATTGAATAGCCGTGATCTTCGTAATGTGACGACTTGGAGTTGTACCTTGACCTTATGACAACTAGAACTGGATACTTAATAAAACACACCCTTCCAAGTGTTAGATATAACCCGTGATCGCTCTCTAACAGGCAATGAGGAGAGGATCGCGGGTAGGATTATGCTATGCGATGCTACTTGGAGGACTTCATCTACTCTCTTCTACATGCTGCAAGACGGAGGCTGCTGAGCGTAGTCTTGACAGGATTAGCTATCCCCTCTTATTCGGCATTCTGTAATTCAGTCCATCGATATGGCCCTTTACACATATATCCATGCATATGTAGTGTAGCTCCTTGCTTGTAGTACTTTGGATGAGTACTCATGTTGCCTTGTTCCCCTTTTTCCTCTTTCTTTACCCGATTGCTGCGACTGCACGATGGAGCCCAGGAGCGATGCCACCGTTATTTATTTACTCCTACTACGCTGGAGGTGCCTACTACTACGTGCAGCCTGCTGACGACGACCAGGAGTAGTTTAGGAGGATCCCAGGCAGGAGGCCTGCGCCTCTTTCGATATGTATCCCAGTTTATGCTAGCCTCCTTAAGGCAAACTTGTTTAACTTATGTTTGTACTCAGATATTGTTGCTTCCGCTGACTCGTCTATGATCGAGCACTTGTATTCGAGCCCTCGAGGCCCCTGGCTAGTATTATGATGCTTGTATGACTTCTTTTATTTTTTTTAGAGTTGTGTTGTGATATCTTCCCGTGAGTCCCTGATCTTGATCGTACACGTTTGCGTGTATGATTAGTGTACGATTGAATCGGGGGCGTCACAAGTTGGTATCAGAGCCGACTTCCTGTAGGAATCCCCCTTCCACACTCCTTGGCCGAAGTCGAGTCTAGTCATTGCAAAACTTTTACTAACATGGTTGTGTGCCTTACGGGCCCACGTCGCCATTGGGTGGTATTAGGATCTTTTACTCCTCAATCCTTACTCTGGGACTCTAAGCTCTCTTCTATTCGGGTTAAAGTATTTTGCTAAAAACCAAACTAACTTTAGGTTCTCGCAAGTACTTTCTCCCGGAGAGCCCCTCACTTCAGATGATCGCCTGCTGCACTAGAAGATTACGAAGTTACTCTATGATTTTCTCTCGAGACCTTGTGCCCGTTGCTTTTGCAATTCCCTTCCACCGAAATATCCCATTGGATAAATACTTACACCTGTCATGCTTACTTATATTCCCAGTCGATCTTGTTATTACAAGATACCCCGAGAATATTTTGTGCCTACTGCCTTGCAGTTCTTTGCCACCTGAATACCCTAAGAATAATTTCTGCACTTTCCGAGTATCCGCTCATCCCCAATTGTTCAGGTGTTTCACAAATGTCTTTGAAATACTATTCAATCCTCCGAAAATCCTTAGCAGCTTTATTGCTCTACAAATACTTGTCGACTTGCATTATGGATGCTTCCCATATATCTGGCAATATTCACTAGTATCTGTTGACACCGTCCTTTTGATCCTATTGATTCAACATGTGTGCGAATGCACACAATCATCTGCCAACCCTTCTAAATTATCTTTCCGGCTCAGACATCATTTTTGAACCTGAGCTGGTTCTCGACCAAACTATTTGTCGTCAATTGTGCCTCTGGTCTATCCAACTTACCCATCCTTGATCAGAGTGACTGCTTCTGATCCTTTGTTTTGGAAATCGTAATTCCTTTGTTATCTAAGCATCGAATTATTCAGATGTTCTATAATATGATGCCCGTGCATTCTTCTTCCTCTGTGGACCATCGATTCCTTTGTTGGATTTTATCCGACAGTGTCCTTAATATTGAATAACCTTGAGAGCCTTTCCATGGGTATATAATGCCTTTGGTAAATTGTATCATCTGCTTTTGAACAATGCCTACTTTTGAGCTTGTATTATTTACCCGAAGTTTTTGGTATATGTTCCTAAGATGCCCTGATGGGTTGAACCTATGCCTTCCTTAATATGTGTGAACTCGGAAGTTTTCACGGGTCATACTCATCTGGTATTTCACCAGGTAAAACTTTCAACACTAATGCCATTATCGAAACGAGAAGTGAATGTAAGGTTATGCTTTGGAGAAGTGGGAGTCGACCTTGAACTTTGTGTTCATGCCCATGGACTCGAGGTGGAACTTATCTTGGAAGCTTCTCGTAGTAATAATAATCCCTTGTTATAACTTCTTCTCTTATCTATGCTTGGTCTTTTGCGACCGTGGTTTCGACCATATTGTTCTTCTTTGATCCCATTTCTTGGACAAGTTTAAGTGCTTGCCTTCTGCAAATGATTTCACTTGTCCAACCTCTATCCCGCTCTACCCTTGAGTATACCCTCTGGTACCGCGAGAATATCATGGAACTACATAACTTCTTATGGGTTCTTCATCAACTGTTATTTCTCACCGATTCCAATTTTCCTGTGTTCTGGGTTGTCATCAACCGAGAACACTGATAAGTGGATCAATTCCGCACCAATCCAATAACTCTAAGTATTCTTCATTGCTTATGAGTTTATTAATCCTTCAAGTCATTGCTAGCCTGATCGGCTATATCATTATCGTGCAACTTTTTAAGCTGTGCTACTGGCCCTCTTTAGAGCCTGATTTAGATGGTAGCTAATCTTCCGTGATCTTTCAGAGCGACCCGACCTCGACGGTCAAGCCTCCGTATCTGTGCCATCCTCGGATCAAGATGTCGGCACACACAAGACATCAATGTATATATCAAAGTGCAATCACATGTATAAATAACGTAAAATGATATATACCTCATAATACTCAGCGGAAACAATCAACGGGTGTGGAGTCCCATCAACGCCATCGGCAGGTTGAGTGTAGACCGTAACCCTATATCGTAACTCTTACTCGTCGAAGAAAATCCTGCAACATGATACGTTGCAGCCGTGTAGGTCAGTACATTGAATGTACCGGCAAGATCACAACATGAATAAACAGATGGTAAAACTATACTATATGCAATTTGGCTTTGTGGCTCAGATTCTGAGTTTTGTTTATGTAAAAGCTGATTTTATTTTCCCTACATCAAAGGAATAAATGAAGTCTGTACTATGGAGTTTTCTATCATGACATGGTTCCGCCAACCGATGTCTCATAGACCAAATTCATCATAAGTTGCCCACAATTAAGTTATCATCCGTGTTGAGAGTTCCGAGATAGATCCAAGTCCAGATGCTCAAATTGTCCGTAATCGGGACACGGCTAATCGATTAGGTTTTAACCTCCGCAGAGGTTTGTACACTTTACCCACAAGATTCGATCCTCTTTTACGCTCTCGCACTTCGTGGTGTTTGGGAACAAGACGATCAAACATGGTCTTCCAAGAGTTCCTCGACCACCGTCCGGTGCTCATCCAATCCTACCGTAGTTCTACATCTGCTAGCACCGCCCCAGCCAGAGTCACAACTAAGGTCAACCAAGCCGAGCCCATAGTGACTTGCGGTTGCATGTAAGCTTCCGGCATGAAGTATTCTTCCGTCTCTTTGAGTCTGGGTGAAGCTTTCCGCAAGATGTCATGGCGCTTCTCCATGCATCCCGCCAACCACTGGTTTCTCCAGGTGCCCGTCAACCATCCTTCACCCAAGAGTGTGTATTGAATTCTTGTCTCGAGTCTTGAAGTCTTGAGGCCTTGAAGATGCAGTCCTTGCAGATTCCATCATGGAGTTGTCGTCATTGACGTAGATCCTCCATTCTCACACCACTCCCGAGCACTCATACCAAACCCCGTCTACTATAGCGTAGCATTAAATAAAATATTGTCCCGGGCTTGGTAACAGGGGGATGGATTCCTACCTCATGCATACTACTCAACTACAAGGATTCAATAACACTACTGAGGGGTGGTTGCAAAGATGTCACTAAATGCAATAAAACATAGGTATGAAAGCATGGTCAAAGTGAACTTGCCTTGTTGACGATTTTCGAAAACTAGGGATTCGTAGTAGCAAGCTCCGCACTCCGGAAATTCTACCGAGGCAAACAATAACTATAATAAGCATATAGCATGAGATCACTTAACATAGCAACATAGTAACATAACACACCAAACAAACAATTCAAAACCCAAAGGAAAACTCAAAGAAAAACCAACTCAAGTTTTTCCTACTTCAAGCAACAACTAAAATAGTTTTATATAACAAAAATTTCTCAACATAACCTAATCATGAGTTTATGTTAACTTAACAGAAAATAATGCATTAAGCAATTAGGAGCAAAAGAATCAATTTAAAATCTATTATGAAACTCCTATTAGGCCTAATCCAATTTATATTAAGAAAAATAAAATAAAAGTTTTATTTATTATAAATAAAAGTTCATCCTATAAAGTGACAGAAACTATCCTAGAATAATCAATCACATGTGAAAAATAAATTTATTTACTAATTAAAATAATAGGAAAATAGTAGCGAGTTAATTAATTAGGATTAACAAGATTCTGCTTAAAACTATTTTTTATTAATCCTAAAATACCCAAATTAATTCCTATGGTTAGGTAATGTCAAAATAAAGTTGGGACAAAAGAATCATTTAAAAATAATTTTCCTAACTCATGTTATAACAGATTTACTATTCTGACTAAAATTAAATTAAAGCAATTATAAATAATTTTAACATAGCTAACAATATTTTCTACAGAAATTATAAGAAATTTTCAAACCAACAAAAAAGAATCACCTAAAATATTAAACAGAATAAAAGATATGAATTTTTCAAACAGGAACTATTCTGTTAAAACAGAAAACGAAAATAAATGAAAAATGGCCTAATGGGCCTAAACTACGACCGAGCGTAATATAAACTAAACGGGCCTAGGGTTTTAAATTAATCGGCCGATTTAAATAAAACCTAACTTAAAAATAAACCGGACTAACTAAACAGGACCGAACCGGTTTTATATAAAACATATTTCTTGAGGATCTAATCTCGATCAGATACTCTAGATCGAAGCGGACGAGGAGGAGAGAGAGCTCACCGTGGGAAGGTCGACGGCGAGCGGCTCGGTCGGTCGGCGGCGGCGGCGGTCCGATCGTGGCGGGCTCCGCCAGGCACGGGCGGACGAAAGCGCTCGACGGCGAAGTCGGCCGGTGGTCGAGGTGGCGCCCGAGGTGGAAGGAGACGGACGGCGGCGAGGTCGAGGCGGCGGTGGCGCTCGAGGGCCGACGGTGGTGGCGCCCGGTGGGTTTTGGGGGTGGGTGAGGCACGGGAGGTGTGGTCGAGCGAGGGAGTCCGGAGGTGGTCTCGGCGAGCTCGGGGTGGTCGGGTGGGTCGGGCGGCGGCATGAGGCGGCGGCGGCCTCGGGCTCAGCGAGGCCTTGGGAGAGGGAGAGGTCCGGCGAGGGGGAAATGGGGTGAGGGGGAGGGCTTTTATAGGGCGGGGGCGGCGGGCGGGAAGCGAATCGGGGAGGATCGGGAGATCCGGGATCGGGTTTCTGGTGGAAGGCGGCGCGGGCGGGTGGCGGCGCGAGGGGAAGACGGTGGGGTCCACCTGCCGGTGAGAGGGGGAGGGGGACGGTCGGGCGACGGGCCAAGGGTTTCAGGCGAGGAGGGCTCGGCTGGGTGGCCTGGCGTGGCTGGGCCGCCTGGTCTGGCGCCTGGTGGGCTCGATCAATTTGGGCCGCCTCAGGCCGGGCTGGGCAGGGGCCGGGCGCTGGGGTGGGTTTTTTTAATTTATTTTTAATAAAACAAAGACAGAGATAACTTAATAAATATAAATATTTTATATAGGACATATATATACCAAAATGATCAGGGGAATATTCCCTATCATTTGAACATTTTTCCAGGGGCAAAATCCAAAGTTTATAAAATTTCATTTTTTTAATATTCAAATAAAACCCAAATTTGAATTCAAAACTTTTGGCATTGTTTCCTCTGATATTTTTGGAGTGTCATGTTTACTCCTCTCATACTTTTGCTCAAGTATTTATCAGGCTTAGTTTTTTTTTTGATATGATTCCCACTTGCCAAAGTTTGAATTCAAATTCCAAAACTCAAATTTGAAAGAGGGTTTCAAGGCACTTTCAAATGACTTTCAATTTGATATTTTTTTAACTTCCAACTCATATTTCATATAATTAAAGAAGTCATTTTATCTTCCCTCATGAAAATCATTGAGTTGCATAAAGCTTTGAATTTGAAATATTCCCAAATGAAATTCAAATCTTTTCCAAAACCCTATTCATTTCAAAATGGAAGAAGTCATGTCATCTTCACTCTAGGGTTTGGTGTTGGAATGAACTTGAATTCATTGGGATCCAAAAGGCAAAGGGGAAAGTTTTGGGAAAGTCATTTCATTCCCTCTCATTCAACTTTCAAAAGTTTCAAATTCCACTCAATTTCACTCAATCAGTCAAACAAACAATCAGACAACAAGCATAGTTATTTATTTTAATATAACATTCCAAAATTTAGAATTTTGGGATGTTACATCTTCCTCGTCATATCATTTCTCCTTGAATAGACTTGATTTTGAGTTTGTGTCGTACCCATGGTTCCAATAACCTTTCTCATCATCATTCCTTTGACTCGATGTCGTCGCTGATTGATTACATCTTCATGAAATCTCTCGACAAATGTGTCGTGATCATCATCAACCTTATGAGCTCTTCCAGGATATCAACCGGATTCATGAAGAGAAATACCATCCTTGCCCTCGATGAGTCGTGTTATCATCGGCCACTTTATTGCCTTCCCTCCGATGCAAACTTGTTCGTGTTTTGTGTTATACCTTGAGTTCGTTGCTACCCAGCATTGTTCTTCTTTACATTGGAGTATTACCATCTTTTATGTCAAAAATGTTGGAGGATTTCACCACCTCTTAAGAAATTCTTGTTACAGTGATGCTTCTCTCCATCACCATTCTTTTCTTGGCCCCCATGTTGAGTGAACTCTGTTGTGGGAATTTGATATCTCTAGCAACCCTATTGTTTTGAAGTGAATGGCCGATAGTTTCGTTATCGAATCACCATTCTAACTTTGAACGTCCTACTTAGTCCATATTTCCAGGTGCATTTTCGTTCAATATTTAATTGTGGAAATCCATCCTCTGGAAATCTTGATGAATTGCCGTTGAGTCCATCAGCCACATCCTCTTCCTCTCCTTGGTTTAATGATGAACTCTTGTTTCGAACTCGCACACAGTTCAATTCGAGAATCTTACAATGTCATCTCGACAATTGGTGTTGCACCTTTCTTCTCGTGCATCGTGAGTCTGAAAGTTATCCTGCCACCTATCCGAACTGAATCTCGGTCTGATATGATGGTTGGAACATAATTCCAAGAGTTATAACGTTGGTCTTTATATGGCCCAGTAAGGTGGTGTAATGCCTAGCATACCTAGCCGGAGGACCTATTGTTATAGTTTCCTTTTTGGCAAGGTTAGTCATTTTTCCGTGAGGAAATGGTAAGACTTATTCTATAAGTTGTTCCTGATGGATCCTTTTGTTTCCAAAGTCTGATCTTCACCTGTTGACCATGTCAATGCTACCTCTAAGCATGTGTGTGGTACTCTAATCATTGATAAGAACATTTGAAGCGCCATGCTAATTCTCCTTTATCAATTAGTCAAACACCCTTGTTTGGGTAATGTCATGAACTTCCTCTTCCCTAACCTAAATGTATTTCTATGTTATATCCTGTCATGGATATCATGCTCTGTTTGTCCTTGGGAATGATATACCCTTGAAATATGTGTTTAAACACATGTTCCTTTCCATTGCTCTGTTTAAATCTGGTAATCATATCCTCCTTTCCATTGTTTGGTTTAACCTTTCTTGTGATCTATATGATCTAAGCAGTAATATTCTCCTGCTTTTGTAAACACCTTGGTGTGCAACTCTGTCAGTAAGAACCTGTTACTATTGTTGATGACATTCCGGTATCCACCATGGACGAGAACTTTGCCTAATGGTCCGCCTCGTTCAACGAGCAGGAAAATGGTTCTCTTCGTCCCTCGCACTTGGTATCGATGTTGTTGCCGACATAACTGACAGGCTACCCTCTGATATGCCTTGCTATCGTGACCATGCAAGATGTCAGCCCCCTTTCTACTTTAAACCACATGGTGGGCCCATAACCCATAGTTCCACAGGATCGAAACCCGACTCTCCTGTACACCCTGTTGCCAAAGTTATTCCTAGAGCTTGACTTCGTATGTAGTTCACGGGCCACCTGCCTATTGATCTATTATGGTATCAGACGCAATACTTATTCCCATTGCTCTGAACCCCTTTCACATTTCGTATCAGGCAACAAATGATTGATATCCACTTGAAACTTCTTATTGCACCTTCTTACCTTGCTCTCGATATTTTCTTCAGTTTCAATTTGAGAGTTACTTTCTGCCACCTTCCCCGATGTTATCGACCAGGTAGTCAACCTTGTAGAGGTCTGTTCTTTCGGAATAACCACCCTTTATTCTTTCGTAAGAACGATGGAGATCCTAAAGAAAGGACGACAATTTCATCATGATGCGTTGAGGCATAGGAGTGAAGACATCAATGCTATGGATCGACCTCTTCGAGGAGAGCAACCAAAGACGAGAAGATCCGTTAGACTTTCGTAACCAGAACTTCCCCCCTTACACCCCTCTTAAATCTCGGGACGAGATTTCTTGTAGTGGAGGAGATTTGTAACGCCCGGATAATCATGCTACAGTAATCCCACGCTAATCAGGCCACATCACCTCGATTACTGTTGATAATCTCGCGTTAGTTCGAAATGATTCAAATTCAAATGATGAATTTAAGTTAAAACAATTAAAGTTTTCAAAAGTCAACACTAAATTGTTCCTAATGTGTCAAATAATCCATAGTAGATGATGGTGAATAAATTATCTTTTAATAAAATATTTAAGTGCACTAAAGTAATAGAAATGACGGCAAAAACAATTAATTAAATGCCTTTTTCAAGTTATAATAATAAAACTAAATTAGTAGTGTGCCAAAATAATTGTGGCAGTGGACTGATTAGTAATACTAATTTAGGTGCTCACTGGGTATTTTATAAAACTAAAATAAAAGAAACTATAAATGGAAACAGAAAAGAAAAATAAGAAAAGGGAAAAGACAAACGAAAGAAAAGAAAAGGAGAAAAGCAACCCCCCCCCCCCCCCTCACTGGGCTTCGGCCCAGCCGGCCACCTGGCCAACCAGGCCAACCCAGCCGCCCCCTACTAACCCTGGTCCACCTGACCGAAACCCTAACATCCCACTTCTCTCCCCCGATCCCCAATCTCCCCTCACGCCCACTCCTCTCTCGACACGATCCAGATTGGGCGCCCATACGATCGACGCCGACCCTGTCGCCTCTCGGACCCTCTCGCCGGACTATCTCGCGCCAAGCGCCGCCTCCCGGCCTCCTCGAGCTCCTCCTCATCGACTCGGCGCCATCGACGACGACGCCGCCACCTCCTGACATCGACGCCGCCGCCACCCCCGGAGCTCCTCGCGGCCTGCTTCCTCCTCCCCGCCGCCTGCTTCCTCCCGCGTGGCCCTCGACCTCCTCCCCGAGCCCCACCGCCTTGACCCTACGCCCTGGTGAGGCCACGGCCTCCACTCCTCCTCTCTGTCTCCCTGCTATCTCACAAGGCCCATGAAGCATCCGGCCGGTGCCCTCCCGCCCCAGCCGGGCGCCAGGGACTACTGGCTGCGCGCTTGCCGCCATGGTGGCTCGCCCCATCAAGGCCGCCCGAGACCCACGCTACGATTAGTCGACGTGGCCACCGCCTCCCCGCTGCTCCCCTCCCTAAATCCACGATCGCCGCCCCAATCGCCAGAGGATCTGCTAGCGCCGCCACACCGCCTCTTGCTCCCACTGCACTTGCCGATCCGACTGCCACACACCACACCGCCCCCGCCACTGTCGTCCGCCAGGCGGCCAAGACATCCAAGGCTGCGCTGCCGCGGCCGGCGGCGCCACGCCTCGCTACTGTGGGCGTGCTCAGCCGAGGCCACGGCCTCGCCTCGATGGGCGCCCGCACCCAGCGCCTAACGCCCGCCCGAGCAGCGGCCGAACCCGCTAGGCCCCATGGGGCCTGTGACAAAGGGGCCCGCCCCCTAAACGTTTTATAAAGAAAAGGAATTTAAAAAATAAGTAATTAAAAAATAGTTAATTAAGTAATTAGTTAATTAATTAACTTAATTAGATCTGTTAAACTAATCTAATCACTAATTTAAATTAACTAATCCTGTTAGTTAGCCTTAGTCCATGACAGGTGGGTCCCATTGGACCCACATGCCAGGTTTGACTCTGGTCAGCTGGGTTTGACCGGCTGATGTCATGGTGATGTCATGCTGACATCACCTTTCCCTATTCTGGATAATATTTGATTTAAAATAATTGAATAAATTCTAAAGATGATTTAAATCTTTTAAAATTAATATAAAATAAACCGTAGCTCAGATGAAAATACTTTCTACATGAAAGTTGCTCAGAACAACGAGACGAATCCGGATACGCAGCCCGTTTGTCCGCCACGCATCCCTAACCTATCGAACTCACAACTTTCCCTCTCCGGTTCATCTGTCCAAAAATGTGAAACACCGGAATACTTTCCCGGATGTTTCCCCCCTTCACCGGTATCACCTCATACCGCGTTAGGGCACGCCTAGCATCACACATTGCTTTGTCATGCATTGTTATGCATCTGTTTGCATTCTATTCGTTGTTTCTTCCCCCTCTTCTTCCGCTAGACACCGAGACCGACGCCGCTGCTACCCAGTACGTCTACGGTGTTGACGACCCCTCCTTCTTGCCAGAGCAATCAGGCAAGCCCCCCTCCCCCCTTGATCACCAGATATCGCCTATTCTCTTCTATACTGCTTGCATTAGAGTAGTATAACATGTTACTGCTTTCCGTTATTCCTATCCTGATGCATAGCCTGTCCTTGCTACTACTGTTGACACCTTTACCTGCAATCCTACATGCTTAGTATAGGATGCTAGTATTCCATCAGTGGCCCTACATTCTTGTCCGTCTGCCATGATATACTACTGGGCTGTGATCACTTCGGGAGGTGATCACGGGCATATACTATATACTTTACACTATTACATTACATGTGATACTGTTCGGAGATGGGGGCTGAAAGGGGCAGGTGGCTCCATCCCGGTAGATGTGGGCCTGGGTTCCCGACGGCCCCCGACTGTTACTTTGTGGCGGAGCGACAGGGCAGGTTGAGACCACCTACGAGAGAGGTGGGCCTGGCCCTGGTCGGCGTTCACGGATACTTAACACGCTTAACAAGATCTTGGTATTTGATCTGAGTCTGGCCATTTGGTCTATACGCACTAACCAACTACACGGGAACAGTTATGGGCACTCGACGTCGTGGTATCAGCCGAAGCACTTCGTGACGTCAGCGACTGAGCGGCACGCGCCGGATTGGACTGTAACGCCTGCTAGGCTAGGTCTGCTTCCGGCCGCCCACGCAACATGTAGGTGTGCTAAGGGCGATGGGCCTGCACCGCGGCGCTTAGGTTTAGACCGCGTGCTTGACCTCTCTGTTGTGCCTAGGTGGGCTGCGACGTGTTGATCTTCCGTGGCGGGCATGACCCAGAAAGTGTGTCCGCCAAATGGGATCAAGCGTGTTGGGTTATGTGGTGCACCCTGCAGGAAGTTAATCTATTCGAATAGCCGTGATCTTCGGTAACAGGACGACTTGGAGTTGTACCTTGACCTTATGACAACTAGAACTAGATACTTAATAAAACACACCCTTCCAAGTGCCAGATATAACCCGGTGATCGCTCTCTAACAGGGCAATGAGGAGGGGATCGCCGGGTAGGATTATGCTATGCGATGCTACTTGGAGGACTTCAGTCTACTCTCTTCTACATGCTGCAAGACGGAGGCTGCCAGAAGCGTAGTCTTTGACAGGATTAGCTATCCCCCTCTTATTCTGGCATTCTGCAGTTCAGTCCACCGATATGGCCCTTTACACATATATCCATGCATATGTAGTGTAGCTCCTTGCTTGCGAGTACTTTGGATGAGTACTCACGGTTGCCTTGTTCCCCTTTTCCCCTTTCTTTACCCGATTGCTGCGATTGCACGATGGAGCCCAGAGCGACGCCACCGCCGACGATTTACTCTTACTACGCTGGAGGTGCCTACTACTACGTGCAGCCCGCCGACGGCGACCACTGGAGTAGTTTAGGAGGATCCTGTGCGGGAGGCCTGCGCCTCTTTCGATCTGTATCCCAGTTTATGCTAGCCTTCTTAAGGCAAACTTATTTAACTTATGTCTGTACTCAGATATGGTTGCTTCCGCTGACTCGTCTATTATCGAGCACTTGTATTCGAGCCCTCGAGGCCTCTGGCTTGTATTATGATGCTTGTATGACTTCTTTTATTTTTTTAGAGTTGTGTTGTGATATCTTCCCGTGAGTCCCTGATCTTGATTGTACACGTTTGCGTCCATGATTAGTGTACGATTGAATCGGGGGCGTCACAGTTGTATATAAAGGTGATAATTTCATGCACATTGGAAGCCCCCATATAGTGTACTAGAATTAACCGTTCAGCTGTTGCTCTTTCCACACTCTTTTTTTAGACCTTAACTGTTTTCAATCTTCATGTCTATTTAGGAAACAGGACGGGGTAAGAAAGTTATAACCAATCGGTGGATTCGTAAGCACCGGGATTTTCTCACTTGTCATGACATTCGATTGAAGACAATAACGCTAGAACGATATGTAGCCAACCATGCAAACACTAGATTTGTCACATTCTTCCTGCTGAATGTGAGGTTACTATTGTCCATCAGGCTTAAATTTATCATCAGCATGGTTTTGACGGATGGGTATGTTGAAGAGCAAAAAAAGGAGTTTCAGGTGGGCAAAAGAGCTTCTGAACATGTCGGGCTTCTATTTACAACATATTGTGGTCATAATCGAGTAAATTTTACGACCCATGATGTTCATTCTATGAACCTAATCGATCCATTTGACCGTGTCTGCCGAAAACAATGCTGGAGTTAGATGTTGTTGCCCTTTTCAACCTGGGTTTTGTCTAAACCTGATGAACAATTAACCCTCGTGCTTTTGTACAGTTTGCTGGAGTTAGATGTTCTTGCCCTTTTCAACTCGGCTGCGACTGTCATATTTTATTTGAAACAAGGCAAATGTCTTGCCGTTCGTTTAATTTAGAGTGAAATATTGTAAAAAATCCCAACCAAGGGAAATAACATCAACCTCGTCGGCTCCTTGAGCTCACTGTGCATTACAGAAGCCAAGTGATTAGCCCCCACCAGCAACACAAACTTATTTCGGACTAGCACACCAAATGGGTTGTAAATTTTTATAGGAAAGGTTGCATGACCGTGACAGATTTGGATTCGACATTTGGGACCCATGAGGAAATAGCCTATACAAGGTGGTGTCGACTTACTAGCTAGTCAAGAACGATTTCGCTTACCACCACTGGATTGACATCCAACATCCGTCGGTATCTTCTATCTCTTGTCTTCTTCCTCCAAATTACCAAACCAAACCACCCCATCGGCTCGCTTTGCTCCGCCCCATGGTCGGCTGCGCCCGCCACCCTACCGTACCCTCCAACGTTGGTTAGTCCCTCCCTATATTCCCCCACACATCCTGTTATTCTCCGGCGATGTCAGCCCCAACACGCACTCCACACCGTAACCAGATCAACCTCGTATTCTCCGCTCACTTTGGATCGACCGCCATCTTCCACGGCTCCTGTTTGTTCCGTCTGAGGCCTCACCGTCGTCCTCGGCATTGGTTCGCTCGCCATGCGTGGTGCGCCGCCCTCTTGCGTTGTCAACATCGTCAACAACCGAGAGGAACAAGGAGATGACTGTACGTGGAGAGGATGACAGTAGGGACCCACTAGCGTCATGGCAGTACGCAAGCAAGTGCCTCGTTATTATAAGCCCAAAAGAATGGTTCCTCCTAACGGTTGGACATCTGGGGCTCACGCCATTGTCAACGTAGTCAATAAACGAGAGAGTTACACAATAAGCGGTTGATACCAGGGACCAAGCAGGTCGCGCAATTGTTATTTACTTCTTTTAGGAACAAGCACTTGTTATTTATACTAGTTTTAGCGACGGATCATGGTAACAACGGGGTTGTGCGGGGTTGTGGCCTGTCTAGCCAGAGTTTTATTTATGTTTACCACATCATGAGCCTAGTTGTATTTTTTCTGGCTGAAAATTGCTAGCCCAGTTCTATTTTTTAAGAAATACCCAAACGAGGCCTACTTTCTTTATCAGCCCTGCTGGGCTGCAAATCTTTCAAGATGAGGAGAGTTTCATTTGGTTTGCCCAGAAATGGGATGTACATTTTTAAAACACATCAAACCGGGAATTAGTTTCAAATATTTTTCATTACAAGATTTTAAATTTCATTGATTTTTATGCGTGGACAATTATTTGGATTTTATATTTATATAAATTATTTTTAAAAATAGTTTGAATGTGACTCGATATTTCGGGATTAAAAATAGTTGACCGCACCGAAATATGCAAAATTTCGTATAATTTGTAGCCGTGGCCACAATATGGGATGTAATGCTAACAAAAAGAAGATGTGCGCCAAAAAAATTCTTAAGAATTGGCAAATGGGCTGTAAATTATTAGAAATAACTAGTCGTCAACCCGTGCATTCGCACGGGCTAGAATATAGAATATTGATGAATTCCTATGATTTGGGTTCATTGTTGTTATTTTACTCTTGCATGCTTTAGAATTCTACCTTTTTCCATACTCATTTCACTACAACACTATATTTCCCATATTAAAATTTTAATCAACACGATTCTATTATTTTTATTTCTAATTTACCTTACCTTGAAATTTTTATTGTATTTATGTTTCAAGTGCAACATTGTGCACATTTTAATTTGCATTCATTTTATTTGCATACTTCATTACATTTAGACTTTTTTATGTAGTATAAAATGCTTCTGTTTACAAATGTAGAAATGAAAACTTCCTTCAAAGTGTGAATTCACATAAGATTTACAAAATGGTAATATCTATCTAGGCATGACTTCATAATTACTGGGAAGAAAGTTACCAATCGTTGTCTTCTCCACCGTAAAGTAGCTCTCTAAACAATATCTCCCAGTCAAACATCCCATTGATTATGCAAAAGTAATTCTGATATTTATTTCAGAGTACTTCTTTCCTCAAAAAAAAATTGTTTTTTTATCTGAGTAAATACACTCCTATAAAAAAACATTGATACGAGTCCAAGACATATCTAAACTGTGGTTTCGTCATAGATCATAATCTAATTCTTTTCTATCAATTTAATATGTGGCTAGATATTAAGATGTACAAATTACTATTATTTTTTACTGTCAACATGATGAAGTCGAGCCTTTTGTCCACTATATACCATCTATTTTGATATAATTATACTATTATTTTTATATAGAGAGTGACCATGATTAGGTTGTACCGAAGCGTCAGCAACTAATGTCATCAACACAAAAGGATCAATTGTACACATATCATTCCTTGCTAATAACCTATAGTTTAGAAAGCTACTTTTCGGTGTATGCATGTGTCCCTAGATCATAGCAAATTGAAACTGTATGGAATGCTATTTATATTAAATTGTTATTTCTAATTACAAAATGAAATAAGTGTTCCAAAATATAGTTTTCAGTTCCCCGAATATTTGCATCTTTCTGGAATTTTTGTTTGAACCTATACATCACGTACATATATGACCCAAAAAACGCGTCTAAACAAAACATAGTATGCATCTGAATTTTGCATAACACGCATTTTTTAACATACTATAATAATTTATATGTATCTATTCCAAGAATCGTAGACCACCGTGCCATTGTTACTTTGCTATTACAAATATATAAAAGAAGAAACAAACAATAAGCAAAATACATTAAGACATCCACCTAACAGCAACTAAACTGCGGTTTAAAAACTGATTATTCGTTTGTTATTTTTGTTTTATAGGATTAAAGATCCAGCCTTCATGAGCTGCAGAATCTGGCCCGAAAGTTTGTCGGTCCGGTCCGGGCTTTCACCGAGCCAGCTCGCAGGACCAAGAAACCGAAGCATCGGCGTGGCGGGAGCGTGGCGGGAGCATGGCGGCGGGACGGTGAGCACCGAGTGGGGCGTGGCTGGGGCGTGCGGGCGGCATGGTGGGGGCGTGGCGGGGGCGTGGCGGGGCTGTGGCGAGTGCGTGGCGACCCAGGCGTGGAGGGGGCGCAAGAAACTGTCGCCGTTCATGTCCGCCACCGCGGGGGCCGTCGTCCGTGCGGCAACTCGACTCGTTGGCCCTGGAAACTATGTCCACTGGACGCGCCCCACTCGGATCTGTCGTATGCATCAACGAAAACGACGTGGGAGCACTTGCATCGCCGCATCAGGCATCGTCTTTTTCATCTCCGTCCACCGGTCGTCGTGCCAAATTCGTCGCCGATGAGCTCGCTCTGGTGATCTTCTTGGCTCCTCTAGCTCCCTTTGACTCTTCCGAAGCTGCCTGAATTCTCCATGTCGAGCTCCGCTACCCCCAGCGCACTCCTCGCGTCGCCATGCTCCGGCGCGTGCTCTGTGGTGAACTTCGGCCGGTCCAAACGAGCCGCTCAGTACGGCTCGGGCTTCGTCCCTGCCGGTCAGGTCCCGGGAAATAGGACCGCGACGCTGCTCGGTCTGGTCCGGTCCGGACCGCCGACGGCCAGTCCAAAGGACAGCTCGGTCAGGGACCGGACCGGCCCGGACCGTGTCCACCCTAACATATATCCACCATGTAGATTGCAACACTGTACTACGAACTGACCAAAATATGCCTATGAAAAATCTTCCCTATATAACACACATCTATACCAGATTTACCTACGTTTCTAGTTCTCTTTTATGCCAGGAAAGGACCTTTGTCTCAAAAAAGGAAGAACCTTAGAAGGCAAAGGTGAGGGCTACAAGGAATACCAGTCAAGATGTGATGACGACCGTGGCTGAGGCTGAGGGTTGAATCCATCTGTACACCAGGTGTTTGCATCTACCGTCAGGCGTGTCTGGAGCTGCAACCTCTGCCGATCTACACCAGACGAAGACGGGTGACATAGGGTGCAATCTGGATCGATCTAAACACCAATTACTCCTCGGGGGCAACACGTTTCTTCTCTCCAGTCTCACTTCTCCACGGGTCATCCATTGCCATCCCCCTCTGCAGATCGCAGATGCCGCTGCCTCCATCTCCTTTGACCTTACCATGGAGTCGTAACTCGGCGCGGTGGCAGCCATGGTCGATCGATCGACCATGCCATGGAATCGTAACTCAGATTGTGCAGGGATAATAGGAAGATACGTATTGCGTGAATATATTTAAGGAAGGATTGATCCTTTGCTTTGTATGGAGAGAGAGAGAAAGAATAGGAAGGAGAGACCAGTCACCGGTGGAAGACGGTTGTTAGTAGGAGGAATCGGTGGAGTAGTAGATGGAGACCAGGAGATGGAAGTTAGGATTAAATCACTTCTATCATAAATTTGAGAAAGTACGTGGGCCTTTGAAGTAAATAATTCTTCTCATAGAATTGGAAAAATATCATTGTGTATTATATCAGATAATCTAGACCGTTATAACCTTGTCCCATCAGATTAACGGTTCCTAATTCCTGATTAATGTGATAATTTTTTGGGAGTTTGTAATTAGTATAGGCATAGATTGGGAGTCTGTAATTAGTATAGGTATAGATAGATAGATAGATAGATAGATGGCAGATGAGATGTATGCTATTTTTCACAGATTTCAGGCTGACTTGTGCGCCTACTACAGGTTGACGCGTATGCTTTCCTAAAAAAAGGTTGACGCACACGCAACATCGTGTCAACTTAATCAACACATGAGAGCAGTGACTGTTGGATGTCCATCCGATTGCCGTCGTGCTTCTTCAATCTTTGCTCTTCCTGCTCCAGCCGCTCAAACAAGCGCCGGCGGGACTGCCTGCTCCCTCCTCCCACGCCCTGCTATGCTGCCGTGCAGGCCTCACCGCCCCATCATTCTCTCATCTCTGGCCTAGCCACACCTGCTGTTATTATCCGGCGACAGCAAACGAACCAGTAAACCCTCGTTCTCCCCTCCGCATGGGAAACAACTGCCGAGTCTTCCATGGCTCTGTGTCGTTCCCTTCCTGGGCCTCGCCGTCATCCACCGCCCTGGTGCTCTCAGCGCGGCGTGGTCAACGTGGTCAACAAATGACATGCATCGAAAGTGGATTGTACGTGGAGAGGCTGACAGCTGGGTCCACGGACGCATGCAAGGAAATGCCTCCTTATTACGCATAAAATAATGATTCCTCCACCTGACAGTTGGGACCCACCAGAAGGGCCTCTGTATTTTGCGAAAAAAACGTTTCCCCGCTGACAGGTCGGACCCACCAGCTATTTCTTTGCACGCAAGGAAGTGCCTCCTTATTACGCACAAAAAAAATGAATATTCCCCCTGCTAGCTGGGACCCACCATAGTGGGGGGCTGACTTGTGGGCCTACTAAGATGACGGGGACGGATGACTTTGTCAACTTAGTCAATATGAACGATTCTAGCTCCAGTGACCATACGATCTCCATCCAACGACCGTAGTGCTTCTTCAACCTCTGGTCTTCTTGCTCCAACCGCCCAAACAAGCGTCGGCCGTGCCGCCTGCTCCTGCCTCCCATGTCCGGCTGTGCTACCACCACTGGCCATGACATCCCTCTATACTCACCCACACCTCTTGTTATTCTCCGGCGATGGCAACCTCACACCGCAGCCGAAGCGGTCAACCCACGTACTCCCCTCCACGTGGGCATCCACTGCCGCGTCTTCCCCGGCTCTGCGTCGTCCCCTTCCGAGGCCTCACCGTCGTCCACCGCCCTGGTGCTCTCGGCGCGGTATTGTCAATGTGGTCAATGAACGACTTCTGTCGGAAGAGTACTGTACGTGGAGAGACTGACGGCTGGGTCCACGGCCGCAGCAAGGAAGTGCCTCCTTATTGCAAGCAAAATAATTATTCCTCCACCTAACAGCAGGGACCCACCGGACAGACCACCGTATTTCGCGAAAAAAAACGTTTCCCCCCTGACTACTGGGACCCACCAGCTACATCTTCGCATGCAAGGAAGTGCGTCCATATTACGGGCAAAAAAATGATTCGCCCCCCTAACTGATGGGACCCACCAGCTACATCCTCGCACGCAAGGAAGTGCCTGACAGTCGGGACCCATCTGGTCGAAGCATACGTAGCGTTGTCATTCTGGTCGCGAACGTGTACGTACATACGATCAGTTTGTCTGCAGGCTGCAGCGATGAACCGTGGCCGTGTAAGGTAGGGCACGTGTCGTAGTAGAGGCACGCACGTGTCGTAGTAGAGGCACACACGTAGCATGTACACGTACGTACAGCGGCCAAGGTGCAAGAAAGTAAATACGACCACGTACGTACATACGGGCGGGTCTCAACGCCATACACTCGCGATACGACGGCCGTGGCTCGTACATGGCTGGGTCAGAACAGAGAAACTGCATCGCCGTCGTGTTCATGGGGAGGCAACGGAATGCGTCATGTTCATCGGGAGGCAACGAGACGTGTGCTGTTCATCGGCCAACCGGCTTGGACAGAACAGCCGATGGAAACGAGGCCCGACGTACCGCAGAATGGAGGAAACGGCCTTGTGTTCGACCGGCCATGGTCGAAACGGGATCATGTTCATCGGGAGGGGTCTGGCGTACCGCAAAATGGAGGACATGGACCTCCTAAGATTGAAACAGGGTCATGTTGATCGCGAGGGGTGTGGTGTGAGAGCCTGGTTTTTGCCCTCTCTCATTTGCTTGATTTTCATTTGGAGTCAATATGAAATTTGTAGTTTTTGAATCTTTTCATTTGGACTTAAACACTTGGGGTACCCTTGGCTTTCACCCAAGTGCTTCATTTCCCTCCCTAATCATCATTACCCTTCTGATCCACCCCAAAATAATCTTTGGAATATTTTCTTAAATGAAAAATATTAATTTTTCTCTCAAAAACCCTAGCTAGTTCATTATGCTCCAAAGCAACGCCAATTTTTATTGCCCAGAAAAATCTGAGATAATTCACAAATATTCTTTGAAACCTAGGGAACCTTCCTCAGCAAAAATATTTCATCACTTTTTGGAATATTTTTGCTACAGAAAATATTTTCTGTTCTGGACAGAAATGGTGGTTTCTACATCAACTACCATTTTACTTTCTCCATTGTGCTTGGATTTTCTTGTGCATCTTCATCTTAGTAGATCATGGCTAACCTCCAAAGCACAGGCCCCAACTCCCAGCCATTTGACCTCAATAACCTCTCAAAGTTACTGACCAGAAACTTACTTGGCATGTAAAAACTCCTCTACTGCACCTGGATCCAAACCAAAGCATGGTAAACTTTAAAACCACCACGAACAACATGCCAGACATGATTTTTGGATGTAGGCTGGCCTGAGGGAAGAGTTCTCGCGGTGACCACACGTGTCCACCATGCCATGCGTGCGTGTCGACGCGCCTTGACTGCCGCTGAGCGCTCTGTTCGCGCGTGCTCGCTTCCCCCGTCTACCCGAGCGTGCCAAACTTCGCCACCATCCTCGTCTCAACGCCATTAACTTCCCCCTGGCGCTCGACGATGCCGGAGCTTGCCGCAGCAAGCACGGGCATGGTCCGGCCAACCCAACGGTGCGGTGCTCACTGTGCTCGTCGCCTTCTCCTCGTTCCTGTGCTCTTCCCCGTTCGCCAACAGTCGCCGCATGAGCTGCGTCGCCTTCTCCCCCTCTCACTGACGCCGCTCGTCGCCGGGCGCCATGGACAGGTGTCCACCGGCGGAGCCCGAACCCCCCACTCCGCTCGCCTATAAATGGAGCTGCCCCCAGCCTCCTCGAGCACCATCCACCACTCCCACACACCCCACAAGAGCGTAGGAAATCTTAGCCCGGCCGGGCAGGCCGCGGGCCAACGTCCTTGAGCTCGAGCTTGCCGGCGATCCCCTCTGGTCGTCGCGATAGCTCCAGCCCTTCCCAGGACATGGCGACCCTTCCAGGGCCTCGGCCTCTCTCCGGTGAAGCCATCCTGTCCCCCTGGAGCCCCTGGAGTTGCCTCTGCTCGCCGTCTTCCTCATCTTCGGCAATCGCCGCGTTCTTCCTCCGCTTGCGAGGTCAATTATGACGCCGTCCGACCACCCCTAGCTACGCTATGGGTACGGGCAGGTGCGCCCCCGTCCCTTCTCTCCATCCCTCCCTCTTGTTTTGGCCAAGGATCCCTCGTCGCCGGCGAGAGCTCCGGCGAAGCCGCGACTACCTCTGTTTCCTTGTCCCCCTCCTCCTCATCTGACTAGCGCGGCCCGCTAGTCAGCCACTCAGACGCATAAGAAAGCGGCACGAGTGGTGGCGCCAGGCTTTACGCTTCGACGCCACCCCCCAGTTTGTTTATTTTTATTCAAATTCATTTGAATTTACAGAACGCTTCAAATAGCCATAACTCTTCAACCATAAGTCGAAATGAATTGATTCTTTTTGCATTTTGTTCTTTGCAAAGAAATCTAGCAGCTCACCAAAGATGAGATTTTTCTGAGATGTTTAGAATTTCTGGTGATTTTCAGAAGTGTTCTTGATATTTTCTTTTTGTGCTTCAAATTATTTTCAGAGGGTGAGGCTTGTCTTGAGGATCACCAGAAGGCTTGTGAACCTCATCTGCACTAAGGCAAGCCACATCAACATTTTCATGGTGTCATTTAAATATTTATGATTTTATTACTTGAATCAAATGATTAATCCATGCATTTAAATAACTATTGTGTTATTTATATTCTGTTAAGTGTTTGTTAGTTATTATGCTTGATTTACAGAATGTTGAAACTAGCTTAGTTGGTAAAGCAAAGCTAAGATCTATTTGTGGTGATGATAAAAATAATTTTGTTATGCATGTTAGTAATTACTTAAGGTTATTTTCTTGCATAAATAAAATAGTAAAATTTGCTAGAAAATATTACGTTAAGTACTTGTTTAGCCATTTTACTTGACTTACAGAATATTTGAACCTAACTTGGTTGGTAAATGAATTAGGAATTGTTTGTGGTATAATCTTTGCTATGCATGTAAGAAATTAATCGAAGTTACTTTCTTGCATGAGAAAATAATAAAACTTGCTGCAAAATATTTTGGTTAAAGTGTGAGTTACCCTGACCAGGAAATTAATATAAGTTGTTGATGTTTATGCTTAGTGTGAATATGGTTGACAACAGTCATTTTCGTTAATATGTGATGCATGTGTAATTTTACATTTCATGGCATGCTATGACTTTGATCTTTTTCGTATTAAGTTGAACCTGAATATAACTCCACTTGAATATATCGTTGACTGGGTCATGGTGCCGCTGAATCGATTTTTCCCCAGTGCAACCACATTTGCCTTTGTGAGAAGGCCTTGATTCGGTCCATTAACATTGCCTCTGGTCGGTGCCTCCAACTAGGGAAGGTTATGGCATGCTTACCCTGGCCCGGTAAGCAGGCATAACCTTGTGTGCCCGTTGTTGAGATTATGGTACCGGGTCCCCGAGTGGGATCATTTTGGCCACGACGGTGGTCGTTGTGTCTTTGGTAGACACGGGGCCACCCAGGACTAGCCCGTTGGGGATTGGGTCAGAGTGGCCGGGAAAGTGTCATGGCAATGGAAGGGTTTTGTCGGAGTGCCGTTGGTCCACCCGAATGGGAGTGCGAGGCCATGGGTTCCATGGTGTGGGTACAGTGTGCTACCTTTGCAGAGTGTATAATCTATCGATGGCCGAGTCCACGGTCATGGACGCCTCGTAGTAGGTCCCACCATGAGTCAACGTTTAATAAAATTTGCACACTAAGCTATGAACTTTTCACTGTTGATGATGGCTGAAAGGCCATCGAGATGTTCGGGACCAAATATTGGTCATGGTTGTGATCGCCGTAAGGATCACAAGTTACTCTTGTCAAGACCATGATGGTGGTTTGTTTGTTATCTGAGAGTGATCACGATTGGGAAGTCCGACCCGAGGGACGTTCGAGCATGATCGCAGCATGTTGGACATATAGTGTTGCATTATTATTAATTGGTTAATTATCATGATATTGTTTGCCATTATGATTATGCCTGTTGTGAGCTTGCAAGTACATTCAATGTATTGACCTGGCGTGTCATGCCAGATTTCAGGAAAGTCTCGTTGGAAAGGACTGGTCCTCGAGTCTAGATCATGTCCACATCGGTATCCCTGTGATATGGAGTTTCCGCTACGACGTTGTTCCGCTGTCGCGTAGTTGTTATGATCTAGGCCCCTTTATGTTCACTAAATAATGTACATATTGTTCAGCCGCACCGGGCGTGCTGCTTGGCCTCGACATCTGTTGTAATATAAACTCTGATCCGCTAGAATCAATGAAGCGGTTGTTTTCTGTACCAAGATGTTGTGTGTTGCCAGAAGACATGGTCTCTGGGTTGGCAATGCATGGTAAACCGGTCGCTCTGAGCCGGGTGCCACAACGCTTGGTATCGAGCACGACGAAGAGGGCCACGCTAGACTACGACGTGTTAACTGGACATTAGATACGAGTTTAAGTTGAGTGCCGGTAGCAATTGTAGCTGGTTGTTGCATTGCATGCATTTGGTTTATATTTTTTTAATGTTAACCTGCTAATGGTTGTGAGTGTAGATGGCTCCGGTGCCGTATCCGTGCCAGTTGCAGCTGATGCCGTACACGTCACCGCACCTCCTTCACAACGTGTGGCGTCGTCTGTACCCTCTCGGAGACGACCCAGTCTATCGTGTGTACCGGGAGCGTCTAGCTGATTTAGTGTATGAGTATCACACAGTGGTCACTCTGCACACTAGTTTCGATTCCAACTCTAACACTCGTACTTCTCGGAGCGGTTATGCCTCCACCGCTTCTCAGGCTGTCCAGTTTGCTGCATTCGAGGTCCTTGTCAAGCTTCGCTACAACAAGGTCCGAATGCAGAACCACCCAGGTTTCTATTACTACCCTTCTCTGCACGACAATGGTCATGTCTGTTTCCCTATCATTGATCCAGAGTCTGATAGTGTTGCTAGCCACCTTGCTCGTTATGTCACTGCTAGCTATCTTATGATCCACGAGCTGGCTCGAGAGCTGACTCGTGCCCGTACTGCTTTAGCCGCTGCTTTAGTCACTACCAGATCTTCCACTACTCCATCTTCTCTAGGATTTACCCCCTATGTTCTAGCCAGTTCTAGTTCCCCTATTTCACCGGTTACTCCTCCGAGTAGCACAGGCGTCTCGGCCGTGAATCCTGTCAGTACTCCTGCCGAGTGGGTTTCACTTCTCGCTACTCCTGTAGCCCCGATGCTTCATCCTACCCCTGCCCCTGAGGGAGAGCCCTCGAGGCAGCGCCGTCGTGTTACCTTTAACCCGGAGGTTTCCGTTAACCTCGTCAATTCAGGATCCGAGACCGCTTTAGCGGAGGACACCGCAGCACCAGCAGAGCAGTAGTATCTTTGAGTATTCGCAGTCGTCTGGATGATGTAAGGATGTAGTCGTACGAGTCATGATGTTTTGTTGCTTGTATGACAGTAGTTGAACATGGCGTGTTGTTTATCTTTCATGTATGAGTCTATGTATAATTATGTTGGGACTTTATTCTCCGTATTTTCTTCGCTCTTTTGTTTTCTTCCGGGATTTGTTGCTGGCTTTTCCCCAAATTTATTCTTGGATGTTTCTCATCTCGATTGCGTTGTCTTGGAAAAAATCCACAATAGGATGACGCTGGGAGGCAGCAGTAGCAACGTTCGTGAGGGAACTCCTGTTCGTCGTTCCGCACGACATGCAGGACATTCTCCCGATCCGTACGTTCCACCACCACCTCCACCGCCAAATCCGCCCTCCACCGAGCAAATTCTGCGTATTTTTGAGGAAAGAAGGAACAATGATCTTATCGAAATATTAAGAAGTGTGCAAGCTATGTTGGACAGAATGGAAATCAGAACGGTCATTACTCCAAGCTGTCAGATTTTCAAAGGACCAAGCCACCCAGTTTCAGTCAGATTGTTGACCCATTGGATGCAGACGATTGGTTGCGTACCATTGAGAAAAAGCTTGAGATTGCTCGTACTGAAGAAAATGATAAAGTTCCATTTGCAACTCATTACCTTGAAGGCGCAGCTGCCATATGGTGGGAAAATGCAAAATCCATGTGGCCTGTTGATGAAGAAATCACCTGGGAAAAGTTTAAGGATCAGTTTCGGAAATATCATATCCCTACTGGAGTTATGAAGACTAAGCAGCGTGAATTTCTCACACTCGTCCAAGGAAATCAGTCTGTACGAGAATATTTGCAAAAATTCAATCATCTGGCCCGTTACTCTCTTTATGATGTGGCCACCGAAGAAAGGAAGATTGACAGATTTCTTGTAGGCTTAAATCCGCAACTCTGGTGTACTCTCTGTATGCTTGATTTACCAGATTTCCAAACTCTGGTGAACAAGGCTTTCATTGTTAAACGGGAGCACAAGCTTATATCAGATAATAGGCCTATTAGCAATGACAACAAGTGTAAGTTTGAGCCAAAGAAGGATGGACAACCACTGCAAAAGGCTCGTACCTGGCAGCAGACTCATGTGGAATACAAGCCAAATTGGCAACAAAATGTTAACAAGACCACCACTCAAGTCAAGAATGTCGTGACCAACTCAATGCATGAGGAGCTTCAGCGCAATAATTCTTGCTTCAGTTGTGGGCAGAACGGACATTATGCCAGACAGTGCCCCAAGAACAACAAGGCGAATGCCCTAATCAGGCCACAAGTCAACTTTATGGAGTCATGCTCGACCCAGCAAAACTTCACTGGGCACGTGCCTCATATCTCAGCCGATGAAGCCCAAGAGAACCCAGAAGTCGTCATTGGTATGTTTTCTGTTAATGGCATACCTGCCATAATTTTATTTGACTCTGGGGCTTCCCATTCTTTTATTTCTCGGAGTTTTGTTGCCCAAAACAAATTTCCTTTTACGCTTTTGGGAAAAAATATGTTGGTACAAACCCCGAGATCTTTAATCAAGAGCAATCTGGTCTGCCGCGGTCTGGAAATCAATATCAACGGAGTCTACTTTCCAACCTCTCTGATAATCGTTGAGTCTGAAAAGTTGGATATTATATTGGGGATGAATTGGTTGACCCAATATCAAGTTTGCATAAACTGCACAGCACGAAAAGTCACTTTGACCAGTCTGAATGGGCAGACTACCAAATTTTATGCTCGCAAGAATATACCCAAGCAAGAATTGGTTTTCACCGCTGTGGCTGAGTTGGAATTAATCCCTGTGGTCAGCGAGTACCCTGATGTATTTCCAGAAGAACTACCAGGCATGCTACCAGATCGGGAGCTGGAATTTGTAATAGATCTTGTGCCCGGAACTGCACCGTTATACAAGAAGTACTACCGGATGCCCTCATCAGAATTAGTGGAGCTAAAGAAACAGCTTGATGAACTGCTCCAGAAAGAATATATTCGTCCCAGCTCTTCACCATGGGGATCACCTGCTATTTTTGTGGACAAAAAGGATGGCAGACTCCGCATGTGCGTAATTACCGCCAGCTGAATGAGGTCACCATCAAAAATAAATATCCACTGCAAGGATTGATGATCTGTTTGATCAGCTCAGTGGGGCTAAAGTATTCTCTAAGATCGATTTACGGACCGTATATCATCAGCTCAAGATTAAAAAGGAAGATATTCCTAAGACCGCGTTCACTACTCGGTACGGTCTTTATGAATATACCGTGATGTCCTTTGGTCTCACTAATGCCCCTGCTTTCTTCATGCACATGATGAACAAGGTATTCATGGACTTCCTCGACAAATTCGTGGTAGTCTTCATCGATGACATCCTCATTTACTCCAAGGGTGAAGAAGACCACAAGGATCACCTCCGAGCAGTGCTACAACGACTCCGCGACCATCAGCTATACGCCAAATTCAGTAAATGCGAATTTTGGCTCAAGCAAGTTGGGTTTCTCAGACATGTACTATCCGCCGAAGGTATAGCCGTGGACCCGAGCAAAGTAAAGGATGTGCTCGATTGGGTGCCTCCCACGACCGTGACGCAGATCCGGAGTTTTCTCGGATTAGCTGGATATTACCGTTTTTTCATTGAAGGGGTTTCCAAGATTGCTAAACCCATGACGGAGCTTCTCAAAAAGGATAAGAAGTTTGAATGGACGGAGGACGGCTGACAACCGCACATGTATTGACTCTTCCAGACATTTATCGCAGTTTTAATGTGTATTGTGACGCTTCCAGGCAAGGCATTGGTTGCGTACTTATGCAACACAGCAAGGTAGTAGCATATGCATCGTGACAGCTACGACCCCACGAGGGAAATTATCCTACTCATGATTTGGAATTGGCTGCAGTGGTTCACGCGCTAAAAATTTGGAGACACTACCTCATTTGAAAAAGGTGCCAAATTTTTACCGACCATAAAAGTCTCAAATACATCTTTACTCAGCCAGATTTAAACCTCCGTCAACGAAGATGGCTAGAGATGGTCAAGGACTATGACCTTGGAATAAATTACCACCCGGGTAAGGCCAACGTGGTTGCCGGTGCACTCAGTCGAAAGCCCGTCAGCTCAAATGTCATATTGAAATCCTTGCCTCCCGAACTCCAAGAGAAGATCGCTCAGCTCAACCTGGTCATAGTGGATGCTCGCCTCGCTAATAATTTGGAAGTTACCCCCACACTTGAGGAAGAGATCCGCAAGGCCGAGCCAGCTGACACCAAGCTGCAAAAATGTGCCAAGGGCCAGATGGCAGAGCAGACCCCAGATTTCTCCAAGGACAAATTCGGTACCCTTCGATTCCGTGGATGGATTTGTGTACCCAATCAACCAGACTTAACGAAGAAAATCCTATCAGAAGCACACGAATCCTCATATTCCATTCACCCGGGAGGTACGAAAATGTATGAGGACCTTAGACAAATATTCTGGTGGGATGGAATGAAGAATGACATTGCCTATTTTGTGGCCGGTTGCGACATATGTAACAAGGTGAAGGTAGAGCATCAGAAGCCAGCCGGACTCCTCCAACCGCTGTCGGTTTCACAATGGAAATGGGATGACATTTGTATGGATTTCATTACGGGATTGCCTAAGACTCAGCGAGGCAATGATGCAATCTGGGTCATAGTGGACACCCTAACCAAGGTTGCTCACTCCATTCCGATCAGCACGAGATACAGAGAAAATCAACTTGCACAGCTGTATGTATCCAAAATGGTCAGTCTGCATGGAGTACCCCAAACTATCCCTTCCGACCGAGGTTCCCTGTTTACCTCCGCTTTTTGGTCACGCCTCCATCAAGCCTTGGGGACAGCACTGAAATATAATACTGCTTATCATCCTCAGACGGATGGACAGACAGAACGGGTAAATCAAATACTCGAAGATATGTTGCGAGCCTGTGCTTTAGCACACGGACCTAAATGGGAAGACTGCTTGCCATATGCCAAGTTTTCCTATAACAACAGCTTCCAGACCAGTCTAAAAATGTCACCGTATGAAGCTCTGTATGGACGTAAGTGCCGCACTCCGTTAAATTGGTCTCAAACTGGAGATAGCCGTATTTTCGGAACAGATCTCATGATGGAAGCTGAGAAACAAGGTAAGGAAATCAGAGACAGATTGCAATTGGCCAAATCTCGACAGAAAAGTTATTATGATGCAAAGCACCGACAGATCAATTTTGAACCCGGAGAACACGTATACCTCCGAGTCACTCCTATGAAAGGAGTCAAGAGATTTCGGACTCGTGGAAAGTTGGCACCCAGATTTATTGGTCCACTCCTGGTTATGTATCGAGTGGGTACTGTTGCATATCAATTGGAACTACCCGCTGAATTGGCAGGCGTGCACAACGTGCTTCATGTTTCACAATTGAGACGATGCATATCCCTGCCCGAGAAAAGAACTGCTATGGCTGAGGTAGAGTTGGAAAATGATTTAACTTATGAAGAGAGGCCGTTTAGAATTTTGGATCAGATGGAAAGGGTCACTCGCAGTAAAGTAAGGAAATTTTACAAAGTTCAGTCGGAGCATCACACAGAGTCAGAATCAACTTGGGAGTGGGAAGAATTTCTACAGTCGCATTATCCAGAGTGGTTTTCCCAAGCAACCGAATCTCGAGGACGAGATTCATTCTAAGTGGGGGAGGTTTGTGACAGCTTGGTTTTTGCCCTCTCTCATTTGCTTGATTTTCATTTAGAGTCAATTTGAAATTTGGAGTTTTTGAATCTTTTCATATGGACTTAAACACTTGGGTACCCTTGGCTTTCACCCAAGTGCTTCATTTCCTCCCTAATCATCATTCCCCTTCTGATCCACCCCAAAATAATCTTTGGAATATTTTTCTTAAATGAAAAATATTCATTTTTCTCTCAAAAACCCTAGCTAGTTCAATATGCTCCAAAGCAACCCCAATTTTTATGGCCCAGAAAAATCTGAGATAATTCAAAAATATTCTTTGAAACCTAGGGCACCTTCCTAAGAAAAAATATTTCATAACTTTTTGGAATATTTTTGCTACAGAAAATATTTTCTGTTCTGGACAGAAATGGTGGTTTCTACAGGAACTACCATTTTACTTGCTCCATTGTGCCTGTATTTTCTTGTGCATCTTAACCTTAGTAGATCATGGCTAACCTCTAAAGCACAGCCCCCAACTCCCAGCCATTTGACCTCAGTAACCTCTCAAAGTTACTGACCAGAAACTTACTTGGCATGTAAAAACTCCTCTACTGCACCTGGATCCAAACCAAAGCGTGGTAAACTTCAAAACCACCACGAACAACATGCCAGGCATGATTTTTGGAAGTAGGCTGGCCTGAGAGAAGAGCTCGCGCGGTGACCACGCGTGTCCACCATGCCATGCCTGTGTGTCGATGCGCCTTGAGTGCCGCCGAGCGCTCTGTTCGTGCGTGCTCGCTTCCCCCGTCTGCCCGAGCGTGCCAAACTTCGCCACCATCCTCGTCTCAACGCCATTAACTTCCCCCTGGCGCTCGCCGACGCCGTAGCTCGCCGCAGCAAGCACGGGCACGGTCCGGCAAACCCAACAGTGCGGTGTGCACTGTGCACGTCGCCTTCTCCTTGTTCATGTGCTCGTCCCCGTTCGCCAACAGTCACCGCGTGAGCTGCGTCGCCTTCTCCCCCTCTCACTGAAGCCGCTCGTTGCCGGACGTCGTGGACAGGTGTCCACCGGCGGAGCCCGAACCCCCCTCTCCGCTCGCCTATATATGGAGCCGCTCCCAGCCTCCTCGAGCACCATCCACCACTCCCACACACCCCACAAGCGCGTACGAAACCGTAGCCCGGCCGGGCAGGCCGCGGGCCGCCGTCCTCGAGCTCGAGCTCACCGGGGATCCCCTCTGGTCGTCGCGGTAGCTCCAGCCCCTCCCAGGCCAGGGCGACCCTTCCAGGGCCTCCGCCTCTCTCCGGTGAAGCCATCCCGTCCCCCTGGAGCCCCTGGAGTTGCCTCTGCTCATCGTCTTCCTCATCTTCGGCGACCATCACGTTTTGCCTCCGCTTGCGAGGTTGATTCTGACGCAGTCCGACCACCCCTAGCTACGCTACGGGTACGGGCAGGTGCGCCCCCGTCCCCTCTCTCCATCCCTCCCTCTCGTTTTGGCCAAGGAGCCCTCGTCGCTGGCGAGAGCTCCGTGGCCGCTGACTCCTCTGTTTCCTTCTCCTCCTCCTCATCATCGACTAGCGCCCGCTAGTCAGCCAATCTATACGCGCGCGAAGCGGTACGAGTGGTGGCGCCTGTGTCTTTACGCCTTGACGCCATCCCCCAGTTTGTTTATTTTTATTCAAATTCATTTGAATTTACTGAACGCTTCAAATAGCCATAACTCTTCAACCATAAGACCAAATGAATTGATTCTTTTTTGCATTTTGTTCTTTGCAAAGAAATCTAGCAGCTCACCAAAGATGAGATTTTCTGAGCTGTTTAGAATTTCTGGTGATTTTCAGAAGTGTTCTTGATATTTTCTTTTTGTGCTTAAAATTATTTTCAGAGGGTGAGGCTTGTCTTGAGGATCACCAGAAGGCTTGTGAACCTCATCTGCACTAAGGCAAGCCACATCAACATTTTCATGGTGTCATTTAAATATTTATGATTTTCTTACTTGAATGAAATGATTAATCCATGCATTTAAATAACTATTGTGTTATTTATATTCTGTTAAGTGTTTGTTAGTTATTATGCTTGATTTACAGAATGTTGAAACTAGCTTAGTTGGTAAAGCAAAGCTAAGATCTATTTGTGGTGATGATAAAAATAATTTTGTTATGCATGTTAGTAATTACTTAAGGTTATTTTCTTGCATAAATAAAATAGTAAAATTTGCTAGAAAATATTACGTTAAGTACTTGTTTAGCCATTTTACTTGACTTACAGAATATTTGAACCTAACTTGGTTGGTAAATGAATTAGGAATTGTTTGTGGTATAATCTTTGCTATGCATGTAAGAAATTAATCGAAGTTACTTTCTTGCATGAGAAAATAATAAAACTTGCTGCAAAATATTTTGGTTAAAGTGTGAGTTACCCTGACCAGGAAAGTAATATAAGTTGTTGATGTTTATGCTTAGTGTGAATATGGTTGACATCAGTCATTTTCATTAATATGTGATGCATGTGTAGTTTTGCATTTCATGGCATGCTATGACACCGATCTTTTTCGTTTTAAGTTGAACCTGAATATAACTCCACTTGAATATATCATTGACTGGGTCGTGGTGCCGCTGAATCGTGTTTTCCCCAGTGCAACCACATTTGCCTTTGTGGGAAGGCCTTGATTCGGTCCATTGACATTGCCTCTGGTCGGTGCCTCCAACTAGGGAAGGTTATGGCATGCTTACCCTGGCTCGGTAAGCAGGCATAACCTTGTGTGCCCGTTGTTGAGATTATGGTACCGGGTCCCCGAGTGGGACCGTTTTGGCCACGACGGTGGTCGTTGTGTCTTTGGTAGACACGGGGCCACCCAGGACTAGCCCATTGGGGATTGGGTCAGAGTGGCCGGGAAAGTGTCATGGCAATGGAAGGGTTTTGTCGGAGTGCCGTTGGTCCACCCGAATGGGAGTGCGAGGCCATGGGTTCCATGGTGTGGGTACAGTGTGTTGGAAATATGCCCTAGAGGCAATAATAAAAGCATTATTATTATATTTCCTTGTTCATGATAATTGTCTTTTATTCATGCTATAACTGTATTATCCGGAAATCGTAATACACGTGTGAATACATAGACTACAATACGTCCCTAGTAAGCCTCTAGTTGACTAGCTCGTTGGTCAACAGATAGTCATGGTTTCGACTATGGACATCGGATGTCATTGATAACGGATCACGCCATTAGGAGAATGACGTGATGGACAAGACCCAATCCTAAGCATAGCACAAAGATCGTGTAGTTCGTTTTGCTAGAGCTTTTCCAATGTCAAGTATCTCTTCCTTAGACCATGAGATCGTGCAATTCCCGGATACCGTAGGAGTGCTTTGGGTGTATCAAACGTCACAACGAAACTGGGTGACTATAAAGGTGCACTACAGGTATCTCCGAAAGTGACCATTGGGTTGACACGGATCGAGACTGGGATTTGTCGCTCCGTGTTACGGAGAGGTATCACTAGGGCCCACTCGGTAATGCATCATCATAATGAGCTCAAAGTGATCAAGTGTCTGGTCACGGGATCATGCATTGCGGTACGAGTAAAGTGACTTGCCGGTGACGAGACTAACGAGGTATTGGGATACCGACGATCGAGTCTCGGGCAAGTAACATACCGTCAGACAAAGGGAATAGAATACGGGGTTACTTGAACCCTTGACATCGTGGTTCATCCGATGACAACATCGAGGAGCATGTGGGAGCCAACATGGGTATCCAGATCCCGCTGTTGGTTATTGACTTGAGGTAGTCTCGGTCATGTCTGCATGTCTCCCGAACCCGTAGGGTCTACACACTTAAGGTTCGGTGACGCTAGGGTTAATAGGAAGACAAGTATGTGATTACCGAATGTTGTTCGGAGTCCCGGATGAGATCCCGGACGTCACGATGAGTTCCGGAATGGTCCGGAGGTAAAGATTTATATATGGAAAGTGGTTAAACGGACTCCGGGAAGTTTCGGTGGCATACCGGTAAAGTACCGGGGCCACCGGGAGGGTTCCGGAGGTCCACCGGGAGGGGCCACCTCTCCCGGGGGGCCACATGGGCTAAGTGGGAGAGGGAGCCAGCCCCTGGTGGGCTGGGCGCGCCTCCCCACCTAGGCCCATCGGCTAGGGTTTGGGAGGAGGAAACCCAAAGGGGCGCCCCTAGCTTGGGGGCAAGCCACCTCCTCTCCTCTCCTTGGGCCGCCCCTAGGGTTTTCCCTAGAGGGCCGCCCCTCTTGACCCTCTCCTCCTATAAATAGAGGGGTGGGGGAGGCTGCCAACACAGTTGTAGGCGCAGCCCTCCCTCCCAACACCTCTCTTTCTCCACGCAAGCTTGGCGAAGCCCCGCGGAGAACTACAGTACCAGCTGCACCACGCACGTCGTGCTGCCATTGGGATTGTCTTCTTCAACCTCTCCTTCACTCTTGCTGGATCAAGACGGAGGAGACGCCATCGTAAATCCCGCACGTGTGTTGAACACGGAGGTGCTGTCCTTTCAAGACTTTGGTCATCGGTGATCGGAATCACTTTGGGAACGTCTTCATCATCACCACTCCCTCGAACGCCCGCACTCGATCTACAAGTGGTATGTAGATGCAAACTCTCTCCGTTACTCGTTGCTTAGTAGAACTCATAGATGGATCTTGGTGAAACCGTAGGAAAAATTTTAATTTTCTGCAACGCTCCCCAACAGTGGCATCATGAGCTAGGTCTATGCGTAGTTCTCTTTGCACGAGTAGAACACAATTTTGTTGTGGGCGTGGATCTTGTCAACTTACTTGCCGTTACTAGTTGTTTCTTGCTTCCGCGGTATTGTGGGATGAAGCGGCCCGACCAACCTTACACGCATTTCACGTGAGACCGGTTCCACCGACTAACATGCACTAGTTGCATAAGGTGGCTGGCGGTGTCTGTCTCTCCTACTTTAGTGGGAGCGGATTCGATGAACAGGGTCCTTATGAAGGGTAAATAGAAGTTGACAAGATCACGTTGTGGTTATTCGAGGTAAGAAAACGTTCTTGCTAGAACCCAATTGCAGCCACGTAAAAGATGCAACAACAATTAGAGGACGCCTAACTTGTTTTTGCAGCAATTGTCATGTGACGTGATATGGCCAAGTTGTGATGAATGATGATATATTGTGATGTATGAGATCATGTTCTTGTAATAGGAATCACGACTTGCATGTCGATGAGTATGACAACCGGCAGGAGCCATAGGAGTTGTCTTTATTTTTGTATGACCTGCGTGTCATTGAAGAACGCCATGTAATTTACTTTACTTTGTTGCTAAACGCGTTAGCCATAGAAGTAGAAGTAGTCGTTGGCGTGACAACTTCATGGAGGCACGATGATGGAGATCATGATGATGGAGATCATGGTGTCATGCCGGTGACAGGATGATCATGGAGCCCCGAAGATGAAGATCAAAGGAGCTATATGATATTGGCCATATCATGTCACTACTTTATAATTGCATGTGATGTTTATTATGATTATGCATCTTGTTTACTTAGAACGACGGTAGTAAATAAGATGATCCTTAGAACAATTTCAAGAAGTGTTCTCCCTAAGCGTGCACCGTTGCTACAGTTCGTCGCTTCTAAGCACCACGTGTTAATCGGGTGTGATGGATTCTTACGTTCACATACAACGGGTGTAAGCAAGATTTACACACGCAGAAACACTTAGGGTTAACTTGACGAGCCTAAGCATGTGAAGACATGGCCTCGAACACGGAGACCGAAAGGTCGAACACGAGTCGTATGGAAGATACGATCAACATGAGAATGTTCACCGACGCAGACTAGTCCGTCTCACGTGTTGATCGGACACGGCCTAGTTGACTCGGATCGTGTAACACTTAGATGACTAGAGGGATGTCTAATCTAAGTGGGAGTTCATTAATAATTTGATTAGATGAACTTAATTATCATGAACTTAGTCTAAAACTTTTGAATTATATGTCTTGTAGATCAAATGGCCAACGCCATGTCAACTTGAACTTCAACGTTCCTAGAGAAAACCAAGCTGAAAGATGACGGCAGCAACTATACGGACTGGGTCCGAACCCGAGGATCATCCTCATAGCTGCCAGAAACAATACGTCCTAGAAGGACCGCTAGGTGAAGCTCCGTCCCTGCAGAACCAAGACATTATGAATGCTTGGCAGTCTCGTCTTGATGATTACTCCCTCGTTCGGTGCGGCATGCTTTACAGCTTAGAACCGGGCTCCAAAAGCGTTTTGAGCACCACCGAGCATATGAGATGTTCGAGGAGCTGAAACTTGTTTTCCAAGCTCACGCCGGGTCGAGAGATATGACATCTCCGACAAGTTCTATAGTTGTAAGATGGAGGAAAACAGTTCTGTCGGTGAGCACATTCTCAAGATGTGGGTTGCACAACCGTATGACCCACTGAATATCAACCTCCCCGATGAGGCGGTCATTGATGAATCCTCCATCGCTCCCACCAAGCTACAAGAGCTTTGTGATGAATTACAACATGCAGGGGATGGTAAAGACCATTCTGAAGTGTTCTCTATGCTGAAGTCACCGAGGTTGAAATCAAGAAAGAACATCAAGTGTTGATGGTCAATAAGACCACTAAGTTTAAGAAGGGCAAGGGCAAGAAGAACTTCAAGAAGGACGGCAAGGAGGTTGCCGCGCCCGTAAGCAAGTTGCCGGAAGAAGTCAAAGAATGGACCCAAACCCGAGACTGAGTGCTTTTATTGCAAGGGAAGGGTCACCGAAGCGGAACTGCCCCAAATACTTAGCGGATAAGAAGGCCGCAACACCAAAGGTATATTTGATATACATGTAATTGATGTGTACCTTACCAAGAATCGTAGTAACTCCCGGTATTTGATACCGTGCCGTTGCTCATATTTGTAACTCACAGCAGGAGCTGCGGAATAAGCGGAGACTGGCGAAGGACGAGGTGACGATGCGCGTCGGGAATGGTTCCAGAGTCGATGTGATCGCCGTCGGCACGCTACCTCTTCATTTACCCACGGGATTAGTTATGAACCTTAATAATTGTTATTTGGTGCCAAGTTTGAGCATGAATATTGTATCCGGATCTCGTTTAATGCGAGATGGCTACTCATTTAAATCCGAGAATAATGGTTGTTCTATTTATATGAGAGATATGTTTTATGGTCATGCTCCGATGGTCAATGGTTTATTCTTAATGAATCTCGAGCGTAGTATTACACATGTTCATAGCGTGAATACCAAAAGATGTAAAGTTGATAACGATAGTCCCACATACTTGTGGCACTCGCCGCCTTGGTCACATTGGTGTCAAGCGCATGAAGAAGCTCCATGCAGATGGACTTTAGAGTCTCTTGATTATGAATCATTTGACACATGCGAACCATGCCTCATGGGCAAGATGACCAAGACTCCATTCTCTGGAACAATGGAGCGAGCAACCAACTTGTTGGAAATCATACATACCGATGTGTGCGGTCCAATGAGCGTTGAGGCTCGCGGAGGATATCGTTATGTTCTCACTCTCACAGATGACTTGAGTAGATATGGGTATGTCTACTTGATGAAACACAAGTCTGAAACCTTTGAAAAGTTCAAGGAATTTCAGAATGAAGTAGAGAATCAACGTGACCGAAAGATAAAATTCTTACGATCGGATCATGGAGGAGAATATTTAAGTCACGAATTTGGTACACACTTAAGAAAATGTGGAATCGTTTCACAACTAACGCCGCTGGAACACCTCAAGCAGAACGGTGTGTCCGAACGTCGAATCGCACTTTATTGGATATGGTGCGATCTATGATGTCTCTTACCGATTTACCGCTATCATTTTGGGGATACGCCTAGAGACAGCTACATTCACTTTAAATAGGGCACCGCCTAAATCCGTTGAGACGACACCGTATGAATTATGGTTTGGGAAGAAACCTAAGTCGTCGTTTCGAAAGTTTGGGGATGCGATGCTTATGTCAAGAAACTTCAACCTGAAAAGCTCGAACCCAAGTCGGAAAATGCGTCTTCATAGGATACCCTAAGGAAACCTTTGGGTATACCTTCTACCTTAGATCCGAAGGCAAGATCTTTGTTGCCAGAACGGAATCTTCTCGAAAAGAGTTTCTCTCGAAAGAAGTAAGTGGGAGGAAAGTAGAACTCGATGAAGTACTACCTCTTGAACAGGAAAGTAGTGCAGCTCAGGAAAATGTTCCTGTGATGCCTACACCAACTGAAGAGGAAATTCATGATGATGATCAAGGTACTTCGGATCAAGTTACTACTGAACTTCGTAGGTCCACTAGGACACGTTCCGCACCAGAGTGGTACGGCAACCCTGTCCTGGAAATCATGTTGTTAGACAACGGTGAACCTTCGAACTATGAAGAAGCAATGGCGGGCCCAGATTCCAATAAATGGCTAGAAGCCATGAAGTCCGAGATAGAATCCATGTATGAAAACAAAGTGTGGACTTTGACTGACTTGCCCGATGATCGGCGAGCAATAGAAAACAAATGGATCTTTAAGAAGAAGACGGACGCGGATGGTAATGTCACCATCTATAAAGCTCGACTTGTCGCTAAGGGTTATCGGCAAGTTCAAGGGATTGACTACGATGAGACTTTCTCTCCGTAGCGAAGCTTAAGTCCGTCCAATCATGTTAGCAATTGCCGCATACTATGATTATGAGATATGGCAGATGGACGCCAAAACAGCGTTCCTTAACGGTTATCTTAAGGAAGAGCTGTATATGATACAGCCGGAAGGTTTTGTCGATCCTAAGAATGTCGACAAAGTATGCAAGCTCCAGCGATCCATTTATGGGCTGGTGCAAGCATCTCGAGTTGGAACATTCGCTTTGATGAGATGATCAAAGCGTTTAGTTTATATTGAGACTTATGGAGAAGCCTGCGTTTACAAGAAAGTGAGTGGGAGCTCAGAGCATTTCTCATATTATATGTAGATGACATACTGATGGGAAATGATATAGAATTCTTGGACAGCATTAAGGCCTACTTGAATAAGTGTTTTTCAATGAAGGACCTTGGAGAAGCTGCTTATATATTAGGCATCAAGATCTATAGAGATAGATCGAACGCCTCATAGGTCTTTCACAAAGCACATACCTTGATAAGATTTTGAAGAAGTTCAAATGGACCAGTCCAAGAAAGGGTTCTTGCCTGTATTGCAAGGTGTGAGATTGAGCTCAGCTCAATGCCCACCACGGCAAAAGATAAAGAAGAGATGAGTGTCATCCCTATGCCTCAGCCATAGGATCTATTATGTATGCCATGCTGTGTACCAGACCTGATGTAAACCTTGCCGTAAGTTTGGTAGGAAGGTACCAAAGTAATCCCGCAAGGAACACCGACAGCGGTCAAGAATATCCTGAAGTACCGAAAAGGACAAAGGACATGTTTCTCGCTTATGGAGGTGACGAAGAGCTCGTCAGTAACAGGTTACGCCGACGCTTAGCTTTGACACAGATCTGGATGACTCTAAGTCACAAACCGGATACGTGTATATGTTGAATGGTGGAGCGAGAGCTGGTGCAGCTGCAAGCAGAGCGTCGTGGCGGGATCTACATGTGAAGCGGAGTACATGGCAGCCTCGGAGGCAGCGCATGAAGCAATTTGGGTGAAGGAGTTCATCACCGACCTAGGAGTCATACCCAATGCGTCGGGCCGATCAAACTCTTCTGTGACAACACTGGAGCTATTGCACTTGCCAAGGAGCCCAGGTTTCACAAGAAGACCAGGCACATCAAGCGTCGCTCAACTCCATCCGTGAAAATGTTCAGGATGGAGACATAGAAATTTGTAAAGTGCATACGGATCTGAATGTCGCAGATCCGCTGACTAAACCTCTTCCATGGGCAAAACATGATCAACACCGTAACTCTATGGGTGTTCGGTTCATCACAATGTAAACTAGATTATTGACTCTAGTGCAAGTGGGAGACTGTTGGAAATATGCCCTAGAGGCAATAATAAAAGCATTATTATTATATTTCCTTGTTCATGATAATTGTCTTTATTCATGCTATAAGCGTATTATCCGGAAATCGTAATACACGTGTGAATACATAGACTACAATACGTCCCTAGTAAGCCTCTAGTTGACTAGCTCGTTGGTCAACAGATAGTCATGGTTTCGACTATGGACATCGGATGTCATTGATAACGGATCACGCCATTAGGAGAATGACGTGATGGACAAGACCCAATCCTAAGCATAGCACAAAGATCGTAGTTCGTTTTGCTAGAGCTTTTCCAATGTCAAGTATCTCTTCCTTAGACCATGAGATCGTGCAATTCCCGGATACCGTAGGAGTGCTTTGGGTGTATCAAACGTCACAACGAATCGGGTGACTATAAAGGTGCACTACAGGTATCTCCGAAAGTGACCATTGGGTTGACACGGATCGAGACTGGATTTGTCGCTCCGTGTTACGGAGAGGTATCACTAGGGCCCACTCGGTAATGCATCATCATAATGAGCTCAAAGTGATCAAGTGTCGGTCACGGATCATGCATTGCGATACGAGTAAAGTGACTTGCCGGTGACGAGACTAACGAGGTATTGGGATACCGACGATCGAGTCTCGGGCAAGTAACATACCGTCAGACAAAGGGAATAGAATACGGGGTTACTTGAACCCTTGACATCGTGGTTCATCCGATGACAACATCGAGGAGCATGTGGGAGCCAACATGGGTATCCAGATCCCGCTGTTGGTTATTGACTTGAGGTAGTCTCGGTCATGTTCAGATGTCTCCCGAACCCGTAGGGTCTACACACTTAAGGTTCGGTGACGCTAGGGTTTAATAGGAAGACAAGTATGTGATTACCGAATGTTGTTCGGAGTCCCGGATGAGATCCCGGACGTCACGAGGAGTTCCGGAATGGTCCGGAGGTAAAGATTTATATATGGAAAGTGGTTAAACGGACTCCGGGAAGTTTCGTGGCATACGGTAAAATACTGGGGCCACCGGGAGGGTTCCGAGGTCCACCGGGAGGGGCCACCTCTCCGGGGGCCACATGGGCTAAGTGGGAGAGGAGCCAGCCCTGGTGGCTGGGCGCCTCCCACCTAGGCCCATGCGGCTAGGGTTTGGGAGGAGGAAACCCAAAGGGGCGCCCCTAGCTTGGGGGCAAGCCACCTCCTCTCCTCTCCTTTGGCCGCCCCTAGGGTTTTCCCTAGAGGGCCGCCCCCTTGACCCTCTCCTCCTATAAATAGAGGGGTGGGGAGGCTGCCAACACAGTTGTAGGCGCAGCCCCTCCTCCCAACACCTCTCTTTCTCCACGCAAGCTTGGCGAAGCCTGCTGGGAGAACTACCAGTACCAGCTGCACCACGCCGTCGTGCTGCCATTGGGATTGTCTTCTTCAACCTCTCCTTCACTCTTGCTGGATCAAGACGGAGGAGACGCCATCGTCCCGTCACGTGTGTTGAACACGGAGGTGCTGTCCTTCAAGACTTTGGTCATCGGTGATCGGAATCACGTTGGGAACGTCTTCATCATCACCACTCCCTTGAACGCCTTCCGCACTCGATCTACAAGTGGTATGTAGATGCAAACTCTCTCCCGTTACTCGTTGCTTAGTAGAACTCATAGATGGATCTTGGTGAAACCGTAGGAAAAATTTTAATTTTCTGCAACGTTCCCCAACACAGTGTGCTACCTTTGCAGAGTGTATAATCTATCGATAGCCGAGTCCACGGTGATGGACGCCTCGTAGTAGGTCCCACCATGAGTCAACGTTTAATAAAATTTGCACACTAAGCTATGAACTTTTCACTGTTGATGATGGCTGAAAGGCCATCGAGATGTTCGGGACCAAATATTGGTCATGGTTGTGATCGTCGTAAGGATCACAAGTTACTCTTGTCAAGACCACGATGGTGGTTTGTTTGTTATCTGAGAATGATCACGATTGGTAAGTCCGACCCGAGGGACGTTGGAGCACGATCGCAGCATGTTGGACATATAGTGTTGCATTATTATTAATTGGTTAATTATCATGATATTGTTTGCCATTATGATTATGCCTGTTGTGAGCTTGCAAGTACATTCAATGTATTGACCTGGCGTGTCATGCCAGAATTCAGGAAAGTCTCTTTGGAAAGGAGTGCTCCTCGAGTCTAGATTGTGTCCACATCGGTATCCCTGTGATATGGAGTTTCCGCTACGATGTTGTTCCGCTGTCGCGTAGTTGTTATAATCTAGGCCCCTTTATGTTCACTAAATAATGTACATATTGTTCAGCCGCACCGGGCGTGCTGCTTGGCCTCGACATCTGTTGTAATATAAACTCTGATCCGCTAGCATCAATGAAGCGGTTGTTTTCTGTACCAAGATGTTGTGTGTTGCCAGAAGACATGGTCTCTGGGTTGGCAATGCATGGTAAACCGGTCGCTCTGAGCCAGGGTTTTGTCGGAATGCCGTTGGTCCACCCGAATGGGAGTGCGAGGGCATGGGTTCCGTGGTGTGGGTACAGTGTGTTACCTCTGCAGAGTGTATAATCTATCGATAGCCGAGTCCACGGTCACGGACGCCTCGTAGTAGGTCCCACCATGAGTCAACGTTTAATAAAATTGCACACTAAGCTATGAACTTTGCACTGTTGATGATGGCTGAAAGGCCATCGAGATGTTCGGGACCAAATATTGGTCGTGGTTGTGATCGCCGTAAGGATCACAAGTTACTCTTGTCAAGACGACGATGGTGGTTTGTTTGTGATTCGAGAATGATCACGGTTGGTAAGTCCGTCCCGAGGGACGTTCGAGCATGATCACAGCATGTTGGACATATAGTGTTGCATTATTATTAATTGGTTAATTATCATGATATTGTTTGCCATTATGATTATGCCTATTGTGAGATTGCAAGTACATTCAATGTACTGACCTGGCGTGTCATGCCAGATTTCAGGAAAGTCTCGTTGGAAAGGAGTGCTGCTCGAGTCTAGATCGTGTCCACATCAGTGTCCCTGTGATATGGAGTTTCCGCTACGACGTTGTTCCGCTGCCGCTTAGTTGTTATGATCGAGGCCCCTTTATGTTCACTAAATAATGTACATATTGTTCGGGACTTTTGGGCGGCTTGCTTGGCCTCGACATCTGTTGTAATATAAACTCTGATCCACTAGCATCAATGAAGCGGTTGTTTTCCGTACCAAGATGTTGTGTGTTGCCAGAAGACATGGTCTCTGGGTTGGCAATGCATGGTAAACCGGTCGCTCTGAGCTAGGGTGCCACATGTGGCGTACCGCAAAACGGAGGAAACGGACTTGTGTTGGAGCGCTATGGTCGAAACGGGGGTCCTGTTCATCGGGAGGGGTGTGGCATACCGCAAAACGAGACTTCACAGGATATTGTTCATCTCCACCGTCTACTGCCTCCACGGGCTACTGTTCATCCACCGCCGAGCTCCTCCAACCTCCACCTGCGACTGTTCATCCACGGGCTCTTGTTCATCCAGCCTCCAATGGCTACTGTTAAACCAGCCCTGTCCACGGGGTCCTGTTCAACCACCCCTCCATGGGCTACTGTTCATCCAGCCCTCCACCGGCTACTGTTCAACCATCCCTCCACCGGCTACTATTCAACCAGCCCTCCACTGGGTCTTGTTCATCCCGCCCTCCACGGGGTCCTGTTCATCCACCCCTCCACCAGCTCGATCGATGGGGGTCCTGTTCATCCAGCGGCAACGGCCTCTACTACCACGGGGTCCTATTCATCCAACCCCCTGTCGGTGTCAAAACCGGTGGATCTCGGGTAGGGGGTCCCGAACTGTGCGTCTAAGGCGGATGGTAACAGGAGGCGGGGGACACGATGTTTACCCAGGTTCAGGCCCTCTCGATGGAGGTAATACCCTACTTCCTGCTTGATTGATCTTGATTATATGAGTATTACAAGAGTTGATCTACCACGAGATCGTAGAGGCTAAACCCTAGAAGCTAGCCTATGGTATGATTGTTGTCGTCCTACGGACTAATCCCTCCGGTTTATATAGACACAGGAGGGGGCTAGGGTTACACAGAGTCGGTTACAAGGGAGGAGATCTACATATCCGTACTGCCAAGCTTGCCTTCCACACAGAGGAGAGTCCCATCCGGACACATGACGAAGTCTTCAATCTTGTATCTTCATAGTCCAATAGTCCGGCCAAAGGATATAGTCCGGCTGTCCGAGGACCCCCTAATCCAGGACTCCCTCAGTAGCCCCTGAACTAGGCTTCAATGACGACGAGTCCGGCGCGCAGATTGTCTTCGGCATTGCAAGGCGGGTTCCTCCGCCGAATATTCCATAGAAGATTTGAACACACGGATAGTGTCCGGCTCTGTAAACAAATTCCACATACCATCGTAGAGAGAATAATATTTCCACAAATCTAATCTGCTGACAGCTTTTCATAACGTGACGTTCTGCCGTGGTCTGGTCATGACGAACCGTTTTTCCGAGCCTGCTACTGCACGTATTGCGAGGCGGTTTTCTTGGCATGTCTTGTCGAAGCAGAGATCGTGTCCCCTTATCACGGGATTCTCATCAATACGGGTGTGGATAATCCAATCGTGCCCGCTGGTATGATTCCTCGATTTTAGGCAAGTCCCGAACGGCCACGCGGAGGACACTTGATATTCACCCTCTTTATAAAGGGGCCAAGGCTTGTCCTTTTCTTCTCGCGCTCGATCCTTCCCTTCCCCCCACCTTGAATTCCAACACTCAAGGCTCAGGCTAAGCGCTTAGGACCTTCTATCATGTCCGGATCCAACCTTCAAGGCCGGTGGATGGCCTGCTCTGTCACAGAGGAGGACATCAAGAAGCTAAGAGAAGCCAGGTATCTGACAGCCGAAATCTCACACAGGCTGCCTGCTCAAGGGCAGGTCATCCCCACTCCCGAACCCAACGAGAGTGTCGTATTTATTTCCCACTTCCTCCGAGGGCTAGGATTTAGTCTTGATCCCTTTGTTAGAGGGCTTATGTTCTACTACAGGCTCGATTTCCATGATCTGGCTCCGGATTCCATCCTTCACATCTTGTCGTTCATCGTCGTGTGTGAAGCCTTGCTCCGCATCACCCCACACTTCGGCTTATGGCTCAAGACCCTCAATGTGAAGCCGAAGATCATTGAGGGGCGACACGCAGAGTGCGGAGGTGCCATAATAAACAAAGGTGCCGATGCTCCATGGCCAAAGGGTTCCTTCCCGGAAACATCCAAGTTATGGCAGATGAGTGGTTTTACATCACCGCTCTCCGAAGCGCTAAGTGGGTAGCTGCCCCCGCCTTCCGTCCCCCCCCCCCCCGCCACAATTGGCGTCATGGGTCAACAAAGGGCTGGACTGGGGGCCAGCTAATGATGTGCCGACATTGTAGAGCCGCATCCGAGATCTCTTCAAGGGAGATGTCAGCCTTGTCAAGGTAATGCAAGTCATGCTAGTTCGTCGGGTCCTGCCATGCCAACGTCGACCTCTCCGTATGTGGGAGTTCAACCCGGAAGGACCGCGAACTATTCATAAATTCTTCGGTGCGACGCTCGAAGAGATGTATGAATTGTTCTTCGGATCACAAATAAAGTGTCCGGACACCACCGAGGATGTGGGTCTGAACTGCAATCGTCCAGACCCCCAAGTAAGTAATTCCGCAGCCAAACACGTTGTCTTTTAATTTATCACAACATCATTCTGAAAAGTCGCCTTTTGACCAGGACTGGATAAAAAAGGCAAAGATGATCAGGTGCTCGGCCCCCCTTCCCGAAAGCTCACCGAATCCTGTACTAGCCAGGATGCTTGATCTTGCGCCTTATCAAGCGCCATCAGGGGAAGATAAAGGGAGGAACAAAGAAGCCGAAAGTGAGCCTCACTCATTATTCATCCAAACCGGGGGAATTAGTGCCTCCGCGAAGGAGGACAACCGGGGAGAAGAATCTAAAATTCCCTCTCCCCAAGGAAGGAAGAGGGCCGCCTCTGAAGACTTGGAAACAATGGTTTTCAATCGAGGGAAGAAACCTTTGTCAGGGGACCCTACCACGGAGGGCATCCTTACCGCACAGTACCTGCAAGTAAACAAATGTATTTGATAGTAAATATACCCTGCTTCATTCCTAAAATCAAGAACCGAGACGTATGTCTTGTAGTTCGGATCGTAGCCCTTCTCGACAGAGTTCGTCTTCGGGGGATCTTCTTCCGGAGATGATGGAGAGCGAAACGCCTCCCCGTGCCTCCCCGCCTTGTGAAGTGGACGACCCTGAGGTGTCATCACGGAGGATTTCTCCTGATCCGCCAAGGCTAGAGGGTAACCCTTCGGCCACCCGAAGCCCGGGTTATTCGGCTCATAAGAAGAGCAACAGAAAGAGTCTGGGACTGTCCGATGCGCGACCAGACGCACTGATGAATCTTCTGGAGCAAGCGGCTATCTCAGAAGTGCATCGTACACTAATGGGTACGGTGGTTGAGAAGATTTCATCCGCCGAAAGCGGGTTGCATGAAGCTTTTATGAGCCTGCTGAGAGGCTTTGAGGTATGCAAAGTAATATATAATTTTTGATGGTGCCGCACACGCTAGGTGTGCCATATGTAGATAGTAGCCCCTGAGACTCTGGTTGCTGTCGAAAAAGGCAGCAAATAGAGGATCACAGTCCCAGGTAATAACCGTGCTGCTTTCACGTGCAGGTGGCTGAGGGTCCGGTGGCTAGCCGGACTGGTGAGTTTGCCGAACTGAAGTGGCAACTTGATGCGGCAGATGCCGACATCGTGCTTGTAAACAAGCGGCTTGACGAGGCACAGGGTATCTGGGTATGTATTTCTCCGGTGATCAACACATATTAAGTGGAGCATGATGCTAGTATCTGTAATATACTGTGACTGCAGATGGTGCTGCCGCCGTGGAGACCCTTCGGGCGGAACTTGCCCGAGTGAAGGAACAAGCCAGGGAGAGTGATGCGGCCGCCCTAAAGGTAGTCGAAGAGCTAAGAGCCGAACAGGCTGCTCATTGCCAGAGCAAAGATAAAATAGCCAAGATGGCTGTTGAGTTGAGAGATGCCGCCAACCGTTATGAGCTTCTTGAAAAGGAAAGCCAAGCAAAGACGGCTAACCTGAAGAAAGCCATGGTAGCAGCCAAGGAAGCCCGCTCTAAAATCAGAGCGGCGAAGGAGGAGCTACGTCAAGCCAGAGATATCGCGGCTGGGAAGCCCTTTTTGTTGCGGACGAAGTTTGGAGATCCTAAGTATGTCCGTCTGGATCAATTATGGAGTTCTGCAGACGCATACTTGGATTTGGGCAGCGAGTGCCGCTGATGCGACCGAGTTTTTCAAAGATCAAAAGGATCACGAAGTGGAAAAGCTGTTCTGGTCGCAGTTCAATCTTCCAGTGCGTCCGCTGCTGTTAAATGAGCAAATGGCGAGTGGGCCAAGCTCCATAGGTTGTCCGGGCTTGCCATGAGGTCTGTTGTGGATCATCTTTGGCCGGAAGGACCAAGGCCGAACAATTATTTTGGCTTAGTGCAACGATTCCTTGGGGTTGTGCCGCATATCAACGCTGTGAAGAGGTCGACGTGGATAGAGGGTGCGCGGATGGCTCTTGCCCGTGTCAAGACATACTGGGCAGAGATGTAGGCCACCGCTATAGCAACCCCGAGTTCGGCCTTAGGCCGGGTATCGACCGAGCACTATTTTGAAGAAGTCCTAGAAGGTGCTCGTTCAATAGAGACTCAGTGCTCAAAGAGTATCATGTTCGAGTGACATGTATCCCAACTGTAAGAACAATGTTATTTGAATTATAAAGGCTTTGTTTATACTTTTACCTGAAAGTATTATTATGCCTCATGTGCGGTCGTTTATGTATATATGTGTATATATAACCTGAAAGTTTGCAGTCGTTGATGTCTACTACACAACCTTCTTCTTGTAGATGTTGTTGGGCCTCCAAGTGCAGAGGTTTGTAGGACAGTAGCAAATTTCCCTCAAGTGGATGACCTAAGGTTTATCAATCCGTGGGAGGCGTAGGATGAATATGGTCTCTCTCAAGCAACCCTGCAACCAAATAGCAAAGAGTCTCTTGTGTCCCCAACACACCCAATACAATGGTAAATTGTATAGGTGCACTAGTTCGGTGAAGAGATGGTGATACAAGTGCGATATGGATAGTAAATATAGGTTTTTGTAATCTGAAAATATAAAAACAGCAAGGTAACAAGTGGTAAAAGTGAGCGTAAACGGTATTGCAATGCTAGGAAACAAGGCCTAAGGTTCATACTTTCACTAGTGCAAGTTCTCTCAACAGTAATAACATAATTGGATCATACAATTATCCCTCAACATGCAACAAAGACTCACTCCAAAGTCACTAATAGCGGAGAACAAACGAAGAGATTATGGTAGGGTATGAAACCACCTCAAAGTTATTCTTTCCAATCAATCCATTGGGCTATTCCTATAAGTGTCACAAACAGCCCTAGAGTTCGTAATAGAATAACACCTTAAGACACAAATAAACCAAAACCCTAATGTCACCTAGATACTCCAATGTCACCTCAAGTATCCGCGGGTATGATTATATGACATGCATCACACAATCTCAGATTTATCTATTCAACCAACACATAGAACCTCAAAGAGTGTCCCAAAGTTTCTACCGGAGAATCAAGACGAAAACGTGTACCAACCCCTCTACATAGGTTCATGGGCAGACCCCGCAAGTTGATCACCAAACATACATCAAATGAGTCACGTGATATCCCATTGTCACCACAGATACGCACGGCAAGACATACATCAAGTGTTCTCAAATCTTTAAAGACTCAATCCGATAAGATTACTTCAAAGGAAAAACTCAATCCATTACAAGAGAGAAGAGGGGGGAGAAGCAACATAAGATCCAACTATAATAGCAAAGCTCGCGATACATCAAGATCGTGCCAAATCAAGAACACGAGAGAGAGAGAGAGAGATCAAACACATAGCTACTGGTACATACCCTCAGCCCCGAGGGTGAACTACTCCCTCCTCGTCATCGAGAGCGCCGGGATGATGAAGATGGCCACCGATGAGGGATCCCCCTCCGGCAGGGTGCCGGAACAGGGTCCCGATTGGTTTTTGGTGGCTACAGAGGCTTGCGGCGGCGGAACTCCCGATCTATTCTCATCATCAAAGTTTTTAGGGTACGTGGGTATATATGGGTGAAAGAAGTACGTCGGTGGACCTCCGGGCTGTCCACGAGGCAGGGGGGCGCGCCCCCACCCTCGTGGGCAGCCTGGTACTCCCCTGGTGAGCTTCCGGTACTTCGTGGGCTTCTTCTGGTCCAAAAATAAGTTCCGTGGAGTTTCAGGTCAATTGGACTCCGTTTGATATTCCTTTTCTTCGAAACACTGAAATAGGCAAAAAAAACAACAATTCTGGGCTGGGCCTCCGGTTAATAGGTTAGTCCCAAAAATAATATAAATGTGGATAATAAAGCCCAATATTGTCCAAAACAGTAGATAATATAGCATGGAGCAATCACAAATTATAGATACGTTGGAGACGTATCAAGCATCCCCAAGCTTAATTCCTGCTCGTCCTCGAGTAGGTAAATGATAAAAAAAGATAATTTTTGATGTGGAATGCTTCTTGGCATAATTTCAATGTAATTCTTCTTAATTGTGGTATGAATATTCAGATCCAAAAGATTCAAGACAAAAGTTTAATATTGACATAAAAATAATAATACTTCAAGCATACTAACAAAGCAATTATGTCTTCTCAAAATAACATGGCCAAAGAAAGTTATCCCTACAAAATCATATAGTCTGGCTATGCTCTATCTTCACCACACAAAGTATTTAAATCATGCACAACCCCGATGACAAGCCAAGCAATTGTTTCATACTTTTGACATTCTCAAAACTTTTTCAATCTTCACGCAATACATGAGCGTGAGCCATGGACATGGCACTATAGGTGGAATAGAATGGTGGTTGTGGAGAAAACAAAAAAGGAGAAGATAGTCTCACATCAACTAGGCGTATCAACAGGCTATGGAGATGCCCATCAATAGATATCAATGTGAGTGAGTAGGGATTGCCATGCAACGGATGCACTAGAGCTATAAGTGTATGAAAGCTCAACAAAAGAAACTAAGTGGGTGTGCATCCAACTCGCTTGCTCACGAAGACCTAGGGCATTTTTAGGAAGCCCATCATTGGAATATACAAGCCAAGTTCTATAATGAAAAATGCCCACTAGTATATGAAGGTGACAAAATGAGAGACTCTCTATCATGAAGATCATGGTGCTACTTTGAAGCACAAGTGTGGTAAAAGGATAGTAACATTGTCCCTTCTCTCTTTTTCTCTCATTTTTTTTATTTGGGCCTTTTCTTTTTTTATGGCCTCTTCTTTTTTTTCTTTTTTTTCGTCCGGAGTCTCATCCCGACTTATGGGGGAATCATAGTCTCCATCATCCTTTCCTCACTTGGGACAATGCTCTAAAAATGATGATCATCACACTTTTATTTACTTACAACTCAACAATTACAACTCGATACTTAGAACAAAATATGACTCTATGTGTATGCCTCCGGCGGTGTACCGGGATATGCAATGATTCATGAGTGACATGTATGAAAGAATTATGAACGGTGGCTTTGCCACAAATACGACGTCAACTACATGATCATGCTAAGCAATATGACAATGATGGAGCATGTCATAATAAACGGAACGGTGGAAAGTTGCATGGCAATATATCTCGGAGTGGCTATGGAAATTCCATGATAGGTAGGTATGGTGGCTGTTTTGAGGAAGGTATATGGTGGGTGTATGATATCGGCGAAAAGTGCGGGGTATTAGAGAGGCTAGCAATGGTGGAAGGAGGAGACGTGCGTATAATCCATGGACTCAACATTAGTCATAAAGAACTCATATACTTATTGCAAAAGTCTACAAGTTATCAAAGCAAAGTATTACGCGCATGCTCCTAGGGGGATAGATTGGTAGGAAAAGACCATCGCTCGTCCCCGACCGCCACTCATAAGGAAGACAATCAATAAATAAATCATGCTCTGACTTCATCACATAACGGTTCACCATACCTGCATGCTACGGGAATCACAAACTTTAACACAAGTATTTCCCAAATTCACAACTACTCAACTAGCATGACTCTAATATCACCATCTCCATATCTCAAAACAGTCATCAAGCATCAAACACCTCGTAGTATTCAACACACTCATAAGAATTCATACAAATCTTGTATGCCTAGAATATTAGGATTATTTAAGCAAATTACCATGCTATTTAAGACTCTCAAAATAATATAAGTGAAGCATGAGAGTTCAATAGTTTCTATAAAACAAATCCACCACCGTGCTCTAAAAGATATAAGTGAAGCACTAGAGCAAACAACAAACTACTTCAAAAGATATGAGTGAAAATCAATGAGTAGTTGTATAATTATACAACTATTTGAAGACTCTCCCATTAAATAATTTCAGATCTTGGTATTTTATTCAAACAGAAAGCAAAGCTAAATAAAATAAAATGACGCTCCAAGCAAAACACATATCATGTGGTGAATAAAAATATAGCTCCAAGTAAAGTTACCGATGAACGAAGACGAAAGAGGGGATGCCTTCCGGGGCATCCCCAAGCTTAGGATCTTGGTTATCCCTGAATATAACCATGGGGTGCCTTGGGCATCCCCAAGCTTAGGCTCTTGCCACTCCTTATTCCATAGTCCATCCAATCTTTACCCAAAACTTGAAAACTTCACAACACAAAACTTAACGGAAAATCTCGTGAGCTCCGTTAGCGAAAGAAAACAAAACATACTTCATGGTACTGTAATGAACTCATTCTTCATTTATATTGGTGTTAAACCTACTGTGTTCAAACTTCTCTATGGTTTGTAAACTATTTTACTAGCCATAGAGTCATCAAAATAAGCAAACAACACAATGAAAACAGAATCTGTCAAAAACAGAACAGTCTGTAGTAATATGTAATTAACGCAAGCTTCTGGAAATCCAAAAATTCTAAAATAAATTTGTGGACCTGAGGTATTTTTCTAGTAATCATCTGCAAAAAGAATCAACTAAATATCACTTTCCACTAAAAATTTCTAGCTAATCTCGTGAGCGCTAAAGTTTCTGTTTTTTACAGCATGATCATAAAGACTTCACCCAAGTCTTCCCAAAGGTTCTACTTGGCACAAACACTAATTAAAACACAAAACCACATCTAAACAGAAGCTATATGGATTATTTATTACTAAACAGAAGCAAAAAATCAAGAAAACTAAAATAAAATTGGGTTGCCTCCCAACAAGCGCTATCGTTTAACGCCCCTAGCTAGGCATGATGATTTCAATGATGCTCACACAAAGATAAGTATTGAAACATAAAGAGAGCATCATGAAGAATATGACTAGCACATTTCAGTCTAACCCACTTCCTATGCATAGGGATTTTGTGAGAAAACAACTTATGGGAACAAGAATCAACTTGCATAGGAAGGTGAAACAAACATAACTTCAAAACTTTAAGCACATACAGAGGAAACTTGATATTATTGCAATTCCTACAAGCATATGTTCCTCCCTCATAATAATTTTCAGTAGCATCATGAATGAATTCAACAATATAACCAGCACCTAAAGTATTCTTTTCACGATCTACTTGCATAGAAATTTTACTACTCTCTACATAAGCAAAATTCTTCTCATTCGGAATAGTGGGAGTATCATAAGAGACTTGAATACTATAAATTGTTTCCACATTAAAAGAGTAATGTTCAGAAAAAGGGTAATCACAATCATGACAAGTTTTATAAATATAATCATCGCTACTTTTTATAGCATAAGTTTCATCACAATAATCATCATAAGTTGCAACTTTGTTCTCATCATAATCGATTGAAACCTCTTCCGAAATAGTGGATACATCACTAAATAAAGTCATGACCTCTCCAAATCCACTTTCATAAATATTATAAGATTCAGTATCCTCCAAAATAGTGGGATCATAACTTCCTAAAGTTGACACTCTTCCAAACCCACTTTCATAAATATAATCATCATAAGTAGGAGGCATGCTATCATCATAACAAATTTGCATAACAAAACTTGGGAGGCTAAAAATATCATTATTATTAAACATAGCATCCCCAAGCTTGGGGAAACATTAATTTCAGAAAAATATATTCTCAAATATGTCATCCTCATCAAACATAGCTTCCCCAAGCTTGGGCCTTTTCATATCATAAGCATAATCACTCTCATCATTAATAGTATGGATAGCACCAATAGTATAGCAAACATTATTATCATATTCTTCCAAGCAAGTGCCAAAAAGATTTTCAAGATCATAAGAAGTATCATTATCTTCCCAATCATAATCATCACAATAAGCAATAGGCATAACGAGATCATCAACAAATGCATCATTTTCCACAATTATTTTTGATTCATTTTCATGAGGCAGAACAATAATAGGAGCAACATTATTTGGGAGAGATACCTTTTTACCTATCATCCTTTTTCTTTTCTTCTTCTTCACCTCATGTGTGGGTTCAATCCTCTTTTTGGAGCTCCTTATTAATGAGATTGGTTGAATAGAAGGCTCCTCCTCTTTACCTGATTCATCATAAGAAATAATAGGAGGACATTGGGAAGTCTCTTCCCTTTCGTTTGTATTCTCTTCATCTTCTATTTGTTTTCTTTTCTTCATGTAATTGGCAATATAAGGATTTTCAATGCAATTCACCGCACAATACATATAAACTTCCTCTAGATTAAAATGAACAACTCTATCAAGGGCAAATTTTGGAATATCTTCAGTTATACGTTTCATTTCTTCATAACCCAAGAGCAAACTAAGTTCATTATGATGTGTAAGGGAAATCAAGTCATCACAATTTTTGGACACGATACGATCATGAAACAATTTGCATTAGGTACTGAAATGATCATGTTCATTGCAAAGTTCACAAGTACGGCTAAGAAAATTTAAATTTCCAGCACAAGCATCTACCCTTTCTTGCAACCATTTAGTTTCCAAGTACTTATGCCTCTTGCAATATCTATCTTCCCTATTTGGTGTGTACTTGCAAACCCAATGTAATCCACAAAAATTAACATGTTTATAGGAGATATTTTCATCATAACTAGTGCAATCATCATTAGTACTATGGATATTCAAACAGTTCATACTAACAAAATTGCAATCATGCTCATCATTCAAAGATTTAGTGCCAAACATTTTAATGCATTCTTCTTCTAACACTTTGGCACAACTTTCCTTTCCATCATACTCACGAAAGATATTAAAAAGATGAAGCGTATGAGGCAAACTCAATTCCATTTTTTAGTTTTCTTTTATAAACGAAACTAGTGCTAAAACAAGAAACAAAAAGATTCGATTGCAAGATCTAAAGATATACCTTCAAGCACTCACCTCCCCGGCAACGGCGCCAGAAAAGAGCTTGATGTCTACTACACGACCTTCTTCCTATAGACGTTTTTGGGCCTCCAAGTGCAGAGGTTTGTAGGACAGTAGAAAATTTCCCTCAAGTGGATGACCTAAGGTTTATCAATCCGTGGGAGGCGTAGGATGAAGATGGTGTAGCGACCCGACCTTAGACGGTCAAGCCTCTGTGTTGCTGTGCCATCCCTGGATCAGTATGCTGGCACACACAGTACATCAATGTATATATCAAAGTGCAATCACATGTATAATTAACGTAAAACTGATATATACCTCATAAGTCACAGCGAAAACAAATAGTCGGGTGTGGAGTCCCATCAACGCCATCGGCAGGTTGAGTGTAGACCGTAACCCTGTATCGTAACTCTTACTCGTCGAGGAAAATATCTGCAACATGATACGTTGCAGCCGTGTAGGTCAGTACATTGAATGTACCGGCAAGATCACAATAAGAGAAAACAGATGATAAACTATACTATATGCAGTATGGCTTTGTGGCTCTGTATCTGAGTTTTGTTTGCGTAAAAGCTGGTTTTATTTTCCCTACATCAAAGGAATAAATGAAGTCTGTACTATGGAATTTTCTATCATGACATGGTTCCGCCAACCGATGTCTCATAGCCCAAAATCATCATAAGTTGCCCACAATTAAGTTATCAATCCGGTGTTGAGAGTTCCGAGATAGATCCAAGTCCAGAGGCTCAAATTGTCCGTAACCGGGGACACGGCTAATCGATTAGGTTTTAACCCTCTGCAGAGGTTTGTACACTTTACCCGCAAGATTCGATCCTCTTTTACGTTCTCGCACTTCGTGGTGTTTGAGAACAAGACGATCGAAACATGGTCTTCCGAAGAGTTCCTCTGACCACTGTCCGGTGCTCATCCAATCCTACCGTAGTTCTACATCTGCTAGCACGGTCCCAGCCAGAGTCACAACTAAGGTCAACCAAGCCAGAGCCCATAGTGACTTGCGGTTGCATAGGTAAGCTTCCGGGCATGAAGTATTCTTCCGTCTCTTTGAGTCTGGGTGAAGCTTTCCGCAAGATGTCATGGCGCTTCTCCATGCATCCCGGCCAACCACTGGTTTCTCCAGGGTGCCCGTCAACCATCCTTCACCCAGTAGTGTGTATTGAATTCTTGTCTCGAGTCTTGAAGTCTTGAGGCCTTGAAGATGCAGTCCTTGCAGATTCCATCATGGAGTTGTCGTCATTGACGAGATCCTCCATTCTCACACCACTCCGAGCACTCATACCAACCCCGTCTACTATAGCGTAGCATTAAAATAAATAACATCCCGGGCTTGGTAACAGGGTGATGGGTTCCTACCTCATGCATACTACTCAACTACAAGGATTCAATATCACTACTGGAGGGATTGTTGCGAAGATGACACTAGATGCAATAAAACACATAGGTATGAAAAACATGGTCAAAGTGAACTTGCCTGGTATTACTTGATGAAGATAATAACGCTCTCAGAATAAAGACTTGGTAGAACTATTCGTCACTCCGTTGAAAATCTATATTAAACAGACAATCATATAAGCAATCATCCTAGCAATCAATTCTATCAATCATAACAATACTCAATCAAAATAAAAGCAACAAAGCAAACCAAGTCGAAAACCAAAGGAAAAACTTCGAGAGAAAAATTCAAGGAAAAACTAGTGGTGACCAACTCACACAAATCTTAACATAACATCACTAAATTACTCTAATATTTTTTCTACAGCAAAGAAAATATAAATCTAATAAAATAACAGAAAATAAATTACTAATTTAATAACTAACAAAAATAACTAATATAAAACTACTATAACCATCTAGTTAATACTAGAACAAATATAACAACTAGCAAAACACTAAGACAACTATAACAGCAAATCATTTATTAAAACATTAATAAACTATACTAAATAAATATAACAACTAATGTGTTCACAAATAACAGAAACAAAAACAATATAACTTGAAGTGGAAAAGAATTACTATTAAAACTAATAAAACTATTTTTATCCACTATCACTATGAACTAAACAAGCAATTACAAAAAAACAGTAGCTAAACACTAATAAATAACTACAAAAATCTATCTACTGTAGCTAAACATAAACATATAACAACAAGTGAAAATCTACAAAAGGAACGAACTAAAATAATTAAAAACAATAATTACATAACCAAAACAACTATATAAGCAAAACAGTACTGTTTCTACTAAAAATCTAACTTAAAATACTCCAAAATTACCAAACTAAATCGTACAGCTAAACAATATCACAAGTGACCAGGAGCAAAAAGAATTAATTAAAACCTATTTTAAACTCAAGTTATGGCCAAAATACTAATCTGAACAAAATTTATCAAATTCAAATTTAAACTACTCAAATTTGAAATCCAGAGACACTAACAGAAACTTCAACAAATTTGTGACACATAGCAATTGGAATCACTCAAAATACTAAAAACTCTAAAAGATATGAATTTTCTAAGATTGCTATTTTCTGAAAAAATGAATTACGGGATTTCTTTGATCTCACCGGAGTAGTCGTCGGAGTTGGGGAAGAAGATCGGATCCGATGTTGCGTTGATCCTAGAGGAAAGGAGATCACGGGACGGTGGAGAGGAGATCATATAAACCTCAGGAGAGGTCGAGGGCGTGGCGGCAGCACTTGGCGGCGGCGGTGGCAAGCGGCGGTGGTGCTGCACTGCTGCTGCTGCGGAGAGGAGAGGAGAGGTGTTGGTTTGATGTGTTGGGGGGTGCTTGGGTATTTATATTGGGGAGGGAGGGCTTTGCTTGGGGTAGGGGACAAGAAATAGACTAGGATTAGGAAACAAAAGGGAAAAGATCTAGAAACAAATCGGAATAAACGGAAGTAGGAAAAGAATCCTACTAGGATTGGAAAAAGGAGGCTCCCTGGCTCCCTTGGTGCGTGCGGCGATGGCCTTGTGGCCGGCCGGCCGCTGGCTTGGCCTTGGGCCTTGGCCCTTGGCCCAATGGGTGCAGCTAATTTTTTTTTAAGATAGAGACAACAAAACAAAAAATAAAAATTTTATATAGGCATATAATATATCAAAATTTTCAGAAAAGATTTTCTACAACATGAACACTATTTTAGCTTGAAATGAAATACACACAAATTTTAATAATTCACACAGTGCTACTGGTCCAATAAAATCATTTTCAAAATACCAAAATGACTTCAAATTAATTTCTCTCCAATTTTCTGATGTAGGGAATCATGTTACCCTATTTTCCATATATTTTGTTTTGGAGAAAATAATTTGAATAAAACTCAAATAACTCCAAATTGGAAATAAATTCAAAAGAACTTTGAATCTAATTCTTTTAAAACTCCCAACTCATATTTCATTTAATTTGAAGAAGTCATTTTATCTTCTCTCGTGAAAATCATTGAGTTGCATAAAGTTTCAGAATTGGAAATATTTTCTAAATGAAATTCAAATATTTTCAACACCCCTTGTCATTTAAATAAATGGAAGAAGTCATGTCATCTTCTCGCCAGGGTTTTGTGATGAAAAGAATTTGAATCCCAAGATCATAAAAGCAAAATGGAAGTTTGGGAAAGTCCTTTATTCCTCTCATTTAACTTTCAAAAGTTTCAAATTCCACTCAATTTCCCACAATCAATCACTCAACGATCAAACAAACAATCAGAGTTATTTTTTTAATATAACATTCCAAAATTTAGAATTTTGGGATGTTACAAATCTACCACACTTAAAATGAATCTCGTCCTCGAGATTCGAAGAGGCTAGCAAGAAAGGGTTAGGGGTTGGGGGTCTTCTAGCAAATCCATTGATCTGTATGGTCTTGTGTGCTACCACACTTAGAAGCATTGTTATTGTTCCGACAAAACTCATGTACTCCATTCCTTTGGGTTGACAATGTCAGTCTTCTCATATTGTAAGGATAATTCCTTCTCTGGGCTCCTCCGGTAGTGGCAAAACCTTTTCCTCAATTCCTTTGTCCATTCCTCTTGGTAAGGTTATTCCGAGACTGGGTCTTCATAGCTGACGGGTCTGGCGCCAATTCTAAACAACTATCGATATCTCATGGTGGTCAACAATTTATGGTTTCTCCTGCAGAAAACGGGTCTGGGTTGAACCTCACCGTATAACATACGGTTGGCAAAAGCTTCCTTGTACAAGGGAAAAATACCTATAACTTTCTAAGGCTTAAACAAGGTTTTGATCGTCGTCTCTCTACTATAGGTAAGTCACTCAGATTTTACCATCCCATATAGCAAAGCGAATAATAAGAGTAATTCGGTATGGTGATCAATCCATCCCGCACCCAAATCATTACCGTGTACATGGTTTAGCGAATCTCGCATTCTAACACTCGGTCATCCTCACAAGCATTACAGAATTTCTCTTGTCGACGAACCAAGTTCGGAAAATCCATTGATTCTGCAGGCCAAACAAACATCTATCGTTCCTTAACAACTCTCAGGTTTTGCGTAAACTCCTATAGAATCATCGGTTGATCAAATGTAGTCTATTCCCAAAATTTCTTTCTCCAGTGGTTACTTGATCCTTATTAATTCTTGGGCCTGTGGGTTATGGCCCACTTCAACACTAGTGCAGCTTTAACTCATCCTTGGGGTAACTCTCTTGTTTCATATTACACCTCCCTTAAATCCAGTAGTACTCTGTTTCTTCATACCATCATATCAAAAGCAAAACTCCAACCTTTTTTTGTTTCGAACTACAGTCTGTGGAATATATATTTTCTTATCCATTAGTCTAGTCTTCTTCACAAGGTACTACCACCCTAAAAATGAAATTCACAAATCCATCCATAGACCATATTTCTCATATCCTCGAAAATGGTCAAAATCTTTGTTCATAGAGTAACAACTCCTACAATTAAACATATGAAAACATGTCACCTTAACTTTATTGATTTCATGAATCCATTACAAACTCTGAGCACCCATTACATAACTCAACTTATTGTACTCATGAAAAAAAAATTGGTTTCTACCACTCTTATTATCCATATCAAAATTCCAACTACTCAACTCCAGCTTCCTTCTTGTAGGAACATTTAGTAGCATAATGTCCTGCTTCCTTGCAATGAAAACAAAAGACTTCCGACATGTCTCGGGCTTCTTTGTGATTATGTAGGCTCCTTGGATTCTTGGCTTCTTTTCTGGACATTTACTAGCGTAATGACCTAAATCCTTGCACCTGTAACAAGTGATATGACTCAGGTCCTTCTCCGCGAAAATTGTGTTGTTCTGGGGTTGCCTTCCTTTTCTCTTCCTGGATTTCTCTGTAATGATCAGAGCTTCTATTTCCCGAGGGTCAAACTTCACTTCTGCTGTCGGGAAATATCCCAGATACTATTTTCTTTCCTTGGTGCAATACTGCGAAAAATGTCCTTCTTCTCCACATGAATAGCAGGCATTGGAGTAAAATCTGTTGAGGCCTTCTCCATCAGGGTCTTCAACACATTCCTTCATCACAGGTTCTTTCATAACTTCTCGGAGGGCTTCTTTCAGTCCTTCTTCCTGCTCCTGAATAGTTTGTTGCACCATGGGGTAAATGTGACACTGGGTCGGGTAGTGGGTGGTTCCTTCACACAAGAAACAAGTCACCTGACTAGTTGGGCATTCCTCAGCTGGGTGTTTCTCCTCACAATGAGGGCATACATCCTTGTGTTCCTCCTGGGTGTGTCCTATTTCTCCGCAAATCTTGCAGGCACAAGGTTTCTTCTTCGGGTTATCGTAGTGCTTCCGGATGAGACATGATCTCAACAGGGTCTTCTTGAATTCCTCCCAAGTTCTTGCTCCATTAAATCCTTGTATGGCTTGATGCATTTTCCACCAGGTTGCAGCACTTCCTTCAAAAATCAAGAGCGTAAGATACTTCATTCTTCCTTGAAACCAAATTGCTCCCAAGTGATTCTCCATGTTCAATCCATAGCTCTACCTCCATTTGAGTCTTCGGGCCAGAGAATATCAGTCCAACTTCATTCATCATCTATGGGGTCCAAAAGTTTTGGGATGAGATATGAGAGAGGTGGGGAGGGATATACACAATACAAACAATAGTTTTTGAAGAAACGAGTTTTACTTTGTGGCTGTCGGAAAACATCAAACAAATGACAGCTCACAAATCATCGCATCTAACGTAGGTGTATAACAGGGGTTTGGTCTCTAAAGGTCAAATAATTCTTCAGGAACTTCAAATTCTTCAAGTCTTCAGAGTCTTCAATTGTTGCAGCTGCAATTTCTTCCAACGCATGGTGAAATCCTGGTTACTTTGAAGGGGTCATCACTGTCCGATATCTTTCTTGGAGCGGCTTCATTGATCCTTCATGTGGTCAAAAGGAAAAGGGTATATTCTAACTATTTGAGGTGAGAGGACTATTTGATAAAATCAGAAAAGATGAGAAGTAAGAGTCTTTTGAAAATAAAGTTTTGAGATATCCTGTCCTAGGGGCTTTCCGATTTCTAGGGTCACGTCCTACAGTCAACATGTGCTCGATACCATATCAGAGCGACCCGACCTCGACGGTCAAGCCTCGTGTTCTTGTGCCATCCTCGGATCAAGTATCTTCGGCACACACAGTACATCAATGTATATATCAAAGTGCAATCACATGTATAATTAACGTAAAACTGATATATACCTCATAAGTCACAGCGAAAACAAATAGTCGGTGTGGAGTCCCATCAACACCATCGGCAGGTTGAGTGTAGACCGTAACCCAGATCGTAACTCTTACTCGTCGAGGAAAATATCTGCAACATGATACGTTGCAGCCGTGTAGGTCAGTACATTGAATGTACCGCAAGATCACAATAAGAGAAAACAGATGATAAACTATACTATATGCAGTATGGCTTTGTGGCTCTGTATCTGAGTTTTGTTTGCGTAAAAGCTGGTTTTATTTTCCCTACATCAAAGGAATAAATAAAGTCTGTACTATGGAATTTTCTATCATGACATGGTTCCGCCAACCGATGTCTCATAGCCCAAAATCATCATAAGTTGCCCACAATTAAGTTATCAATCCGGTGTTGAGAGTTCTGAGATAGATCCAAGTCCAGAGGCTCAAATTGTCCGTAATCGGGACACGGCTAATCTATTAGGTTTTAACCTCTGCAGAGGTTTGTACACTTTACCCGCAAGATTCGATCCCTCTTTTACGTTCTCGCACTTCAGGGTGTTTGAGAACAAGACGATCAAACATGGTCTTCGAAGAGTTCCTCGACCACCGTCCGGTGCTCATCCAATCCTACCGTAGTTCTACATCTGCTAGCACCGTCCCAGCCAGAGTCACAACTAAGGTCAACCAAGCCAGAGCCCATAGTGACTTGTGGTTGCATAGGTAAGCTTCCGAGCATGAAGTATTCTTCCGTCTCTTTCAGTCTGGGTGAAGCTTTCCGCAAGATGACATGGCGCTTCTCCATGCATCCCGGCCAACCACTGGTTTCTCCAGGGTGCCCGTCAACCATCCTTCACCCAGTAGTGTGTATTGAATTCTTGTCTCGAGTCTTGAAGTCTTGAGGCCTTGAAGATGCAGTCCTTGCAGATTCCATCATGGAGTTGTCGTCATTGACGTAGATCCTCCATTCTCACACCACTCCCGAGCACTCATACCAACCCCGTCTACTATAGCGTAGCATTAAAATAAATAACGTCCCGGGCTTGGTAACAGGGTGATGGGTTCCTACCTCATGCATACTACTCAACTACAAGGATTCAATATCACTACTGGAGGGATTGTTGCGAAATGACACTAGATGCAATAAAACACATAGGTATGAAAAACATGGTCAAAGTGAACTTGCCTGGTATTACTTGATGAAGATAATAACGCTCTCAGAATAAAGACTTGGTAGAACTATTCGTCACTCCGTTGAAAATCTATATTAAACAGACAATCATATAAGCAATCATCCTAGCAATCAATTCTATCAATCATAACAATACTCAATCAAAATAAAAGCAACAAAGAAAACCAAGTCGAAAACCAAAGGAAAAACTTTGAGAGAAAAATTCAAGGAAAAACTAGTGGTGACCAACTCACACAAATCTTAACATAACATCACTAAATTACTCTAATATTTTTTTCTACAGCAAAGAAAATATAAATCTAATAAAATAACAGAAAATATATTACTAAATTAATAACTAACAAAAAGAACTAATATAAAACTACTATAACCATCTAGTTAATACTAGAACAAATATAACAACTAGCAAATCACTAAGACAACTATAACAGCAAATCATTTATTAAAACATTAATAAACTATACTAAATAAATATAACAACTAATGTGTTCACAAATAACAGAAACAAAAACAATATAACTTGAAGTGGAAAAGAATTACTATTAAAACTAATAAAACTATTTTTATCCACTATCACTATGAACTAAACAAGCAATTACAAAAAAACAGTAGCTAAACACTAATAAATAACTACAAAAATTTATCTACTGTAGCTAAACATAAACATATAACAACAAGTGAAAATCTACAAAAGGAATGAACTAAAAATAATTAAAACAATAATTACATAACCAAAACAACTATATAAGCAAAACAGTACTGTTTCTACTAAAATCTAACTTAAAATACTCCAAAATTACCAAACTAAATCATACAGCTAAACAATATCACAAGTGACCAGGAGCAAAAAGAATTAATTAAAAACCTATTTTTAAACTCAAGTTATGGCCAAAATACTAATCTGAACAAAATTTATCAAATTCAAATTTAAACTACTCAAATTTGAAATCCAGAGACACTAACAGAAACTTCAGCAAATTTGTGACACATAGCAATTGGAATCACCCAAAAATACTAAAAACTCTAAAAGATATGAATTTTCTAAGATTGCTATTTTCTGAAAAAAGTGAATTACGGGATTTCTTTGATCTCACCGGAGTAGTCGTCGGAGTTGGGGAAGAAGATCGGATCCGATGTTGCGGTTGATCCCAGAGGAAAGGAGATCACGGGACGGTGGTGAGGAGATCATATAAACCTCAGGAGAGGTCGAGGGCGCGGCGGCATTACTTGGCGGCGGCGGTGGCAAGCGGCGGTGGTGGTGCTGCACTGTTGCTGCTGCGGAGAGGAGAGGAGAGGTGTTGGTTTGACGTGTTGGAGGGGGGGGGGTGCTTGGGTATTTATATTGGGGAGGGGAGGGCTTTGCTTGAGGTAGGGGACAAGAAATAGACTAGGATTAGGAAACAAAAGGGAAAAGATCTAGAAACAAATCGGAATAAACGGAAGTAGGAAAAGAATCCTACTAGGATTGGAAAAAGGAGGCTCTCTGGCTCCCTTGGTGCGTGCGGCGATGGCCTTGTGGCCGGCCGGCCGCTGGCTTGGCCTTGGGCCTTGGCCCTTGGCCCGGCGGGGTGCAGCGATTTTTTTTTAAGACAGAGACAACAAAACAAAAATAAAATTTTTTATATAGGCATATAATATCAAAATGACTTCAAATTAATTTCTCTCCAATTTTCTGATGTAGGGAATCATGTTACCCTATTTTCCATATATTTTGTTTTTGGAGAAAAATAATTTGAATAAAACTCAAATAACTCCAAATTGGAAATAAATTCAAAAGAACTTTGAATCTAATTCTTTTAAAACTCCCAACTCATATTTCATTTAATTTGAAGAAGTCATTTTATCTTCTCTCGTGAAAATCATTGAGTTGCATAAAGTTTCAGAATTGGAAATATTTTCCAAATGAAATTCAAATATTTTCAACACCCCTTGTCATTTAAATAAATGGAAGAAGTCATGTCATCTTATCTCCAGGGTTTTGTGATGAAAAGAATTTGAATCCCCGAAGATCATAAAAGCAAAAATAAAAGTTTGGGAAAGTCCTTTTATTCCCTCTCATTTAACTTTCAAAAAGTTTCGAATTCACTCACTTTCAGTCAATTAATCACTCAACAATCAAACAAACAATCAGAATTATTTATTTAATATAACATTCCAAAATTTAGAATTTTGGGATGTTACAGATGGTCTCTCTCAAGCAACCCTGCAACCAAATAGCAAAGAGTCTCTTGTGTCCCCAACACATCCAATACAATGGTAAATTGTATAGGTGCACTAGTTCGGCGAAGAGATGGTGATACAAGTGCGATATGGATAGTAGATATAGGTTTTTGTAATATGAAAATATAAAAACAGCAAGTTAACAAGTGGTAAAAGTGAGCGTAAACGGTATTGCAATGCTAGTAAACAAGGCCTAGGGTTCATACTTTCACTAGTGCAAGTTCTCTCAACAATAATAACATAATTGGATCATATAACTATCCCTCAACATGCAACAAAGAGTCACTCCAAAGTCACTAATAGCGGAGAACAAACGAAGAGATTATGTTAGGGTACGAAACCACCTCAAAGTTATTCTTTCCAATCAATCCATTGGGCTATTCCTATAAGTGTCACAAACAGCCCTAGAGTTTGTACTAGAATAACACCTTAAGACACAAATCAACCAAAACCCTAATGTCACCTAGATACTCCAATGTCACCTCAAGTATCCGTGGGTATGATTATACGATATGCATCACACAATCTCAGATTCATCTATTCAACCAACACATAGAACCTCAAAGAGTGTCCCAAAGTTTCTACCGGAGAATCAAGACGAAAACGTGTGCCAACCCCTATGCATAGGTTCATTGGCGGAACCCGCAAGTTGATCACCAAAACATACATCAAGTGAGTCACGTGATATCCCATTGTCACCACAGATACGCACGGCAAGACATACATAAAGTGTTCTCAAATCTTTAAAGACTCAATCCGATAAGATTACTTCAAAGGGAAAACTCAATCCATTACAAGAGAGAAGAGGGGGAGAAGCAACATAAGATCCAACTCTAATAGCAAAGCTCGCGATACATCAAGATCGTGCCCAATCAAGAACACGAGAGAGAGAGAGATCAAACACATAGCTACTGGTACATACCCTCAGCCCCGAGGGTGAACTACTCCCTCCTCGTCATGGAGAGCGCCGGGATGATGAATATGGCCACCGGTGAGGGATCCCCTCTTACGGCAGGGTGCCGGAGCAGGGTCCCGATTGGTTTTTGGTGGCTACAGAGGCTTGCAGCGGCGGAACTCCCAATCTATTCTCGTCTTCGAAGTTTTTAGGGTACATGGGTATATATGGGTGAAATAAGTACGTCGGTGGACCTCCGGGCTGTCCACGAGGCAAGGGGCGCGCCCTAGGGGTGGGTGCCCCCCCCCCTCGTGGGCAGCCCGGGACTCCCCTGGTGAGCTTCCGGTACTCCGTGGGCTTCTTCTGGTCCAAAAATAAGTTCTGTGGAGTTTCAGGTCAATTGGACTCCGTTTGATATTCCTTTTCTTCGAAACACTGAAATAGGCAAAAAACAACAATTCTGGGCTGGGCCTCCGGTTAATAGGTTGGTCCCAAAAATAATATAAAAGTGGATAATATAGCCCAATATTGTCCAAAACAGTAGATAACACTACTAGGGAAAACCTTATACACAGAACTTTAGCAGTAGCGCGGGTCAAAACAGCAGGCTGGTGCTAAGTAGCAGTAGCGCACCTGTGGAAACCGCGCTGCAAATAAAGTTCTAGCAGCAACGTGCCTTGTTCTAAACACGTTACTACTAAAATTCCCACGGCTTAGCCGATAGGCTAAACATAGTAGTAGCGATCTATGTCGAACCCCACTACCGCTACTTTCTTTGTAGCAGCGCGTTTTAATATAAACTCGCTACTGCTAGAGGATATCAAATTAAATGGAAAGCAAATAGAAAGGTAATTGAAAATGAAAGAAATAGAATAAGGTGAAAGGAAAAAATAAAATGTGAAGAAAACTAAATGAAAAGGGGAAAAGAGAAAGGAGTAGCGATGGCGTGTATCCCGTAAGCGCTGTAGCTAACATAGCATGGCAGCTTTTCGAATGCGCTCATTGCTAGTTCTGACTTACCCACAGGGTTCGTCGTTCCCCATGGCCACTTCCCCCAAATCCAACTTTCCACTCTCGCTGCCGCCGTCGCCCGTCGGCCGCCGTGCACTCTCTGCACACCCTCTACGTCTCCCCCGACCCCAGATTCAATGCCGCCCCTGCCCCCGACCTCAACGCCGCCCCGGACGCCGCCCCCGACCCCGACCTCGATGCCGCCTGCCCCTCCCTCATCGCAGGCACCCGAGGTGAGCACACCTGCTCCTCCCTCCCCCCTACCTCTGCCTAGGGTTTCTTTATATTTTAGTTGCATCAAATTAGTTAGGGTTCAGGTAAGGATGGAAACGAATCGGATGCGGATGCGACTCAAATGAGTTAGGGTTCATGTAAGGGTGGAAACGAATCAAATTTCTAAGATGAATCATAGAACGAGTAAAATTTGACCACTTATTTCACTTTATAGTTGGATAATTGGAATATCCGCTACCACTTTCCACCCCTAGGTTCATCAAATTAGATGGTAATTAGGGCAGTAGTTCCTAGGTACAAATTAGTTAGTAAGAACTAGGTACTAATTAGGTACTAGTTTATTTTTATTTATAGTAAGTTTATTTTTAGTAAGAACAAATTGAATTAATAGAACTAGTTAGT